>LR990050.1:19236250-20662500 GCA_905147135.1 Blastobasis lacticolella
CTTGGGGGTCCAAGGTACTGCTGAGGTTTTCGGTTACAGCTCTTTTTTATGTTATACGGCTGACAAACAAGCAGGCCATTTGATAGAAAGTGGTCACCGCCGTCTATGGACATCAGCGACACCAGGGGAGTTACCAATGCGTGTGTTTATACAATCCTAAAGCAAATTATCCCGCTGATTGAACACGGTGACTACGTCGGTTACTATTCCGATGAAGGTGTTCATTTGGAAAGCAACTCCATCTACAGGTGTCATAAAAGGCGACTATGCCTATGAAAGGAATGGTATAAAAAGTACACGAATAATGACTGTATATTTATTTATAAAGACTGAGAGTACTTTAAACAAATGTATAAATCTGATAGGTCTACTACTCGATGGATGAGTTTCACACATAGTATGTTGTCGGGACAAATAAATAAATAATAATAAATATTCGTGGACAAATTCACACAGCGCCATCTAGCCCCAAAGTAAGCAAAGCTTGTGTTATGGGTGCTAGATAACTGATAAACTACTAAACTACTAAATGTTGTTTGAACTTGGCATGTGTTTGTAATCTTGACATTATAATGTGAATTGTAAACTTTTTGTTTGATTTTAACATTATTACCTATGTAAGACACATTTACCGGTTACACAGTGTAACTGGTATTGAATAACTATACAAAATACCTATGATATGAAATCTGAATTAATATTTCAATACAAATCTTAAATCCCGTTTAACTTTGAAACGATATACCTATTAGAACGAAATCTGACACTACTACCAGACATAGATTTTGTATACGAGATTTAAAAATCTCGTATACAAAATTTCATTGGATTTTATCGGTTAATATGGAAATTATGACATACAAACTACATACAAATGATATGTAGCCCGCCTTCTTTCGTTAATAGACCTATATAAGGCAACTAGCTATGCTCTAGGTGCTAAAGCTGGCGCTAAGCAAGCCCCTGCAAAGGTAGCCTATATTCTATCTGTGGTCCTGTCAAACCTCTTTTTTATAGCTAGACTAGCCAGTCATTTTTCGATATATCACCTGGTGGTAAGTGACGATGCGGCCGATGATGGAGCATGCCTGTCTAGAAACCGTTTATGCACTCTAGCCTTGAAACGGTCTAGATTATAATTATGAAAGAACACACTCGCAGGTAACATGTTCCATTTCATAGCCGTAAGTAGGTATTATAAAAGTTGAAAAGGTTGGTCTCACATTTCTATCTCCCACATTTACCAACACTCGCTACATTACTGCGTCACTTTATATACCAATAAGTGCGCCATTGCATCCACCATTAACTCACATACTTTTTATCACCAGAGAACACCCACCTGGTAAAGAAAGAAAATAAAAAGAAAAAGAAAATCGTCCACAAAGCACACACATTGTCGGCAAATGAATAATTAATCCGAAATGTCTCAAGCAGAGAATCCCCCAAAACTGCTCCAAATACCCGTTAATTCTCCCACTCTCTCCCCCTTGGGGAGTAGAGTGAGAGGGCGATACAGGGTGGTAAAAATTGCATCCTTTAAACTCCAACGTTCAGTTGCGAAATCTGGTTTAGTTCAATCTTCTATATAATTCTTATTCATGCTTACCAAATTAAATTAATATTATTTATATAAGTCACGTACAATTTCTAGGTTTTCCCCATGATGTAAACCGCGAAAACTAAATAGTATAAGGTAGCCTATGTCCTTTCCCTTATGTCTAAGCTATTTCAGTACCAAGTTTCATTTAAACGCATCCCAACTTTTGGACAATGTTCGTACATTTGTATTAAGCATTTTCTGTTCACGCGGTGTGGAATTCCCTGCCATCATGCATCATTTGTGAGTCTAATTCGCGTCTAATATAATTGGTTGATATCTAAGACAGTATTTCTGGGTGAGCTCGCTCTATCCTTGATCTCATCTTCATTTCCAAGCTACGATATAGGTCAAGAGATAACCCATTAAGAAAACAATCTGTTGATCTGCGATTCCTATAAAGATGCTTTTTTCTTCTGCTGCGTTGCCACTTACCGGGTGAGAAGGCGGTCAAATGCCTGGCTAGTTTAAAACAATTCTAGAACGCTTACATGCTTTCACGTTTGAAATGTAGTCCAAGTACCTAAACATACTACAAAAAAGAAAAAAGATATACTACACAAAATAACATAGAAAAGTATTTTACAGATCAACCTGTACCGCAATTCGGTGCATTAAACCATGAGACGCACCTGATTCAACCCGCACCACCGGTGGGGAGGAAACTTTTTATGTTTGAAGACGGTGAGCGAACAAACACTCGAATTAACGGGATCAGGGCGGCAGACGCCGGGGACGGAACAAAAGTTAATGAAAAAATCAAGGCGATTGTTATAGAATTTGGAGGAAATACGTATTTTAGAAAACCTAACGAAAAATGAGGGTAGCTTAGTAGTAGTTTTGGAAATATTTGAGTATTTGTGAACTTGGTCAGGGGTATTCTGAATTTTTAGGTAGGTTGGTTATATATTTAGGTTCCTATCTGAATTTGAATTACTTACTTATTTGAATTTGACTTCAAGGTCACAGTAAATTAGGTACCTAAATTAGGCTAGGTTTCTAGAGTATGTAAAAAATATCTTGATTTCTGTGACAGCTGTTTTCGATAATAAAGTATTGTATAAAGTTACTTTATAATAGACGAAAGAAAATGTTTTACAAATGATTATTCAAAATCACGATATAGCATTTTTGTAAGAAAATACAATACTTATGCGCGTACTCGCGAGAGGCAGGTGTAATTCGTCTTCGGGCTTAAAATCACTTTGGCAATATAATTGACGGTCATAAGCCAGGTTTCAAAAAAATAAAAACAAGTTTTTTCTTGGTTTATCACAAAACAATTCCCGACAAGAAAAACAAGTCACACCTAGCATAAAGTAATGAAACGCAAAAACGTGTAGCAAATCTGTACAGTGAACACACGCGTGCCCTTTATGTATGAGAAAGCAATGGAAATAAAAATTGAATCCCCCAAAGAGACATTCACGGTTGAACTGAGCGTATTTGTTGCGACTGCAAAAGTTCGCCCCTATGCTAAAAAACGTGGAATCTTTAAAAAGTTTCACGTAAAGAGCAAGGCATGGTATATGTTTAAGGTTCGAATCAGAGCTGGGGAGCCGGCCGTGCGTACCGTCTGGCTAAGGGGTGGTGCACGTCTGTTGGTGGTTTGTCGCTTAACAACAATAGTCGTAAAAATAAATTTCTCTTTTTTTCGTGTGTGCTACAATTGGTCGAACCAGGAACTTCAATGACCACGCTGACGATGGTGGAGGATGCCTGCCTAAAAAGCCTAGATTGTATTGAACGAGAAACAGATCCTCTGGCAAGAAGTTTACTGGGTTGTTCGAAATGTACATCGACGTTGCGAATGAGCTGAATTTGGACAATGTCTTCCACAGTTATTGTCTACCTCATCGTCATTACGAGCCCGTAACAGTTGGGATTGGCTCATTTATTTTATTTTATTAAGTTAGACATAACAATTAGTTCAGGCACTTAAATTTACTAAAGATTTTGTAATGTGCCAAGCCTGGCTTCTATGTATTACACTACTACTTTACGTAAATAAACAAAACGATTTGAGATTAAAAATATCCAGTAAAGATAGAATCCAAAAAAAAGCTGAAGAAGAATAACTAAACAAAAGAAGTCAATACAGATAAAAGTTTTTTTTTTCTTTTCTGAAAAAATTTGAGAATATTTTTGGGGCCCGTATTAAATAAATCGCAACTAAAAAAATCTATCCAATAGATAATTGTGTGCCCCTACCCGAAGGGATGACAAAATGTCGCAAGTGCAATCCTTGAGTCGGACGCAGTCACCGACACACATACTAATGCGGGGGTCGCCAAAGAGCGGTGCATCAGCCGATACTGATTTGACTACGCTTTACATACGAAACTAACCCTACAAACATTTTTTTACTTATATATTTTGAAGAGAAATCATCTAAATGTTGGCCCTCGTCAAGTTATAAAAAAATATGTCCATCATAATTACTCTGGCGTGGATATCGTTGATCCACTTTTGCTACAAATTTTAATGTATTTGATACTATATTTTTTGTTTTAATGTTTTTCTTAGTATTTGGTACACGAACTTAATGCTAGGCTGGTTATTAATATATAATTTACTCATTTCAATGTGAACAAAATTGTCAAAGTTAATTAATTGCAAAGATTGAATTTTATAACGCGATTTATAAAACTTATTTGGCGATGTTGAAACCAGAGTGATCTAAATGACATTTTTACCAAGAGTATTTAGATCAGTGTGGCATGGAAGAATTTATTTTTCTGTGTCCCGTAGTGTATTAAACTCAATATTATTAAAAATGACACTTAGATCACTCTTGTTCCAACCTCCCCATTTACACCTTTCAGAAGTGCTATTTACATTTTTAAAATATTTATACGCACACTGGAATAAATTATAGAAGTATTAAACAATTTTTGGTTAACTTTTTATACTACAGAAAGCCCACCTAATGGTAAGTGGTCGCCCATAACATCTACGATTCATGCATTTAAGTTGTAGGCAACAAAAATGCAGAAACGCAGGTGTGTTGTCACTGTGGAATAAGCACTGTAACTGTCGCTCATAACATCTACGATTCATGAATTTCGATTGCAGAAAACAAAAATACATAATTATGAAGACTAAGATGAAATGTCTCAGACCTGTAATTGCGCCAGCCGCCTTATCCTTCAAACCGGAACACAACAATGAAAGCATTGTTGCTTGGCGACAGAAATAGAGGCGGTGGTACCCACCTAGGCGGACTCCTCAGGCGTGACAGAGTCCTACCACCTGATAAACCCATTCCAAGTAGTATACTTTTACACTAAGTGATGACAATTAAAGTCCTGACCACTAAATATAAAATTAAGGACTCTCTTTTATATAAATAAATCATCATTTGCCTGACCTTATCTCATACATTTGGCGTCGGCACAGTATGTTCTCTTTCTTCATTCTTCCCTATCCGCTGTCATCTCCACGCTCATCTCTCGCTCGCTGATATCCCTCATCACACAATCCATCCATTCCAACAATTCATGTCCATATTCCATAAATAATAATACTAAATATTTCAAGCGTATCTATACAAATTCAGGCTTCGACGCAAATAATCTCTAATCCGTTACTTTTTCCCTCCAAACATTTATGTGATCTCCGAATGTATTTGTATAAATATACTTTAATATTAACATACGCGTGAAACTCAATGCGGAGTCCACTTTTCAGAACGCACACTCGTAAAATGGAAAGAATTACAATCCGACAGACACGCGCTTCGCACTGGCATGGAGGTGTTACAAATAATATTTTTATATTCCTAGGGCTGCGACAGATGAGTTTACAGATAATAATGCTTTTGATTATTATGGGTGAATAAGTAGATAGCAGCTTTTTCTAGACAGGCTCCGTCTTCGGCCGTAGCGTTACTTACCACCAGGGCCACAAGTCCGCTAATTTACTTTGGTCGATCGAATTGTAATTGCTCGCAGCTTGGTAGGTAGGTAGTTGTAATTGTAGCAGAATACAAAAAATGTGTAAAACTGCCATTGAGCTGCCATTACGATCCAATTACAACAATCAAGCTGTTAGTAACAGTATCAGTATACCAAAAACGTGTCAAACAGTCATTGAGCTGCCAATTCGAACCAATTACAATTCGATTGAGCCCTCAGTAAATTAGCGGACTCGAGGACCTGGTGAGATGGCTGGTCTGGGTCTTTTTAAAAAAATGTATATTATTTCAAGTTTTGTTTTGAAACAAATGTAAATACATCTTGTATTGTTCTCCATTAGTAACTTTTCTATCAAAATGATAATTTAAAGTGACTAAGCCATTAATATTCCAAATACAGTAAACAAAGCACAAAAACAAGAGAAGAAATGTTATGCAATATGAGTCATGTGTCGCACACTGATTTCCAACTCTCGTTGAGGAGATTGTGGGAATTTAGGAATTTTTATAATAATTATAGGCGTAATTTTTTTAATAATACGTTTTCCATTCCTGTAATTGTTTCATTATATTGATACGCAAAGCGAATGCAAAACCGAATGCACGTCGCATCCCTAACATGAATAATATTTTTATGACGCCGATAAAATCGAGATTGTACCAGTTTTAATGCGAAAAAATCGACGTGCCATACCCATTTGTCTGGGGTTTATGTCTTGATTATTATGCTTACAGAGTGTGAATGGTTGGGTAGCGTTCGTATGTACTTAATATGCATATTATGATGATTACATGTACATTTTATTGTATACAGTAACGGTACTATCCAAAAACAGGGTGACCAGAGATGTCCACAGAATACACACAAGTTTTAGGTCGGGAGAATGGATTCGTTTTCTTGGTATTGACTTCGAATTCGAATTTTTGAACTCAACCAATCAGAATCCACGAAGAACAATCCAAAGCCAGCGTGTAAAGAGTCGCGGATTCTGATTGGTCGAATTTGAAATTCGTATTTGGAAACTAATCTGGAACTACGACCACCTTTCGATTCCATCAGACCAGCTTTGAGGTACCATATTAATGCATTGTTATCAAAGTTACATAATGTGTATAGAAACAGGAACGACAGGAAGTTCGTTAAATTGGTCTTGCAAGATTTGATCCGAACATACTAATAGTTGGAAGTTGAAAAAAAACTTGTAAAAAGCAAAGAATGAATAAATCAGCGCTTACTAAATTATATTTATTACTAAAGAACCGTGCCCTAAAAAACATGTTCAGCGCTCATTGTCTTACTCACCCAACCTAACGGAACAAAAACCACAGATGTCCGAAATATCATTCGTCATAGCTTCGGACACCTATGAAATTGGATTTGACCCGGTATTCATTTAAAAATTTAAACTATTATGTTACGGAATGGGTCCAAAACGTGGCATGAGAGCTGGTTCGTGAGAATCTGTTGTAGGTCTGTCGGAGGATCGAGTTACACGTCAAAATTATGTTAAGGAGATGTTTTCGTTTAATAGTGGTTCGGTTAAGGTTAATGGGCTCTTTTTTTTCGCACTTGTACTCAAATTTCGTCCCTTGTATGTAGCCAATTATCGCTTGAAGAAATTAATGTAAAAGCTATAAAATATTCTAAAGTAAGTAAATATGAAGAAAAAAAAAATTTAATGTACTCTAATTTTAACATGTTACTCCTATAATTGTTGATCTTGTTATAACTTGTTTGATATAATTGTAGTAATTACCAAATCTATGTCTATGTCTAAATTTGACAAGGTAGCTCAACCGTACCTAGGTTAATTTTTGTAATAATAAGTAGGAAATATATAATTTTGTTGAAGCTTACGAATTATTATTGATTTATCAATTAATCTCTCCTGTCATCTGTATTTTATAAAGGTTTAATTTGTAAAAGAAACTGTAGATACATGGACAAATTCACACAAAGTAAGCAAAGCTTGTGTTAATGGGTGTTAGATAACTGATAAACTACATAAATACTTAAAATTTTAGTTAGCGTTGCAAATGATCTGTTTACCTGCTGGTATTGGTACTTTTTTAGTAGACGAACACTTGTATGGCAAAAAATTAACGGAGACTTCTCCTTAACAGCGGCTCAAAACCCGTGAGTAATCGACACGACTTTTGTATGGAATATTTGTGGTTTCCGAATCACTCCCGGCTTGTTCTACTGACAAATAATCAGATCTCCTCCGAGATAAACTACTGGATGAATTGATATTCTGCCTTCCGACAAACGTTTTCTTAGTTATAGTGTTACATTTGGAGTTGCTATGTTCGGTGTCGCTATCGATTAAAATGTAAGTATATCCAGCGAAGACGTTCAATATTTTATCATATGACAATATATTGATTCACTTGGCCGTGTGGTGTCCGGCAGAGTAGAATAGCACCAACCACTTACACTCGTGGGTGTCGTACAAGGCGACTAATGTTTTATTGATTATGGCAATAACCTCCGCTTTCGTGGGAGAGGCCCTAAGTTCTGCAGTGGACTGTTACGGGCTGTGATGATGATTGATTCAATATGTAGCTATGTCCCACCTACCAATTGACCGCAACCGTTGACTTCTGGCAACAGTTTCCTTAGGATGCTCTGTGCAGGGGTGAAACACATGTCGAGTTTTACCAGTAGTTGTGTAGTGGGGTAGTGTGGTGAGCTATAGGCAGGTGGGACAAAGCTAAATATTAATTGTTTTAAAGTAATTGTCTTCTTCTTATCGAGTCGATGGACTAAACTCTGACTTACACTTTATTCGCCTATTATTCGGCGACGCATACAGCGTTTGGACTGGCCTCTAACAAGTCCTCCATTGTTTCTTATTTATTATACATATATTGCACTTTGGCGTGAGGTGTCCGGCTAAGTAAAATTGCACCAACCCCCATCCGTTATGGGTGTTGTAATAGTCATTTAAGACACCGCGGTAGAAAACCCGGAGCATACTTTCAATATGATATTGGTTGATTTATGAAATAATCGTTTTTTTTACAAACCAATGTGAGCAATTGCAGCAACAGCGCAATTGCGAGATCGGGACGCACCCTCTAAAAGCAATTACCATCGCTTATAACATCCATGCAAAAATTTTATCAAATGCAAAATTATTAAATTAGTACGTTGTAACTGTTGGGAATGAGCTGCAACATGCGTGTAATATCAGACATGATAGAGTTCTACAACTGGGACCTAACCGTGACACTAATCATAGTATTTGTGACAACTCCACCGCTTCTAATCTACCGTCATTTTCCGGCCAAAAACAGTCAGTCGGCCGTATGCATAGGCCAGCTCACTAAATGACGTGGACAATGAAGCCATCAAATCGACGCGCCTTCCATGGCCCGGCACTGACGCGACAATGTTACAAATCATGGCCGCCACTGCGCAATCAGGGTTGAAGTGTCAATAGTGGTGCTGTCCACCCTGGCTGTGCTGCGTTATGAGGGGATAGTCGACTCGAGGGCTTAAGACTTTTTTGTAAGGACGAATTCAGATTTTTTATTGGATTAACGCTTAATATCTTAGCTTGTCGTAGAGAGCGTCAGTGGTGGTTAAGGGTCCGCCTCGTAAGTGAGAGGTCGGTACTGAGTTCAATCCCCAGAGTACCAATGACCTTTTTCTGATTTATATGCCTTAGTTGAACACTAACCGGTGCTCACCTCTGTAACCCTGGTCCAATTTGGTAAGGTTCCCCTTTTAAAAGGGTTACAGTGGTCAGATGGCAGTCGTTCCACTGTAATTATCTGATCTGACAAATCCTGGATCATAGTTATGGCGGACCCCGGGCCCTCGCGTGCGAGAGTACTACCTTCTATTGACGACAAGATGACTTTCTATAACTGAAATCGCGAAATTATTCAGATTGCATCAAAAAGACTTGACATACTGCCAACTATGTCAAGTTACATTTCCTACAAAGAAACATACACCGCCACAAGCAACGCCGCAAGCAAAGAAAGCTCCTTCCAAGATCATGACAAACACATAATCTCGAGGTAAAATCACCGTTTAACCCCCATGATTGCTCATAAACAAACACTCCAGCCGACCGCTGTCACCGCTACCTACTCGACCGCTCTCGAGTGTCAACTCGCACTCGAGAACGAGGCACGAGCCAAATCACCTGTTCGTATCGCGATGACTTGGCGGAAGGCGCCACCAGTCATTCCGTTTGCTCTGGAACCGATTACAGTCGGTTCGGACCGGCCCGGAGTGGATATGGATCCGGAATGACGTTTGCATTTGCATTGTTGAATGGATTGGATGGTAATGACATTTCTTATTGCGACAGTGTGCATGTGTTCTTTGTTGGTATGGTGATGTTGGTGTCGAATTCAACGGGCGGCATAGTCACAGGTGCATTGGTAGCGAGGGGTGTGCCGCAAGGTTCGCTATTTGGTCCATTTTTATTAGATCAATAACCTAAACCAAACTTAGGTACCTTGGTGAATTAGGGCATAATTCTTTCTTACATGAATCTGTGAGATAGACTCGTGTGATTCAACAGAGGGATTTTTTTTAACATATAACGCACGAACCGGCAACTGTAAAAAAATGCATCTAAATTATATATTGAGAGGGTATATAGGTGTTAATGTATATAATATAATACTTTAAAGCATATTTCATTTTAGGTTAAATAACCATTGATGCCCACAAAACGAACGGAATGACAAAAGTCTACTTAAGTTAAAATAGGAGACCATAAAATATCATTTTACTTCTCTATAAAAGTTTCAATGTAGTTCCTACAGACTATCCTGGTATTGACACAGTGACTGTTCAACTTAGTAAAAAAGGCGAGGAAAAAAACTAAAAACTTCCTCGACAATGACTTAACAAGTTTCAACTTTGTCGCTTGAATTGGAATGACTTATTACCATAACAATAAAGTCGAAAAAGTGAATACAAATCTTTTACACCATTGTGCGTTGGAATATCAATGATTCAATATATTTCGGTTGACTCCGTTCATGAATTTTTCAAACGTGTGCGGTGTGAGGTTATGTTTACTTGTGTCATGATGTGCGGTTGAGTTGCTTATAGAAGATTTTTAAGGTCGTATTTATAACTTAATATTGAAAAAAATGAGTTAGGTCGGTATTCTTTATCTTTATTTTAGTAACTAGTTAATTCTAAAGGATTTAATTTTAACGAAATGATTTATTACGTATAGATTAAAACAATAATATCTTACTGCGTTATAAATACATATTTTTATAAACAACGATATCGCATTAATAGTAATAAAACGAATGTAAGAATAATAATTTTATAAGGCGACTAATGTGTTCGAGGCAAAAAGCAGCGTTATCCATTGTTATATTTATAACACCGCGATCTCCAACCCGCCTGCCAAGCGGGGAGATTGCGGCAATGACCTCCCCTTTCATGGGAGAGGTCCTGAGTCCTGCAGTGGAGTTTTATTTGACAAAATATTCGGCTGGACCCATAACATTCTTTTTGTTTCCACAAAAGAAGAAAGCTTAATACGGCCGAACCTCACCGAATCTCAAACAAGACAACCCTTAACTGGCCCTCTTAAAAAAACAATGGACGGCCTCACAGCCCCAAAAGGCATGTGACAAACTTCATTCCCGCCGTCTCAGAGTCGCAACAAAGAGACACAGTAGCCTTATTCGCTACACAATAAATAAAGGACGCTAACATATGAGAAATTGCGGGGATACCCTTAGGAGCTCTCATTATTTTAATAGTGTAAAACCTCCCAAGCAATCTAGAACGGACTCTGTCCCCTCCCAGGAGAGACGAGTTTCCAGCAGCCACGAGAACAAGAAATTCAAGACTGATAGCGTAAGTGGCTGTGTAGAAAATGGGACTTTAAACAGACGGCTTAAAGTTGTTTCTGGGTTGTGGGTCAGTGATTGCTTAGCGGTTGACCGCAGTAGACCGCACACGGAGGCTTGACGCCTACGTTCTTATTATACGTCTTTCCAAATACGCCAGAGATCGACGACGACGCCGAATAATTAAGTATGAATAGGAGGCTGTCTGAAGGCTTATAGTTTATCAACGCCCTTATTGAACATGGAGGTAGGGATAGGGATATTTTCGCGCCGTTCAGAAGTTGCTTGAAGAAGCTCTGTAATTTGCTATGATCCTTTGTACATCGCTGTTTGTACCTTCCTCTTAAATCACTTTATCGATTGTTGAAAACCGCATTAAAATTCGTTGAATAGTTTAAAAGAGCTAAACGTACATACATACACAGATTCATAAGGACAGACGACGGGAACCGACTTTATTTTATACTGTACATATACAGATGCAAGGATTATGTATACATTATATTTGATATTACCTGTCCGACAATTTTATTCAATCCCTTTCCGTTTTGAGAGCCAAAACATTTGACAGCCAATCGACCTTCTTGCATTACCGGTACAAGTATCTCAGACCACACGAAACACAGTTTATTTTCCATTGGTCCAATTCCGACCGACCACCGACAGAGCCGTAATAAAGCTATCGGGTTCCGTACAAAACGACCGTTCTGTTTGTTTGTCTGTTTCCAATGAACGAGTGAATGGGTTAAAATTAAATCGTTACATGTCTTTACAGAGGAAAAAAAGTAGATGCAGCAGTTTTAACTGCTTCGGCTTTGTTGTGAATGCACGTTGCTGAGATTTGATGAGTTTATTTCGTTTGTGAGAAAAGTGGGAGCAAAAGGGCTATGCTTGGTGTCTCTAGGTGATCAGATCAGAAACGTACTCATAGAAGATGCGTCTTATACGTTTTACTACTCTATTTAGCGTCGTGTTAGGCGTTAGCAACGGTCATGCGACCATGGTCGTACGACGGACGTCGCCCGACAAATAAGGGCACGAGCGTCGAAGGGCCATGGTCGTACGACCGTTACCAGTTAGGACAGCACCTTACTTCTTGAAACTGGAACGGTGGTTCTGGGGAATCAGCGAAAGGTTACTTCACGATAGGTACCTGAAACAAAATAGTTACGTTTATGAATATTAGAAAGTGTTCGCAGGAAACAGGTTGGCAGAAAAACTCGCATAGTGCTTGTACAGTAAAATGCTGAAAAAGATCCCTGCGGATGACCTTGTTGATAGTACAAATTACCTACAATACTCTTCTGAACCATGGATAATCTCCCCACTCGCAAACAGAGTATTTCTCTAAATCTCTGTCATTTCTAAAACAAGTTACAGAATAAACATTTTACCTATCTAGCTAAACAAAACACCCAAATAAATAAAGAAGGAAACATAGCTTTACACATTCACGGAACAAGATGAATAAAACAATAGTATAATTTGAACAGACGGAGTCTGGGAGCTAACAATAAAACGGTGACAATGTTTGGATAGGAAAACTGCACACAATCCCTCCACGTTTCTCTGCCATAAAGTAACTTAGATACAACAAAGAATGCAACATTGTTATCACAGGTTTGAGACAATTGTTAATGCTAATAAATAAAATTGCACAGGAGAACTGAAGAGCTGAATATACCACCAAGATTAGATAATGATGATATACTTAGATAATGATGATAAATCGAAAAAAGTATCTGTTAACTTCTGGGTGCTGGGGTATATGGTATGACATATCATCTAGGTAGTAAGTACTTCTGTAGATCAAAGGAATGGAATACAAGATCCCAACAACAAATCTTATGATGGCACAGCTTCCTCTGATTATCCCATCGCAACTTCAATATTGAATACAGAGGTGTAGGTACATAGCTTGTAATAATTCCAAAGTTACCAAAGTTGGAAGGAGTTATTGTTATGTTCTACCCAGTCAACTATCATTATTTTGTATACTATATTAATAGGTAGTTCAAAACTAAGGGCGGACGTTTCTATATGATGCCTACGATATTCGTAATGGTGTCTTTTAATATAAGTAAAGAGTGTTGGTGGCTTAACGGTTAGAGGGTCCGACTCGTACCCTGAACCATGAGGTACCGAGTTCAAACCCCAGTGCCGCATGAAGGTACCAATGACAGTTTTCTGAGTTATGTACATAAGTTGAAAACTAACCGATACTCTTACGGTGAGTGAAAACATCGTGATGCAACCTGCACATTCAGACGACTCAATGTGTAATCATGAATTTGGGTAAGTTCCCTTGTGAACAGGGTCACCGAGGTCAGATGTTAGTCACTCCACTCTAATTACCTGATCTGTTAAATCCTGGATCATGGGCAAGGCGGACATTAACGCCAAGATGACCAATTTAAATAAAGCTAATAAGATCGTATTAAAAAATCAAATGAACGAGATAAAGATTGGGAGATAAGAAACTTTATGGAAGAGTTATCATGATTACGAGATATAAATAACGTTTTAAGTAACAGTAGAAAATTGCACGTTTAATTACCACATTTATTTGATAATTTATTATTATATAATTCCACATAGGTATAAGATGAGTTTTTTTTTTTCACTTATGTCAATGTTGTCCTGTTAGCACCTACTTAATCGCTCTCTGCATGGTCTGCTGGTTGACTGTTAGACAAAGCCTCAATGGCTTTAAGTCCGCCCAATTGCTGTAATTTGTGCAATAAATAAAATAAATAAATAAATGAGATGAAGTATTGAATGTATGAGTTGAATTATTAATTATATGAATTCCTAATTATTTTAACCATTTGATTTGTATTGATATTTGTATTGATATTTTAAAATTAAGCCTAAGTACGACATTTATTGAACCGTTTCCAATATTACCTTAAATAATTGATAGGAAGTACCATTAGTCTATGTAGGAAAGTAATGAATAAAGTAAGCATAAAATAGTGTCAATCAGTTTACATTTATTTTCGAGAGCTTTACCACAATTACAACGTTACTTTTAAAAAGAAAATAACAATTAACACAATAACTTGAATACTTAACTTTGTACTCTTGTATTTAACCTCCAATCAGCTAACAATAATAAAACATTAAATATACTCAATACTACTAAGAACTATTAAGAATCTCAATCAACTGCAAATACTTTTATTTATCACTTTTTATAACTTTTATCTGTGTTTTTTCATAACCTCCTCTCAAGCGATCCGAGCGCGCGCCGGCCAGTGTCAAACATGTTCAATCTTGTCCCTTTTTTTTCATAATTAAGTGTTGCCAGTGGTACTTAAAATCACCATATATGTAATAGCTCGTCCATCCTGATATTATTTGCGTCTCTGCAAAAGGTAAATGTTATGAGAACTATGAATAAATACAATGAGAATCCACCAAGACACTCCTATACTAATAAGATACACATAATACAATCCTCTCATCATATCCAAGAGTCAAGGGTAAGGTCAACAACATACAGCAGATACTTCATCACTAATGGTGACTAAAATGGTATGTCCATGTTACATTAAACGTAGTATATCCATATTACACTCAACGTAGTATGTCCATATTTCACCAAACGTCTTCATTACTAATGAAGGCTCTAAACTTAACAAATTTATAATATACCCACAAAACAATCCATAATCTAACTATACCGAGAATTACTTTACCACTGGTAAAGTCACCACACTTGTGTCCACGGAAACCCACTAACATTATAAACATCTTCATTACCAATGAAGACTCCACACGATTTATCCAGCACAAATAGGCCTACTTCACCACTGGTAAAGTCACCACACATAATAGAAACCCAATAACATATTATTTACACATGAACATCTTCATTACCAATGAAGACTCCCCACAGTTTATAACTATTCATCCAGCACAAGTACATCTACTTTACCATTAGTAAAGTCACCACACATAATCAGCAACCCAATAACATATTAATTTTTTTAATTAAACACAATTTCTGCTCCATCACAAAATCTCCACACACACACACACACACACACACACACACACCTGATTATTACTCATGATTTAGAACCATCCAACAATATGTCCACTACAACCATTTTAACAAATTAACTTCCACTATACAAATAAAATATTTGCCAATATACATGCAATATTTCCCTTATACATAATTACCAAGACTGCAAAACAATAAACAAATGGATAAATAAGCACTGTATACCATGTATATGCATATAACTTACAATAAAATTTATATCATTTAGTCTACAAATTTTCATATCAATTTCTTTTAAACTGGCATTTAACATTAACCCTCCAATAAATCTATCAATTCTTCAGTACTGTTAACTTCTGATTCATCTGAGTTTGTGTCACTTTCAGTTTCACAACTAAACAAGCGGAGCGCATCACTGGCTACAGTCGCTTGATATTTCTTGTAACCTTTGACTCCTTTTAGAGATACAATGATGTATCGATCCCTTCCTAGTACTTTTTTTATTTTATATGGTCCACTAAACTTCTCTTTTAACTTCTTTCTTATTCTTTTATCAGCATCCTTAGATTCTGACCCTTTCCAAAGTACCAAATCACCAATGTTGTATAGAGTGGGTTTCTTCCTCTTATTATCAAATCTCTTTTTCATGTATCTGGCTTGTTTTTCTACATTGCTTTTAACTTTTTCTTGTATGTCTTGTACAACTTGTTCACTGTCATGGTGATTTGTTCCAAACTCTTGATACCTGCTACGACGTGCATGGAACATGAGACGATATGGGGAAAATCCTGTTGCAGCATTGGTAGCATTGTTCATACCCCACAGTACATTAGACAAACATTCGTCCCAATATTTTTCATCTGTAGTGCTAGTATTAATAGCTTCTAAAAGTGTCCTATTATACCTCTCCACTTGTCCATTTGATCGGGGAGATGATATAGCATTAACCACATGTTTAATTTGATTACTCTGACAAAATTGTTTGAAAGACTTGCTGGTGAATCCCGTGCCACTATCAGAAATAATCCGCTTGGGATATCCGAACATGCTAAAAATGTCTTTTAAAACTGTTATTGCCTGCGCTGAATTTGTGGTCTTTGTAGGTTTGGCCCAAATATATTTTGTATATGAATCAACTATTACAAGAATGTAAGAATATCCCTTATTACTTTTGCAAAATGGACCGAGATGATCTATGTGAATGGTATCTAGAGGCTCATTGTCTTTGTTGATAGGATGTAGTTCCCCTTCTTGTTTTCCATATTGCCCCTTCTTATATTGGCAGTCTATACAGGAGTTAATATATTTCCTAATAAATCTACTCATCGACGGGAACCAGAATTCAGCCTTTATCAAACTTTCACATCTTTTAAGACCTGGATGGCCTGAATCATCGTGGTATTTACGCAGTAAATTCCACCTCGCATATTTAGGAATGACAAGTTTGAATTCTCCATCAGAGCATTTCCTGAAAATTTTGTGATCGATTAACTTGAAATTATTTTGAATATCTGGATCTTTAACATTTTTTTCAAGCTTCTCCTTTATCACTCTTAACTTCTCGTCACGTTTCTGTAGGCACACAATCCAATCCAAAAATTCAATAACATTAATGTTTGCTGTTTCTGTACTGTCTGGGCAGCGACTTAGTGCATCGACATGTCGATGGTGTGTTCCGGGGCGATGAATAATATTCATGCTGTATTCCTGAATATACAACCACCAGCGTGCGATACGTGGCAACATATCCTTTTTCTCAAACGTCTGTCTTACTGCGGCACAGTCGGTAACTACGGTAAATTCAATGCCAGCTAAATAAATACGGAATCTCCTTAAGGACTCCACCACAGCTAAGGTTTCGAGCTCAAAGGAGTGGTACATAGCCTCTTCCTTAGAAGTCTTACGACTAAAATATACAACCGGTCTCAACGCAGAACTTTGTATATCACGTTGAAGTAATATGCCAGCTAAACCTTTGCTTGACGCGTCAGTGTGCACCTCTGTATATGCTGAAGGGTTATACAACGCTAAAAGAGGACGCGATGTTAAAAGTGTCTTTAGACTTTCGAATGACTGCTGCTGCGTATTACCCCACTCCCACTCGATATCCTTCTTTAATAATTTATACAAGTCATGCGAGATCTCCGCGTATCCTTTTATAAACTTGCGAAAGTAACTTGTCAGTCCGAGGAACTTTCTTAAATCATGGATGTTTTCAGGTATCGGAAAATTACTAACTGCGTCAATCTTTTTCCTTGAAGGTCTGATGCCATCCTGGCTAATTTCATAGCCCAAGTATTCTATATTTGTAGACAAAAAGGTGCACTTTTCTAAATTTACAGTTAACTTAGCTTCTCGAAGTATTCCTAGTACAACCTTCAACATAGCAAGTCCTTCTTCTTCATTCGCAGAGGGAATCAGTAGATCATCAATGTAAGGGAGTACTTTCTCAAATCTCAGGGTGCCAAGAATAGTGTCCATTAATCTTTGGAATACACATGGGGAATTTGCCAGCCCGAAAGGCATTCTCAAGAACTCGTAATGACCTTCGGGTGTGACAAATCCGGTCTTGTGGATGGATTCCTCGGCTACAGGTATCTGATAGAAGCTTTGTGACAAATCTAAATTCGTAAAGAATTTCTTTCCCCCTAACTTCTCAACTTGGTCCTCTATTACTGGCATGGGATATCTGTCTTTGGTTGTAATGGCATTTAGTTTCCTATAGTCCACGCATAGCCTATAGTCGCCTGTCTTCTTCTTGACGAGTAAGATTGGACTTGAATAACTTGAACTTGACTCCCTAATAATATTATTCTGCAGAAGATCATCAATTTTCTCTCTAACTATTTCTTTTTCCATCAAAGAGAGGCGATATGGTCTATAGAAAACAGGTTTATCGTTATCAAGGTCAATCTTCATTTCAAGTTTGTCGGTACACCCTAACTCTCTAGTATCACTTGAAAAACAGTCTGAGTAATCATCTAGTATATTCAAAAGCTTATGCTTAATTTTAGGATCAGAGGACATACATTTTATAGCATCTACTTTTATTGAATTAATATATTTAGCAGGCTGATGCAACACAGACTTCATCTCATATTTGTCTTCATTTTGCTCGCATATTAATCCTCGAGTGAGGACCTGTCCTCTCTTTAAAATTACAGGCAAGTGACCAAAATTTGTGACCTCCATATATTTTGACAACCCATTGAGCATGCAAGAAGGAATACCATATTTTGTCATTCCCCAAGTATGTAATGACTGTTTTACATAAATTGCATCATCACTCGTATCAGCTTCAATGCAAACAAGTACAGTGGATAAAGCAGGTAATGATTTGTCTTCTGCGCTACATATTTTTACCTTTTTAGACTTACATATGACATCATCATAGGAACAATGTTTATGCAAAACCATTTGTTGACCGTGTATTATGAATGATATATTTGGATCATTAATAACTGGCTGCCCTATAATCACATCCATTCCGCACAAATCATATTCATCTAATATTAATAAGGTGGTGGACACAGAAAAATCATCAATATAAATGTGTACAGTCTGCCAGCCCTTCGCAATTATGGGACTACCTTTGAATCCTTTAACACACATCTCGGTCGGCTGCAGTTGTAAATTGAGTCTACTAGCTAAGTTTATAGTACCAAGGTTAAGTTGTGAACCAGTATCAAAATATGCCTTGACTCTTACTCCATTTATGACTACTTCTTTAAAGTAAATATGATTTACCTCCGGAACAATAAGATTTAATTCAGCTACACCTGGGCCCATGGGTTTCACTAATTTACCCCAACATTTATCAGTAGGGTGTCCAATACGCCCACAGTTACCACATTTGTTGTTAGGATTTTTTGGACACCTTCTTACTTGATGTCCCGTCTCATTGCAGAGGAAACAAGCACGTATGGGTCTCTCATCAGTAGCTGTATGAGGCCTGGTCTGTTCAAGGTTTCTTTTGAGGGGCTGATTAATGAATCTAGATCTATTTTCATCTACTACTGATAAAAAATTAGAAAACAATAAACTTGGCTCATTGTAGTTTCCGGCATGAGCAGAAGCCTTCAAATGATTTGGTAGCCCATCAACAATACAAGCGACTGCCTTAGAATCGCTAATTTCTAGTCGATTAAGCATAGCCAATTTTGAGTAAAAATAGTTTGTCATACTCTCAGTTACTACTTTTCTCCTATTTAGCATTTCACGCAAGGATTCAGCAAAATCAATTTTGTGAGGAAAAGCTTTCAATAATTCTAATTTCCATTGTTCCCATGTTAACTCATAATTGTTGAGGGATGCATGCCATAGTTTGGCCATTCCACCCAATCTGCACTGCATAAAGTAACTTTTTGTGGAATCATTCCAATTATGGATAGCACCTAACTGTTCGATTTTATTTATCCATTGTAGGGCAAAATTTTCAGGCTTCTCCGGATCAAAAATTGGCAGTATATCCGCTTTTGCAGTAATACCTTCACCATAGTAACAAGGTAAACTTTTAGTACGTGAGGTATTATCAACCATACTTCCTGTTTCTACTACAACCATTCTCTCCTTCGGCGATGAGCCACCCGGCCGCCATGGTCGCCAACGGTGTCCGGTCTGGTCATCTACTGGGCTTCGGGAGCGGCTACGCGACCCATCATTGCCACTGCTTTCATCACTGTCACTAGGACTCTTGGGTCGTCCACGGCTACGCCGTTCCCGTGACCTACAGACGTGTTTGGGCATATCCCACTTCTGAAACTGATAGGAAGTACCATTAGTCTATGTAGGAAAGTAATGAATAAAGTAAGCATAAAATAGTGTCAATCAGTTTACATTTATTTTCGAGAGCTTTACCACAATTACAACGTTACTTTTAAAAAGAAAATAACAATTAACACAATAACTTGAATACTTAACTTTGTACTCTTGTATTTAACCTCCAATCAGCTAACAATAATAAAACATTAAATATACTCAATACTACTAAGAACTATTAAGAATCTCAATCAACTGCAAATACTTTTATTTATCACTTTTTATAACTTTTATCTGTTTTTTTTCATAACCTCCTCTCAAGCGATCCGAGCGCGCGCCGGCCAGTGTCAAACATGTTCAATCTTGTCCCTTTTTTTTCATAATTAAGTGTTGCCAGTGGTACTTAAAATCACCATATATGTAATATAATATATTTTACCATACCCACATGGGTTTCATGATGTAACTACAATGAAACTGTAAGATCTGTATAATCTCATAAATGCAATAAACACATTGACTATAGACTAATCCACACAAGCATACACGAAGCGGTCAAAATCCAAAGGCACTTCCCATAAACCAATGGTATCAAACCATCAACACATACCTATACGTATAGAAACCAAGATATTGCGGATAGAGCGCCTTATTGACACTGTAGCGTTGGCAAAAAGAGTGTTATCCAAATAAAAACGGAGAGAATTATTTTTATTGCGCCACTGTCAAGCAAACACGGGTCGGGATGGTATAGGATTTGTAGCGACGCGTACTGGCAGGCGAGCGATATTTGATGGTTTATAGCATGAGTTATGTAAACTGACTAGGTCGCTTGGAGAGGGAGTCGTCACTTTCGATTCGGAGATATTTCCGATATCCTCTCTTTGCTGCGTATAGGTATGTAGGTTTCTGGCCCGACATAAAACAGGGCTCATAAAGTATTTCTTATACCACTAGGTTACCAAGAATTTAAGAGAGGTAGGGCATAGCGGGGTATCTCGTTCGAATTGGAGCCGCCCGACTGGGGAAGTACCTCCACCTTACAGAATATCGCAGCATACTCTTTTAAATAGTATTGTGTTTCTGCCGGTGAGTAAGGTTTCCAGTGCTCCATGGGGTGGGGATTTGGGGAACCGTGGCTTTGGCAGTGGAGTGGCATTTGCTTTTTGCTGCCAGAGCAACGTGTTATAGAGGTGGGCAACGCATTAGCGATACTCTTGGTGTTGCTAATGTCTATAGGCAGTGGTGAACACTTTCCATCAGGTGGCCGCTTGCCTGTTTGCCTACCGTATGACATAAAAAAAAAAGAAAAAAAGAAAAAAGAATATGAAGCCTAGATAAGCCGATGTGTTTATTTTATTCGCAGAAGGCTGGCACTTGACCTACTGTCTGTCTGTTGACTTATTATCTTGAAGGCCCTAATAGGTGTGTGAGTCCCCATTTATTTACCGCCTCGTAGTTACTGTTTTATTAAGTAATCGGTGACGTAATGGTAAACGAGAGGTGCCGGATTCGAACCCCAGTGCCACGATTTACCAATGACTCTTTTCTGAGTTGTGTACATTAGTTGAACACTAACCGATGCTCTTACAGTGAGGTAAAACATCGTGGCGAAACCTGAACATTTAGGCGACTATGATAAATTTTGAGGTTCCCCTGTCAATATGGTCACGGAGGTCAGATGGCAGTCGCTCCACTGTAATTACCTGACCTGCTCAATCCTGGATCATGGTCAAGGCGGACCCTAGGCTCTCGAGCGAGAGCACAACCAAGACGTTAATTCCTCATCTCAAAATGATTATTTATTATTTAATATGTTTATTTAACCATATTATGTACACAAGATTGTTATAAAACTACTAGTTTACTATATTTTACTCTTATGTTGCCTAGAATTGTCAAGAATTCTCAAGTTCTCTGCGGACACTACTTTCTTTACCTGACGTGTGGCCTATAGCAGACCTATTAAGGTTATCGGTAAAGCCGGTACTGGAGCAGGCGGTGCCTTGTAGATCCCATCTACACTACCATACTGCAACAGAAGGATATGGCCAGGCCAACTTACGTATAAGGGTTAGGCTGTAGCACTCGCTATAGCGAAGTAGTAGAGGGTAAATGGATTCCAAATTCTGAACTATTTAGTGAAATTTTTTACAGTAACAAGTTTGTATCTGACAAGTTTTCTGACAACTCAAACTCAAAATTTCTTTACAGATTACGACATTAAATATCTCCTTCAAAGGAAACACGCAGTGACACGAGAATAAAAATATATTCCGGTATAGAATATGGTCGGGGATAGCTTTCTATTTGTGAAATATTTTCTTGGAATCGATTTGGTAATTCGGATATTACTTGCACAAATAAACTTTTGCCAGCATTCTGGCTTCACATAAGTAGGAATTGTAGACTTAACCTCATATTTATTTTAGGTATCTATTGGTGAATACATTATTAAGACCCGATGAGTTGTTGAAAAGAACTGTGCTAAAAGGAAAATGGGCGAAGTAGATGAGAAAGAGTAAGAAAGCTCCCGAGATGGCTCCCTAGGAATCAATATTCTTTTTGGAACACTCGATTAGACCGGAATTATTTCTGGTCTATTGCAGCCCTTTTCTTTAAAATATTACATATAACTAATAATATTGGCGTTAATGTCCCGGTTGTGTTCTCGCGCACGAGGGCCCGTAGGTCCTCCTTGACCATGATCCAGGATTTGGCAGATCAGGTAATTACAGTGGACCGACTGCCTACTGACTTCCGTGATCCTGCTGCCTGCACCGACAGGAATGATTGTATATTAAAATAATATTGTTTGGTGCGGTATTCTGTAAGACGGAGATACTTCCCCAGTGGGGTGGCTCTAATTTGAGCGGGATACCCGCCAAACCCTAACCTCTGTCACCTATAGTATATATGATAAGTTTAAAAAATATATCAAAATATAATATCGAACAACTTTCGAATCCCAACTCCTTAACCAGTGGTCATATTAACAGGATGCTCCCTCATTATATCGCGCCCTTACACACGGATCGTTACTTGCATTTTATTCATTGTACACGCGTCGACGTGGACTCACCCTAGTACTGTTAATTCGTGTATGGGCGTGTATGTACAGAGTGAAGAACTTACTTATGGATTATTATAATTGGTTGGGATTTTTTTTATGTTATACGGCAGACAAATAGGCAAGCGGGCCACCAGCAACACCAGGGGCGTACCAATGCGTCGCCCGCCTCTAAAGGGACTCAAATATACCTCTGGAACAATTTCATGTCATAGTCCAAAGGAAACACTGTGGCTGGGAGCTCATTTTACATCCGAATCGTATTTAATAAATCTATTTTTAAATACGATATTATATCTTAATAGAAATCGTTGATCAATCAATCATTACAAAAGCGGACTGGATCTTTAATTTAGGTATGGTGGTTATTACGGCGGTGACTCTGCAGCAGGTACTAGGTTCACTATACCTTTCTGAAACACATGTGTAAACTTATTATGCACTAGTTCTTGTCCGCGACTTCAAACGTGTGGTAATAGTTTTTATAACAGTTCAGCCCCACTATTACCATTTTAAATGACCTCCATATTGTATGAATGCTTACTCTACGGGGAGGTCAAGCTGTATCTCTCGTTATACGTAATCGAATTGGTTGAAACATGGCTTAGATTGCACCCTGAACTTCAAGCTACCAAACTATCGACATTGAATCAAAATCCGTTTAGTGGTTTTTGCGTGATGTGCGAAAAGAAAAACAGACAAAAAATCCAAAGTAATATTTTTGACATAGTTACGTTCCATAATCCTATCCCGACAATTTTTTCTGGAATATCTTCAATCACAGATGGCTTTTTTACAGTTTTATAATAGTATAGATAGATAGATGCGTCTTTAGAAAGAGCACCCCGTACACAAGAGGCCTCCCGAAGATGACTTGCTTTATCCACTCCTACCTAATCCTTCCTGTGGTGGCCGCGAGTCATTCAGCGATTACAATTAACGCTATTAGCACCGTTTTGTATGACTCCTAATGTGATTTGGGATTCGGGTCTTGAATATGTGCCTTCTATAATGTAAAGGTAAGCAAGTTATGTGGCCTTGTGGTGTCCGGCAAATTAGAATAGCACCAACACTTTACACTCGTGGGGTAATGGCGACTAATGTTTTATAGGTAAAACTCTAGAGTCTCTGTAGACTGGAAAATGGGCAGCAGCGTTTTCCATTGTTATATATAAAACACTGGGATCTCCAACCCGCTTTCCAACCTTGATGATTATGGCAATAACCTCCCCTTTAGTGGGAGAGGCTCTAAGTCCTTCAGTGGACTGTTGTGGGCTGTGATGAAGCAAGTTAATATTGAGTGTTTTTTTATTGGCAATTGCCAAGTCTTGTATTTGACCTCATCTCACCTGATGGGAAGCGACGATGAGGTCGAAGATGTACTTAGCATCCTTGGCGCTTGCCTAGAAGATATCTATTCACTATAATATTCTATTAGATAGGAGCGCCAATTAGAAAAGTGGATTCAAATCGCTGAGTATGAGGTGGTGGGACGTCTACCATAATATTATAATATTATGTATTGTTGAATAAAAAAATTACATACAGATCAGCTGTTGTTTATACTTTGATCATCAGAATAATAAGGGACCAAAAAAACGTTATAAAAAAATAATCATCTTGGCGTTACTGTTCCGGTTGGGCTCTCGCGCACGAGGGCCCGGGGTCCGCCTTGACCGTGATCCAGGATTCGGAGATTAGGTAATTACAGTGGAGCGACTGCCATCTGGCCTCCATGACCCTGCTACCAGGGAAACCTGACCAGATTGGATCATAGGGAAACCTGACCAGATTGGATACAACGTTACACGTGCTTTTCTGAGCGCATCCTGTGTTTAGATCACCGCCGAATAGATTAAATCCATTTATTTTCTACAGAATTGAATGTGCTTTATAAATAGAAACATCAATCACAAATGTCAAGTTGGACAGATATTGTTTATTTATTTACAATTGAGTAGATTCAAGATTTCATCAATTTAAATATAGCAGTAACACAATTTTTGGCAAGTATCGGATCAATTGTTAAAATATTACAGTTCATAGTCAGTGAAGTTATTTGTTAAGGTTGGTCTTACTTTAATTACATCATCATCACAGCCCGTAACAGTCCACTGCCTCTCCCACGAAAGGGGAGGCCAAAATCTCCACGCTTGGCAGGCGGGTTGGAGATCGCAGTGTTTAATATAACAATGGAAAATGCTGCTGCCCATTTTCCAGGCTACAGAGACTCTTGATCTTTGGCCTCGAAAACATTAGTCGCCTTGTACGACACCCATGAGTGTAAGGGGTTGGTGCTATTCTACTCTGCCGGACACCACACGGCCATTATTACATTAACAGTAGATTTTTTGTGAATCTATTTTCATTCATTTTTCCTCGTTTACCTTGTGTTTTTACGCTTTCAACACACTTGCGGGTAAAGTGGCTGTAATTGCGCTAATTTTAGATTCATATCATTGCTTATTGAATATGCGTGATTTTCGTTTTAAAATTTCGTACGCACAATGGCAATGGTCGTTAATTACACACTTGGCTCTATTAGGCCATTGCCTTTGAGATGCGCCGCTATGTAAATATAAAGATGCTCATACATGCGATCATACGTAAAACTCACGCTTCTGTCCCATATATAGGGACGAAGGTATTAAAAAACATTTGTAAATATTTATTAACATTTGGCAACCCGGAATTTTAATGAATATTTTGCAACATTTGTTAACACTTTTAAATATTATACGAGCCTATATAAAATCCTTCAT
The DNA here is from genome assembly GCA_905147135.1 of Blastobasis lacticolella. NCBI lineage: Eukaryota > Metazoa > Arthropoda > Insecta > Lepidoptera > Blastobasidae > Blastobasis > Blastobasis lacticolella. Next base: position 19,262,213 of record LR990050.1, read on the forward strand.
GTAATATGAAGAAGTATCTAATTTTTCGACTTCAGACATCGGTCTGGGGATGTCGAAAACAGCTTACAAATGCTACCAAGGAAACTCGTTGTACCTGCCTGCAACTATACTTCCCGAAAAGAAAACACATCTTCAAATTAAGAACTCCAACCGCCTAACTAGAGCCCTAATTGGAATCTGTGACCACTACTAATTGTTCGGATCAGGCGTCGACCCAGGACTTATGGCGGATCCGGCGACCAATTAACTCGACAGGCCCTCGTCCAAACTCGATTACGTGATCTCGACTCCTGACGCACGTTAGCGAGTAATTCGAGTTGACTTCTACAATATAACCACGTTAGGGGCTTGGAGATTTTAAAAGGATATTTTAAAATTTAAAATTCGAAATAGATCGTTAAACTATATTTCAATCAATGTTGCAGAAATGGTAATCAAACGACTTAATATTCACTCTTTGTACACGGACTCTCGCACGTCTATCTATCATCTATAAACTACTTAACTGTAACAATTACTGTAATTATTGATAGAATTATTATAGAAAAGATAGCAATAGAGTTGCAATCTAGGGCGATCACTTTCTTGCAACACGTCGGTAATTTTGCATGTACATTAATATAAAAAAATACTTTGATTTCGATGTATATTACGGTAAAACTTCATTATTTTATTTTTCATCAGTTACAAAGAAATGTAGGACGTAGTTTGAGACGACGATGATTGCATTCATCATCACAACCCATCAACAGCCCACTGCAGGACTTAGAGCCTCTCCCACGAAAGGGGAGGTTGTTGCCATAATCTCCACGTTTGGCAGGCGGGTTGGAGATCGCAGTGTTGTAAATATAACAATGGAAAACGCTGCTGCCCATTTTCCAGCCTACAGAGACTCTAGATCTTTGGTCTTGAAAACATTCGTCGCCTTGTACGACACCCACGAGTGTAAGGGGTTGGTGCTATTCTACTCTGCCGGACACCACACGGCCTATTGCATGATTGCATTATAAATTGTATTTTTATTTCCTGTATTTTTTTTTTATGTTATCCGTCAGACAAACAGGCATGCGGGCCACCTGATGGAAAGTGATCACCGCCGCCTATGGACATCAGCAACACCAGAGTCACCAATCCATTGCCCGCCTCTGAAGAGACCTCTAATATACCTCTTGAACGATCCCATGTATAGTCCAAAGGAAACACTGTGGCTGGGAGCTCATTCCACATCCGAATCGTACGAGCGAGAAACGTTCTTTCAAACCTTCGCGTGGAGACCAACAGGGGGTCTACGGGTAATGTTATAAATTGATGCAATAAAGGGACTGCATAGATACGTACATGATTTAGTTTGCTGAACACATTACAAGTTTCCTCCTTCCCGTATCTCAACTGTTGGTAACAATTTATTTCTAATTAATTGACATACAACGCTCCTCTACTGGACTTACACTCTCAGGTCAACGCACTTTTTGTTTACCTTCTCTGTGATTTTGCTTGAAATATAGTTTAGAGAGATAACCGATCTATTTTCGAAATAATTAATTAATTCTCCCTCCACGATTGTTTTGGGGAGTTCAGTGATTGTTCAGTTGTGAAATTCGACAGGCGTATTTGAAAAGGGAAGGTGTTCGACGCCATGTTTGTTGGTGCGAACCAACTGTCCAATTAAATGACGCTAGAACAGAAATTCGGACGTTTCTCAGAATATTATATTGGTCCTGTGTTAATTTTAAGCTGTATAGCAGTGCAAAGGGATTTAAATTATTTCTGTAAAATCATTTATTTCATAAAATAAGGATTAATAATTAAAGGGAAATACGAGAGCGTCGGTGGCCTTGTGGTTCAGGGGTCTGACTCGTGAGAGGTACCGGTTTCGAACCCCAGGGCAGCCATGTGCCAATGACTCTTTTCTGAGTTACCTACTTACAATAGTTGAAGACTAACCGATGCTCTTACGATAAGGGAAAACATCGTGACAAAACCAGCTAATTTAGGCGACTCTTTACTTGGATGTGTAACTAGCCATGATCCAATCAGGTCAGGTTCCCCTGTTAACAAAGTCACCGAGATCAGATAACAGTATCTCTACTGCAACTACGTAATCTGCCAAATCCTGGATCATGCTCAAGCCGTATCTGTGTCTCTCACGCGCCCGACAAATAACTGAAGAGAGCTACGAAATTTAGCTACTGCTAGTAAGCTGCAACATCGGCAAGTTTAAAATTCGTTCTCTACTTTCTGCGAGACGGAGTGACAAGCATAACATGATTCAGACAAGACAGATATACATTTTTATTGGCTGCCTATAAAAATAGCGGATCCAAATAAAATCTCGCTAAAAGCAAAAGCGAGAGACAAATCCGACCGAAATCATAGAACCCGGAACCGAGTCGCCCGTCACAATGCACATATTGCCGAATCAAAAACAAAAGAAGATCAAAGCTCCATTGCCATCAATCTGAACATTTTATTATAACATCTTCCTAATGTCGCCGGAATACCACCAGTTTGGCCTTAATGGCCGATAAATCCCAACATTTAGTGTCTATTTTGATTCTTTGTGTTCTATTTCAGTTTTTTCCTTCCACTATTGTGCTTATTCCAGCATCGGTATTTGGAGACTTCGGATTCGAACACGCTTTAGCTACTTCCGTAACATGCTTGCAGGCGAGTTTATGTTGGTGTATTTAAAAGATTTCGTTGTAATGAGAATTTGTTGCAGACGGGAAAGTGTGAGTGTCAGTGTTTGTATGGCCGTAGAGTTGTTTTGGCTTACGCCCGAATACTCGAATGTCTTTTGCATGTCAAAGATTTAAACGTTACAGCATGATCTTTAAGAAGCCCTTAGAAGTAGTCGTAGTTAGTATTCGGACGGTAGTCTTTTGCCTGATAATGTTTAATACATACCTAATATTATCATTACGCAGAGAAATAAAATTACTGTTTTTGTCAGACCGGAAATAAAACAGTAATAACTGGATACTGGTTGTTAGCACACAATACTACACAATACTAATTAGATTTAGTTTACAGATTCTAAGATATTATACATACTACAGTCAAATTGTGTTTGGAAAATACACGGAAAAGAAAATTTACAGATTTAAATTTACTCATACACATTCCGAGTTTTCTTGAATTAAAGCCAGGAGAAAATGATCCAGAATTCAGAAGCTGCTGGATCGCAAACGAGTACAATGCCCGAGCACAAGCTACAAGCGTTCATGGCAGAAACAAATGGCCCGATCATATTCCGGTTCCATTTGACAAAACAATACCAGGACAGCATAATGTGTACACACAAATATGGTAAAAAGTGATTTAAATGCATTGCTCCCGCATACAAGAGCAGGCTAACTAGTATTGATTTGCGAGTTTGCCTCCGCATTGAAATGTAATCTTTTAAGTACGTCCCACGCGTTCGTGAAGATGGTAATATTGAATAACCAGATAATACTGGATTTCTAAGAAGTAATCTGTAATAGTACGCATCTTGTCGAGTATCTATTTACTTACTTTGTGTTTAATATACCACTAAAATAGTTAGTTGGCCTTGTATAGACTGTTTGTGTAGAGGCACCATCCCCTTACATTCATGGGTGTTTTACAAGGCGACTAATGTTTTCGAGCTAAAAGATCCTAGAGTCTCCGTAGGCTGGAAAATGGGCAGCAGCGTTTTCCATTGTTATATTTATAATACTGCGATTTCCAAGCCGCCTGCCAATCGTGGAGGTTATGGCAATAACCTCCCCTTTGGTGGGAGAGGCCTTAAGTCCTGCAGTGGGCTTTTATAAGCTGTGATGATGAGACTGTCTCTTGCCATTGTGTTTCTACGAGCGGACATGCAGACGAGCTGTATCATCTGTACTTAATCTATATTTCATAAATTCGAATTAAGTCTTATCATATCGTCAACATTTATCATGCATGAGACTGAAAATGCTCTTTCTCAGAATACTGAGAATTCTTCCGAATTTCCTGCCTGCGTATGATTTTCGGAACATAAATATGACTTGAAAGTATTTAAGACACGAGGCTTTTTCTGAGTAATCGTCGTCAACATCGTCGTAACATTTAATCTAAGATAAAGGTCAAGAGTAAACCAAAAAAGAATTACAAGGATTAGCAATACAAGATTTAGGAAAGAAAAATGAAAGTCTACAAAAACATAAATGCTAGAAAAGGGTCTTCGATTGGTATGACGTCCAGGATTGGTGGCTTCGACGATAAAAGAGTTGTGATCTGGATGGATGCCAAATTCGCCAAATTTCTTAGATTATTTAGATACATTTCGCATGTGCTACAAAAATTTCTGTGCGCTATGTGTTTTACGAGTCTCTATAGATCAGATCTGCGCGATGCGCGATGACCAGCATATTGTCTTTCAAGAAACCTGAAACCAACCAGGTCAGTCTCCTTAACCAGGATTACCATACGATCGCCAGAACCACCTTCCACCCCGAACTACCCAGAACAAACTCCCCTTATAATTCACACAGCGGCCATATTTATTCGGAGCGAAATAATAATCTGCACCTGTGCCGTCACATCCGGTGGCCGGGCTTTTCCATTTCCGCACTGAATATTCCTCACTTCCTGGGGGCCTCAATTCGGATGATTCTTAGCACAGACCGTGAAAGGAAGCAATCAAATTGTATTGTGGAGGCTGAATGCCTGTATTTTCTAGTACACGATCTTCTTAAATGGGTCTTTTCGGCGGGAGAAAACGTCGCGGAAGGTAGGTAGGTACGGTGAAACAGTGTCGGATTGGGTTTAATTTAGTTTTTAGCAGATGTTGGTGGTAAATAACCCGAATTGGCTACTTATGGTACGTGCCAAATAGATTGGCAATAGCGGTCGTTGACATCTCAGTTGGAACTAATTCCTATATGGTCAGTGGTCAGAATTTTAAATGAAATGAAATTAAAAATTATTTGTTTCAGACAGTCTATAAAATCAGGTCAATATAACAACAACAATAACAACTAATGTCAAATATAGAAATAATCAAATATACAGATGTCAGCGAAATAACAATGAAATAAACGTAAAATACATATGATAAAATTTTGAAATAACATTCATCTTATATATAAAAAAAAGTCGTGTTAGTTACACTTTTTATAACTCAAGAACGGCTGAACCGATTTAGCTGAAAATCGGTGGGGAGGTAGCTTAGAACCAGGAGACGGACATAGGATACTTTTAATAATTTTTTTAAAATTTAATAATTGTTTCCAAATGATCTCATTTGGTGAGGGAAAACATCCTGATGATATCTGCACATTCAGGTGACTGAAGGTTTATTAACAAGAAAAAGGGATAGTAGGTGTAAGGTAGGTGTAGGGTAGGTGTACGGTAGGTGTAGGGTAGGTGTAGGGTAGGGTAGCACTAGGGGTAGGGTGGTGTAGGGTTAGAACGATACGCAAACAAAGTCGCGCCGGGTCCACTAGTTTGAAATAAACTAACTTCTCATCCACCAGTGTATTCAGAAAACAAGAACATTTTTATAAGATTTTATAGACTAAGAAAACAAACACATATTATGCTACCCCTCGAGTCATGTTGCTTTAGAGCTAGCATAATATGCGTAGCCCGCCTTTGAGAACATAATCAAATGCTAAGTTTTTACAAGTATCGCCTCGCCAGTGTCTTTCGATTGCCTATTTAGTAGTGAATTCCTATCCGAGTAATAAATATTCGATCCAACTACTTAATGATTTTCCATTGCACCTAGTATGACAGACACGAAGACTGTGTGGAATATAGCATGTCTTGAATAGCAGTTGTGCGGAACCCTTATTGTGTGGAATAGCGAGTAGATAGAAAAACTATGAAATGTTTATTAAACAACAACATTCAAAAGCGATTGTATAGAACATCGAAGAATTCTTCTCATGAAAACATAAGCTTTATTCTCTTAAAAAAAGAAACACGGAAAGAATGGTATATAAAAACAGTGGCCACTAGTGATGCAATTTACAACTATTGCCATTGTAAACATTTTGCAACCGCTCTGCAGGAACCGTCCCGCAACTAGAAAACAAAGCTCGGCCAAGAAAAACATAATTTCTTCAGGAATAGCAGAAAACGCCCAACAAGAAACGTACCTAGACGGAAAAAAAATAAAAGAACCAACAACAAAACTGGAAACTAATGCAAACGTTGCCGACCAAAAACTAGTGAGTAAGAAGACAAAACTAACAAAATAAGACGCAGTTAGTGAGAAATAAATGAAAAATATTATATTAACATTTTCAGGGGTGGTGAATTTGCATTTTAATGGAGATACACGCGTACGTAACAAGTTTAACTAATAGCCGTGAAATGAGGGAGGCGAGCTGGAGGCCGGCAGCGTTCATATAGCTAGGTCTATAGCGAATTTACTGCGAGAGCTTTGTTGAGAAAAATGTTGGCGAAAAAGGTTTGTCTTCCCTGCTTCTTCAGTGGAAAATTGGGTACAGCTAAGTACGTAGAACAAAATCACACTCGCTCCTAATTTAAATTAAGCCCCAATTTTCGAGGCTAATCTTTAGAATTTTGAGACGCAATTACGGAAAGGTATAGGTAGGTGTATAAATACAGAAGCCTCGGTGGCCTAGTGGTAACGGTATCCGACTCGCAACAGATATTACTTTACATGTAGGTAAATTGTTTCATTAATGAGTTACGCAAAACTTTCAGTGTACCCCACATATTTCTATAAATAAAATAATCATCCTCGCGTTAATGTCCCGGTTGTGCTCTCGCGCACGAGGGCCCGGGGTCCGCCTTGACCATGATCCCGGATTTGGCAGGTCAGGTAATTACAGTAGAGCGACTGCCATCTGACCTCCATGACCCTGATACCAGGGGAACCTGACCAGATTGGATCATGGTTACACATTCAGTCGCCTGAATGCGTAGGTTTCATTACGATCGTTTTCCTCGCCGTAAGAGCATCGGTTAGTATTCAACTAATGTGCATAACTCAGAAAACAGTCATTGGTACATGGCCGGAGCGGTATTCGAACACGGGACCTCTGGCTTACGAGTCGTATACGTATACTCTAACCGCTCGGCCACCGACGCTCATATTTCTATAAGTAGAATTATTATTGAAACTAACTTTGTCAAAGTTCATAAATGGATATGTACACGTCAAATAGGTCTCCCAAACCCGCAAAACAAATTCTTACACCGCATATCCGTACGAGAACAAAACCGCACCCGCACCCAGGGAACAAGAAACACGCACCGCCAAATCCTAAATCAACAATCCAGAATCCCAATTTAAGAACGTATTCTTACGCCGTCGCAGGGACTGAGGAAATATGTTCCCCAACACGGTATGGGACGAGCCGGGTTATGCACTTATCATATGCGACTGCACGGCGCGCAATATGCCAAGATAGCGGCCCGACAGCTTTATGTGGCGACGAGATGTAGAATACGCAGGGGTGATACAGAAAGGACACCTACGGGTTGCATTTTTGCTCTATGCTCGCGTTAGGGTAATTAAAAAAACTTGCACAATGTGTGTGTGGTATCCTGCAAGAGTGGAAAGTGGTCCGCCTCAGCCTGGCGTTGTCGGACGCAGGACCCCCCAGATTATCAGACAGGCTCCGGTTCTGTCTGTCATTTTCGGAAGCGGAGTTGCGCTGTGGGCCTGTATGAGGGTTAAAATTTGAATTTTATAGGTAAATGTCCAAATAAAAAAAAATCAGACGATGAAGCCTAAATGTTTCCAAATGTGTATTTTAGAGCCCTAAACTGTTCCAGCCCAGCAGTCTCCGAGTTCCCAGCGGAAGAGCTTGGTCTTCGCCATAGGCATCTTGTTTTTTGTTTTTGTTTTTTTTTTCTAACAAACATTAGGACGCATAACGAGTAGCGAGCTCGTTGCCGCTAGCGTCAACTCTTTGTTACTTTTGCCTTGACTCTGAACACATTTATATTACGTTTTACCTATTACGATCCCATTCCACGTCTGCGAGCTACCTAATCTACGTCGCTCCTTCTGAGGATTCTGTTCTTATTTAGTATCATATTTCGCGAGAGAGTGCCCGATTGTTCCGGTAGGATAAGTAGTCACCTACAGTGCAGTGTTCTAGTCCAATTCCAGTGTATATGGAAACATGGGAACATGGCTCCGGGAGTCTTGTACACGAACCGGGCCATGCGGAATTTCAGCTCGGTAATGTAGTAGGAATATGCAGATAGAAGAGGAGTTTAATCGTGGAATTAACTCAATTCGAACATAATTATAAAATGTTGGCCCATTTAACTTACATACTTACTGTCACGCATCGGCGGCCTAGTGGTAACGGTATCCGACTCGCAATAACCGACACGTAATAATAAAAACAAAAATATTTTCAAATTTAAAAATCTATAGCGTTTTAGTAAAAGTGTGTTAGTTGACAATTTAACTAAATTTTTATGTTATTACTATTAGTATCTATAATTTTTTTGCCAATGGTTTTGGATCGGACAGTCCAATCTCTACTTACACTCTTCAGTTCAAACTCACAGTCTCATCAAACAAGAAAAAAATGCCATTATAATTCCGAACAAGTTATTATCGGTTAATACCTATCTTGCGGCGAAATTTAAACGCGCGAAATTAATAGCCCATTAAAGCTTTACAACTAATAACAACATTTACACAATCATAAAAGTCCAGGTCCAAAATCGCATGCGAGTAACAAAGCGAAATCATGCGCGGATTAAATCCGCACACTTTTATTGTGGCTATTAACTGAGATGGTACAAAGAGCAACACAATGATAGCCCTGCTAGAAAGGTCTTGGCTCAACCAGAGTCGCCAGAAATTTTATATATGCCGTTGTTATATTCATTATATGTACATCACACATATATAATAATTTACTGCAAAATTGATGTGGTATACTAGATATTTTGTTCTCAATACAAACAATCTCCATACAAATCAATCAACTGCTTTGTTAATCTCGCTATAACTCGATAACGGCTAGGCCGATTTGAATAATTCTTTTTTTTGTATGTTAGTTATAATGCAGGAGTGGTTAGTACGAAAGAAAAAAAAGTGTAGATAGTCCCTTTTTTACTTTGAGTTTGTTAGGTACGATTCTCATACAGTATAATAACTTCTATATTACATGGTTTAAGAGGCTGATTTTTTTAAAACATAATGAGTTAACTATAGTGAACCCATTTTTATTAATTTCGTTGCTGGCGATTCTGGGTTTTTTATCTATGACTTTTTAGCCAAGCCCTTTTAAGAGGACATACGTTTCTTATGTCAATCACTGCAAGGGTTACAATTGAACTGCTTAATTTTCGTAACTTTAGTTTCAAACTAAGTTTTGATATGCTATATATATGTTTTCTGATGTTGTTATGGTTCAAGTACATATGATGTGGTAACATACTCTTATGGATTTTATTATCCGAAATAAAGATTTATTATTACTTATTATAACACGTTTTTTTTGCACCTACTCATGAAGACCATTACAAAGAGCCCAAACACAATGAGGTTATCTTATTGCGTTCATTAGTTTCTATGACCACCTTCCGACTCCATCATCAGGTCAGCTCCATGGTACCGTAATGCATTGTCATCTAAGTCACATAGGTATACCAAATTTCAGCTCAATCGGATACCAACAAATGGTCGAAAAAATTGTTTGCAAATTCTGACGAACAACTTACATACGAACAGCGCAAGTTAAATAAAAGCTTGCAATAATAAAAAGTTCGCTGTTGTGTGAACACACGGCAACACTGCGAGTTCCGATACAGATAAACTTAGCTCTTGCAGTGATCAGCAAAAGGACTTCAGAAAAAAATCCAGAAGACACCTTGAAGTGCTGTCTTGTATACGGCACGCACTGCAGCTTCATGTCCCGATGCACCTCGATTTTGGCTCATGATCCAGTCTTCATAAGGTCCAAAGTCTGAACAGATCGACTTGACGTAGTGTGTTACTGCACATCAGAATCCGACGTTGCTCGATTTTAATTCTTGCAGTAATTAACATAAGGCCCAAATCCAAATGGGCTATCTCGCAAAGTCGGTAACGCAGTACTCTGGTGCGTGCAAATGCCATCGCGGGAGATGACTCAGGCGCACGTATCGAGTACAAAAGGCTAATTGTGAATGCGCTTGGCGGGATCGCAAATAAATAAGTGCTCCGCCCACTGGCGCTCATGTGTGGCCACAATCCTCGTGGCCGGTTGGACGGCGGTGACGTGCCGCCGGATTTGGTCGCGGTTGGGGTTTAGACTAGAGTCTGAAGTAGGTTTCAAACGGTGGTTTCAATTTTGTTTAGCTCTTTATTCTGAATTAGAAATTGAAATGCAAATTTTACGCAATACCTCCTGCAACGGTTTTCATTTATGCCTCTCTAGGGGGTTGCCTAATTCTGATATTGCTATCAATATCAGAAAATAAATTATAAATTCATGCGTTTAGGTTGCAGGTAACAAAAATGCAGAACCTCAGGTGCGCTGTCACAGTGAGGACTAAGATGATACGCCTACCTAACTTATACTTCAAACCGGAATACAACAATCCCAGCATTGTTGCTTGGCGGTTGGTACTCACCCAGGCGGACTCCTCAGGCTTGACAGAGTCCTACCACCTAGAATGGCTTACCCAGACATCTAATTTGTTTACCTCTGTAGATGTAAATGAACAGCAGTGTTTTCTGGTGGACATTTTTGGCAAAACTCCTAACTTATGTAGAGGAGGCTAAAGTCCAGTGGTTGTCAGTCACGTCCTTATGATGTGATCTGGGCATGTCGTTTCGTGTGGATCTCTCTCGGTTTCTCAATTAATCAACACTTCTTGAAAAGACCATTTCTCAAAATGTCGACTTCCCGAAATGACACCTTCTTGCAATGAAATCTTGTTACTACGAACTTACGACGAACTGACTACTGTTGACTACGAAAATAGAATAAACTCATCGAAAACTTTTTTTTCAATGCGCTTTCTGAGTTTTAGAATTGAGCGGTAGTCAATTACCTAATTAGGTATTTAAAATCATAAGGTGACATTCAAATTAAGTACTTATTTTTTGTATAAACTCAAGGAATTTCGAATAAGAGACAAAATTATAATCATCACGCTTACTGACACTGCACGAGGGCAAAATACATAATTGGACTGTGTGTATAAAAACGTTTGAGTGCAATTTATTGTGCGAGCCATTTACAAGATGGCGGACAAAAATCTTGCCACGACAAAAGAACGTCAACGCGCAGGCGCCGGCGCAACATGCCTTTGCGCAGCTTGAGATGGTTTTGTTCTTAGAGATCCGTAAGATTTGTACTTTAAATAGCACTTAGGATTCTGTCAAGCCTGAGGTGGTCGCTGCATGGGTAATGGGACAGTTAAATTACCCGTTTAATTAATTATTCATTTGAACGGAACTCTAAAATAATGAATTTTGAAAGTAAAGTCTTACGAACGACAATGCCTTGAGTTTGCAGACCTAATCCATGCATTGTCACAGCAATATAGCCTAATCTAAGCAACTTCAAACAATAAAATTATTATTATTATTATCTTGACATTAATGGTGTTTACCATAAGTAGTTTTACTTACTTAGTTTAGGCATCTAGTTAATGAAAAATATAGCATGTATCTACTTAATTTGCTTAACATAAATAACTTGAAATTGTTGTACTAAAATTTTAACATAAGTAGGTACTTTTAAATTCAACGATGTAATTTTAGACTTAAGTTTCTTGAATATATATATATATATATATATATATATATATATATATATATATATATATAATAATATATATATATATTATTAATTAATTAAATTAAATTAAATGTCATTTATTTCAGGTACATAGGTCCCATAAATACATAATTAATAATGTCACATATAACACAATAATAATAATGTCATACACGCAAGAATAACATATGTTACACAGAGCAATTACAATTAAATGTAATTATAATTAAAAATGTCAAGATATTAAATTCACAATGTCAACCATGATCCAGGATTTGGCAGATCAGGTAATTAGAGTGGAGCGACTGCCATCTAACCTCCGTGACCAGCCCGACCAGATTGGAACATGGTTACACATTCAGTCGCATGAATGCGACTGCGATTTCGTCACGATGTTTTCCCTCACCGTAAGAGCATCGGTTAGCATGAATCCTTTTTCATTCTACATTTCTTATTAACTTCGAATAATGCTCCACCAACCATCGCCGGAACCCACAAATCCATACAAAGAATCTGCCTTGGCCGTTTGTTAATTAAATATGTCAGTGGTTAGTCAGGAATTTCATTCGCAAGAATGAGAGCTTACATTTTCTGAAGAGAGAACCAGACGTCCAATTTATTAGCAGATTTATTTAGTGAATGGAAATAAATCTTCTCCTCGATAGGCCTGAGGAACTCCAGAGATTGTGTCAAGGTAACGAATAGGCGTTTCTTAAGGAATGTCTATTCTTATTAGAAAGTTTATTTTCCTTTTTTGACAATTTGTTTTTTTTATAGTGTAATTACTTATTTAATTTCATTTTAATTTTTATTATTTATGGCCATGAGCGAACTAATGTCACCGCCATATTCCTAAGGATTGCCAGACTAAAGTGGCAGTGGGCAGGGCACATAGCTCGAAGAAAAGATGGCCGATGGGGCAGTAAAGTTCTCGAGTGGCGACCACGTACCGTAAGATGCAGCATGGATAGACCTCCTACAAGGTGGACCGACTGGTAAAGATCGCAGGTACCAGCTGGATACGGAAGATGATATTATGATGAAAGCACTATGAATTGCTTATATGAATTGTGTATTACATCCAATGTAGAAAATCCACAACCACCTAATTACATTTCACAAATATTAAAAGTAATGATGATATGGGTTTATCTCATTGTGAGATAAGCCCGCCTTTACGTTTTAAATTATACTTTTGTCATTCCTGTACTAATTTTTATGCAATAATGAGTTTACATACATACCTACATACATAAAATTACGAACGACAATACAAGCACTAAGTGATTAACGCGTGAACCTTCCGTTACATTATTCTTTTGCAACGAATCCATATAATAATAGAGCATTCTGTGTCTCCTATTAAAGCTAATAAAAATAGAAGAAGGTAAGCCCACGCTATCTTCACTATGAAATAGCCAACCGCAAACTGCCTACGCAACAAAGATCAAATCATAAAGTTATTTTGTCTCAAAGACAGTGGTCTTTATTAGCTGCCATCTAAACACCGAAGTACCTATACTTAAGTAGAGCTCGTCTAATCTAAAATGACGCGCCCCACTATCGCATTAACGCACACAAGCAAGTTTAAAATATGGACGCTATACATATACAAATGCCGTTGTAATTGGTCATTCAGTTGCCGGTGAGATTCAAACGTAGGAGCACGCGTCGTTCATTGGTTCCCACACAGATGAAGTGTCGTTATCAATATTTGCACTCACACATCGAAATCAACTAACTAAGTAGTGGGGCGCGTCATTTTAGACTAGACGAGCTCTACCTACACTGTTGTTCCGTCTTGCAGTAGCTCATTCCATTATTCAAAAACAACGGAGTGTCAGCTTATCCTCATACTGAGTTTATTTATAGCCAATTTACATGACAAAGCATACTTTGTCTAACACAACCCCCTTTGGAAAGTTTTTTACAGCTCCCACTTGACAGAAAGCAGATGTTTAAAACAAATACGGCACTAAATTGTTGCACCGAAACTTTGGTTCTAAACGCTGCCGGAGGAAAGATATGCTTAACTTTTATACACATAGTACAGATGTGACCCTTTTGTTTCTTTAACTTGTAAAGACTCATAAGTTTAAATACCTCTAGTGATGTCCATGCGAAGATTCGAAAGAACGTATCTCGCTCGTGCGATTCGGATGTGAAATAAGCTCCCAGAGCTCACAGCTCACAGTGTTACCTTTGGACTACGACATGAGATCGTTCAAGAGGTATATTAGAAGTCTCCTTAGGGGCGGCAACGCATTGGAAGCGCCCCTGGTGTTGCTGATGTCCATAGGCGGTGGTGACCACTTTCCATCAGGTGACCCGCTTGCCTGTTGACTACCGTATTTCTAAAAAAAATCCTAATAATCTTTGCGTCAATACCCCGGATGAGCTCTTGTGCGCTGGGACCCGGGATCGACCTTGACCATGATCCAAGATTTGTCAGATCAGATACCTAATAATTAAAGTAGAGCGAAAGCCACCTGACCTTCTTGATCCTGATCTTAGCAGGGGAACATGGCTAGAGTGATCATGGTTACACATTCAGTCGGCTGAAAGTGCAGGTTTCGTCACGATGTTTTCCCTCATCATAAGAGCGTCGGTCAGTGTTCGACTCAGTTTTAATTTAATACTAGTGGACCGAGCGCGACTTTGTTTGCGTGCGCCTACTGTAACCCTAGTTACCCTTTTTCTTGGTTATAAACCTTCCTTTTGAATGGTTGAAAACTGCATTAAAAGTTCGTAGTTCGTGCGTGCGTAGTTTTAAAGATATTAGCGCACATAGGGACAGATGTCGGAGAGAGACTTTCTTTTATCAATTTACTCGAGTACCGCAGTTACATGAGCACTTACCTAAAATTAACAAACAAACAAATCAAACAACATAAGCAGTAAGCTAATAAAATAATCCGGGAGCCAAGCGCATAAAGTATTAAACCAATATTTTCGCAGTGGCGGCCCGCGCGTTGTAAAACGGCCCCGAGTTTGTAACAACTGGAAATAGAGAACTGGAGCTGTTTACCTCTGGGCCGCTTGGTAACCACATGTGAGACATAAGCGGATAGTGCGGGAGCTGGCTGCTTCGAGTAATGGAGGGAAATCAATTAATGATCGGACTTCCGGCTGTATTTTCTGTAAAACAGTCTCCGTTTGTGACGACGTATTTGCGTATTTTGTGTTTCTTTGTTCTCGCTTGAAATATTTGTTGATTATTATTTTGTTTTCTTTATTTATTTTTTATTTAATTAGAATACAATACAACAAATTTTAAAAATAATACCTTGCCCAACAAAAAACCCTTAACTAAACTCTAAAAACTCTTACTAACCTACAGATAAAATTTTTGTGATAAGTTTATTTACTTTATGGAAAGCGGTAACTGTCGCCCATAACTTGGACTTAGATTTCATGTGACAAAAATGTAGAACCACGTATGCTTTGTGAGGACTAATAAGGTGTGCTAGGAACGAGGTACCATCGCCTTGAATGCTTTTCCCGCCTAGCAACAACGTTTGCGCTGGCAACAGCGAAACACAAGTTTCGGTTTCGAGGATAGGTAGGTAAAAAAACATCTTAACATTACTTTTCTGAACAAAATTCACAAAAAGACGAATGTTATTAATATTCTTTTTAACGGGAAATATATTCAGAGGCAGGCAGGTAGAGTTCTACTAATTGGTTGTTCAACGGTGTTTGTTCTGAAGAACTGTTTGACATTATGCCTACAGCTACATTCTATCATCGCACCGACAGGGAGTTCATCCACACACCTTGGAGCCAAATTGGTCGCGAACTGTGCTATTCCAAAGAAACTTTTTCCCACGCACACTAAGGTTGTGGAATGGACTACCTGGAGAGTACAACATGGAGTTCTTCAAGAAAGGGGTAAAAATCTTTTTACGGGGTCGGCAGCGCTTGGGTGATGCCCCTGGTATTGCAAACGTCCATTGGCTGCGGTGACTGCTTACCATCAGGCAGGCCGTAAGCTTGTTTGCCACCATAGTGGTATAAAAAAGGGGCCTAATTCTCACACTGTGACATCTCGAATTTCAGCCACAAATCTCCATTAATAATGATCAATTTCTGTTTCATTTTAATACAGGTTTTTGGCTAGATAAAATACCGAATTTGAGATGTCACAGTGCGGGAATCGCCCCCCAAGTCTTTTACCTATCGTCCAGCTCCCGGCCTACAAAAGTTTCACCATTGACTCAGATCCCAAGGTCATGAGATCGATCCGTAAAGATAAGCAGATCCCATTTTTATGTGTTTAATTTTGTGTGGCCGGCGTTTTATGGGTTTTCTTAACAAAGTGTCGATTGCGCAAGTGTTTCTTTTAACAACTTCATTTTTATAGTTTACCGTTATTTTTGGAATCTGATTGGGATCTACATTTACTAAAATATCATCTAGTTTGTACAATAGAAAAGTTTTTTTTATTTTACGTAGTGACAAACGAGCTGTCACCCCACCTGATGGTAAGCGGTAACTGTCGCCCATAACATCTACGATTCATGCATTTAGGCAGGCAACAAAATGAAGAAACGTAGGCGTTGCCAACATGAGAACTAAGATGAAATGCCTCATGCCTGTAGTTGCGCTGGCTACCTTATCCTTCAAACCGAAACACCAGAATGCAAGCATCGTTGCTTGACAGCAGAAATAGATAAGGCGGCACTCAACCGGGCGGACTCCTCAGGCTTGACAGAGACCTACCACCTGATAATTTTTTTTATTATCTTATCGACCGTGGTCTGGCCTGATGGTACCCAGCTTATACGATGAACTGACGACCTGGCGCCTATTGCATAATAAATTAAAAGTTAATTATATTGGCTTATACCATCGTTGTTTTGACTAGCCAATTAGAAGTAAACACTTAAGTTGTGTTTACTAGTAATTAGGCACAAGTTAGTATTTTATTATGCAACAGGTCACTGATTAGGGTCGAGGGAATTTGTTGGACGTGAGAACCAATCTGTGCAGAAAATAGCATCTCGTATAGTAGCAGAGTCCTCAGTAGAGTTTTTAGTGGTATAATGTAGGGAGTGTTGAATAAAGGATTACGGGTCAGATAATGCAGAGTCAGTTTTGTACTTAGCTCGATAGCTTCTATTTCATCGAAGGACACTGAAGAAAGTATAGTTCGGATCCCAGACCACAGACTAGAGAGAAGGCTGTTTGAATATTGCCAATAGGAGATTGGTTTTTGTAGAGGAATTGTCTATATTGCAACAGGAAGCATATTTAGTTGCGTCACCCATCCACTTATCGGCATCCCTGTGCGTTGCTTAACTCTTGTTTGTTTTATTCTACAAAGGTGGCAAACAAGCTTACAGCCTGTCTGATGGAAAGCAGCCACCGCAGGCTATGGACGTTTGCAATACCAGGAGCATCACCCACGCGTTGTCGACCCCGTATAGTCTTTTTCACCCCTTTCTTGAAGAACTCCGTGTTGTACTCTCCAGGGAAAACCTCTCCAGGTCAGGCCAGATCGTCTCATCTTGTTATCGTTCTTACAACGCTGCCACTAGCCTGTCGCCAGCTCGACATTGATTCATATAACTGTTGATCGAACCCAACACGTTGACGTAAAAAAACACGTCTGCATTGGTCTCACAAAAAACCTATCAAATTGCACTTGTTACAAATTCAATGTCCGTCACCGCGTGTAAGCGATACCTGTCAAAGCTCGTACATTAGAAAGGGACGGAGGGTCCCAGTAAATGATAGTTGTCGTACGCGTGACAAGGATAGCGGATAGATCAGTTTCTATTAATGTCACCCGAAATTGGAATCGGAGACGTGTGGTTTTAGTGTGATTGTTACGGCTTTCTTGGACGGTGTAGATTGCCCGGCGAGACTGGCTTCTTACTGTGGCTTTTACTTATTAACCCTGGAGAAGGGGGCGATGTTAAGGGTGTCGCTATATTAGAGTGACGTGATGTGATGTGAGCCACACTGGACTTACGCAACGTGATGCTACATACAACGTGATTTTTCATACATTTACTATGAGTGCTGATGACCCATGCATCACGTACGTCACATCACATCACTCTAATGTGGCACTACCTTATAAGTTCAACGTGTGTATCTACGGATCTATGGCTCCGTATGTCTGTCTGTGGGGTCGTAGCTCCCTAGCGGATGGACCGATTTCGATGCGGTTCACTTTATTTAAAAGCCAGTTTAATCGAGATGGTTCTTAGCTTTGTTTAATTAAAGTCGGTTAAGAAAATTAAAATGTATACTTCTCCAAAGTTGTACTGTCAGTTAGGTTATTGAAAAAGGTGACTTGAATTTCTGTCTTGTACTTTATTGGACCAGTCACAAACTAAGTAGTAGGGACCCTAAACTCAATATCAGTAGTAATCCTAAAAAATTATATCTACGTACTATTACGTAAATAAGTATCAGGAAGCAATGTACGTGAAACTCTGTTCACGCTCTACCAAATAACAGATGTTCGGAGAGTATCGGTTACATTATAATAGTATTTTTGGACAAAAAATGTGGGTTAACATGCGCCCGCGTCGATTCCGGGCTTTCGGAACGATGCAGGAATATAAAAGATTGAAACTTGTATTTGGAATTGTGTCTAGTCAAGTTATTGAACAACGCAATGCCCAATTTGGACACGAATATGTATGTAAGTCCGTTTTTAAAACGATATAGAATTTACATCTTTAATTTTATAAAATTACGTTAAGATTGTAATGTAAGGCCATTTTTGCACAATATTTTTGCGCGATAACAAGTTTCATTGGTTTGGATGTTTGTCGCAAAAGTCGCTAAAAATCGCAAAAGTAGTGCATGGAATTATAGGTATGATAAAGTAAGTAGTAAAGTAAAGATAAGTACCTCCTTAAGATACCACTTATTCCTTCGACTCCCTTCCTTCCACAGAATACCAGCGCTGTGAGTCGTTTCATGCGCCTCACAGCACATGCTGAGTGGGTACCATTTGCGCTAGCCGCTGCGGCACCGACAGTGTCATGGGAGACTACATTATATTGTCTTATTAAGATATTTTAAATGTTAATGTGTCCGTTGTCTGTAATTGTAACTGTTATTGTGTCGTGGTGTGCTATGTGTTATAAATGTATTTTCTTTCTTTCTTTCTTCTTTCTTCGTTCCTTCACTGTACACTCTGCGCGTTTATGGAACTCCATACCTCCTAACATCCGTGCTTCACTGATAACATTTAAAAGTAATTTAATAGAGCATTATCTCTCTCACTAATATATAGTTATAGTACGTATGTATTTATTGTATTCATTATTAATTATAGTATTTGTTAACAGTTTTTATTTAATTTAATTTTGTGCACTTCCTATGCATAAATGCTTACTTCCGGCTTCTTTGACTCCCAGGTTTGCTGGTAGAAAACTCAACTGCTGAGTTAAGCTCGCCTTTGTACTTATTTTACCTTCTGTTAAATTGTATTTATTATTTTTTGTACACTAAAGAATTATCTAAATATTTAAAATAGGTCGAAGCTGTGTAAAATGAAGGATCACGTCCCAAATACAATAACTACACTTCCACACAATAACCACACTTGATAGATCCTCTAGCTTCTGAGGTTTCAAAATATTTCCCGCTCATATCTCAAGTCGGAGCCGGTGGCGAAAATTCAATAAAACAACGATACAGAACCGCTCCGCAGAAAGCCATAAATATTATTGACAAAGACTTGGAGCTCTTATTTCAAGCTGGATTTTAGCGGTGAAGTAACTATGTAATTTTGAGAGTAATGGCCGATACGCCTCCGATATTGATAGAAGCAATTTTGGCCGTTTTGGGTTTACTAGCTGCACTAGCTTTCCACCCGTAGCTCCGTTTGAGTGGACTGTTGTAGCTATATCTTGCAGCTTGCGGTTGCCAATCTGGCCAGTTTTCCCTGTTGATAGGATCACGGAGGTCAAATGGCAGTGGCTCCACTGTCAACATTGAAGCCTTCAAGAAACGAGATGCACATTTCTCCGGCACCACCGCAGGCCGGAATCGCATCTACTCCCCTTAGTTTGCTGATCTCCTGGACGACAGTGCTTCCATCAGGCGTACCGTCTGAACGTGCACCTCCTAGGCAAAGCCTTTATTTCTTATAGACATGTTTTAGACCTATTGCCTCCTCAGGTTTTCAGTCTACATTTCGCGGCGCGTCATAACAAACATTATAAACTGTAAGGGCGCCGTATGTTATCCTATGTCATCAAGTACAAGAAAAAGTCCACTTTGTAGCAGAGCAATGTTTTTTGGGTATTCGAAACGTTTACTATCGCCACAAACTGGAATTTTCACAGTCTATTATCCTTCAGCTCAGACCGTCTCAAAATTATCTGCTCCCCAACCTCTAAGAGGACTTTTAAAGCGGCGCCTACTCGATATCAGGCATCCACACTGCGCTGGGCGATAAATAATATCGACAGCCAGCTTGCCAGGGGAGAGTCTTATTTCGCCACGTTTCAGAATTAGCGGCCGATCGCCCATAAAACATGGCGCCGCGAGACCACGATTTACGCGCGCGCTCTGGAGTTTTACGATATATTTTTGCAGTTGATACGCTACGCTGGTGATGGCAGTTATTTAAATGATATCGGATAATAGGTACATGAAGGAAAGAAAGAGAGAAAAGAAAGTAAAGGCATTTCTTACACAGCACAGACTGTTGCATAATTGATAGAGACAAAACTACTAAAGATAAATCATTTAAAACAATCAGTAGTCTCCCATGCCACTGTCGGTGCCGCAGCCATTGTCGGTGCCGCATTTAACAATGTTGTTGAGAACGTTCAGTCTCAGGGTTCCAGCGGAAGATCTTGGTCTACCTTGATTCTTCAACGGTATTAAAAGACACACCAAACGAGTAACGAACTCGTTGCGGTGTTTAAATTCAATTAGCCTCAAGTTACGAAACGGTCACCCATCTATTACCGGCATCGGCGGACGTGCCTTAACTTTTGTTATCTATCTCGCAAGCACGCTGCCACTAGCACAGGGTCGGTTTCATAGAAACAGGATAACAAGAACCGGCTGAACTTAGAAACTTAGAAAACCAGTATGGATAGCTCAAAAATCACAGTCCTCTAGTCATAGGTACCTACCTATTATTAGTGTAAATCATACAATAGTTTATACTTCATACAAACTATAGTTCGGGACTTTACAGTTCCTTTGTTGGACAGTAGGTACCTACAGGCACTACTGCTGGCAAATCTGGAAATTATTCTGTAACTGCTGGAAGCAGTTGCGACAAACTGCGTCTGGCGCCTGGACGGAGTACCATTTTGAAACTAGCGTTCGCAACTCAAAATAAAGCGAACTCTCATTTAGTTCGATATTTTCTGCTCATTTTTCAAGAGTAATTTAAACTAATAATACAACGACGTCGACGAATAGTGAATTGTTACATTTAAAAGCAATTTGTCACTGAGCTGAGTTGAAGTCACCTTTTAAAAATACGTGAGCTCCTTGATAGACTTAATAACATAGTAGGTATCTACTTTATACAAAATTGATATAACCAAAAACCAAACATTAGATACCACTAATCTCCGTTTAATCGGAACCTTAGCTAAACTCCAACCTCCACATCAGGGTTATAAATACCCAGAACCCAAGTTTGTTGCTAAAAACTACTTAAAATTCCCATACAGTAGTTCACGTGTAACTTCTACACATGTATTATGTCAGTTTTTCGTAGTTGCCCGCAGTTTCAAGATAAGAGCATAGTTTTGTTTTGTTTTAGTGCTTTACGCTACTGAATGTTTAACGTTGTCTTTTGTTTATGCTAATTATAGCGAACTGGTGCAGGGAGGGTAGTATGGTTAGGGTTTCGTTCGTGATATAGCTATATTGCAGCATAATGTTTCAAGCTATCGCGGTCATTATCACGCACGGGTCCCGTGACCATGATGCATGTGTTATATTATATGGTATTATAGTCTATTTTTAATTTTATTTAAAAGTAAATTATAATCATTTCTGAACGAATGTACGAGATTCCTGAACGATTATTTATCTTTGAGTACATTCAGTTTTAATAATTATAAGATACATTAAACATTTAGAAACCTAACTTTTAGTTAAAGAGTACTGAATGTACTCAAAGATAAAACATCGTTCAGGAATCTCGTACATTCGTTCGGAAATGATTATAATTCTATTTGGCAATATTATTTATTATTAATTACGATAGTTTTACTTTCAAATAACAATTAAAAATAGACTATAATACCATATAATGTAACACATGCAAGTGCGTCGAAATGTTGGGCTTCTCGTACACAACGAAAGGTACGCGGTAGGAAAGCTGGTAGAGCTTATCTAAGCTGAAATGACGCGCCCCACTACTTAATTAGTTGATTTCGATGTGTGAGTGCAAATATTAATAACGACACTTCATCTGTGTGGGAGCGTCGACTGCTCCAATCGAACGACGCGTGCTCCTACGTTTGAGTCTCACTGGATGACAACTGAATGACCAATTACAACGGCATTTGTATATGTATTGCGTCCATATTTTAAATTTGCTTGTGTGCGTTAATGCGATAGTGGGGCGCGTCATTTCAGCTTAGACGAGCTCTTCATACTTGTGAAATGTATACGAATAAGACTCGAAGGCGTCGTGGGTTATCCTAAGTCATCAAGTACAAGAAAAAATCCACTTTGTATGGGCAGTAGACGCTTAGGAGACCCACAAAACGTTGGTCTGCCCGTGCGCAGCCTGGCACAACAATGAGCAGTTTTCCAATAGGTATCTAAAGCATTCCTAACCACTCACTAGATGGCGCCCCGATAATTTTGGTAATCGATAATCGCTTAAAATAGGTTCTTAGCAAGCAGGATATAAACACTGGGTACGTTGTATTGGATAATATTGTATTTGTTAATAATAGTTTTTAACCATTTTAGAGGTTGTATTAATAATGGAACATAGTGCCGCAACTTCTATAAATAATTCTTTTTACATTTCGTTCAACCTTTAACAGTTATGTTTATATTAAAAAACATTTTATTTTTAAGTTTAGTATTAGTTGGCTGCATGAAATCACTGCCAACATCATACAGATTAAAGAAAGATAACCAAAATTGTAGGAGCGCCATATATTGATGCTTTTTGAAACCAACTATCAATATCTACTGGAAAACTCCTCATTGTTTTTGTGACCCACGCTTAAGGCTACCGTACAGCATAAAAAAATAATTATGTAAGCGTAGATGCAGGAAACTTCTACATTAAATTATTACACGCTTGTCTAATAAATTAACACTAACCATCCATGATAATGACCATATCACTTAACCAGATGACTGCCTCAATGGCCGCCCCTGCCACAATAACGCCTTTTTAAACTAAACCCACTATCAAACATAATCTAATTCTCATAATTGTCTATTCAAGTTACATTATGGGCAGATATGCATCTATATTGTTGTGTTTTATGCAACACCGGTTCTGTGCTCGTGTCTGGTTAATGGTGAATTTAATAGTTAAAGTGATCATTAACGACTTATAAACAATCATATGTAATTATCATACCATATTATGACCTCCGAAGCCACTCAAAATGCAGTATAAAAATAAATAATCTTGGCGTTAATGGTCCGATTGTGCTCTCGAGCATGAGGGCCCGGGGTCCGCCTTGACCATGATCCAGGATTTGGCTATCAGGTAATTACAGGTAATTACAGTAATTAACCTGACAAGATTAGATCATGGTTACAAATTCAGTTGCCTGAATTTGCAGGTTTCATCACGATGTTGACCCTCAGTGTATGAGCATCGGTTAGAATTTAACTCATGTACATAATTCAGAAAAGAGACATGGCCGCGGCGGGATTCGAACCCAGTACCTCTCTCTTACGAGACGGATACCTTGACCACTCGGCCACAGACGCGAAATGCAGTGCGCGTGGGCAAATTTTGGTCGTCTAAAATTTGATGTCTTTTGCCATCGAGTCGCGAAGAAGAATATATTTACAACTGCCGCTGTCTTTAATACAAAGAAGATTTGTATAGTTGTATTTTTGTATGTGTTTTGATATTGCATAATGTGATTATGTGGTAAAAGCCGTACATTTGTTTAGTATCTTAATTGACCAAATATTTTTAAATCGATATATTCTAAGAATGATAATTATAATGAACACCTGTCGATGTTATCCAGAATGGAGTTGAATTTACTTGAAAACTATTTAGCAAATTCGAAATATTTCGAAAATTTTGTGAATATTCTAGGTAAGCATACTATATCTTCAACCTCACCGGTCGCTTAAAAGAAAGAGTAGTTAAAAATCAGAAATGCGCTAAACGACACGACGATGCACTTTCAAGTAAACAAACTTGATAAAATCCGTAATAGTTCATTATAAACATTTTTCTTTAGATATATAGGTATTATCCAAATAATCCACAGTATTCCTTCCCGTCTCTCCATACGAAACTAAATAAAGTTCCATTCACACCACCGCTCCTCGACAATTAGGGGAAGCCGGTGCCTGCTACAAGTTTTTTTGTTTCTCATGAAATCGAAATCTTCCTTAATTGATCCCACATGTCCCGTACATCTGATAAAGCATCACATTGGCCCCCGGATTTACTTTTAATTGGATAATAATTAATGGATTTTTTTCTTAATCGCTTGATCGATTGGGTGGGCGGAGTTGAGCATTTAACTCGATGGGATGTTGTTTCTTTTTTCCGTACGGAATTCCTTTGCGCTTTTTTTACACCCAGACACAAGGGGGGTGTTAGGAGATAGACGTGTGTCCCTATATGTATATCTGTCTATAAGAGCTCCCGTTTTGTCGTACCACTCCTTTTGACAAGTTTTATCGAGACGGTTCTTAACTTTCAGTGAAGCCGGTTGGCCTCAGATTAGTTGTAAACTTTGTTGGGGGTTTTCGACAACTGACGCTTAGGCTATTAACGATTGTATTTAGTGGTGTCCGTTAAAAATCGCTGTATAAATAGATGCGCGCTTTTGTGTTGTACGTGAGGATTCCATACCATTATAATGTATTAGTGTATATTTTTGCTATTTTAAACGTAGGTATTAATGTATAACTATTGTCATTATAACTGTTAATATTTTAATGTCAATAAAAGTATATTACGTGAGGTTTTGATTTGGACATAATCATTATTATTATCAGATATATTCGTTGAAGTTTAGACTAGAAATTTAAACACAGTTAAATTCAGTGTAATTACACTTCCGATAAGCCAAATTTTTTATTTTAATCTTAACGTATCGCCTCTGACCTCTGAATCTCTACACATCTCTACTATAGGTTTCAATGTAAACAGTTTGGTACATGTAATCAACCACAATGTAACCGTGTAAAAAGCTCCTTTCGGCTTGTCTAAGGTTAGCTGGAAGAGATCCCGTTGTGGGATAAGTTCGCCTTTGCTTTGTAAGTGTTTCCTTTTGAAATGTACTATGTAGTTGCAATAAAGAGTTTACATAGATATATACATACTGTTTGTTTCTTAATAAATAAAATAAAAAGAACATCTCAAGTGGCCTTCGACGTATTACATTAGTGGCCTTACGTAGGCCGCCCATAACTTTACAGTTGGTCAAAACTATTAAACATCAATTCAGTTTGCACAAAGAGCCAACATAAAAACGCAAATAAGGCCGAATAGCCCACAAACCCAAATAGATAATTTAGACATAAACGGCCAACAGAACAATAGTGTTAAATTCAGAGCGAAAAACACTTAACCATGGTTCGTTAAACGGAGATTACGCCACTGACATCATTGTTGATTTTTATCTGATTGTGCGACGCGACTTTTTTTAGTTAGATGTCATCATCATCAAAAGTCTGGACACGTCCTATGTTGATGCAGGGATAGACGATAGTGTAGAAGTGCAACCAGCGGCCTTAGCCAAGAGGTTGCGTTAATCTACAATCGTTTGTGGTAGAAAAAATGTATGGGATTTGACATAAGCTAACGTTATCTGACATAAACTGTTTGTGGTAGAAATTCTTGGTCCATAGACAATTCACGTACTTTCGGTGTACAACGGAGGCGGATTGGCGGATGATCCTACACAATCAGAGTCAATGTAGATGTTGGTAGAAATAGTCGAACTTCGAGCTGTCAATTTTCTACCATACACGCATCACGCAAGCGGAGCTGTCAAAGATGGCTAGACCAGCTGGACACACTAAATGATTAAGAGGATATTTTTTATTCAAACGCAGGTGAATAAATTTTTAATATTACACTATCAAAACCAATGAAATTTTATAGACTTGATCCAGAAACAATGTCGGTGATTGTGGTTTGTCAGATTTTCGTTAAAATGTATCGTTTCAAAGTTGCGCCGGGCTTTAAAATCGAAAGCTCACCGGATTAAATTCCGTGATACCTACTACAAAATGTAAATACAACTTGAACGTTACGCACTTGACAATCGCGGTAAACAAAAAAAGTGATTCTATCACGCGACATTACAAACTTGCTCTTGCAGTTGAAAATACCTCTTTTATATCAAATTAAACTTTCTTCACACACTAATAAGTGCTGACAGTGTTTCCATTTGTGGGACATGCAGCTTGTTGAACGCCACACAAAAGTTTACGGGAGTCACAGATAATTAAATCACAAAAAGTATCTGAACAAAAAGTTGATATATTTAGTTTGTTACACACCAAGTGTGCGTGTGGAAGGGATTGTTCTTGCGTTTAATTGCTTAAAAATGTAAAAAAAATATAATAGGTGGCTTCCATTCTTTTTAGTCCCGTATCAAAAACTAGCTTCTGCTTGGTACTTCGTCCGGTTAAAATTCTGTTATGACATATTTATGGCGGGATAAATTATAGTCTGTGTTATTGAGGGATATAAGCTACAACACTGTCTTTCATAAAAATCTGTAAAGTAATTTTTGCTTTCAAAAGTAAGAAGTTGCATGTAGTTTAATATTTAGCGATGACGCTCATTAGAGAGGTCTATGTCTATGTCTGTCTTTGTGTATGTATGATGATGATAAGGTGCCAATATGAGTTTATTACTTTGTCTCCAATTGCACCCTAAAGGCACAATAATTTAAGCAATTTTTGCACGTGAGAAGCCGGAGGAATTGCATGTGAGAAATTGCATAATGTAACATGCATGCAATTTACTCAATCTAGTTAACTATTCCAAAACGAATATGTATAACACGTACGTAATACGAATATGTATAATACATATTATGTAGGTACAGGCCAGAAGTAGCTACTAAGGCCTAAGGGGTGTCAATATCTCTAGAAATATTAATTATTTTTGTGGTGATTTCGAATCCTTATTAAACCTTGCTAATAACTATCTCGTTATGGGCTTAGCGTTGACCATGAACCAGGATTTGGCAGATCAGGTAATTACAGTAACAGAAAGTGAATATACATTATGAGTCAAAAAATCAGTGCAAATCTATCTTTACGAGCAAGTGTATCGACGAAAAATAAATTACAATTGAATAATTTATTTTCGAACCTATTAGTGTCGCATTTGCTGTTACAATGATACACTGTCCAGTATTAATTCGCAAACATTGTGGTCGTATTGCCGGCATCCGATTGGTCGAACAGCTTATTACATTTTCATTACGCAGGACTAAGTGAGGAGATGTGGGTACTCGTTTCATGTTTTTTTTTGATGAAGGGTCGCTATGACTTCCAGACCAACAATATACTATGACTTCTATGGTCTGGAAGTCATAGTCATATATACATATGACTATGACTTCCAGACACAAACGAGATACAAACAACTAGTAAAAAAATGATTTGATATTCTTAAGTCCAATATCACCATTACCCATTACCACTAAAATATAAGAAGACAATTACGAGACCTCTAAAACTTTTAAGTGACCGATTTTGCCTGATACCTGTCACTTAAACTGCTTTAGAAGCACCCTACAACTTAGAGACTGGTGGTGAAATCGGCTACTAAAGATTTGGTCAAACTATCATAACCACAGTCCAAACCAAATCAAATAATTTTTATTCAGTTCGGGTCTTACAACACTTATGAATGTCAATGTCCTTGAAGCCCAAAGACTTTTAGAAGTATTTGTTGAAGACAGGAATGGGTCCAACACCTGTCACGAACTCATGACCCACGGTGCCAAGACACACCCAACACTTACAATCATCGTTATTAGTTTTTTTATAGCAAACTTGGAGTTTGTCACCTTTAGAGTAAAGCGGGAAGTAAGACGTCGAAAGCCGGACGTGATAAATCATTCAATATTACAACAATTTGTGAAGAAAAAGCAATCACGAAAGCAAAACATCCCTCGAACATGAAATTGACTTGTCAATAAATCGACCTGTCTCGCCGATAGGTATTTTACGCGGTGTCGGCATCACGCTAGTGATACCCAGGTATTGCAAACGTCCATCGGCTACGGTGACTGCTTACCATCAGGTACGCTTGTTTGCCACCTTAGTGGTTTAAAAAAACAACTTTGGCTCGATATGAATGTGGATGAAAGGCACCTGTCTGCATGGCTAAAGAATGAGACGCTATGCATTTTCTGGGCTATCAGCTGGAAGATCCATGACATAAGGATGAAGCGTTCGCCCGGAGCGCGTCTCCCGATGGCGGAATAAGATCGTGCAACTGCTTCGCACACTCACCGAAACTCACACACTCGCACACTCACACAACCTGTAGGAGACCGCCAAACGCGTAATCCTACGCTGATGCTCGAGGATCTGCAGCTTAGCACCAATCAATTATGGATGCCAATGTGATGATGATGAGCTCTTATTTCCGTCTTCCGTCAACGCCTCACTGCCTCGCAGTAGGCCTAGCACAAGTTGCTCACGCGCGCGATAAGCGAGAAAAAGCGCGACATTGGTCTTGCTATCTCTTTTATCTTAGTATATAGGCGCGAGCTTTGTCGCGGACACGCTTGTGCTAGGGCCACAGGTTGTATCGCCAGGCATTTGTCCCTACCGCAATATTTAAACACGTATCACAAAACCGCCTGTTTAAATTATTGAGCACGCCAATGCTCCGTAATCCCCTACAGTTCCAGATAATAATTTAAATGCAGCTCTTTTTATATGTTCGGAGCGCAAAGGTAAATACCGGTTTACGGCCTGTGAAAATTTTATTTTTCCAGTTGTTGGTGGGGTGTTTTGGTTGGGTCGGTTTTTTTTGTATTTGTATGTAATAGTCGACTTTATTTTATTTTAATTACTTAAGGAAAGCCAACAGCAGTTGGTGTTAATATCCCGGTTGTGATTCCGGGTGGCTCACAACCGGGATATTATGGCTTGACCATGATTCTTGATGAGTTTTGTTATCATTATGTATTTTGTTATCTTTGTAAGTATAAAATACATGTTATGTGACACCCACATGCATAAGTTGTTTAGATGTTACTAGTTCTCTTCTGACGTAAAAAAATGAAGGATGCTAGGTTATTAGGAATGTCGACCTAAGAAGATTGTAAAAACGGTGATAAATGTAAATCAAGTCATTTTTGCGGTTTTTTTCACGATAATTAAAAATAATAGCAAAACATAAGTAAGCACGACCTGCATCAACTATTATAAAATGAGCTAAAATTACTATGCGCGTCAATACAGACGCTAGCTCATCATATACTGGTTATTGGTAGCCCGATATTCTGTTGGCTGTACAATGGTATCATGAGCCAGTATGGCGTGAGGGAAAACACATCGTACCGTTGTTTTATAAATTGACATCGATATTTGTTTAGGGCTAACATAATGGGTTGATTGCTTGTTTTGACGATAAATACTCGAAATTAAGTAATTAGTGGCATATAATTGGAGCAATTTTAAAGTGGCTTCATTAATTTTATATGGAATGGTGTAATTTGTTGTATTTTGTTTGATTACAAGATTAATGCTTCAACCGCCTCTATAGAGAAGATACAACTTCTCTTATTATATTTTTTTTTATTCTACGCAGTGACAAACGAACAGACATCCCACATAATAAGTTAGCGGTAACTGTCACCCATAACTAATTTATACAATTACTAACTTACATGTTGCTGTTAAAAACGCGTGATACAAAAATTGACCTTATTTCATGAGCCTCATCTATCCAATTGCGCTATCCACAAAGATTATGACATATAAAAGTCTGTGGCTATGCATTATATTGTAATATGTGACAAGACAAGACATGTGCGAGAAATTTTGTGTCGGTGAGTTTTACTTATTTGATCCCTTTTCCTTTCATTATTGTATTAATTCATAGTAGATACAGATATACATATACTTTTATTTATATTTCATAACTATATCCAGCGGAAACTTTATTGCAAATCAACGCCCAACGTACTCGTTAATAATACATAAACGTAATTTCCGCCCCCTATCTAAAACTAAAAAAAGAATCAATCAAAAACTTCAAAACATGTAATTCGAAAAGACAGTTCCACACCATCCAACTCATGAAATAGACGAACTAAATTTCTTTCATCTCAACTCTTCGCACTCAAATTCTCAATGGAGGTCGACACCCGAATTCCCACCGAATGCCAGCAAAAGCCCCGGGTCACGGGCATCCCATTCCGCTCCCGACGAGACTAATGTCCGTCCATACAGCCCTAATGGTACACCGTTTAGGGCGCAGTTACGTCGCCTCTCGCTCATTGGTCACTTTAAATTCTACTACGCGCTCACTAGTCAGTGAGCTCCTTTATTCCGGACTCCTGCCTTTTGTTGCTGGCCGGTTGCCGATTGAAACCTTTAAGGAGTTATCGAGTTAGATATGGATACTTTTTCGCGGAGATTGCTGGCTGCAACGGCGACGAGAGAGGAAATAAAAAAGGAAATGAAAAGGCGCACTGTAAAAAAACGTTTCTTAGTCTGTGGTAAAGCGAAGTATCTACATAAGTAAACTGGTATTGGGAAATGGGAATGGTACCTACCTAAAGGTATTGGGATGCTAAGGGTTGCAGGACCAAACAGTTTCCCATAAGGTCACTGCTGCTGCGAAATATCGGGCTACTCGTAATAGTAGTTTATGCAACTGTCATATAAAAGGGGGTATTAAAACATGAGTGTCTGTTGACATGATAATAGTTTGACACTCATGTTTTAATACCTAATTATATGCAGTTGCATACACTACTTTATCTACACTCATATTTTTATGTTAAAATATCGTACCTATAATTTTCTCAACTTAGCTGGAAGTAAGCTGCGACTCAGTTCTGTTGTATATACGCGTCAAGGGTATCGTCGCCTCGTATGATAAAAAGACACTCATGTTTTAATACCCCCTTTTTATGACAGTTGCATAAACTACTATTGCGTTACAGCTGTAATAAAATTATGGGAAATGCTGTATCGAAAAGTAATTTTTCAAAATTTTATAGACTGGCGTGAAAAAAGTGTATTCTTAAACAACTGCTTTCGAATATGAAATTGGAACATTACGCTATGAGTGTAGATAAACCAAATTATGCGAAAAGAACCCCGGGAAATAATAATTTATATATCTTAATTACCTAAGTGTACGATAATAAAGCAAACGCGTACATTTGTATCATCATATTCAGTAAATTTCTGAAAAGGTATAATGCAATGTTTTAGAAATGTAGACAATTTTGATGTTACAATATTTTATCAACGAACATAAAAGCCACAAAACATTATGTGAAAGTAAATTATGTTTGTCAAAAAAGAAAACAGATGAAGTCATTAACGACATGCCGTAAAAGTCGGGAGTTATTCGGACACTTGCTAACAAGCTAGTTTTATAGAAAAAAAAAGAAGTAAACTGATTAATCTTTCTGGTCAAAGATAATTCTTCTTCTTTGGGTACAGGTAACTAGAAAAGCGAATGTTAAATAAAGTATGTAAGGTATCCAAATTCACTGTTTTCAAATATGTACATAATTATGGGAAAAGCAACAAGTTTCAAATTTGGTAAAACACAGTTCACGGTGAGTTATTTCATTTCGAAAATAAGAACAATTTTAAGTAAAAACAGGCAATTAGAAACATAAATGAGTATGTAGTTACCTACTTTAATAAATTCACCTTTTAATATTCTGCTCGGCCGGGAATCGAACCCGGGACCTCTGTCAAGTCAAGCCAATTTAAGTCAAAATAATTTATTCATATTAGGCTATACATAACACTTATGAATGTCAAACCAATAAATTAAAATGTACATTACAATAATGGTGAAACTGGAAAAAATAGTTTATCAAATATAGATAAATGTCAAATATAAATAAAATATAATTAATAAATATTTATAAAAAATGACACCAAGTTAATAGCACACTGGCATCCAGCTGTGGACTGTTACAATGCAGCTTGTCTTTATAACAATCATGAATTGTCCATAATATTTATGATAAACACATACTATTTTATTTTAATGGACATAATAAAATAGCAAATATTTCTTGCTTATTCTTTTTTTTTATGTCATACAGTAAGCAAACAGGCAAGCGGGCCACCTGATGGAAAGTGGTCACCACTGCCTATAGACATTAGGAAAACCAAGAGTATCGCTAGTGTGTTGCCCGCCTCTATAACACGTTGCTCTGGCAGCAAAAAGGCAAATGCCCCTCCACTGCCAAAGCCACGGTTCCCCAAATCCCCACCCCATGGAGCACTGGAAACCTTACTCACCGGCAGAAACACAATACTATATAAAAGAGTATTGTTTAGCTGCGGTATTCTGTAAGGTGGATTCTGTATTCAAAGAAGACCGAGCAAGTAGCACTTGCTACTTGTATCCCGCAAGTAAATCCATAAATCTGAGACGCGTACAAAGCAAAGCCACAAGGTACAATATACGATATTGTCGGCGACTGTCCATTTTTGGATTTACAACCGCATGTTAACAGGTAAAGTGCTCTAAAATTGTACGCAGACCACAGCGCTGAGTCGAACCAGTAGTCGCAGTTTGAGCGAGACGTACCTATATCTTATTGTTATCCAGTAAGAGTTATGTCAATTTGTCTTAGAAGGATTTATCCACAATGCCGCCACTAAGCGGTTAACGAATTTTACGCAAATCCTCAACTTTCAGCCGAAAGAAGCCCATTGCAGGGCATTTAGGGGGAGCCCTGAGATCTCCACCAAGGCCAGTCCTGTACCTTCCGCATCCTACTGGGAACTGTGATCTTTATCAGGTCGTCGGTCCACCTTGTGGAAGGCCTACCCACGCTGCGTCTTCCGGTACGTGGTCGCCACTCCAGAACTTTACTGCTCCACCGGTTATCTGGCCTACTCTTATACTGTGCTGCGTGGCTTCCTTATACCTACAATGTACTCTAGAGAAACGTTGCCTGGAAAAAATCGCTTGCAGACATAAGTTGAGCTAAAGTACTTACATATATTTACGTACAAATCATTTAATTTTTTGTGAGCACAAGAGATTTGCAGCCCACCGGCTTCATCCTTTTAAAAATTGATCATGCCATTGTCAGTGGGACAGACCAGTGGTACTGTTCCATCAGCCTGCTATAGCCTACCACACACTCACCTATTAGGGCAAACGACTTTATTGTCGCACATAAAACTAATTGATGTATTACCAAGCCGGAATCGGTGTCAGTTTTATGTGCCCTCTCCGTTAACTTTCAACACGGCAACTTTATGATGTTGGCGCACATTGAATTATGTATTTGACTTCAAATTTTCTGCGGTGGCGCGGTTTGTGTGTCGTCTCTGACGGGTAGGTTTACCTTGTTTTGACTTTATAACTTTCAATGAAGAGTTCATCTTAGGAAGGCGTTTTAATTAATTGAGATAGCTTAGGCGACACGTTTTGGTGGATGAGGGATATAGTGTACAAAAGCAATTCTTTGCGACTTGTTACGTTCGTAAAAAAAATTATCTAGGGAAGAGGCCCGTGTCGTTACTGACCCACCCTTACGAGGAATATTTTCAAAAACAATAAATCAATTTTAATTTTTTTTTCTGGTTAGGAACATGGTCTATCTGATGGAAAGCAGCCACAGTCGTCCAGAACATTTACAACCTAAGGAGAGAGGTACCTATAGCCACGCCTTTTAAATAACCCCAAGTTCGAGATGCTCATTTCACAGCTTGCACGTTTTATCTTCTTTCTTTCTTATTCCGGAGCAATCCGTGTTTTCGTGTGGAACCTTCGTGTACCTATAGGTAAATGTGCTGTAAGTAGAAAATAATTCTTATTCGTTACAACTTTTACTTTTTGGAAAATAACCTCTACAGTAAATACTCGCCATGAAAACCTGATCTAAACGCCCGGTCTCATTAGAGTCGGACAAACAAAATTAATCTGGCAAAGCGCCCCGTCCCTTGGCCTAAACTAATTATGCGAAAGCGAAATATGTTTCTCTTTTCAAACGCTCCATGTGCCTATAGGCGAAAGTATTTTTTTTAATTTGTCGCCGTACAAAATTCGTTAGAGAAATGGCCAGTGAGTGTAGCTGTAATGAATCTGTCATAAAAAGCAACAAGCCGGCACTAATGAAGGAGGTCTATTAAAAAAAAGTAATCAATTTATTTACAAAGACAGTCTCGAGGCGTGCCTTATAAAATACTTTGTTTTTGGCGCGAAATCTTGTTTTTTTTTTGCTGAAATCATCATAATTTTTCTCGTCTCCTATTTTTTATTTAAGAAAAACACTCCTTAGCTGACAGGACAAACGTTACCGTAGGTACCAAAAAATCGTGACAAATGAATCGATTCAACGACAACAAATAATTACAATTTCTCTACTCTGCATACAATATTTAGACATTAAGTAATACAACTTTCTTGCCGGCTAATTTCATGGTTAATTTTTTTTTGTTCTTTTTAAGTGAATCGTTATTTTCATAGTGGACTTTACGATTCTATAACAAAAGATAAAAAACCGCTATAGAGAAGCATTCTCAGACATTCGAAAATCGGCTTTCCAGCTAGCGTCCCTAATGCAAACCCATATATACCTACCACCTAGCTAATAAAAGCACAATTGACGGAAAAGTTCTAAAATAACCTCGGAGGCAGTTACATCGGCACACTCATTTGCCGGGTTGATTGGACAAAGGTAGTCGGCAGTGGGGACTTAAAAAATCTCATCATTTCCCTGCCCTAATTGGACTCTACGTAGCGTAGGTATGTAGACGACGAGAGAGAGTTTGAAAACTCGGTAGAGTCGAAAAAAAAAACCGTTTTTTTAATTTATTATATAAGTTCTCAAATGAAAATATATTTTTTAATTAATATTATATAATGATTTTCTTTTGAGAACTTGTATTATTGTGTCAGGCTTCTGTTGATGAAGCTGGTAGGGATCATAGGAACTCCTAAATTATGTATGATAAACTCATCGGGTTTGGGCTCGTTTAATTGGTCTTGACAAGTACTCTGACTGATTTTCGATGGTATATTATTACCATTTACGATCAGTTACTACAAAATATATACAATTCATCCATTCTGCATATTGAATGTATCGATGATGCAAGTTCTCAAATGAAATCAATTTAAAAAATAATGTTTAAATTGCTGTGTTCCAATGTGAACGCACACTACCGCGAGAGGTTTTCCCTGGAGAGTATATAAAAAAGTGAAGGATCAGGCAGTCAGCGGAATTTCGATGACCTGAGTGGTTCAGTGGTTAACATGTCTATCGCGCAAGACCAAGTCCCAGGTTCAAAATTGAAATGACGAATTTTAATTTCTGTTAGGGGTCCGGGTATTATATGTTAAAGTATTTATTTAAAAGTATATAAGGAGTTTATCAGTTGTCCAGCCCAGCACCCATACCACAAGATTTGATAACTATTTACTTTGCGAATGTATGAAAAGAATTGTGGATGTATGCGAGGCTAGGGAGTGGTGTCTAAGTCTCTGCCTACTCCATCTGTGGGACAGAGGCGTGAGCTTTATGTATTTATACCACCTGCGGTTCTTTATTTTGTTCATGACACCAAGTGTTTCCATCAGGTGACCTGTCAGATTAGTCTAGACTACCCGTAGTTGTTCAATACCTCGAAGTAAGTTGAAAACCAGCTACATCTGCATTCCGAGGTCGTGAACACAGACTTCGTAAAAACTTTGTAAACAAATCAGACATGGACTGCAAAATCGATCAGGACATGCAGTGGCAATGCCTCAGTCGGACTCACTTAGTGACCCTGCCACAGAGTACTCAGTCTTCAAACTCCGCTTTCTGAATCAATAGTACGTCTTTTTACGCAGCTTAAAAAGAAAAATAATTTACTTCTGTACGTAATAAAACCTTGCAAGTAAAATTTGAAACATTTGCCGGTTTTCGATTGAGTTGAAATTTTGCAAAATTATGTAAGTTTGGTGACAAAACACGAATTGGAACATACCTACATACTCAACGTCACAGCTTTGTCCGGTAGGGATAGGGAGAGGAGTTTCTTTCATCATTACTTCAAGCCTACTGCAAAGGAATTCATAAAACTATGTCAATATTAAAATTCGTAATCCTGAAATAAAATATTTACTTTACTAACTTTAATTTATGTTACAAACACAGAATCTGTTACTACTTATCTTGGCATCAATATCGCGGTTATGCTCTCAAGGAATAGGGCCCAGGGGCCGATCAGGTAATTACAGAGAACCTGACAAGGGAACCAGACCAGCCTGGACCATGGTTACGGATTCAGTCGCCTGTGTGATGTGTATGATGTAACTAGTGCAATACATGATTAGTCCAGCCGCTGAACGCTCGGCGTCCGTCGGACCGGCCATTGTTTGAACGGACAATGTATTCGCCGGAACGTCCGGAATCTGACTTTCGCATCGGCCGGCCGTATTGTGATGTAGTGCGGGGTCGCAATGTCGGCGGGATGAGTGGTCTGTGAATATTTTGACGTGAAATGTCTTCAATATCACACGTCAAATGTCTTCAATCTACACGTGTTTTGACTTGGTATGTCAAAAAATTGGACCGTAACGAAGAGTCTACAGAAACGAAAATTCGTTTTTAGTTTTTGCGTGAAAATGTAAGTATTGATAACGCCTGACATGGTGTAGTATGTATGACATTGCAAATAAATCAGTACCCTTCAAATACTAGGCCGCCAACATTCGCGACGATTATCAGGCAGGTCATATTTAGGGTTAATACAATGAGATGTTCCATGGAATTCCCTGACTATGGCCGATGGCATGATGATGCCGGATGGACAAAAAGCATATAATATGGGCCGTTGTAAATATCCCACGTTTCACCCAGTTGGAGAACCTAGGAAGACCAAAACACTAATATTTACCAAGGAGCCTTACCACTTAAACATAAATTTTGTCGCTAACATTGAAGACTCACCCCAAAGCTGGAAATTCAATAGGTCTAAAGACGTCCCTTGTTCAGATACGGATGAAAGATTTTCGAGTTCCGGACCTTCATTTGGATGTTCCTATTTAGAGGCCTTAGAGTTCCTTACTTAAAATTGGCAACATTTAGATATTAAGTGAATTGTATATTTAAGAATTAAGTCGATATATATACATATTATGGTGTTTATTTATATTTAATGGAGCTCACTCCACAGTAGATCGTACTGTACTTAGCACTAATATACAGGGCTGTACTTAGAAATAATGTAATATTCAATCTGGTCATATTTGCCAGTTACAGGATCACGGAGGTAGCTCCACTTTAACTACCTGATCCGCTAAATCCTGGATCATGGTCAAGGCGGACCCCGCACTCTCGCGCTTGAGATCACAACCGGGACATTAAAAATTAATATTTCAATACCAGTATGCATCAAAATTGCGAGAAACTAATCTTATTTACCTCCAACCTGTTTAAACTTTCCAGATTCACAAAGATTTGTTGCCAATGGCACGGAACTAACAAAAGTATCGAATTCAAGCGCTCACCACATCAGATCAGTGTCAGAATCTGCCAAAATAGAACACGACGGCCTCTCGAAAATTCGCGCAACCAATTAGTACGACCTTCTACACAATGTTTCAGCAAAGCCCCGGCAGTAAAGCTCGGCCCGTTTTTAGCATTTA
The DNA here is from genome assembly GCA_905147135.1 of Blastobasis lacticolella. Classification (NCBI taxonomy): domain Eukaryota; kingdom Metazoa; phylum Arthropoda; class Insecta; order Lepidoptera; family Blastobasidae; genus Blastobasis; species Blastobasis lacticolella. The sequence continues at coordinate 19,299,944 of LR990050.1, forward strand.
TTTTTATTAGCTCCAAGGCGGGCAACTTTCATAACGTTCCCGAATTAAAGCCCAAAACGAGATTGCCCCGGCAAGAGCCCTGGGCCACCCCAAAAGGAAACCCTGAATACTTCGTAACTGGCGACTTAAATCTAACGGACAAATTTTATACTGACCCCGACGTTTTTAGTGTAGGGGCCAGTGTAAGCTAATAACCTCGGTTATGAGGCAAAGGGCACAAAGTGCCGTCATCTGCATAAGTAATTGTTACTTGCGATAAAAAGCAAACCCAGCTCCCGGGCTAGAAAGTGAACTTAAATCGCTGTTGGCACAGCGCAGGAAATGTTTGCCGAGGTCTCTCTGGTCGCTGAGCAAATTAATTTTTGAAGCAGCTCGTTTTGTAGGTGCCAGGCTTTCTTTTTTTAGTTTTCAGTTTTTTAAACTCATGTTGTTAAAAAACAGGAATAATAATTTCCGATAAAGTAATGGTGTCTTTTACAAACTACCCAAATTTAGAAATTAGGATTAATTGAAATAAGATTAATCAATCCATTAGCTAACTGAAGCAAAAAATAGTTATAGGGAATTAAAGGGACCGTCAAGCTCATCCAGTTTTTTAATTTATTTTATCTATAAACCTCGGCCGGGGTTGACGTGACCTTACCGATAAACTAGTTGAGATTTAGTTAAGTGCCAAGTTCCGTGGAAGTTCCTTAACACAGCATTATCTCTCTGCTTATCCCTATGATATGATATAGGCACAAACAGACAATTAGTATATTGACATAGATTTACCTACACATGTATCTTTTTAAACGTTATTTGAAACACTTCCCAAGTTACCATTATATCTAAAAGCCAATAAAAGTCCTTTCCAAACTTTGTAGTATATCGCTGCCTAGATTTCAAAATGATGAAACCTCCAAATGGACTCTTACTCTTGAACGGAAAGAACCAAAACGAAACCACTGCTGTACCGTACACTGTGTCCGCATTCCCTTCTAATTCTACGACGAATTGCCTTCTTTCGCGATCCAAGGGTCACGGGGTCGGAGGAGGGGAAGGAGGGGGATGAGAGGCTGCAATTAACCAAAATGAATTGAAGCTTTCCAGTATAAAGTGTTCGACTTATTAGTCGCTTGTCGCAGGTTTTGGCGCGAAGAACGATGGCCATACTAATGTTGGCGTTGAATTTGTTGGAGGAGGTAGTGTTGTAAGAATGTCGGGTCCGGGAATCTATATTTTAGGACTCGACTCGACTCAGACGGCCCGAGTTTGTCAGTTGGTTGGCATTCCGGTCTGCCACGCAGAGATCTCGGGTTCATTTACTTACCGAGCAGAAATTGAAATTATGTATTTTAATTTCTGTTACGGGTCTGGGTATTATACTTATGTACAATAAGTATGTATTTAAAAGTATATAAGTAGTTTATCAGTTATCTAAGCTTTGCTTACTTTGGGGCTAGATGGCGCTTTTAACCATACGACTCGACTCATTATGACAGAGACTCTATTGCTCGAGTCAAGAATTTCCGAATAACTCGAATTTGAGATTAGAGCTCGAGTCTATTGTGCTCTTGAGCCCTTCGTGTAAAAAGCCTCGCTCGAGTCTTTAATTAGATATATACTGAGCAATGATGTGGAGTATTAAATTGAAGTATAATTATATAAGTGGTGTCTTATGTAAATGTTGACTTGTGGTGTTCCAGTGCCTGAGTAGTAGTTGCTTCGAGTCAAGTTTCCGAACTCGATTTCGTACAACACTCGAGTTATGTCTATCAAGAACCCGAGTCCTTGTTCTGATAATTCGTACTCGACTCGCCTCTAGACTCATGAGTGTTGTCACTGAGTCCTAAAAAATTTAGTCGAGTCTCTAATTTCAGACTCCCGGACTCGAGTTTTTTACAACACTAGCAGCAGGTACCTAGTAGAATTGATGGGTGGATCTGCTTGTTTACAATTACGGCTGCTCGTTGTCTCTCCAGGCGATTCTTTCGACTGTCACCTTGCCATTTGTTTACCTGTAACAAGGAAATTCGTGTTAAAGTGACGCACGAAAGCGTTGATAAATGAAATCGGTACGCGGAAAGAATTCTCAATCAAGAGTCGCGAATTTCGCGAGCAATTAGCTGGTAATTGGTCTGTGCTCTGAAGTTTTAGAGATGCTGTTTCTATACTAGTACCACTGAACAGGTGATTGACAAAGCCTAACTTCTATATGTAGAAGTAGGCTTTGTCAAACAGCGAGCGTGACTGGGCTCGACGCTAGCGTGGCGTGTCCTTAGCGTGCTTACTTATTATGAAAATATATGGAAGTCGTCACACAAAAAACGCAACGCTAGCGTCGAAGTTACGCCGAGCTTGGCGGTCGCGGGCTGTGACACGCCACGCCAGCCCTTGTCACGATGACAACGTGCGGCGCGGCAGCTTGGCGAGGCGAAAATGGACTATAAAAATTTGTCAGTTGTGTACAGCTAAATTCAATTTTAAATAGAATTGCAAATCGGGTCGCGATGCTGGTGGGGCGCGAACGCGGCGTGGCGTGTTCCCTACAGTCTGACTATCGCGCTACGCTTACGGCTCGCTAGGCTTACGCCACGCTGGCACCGCGCCACCGCCGACCTTGCTGTAACTAGGCCTTAAGCCAAGAATATTATTTTCATTTAGATAATCTTTTAAAATGCATATGCATTGACTTTAAATAAGGGGACCAAACCAGATTCAAGGATGCCGAAGGCCGAGCGAAGTGGACCGATAGGAGCAGGAAGGTTTACCACGCGCCTGGATGATGATAATGATGATGAGGATCAATTAATCTCATCAAACGTCAAAATACTACTGGAAAATTCATCTTGGCAGGGAGTGACGCATGTTACAATAGCGGTCTACATATGTAGACCGCTATTGTAACTCATGCACCAGCGCGCACGAAATGATCAAATACCTATGTACGTTTATAATCTGACCAGATTGACTTGTCTTATTTGGTTAAGGAAATTATGTATTTAAATGGATAATGTGCCGCAGTATTCGTTGAAATTCACATTTTATGTGTTTCTTATATAATTCTCGACATCTATACACAATATACGTAGCGTGATTGATACGGCAAGTCGTGATTTTGGGCATTGTTTGTTCACCAAATCAGACAAGTCAGTTTAAACAGATCATACTATTAATTATTTGACTATTGTAAGTAATTAGAAATGTTCTTATCATTTACAGCGACCAGCAATCCTTTATTGAGCCATCAAAACACCCATTAATCTATGTTCAGATTTAAAACTGGATAAGGTTTGGAAAACATAAAAATTTTACTGTACCCTTATCGTTAGGCGATAATCTGCTTGCCATGGGAAAGTAGACCGTAATACTACGTAGTTAAGTATTTAATTGTTAAGGCGTAAGTATAGTTTTATAACTATTAGGCTTCATATTATCTGTATAATAAATCATTAGGAAAGTGGTCGACATTAATATTAACCTTTTTTTTTGTTTAAATAGGAGATATCTATGAATTTTTAGGAAAGGAAGGTCCTTCTTGCAATTGATAACAAATAACTACATTATTGATAAACGAGCTTCCTCCTTTATTGTAACGGATATATGATTAAACAGCGATATTTGCACTATTTTAATTAGCTACTTAGATAAATAATGTATTTTTAAAATTAAAACCGAGTAATTTAATAATGGGTATATTATAGTTTTGCTCAGAGGGGACAATAAATATAGTTATTATTAATGTATTATAATGAACACAACTCAGAAAAGAGTCATTGGTACATGGCCGCAGGGGGATCCGAACCTGGTACCTCTCGCTTACGAGTCAGACACCTCAACCACTCGGCCACCGACGCTCCTGTTATAGTTGACATTATTCTCAAACAAATTCTACCAGTTAAGCCCTCAACCCTACTAAGCCCGTACTGGATAAAGTTAGAAACACATTAATATTGCATAATAATAAACATGGATCATGAAATGCGGGTGTTAGTTGGTTTACAGCCACTAGACTTATAACTTTAGTGGCAGTCGTAAAAACCTTATCGATTTTCATGTTGCTTTTGAGTACGCTTGGAGATTTAGTTAAACTGTTAACATAGAAAGGTTTAAGGATTCAAGAATTAACATTACTGACTGAGAGAAGACAATAAAAATGCAGAAACGCAGGGCCTCAAATCAGTTGAATTGTAATTGCATAGCTCAAATAACAATTCAATCTAGCCAAGTAAATTAGCGGACTCAAGGCTTTGGTCACTGTGAATACGAAAATGAAATGTCTCAAGCATTGCGCTGGCTACCTTATCCCTCAAACCGGAACACAACAATGCCAGCATTGTTGATTGGCGGCAGAAATAGATATAGAAAAAAGACTCTGTGTTTGAAGCGCTAACCTTGAGCCTAATGATTTTTAATTTTTATTTTCGACAGTGGCAACACCAACAGCGAACGATTTCATAATAGAGAAAATCAGCGCCTTGCATTGAAACATTGATTATTCCGTGCTATAAATCAATATTAAAAATCTTTCTACTCGAGGCAAGCGGTTCAAAAATAATAGGCAAAGACAAAAAATACTGCACCCAACAATGATGAAGACAAAGCTAAATAAATAAGTCAACGAAAGTAATCCTCTTAAACAAGATGACAAAGCCACAAAAAATCTACAATATAAAGCTTTTTGCTACAAAAAAATAGCCGAAGTCAGTGAACCCCGAATAACAGATCTCATAGCAAACTTAAAACTATTATTGAGAACATTTTGAATTACCCCCGAGACTTTACCAAAGGTCGGTACAGCGACGAGTGACATGTTTGTGGTGAAAAAAAAAACCATGTAACGTGGTAACCATGGCTTCGATTCTAAATACGAGTACACAGTTATAGGAGATACCTAACCATTCATTTTCGCTCACTTGGTGATGGAAGTAAATAACCTTCCATCCAAACATCCAGTCATTTATACATCCATCCAGCCTCGGCTCGCCATTTAGTGGGGTAACAACGCGGCCAGCTTTCAAAATTCAAGGGATCTAGATAAAAAAATATATCTTTAGTTTAGTTAGAATGAAGGCTTTTTTGTTAGAGTAAGGCTTTTTTTGAAATATTAATAATTTTATTTTATTATCTTTGTCTAATTTAAATAGTACATCCATCCATCTTTACAAACTTTCGTATAGTACGATATTATTTGTATACTACCAAGGATTCTTGGCTTTTTGCTGTCTATGCAGGCTAAGGTGTATTAGAAGACAAGTGAAGCGTAAAATCTTGACAATGGCGGGGATAACTTTAAGGAGAGATCACTGTCTTCACGATCGATGTGAGAATGGAACCACTGTAGGGTTGACAAGAGATGGTATGATCATTTTAGTTTTCATGAGCAGTAATGAATTAATGAAAATTGTAGACTATTAATGACTGGATAGTGGGTATAAAAAGGGATGCCTTGACGTGGAAAAACCATGCTGGAGACCGAGCGAAGTGGACAAAGAGAATTGGAAGGTGGAACCAGCGCCGCCGCGCGAGAGCAAACCAGGACTGACGCCAAGATGATGAAGAAGTAGGTTTAATAAATGCTATCAAATGTTTCCTATAAAATCAATAAATTCAATATAAATAGTGTCTTTTAAGAAGAACCATTACCGAGTCTCGAGTCCTATGACAAAATAGATAACATGCCTTCCCTTTCTCTTTACTTATACTGTTTAATTCCAAACATGGATATAATGATGATATGTACATAAGAAAAAAACCATGAAAGAATATTTAACACTTTGTGTTGTGACTTCATGATGGAACTCCATTATTATGAATTAAATCACTTGTTGTTCACTAGTTCCACTTTATTATACAAATTGTATTAAATCGCAACCGGTTTCGAATTACTCATCTTCAGGTAATTCGAAACCGGTTGCAATTTAATAAAATTTGTATTATAAAGTGGAACTAGTGTACAATAAGTAACTATATGAACTAATAGATCGGCTTTAGGCAAACAATACTAAGGCAGTTATTTTACTCAAAGTTCAAACGCGTGACAACCCTACCCCTGATATCGACACAAAGCATTTTGTCAAGAATTTTTAAAGGTCTCGAGACATGTCTTTTTCTTTTGTCCCTGATATTAATGAACTTTAAGAAGCCCTTTATTTGTCAACTTACCTTTTTAAAATACATGAAAAGGTTTATTTTGGCTTCGTGTTCAATTCTTGCAGTAATTTCGACATTACGCCTCTTGCAGAAGGCTTATTTTTGAGTGGCAAATCAAGTGAAACTAAAGTAGATGTGATCCGATTATTGACATTGTATCTGAATTATCAATGACATTATAAGATTCTTCTTTTATTTTTTAAAATACTACGATGGTGCCCCTTCAAGTAAACTTCACGGGACAATAGTCTATTCAAATAATAATTTTGAGACTTTTGTGAAAGTATCATTTTCATCTTCTTTATCAAATTATTTTGTTGTCTTTGTGTACTACTTAGTTTTAGTTTCACTTGCTATTAAAATAAACACTAGTAGATATTACTATCAGTTGTAATCCTGTCTTAGAAAATAAATTTGTTTGCATTAGCATTTGGAACTCAGTTTATTTATGTCATACAGCAAGTTCTCAGTGCATATTCCTACCATTCTTGCTCTCCGCTATGATATACTAACATCATCGATATCTCCAACATGTACTGTAGAACGCATAACCATGTCCCCCATCTATCAAGTCTTGTACTGATAATGCAGTGTCACTTGCTGTTGTAACCATGGCTGAATTTTGAGCAGCAAATTCGTGGGAAATACAAGACAACTCAATATTATAGGATTTGTTGAGCTGCTGTTTGGAATTTAAGCTTTTATTCGATTTTGCACTTTGTAATAATGCTCATTGGGTTGATTTATTAACGTTACTTGAATTGCTTTAAATATATTTGCGGGTACTATTGGGGAGGGGAAACGTTGTGAGGAAACCTGCACATTAAGGCAACTGAACGTGTAACCATGATACACGATGATGATGATCTGGTAAGGTTCCATTGTTAACAGGGTCATGGAGGTCAGACAACAGCCGCTTTACTGTAATTTTTTGATCTATTCAGATTTATCTACGTTTGTACCCTACACTATGTAGGTACTGTATGTCTGTACGGAACTAGGTAGTCCGCTACTTATCTGTACATAGTATAAAACAAAGTCGCTGCCCGGCGTATGTACGCTTATATCTTTTAAGCTACTTTTTTTTTATGTTATACGATAGGCAAACAGGCAAGCGGGCCACCTGATGGAATGTGGTCACCACTGCCTATAGACATTAGCAACACCGAGACTATCGCCAATGCGTTGCCCACCTCTATAACACGTTACTCTGGCAGCAAAAAGGCAAATATCCCTCCACTGCCAAAGCCACGGTTCCCCAAATTCCCACCCCATGGAGCTCTGGAAACCTTACCGGCAGAAACACAATCCTATTTAAAAGAGTATTGTTTAGCTGCGGTATTCTGTAAGGTGGAGGTACTTCCCCAGTCTGGCGGCTCCAATTCGAACGGGCTACCCCGCTATGACCTACCTCTCTTAAAACGCGTAAAATTTAGTTTTCAGCAATAGATAGAGTGATTCAAGAGGAAATTTTTATAAGCAAAACAGGGTAGGTAGGCGTAATGTAGGTGTGCGCGAACAAAGTGGCGCTGGGTGCACTAGTAAATAATAAGATTAAAGCCATTGGTGCTAAGTTTATAGCCTCCCAAGATGTGTAAACCTCTATTAACCCTAGCAGAAGCTATAACTAAGTTGCATAATTCCCGGTGACCGATGCCATAATGATTGTTACTTCCCACGTTCCATGTTGTAAAGCAGTAGGGGTACAACGTTGTAATGTTTAGTTTGCACGCGTAAATCTAGGGCTTGGGAACCGTTGATCGGTGCTTGCTCTAAATATAGTCGTACCAGTAGGTTGGAATATTATAACTTCTTTATACCATAAACGAGGGTAAGGCTCGTCTGATGGTAAGCTTGTTTTATTACAACAGGTATCGGTTTGATTTGGTAATAAATGATAGTTTGCTAAGAACACTCTGCCTACCCCACCTTTGGGACACAGGCGTGTACTTTATGTATGTATGCATGTTGTTAAGAAACGAACCATCATCTATAACCGAACAACGAAGATGTTGATGGGAAAAAAAAAAATGGAAGCTAGTATTAGAATTGATTAATGCAAAATTATACTTCTATTTCAAGTGTCCTAGTAATAAAAATAGTTAACGATATATTCCGGTAACTGACCTTATATTTTAAAATGGAAAGTCATTTGCATACGTAATCATTAATCATCATTTAGTTGGCCAACAAATTACAATGCAAAACCCACCACCCAATTAACGTTACATCTAATTTTCGAAAAGAACCAAACATTCCAAACTCCCCTCAACGAACCAATGGCATTTAACACCGACAACACCACGGCGAGTGCTGAAAATCAAATACCCACAACAAATCCACCACATTAAAAAGCCAATCTAAGTTATCCCATACAATTACTGGCCACTTACCACACCCCCTGAGTTAGGGTGCGCGAGGTAATAAAAATGAAGGTGTAGTCACGTTCCTCCCTCTGTCCGAGGATCTTATGTAGGCTATTCCTAAGGGATTCCGGTGGGGATGCAACTTGCATCTCTCTAGGCCCTTAAGAGGATCCCGCGCAAATGAAGTCGTCAGAGGCTTATTATCTTGGCAAAAATTGCAATCCCCATTCGGTTTTATACGGCACTAAGCAAGATTGTCTTCAAGTTTAGCAGATTATTCCGGGTTGGTTACGTCTAATTGGTTGTCGTTTCCTTCAGTTCTTTTACCAACTTTATCCGAAAGTCAGATATTTAGAAAATAATGTAACAGCGCATTTGTATGTTTAGTATTATCGAGACAAGTTTGAATAATTTCCATTATTGTAAACATTATTTTTTTATAGCGTGGTAGACGGAGTTAGAATATATACAGACGGACGAGTAAAACGATTTTTTTAGTATAAGTACAAGTGAGTGTGTTCCCTAATAATTATAATCTGGACGCCTTCAAGGCTGTCAAGCTGTTCCTAGACAGGCATGCTCCATCTTCGGTCGCATCATCACTTACCACCAGGTGACATAGCGGTCAAATGCCTGGCTAGTCTAATAAATAAGTCTGAGCTTCGATGTCATCAAATTCTCGACAAAACTAACTCTTGAACTTACTAAAAACCACACAGGAACGTTTTCAACCAACGTAGTACTTAAATCACTCAGCGAATTTGCAATTGAAAACGATGGATCAGTTCACGCCCAGTTCATAAATTAAATTGTTGCAATAACAACTTGAGTGCATTGCACTCGGCAAGACGATACGATTTCGTGGACAGCCAGCAGCGTCGTTTCACCTTTAGATTTGCAAGAAGTGGATAAATTTTTTTGTGATTTGTTTCTAACAATTGTGCACTTTGATCGGATTTCCAAAAAGGAAGAGGTTTTCAATTTGTCGAAATCTTTTTTTAAATGTATTGTCTCCGATTACTCGGAAGACGCCTAAACCGATTTAGTCATCAAGTCAGGATCTGATGATGGGATCCTGGTGAAATCGAGGGCAACCCTCGAATATTGTAGGCACGTATGCGGTGTTTGTTACGTTTCCCTCTAAAAATAATGATATCTAACTTACTCGTATCGTATGATAAGCTTATTTTTATCTTTTATGTGATTTGAACTCGGTTTTTTCCTGTTCAGAGATCCCTCAAACACTGTAGGGCTTCGCAGTCATCTATAGACTTGACAGGATTACCTCCATTGCCCTCCATTTTCGATAAGCCGAAGTCATAAAAGTTTTGTTTTATGAAATCTTAAAGGAGTAAAAGGTTTACTATACTTTGATGTGAAAGTCGTAAATAGGATAAATAAAAATCTTGTTGTTATAAAATATGTATATACTACTACCTGAAAACTTATTCTCATGCTACATTGTGAGTGGAATAAATGCTTTTGTATTTGTATCCAGTAAAATAGCACAATCCTTATTCACGCGCTGTCCAGAAATGCCAATTTAGATTTGTTATTTGTATATGAACTTTCAATTTAAAAGTTATTAAAATGAAAATTGACCAAGGTTGGCCAAGGAACCTGAGTTTTATTGAACATTTTCAGGAGCCGATTGGTACCCCATCACGGTATGTATATTTTCGTATATTTCTTAAATTTTAGACTTTATTTTTCAATAAATTTTCAACTTCGAAGTTTTGAAGCGAGACTGACCAAGATCTTCCGCTTGGGAATATGAGCCTGGCCTGTACCTATATTTCCTAAATTTCGAACGAAACTACATCTTATTATCCATTTTTTTTGCCACCAGTGCGTATAAAGTATTCGTTATCAACACCGCGGTCTATTGAACTTCGCACCTTGACCAGTTCTGTCGGAGCTGCCATTATCACGAGCAATTTATTCTGTACCCACTTTAAGGACTAGACGTTCTTAGTGTCGACGTTTTATGGAATTTAGGGCCCTAAAGATAAATAGGAGTGATAGTTAAATTATTTATTGGAAACTCATGAGTGATCTCGGGTTTCGTGACCTCTAGTAATAGATACGTCAGGTATTGGTAATTTACGATGTGTTTCACCATTTGATTACGCAATTGTGGCTTTATATGTAGAACATGTAATAATATCATCATCAGAGTCCATAACAGTCTACTGCAGGACTTAGGGCCCACGAAAGGGAAGGTTATTGCCATAATCTCCACGCTTTGCAGGCGGGTTGGAGATAGCAGTGTTATAAATATCACTTATCGCATCGTCACTTGCCTTGGTGAGATGCCGGTCAAATACCTGTCTTGTTTAAATTTAAATATTAGGGTAAAAAACGCCGCTGCCCAATTTCCAGCCTAAACGAAGACTAGATATTTTGCCTCCAAAACATTAGTCGCCTCGTACGACACCCAAAAGTGTAAGGGGTTGGTGCTATTCTACTCTGCCGGACATCACACGACCAATGTTGTACACAATAATAAATAAAAAAACTAGTTCAGTCATTAGGCCTTGATTCCCTTTTCGATTAAATAAAATATCTGCCTGTTTACCCATTTCATCAGAAGCGCGTTTATGGAGCATAGAGGCTGAACGTAATAAAAGTCCTGGTGTCTAAGGAGGGATATGGAAGAGCTCAACGATAGTTCAATTTTAGCTGTCAGTTTCGGTACCTATCACAACGGTGCAACGTAGGTCATCATCATAAAGCCATACTCTTAGCCTAGCTAAAATGATATTTACTAAATTTAAATCCCTTTCGAGCTACACTCGGTACAAACTGAAAAACTGCATGAAAAAATATTGTCTGTATTTTGTGTGATAGATCTACAAAGGTCTGTTTTGGTTTTTTCCGCCACCTGTGCTGTAAGACCTATTGCTTCTAACAATTTCTCATTGCGTACAATATTGTATCAAATAAAACAATAAGGGAAATGTTAGGAACCTCGGTCAATTAAGTGAGAATCCCAAACATTGATATTCCATCACAGCACCCCGAGTCAATAGCCAATGTATCACAAATGAAGTGGGAATTGTGATAGGTCAGTGAATAAGAACCGTTGTGTGTTTGAACAATGGTTATTGTTATTTGACGTGACTGTATCAGTATGTATCCATGTCAGTAACAACGTTATTCGGTGTAAAATAAATTTATTGATTGGCTGGTCGTATACAGCAAAAGTTTAACTCACGGTTTCGAGTTACGTTGAAAGTTTTTATGCAGTTATTTTGTTCAAAAGCCGTAAAATAGAAAATGAAAATGGTTAAAAGTTAAAAACAAACCGAACTTTCTCTAAGCAATAAAATCGCTTTAATCATAGTAGTAAGGGAAACAAAAACTGGTTAACTAAATTACTGTGTAAAAAGGTGTTGTTGTGTGAAGTGTTGTTGTTTTAAATAAATATGCTTGGGCAATTTACACAGCGCCATCTAGCCCCAAAGTAAGCAAAGCTTGTGTTATTGGTGCTATAGATAACTGATAAACTACTTATATACTTTTAAGTACATACTCATTATACTATGAAATGAAAATTCATCATTTCAATTTCTGCTCGGCCGGGAATCGGATCCGGGACCTCTGCGTGGCAGACCACCTGAACCATTTAGGTCGTCAGAATGTTGGGCTGTACGGATGTTTTTAATAAATTCGCACGGCGTCGAGTCATTGTCAAATTAAACAGCCATAACGTAACAGGCATCAAAGGGTGCTCTCACAGAGCCGAAGCGTTGCCGAGGAAAATTAAAATTTTTGGCGGCAAAACGGGCGAGTCACGATCGCACCCGCGTTCCTTTGCTCGTAAATTAACGTAAAAATTGCGCAAAAAACCTCCGGGGGCGTGATAAATTTTTGCGTAGATAAGTTTAGGGAAAGGTTAGAACGGAATCGGGAGTGAGATAATGAATGAGCCAAGAATTTGAAGATGGAAAAGTGAAGTGATGTTGCTAGGAATTCGAATAAGATGGAGATGCGAGGTTTTGCGCGTCGCCAGTCGCCAGTGGCGAGGAAAGTAGGTCAGGAGCAGCCCTGATTGTTCGCATTACGCCCTACGTTACATTGAAATGTTACAATGAACAAATATTACATGGACCAAGGCACTGGTCTTGGCTTGCTTTTGGTAAAGCTCTGCTAGAGGACAGTACGCTTTGCGATTCATCTTTTTTTGTAATTGACTAGCCGTTCTCAGCGGTTTTCGCGCGCGCAGTTCGAATCTCTGTAAACAATCAGCTTTCTCGTAGGAACCTTTTATTTTTTCTAGGATAAAACAGTAAGCCTGTGTTACTTAGTGATTATATTAGTGGAATAATTTTTAAACCGGTCTATAAATACTACAACCGGTCTGTAAATACTACATATTTTCGTTACAAACAAAAATCCAAAAATACAGTTCTTTTCTCTTTATAATATTGGTATGGATTAATTCGGAAATACAAAGATGCTGCACATTGGATTGAGTAATCTTATGTTATTTTGTAACAAAACCAAAACGTTCATTTACTCCAAAATTGTCAAACCGAAGCGCAACATTTCTTAAGATCTTTTTTACGGCCTGCGTGATGGTAAGCACCCTATGGACATTTGTAATACTAAACACGAAATCTGGCATTACAGTATGAGTAGTATTTGATCTAAACTTTCTATCTGGACGTCCATCCTCAGCCTGCACCACATTCCCACAACCGCCGTCCATTAGAATTAATCCAATACCACACTGATACTAGCCTTATAAATCAAAGCTTTTAACCCCATATTTCATGCTTGGAGGAATTCACTGTCAAAACGGGCAGCCCTCCTAGCCGTGGTCACATTACCATATAAGTCGACCAATAAAAAGGTTTAACGTCTCCCCATTGGCGGTAATACCGGTAAATTACCGGGCATTACCGACTGTAAGTCATCGGTACCGAGTCATTGTCTAGACTAGACGGGCCGAGGCAGGTTACCTCAGGGTCAGGGAAATAGGTTGCGAAGGGAAAGTATCAAAGGTATGGTTGGTGTGTTTACGAGCTTCTATTTTATTTGCAATGCTTGTTGCTAGGTATGTATGTTGAGGTCAAATCTTCCGAGCGTAATTTGACTTGCTTACCGGTGCTCAATTCTGCTGAAATTTTGTATACCTACTTATGTTACTATGGAGCAATGTTGTAAATAGGAAAATGGGAAACGCTGCTGCCTATTTTCCAGCCTACGGAGACTAAAAGTTTTGCCCCGGACACATTGTACGAAACACACGAGCGTAATGGGTTGGTGCTATTCTACTCTGCTGGACACCACACGAAAATGTCCTAATACTATATTTTTATAAAAGTATTAGTAAAGTAAAAACTAAATCTTCACAATTTTTCTATTATTTGGTCGAAATTTTTTTTGGAGTTAAGCAACGCACGCAATGCCAGGAACTGGATGGGTGACCGTTTCGTACTTTGAAGCTAGACGAGCTGAAGGCAACGAGCTCGCCACTCGTTAGGTGTGCCTCCTAATTGAGCAAGGTCTTCCGCAAAGAAGGAAAGGAGGAGGAAGGAAGGAAGGAAGGAGGAGGATGAAGGAGGAGGAGGAGTATTAGAACAGTTCCTGGAAGTCAATATGGCACCATGTGACGGTATAATATTATAGGTTTTCGATCTTGAAACTTTTTTTTATCAATAGCTTTGCATTTAACTCGCCTGATGGAAAGCGACGACAAGGTCGAAGATGTAGCAATATAGCATTGACCGAGCTCTACCGAAGCCGAAAAAAAATGTCAAAATATCAACTCGGGATTGATCCATCATACAATTTATTTAATGATGTTACAAATATGACGTTGCAACTCAGTTTAGTCATTGTGTAGCGTGTCCGAGGGTTTGACGCGTTTGATTGTAAAGATAACGCTTATGTCATAACACTGTGTGGACGCAGCCTTATAGTCGGTGTAGGGATAGCAGCTACAGGTACTCTATTAATTTTTTCTTCGTTATCAGCTTGTAATAATGCACTGATTTAGGTCTCCTCCAAATCAGTGAAACTTTTGCCTTGGCAAGCGGAATATTAATTACTACTGCATACTACATACAACTACTTACTTCCACATTAAATCAATATAAATAAAAGGGCAATACACGATATACGAATGCGAAATACGAATAGAATAGAAATCTAGAAAAATATTTTTTCAAAGCCAGCTTTTGCCGTACGTTCTCTATGATCAGTCAGTGTATTTGTTAAGACTAATCAAACGAGCCCAATCTCGATGGGTTTACCATGCGTAGTTTAGGAGTTCCAATGGCCACCTTCCGTTTCCATCATCAGATCAGCTCGATGGAATCATAACATAGCATTGTCACCGAACTTATATGAACGTGCAAAATTTCAGCTCAATGGATAAAATAACTTGCAACATTTTGTTACGAACAGACATGGGAACATGTGAAACTAAAAATAAAAACTTGCAAAAATGAGCAGCAATAACTGCAATGCAGCATCAAATTAATTTTCGTTCTTTTTTCAATCCGTACTAAAGGTCACGGCTTAGTACGTTTTATATCTCTTTTTTAACGCCCGTCCTCTCTCTCTCGTCCATCCCCATTAGTTTCTTAATTAATATCCCGAGCGGGAACCATCGTGTCGAATCAATCATAGTCACCTGTTGTAAAATAATTTTAATTTTAACAGCTAAAAGGTTCTGAGGCCCTGACAACTAAAGCGGGGGATTTCATTACGGACTTTTTTCTTTTACTCTCGTAATTAGGTGCGGTACCACTGGCCGGCCGAGTGGGAGTGGGCTCGGAAATAACTTATCGGCAATTGATTTGCTGATAATATTATATCCTATTGAACTGAAGAAGTCGTAGGGAATATTGCGAATCGGTACACGTCCAATTAGGATTTTTCTATTAATAGAAGAATATATATAGACAAATAATAATAGGTAAGATAAGAAAACAGATTTTTGTGGTTTTCTTTCATCTTCACATTAATAGTAGTATGCTGGATATGCCAATTGATACCAAGCGTCGCAGCCTCGGCTGAGGCAATATGCTTAGCTGAAACCGTTCAACATAATTCAGTGTTTTAATGAAGGATTCGGAAGCAAGCCTAAACAACATTAAAGAAAACTAAAATGTTTAATTCAATAATTATCGAAGAAGCAATTGATGCTAAAAATGTACAACCATATCGACGAACTGTATGGATTTTTGAGCATTTAACTTCGTAGTTAGTTACAGAAGTGAAAAAAAAACCAGTAACGCAACCACCACGCCAACTCCCTGTGGTAACTCTTCAGAGCGCAAAGATTGCATTTTTAAACCGCCATCTATTTCAGCTTTTATTGCACATTTTTATTGCTGGCTGAATTAAAAGCAAGTGGAGATTTTTGAATGCAACCCGGCCACACTTGTTAATCAAAAAGCGGCTGTAATACGTGAGCTGTTAAGGTGCTATTGCATCAGCGTTTTCGCCACAGCAATCTGTATGAATGAGAAATTAATTTCTTTCTCCAGATTTATAGGGGTCTCTAGATCGTCAGCAGTTTTTGTTTTACTATATTTTATTGTATTGTTATTCGCTTTTCGCTTTGGAAATTGTGCTTTTTACGAGCCACGGGTATATTTTAATTCACAGCTTACACGTTTTAATAAGAAATTACGACTCGGAATAATGGATCGTTAAAATATTCAATTCTGTGCGTTTGTAATATAAATATTTCATATCTAGAAATAGAAATGAAAGTTTTGTCGAGCCTTCACGTTTCGGACTGAACAAAGGGTATTGCAATAGGAAGAGCCTATCTTATAGACATTCAAATAAATTTATTAACAATGTCAGCTATTATGTTATTATGAAACCTGACATCTACTTTAGCCTTTTTTTCTTTTATGCTACTTAGTGATAAGCGAGCGGACAGTCCACCTGGTGGTACTTTAATATTGATTTGGATTTCTGTGAATATATTGAGTAGCATCGTTTCGTCGAATAAGGATACTTTCTTTCTTCATGTAATTTAGTAGTAATACCAAAAAATGATTATGAAAATTAATACTTATAGACACTAAATTAATAAGTATAACATACTGTATTAACTTACCTTATTGACTTGGTCTCTTCCACATTAATGGAAGGTATAGCTATAGGTAATATTACGCTAGACAGTCAGGTTGGATTGAAAATGAACAGCAGGAAATGTTACTACCCACTCAGTCTACTGATCTATCTCTAAGACGTATCGTTGGCATCTCCATGCTTAGCTGGCGGTTGATTACAGTGCTTAAAATATAGATACAACAGAATACGCTGCTGCCCATTTTCTGTTTTATCAGAACTTAATCGTCTTGGCGTTAATGTCCCAGTTGTGCTCGCGAGGGCCCGGGATCCGTTGACCATGATCCAGAAATTGGCAAATCAGTAGACCGAATAAATTATAGAAGAACTTGACCAGATTGGATCACGGTTACACCACACGGTCAGTGACCTGAATGTGCAAGTTTTATCACTATGTTTTCCCTCACCATAAGAGCACCGGTTAGTGTTCAACCAATAGCCATGCTCAGAAAAAGTCATTGGCACTGGGGTTCAAACTCAGTATCGGTCGCTCCCGAGTCCGATCCGCTAGCCATTAGGCCACCAACGCTTTATTTATATTCCGAAAATTGAACGGAAACCCAAATTGTAGTGCGCAATCGAACCGTATCAACAAAAAACCGCAAATACCGCAACAGGCGGCATGAATCAGCTGAGAGAAACCATTACCGAAGAACTGTCATGTGCAGTCATTAATCAAAACGATGATAGACAGACGGATCTGGAGATAACCCAACTATGCATATTAATTAGCTCTGATTCATTCATAATAATAATATATTAGTCAGATCGGATAAGGGTTTATGTGAACGCTTTTGTGTTACATTTCGGATTGTTAGCGAAATTGTTTCGATATTTGTAACTAATAGTTTTGTGGTCATAACGCAAACACTAGCTTCAAGGTTGTTTCACGAAATACGTAATCATTTATTGTGGGTTGTGTTTATAAAATTTGCATGCACAGAATCAGTTGCAATTTTGCAAAATAAAGTTTTTATTAACGTCCATAGGCGGTGGTGACTGCATACCATCAGGCGGGCTTGTTTACCACATTAGTACTAAAAAAAAGTTGGTTTTTGCTAGACGACATTTGATTAGTAAAATTAATGCATGAAATCAGTATGTATATACATGCATATCTTTGTAATCATTAATTTAACTTACTGTTACAAAGCTAGCGGTTCTTGCTTCTAAACACGATAGCCGATATTTCCTAAAAATTATGTTGCTGACGTCAAATTCGAGCATTAAAAACCATCAGACGCTAATTATTTTACTAGCTATCTAATTTGCCAATATAATATTAAGAAAAAATGTAAAGAAAACTAATTTAAAGATCCTTAATAACCATTAGTTGATCGCATCAGTTCTCAGCGGTGACACTGAACCAGGAATTTTGATTGATGCTCTTAGACTTAACTTTGGAACCGCTGTTATTAATGAACTCAATGAAACCTTGGACGAACTTTGATTCATTCGCTTCTGAGAAGCAGATTTTTATACTTCAACAGTTCGAGGATTTGTTGGACGTTTGATATAAGCCTTGACGTCTTGATTACCACTTTGTGTGTTCGCAGGTAGCTGTCACTTGAGAGGTGTAGGATTGTGAATTATAGAATAAAATTGAAAAGAGTTCTGTGTTAGATGTTTAATCAAGTACCAAGAAATTTTATTTGACGATCTGTGTGGTTCAGTTAGTTAACTTGCCGGTCTACCAAGCAGAGGTCCCGGGTTCGCTTTCCGATCGAGCAGAAATTGCAATGATGAATTTTATTTCTGTTACGGCTCTGGGTATGTTATCTAACACCCGTGACACAAGCTTTGGGCTAAAAGGCTCTGTGTGGATATGTACGAGCATATTTATTTATTTGATCCTCCTACTAAGAAAGAAAGAAAGAAAAGACATTTATTACATATAGCACACCACGACACAATAATAGTAATAGGGGCTCTCTCTCACTCCCTTTAACTTTTCATCCTGGAGAGGATACCTGTCATAGTTCCTAATACAAAATTATTGTTGCCGCTGGAAAGTAACAACGCTGCAAAATGAAAATGAAAAAGTATTTATTGAATTAGGATTACGTTAATTAATCTCTTTTCAAAAGTCAAAAATCTAACGGAAAACAAAGGGAAGTTAAGCGAGCTCATCCAGGTAGGGGGCGACGCATGCAGACCGATCAGCGCGTACGAGGGCTTACTCCGGCGAGACACCGGGCACCGATACGCGCCACGCACATAACCGCCTAGGCGAATCATGTGCGGCGCGCGCCCGGCCCCAGCCAGCCCGCCGGCGCTCACACCCGCACGCACCAGCCGGCCTACCCGCGTCGCCCCCTGAGCTCGGAACAAATAAGTAAAAAGAATGTCGTCTGTCTGTCAGTATGCCGCTTCAGTTAGGAAAATGACCATCTGTGGGAAAAAGAAACGGCAAGAAACCCACAGGTACATTTAAATATGATTACATTGCATTGATACATTTGTCAATTTAATTTGAGTGAGCCTGTTTTGATTGGAATATGATGTGAACCTCTACAAATCGGTCAAGATAACTAAAAATAAAAATAAATTCAAAAACAAAAAATGGCACAGCAAAAGCAGGCCAGTCCACCAAGGCAGCACCCGTTCACGAGCATGACGCAGGGCCCAGCCATCGTCCAATTCAACCATATTTGAGGGAAGAGAACGACCCGACCCCCACGCCACCACCAGGCAGACTTTTAAGTGAGCATGCGCTGCCAATGCCGTACACATTAAAAAAAAGATTTGTTATTCAATGACTATTACACACCAAATCATCCTCACCCAATTAACAAAATTGAAAATTTATAAATAACTTCCTATTTCGAAGAGCTAGTAGTACACCATACATTTTTGTCATTGATATATTCATCAATTTTATAATAGGCTTTTTTCATTAAAGTTGTTTTCACCTTATCTTTAAATTGTAATTCAGGCAAATTAATAATACATTCAGGAATATGATTATAAAATCTTATACAGTTACCCATGAAAGATGAATTTACTTTACTTAGTCTGAACAACGGTGTTACCAGTTTATTTTTGTTTCTTAAATTGACATTATGAATATCAGTATTTTTAGCAAATTGGGTAATATGCTTTCTAACATACATAATATTATCAAATATATATTGACTTGAGAAAGTCAATACATCAATTTCTTTAAACAATTCTTTGAGCGAATCACGTCGACGTAATCCATATATTGCTCTTACAGCTCGCTTTTGTAGTTTGAAAATGATGTCACTATCAGCACACTTGCCCCATAGTATGATGCCGTATGACATAATACTATGAAAATAACTATAATAAACTAATCTAGCTGTATTCACATCCGTTAGCCTCCTTATTCGCCACACGGCAAATGCAGCCGAACTTAACCTACTAGCCAATGATTCAATATGTGGGCCCCATTTAATTTTTGAATCTATATTAACGCCTAAGAAAGTAGTTTTCTCTACCAACTCAAGTTGCGTTTTATCTAATATAACATTACATTGATTACTTTGTACATTAGGGAGGCAAAAATGAACGCATTTAGTTTTTTTAGAGTTTAAGACTAAGTTATTAATCGTAAACCAATGAAGCACATTCTGAAGAACACAGTTTACTTCGTCTATATTATTATCTTTCCTATTAATTTTAAATATCAGTGAAGTGTCGTCAGCAAACAAGACTATACCAGCAATATTCTGCACCATGTATGGAAGGTCATTTATATATACAAGAAAGAGAAACGGCCCCAATATAGATCCTTGTGGCACTCCAATGCTTACTTTCCCACCCGCAGATAACTCGCCATTTACATTTACTTTTTGAACTCTACCTTCTAAGTATGATTTCATCATTTCAAGACTATCATGCGTAAAACCGTAATGTTTTAATTTTAGTAATAGTGTTGCAACCCATAAAAATCAAACTACTCACAAAGGCCAAAAAACTTCAATCAATCAATCAATCAAATACATTTATTGTGACACACAGGTTATACATTAAATGCAGGTCTTATATAAATAGAGATTAGAGCGCTGTGGTCTACCTTTAGGCATACAATATAAAATTAGAGTAGGTACACTTATTTAATTATCACAAATAAATCATTAAAATAAAATAGAACAAAAAAGAAATGTCAGAAATTATCATTAATTAAATACTTAACATGTCAATAAAATTCAATTAAAACGAAGTGAGTCATTAAAAAATTCTCCTAAGCTGTAGTAATTTTTATCAATTAAGTAGTCAAAAAGCTTAGTTTTAAACATTATTATATCCTTGTTATGTGCCCTAATACTGGCAGGCAATTTATTATATATTTTAGGTGCCATAGTAAGAACACTCTTCATACATAGCGTGGTTCTTTGCGGCTCCAGACACAACTGATCACAGCGTCGTGCTCGCTGAACAAATGAGAAACGATTAAAGTGCCGTATTACAAAAACTGCGGATTCAAAAATGTATAGCGATGGTAGAGTCAGAAGTTTGAGTTGCTTGAAATAAGGTCTGCAGCTTTCCATTCTTTTTATGCCCGTTATTGCTCTTACGCATCTTTTTTGTAAGATAAACACCTGTTCGATATTTGTGGCATTACCCCAAAAGATAATGCCATACCTTAACCTCGACACAACATAGCCATGATATGCAGTGAGAACAGACTCTTGGTTAACAATCTTTGCCAAATTGCGGAGGGCAAACGAGAATTGACTAATTTTTTTAGATATTGACTCTATATGTGTTTGCCATTTTAGGTTAGAATCAATACTCATGCCTAAGAACTTAGTGGAGACTGCATCCTGTATCTCTATGTTATCAAAGATTATTTTTGTATGAAATTGTCTTGGCATTCGTTGTTTGAAACTCATTATTTTAGTTTTTTAAGCACAAAATTTAAAATCATAATAATTAAAATAAAATAACGATATAAGAGTTCGTGATCCCCTTTAATACATACATTTAAATAAGGTTTGAATCCTAATGAGACTCTAGTGACGGCGACATTCCTTCTCATCCTATCTTTCATCGACTATCTTCCATCTTCCATCTACCATCCTATGTAAGTTTTATTCATAAGCGTTTATCTAACAAGCAAATAGCGTCCAATAACTGTTCATTTAAAACTGCCACATTAAACTTCGTTAGTGTCTGGAAAAAACCAACTCCAAGTCACCGCTTCTCCAGCTAGACTAATATAAAAGTCATTTTTCCCTTCCACAAATTTGATTGCATTATGTCGTTGTGTCTCTTTGTTAGAATCGCAGATGAGATAGCATGTAGAGGTGGGTCTATCTATTAAAATTTTTTGTTTTTGTTTTAGTTTACTAACCATATTACAAACTTTTTGGTTCTTCTGAATGAATTTTCTTTGAATATGTACCTGCTAGAGTAGTGGCAATATTGACTGTTTAGACTGACTGAATAGGATTTCTTTCACCAATTTGAGTGTGACTCATATTTAAATGCCGATGAAGATGATGGTGTGAACAAAGTGAAGTTCATTCTCATGAATATTAAGTCGAAGACAGTATGTAACTGCGATATACGGCTGATATCTATTTTATGATTTTTATGTTAACAGATGAAACTGTAAATATTTACTTACTGCGCTTTCTCAGCGACACAAAGACCTTATCGTCCGACACCAAAAGACACCACTCATACCGATCCCCTGAATGGTTTCTTTCCTCCTCGATTTCTGAAACCTCTTTATATGTATGGTTGCAAAGCCTGGACACTAACGCTAAAAGAAAAAATAATAAGAAAAAATACGGAAAAACGTACGAACAGAGAAATCGAAGAGCTTGTGAGTGAGCCCAATATCATCGGGGAGACCAGGGCCACGAGACTGCCCTGGCTCGATCACGTGGAGTGGATGGAAGAGTATCGCGCGGTGACGAGAGCCTACTCTGGACGACCGGATGGGAAACTTCCTGGGCGACGTCCGAGATACCGCTGGCTGAATGAAGGGCTGAAGGATCTGTTACTGTCCAAGCTTTTCAGTAGGAAGTTAGTAAGTACTACATCGAGACCACACATTATCCTAAATGCCCTAAAGTTAGTCATCATTCGATACGCTTGCTCATTTGCATTCGCATCTGGTTGTTGAACGACACATGATGACATAACACCGGTAATATCGCCACGGCTGTAATAACCACCGAAACGTTTACCTGGGTCTGGTAAAGGATACAAAGGACTAAGCAAATACTTGATTGATTTTATTTCTATTGGTAGGTCATTTAATTCGTCATCTTCTACGTTAGTCATCCTCAGTAGGAAAGTAATTTTGAGAAAACGACGATCTGAGTGGTTCAGTGGTCAACATGCCGGTCTGTCACGCAAGGGGTCCCGGGTTCGATTTCCGGCCGGGCACAAATTGAAATGATGAATTTTAATTTCTGTTACGGGTCTGGTTGTTCTATGTATAATAAGTATGTATTTAAAAGTATTTAAGTAGTTTATCAGTTATCTAGCACCCATAACACAAGCTTTGCTTACTTTGGGGCTAGATGGCTGTGTGAATTTGTCCACGATTATTTATTTATTTTAATTTTATTCCGTATTTTATAAATTTCTTTTGGTGAATTATTTTTCACATGAAAAGTTTAGATTAGATGTGATGTTAGAAGATCAGATACGTAAAAGTTTAGAATCTAAACTAATATTCATCTTTTCACGGTTGACAAGTAGATAAGGCTACTTTGATTTTCAGACTGCCAATGTAACTGTAGTGCAAAAAAGTTTTAATAAATAAATAAATAGGTATTAAAAAAAGAATAGATTTGATTTTTTTTATGTCATACGGTAGGCAAACAGGCAAGCGGGCTACCTGATGGAAAGTGGTCACTGCCTATAGACAATAGCAACACCGAGAGTATCGCCAATGCGTTGCACACCTCTATAACACGTTACTCTGGCAGCAAAAAGGCAAATGTCCCTCCACTGCCAAAGCCACGGTTCCCCAAATCCCCACCCGATGGAGCACTGGAAACCTTACTCACCGGCAGAAACACAATACTATTTAAAAGAGTATTGTTTAGGTGCGGTATTCTGTAAGGTGGAGGTACCTCCCCAGTCGGGCGGCTCCAATTCGAACGGGATACCCCGCTATGCCCTATCTCTCTTACCTCTCTTTGATTTATATGCGCAATGGTTAAAAACAAAAACTATATAACTGATTTTAAAAATTCGTTGACCTGTAGAAAGCAACTTAATCAGTATTATATTATCTATCAATGATTTGAAATACCATGCAAAATTTTATTCGTATTCACGATATAAAAAATATCGAGAGCACAGTGTTTCAAACACATTTCTCAACTCCATAAAATCCAGTTCTTTCAGAAGCAACCAGTTGAATTTTAAGTATGTATCATAAGCGATGTCCATCAGCAAATTATACGGTGTACGCACGAAATTATGGCCCAAACACAATTTTACGGTAGTCAAGTAAGACGGAGTTTGGATAAATTGCCCCAGGATGAAATGCTTCGCTTCTGTCGGCAAAAATGCTGTTGATATCTTCCGATTAAAGTGCACAGTTAGAGCAGCTGCAGAGTGAAATGATTTTACATTATTGATATACTTAGGAGCGTCGGTGGCCGAGTGGTTAAGATAACCGACTCGTAAGCGAGAGATACCGGTATGGAATCCACTGCGGTCATGTACCACTGATTCTTTTCTGACTTACATAAGTCAGCTATAAAGCACTCTCAGTTACCTTATTCTGTGATTGAAACTGACCCTTCAAGATTCTTGCAAACTGGACTAAAGGCATACAAGTCTACCAGACTGGAATTTGTATACAGACTAGGGACGTGATTTAGCATTGAATGCTAACCGAAAATGTGTACAACATGATCCAATCTGGTCAGGTTCCCTTGTTAATAGAGAGGTGACAGAGGTCAAATGGCAGTCGCTCCACTGTAATTACCTGATCTGCCAAATCCTGGGCCATGATCAAGGCGACTACGGGCCCTCGTGCGCGAGAGCACAACCGGAACATTAACGCCAAAATGATTATTGTAAAATCTATACTAGGCAAGCATATAATGATACGACCAAAGATGAGATATGCTGTTACGTACTACAAATACAAATAAATATAAAATAAAACAGGCAGACAAACACTTTCGTATTTACCGTTTTAGATAAAAAATAATATCCTCTAATAACGGCTACGACCTTACATTTAGACCCTATACGGGTTAGTTAAGGCTAGCTATGAGTTCATAACATCAGCTGTTGTCAGTCACCTGTTGTGTTAACGACTCCCAGAGGAAACCTATTGTTGAACCCTTCTGTTTCGTTACATTATTATACTGTTTTATTGACTACGTTAATTGAGTTACAAAGTTGTTTTTTTGGGCCATAAGGAGAACTCTTTGTATACACCTGTTTCCCATGAACCCCTAAAGTTTACGCAGCTCGTGACCAAATCAGCGCAGGCGAGCCCTGTCAACCATCCTTTTAACTATATCTGTGTCAAATACAGGAATGTACCGACTAGGATAACTATTTACGCCTTTCAGTATATTTTAAGCTTATTCATAGAAAATAAATAAGCCTGAAGAGCTTCGGCGGCTTAATGGTTGAGGGGTCCGACTTGTACCAATGACTTTTTTCTGAGTTACGTTAATGAGTTGAAAACTAACCGATGCTCTCACGGTGAAGGAAATCTCGTGACGAAACTTGCCCATACCAGGCGAGTGAATATGTAAGCATGATTCAATCTGGTCCGGTTCCCTTGCTTACAGGGTCACGGAGGTCAGATAGCTCCTCTGTAATTACCTGATCTGCCCAATAAGTACTTGATTATGGTCAAGACAGACCTCGGTCCATTTAAACCTGGATGATTATTAAATAAGCCTGAAGTTGGTGAATAATTTATGGAAAAGGGCCCTGGTACTACACTTTACTTAATTGAGAGACGCATTATATAACATAGTATTTGTTAAATACGGTAGAAGCAAATTATCTGAGATCACTGAACTTTTATTCACTAAATTATTCACGAAGGCTGTATTGCGACCTTTTACTAAGCAAATTATTTAAAGATCTTTTCAGATAACAAAGTACACTACAAAATTCCATTCATCTGAATCTAAATAATTAATTAATTAAAAGTAACTATATTTTCACTGCATGTTAATTTATAAACGAACTTTGTAATTTTATTTACGTTAAGTTTTAATTTTAATTGAATAGAATATGAAATTAGGTGTTTTCAAAGGCATTGCTATCCAGTCATACAATTAATTGAATATACTTTAAGTCTTTTTCGTAATATGATAAAGATTTTATAAAACTACGGTTTAAAATTCTAGACACTCTTACGGTGAGGGAAACATCGTGATGAAACCTGCACATTTAGGCGATTGAATGTGTAACCATGATTCAATCTAGTCCGGTTTCCCTTGTAGCAGGGTCTCGGAGATCAGATGGCAGTCGCTCCACTATAAATATCTGATCTGCCAAATCCTGGATCATGGTGAAGGAACTCCCCAGGCCTTCGTGCGCGACACCACAACCGGGACAATAACGCAAAGAGGATTTATTTATTTTTAACTTTCGCCACCTCTCCAAGAGTCTTCTCAGATGTAAAAGGTTATCTCAGAAATAAAAAGCTACACTAAGGTGATTTAATTAAAAACTGCCCAGCCAAACAGAGCGCAGAGTCGAGGCCCATAATTGCATAGAAAATATGTGCCAAGCTGGCTTTCATTATGTCTGCCTGCTTGCACGGTTTCGCGGGTCTGCTGCACCGAATTTGTTTACAAGTAATGATAACTTTACGGAGGATAAAATTAAATATTGCATTAGCAATTTCAATACTGCATAATTACAATCCAATTATGAACATTTTGATTTAGACTAAGTTTAAAAAAATTGCTATTCAAACAGACTTCACAAGTTTTGGTCGTGTATCACTTTATGCATTAGTACAACATACATAGAATTTTAAATTTTAAAATCTTTGAGTTTTGTAGAATGACATTTTTATTTTTTTATGACAAAAGTCAGACAGACACTATTCCATCTACCTAGATTTCCTACCGTAGATACGGTCACGGATCTAGGAACTTATTTGAAAAAATAGGACTGGCGGTACCTTATGTAATTTATCAGGTTCAAAGTTTTATTTTCAATGAATTAGTAAAACAACAATTCTAATGCATAAAACAAACAAGACACATTAGGTACAAAAAACGGTAGAGCAAGAAAGGACACTTTTGACAAGCATAATTTTTAACAGCTCATCAAATGAAATTCGCCTCATGGAGCCGGGCCTCGCCTCGCGTGCGAAACTCGCGTGCCGGCCTACCTTTTATGCATCTCACAAGCTGCCCCTTAACCCATATAGCGCATGCTGAAAGCCTTCGTAATGCATCATGCAGAGCATACAAACCGTAAAATTGTGGAAATGGTGGACCACTGGTTCGTGTACCCGGGTAAAATTGTATTCGGGTGACGCGAGTTCTACGCCGAGATAGGCGCCTCTTTGCCTAACTCCTGACTGTTCCTGACAACAACTTACATAGTCATTGATAAACAATAGACAAATTGACCAATTTGTCGCAAGTAATTGTCGAAAGAATCGAACTTCACAATATGGCGCCCAAAATCCGCCATTTTGGATTTTTTTTAAATACCTATACGGGCGGATACCCTTCCTTAGTAGTAAGGTAAAAAAGGCTTCAAAACATCTCTCACTTATTTACAATTCGGCTCCTCTTGATTGCTTCAGGATTTAATGTCCCATGAATCCTGAAGCAATCTACCATCTCACGTTGTCAAACTTACATAAGTCCCCAGACAGACCACTACTCCAAGTCCACTTCTAGATAACACCCATAGAGTCGAGTGCAATAGTTTTTTTTCGCAATCACAACAAATGACAAACTCCACGTTATGTTGAGGCACTTTCCGGCACTTTTGCCCTGTTGACCGTCCTTAGCCTCTCGCGGACACCCATCTCCGATCTTTGATGTCGAGTGCTTTTCAAGCTATTTCCATCCCGCTCCTAACAAGCCGAGAACAAAGCTCTGTTTTGGGACATAGCCCTTTGATTTCTTTTCTTGGTTCTGATGCATGTGCCAAGATAGGTAGTAACGGTCATTAGTAAGAAAGAGTTGTTCGTTTTGCCATCGAATCGTGTCGTTTTAATCGTGGTCTGTTTGGGTATCGTCATAATTTCATTCATAATTTGCAACTTTGTAAGCGTTTTTTATTTTTCTTTCTTCAGAACACCAACAGAAAGTTACAAACATATATAACAGCGAGATCATTAACCGGTGTTCGCAGATAGTTATTTAAATGATATTATGGGATACTAGAAGTCGGATTACAGTTCATACATAATTGTTGGAAAAAGTCGGAATAATGATATATTTTAGATTATAATGCAATATTTTTTTATTTACGTGTATCTGTTTTGTCGTCACATTTGTCATATGATCTGTGGACAGTGAAGCACTTAAAAAATATTCCTATTGAATGTCTGCTGCCTACAATAAACAGTCAAGGATTAAATATGGCAACTGGTTCCTTTCTTCCTTCCTTTTTGGCAACTAGTTGCAAAACTCAGTTGACACGACGCGGACGCCCGGAGGTGAGTTTTCATCCACATATTATGTTCTGACTCGTTCTCTTTCTCTAGTCGGTCCCTCATGACTGAGGATCGTGGTCGTATGAGTATATTGTAGAGCGCACGAAATTGCATCTATCTACTTTTCTACTTGCTTACTCTATACCTACATATAATTGATGTCCCAAATGGCTTTCGATAGAGCGAAATAATTGCATCGCCGTGTGCAACCAATAGCCATTAGTTCAAAGCGATAGTCCATTTCAAAACTAGAACAAACCCATTACAAACGTTATTCAAAACAAATTCTATTCAATCCCGAATCGATTTAAACAAAACATCACTCGCTCACTCGGCGAAAACACGTGCGCTAAATGAGATGTATTCGATCTTGTCGACACAATTGGCGACTCGATTTATACGAATAGAATAATCGATTGAGCTCGCTCGTGTCCCGTCACTATTCAAACGGCCAGTGTTGTCGGTGCCCGTTGTCGGATTCGAATTCCGAATTTGAATTTGAAAAGAGGATGTGGGCCGGCTCCTATTGGATTGAATTGTCGAAAAAGTCCATTGATTGACCATCGATGGAATTAATGAAAACTGGAGGTTTGTTGAGAGGATTTCGTGAATACGTTAGCGAGAAATATTCCAGTAACTTTTTAAACCATTTATTTACAATAGGCTTGCAAAATAGGTATGTTCTATAGCTCTGAATCTTCGACTGCAAGTACCAAATTTAGTGTGACGCGGTTATCTGAACCCATTCAATTTCAACATCAGATTTAGTGCTATTAAGATGTTTCTAGGGCCCTTAGGTACATATTTTATTGTCATGGATTATGATCAGCACCTTAAGGGCTCGTATATGCGTCACCGTGGGCGCAGCGCCTTGTTTTTCGCCATACAAGAGAAAATGTAAGTACTGTAACTATTGCAAAAAAAAGTTGAATTTTGGGTAACAAAAAAAAATTATTTTTTTCCGATTTGTGCACTGGCAGGCCTACGTTTTGTGGGTCTCCTTAACCTCTACTATCACTACAAACCTACGGCACCCACAAAATCTATCATTGTTTTAATAAAACAGACATAATGCACTTTCAAATTCATATGCGAACTAAAATCTATTTTAATCGCGCCACATAATCCCGTGGCTATTACTGAACGAGTTAAATAGCATACGAGCGTGTGAGTGAATGAGTGAGTGAGTGAATGAGCGAAACAGCTCGGCCATGGTCGCCCATTATCCTAATGGGATATCTAATCGTTCACACGCCAGATACGAGATTACAGGTGGATAATATTTGGACATATTTGGTGCAATATTTATGAACGTCGATATGGTAGGTTTAGCCTAAGCAAAATATGCTTGGGTGTAAATTCCCTAGATATTAGAATGAAGACTCGGCTTTATGTCTAAATAATAGTAATTTAATGTCCAATCCAAAGCGTAACCATGATCCATGGTCAGGTTCCCCTGGTAGAAAGGTCACGGAGGTCAGATAGCAGTCGCTCCACTATAATTATCTGTTCTTCAAAATCCTGGATCATAGTCAAGACGGACCCTGGGCCCTCGTGCGCGAGGGCACAACCAGGACATTAACGCCAAGATGATGATGACAAATAGCCCACATCTTTGCTCCACAGAAGGTACTTTGCCACCGTATTACTGCCAATATTCTAAGCATCTAAGTATGTACAAAAACATAACAACAGCGTAATATTTTTTAAATAGACAAGATACTCTAAAAGATTACAATTTCCGCCAATCCCGTATCACTATAACAACCAACCGACCTCCGTTTTTGGCCAAACACTAAATTATGGACGGTCCATAATTGAAACAACACCCACGACTAACAGTAATTAGGTTTCAGCGGACACGCTAAACATATTGTCCCATGTTTCAGTGCCAGTATTAGCGCAAACCGCAACCGTCAACCGTCAAATTAGCCCCATAAATGTACCCAACTGTACATTACTGGGCCGATGTATCGCCACAGTAACTTGCGTCGTACAAAGTCCGCCATAGAATCGATTATCCAGCTCGATTCTGTTCGCTCGTAAATTTGAAGAGGCACTCGCCTTTTCAAAATCGGAATGCCCGGGAGTGCCGTTCAAATTTAGAATTCGTTCGGACTCTGAAATATGGCGGCGCTACGGCGGGCCATTCCCGTTCGCACCGTTTAAAAATGGGTATAGCAGATTGTTAACCCCCGGCGCAAAAAAGTTTATCTGTGTGTATGGCATCGTTTTCACAAGCCCGGCCTTGTTGTCCCGCCAAATATGAATTTGAAACTTCGTCACAGACATGATAACGGCCGATAGGCGACGACTACTTCACTCGCTTGTCGGGTCCCGATGTCTGGGTCACCATCGTAGGGACGTGGTTCTGTCAATTTGCTATCGCTTTCACTTTAGCTAGTACTCCCAGTAATGCTAATCACTGAGTACGAGACACAGTGATTTGCATAAATTTTACTTTAGGAGTGCTTGAAAAATATAACTTTGAAATCTTCAAGTCAGGAATGAATAGGTTTCTTTCAAGTCACTTCGACGTCATCTTCACCTCCCGTCAGGTTAGAAGTGATTAAATGCAATCTATTGCTCCTAAAAATACTTTTTTCTGTAACACTTTGATTATAATTATAGAAAACCTAAATAAGTATTAGGAAATTCGTACTACTTAAACAGGAAAACTTAACGCAAATGTTTTTATCTTAAAGAAATAATAGGAACACACCACTAGCCCGAGCGCTCCCACAGTTTGCCGAGCTAAGGATCGGCTCTTATTCCTAAGGCAGTAGAGTCAAAATTGTTTTCCAAATTCAAATGTAAGCGAGTGAGCTTTTTTTTTTTTTATTTTTCAATGGATGAATTGGACTCCAGAGCTATCGTGCTTGGGCTAATATTTAGGCTCAGTCGGCTGCGGCAGAGGTTGACTTTTGCTACAGAATACGGGATTTTAGAATTGCTCCAGTAACATTTCGACGCATAGGTTTCCTCGCATTGTTATGCGAGTTTCTGCCAGTATTATCTAGGCTAGTATCATACACGTAAAGTATTGAAGCCTAATTTCGCCCTGGATTATTACAAAGGGCGATGAACAAATTTGTATGAAACCTGGTCTGAATGTATACAGTTTTATGACTAAAACGTGCAACCATTTTTGTATTCTCGCCCTTCTAGCATGTAAACTAAATCATGGCGTGCATACGCACAAAGATCTGAATAAAAAGAATACCGCATTTCCTTATGTAGACTATATATAGACTTCCTTATGTTTGAAAACAAAGTTTTCGAATTCGCTGCCATAAAATGAAAAATAGTGCCGAAACCTTTCAAATGGCACGGGTTTTGAAATTGTTAAGAGATTGGACCAAAACAGTGCTTCTAGTGCTTCTTCAACATTTCAAATTTATGCATATTTTATCATTTTTAAAGAAAATAAAAATTAAATAGCTGACCTGAGTGGGTAGTTAACATATCGGTCGCCGCGCGGAGGTCCCAGGTTCGATTCCCGGCCGAGCAGAAATTGAAATAATAAAGTTTTATTTCTGTTATGGGTCTGGGTGTAGTATGTCAAATAACTATGTATTTATAAAAAGTATATAAGTATTTTATCAGTTAACTAACACGGGCTAGATAGCGCTGTGGGAATTTATCCAAGCATTTTTTTTTATTTTTTGGTAATTTTTTAATAAGGCATCTACTAAACAAAACAACAAGTAACAAACAGAAATCACACATTGAAACTCCTTCTCTCTCACTCCTTCTTTTATACTTACGATCACGTTTAGAAATTAAAAGAGACCGAAAGTAAAACAAATCCGTTTAGAACGTGATTAAGGATCGTTAGTTAAGAAAAAATAGAAGCTCCAGTTACAGAAGCGAAGGCGAACGAGTTGATGTCGACTATTACAAGGAATATTACTAAGTAGAAGGTCAAATCGATTTATCAGATTTAGAAAAAAACTATTAAAGGAAAAGAATAAATAGTAGACAGTCACCGTAATGCAAAAGTCTATAGGGATATTTGAATGTATGTTTGGAAGCTTATTACTCCTTGACGCAAAAACGATAGAACGGTTTCTGATGAAATTTTGCAATAATGTAGCGTATATCCCAGCATGATACATTGCTCTACACATGATGAAATTATGATTTGATGTGGTTCCGATCGAACATGGCACAACTGAATATTACGCGGACAAAGTCGTGGGAAACAGCTTGAATTCTATAACACATAAATAACGCACGTAAAATATGAATAAAAATGACGTTTAAATGAACAAAGTAAAAATCACATTTTATAGCATAGAACAGCTTTTAGCTCATCAAAACTTTCATTCACGTCCATTATCTTCCCAATGAAATTGGACTTTGTTATTACTGGCTAAGGTCTAGTCTAGACCTTCGTTAGGAGCTAGTGCTTCTAAAATTACTTGCGACGCCCAGGCCATTCCGACGCTGTGAGAGTTCAGCCTATAGCAATAAAAACTAACTGAGGTAGGTTCTACGTTGTGTGGTACAAGTCATGAGAGATATGAGATCAGAAAAGAATGTTAGACTAATAGTAAAATTATACATATTATGTAGAATTATAGATCAGAAAGAGGAGTTTCTAAATAAAGATGCAGAAACATTACTATGAGATCCCACAGTGAGCGCGAACCTACAGGATTCCAACTGACAATACTTAAGTTAAGTAAGCGTCCGTCAAATCAAATCAAATCAAATCAAATCAAAATTTCTTTATTGATTAGGACATTAAATATCTCTTTCAATCGTCAAAAAGGAGGGGGGTATGAAAGTAGGAAGGAAACACACAGTGACACGCTGACCGCCCTATGTCTGTAGATAAACGTATCCCTCGCCAACCACAACCGAACCGGGCTCGACAATGCCAGACAGAGCCGGAACGCTATATTATTCATCAATAAAAATGAATATAGATAGAACAAGCAAAGAGCTGCTTTAAGATGTATCTTACATCCCTTAATCACATCACAGCCCGTAACAGTCCACTGCAGGACTTAGGGCCTCTCCCACGAAAGGGGAGGTTATTGCCATAATCTCCACGCTTGGCAGGCGGGTTGGAGATCGCAGTGTTTAAATATAATAATGGAAAATGCTGCTGCCCATTTTCCAGATTACGGAGACTCTTGATATTTTGCCTCGAAAACATTAGTCGCCTTGCGCACCACCCATGAGTGTAAGTGGTTGGTGCTATTCTACTCTGCCGGACACCACACGGCTCTCCCTTAGTAATGCATATTTATAGACAAGTATTCTTTATGAATACAAGTGTCAATCTCAAATATTATAGGTACTCAAATCACAACAACAATGATTTTCAATAATAAAACCTTAATAATAATGAAATACATTAGGTAGCCCACTGCTTACCAGCAGCCCAGATACAGTCGGCATGCCTCATTTATCAACCTGTTTTATTACGCTGTATGTAAGTTTTCGAATGTTGTGTGTCGTCATGTCACTGTTTATGTTAGGTTCTAAGACTTTCGTGATTTTGCACTACATCTTACCACTTAGTCTAGTCGCGACCATGGAGTGTGCAATCTGTTGGTCACCACGCGAAGGTTTGAGAGAACGTTTCTCGCTCGTACGATTCAGATGTGGAATGAGCTCCCAGCCA
Organism: Blastobasis lacticolella; assembly: GCA_905147135.1. Classification (NCBI taxonomy): domain Eukaryota; kingdom Metazoa; phylum Arthropoda; class Insecta; order Lepidoptera; family Blastobasidae; genus Blastobasis; species Blastobasis lacticolella. The sequence continues at coordinate 19,333,788 of LR990050.1, forward strand.
CAGTATTTCCTTTGGACTATGACATTTTTTTTTTTTTCATAACAAACAAGTCGGGCATTTGATCGCCATCTCACCTGTTGGTAAGTGACGACGCGGCCGAAGATGAAGCATGCCCGTCTTGGAACAGCCTATTCACTCTAGCCTTAAAGGCATCCAGATTATATTGATCAAGGAACACACTCGCAGGCAAAGCGTTCCATTCCTTAGCCGTACGCATTATAAAGGTCGAGCCAAAGCGGTTCGTGCGGACGGGATCGTTCAAGAGGTAGATTCGAGGTCTCTTCAGAGACCTGGTGTTGCTGATGTCCATAGGCGGCGGTGACCACTTTCCATCAGGTGGCCCGTTTGCCTGTTTGTGTGCCATATAACATAAAAAAAAAACGATTCTAAATATCAAAGTAAAAATCATAACCATGGTGAAAAACCCGATGTGTGACAATATATGTAGGTACACTGTTGATGTAAATCCAGAAAGAGCTGTCAGGTAGCTTTTTTAAGACTTCTATTTAATCTGTTTAGATATTGCCACAAAACTGACCGTTGAACGTTTGAAGGTTGTGTCAAATCTGCACCGTATTTACACAAGTACAAGTGAAACACCGCTCTTAACTTAGACCCACCCCCATCGCGCCGGGTTCATGATAATCCTCCGTGGGATAGGTCATAAAGATACAAGTTACTTAAGGTATTATAAACGTAACCAAGACACAATCTTCCTATCGCCCGACGGCTCCGTACTAAGTAGTGATCTTATTTCTCCCAGCTTGTGAAGACATGGAGATAAATTCGAATGTGGTAACAGTTGTAAATTGTAATAAAAACATATGTTATAATCTCGGATGTAAATTGAAAAGCCAGTCGAAGGGATCATAAACGGTGTAGAATGTGTGGTGCTGTATATAATCAGTTTGGTGACCAATAAATGTCATGAATTGGTGCAGTGGGAATAGTTTTGGTCGTATCAGCTTGTCTGGTTCTTTTACAAGTATTTTTTTTATGTTTTACGGCAGACAAACAGACAAGCGAGCCACCTGATGGAAAGTGGACACCGCCGCCTATGGACATGAGCAACACCAGGAGCGCTACCACTTCGTTGCCCGCCTTAAAGAGACCTTTAATATACCTGTTGGACGATCCTATGTCATAGTCCAGAGGAAACACTGTGGCTGGGAGCGAGACTCGTTCTTTCGATTCCTTATGTACGATTAAATCACTTGATAAATATGTTGTTTGTTATCTAAAAAAGGCGGCCTTGATCCCGATCCAGGTTATGGCCTGAAGAACATAACGAATGAAGTAAACAAACAAGAAATAAGGTGACAATATCCTAAGGTTATGATTAAAATATACTTTTAATATTGCGTTGCTCTTCCTTAGGGCGTTCCCGTAAAGGGTCGTAAATGTCAACTGCCAGCTTATCACAGTTAAAGACAGGCGCGACTTTACGTGTACACAACTCCGTTTTCATACAGGAATTATTACCGCCATAAGTTCTACCTAACGGCGCTCATACGTTTTATTACGCTAGAAACGTCTTTATTAAGTCCATAGTATTTGTCTTATATGATATCTTATCGTTTACCCTCTCTTTCTTGCTGTGTTACGACATAATCTCCCCCCTCCTCACCACATACTTCAGTCTTAACGGCTTCTTCGCCTTCGTGACTTTGCATTGCGTTCTTTGTTCCGACTGTATCGTCTAGCTCGTTCTTAGACCGTAATGTATTTGGCTGTGGGGGCTATCGTTGTAAATCCACTAGGTCTGTTAGTAGGTAAACTTTATTACCGCTAAGAGTCGCACTGTTTTAACTTAACACATCGTTTCAAAGCACAATTCCAGCTCCCACTGTTGGTTTTGCTCTGTATACATTCCCGTATAAGTATTTTCAAATAACTCTCGCTGGTGCTATTAGTACAGTTTTAGCCGTGTCATTTTATTTGAGAAGGATTTAAATGTAATATCCAGGACGTTCCTTTAGTAATTGTCTCTCAAGCTCTTACGGAATAAAAGGGAGTCCTTGGAGAATTTTTGTTTCCCAATTACTTGGGAAATGTTTGTCTTGTTAAGCTGTTTCTGTTTTGCGTGGGGAAGTGTTTTGTATTATGATTCTTGGATGAGAAAATGAACGAAACGTAACATACTCACCACAGGTTTATTTTGTAGGTTTTACTCCGATGTTTCAATCACTTTTCAGTTAGTATATGACCTTTGACGATGCTTAAGTTGACGCCTTAAGATATATCTAAGCATTTAGACGTCACAAATACAGTTTAACATACATTTTATCTATTGACTATAGGCAATGAAAGAAGCGCGTACTAGAGGGCAGCAGACCGGTCCTCACTCCGCGGGACCCGCGGAAGATCAGCACCGCGGCTTCGGCCACGGCTCATGCTGAGCGAGGTCCCTTTATCAACTGGGTGGGCCACAGCACGGCAATGCCAAGTCGACAGTTTCAGAATGTAATTTTATGTGTTGATATTTTTCTTTTTTGTTTATGTTGTGCTGTGTCGTTTCTAGTTTATAATAAATGAGTTATTTATTTATTTAAATTGGTGCTGAAGCTAAGAGTGATATAATGAGTTTAGATGATGGTTGGTGTTGACATCTCAAATGAATATGGTTTTTTGATAATTAGAATGTAAGTAGTCTCTGTATCAATTGGCCTCAAAACTAGTAATTTTAACAGATTTACGTAATCTCCTCAGTGCAAGCACGAATATAGGCAAATATCGTTTGTGGAGGTAAGCTGAGTATACAACTTGACCCAGTTGCAGTTAGATTGAGGCCAGAGCACTGCGAGTCACTCCACTGGGGGGTCATTATTAACGTGCTTGGAGTCGGCATAATGCTTTGACGTTTCCTGGGAATCTTTGCCACAATGGGTATGTGTTTAGTAGATCTTGTAAGAGCTAGAGTTGGATGTCGTTTTTTTAGATAGAAAATAGTCTTGAATGCTGTTTCTGCCATCTGACTGCCATCTCGCCTGATGTTAAGTGCAGATGCAGTCTGCGAAGGAGCATACCTGTGTATTAAATACCTATTTGCTCTTGAAGTTGTAGCGATTTGAAAATGATGTGATAATATTTCGGGTAAGTGTCGAAGATATTTTTTTTATGTCGATGTTCTGGATGACGGTTCCCACTTTCCATCTGGCGGACGATCTGATTACGAGTATGTGCTGAAAATGTACATAAAAAAAATTACATTATTTTGAAGACTTAAATGCTAGTCTATAAATTACTAGTCTCCAAACGTTTCCTACCTACGTGAAATTCGGTAACAGTTGGCCCGCGAGTAGTACTTTGAATTAGTGTATAGAACGACTTTTTTTTTATTACAGGAAAACCTAACTAGATTGGATCATAGGTAACTGTGTAATGTGTAAACATTTAGTTTCCTGAATGTACAGGTTTCATTACGATTGTTTCCCTCACAGTTAGAGCACTCGTTATCATTCAAATAATGTATCTAACTCACAAAAGAGTCTTTAGCCGGACTAGGGTTCGCACCCGGTACGTCTCGCTTAAGAGTTGGACTCCTTAACCATTAGGTCACTGACGCTCCTTACATAGGAGTATATAAAAAATTACATAGAACCATAATTCCCCAACCACGACATATTCTATTAGAGCACCGTGGCTCACCCTAATGGTACACAGTTTAATAGTTCGAAATAACTTAGAACAATAGCCTTCGAGATGCATCGAGAGGAGGCGAGAGGTCGCGCATGCGTACTAAATTATCCTTGACGAGGCGTGAACTGACTATCTGACAGCGGCCGCGCCGGGTGAGAGCGAGTGGAGACTGGAGAACGTGGCGTATAGAAGAAATTGTAAGGTCACAATATTTTTTAACGAGGTAAACGAATAGGGCCTTAAGGCCGCTAATTTATATATGGGTCGATTGAATTGTAATTGGATCGCAATTGCAGCTCAATGGTAGATAGATATATAATTTGTTTATTGCTCACACAAGAATAATTACATATAAAAGTTACGACAAAAACCATAACTAGTTGTGGGCAAAGGCGTCCTTATCTCTGCAAGCGATCTGTACCAGGCAACCTTTGTCTAAACAACCGCTTAATACAGAGGCAAGTGAACACCATGGTAATTTTACGCCTTTTTGGTATAATGCTACAATTAAAACTGCCATTGAGCTGTTATTGCGATACAATTACAATTTAATCGAGCCATGTAAATTAGCGGACTCGAGGCCCAGGTCAGCTGAGAGTGTGTGATCACCCGTTGCAACGTCTTCGAGTAGGGAAGTCGAAATCAAGGCTGATTTTTATCTAGATTTATTTCATAGCCTTGTCGCCTAATTTTGGCCGCCGAGGGTTCAAAACTGGGTTCCTATTGGGATGGATTTGACCGATTTACAAATGACAGCTGTATATGTACTTGTCAGATCGAGATGAAATTTGGCATGCAGATAGCCATTACGATATTATCAGTATTTAGGTACTTTTGAGAAAAAACATAGGAATACTGTATTGGCCATGTGGTGTCCATCAGAGTAGAATAGCACCAACCCCTTACACTCATGGGTGTCGTACAAGGCGACTTATGTTTTCGAGGCATAAGAATTAGAGTCTCCGTAGTCTGGAAAATGGGCAGCAGCATTTTTCATTGTTATATTTAAACATTGCGATCTCCAACCCGCCTGCCAAGCGTGGAGATTATTGCAATTACTTCCCCTTTCGTGGGAGAGGCCCTAAGTTCTGCAGTGAACTGTAACGGGCTGTGATGATGACTGTATGGAAAATTAGAGAAAAAGCTATATTCGCCAAAAAAATTAAACTTTTATATTTTTAGGCAAACAAGTAACAGTACAACAAAGAACCTAACTTTGCCACTCAAATCAATCCACCAGCTCATGGACTCTACAAAGTTACTACCAATTTCCCGACGCCCACTCCAAAATCATTCTACATCCTAACCCCGGCCAGAACCAAAGCACGATCTGTAAGTACTGGGCATAAATCCATGTACCTAGGGTACCTAGGTATGAGCTAGGCCATACCGCCTCAGGCAGGGCGTCGAACTTGAGACACTCAACGCCGTGTGATTGTTTGAAGCCTACAAAGCTTTTGATATGGCCTGTATTTAATAGCAATGCTCTATGGAAGGTATAGGTATAGCGTCGGAGTAGGTTACATATATATTTTGCCATCCAAAAATTTTAAAGTTGAATAATTGAGTCTCTAAATCTGAAATTTAGTGTTTGTAAGAGATTATTAAGTAATTAATATTATGAAGAGGAAGAGCTTGTATGTTTGTGTGACCGAAACTACTGACCCGATTTCGAAAATTCTTTCACTATAAAAAGAAGCTGCGTTTTTTCGTGTGTTATTTATTTATTTAGAATATTTATTTTAATTCCGGTAAAATAATACGGTCCCATGAGATAGTTGAATGTTTACAGAGATCCGAACTGCGCGCGGGTGAAAACCGCGGGTTCTGCTATAGCTTACATCCCTGAGTAATACAAGGGATATAATTCATTCCGAAATTTAATGTGGTTTCCACTTTAACGCGACATAACGAAATTATACGAACACGAAGTCGCGAGTAAAAGAGTTATTTATATTTTCCGCCACATAAAAGGTCACAAATAAACACATTGTCAAAAACAATCATATTTGCGTCAATATCCCTTCTGTGATCTCGCGCGTGAGGATTTGGCAGATCAGATAATTACAGTAGACCAACTGCCACCTGACCTCCGTGACCCTGTTAATAGAGGAACCTGACCACGGTACAGATCAACACATTGATAATAACGACGATGACGAATTATCTTTGACTTGGAGTCACATCGCATCATCAAATGAATTGGAAATGGTGATGACGGTTGAAGACAGCTTCATTGGCGTATATCTCAAGATAGATTAAACAGTAAAAAGTACATAACTAAGCTGATAAAAATGACAAGATATATAAAATTCAGAGCGAAAAGAAAATGTTGAGAAACAAAAGAAAGCGTCATGTAAAAGGTATGTCCGTCACAAGTCCTTCGCCCATTAGTATTCCTTCTCCGCAGTATGATAAGGTCGCCATAATTTTCATACACACTCGAGAATTCTCGGTTTTCTGAAGCGACACAATGGCTGCATGCGTGTGGGGCATGTTAACAACTTTCCTAGTAGCAGAAATTCACCGGTCGTTGTTTCGTAGGATGATAAGGCTTTTGAGGGACTCTGACGCTTCTGAGTGAGGTTTTCGTGGTACTCTAATATATTATGAAGTATAAATTCTCGGTTATGGTTTTGATTATGTATTATATCATTTGGTATAATGCTCTACTTTACCAAATTCATCTTAATCTATGTAGCGGTATCGGAGACTAATTTCCAACTCGGAAAAAAAGTGAATATTTTAAATCTTTACAAACTTCAAAAGCTTCAGCTTCAGTAGGGAATAGTTATTTGTTGATGACGAATAATTTCTAGCGTAACTTGATCTCTCTTTATGAGGCGTGTTGAGTATTTGGTGGTTCAAGTTAAGTTGGAAATTGCCTGATTTGGAAAATAACTTTTACACCATCATGCCGGTTATGGAAATGTAAAATAAAAAATATGTAATATTCTTTGTCTTTGCCATGGTCAGCAAATAAGCTGTACACATTTATTTTTTAGCCTCCACCGGTCTCAATAACTAGCCAACCAATATCACTTAACTCATCAATCGATCTTAAACACCTGATCGGTTTGGCAAAATGAGAGTTCATTCACCCCCAGACCAAATGCAAAGGTCGCCGACCCTTTTCAAAGCCGCATTGGCTTTTACTTACGTTGTCTTTGTTTGGGCGTTTGGTTTCTATAAAAAGCAACGTAACAGTTTATTCTCCTTTTCGAACCCCAAGGGCAACATTGGATTGGGCTTAAAAATTTATCAAATGCGGTGCAGGATTCGCTACAGGTAGGTACATATCGGTGTCTGCATCGCGGGTAGTGTTAATACTTTTACGTACAGGATGTGATTGAAACTACATCAATATTCTTTAAGCTCGGGAATACAAAATTATGAAACTTCAACATATTGTGACACGACGTTTTTGGAGTTCAACATATTGTGAATTATTTTTTGAAGAACAACTTTTTAGGAATTAAACATTCTGATCCTGAAGGAAGTTTTGCATCATAGGGAAACTTATCCTACAATAGGTGCTAAATAGACTGCGTTGTGCAAATATTGGTTTTAACTAATAAAAAAAGCATCCATATCAGCATCCCATTAGAGTTATTTTTCAAAGTACTACACAGCATAGCACGTTTGTGTCATAATCTACCTTTCAATGTTATTTCTGCATATCATAGGTGTATATTTTAAAAATTTTCGATGCCGAAATAAAAACAATCCCGTTTAAATAGAGAAATCCGAACTGCCCCACGGTTTTCACCGTACGGAACAGCTGTAAGGCTTTTAGCGTATATAGTCTTTGCTTTAAAACAATAACACATATTTTTAGTTAGACTCCCGAAAACAGTTTCCCCACCAAACCTTAATCTTAGCACCAGGTAGCAGGTATCCGACCCCACCCTCACGGAAACCTGTAAAACGGTGTTTCGGGGTGGTCAGAGATTTACAACGCTTCAAGTGGCCGCCTAATAGACGTATATTGCATTGTGGGCCGATTTATCGTCTATATTTCTTTTGTTTTCGACAATTTATAGCTAGTACCAAGACAGGTATTCAGCGAATCGGCCCTTTTTAGTGCTTTTAAGGCTCAATTACGGTGCTTTTTATGTGTCTCTAAGTGGATAGGGCCTAGGGTGGCGGTTCTGATTGATTTACGCGTTCGCCATGGTAATGTGCGAGTACTGGGGTAGTTTGCTATGCAAATGCAGTATTACTGCAATGAAAGGTGTTGATGAATGATATAAATACACTTGTTTTCATATTTTATGTTTTGTATCGGATGCACAAGTTGTTCTAGAAGACAGCAGAAATAGCGACAGCATAATTTGCTGGCATATTATATCGTAATAATTATAACAGTTACGGCCAGGCGCCCCTGGTAGCAGGGACATGGAAGTTAGAAAGCTGTCGTTACACTGTAACTACCTGATCTGCCAAATTCTAGATCATGGTCAAGGCGGACTACGGGCCTTCGTGCGCGAGAGCACAACCGGGACATTAACGCCAAGACGGTTATTGTTATTCTGTTATATTAGTTACGGTGTCGTATTGTTGCTTACTAATCCAAGCGGACTCCTGAGGCCTTCCTAGTTCTTTTTTTTTTTTTATGTTGCTTAGCAGACAAACAGGCAAGCGGGCCACCTGATGGAAAGTGGTCACCGCCGCCTATGGACATCAGCAACACCAGGGGAGTCACCAATGCGTTGCCCGCCTCTAAAGAGACCTCTAATATACCTCTTGAACGATCCCATGTCATAGTCCAAAGGAAACACTGTGGCTGGGAGCTCATTCCACATCCGAATCGTACGAGCGAGAAACGTTCTTTTGAACGTGACCAACAGAGGGTCAGTACCAAGCCCACGGCGGGTGGTGCGATGGCGGAATTGTGCTGTGGGCACCAGATCGAAAAGTTCCTCGGAACACTCCCCATTGTACAGCCGATAGAACACACACAGGGAGCCAAAGTCCCTTCGGTTAAACTCAACAGAATCTAATCACTAGTCCTACAAAGCATTTCTGATTAAACAATTTCGACCATTACTTAAATTATTTACACTTTGTCTTGAAAATAGATTGTCAGATCCTGCGACGCTGGGCTAAAGCATCCAACAACATCTGGTAATCACTTCAGGCGTACTGGCAAAGGTTTGTAAGTTAATATTTTAGCCTTTGTATGTTAATAGGTTGCGCCTAATTTTTCTCTTATAATACCCAAAATTACACGAGAATTTTCACGTACATAATTACAGGTTTTATGTATACGTGTACGACATGCGAAGGTACTTTGTAGGTGGATAGATATACAGGTGTTACATAATATATGTATGAAGCCGTGAACTGGATGGAGTGCTAAACGTATGAAAACGATAGGTACAATTATTTCGGCCGTACGTGGAAATTTACGAAAAAAGAAAAAGTAACTACACTTTATTAAAAAAAAAAAATTAGTAGTTTTAGATTGTATTGACTCACGTTGATGGATAAATTTTCAGCTGGTAGGTATAAAATCCCATGTGTTTACCTGAAACAAAAGTTAAAACATTATCATCATGAACAATAAAGTATTATATCACACAAGAAACACATAAAAACCGATATATATTAAACTAAAAAAAAAAACAGCCAACTTGTCTCCAGCCGGTCGTTGTAAAAACTAAAAAGCTCAGTTGCTCCTCTTCTCCGGTCGGCGGCTGTCATATTTTAATCTATTTCTCCGCTGCACTAATATTTGTATAAGTTTTAATCCGGGCCTTTGGGCGGCGAAAAGGGCTTGGGAACGCATTATGGTGTTTGTACTGGGTTTCCTTGGCTTTTTTATGGTGATCGAAATATTTAGGTTGAATAATGGGCAAGTGGTACCATGTGGTGTTGGGTCTGGGAAACTGATGAGGCTGAGTCAGGGGATTATAATGTAAGTTGGTAATGAGAGAGGAATATATGGACGTAGAAAAAATTATGTCGTGTGACGAATATGAAAACAGTTTCCAGTCGTCCCTTTTAGCAAAGAGGAAGTGGAGGGCTAGGAAGTTGTCACCCAGGTGACAATTGGGAAGAAAATTCCTACTTGTCACCCCGCAGGACAGTGCTAGAGGGGACAACTGGGAATGATATGCGCCAAAATCCTGAACAAATATAAAAGAGCATTTTTTTACATTCCAAATAAGAAAATACACCTATTTGTTACTTATTAAAGTTTCTTTGCGAGTTGCAATGGTTATTCTGTCGAAAAATAAAGACATATTTTCATGTACCAAAAAAGGAAAACATCCAGGCATATTCCCCAAAAAATCTGAAGAAGGAAGATGAAAACGCTCACCCATTCGCCTCACACGAGCCGGAGTCAATATCGGGTCGCAAAATAGATGAAGTCATAAAACCGAACTTAGAATCGAGTGAATGCCGCCGTACGATCGGATCGCCCCGCCTCACCCACTAGTTGGGGTTGCCTGCATGCTGTTCAAATCCTGCGTCTTTATTTTTATATTTTTATCGGTAGATAGGCAAATTACGTAAGGAACAGAAAATAAAATTCATCATTTCAATTTTAGCTCGGCCGGGAATCGAACCCGAGACCTCTGCGTAGCAGACCGGCATGTTAACCAACTGAACCACTCAGACTGTACGGAAAGGAGAGACCGATCCAAGAAGCGATGGCTCGACGTCGTTAAGGCTGACATGCGTGCCAACAAACCCAACAAACTCCACCACCAAGGATGCTGAAGACCGAGCAAAGCAATTGGCAAGGAAGAGCGGGAAGACGGGCACCGGGCCATTCATGCGCGAGAGCACAAATTGGGATTAAGATAACGATAGACAGACAAATAAACAAGGCAAGACTGATAAAAAATAGTCACCTATGGCCATTAGCAACACCTCAGATACTCTTGGAAACGTTGATCTGGTAACAAATATGCATGTGCAAGCTCTCCGAAACCCTGCGAAAGCCACGCTAAAGTAAGCCAAAGTTTTCAAAGAACACAATACTCTTTAAAAATTATAAGATAAAGCAGTAGTACATACTGAAGAATCTGTTGCATCCCGCATACTAAGTACTCGTACTCAAGCGATGAAGCAGACAAACTATCGCAACACAGTACCTATTGCTTCTCATTAAAATGGTCATCACAAAATGCCCATAATGATCACAGTTGGATTTAGAGTCCAAACTAATTTCTTACACTAGCAACAACAAGTTGCTACAACATAGTAAAAAGAAAGGATGACAGCAGCAGCAGCTCCACACGATACTCTTAACAGAAGTCTATACATTCGTGGTTAGGCTAACAATTAACAAAAATACTACCAAATTCGCCATCCATCCCGACCACGGCAACACAGCGGACCTAAACTCGTTCTGCAAAGATTTACGCAACAGATAGATCTGGGAACCCTTTTCAACCGTTTTATGTCCCTAATTCTCCATACATACGTATCGGATACGATACCCACCCCGCTAGAGGTCTTCGTGGAATCGTGAAACTTTTTCAAATCGTACGCTTTCTGATAGGATTCCACGTATTTGTTAGTCAACGAATGATTCCGACAAGATCCTTACACGAGATAAAGTTAAAAGTGCATACTGGCATTGGGGAGGATAAGTCCAGCGATTGGATGGGATCCTGACTGAAGTAAACATGTTTCGTAGAGGCACAGCTGGATTGTAGTTTCGTTTAGCTACTTTATGCTACTATTGCGTACCGAATTGATCTTTGTCTACTATTGTAGTAGCTTGCTGGTTGTGATGTGTCCAGTGCACCGGATTAAGGTTTGCAAGAAGATACTCTGCGTCTGAATATATTGCCATTATAATAATAGCTTAAGATACTCGTTAACTATCGAATTAGCAAGGGACTCGTTTAATACTTAATTGCTGGTTTTCTTTTTTTAAAGAGGAATCTCTGTACGATTTTTATAAAAATAGTCTGGTATTTGACTGCTATCTCACCTGATGTTAAGTGCAGATGCAGTCTACGGTCATACCTGTCTAATAAATACCTATTCACTTTTGTCTTAAGGATACCCAAGTTGTATCGCTCAAGGAAAACATGTGTCAAGGAAAACTAATAATGAATTGACAAATTATTCAATACTGTTTTTACAAAAAAAAACCTTGAAAGTAAACACTAAACACCACCAAACAAGTCAATCAGTCAATACCAATACCAAGTCGGAAACCCATCAACATTCCCGATTCCATTCCACGTATCGAGACACGCTAAAAACTGACGCTCCGCATACAGATACACATACAATGCCAATAACTTGTCCAAACATAATGGGCGCATGCTTTGTTTTTAAACGTCCGAAAAAACTGGCAGGCAATAAAATTTACACCAATTATTGTCTCCCTTCATACTGCCCCGTTTCGGTCAGATGGTCAAACCGGCGCTGCCGCCGTCAATTAAATTGAATTTCGAATGCGAACGGCGCACTCGTTCAACTCATTCAATTCCATTCATTCATTCATCCAATTGATCAATGTAATCAGTTGATTTTTTGCGTGCAACGCTTCGAGTGTCGCACTGTACGGGAATTATCACTCGTTACTTCGTACACTGTATTTTGTTTCGTTGCGCATACTATTGTCGGATTAATGACGCAATCGAAGGGTTGCGGAGTGAATTGCGGTCTGGGACAGTTTTTATATGAAAAGCGTGGTATCCGATGTAGGCATTACAGTGGCCTTACAATTAGCAATTTATTGGAAATCGCTTGACTGGGATTCCGAGAAATTGAAGTACATCCTCTATGGCAGCGGTCGTCATAACATTTTTTGTCTGCAGGAAAGTCCAAATTGTAAAGAGAATAGATATATAGATAGCATCTATCATCGGTAGCTATGAACGGATAGCATGAAAAGTGCCATCGTCATTATCATACCCCGTAACAGTCCACTGCAGGACTAAGTGCCTCTCCCACGAAAGATCTTGGAGTTTTATATCACAGGGTTGAAGATTGTTGCCTCCCCTCTCGTGGGAGACCCTAAGTGCTGAAGTGGACTGTTATGGGCTGTGATGATGATGATGATACATGATTAATCATTTAATAAAAAGAGCGTCGGTAACCTAGTCGTTAAGATGTCCGACTGGTAAGCGACAGTTACCGGGTTCGAACCCAGTTATCTATGACTCTTTTCAGAGTTATATAAATTCGTTGAACATTAATCTTTGTGAACAAATGTTCTTGCGGTGATCGAAAAATATCGTGATGGAACCTGCACGTTCAGGCGATTGTGTAACCATGATCCAATCTGGTCAGGTCCCCCTGTTAACAAAGTCACGGAGGTCAGATGGTAGTTGCTCCACTGTAATTACCTGATCTGCCAAATCTTGGATCCGATTTAGATATAGATTTATGTATTACTCTTACACAATATAATACATTTAAGATACATTTAAATACATTTTTGTGGATGAGATCGTCAAATACATATAATGGAATATATAAATTATGAAAGAGTGAGAAAAGGTTAAGGTTAAGGTCATTATGTTAATAATTAATAAAATGTTTACATAATGTAAATCATGACCAATGCGGACTCCGGGCCCTCATTTGCGATAGCACAACCGCGACATTACCGCAGTTTTTTATCATTTATTGTACGCGCAGTGTCCGCACAACCGCGTTTTAAGGTTCAGATTAAAGTTCGAGCCATACACCACTCTGAGCCAATCGCCCCAGCTTCCCAAGAGTTGACGTCTAGTCATTACGGGGTCCTATTAGCGCGGCCAAACCCGCCAATGACCGATTGCGAGTGACGGCGAGTGACGGATCGCGCCAATTACCGCCCGACAGTCGGACGTCGTTAGCCGTTACTGCGCCAAGATCGATGCCGTTGTAGGAGATAGATAGTTCGGCTGGTTGTGTGGCCGAATTAAGGGTACGACAGTGGAGAGTGAGTTTTCAGGGACACAGGTGGGAGGGTGCGTCGGTGTTGGTTAGCGGGTCGGATTTGAAAGCGAAAGGCACCGGGTTCGATCAGCAGTGCCGTAATGTACAAATTTTTCTGAGTTATGTATATTAGTTGAACACTAACCGATGCTCTTGCGGTGAGGGAAAACATCATACAACCTGCACATTCAGACGACTTAATATAACCATTATCCAATCTAGTCAGGTTCCTCTTTTAACCGGGTCACAGAGGTCAGATGGCAGTCGCTCTACTGTAATTATGACAGGATTCAGGATCTGTCATATCCTGGACCGTGGGTAAGGCGAACCCCGAGCCCTCGCGTGCGTGAGTTCAACCGTGATATTGACGCCAAGATGTAGATAAGACATATTGTGAGAATGAAGCGTTTATTGGTGCGTTTTTGGTGGAGCTTAAAAAGGATTTAGTTCGAACAGAACTATATGATAGTTGGTGCATGAAAAAACTTGTCATCTTAGACTTGAGCTTTATCCGCATTATTGGAGGGTTTTGTCAAACCTGCTAAATGGATTGAACATGGTAATGTTGAAACGCTGCGATTATCCTCTTAGGATGTCGTTCAAGGCGACTAATGTTTTCGAGGCAAAAGATCCTGAGTCTCCGTATGCTGGAAAACTTACAGTAGCGTTTTCCATTGTTGTTTTTACAACAATGCGATCTCCAACCCGCCTGCCAACCATGGAGATTATGGCCTAAAATAAGAAAAGGGTTGGAGATCATATTGTGTTATAAATATTACAAAGGAAAACGCTGTTATCGCGGGTCTTGGCAGAATATCAGTGTCGGGTCTTGGCAGAATATCAGTGTGTTGCTCTCCCAGGCAACACTGTGCTGAGCCATGACCTTTTTGCGTTACTGCAGCATACACATGCGGCTTATGTTAGTAATTAGTTAGTTAGTAGTCCGTCGTCAGAAATAAATTTCTTCTTTTGTGTTACTTATAAGTTGTATGTGTATGTATGGAGTGCCAAATAAATTTTTTCTATTTCTATTTCTATTTCTGTTACCCATTTTCCATTCTACGTAAATTCTAGAGATCTCTAGCCTCAAAAGCATTAGTCGCCTTGTACGACACCCACGAGTGTTGGGTTGGTGCTACTTCTCTACTCTGCCAGATACCACACGGCCGGCTCATAATAGCCCATTAACCTCCAGCACTTTATTTAGGTCCCAACAATTAATAATCCTAACCATCGCGCCGCCGGTCACTCGATCCCCGGAATCCGCTGGGAAACAAAACAATATTTCCCCAAAACGGTGGCGAATATGTAAATGTCCAGTCAGTAGGTCAGTTTGATCCGAACGTAGAAATTAATTATGTGCCGAATGTGCCGCCATCTGGCGCATCAATATTCAATCCGATAGGGGCCAATAGGCCTGCTGGAGCGGCCAATTTAGGCTGACCCGTAAGCCTAGCTCTTCGGACACAATTGCGATAACTGTTGTCGGATACGTATCGCTTAGTGCAGACAGCGTACAGGTGATGGCACAGTGTATAGGTATGACTTTGTAGTGTAGTTCTTGGTTTGACTGAAATTTCATTTTAGTTGATCCATTTTATCGTAAATATACTGATAACTGCACCAGCCGGTAAATAATGCAATCGAGTAATTTCGGATTTGTATTTTCTTACTTGTGTGCGACAGAGGCGCTCTGTGCACTATTTAATCGGTGACATCCAATGCCTTCTACATAGAGCACCCTAAACACGTAGCGAAAATGGAATTAACCCGAAAAGATTTTAGAACAATGATTTTATAAGTTCACTGTCTGCACAAGGCTACACTGCTCGTCTTCAAAATGGTTATGGGAGGAAAGCACCTCATTTGAACACCTTAAGGCGTTGGTACGCAGAATTTGTTCTCGTATGCGTGGCCCTGTTTCTCTCCATGATGTAATTCGTGAACGTCGGCCCTCAACTGCGATCACTGAGGAAAATGCTACTGTCAGGTAACAGGTAACAGGTCTCAGGTAAAATGAGGAGATTCCAGGACATTGGGGGCTTACTGATACACACGTCAAACTAACAACATATTATTTTTTAGTCAGTCGTTAAAAATACATGTTGGAATTCAAAGGATAAATAGACCAAGAATAAATATGCTTGAGCAAATTTCTTGGGGTTAAGGAAGTATTGTTTATCCTGCCAATATGCCATTTCATGAAATGCAATTATAACAACGTAACTATACGATAAATAGTTATAATAATAATTGTCGGATACGAATATCCGTAAAATAGCCATGCGGATGTGGGTCCATCAAAAGTTTGGACGCAAATTTTGTTTGGGCTATTTATTAAATGATATTCATATCCCAAAGTTTATTGCCTTAGGTAGATGAGCAACAACATATTGTGTGTATCATACACGATATATTAGGCAGTCTAGACAACAATGAGGTTGATGATATGCTGGTCAGGAGCCTGTCTGTTAAGTCAACACTGCGCTTCATATACGTCGAGGCTACTGGTAAAGGATAGGTTTAACGTCTTGGACGTGTCTTAGCACTTCGGTACTGATAAGTGAACATATTCAGTACCTATTCATTCATTTGCGTAATGGTAGATATTTAATTAATAGTTTGACGATATGCAACTATCACATCAGACACCTTCACCGAAAGACGCCCACTGCAGGGCATAGGCCTCTCCCAAAGACCTACACAAAGGACAGCCTTGTGAATTCCGCATACAGCTGGTACCTGCGATCTTTACCAGGTCGTCAGTGCACCTTGTGGGAAGTCTACCAGCACATCACCGCAGCTGTCACCTCTCCACTGCAGTCTTCTCGTGACCATGGTGGGTGTAACCCTACCGAAGCGTCGGGAATACAAATCGAAAAGGTATGTCGCGTGTAAGTTCCGTCCAATATAATAATATGTGTAAAGAAAGCGAGTTTAAGTTGAAACAAATATAAGAGAAAACTAGTCACTTTATTTTATTTACAGCCATACACAACTGTCCATTACACATCTCACTCCATTCATTACTCATTCAATACGCATTGAACAAGAAAACGCAAACAGTACCAGTGCAATGACTAAACGACTGACTAAGCACGGGTCACGTGCGTGCAGACACCACCGTCAATTGTTTGACAATCACATCGCTGTTTACAAGTAATTTGCAATGAGTCAGTGAGTCATGCGACGTTATGAATACGGAATTAGAGAGTGCTACTTCTGTGGTCTAGTAAATTGGCAAGTTATTGTTGAGATTTTTACCTAGTTTCCAAAAATTTAATGTACTAAAAATACTTTAAAAAAATGGGTTTTCCAGGGTGGTTTAGGAGCTAGCGGCCTCGATGACGCAAATTTACTAATGGCGCAATAGAATTGTAATGAGGAGTTTTCCAATAGGTATCTAAAGCATTCCTAACCACTCACTAGATGGCGCCCCGACAATTTTGGTAATTGATAATCGCTTGAAATAGGTTCTTAGCAAACAGGATATAAACACTGGGTACGTTGTATTGGATAATATTATATTTGTTAATAGTTTTCAACCATTTTAGAGGTTGTAATAATAATGGAACATAGTGCCAACTTCTATAAATATTTATTTTTACATTACGTTCAACCTGTAACAGTTATGTTTATATTAATAAACATTTTATTTTTAAGTTTTACTATAGTTGGCTGCATGAAATCACTGCCAACATTATACAGATTAAAAAAAGATTACCAAAATTGTAGAAGCGCCATCTATAGATGCTTTTTGAAACCAACTATCAATACCTACTGGAAAACTCCTCATTGGATCGCGTCCGTACGATTTTAGTATTTTGTAACTAATGGAAGAGGGTCTTCATTGCAGACAATTTAATTTACGTAAAATAAAAAGGAACTGAAAATTAAATAAATCAAAGCAATGCAAAGTGCATTGGTGCCGTCTTTTTGGTCGATTTTAGATGACAACACCAAGGAGAGCGTCGAGTGAGAGAATTCAACTTACCTACATTCTTTTTGCAGAATACCCAGTTTGTCTGAAGTTGTAATCTACTACTAATCGAATCGCAATCCACTTGTGATGTAACTAAAAATAGCGGCCCTGATGGAAAGTGATCACTGACCGGAAGGTGTTAGGGCTCTGTTAAGTAGGTATCATCGCCATAACTATTTCTCTCGCCAAGCAACAACGCATGCAATGTTGGGCTTCGGTTTGAAGGATAAGATGTGACACTGCGATGACTCTCCTTCGGTTTTCATTTTAGTTATTATGAAAACCAAGTGTAAAATAAAATAAACTAAGCGTAATGTAAAATCGTAGAGTCTAATGTTATAAGCGACGGTTACCGTTTTCTATCAGGAAATTTTCTGTCCGCTCTTTTGTCTAAAAATTTACTTGTACTTACCCATCAAGTGTGTTAAATTTCTCATCATCACAGCCCATAACAGTGCAGGATTTAGGGCCTCTCCAACGAAAGGGTTAAACGAACGAAACCTCTCCAACGAAACGAAAGTTATTGTCATAATCTCCACGCTTGACCGGCACATTGAAGATTGCAGTATTATAAATATTACAATAGAAAACGCTGTTGCCCATTTTCCAGCCTACGGAGACTCTAGATCTTTTGCCTCAAAAACATTAGTCGCCTTGTACGCCAACCACGTTAAAGGGGTTGGTGCTATTCTACTCCACCGGACACCACACGGCCTTTCAAGTACAACCTGCTGCTTGATAATTGAACTCTAATGGCATTCGCAATAATGATAGCAACGATTTGAGATGTTCAGCAGAGCTGTCATTTTGACTGTCAAACGTGATAAAACATTGTTTACTAACCAAAATACATTCTGACCTTCAAACACACTCACGCCTGTATCCCATAGGAATACGATCCTGACATATATTTTGTGCTTCTTTTACATACATTCACACACTAAAAGCAGTACCTCCGCGAGTTGACTAAAGGTCAAATCAGTAACTCTTTATGATCTGTGAAAACGGATCACTTCTATGAATTTGTATGAGACTTTGAATTGTGACGTCATTGTACAAATGCATCAAATGCACTCCTTTTTGTCATTTTACTTTATTAAAAAATTATGATATTTCGAATCATTCGATTTTATTTATTTTCTTGTACTGAATGCTGGTTCTACTAGAAGCTCTTTAATGATAACCTTGTTTCATAATTTATATTGAATCTAGTCAAGTCTCCAAAGATTCGTGTTGTTGAAATGCAAGTGTATTTCACGTGTCACTGAAGCTATATAGCTTCCTATACGGCCTATACGAGCCCAAATGGGAACCAATCTCCACAATATATGAAAATAATGAATCCACGTCGACGGCTAGAGAAATTTACTATCTGGAAGTGCATTTCAACAGAGCATGAGTAAGTGGTAAGCCCACGCGATTCTGGGGCCGTTTCTCCTCAGCCTAGTCAGTTATCTATTTGAAAGCAGGAAACAATCGTTCAGAATCCAGGCCAAGACATTTAGTACGTTTGTGACCCGGGGCATTGGGCAAATGTCTATATGAGAATTTGATTCACTTCTTACGTTCTGTCAAAAATGATGAGACATAGTGTACAAGGATTTAATGTCTCTGTTTCAAGACTTAGTATCTTAAGAGCGGCGCTGTTATCTTTAGACTAGCTATAAAATACAAAATTATCATGTTGGCGTTAATGTCCCGGTTGCGCTCTCGCGTACGAGGGCCCGGGGTCTGCCTTGACCTTGATCCAGGGTTAGGCAGATCATATATTGTAATATGGCGACCTGAGTGGTTCAGTGGTCAACATCTGGTCTGCCACGCAAGAGGTCCCGGGTTCAATTCCCGGCCGGGCAGAGATTGAAATGATGAATTTTAATTTCTGTTACGGGTCTGGGTGTTCTATGTATAATAAGTATGTATTTAAAAGTATATAAGTAGTTTATCAGTTATCTAGCACCCATAACACAAGCTTTGCTTACTTTGGGGCTAGATGGCGCTGTGTGAATTTGTCCACGATTATTATATTATATTACTATATATTAATATACCCTGCCACCAGGGGAACCTGACCAAACTGCATCATGGTTACATTCAGTCGCATCGGTGACTTTTTGTGTTTGGTATTTGGACTTACTTAATTACCTATGTATTTTTTCCAATACATAACTTACAACCACAAATGAAGATATTTATCAACAAGCGCTGAACTGCTCCGCGACGCGTGTCTTACAAAAAACAAAATGGCCGTGAACTTCGAAATTTCCCCGCCAGGTTAATTCAAAAAATCATTAGTCGAACACAGCCCTTAATGATTGGTGCATTAATTATCTCACCACCATTACATGCCCGGATAAGACGACCCCGCAGCCAATGCTGTGGAGGTATAGACGGGATGCATGCTCATGAATATTGCATGAGGGATCATGGATACGAACACCAAATGTGAGGGAGTGTTCACAATAGACTGTGCAGGGGAATGAGAGGTTTCCAGGTATATGAGATAACAGGATCCGCATGAGAGTATGTGAGATTTGACACGTGTTTCTGTTATAGACACAGTTAAATGTTGTAGATGTTTATTTTATAAATCCGTTTAGAGCTCGTCTAATTTAAAATGACGCGCATTAACGCACACAAGCAAGTTTAAAATATGGACGCAATACATATACAAATGCCGTTGTAATTGGTCATTCAGTTGCCGGTAAGATTCAAACGTCGGAGCACGCGCCGTTCATTGGCTCCCACACAGATGAAGTGTCGTTATTAATATTTGCACTCACACATCAAAATCAACTAACTAAGTAGTGGGGCGCGTCATCTTAGACTAGACGAGCTCTACTTATCTGTATTTGCAGGACATAGACCCACGTCTTACATGCCTGTAAGTTGATAATTATGGGGCTGTAGAGTGACGATACTAACTCAAAACGCTAAATCTCATAAGTACCTAATATATTTGTCACACCAATAAGAAATCTTAGTGGCTAGCGAGGACCATAGCAAGTGGATCCATGTAGTCTCTACATGGATCCACTTGCTATGGTCCTCGCAAATCTCTCTCGCTTCAACCAATATTCATCAATATTTTCATAGGCACATGAACTTCGGTTTAGGGTATTTACTCTGGACCTGAACCTAGACTTTTTAAATAGCATGAAAATTAACTTTCGTGGCTATTCACCACACTTTCACTACACATGTTATCGGGTTTGTTTCTACGGTTAGTATTGTATTACCTCGATAATTCGACGCAGTTGCATTTGCAGAGTAGACTGAGTGTACACGTGACCAACACGCATGCAACTGCTTTGAAATATCAAGGAACAAACCCGACAATATGTGTAGTGAAAGTGTAGCATGACAAAAAAAAAATATTTCATCTATTTCACCCGAAAGGTGCAGGCCGCCTTATGTCGAGCCTCCATTGTATTTCAAATGCATCCGGTCATATTTCGACCGGCATTAAGAGTTATTGCATTCTTATTCATGGGACAATTTTTGAAATCCTTCCCTTGACTTTTTGGACCCAAAATGGGGTCCGGACGAAACACCCTTTCGAAGGGTAGCGTATGGTCATCTGCATAAACATGAAGATAATAAAAGATTCCGCTTTCATAGTTTTGTGTGCATGTTAAGTGTGATATTACTCTATTCTAAACCCAGAGGGTGGCCTAGGTTCAGCAGTGGACAACCTGTAGCTGATGTCATGATAATAATTTATAAATTATTTATTATTTTTATTATTAATGGTGGTTCTTCGTTTGTTCATTTCACTACCAATTCTATGCGTACATAAATATCAAATATGCTCACACAGCGCCATCTAGCCCAAAATAAGCAAAGCTTGTTCTATGATTGCCAGGAAACTGATAATAAACTTTTATATTTTTGAAATACTTATTATACATACAATACAATACATACAATCTGCCCGGCCGGGAATCGAATTCAGGACCTCTGCGTGGGGTCTCGAACTGGGAACTCGAATTAACCAAAAGAATTTAACCCTTCAAACGTTCACGAGTTCAATCATTACCGTGGGCTAACCCCGTCTGTACCTCGAGCAATAACCCATAACCCGCCAAATTTCGATCGAACCACACTTGGGGCCTTAAAGCACCCAAACCCCGCCCTTGTCATACATTATTACATACATTTAACCGATGGATAACTCAATATGCGCACCCTCTAAGCGATTTAAGATCAGCCAAACGGTGCCCAAAGTTCTCGGGTCTGCATGGAAGGGTTGCTTTAATTAATTTGAAGAACACTCACCCGCAGTATTGGAGTTTGCGTTTAATTCCAATTGTTGATGGCTCGAACGGTTAAATTGATACAATGTAATGAAGTGTCTAAATTTGTGTTCCCATCTACTTGGAAACTACCTGAGGAGTCTTAAAACAGTTCTATCTGAGTGCAGATTGGTGGGGAAACGATTTGTTGCTAAATACACTGTTGGAATACTGGTATAGTGAGAGATAAAGTGAGCTTCCTCGTATTTATCATTTGTATCCGTATTTAGAAACATTACTATGAGCATTCAAACTGCGAGCGTCGGTAGCCGGGCGGTTGAGTATCCAACTCGTTAGCGAGAGGTACCGGGTTCGAATCCCGCTGCGGCCATGTACCAATGTCTCTTTTCTGAGTTATGTACATTAGTTAAATGCTAACCGATGCTCTTACGGTGAGGGAAAACATCGTGATGAAACCTGCAATTTCAGGTAACTGAATTTGTAACCATGACCCAATCTGGTCAGGTTCCCCTGGTAGCAGGGTCACAGAGGTCAGATGGTAGTCGCTCCACTGTAATTACCTGATCACCATTTCCTGGATCATGGTCAAGGCGGACCCCGGCCTCTCGTTCTCGAGAGCACAACCGGGACATTAACGCCAAGATGATCGCCAGAAACTCAAATCTGCTTAAAAATATATTTATTAATAAGGACATTCGTCAATCCAGTCGTCGGTAGGAAAGTAGGAAGGAAACATACAGTGACAAGTTGGCCACCTTAGGGCAGGAAGTACAGTTTACAGAACTCCTATGAAGTCTCACATTGCACGCAAACGCACAGGGCTTCAGCTGACTTGAGTGGCGATGGGTATTTTGCGTTTGTCAAAATGAAGTAATCATACAGAAGTATTGAACGCAGTGCGTTCACTTAGCAAAGAGCCGCGAAGTCAACGTCTAAACTCTTCTTACTATAACTACTCGTCTTACTATTAACGAATACGGATGTTATACGATATGATAAGGCAGATTTATATCTCACTGCACCACTTGGTGTCTTTTCTTGTGAGCAAAGATAAATCGAAATAGCGTTTTACTCAACGCATTTGATCCGAAGCAGTGGAAATGGTATCCGAGCTCGGGTGTACTTTATGTTTTTTACCCGACTGCGTCACAAGGAGAGTTTTTCTGGTGGTAAGTGATGATGCGGCCGAAAATAGAGCACGGCCTTTTAGGAACAGCCTATTTAATCCACCAGGCACGGGAAGGAGAGACAAGCCCAAGAAGTGATGGCTTGAAATCGTTAAGAATGACATGCGTGCTAAAACATTCATCATCAAATATACTGAAGATCGTGCGAAGTGGAGGAAGAGGAGTAAGAAGATATCACGACGAATTCTGTGTGTGCATTAAACGGTCTAACCAAAGAGAATCGAAATGATAATTATCAAGCAGATTAGCGTTAGCGGTATTTTTATTTACTTCGACAAGACTCCATTGCATTTTGATCATGCGCGGATAATAGGTAGTTTTAACAAATATCAATCACATCACAACCCAACACACGCCGTGGCACTCCCTGTGTTCCCGTAATCAGCTTACCACCGCCCATCACCGCATCATCACCAATTACCACATTATCGCACGCATTACAACGTTATCGCACAGTTAAACGTTGTCAGACTCACGCATGCGGTACACGTCACAATCTGCCAGTCGGCACGGCCTTTGAATGTGTAATCGTGCCGTTGGTACCGATTGATGTGACGTATCATTGTTTTGACGCCGCTGTCGTGGAATGGTTAGCCTTTTTTGATACCTACACAACCCAATATCCTCTTCGAACTTGTCTTTTCTGATATTATAATGAACATAATAATAATCATCTTGGTTATGCTCCCGCGCACGAGGGCCTGCAGTCCGCCTTGACCATGCTGCATGATAGTGCTGATCGGGTAAATATAGTAGAGCGACTGCTGTTTGACATCCGACGCTAATACCAGGGAAACCTGACCAGATTGGAACATCACAAGCCTTATTGTTCAGGTTTTATCACGGTATTTTTCCTCACCGTAAGAGCATCGGTTAGTGTTCAACTAATGTTTGTATTGTAACTCAGAAAAAGGTCATTGGTACATGCAGCACTGGGAATCAAACTCGGTAGCTCTTGCTTACGATAACTCCAATAAAAATTTTCAAAGTGTGTTCAACAGTGTGGGCAACGCATTGGTGACTCCCCTAGTATTGCTGATGTCCAGAGCCGGCGGTGACCACTTTCCATCTGGTCGCTTGCCTGTTTGTCTGCCGTATAACATAAAAAAAAAAACAATTACTACAGTTTTATTCCATGTAATAGATTACTCTCTGGTTCAGCTACCACAAAAAGCGCCCAGTTGTCAATACAGTACGGGAGACAGTACGACAGATAATCTCATCTATATATAAGATCCTACTGAATGAATCTACCCCCAAAATAACCCCCGTTCAAGACAAATAAACGACAACACATCAAATCTTACGCATCGCGACGCCCCCGTTAAAAAGACATACAATCTCATTAATACTGAACACGACTCCTGGTTAAAAATTAGTCCATTGCGTGGCTCAGTCGTGAAATATATCTTCCTTTACGAACACTGAGCTTATGTGTTTTAGACGCGACTCTTTATTCACCCACTCAGGAGGAAGTCAGTATTAAGGCGCACTTCTGTGCGACCAGTTCTTCTCGCAAGTGCCCCTCAGTTGCTAATGTCACCTGCATAAAATATCTAGGTCTCCAGGTAGATGAGCGCCTCGACTGGCATAAACATATTGACACTACTTCAGCCCGCATAAGGAAATAAATACATGTTTTTTGTAAATTGAGACACTCGGCAGATACAAGAACTTTAATGCTTGTCTATAACGCTTTAAGTCAATCAATTGTATCATATTGCATTCCAGTGTGGGGGAGTATACATAAGACATCGCTGATAGCACTTGAAAGAGCGCAGAGAGCAATACTGAAAGTCATGTTGTTTAAGCCGCGTTTCTACTCGACCACAAAACTGTACTCCGAATGCCGTGTGCTCACCGTGAGGCAACACAAAGAGTTGCCTCACGGTGAGCACACGGCATCAGGCGGCAGGCCGAGCTCCCCGTGGAGGACAGTGTCCTACGTAGGCGGCCGGGTCTCCCAATTTGTAACCCTAAGACAGCCCGTACTAGATTTGCTGGTCGCCACTTCAACACGATTGGATCTAAATTGTATAACTCAGTTAACAAAGTTTTAAAAATTTACGCCTTGAGCAAACTCGAATCTAATTCTAAATTGAAAAACTGGTTAATCTACATCCGTACTCATATCGTACCTATTTGATTAAAATTAATTTTAAAAGACGAACTTTAGCCTTTGTATGTAGAGGATACTTACCTTATCTAAATAAGGTTGTATTTACTATTTGATTAAAATAACTTTTCACCGTTCAGTTTTAGTTTAGTTAAGGTTAAGTTTACCTATACTTAAATCGGCATACAGCATAAACACATCCTTTCGGAAAATCCTCAACTGTGGCGTCTACAGAATACACGGCGGCGGTTCTAAAACAAGACTATGTTTTGACGCATGCACAAGACTGCGCAGCGCGACAGTCCAGGAATAGAGTGTCTAATTATGATTGCCATGCATCAGGAGGCGAGTGTTGTGAAAAACATATCTTTGATACACGACTTTCTGAGGTGCAGGAGACGGATAAAGGAAGACAGGGGTATAGAGAATGCGTTTTTTTTTATAGGATGCACTTTTTGTGAAGTTAACTGAAAACTGAGTGTGATTTGTTGTTTTTATTCCTCCAATTGAATGACTTTTATTTGACGCATAACAAATCAAAGCAATTTTTTCAATTACTTTGACAACAAGATACGAGGGTATAGACAGACTATGCAGAAGCAGAATATGCCATCACGTCTCGGGAAAAAAAAGAGCCGTTTCTTTTCATTTGTTCAATTAATATACATAACATCGTAATCTGTCTGTTACCGCCTGACCAGTAATATTATAATTATAAGTTACTGCCATATTGCGGAATTTTTTCGAAATCATTTATTACACTGGTAACAGCATAAAACAGCAACAGTAGCTCCCTCTTGATACTCTTGACAAATCTCTCAGTAAACCTTTTTTTTTTAATTCTACGCAGTGACAAAGGAGCAGACAGTCCACCTGATGGTAAGCGGTAGCTGTCGTTCAAAACATCTACGATTCATGCATTTAGGTTGCAGGCAACAAAAACGCAGAATCGCAGGTACGTTGTCACTGTTAGGACTAAGATGAAATGCCTCATGCCTGTAATTGCGCTGGCTATCCTATCCTTCAAACCGGAACACAACAATGCCAGCATTGTTGCTTGGCGGCAGAAATAGAAAATACTCACCCAGGCGGACTCCTCAGGCTTGACAGAGTCCTACCACCTGATAAAATAAGTGTCAGAGCCGTCGTCAGCCTATACCAGCCTCATATATAGGGAAATAACTTTCCATCATACAAAGACATATTACGTAAAACACAATAGCAACTATCACGTTTGATACAGTACAGTCAGCAAAGTCCGTTGCAGAGGCGCGATGCGTGAACCCGGCGGGCAATTAATAAGTTTCGGACGGTCCGCTCCGACGGACGCCCGGAGGCGGTACGGACTGCAGACGGATGAATACAGGCTTTTAAATAACCTAACCTGTCCAGATGTCCTGAACGACGGTGGCCGTCATCAGGTTAATCGTCCGTCCGTGTCGTAAAATGTAATAAAAAAAACGAATGAGTCGGATAACCCCTCGGCCAAGTTTACAATTATTCTAATATTTTCTAAACTACTAAACCGATTTTAATGAAATAAAGCTGAGGACTATCTCAATTAAATGGACTTTTACATTAAGAAAACCGCATATAAATCGGTATATCTGTTCGGGAGCTACGTTGCCACAGACAGATACACAGACTTATAAGAGTTCAATTTTTTCAACTGGGATTAAAACAGCCCAGCGGCCTTAGCCAGGAGGTTTCGTTAATCTACAATCGTTTGTGGTAGAAAAAATGTATGGGATTTGACATAAACTAACGTTATCTGACATAAGCTGTTTGTGGTAGAAATTCTTGGTCCATAGACAATTCACGTACTTTCGGTGAACAAAGGAGGCGGATTGGCGGATGATCCTACACAATCAGAGTCAATGTAGATGTTGGTAGAAAAAGTCGAACTTCGACCTGTCAATTTTCTACCATACACGCATCACGCAAGCGGAGCTGTCAAAGATGGCTAGACCGGCTGTTCATACAATCAAAGATGGTACCTATACACGTCTATCAAGAAACAGCTAAACTGTGGTCTACCCTTGCACACCTAAACGTCTACCATCGCTACACAGTGGAAGTTGTCATGTACTGGTTTACGTAGGATAATTCAGTATTTTACCTAGAAGATTAATGCTATTTCTGATGCTTGTCTGACTCATGTTTATCTTTTTCCTTTATAGACAAGAGTTGCCTGGAAGACATCGCTTGTAGCGATAACGCCGCTGTTGCCCGTTGCTCTTTTTATGTTACTTTGTGTGCAAAAAAGAGTATCTATCTATCTATCTACGTCATCCTCAAAATTTTAGTAGCAGTAGAAACTCAAAGCCATACGATAATTAAAAATAAATCCTCATAGTCAATAAATGAATTAGTCATCATCGATTCCCGAATCACATTCCTCTGCGGACGCTCCCGTATCCAAGTGACAGAGACAGAGTCAACAGTGGTCAGTCGGTGTAACTTCACCGACTTGGATTCCGAAACGGTCCGACTAAGCCGGACTCACGGCACTGTGGTCCAACTAACTCTAGTTTTCATGGCTTTTAACCCCGAACGAGAAGCGGGATAGCCCTGTTTTAGTGCATAGGTCGGCGTTAAGGCGTTTGGTAGAGGCAGCTGCAGATTAAATGATTGAATTGGTATACTTTAAATGTATGGTGGTGTGTGGTGCCGCCACCTCAAAGAATAGCACCACCCGATCTCTTCCCGTGGGTGTCGTAAGAGGCGACTAAAGGACAAATCCGAAAGGTGGGCAGCAGCATCTTTCTGGGTGGATTTACATCAACTGCACTGCGATCTCCAACCCGCCTGCCAAGCGTGGAGATTATGGCAATGACCTGCCCTTTCGTGGGAGAGGCCCGAAGTCCTGCAGTGGATTGTTATGGGCTGTGATGATGATGATGAAATGTATGGTAGAGGGGAAGGGGAAAAGGGGGGGGTCTCTGTACTTGTAATTTAGCTTCTGCTTATGCCTATTATTATAGTTATCCGCTCGCCACCGACAGGGAGTCCTCCTCACACCTTGGAACCAAACTCTGCGGTTCTGAAGGAACTTTCTCCTACGCACACTGAGGCTGTGGAATAAACTACTTGGACAGGTTTTCCCTGGAGTGTACTACATGGAGTTCTATAAGAAAGGGGTGAAAAGGTTTTTACGGGGTCGGTACAATATTTTAGTTACGGAATTCGTTTTTAATAAGAGAACTACCTTGTGAATTTCATAAATAAATAACTCAGGCGAAGGAGTTCGGCTCGCTGGCCTAGTGCAGTAACATTATTCTCAACTTTCTTTGCAAGCTTCGCGTTCAACTTTCCGACAAAACACCTACTCAACACTTTAACTATAATTAGGCCGTGTGGTGTCCGGCAGAGTAGAATAGCCTAAACCCTTTACACTCGTGGGTGTCGTAGAAGGCCACTAATGTTATCGAGGCAACATTTCTAGGTCGGAAAATGGGCAGCAGCGTTTTCCATTGTTACCTATATTTATAACAGCGCGGTCTCCAACCCGCTTGCTAAGCGTGGAGATATGGAAATAACCTCTCCTTTCGTGGGAGAGGCCCTAAGTTCTGCAGTGGACTGTTATGGGCTGTGATGATGAATATATCTGATATTCTAGTAATATTTATATATTTATCATCTACAGTACTACATTGTAATATATTGCCACCAATAACCTAACTTAACCAAATAATCAACAAGATATATTTACTAAATAATTTAAAAACGAAAATATCGTCCATACCGCTACCGCTATTGGGCCACAAAACTTAAATTCAACACAAACTCATCCACTTAATTTCAGTCGTGAGACCCCTTGAGAGGGTGTGAACCCTTAAAGCAAACGGATTCCAATAACCGGTCAAAAAAATTAAAAAATCAGATCCGCTGAGCACAAAATAATGACATTAACTCATTAGCTACAAAATGGTAGCGGAGTTGCGTGCAGCGCGGCAATAAAAGGTCCTGCTGTCCAATTACATGCCGTTTACGTAACTCGAGTGAACCGGTTCAAACCGGCTTAAACCGACTTCAGTTAACCGGTTAATGGCGGTTTAACATTGATTTGCGAGCGTGTAACGAGCCAGCACCACGTGTCAACTGACAACTCGAAGATAATTGGGAGGGTAGATTGTTATCATTGCGTTTTTGTGCGGTAGTTTTATTTTTGTTTGGAGCGGGGAGTTTGTGTGTTTAGGTGCGCGATGAGATTATGTGCTTTGTGTATTATCTTCTTATTGATTTGTGGTTGATTGGGTCGTGTGTGTGTATTTTTTGTACAAACATTAAAAGATCATACCGGATGGAAGGCGATATCTATCGCCGATGTTACTGAATCAAAATAAAAAAAAATGATTCAAGTCTCAAAAAATTTTCAAATTTTTTTCAACTTAGGTAAATTCAAGATACATTAATTGAAAGTCACATTAACCTACATCAATAATAAGTAAGTAAATACGCGAGCGGCATCATCGAGCCCGTAGGTTCTATTTAACCGAGCAGATAGACTGTCTCCTAAGGAGTAGATAGACTACCGGATGGAAGGCGATATCTATGGCCGATAGTGCTGTTACAACTTTCTCATACATACACACTGTCACACCCAATCAGGGTAGAGTAGGGTAGGCAGAGACCACATCATTCTCGTACGGGTTCCCTACGTAATTCCGAAAACCGTCTGATCGATTTTCATTTCAACGAAAATTATAAAATCATCTCAATTGAACGATGCCTCATTTCTACGAATAATTAACCGATGTAACGAATAAGCATGTCAAAGTTGACTGATAATTGCAATGAGCAGTTTTCCAAAAGGTATCTAAAGCATTCCTAACCACTCACAAGATGGCACCCCGACAATTTTGGTAATTGATAATGGCTTGAAATAGGTTCTTAGCAAACAGAATATAAACACTGGGTACGGTGCATTGGATAATATTGTATTTATCAATAGTTTTCAACTATTTTAGAGGTTATAATAATAATGGAACATAGTGCCAACTTCTATAAATATTTCTTTTTACACTTCGTTCAACCTTTAACGGTTATATTTATATTAATAAACATTTTATTTTTAAGTTTAGTATTAGTTGGCTGCATGAAATCACTGCCACCATCATACAGATTATAAAAAGATTACCAAAATTGTAGGAGCGCCATCTATTGATGCTTTTTGGAACCAACTATCAATACCTACTGGAAAACTCCTCATTGAGCGATGTCTCATTTCTACGAATAATTAACCGATGTAACGAATAAGCATGTCAAAATTGACTGATAATTGCAATTGAATTTCAAGTGCATTGCACAGGGATGACATTTCTAATTTTAATACTGCATACTAATCTCGTCGTCTAAGCTCGCGTCGCTCTCCTACGGAGACTCTAGTACTCGAAAACATTAGTCGCCTTGTACGACACCCACGATTGTAAGGGGTCGGTGCTACTCTCTTCTGATGGACACCACACGGCCACATTTAGGGTAAAAGCCGGATACTTGCCCCAGTGGGATAGTTGCCCCAGTTTTGAATACACTATGTTATAGATATTAGTGGCGTTAGCGGTTTATCATAATTGAAAGAGCCCCTCCCGAAGGCCTAAGTGCCATGTAATCCACCAGCGTAGGCGCATGCGTTTTGTCCTTGAGAGCAAAAATCTTCCGCGCTGAAGCTCTGACGGGCGTCAAAATTATTTTGGTAAGTAATTAATATTGAATATCTTTATTACCGATTATAGCATCAGTCTACTTTTTGTTTCTATACATGCATTAAGGTTTAAATTACATTGTATAATATGTTATATTGTTTAATAAGTCTTATTGATTTTACAAATAAAAAGGGCAACTATCCGTATCAAAAAGGATAGTCGCCCCATTTACTTTTGCAGATAGTTGCCCTTAGGGGCTCCTAGGGGCAACTATCCGCACCTATATTTAAAAGGACTCTGAACAGATCGTGGTTGGTGTGGAACTCAATAACCACATGGTCCAGAATAGGGCCAAGATGAAATGGAGAAGAAAAAGTAGGAACGCGGATCCTGTCTGACAGACGCAGGTGATGATTTTATGGTTTAAATCATTAAAACTCAATACTATGTTTTTACAATAATTATTAATATTTTGAACAGTGCATAATAAAGGATCTGAGTAAATAATAAACATTGTTTATATTAAACAAAATCATAGTGAGGCGTCTATCCCCGCACGAGGCAACTATCCCCCGAAGCATTTTTACCGTGGGGCAACTATCCGCCACAGTACGCAACTATCCCCCTATTGAGAGGTCAAGTAAAACAAGATTTACTCAAAACCAATAGTAATTACGTTTACGAATATAGGCTATTATAGAACATTAAGGACCTATGTTTTGATATACATGTTGCATATTTCTTAGTAAGTACATATTTCTTCATATAGAGATTTTTCGAAAAGTGGGGCAAGAATCCGGCTTTTACCCTATATAAAGAAAAGGAAATAATCATAAACTACAATGACAGCAGTAACGACGATATAGTATAGTGTTGTATCGTTACTTGTGGCATGAGAAGTAGTGAAACGGGGTCACACTCAGCAAAAGCCATGGCTGTTAAGCTGTTACATGAACCCTAGCTGTTATCGTCGCCGTTAGTTACCGCTTTCCATCAGGTGGCAAGCGGACAGCCCGCTCGTCACTGAGTAGCTTAAATAACCACAAAATCAGAGCACATTAACACTTCGACGAATAGGGAAACTTACTCATTCAAATCTGCAAACACGAATCAACACAAAGCTAAGCGGCGGAATCTCAAGAAACCCGATCACAACCGAAACGACCCGCAAAGCATTCGAGGCGGAACAAATTTTTGCAACAAAGGGAACAAATTTTTGCAACTAAATACATAATTCATCGTATCCCATCGATAATCTCGGTGCGCTACCGTAACATTTCCCTCCGCCCGAAGCTTCGATACGAGCCAAGGAGAAATAATAGGCTAAGTTTTATCAGGATGCCAGAGACATAGAATGGTGGACTATCGTGAAATACTCGTTCAAATTACAGTGGTAGCACAAGTTTTTATCAGTAGCCCTGGAGGCACCAGTCTCACAATCAATAAAGGCCAGCTTCTATGCAACGGGAGACGCGATGAGGAAGCTGTGTAAGGCAAGATTGCGATATTTTATGCTTGTTTTTGGTTTGTGAAGTTGGGCTGCGTAATCGCCGTGTCCGACATTGTTAGCAATCTTCCAATTATAATATTTAAATCTCACTTGTCTTTGAGCAATGTTTATACGTATCTAATTGATAAGTCATATGATTACATAATAATGTCATATTTCATACATAATGAAGATAAAGATCGTAGCAGAGATCAGGTTGTTCCACTTGCGACGGTCCTGACTTACCTATATAATGGTATCCATATATTCTATATTTTTACAGAAAATATGGAGAACTCTCATTAAAATAACACACAACAGTGCCAGCGAACAATATGGACAATAAATTAAAAATTAAACAACACAATTCCCGGCCCAAACTAAACCGGGCTCTAACTGGTCACAAAGCGATCCGAAACACACATAACCGGTTATCTAGCAGACGTCATACACACAAAACATTTTCGGGCCGAATTGGGTTATCACGTTGTGCGGCGGGCGGTTGAGGCGATCTGATAGGCCGGGTGCCAGTAGCCGGAGACTTGGCTCACTAACTAATATGACTGCGAACACAAGACGAGGGTAACCAAAGGCTCTGCATAATGCGAAGTGCGTCGGCAGAGGCAAGACACCAAAAATAATTAAATAAGCACCCAAACTCAACTGCTAATGTTAGTTGGCACGCCGATATGAACGGTCGTAAAATTTTCGTGTGACCACGGGTTTGGTGGGGACCGGGATTTGTGGAAAAGCAAACTGACCATAGCTATTGTGTTGACTGGTGCGGCGCGGTTGGCTTTTTGGAATATTTTGATTTTTCCGCCCATTAGTGAGTAGAGAAATTGGCAAGCGGGCAACCTGATGGAAAGTATATTAAGGACATTAGCAACACCAATGGTTTCCCAATGCATTGGCCACATTTTAAATCTCGGGAACTTAATAGAGGTATTGAGACGTAACCCAGTTTGTCACTAATTAAATCATTGTGTAATACATTTTTTAGACAGTTTAATAAGAAATTTCTGGAAAAACAAAGTTGCCAAAACAAAAATTATATCTAAATATATAGCCGTCTAAGATAAGGTTTGCTGGTGGAAACACAAATGTCTCGTTTCCCAGGTACACTTTCAATTGTATGTTATTTAATATGTTTTTAATGTTATTTTATAATTTTTATTTATCTGCCTATCTAACAGCGATTATGAATTTTGAATATTAAAACAATGGGTTATGAATTATTTTGAATCAAATTATCAAGTTATTAAAAGGTAAATTAACCTTACAGTTAAAGTATTTTTTTTTCATATATGTAGTAATTTAATTTTAAATATTTCTCTATAAATAAATAGTTAACATAATAAAACACAATGTCCTCCAAGACGCCTTCAGTCGTGGCCACCTTATTACGAACAGTACTCGGGTACTCTTTTAATAGGTCCAGCTTTACTGCCTCAGTTAAGTGCAGAGCAAGACGGGTTGCCAAATTGGATCATAGCGCCAGCATCGCCCTGGGATTTAATTTCTCCTTCAAAAATTCGTTTTGATACCGAACAAATGGCTACGACTTACGGTGAGGGAAAACATACTGAATGTGCAACTATGATGCAATCTTGTCAGGTTTCCTAACAGGGTCACGGTGGTCTGTTGGCAGTCGCTCCACTGTACCTAAGGTCTGCCAAATCTTGGGTCATGTTTAGGCCCCGGGCCTTGCACGCAAGAGCACAAACTGGATATTTATGCCAAGATGTTTACGTGCTAGAGACCTGGATATTGATGCTAAGATGATTATTTTTACTGACAAATGGGTAGCGGCGCACCTGATGGAATGCGATTACATTCACTATCAACAACCCATTAACAGGTCACTGCTGGACACGTGGGGGTTTTGCTATAATCTCCACACTTGACAGGCATAGTGGAGATCTCATTGTTGAATATATCACCGTAAGAATACGACAAGCTTTATATTATAGGTAATCTAACGTCGTCAATCCGTACCTAAACTGTCTTTGAAATGAAATTTGTAAACTATTGCGTTATAACGCAATTCGTCACTGGGCTGAGGCGGGGTCCGTAACCGAATTATTTACAATAAATAAATATACAAATTCACACAGCGCCATCTAGCCCCAAAGTAAGCAAAGCTTGTGTAATGGGTGTTAGATAACTGATAAACTACTTACCTACTATTTTTTTAAATACGTACTTATTATAAATACTACACCCAGACTCGTAACAGCAATACA
Organism: Blastobasis lacticolella; assembly: GCA_905147135.1. Lineage (NCBI taxonomy): Eukaryota > Metazoa > Arthropoda > Insecta > Lepidoptera > Blastobasidae > Blastobasis > Blastobasis lacticolella. The sequence continues at coordinate 19,368,245 of LR990050.1, forward strand.
AATACATCATTTCAATTTCTGCTCGGCCGGGATTCGAACCCGGGACCTCCGCGTGGCGAACGGCATATCAAACAACTGAACCACTCAGGTCGTCAATTACACCGTCCACATAACACCGTTGTTTCTCTATGCACCAGTGTAGGCTTTTTGGGTCACCACACCAGCCTAATATTGTATTTGTGTTCCACGGACCTCCGGACAAAGCGACAAAGATCAGAGAGGTGTGTAATGAAGCCGAAAACACCATAAATAACGCCACCCATTGTTTCATGTTGACAATGGTGCTGGGCCATACCTAACTATTAACTAATAGAGAGGGGCCAGGATGTGTGAAAATGTGGACGTGGTAAGGACTATGCTAGGAGCATAGAACTGGAGGAATTAACTTGGAACACTACAATGTTTAATTTTTAGGGCTCCGTATCTAAAAAGAAAAAATGGAACCCTTGTAGTAAAAATGGAACACTTTCTTGTCACTTTTTCTCAGAAACGCGTAAAGGTATCAAGCTGAAATTAATATGAAATACTCAAGCCTGCAATCTCTTGAAGTAGTGAAAAAATCAAACTTCTGAGTCAAACGCAATCAAAAGATACGGCCGTTTATGCTCCGTTTATTTCGTTCGACGCTCGCAAGGGAATCAAAACCTATAGGGTGCTTCCCGTTGACCTAGAATCATGAAGTTTGGCAAGAAGCAGTGCCATTTATCACTAAAGGAAAAACATAATTTCGGGATAATTACAGCCTTGTGTTATTCTGGGCTATAAGCAAATTTTATCAAAATTCGTTTACTAATTTAAACTTGAAAGAAACAAACTCACAAACTCTCGCATTTATAATATTAGTGGGTATAGCGATTATCCACTTAATCTCCTGAAAATAATTATTCCCACAATTTCATTGTCCAAATCTTTATATATCCATAAGCATACAGTAAGTTTAACCTACTATCCGATACACTCCATACCTCACATGTAACGGTGCTTCACCCCATTGTTCCAAACAGCGGTGGTGTAATGAACAACTTTATCATTGTTAACTTTATTAGAAGGGACCGATATCCCATGGAATTGAACCGTTAATTTTATTACATTTGCGAATTATAGTGTTTACATTAAAGATAAAACAAAAAAAACATTGTGAGGAGATATTAAACTGTTTTTATTTAATTGTGTTTTAAGTTATAATATTTTTGTAATATATATGTCTGTGTGCATGTATTTCCGCCAACTCCTCCAAAGCACGCAACAGATTTTAATGCGGATTTCCCCATCAGTTACAGAATTTAATCCGGAAGGTTTATATGTATAATACATGCTTATTATCAATTGACATAAGTATGAAATTTGACATTGTTATTATTTTTATATTTTTGGTAATGAATTTAAAAACTACTTACTCACGTACCTAAAAAGATATTGAATTGTAAATTCTGAAATAAATAATTATTTATTTATTATTTATTGTAGCCAAGAAAAGCCGAGAAAATCCGTGCGAAGCGAGTCTTTAGATTACATAGAAAAAGTTGCAAGTGTTTTTTCAACACCCAATCTGGTATAACCTAACCGACAGAAAATGTCCAAGTTTGCATTGACTCAAATATTTTATAAACTAATGAACAGATTGTAATAAAACTAAGATAGGAACCATTTGGATTAAATTGGCTTTCAAATAGAAGAAAGTATCCAAATCGGTTCAACCATTCTTGAGCTACGTGGCAAACACATACCTTCACAGAGCCACGGAGCCATAGATACACACGTCAAACCTACAACACCCCTCTTATTTCGTCGGGGGTTAAAATTACGAAAGTATTTACTCGATCAGCCAATATGACAAAACACACTGTCTCTGTTAGTTGCCCACAGTGTAGGGTGTCGGAATATTCTTTTGCGAGCGGTAGCACGAAAATCAGTAGACACAAAATTGTCACCAGCAGTACATAAGTGCCTGTATATAACTGTTGGTAGGTGAGAAATGTCTGGCGCGGGCGTCATGGGGCGCTGTAGCACTCGTTGGGGGTATGTTTAGATCGTTTCCGATAGCAGTTGGCCGAGTACGGGCGAGTAGGCGAGTGGAGAGCGAAAAGAGAAGGCATCCTCGTACCTTAGAACCAAAATAACTAGGATTTTACTGTATAGTCGGATACTTAAGAGCTTTCTATTACGAAAACTAAAGACTGTATAAAAAGAGCGAGCCTTCAGTAGTTGCATTTGATGCATACCATCTGACATCTCACCGCGTGCGCTCATTGGTCTGCGCGCTTCCACTACTTCCGGTTACACACTTCCGTCCCGTTTCTCGAAATCACTCTAACAGATTGCAGGAAAGAGAGAGGAAAAATGTTACACATCAAAAACTGCCTGGGAAGGTTCTACCTAGAGAGTGTAGCAGAATTTCTTCTAGAGCGGTATAAAAATGAGAGTATTGCTCCTGGTATTGTAAACGTTCATACGCTACTACGTATGAAGGTTAGCAATGGTTAGATTGTTCGCCACCTTAATGGTTAAAAACATTTTTTTTGTTGATACACTGCTTCAGTGTGAAAGAGCCAGTTATTAATTTCTTTATCTCACAGTTGTAGTAAAATTTATAAATTCTTACTATGCTTTGATGACATTGCCATGATTAATTTACATTGATGTCCAAGTAAATAACACTTTATTTTATTACCTAGGGAGGCACTCGGACGGACGGCGCACCTGATAGAAAGTGACCAGCGTCCAGGACATCTGCCATCTGTAGACATGTATTTTGACTAAATCTAACAAACACAGTTCCACGCAGACAAAAATGTCGCCTACTCGCCTTTACACTCGCCCCCAGCAACCCAATCCAAACGGCCGACCATCCGTCTCGTCACTCAGTGGTTCTCAATAATGCATACGCAAGCCCGAGCCTACGTGCACCGATGCACAGGCAAAAATGGCGCCAAAACCGCCGGCTCGCCCCGCGCGGATGTAAATGTGATGAAGGCTACTGCTTCTCCCATTTTTTTGCGAACTACTGGCCCGTCTAAATGGATTGTTTCATAAGTTATACAAGTTGCTGATGTGTTTCTACGGCATGAGAACACGGGATGGGTTTTGGAAAGGTTGCGGAATTAGCGAAAGGAGAACAATTGTGTACATGTGCGAGGATAGGGAGTAATGTCAAGACAAAGCAAAATGACGGTTTATAGTCTCTGCCTACCCAACCTGTGGGACAGAGGCGTCAGCTTTATGTATGTGGCATTAGCTCCAGCGTGAGGTTTCTTCTAGAGATATTGAGTGGAATTTTGAAATGGTTTTACGAAGTCGATAATATCCTCCACCTGTATATTTGTTGTAATTTGTGAGCTTATGGAATTCGTGTTTTTTTTTATATATGATAGAGGCAAACGAGTAAGCAAGACACCTGATGGTGATCATCGCGCCGCCTATGGACTTTCGCAACACCAGGGCTCTTGCGAATTCACTGCCATAACTCCGGCCTACAAGAAATATGTAGACTCGTTTCTCGAAGACTCGTTGTTCATTGAGCTGACGCAGTTAGTGCAGACTGCAGATAAGCGAATTCGAGGATGCGCTCGGAGAAGTCAAATGTCCACCTGCACTTTACTACCACATAATATGAAGGCAATAAAATTACCGGTGCACAGTATTTAATAAAATAAACAGCCTTGAACTCGTTCAGTGTAGTTTTCGCACCCTCCATCTGGTACTTATGCTGTCTCGAGTGGTACGCGAGAGTTCCGAGCTAAGTTGTGGCTATGCTTATACTGAGGGTAGACGGAAAATTATAGTCAGGCATACCGCAACTTGACGTTGAGCGCAGTCCACGGTGCATCACCTGCCAGTGGATTTTGATTCGTAACTTCTCTGGTTACGGTGCAAATTTGCAGCTTCAAGTACTGGAATACGTAATCATTATTTGAGAAAATAACCCTCTGTCATTGTCTCCCCAAAATCTTAATCCGAGACGATATTTTATCAAAGTCTAGAAATTGTATTCTTTATATTAAGTGAAGTCAACCTTGCGAATATGTTCTGCTCAAACAGACGTTTGAAAGTCATTTTGGACGTCTATAATTTTGCCTTCGTTAAAAGTCATTTGAGATTCCAATTACATCTTCAAAGCATTTTAGTTTCAAAGTGGCTGTATAGACGACAGAGTAGGGATCGAGACGGTTTTGCAGTCAGCCAGCTTTAAATTTTCATTCGGTCCTCGATACAGGTTGTGGGTAGGATTGAAGTGAATTCTGTGAATAGCGCTTTGTTGTTGTTGTTGTTTTACGCATTAAGGTCTCGATTTTCATGGAACCATCTAAGTTTTGAACGATCTGCGCTGTAGACAGTAAAAATATCGATGCTTTAGAAACGTGATGCATGTTGCCATAGAAAGCAAAAGAAGTTAAAATCTATTCTCAGCAAATTTAAGACTATCCTCCATCTGCTATCAAAGTATTCTTAGATTCATGACCAATAAACAAAGCATCCCATAGAATATTATGTCACGTTGACGACTTAGTCCCGGAATGTTCTCAGCTACATCACTCGGAGACTGCCAGGTGACCGTGATAAACTGCTTGTTATAGAAAGTGTACGTTTAAAGATCTAGATACCGTTCACCAATTTGCTGGCCTGTCTCTATAACTAAACAGACGAAAAAAACGTCTGATAACCTCCGACTAAGTAGACATATTTTTGAATATCCTCTAAACTACTGAACTGATTTTAATGAAACAAAGTTAAGAGAACCGTCTCTATTAAACTGGCTTTCAAATATAGGAAACCGCATCGAAATCGGTTTATCCGCTCGGGAGCTACGATGTCACAGACAGATACACCTCTACAGATACACAGATACACATATCAAACTTATAACACCCTTCTTTTTCGTCGGGGGTTAAAATGAGGTCGTGGGTTTCAAACAGCCTCTCAGGTTCAGCTTAGACAGCCTGACGATAGGGTAGGAAGAAAGCAGTTAGAAGCTCGTCAGCTTTTCCACGAAAGCCTTCCAAAACCTTCAGGAAGAGGAAGAGAAATTCGATACATTCCAAACTGGTCTACTCTATCGATGAATTCAAGACAGTTCTGGCTCTACACACCCTTTCGTACCCTACCCGTATAAGCCAAAATACAAGCTTGTAATATCTACTGGTGTATATTTATCTTGCTTTATGACAGACTGGGGGAGGGTCCTGTGACAAATTATCCACTAATTAGAAAATGTGTAAGGAATTAAAATTAAATATGCATTCTCCGGGACCGTTAATGACACTTAATTAGATATTACGGCAGGTATATTTTGGATTATTAATGTTTGGTCGTTATTGTCATTGGGGGATCGCGGGTCGGGATTTTGTTGCAGTTTGGCGACAGGGGCGCTGATATTGTCAAACAACTTGATGGTGAGTTCGACGGTCATATCATCATTTGGTTCAATTATTTTAGTTTGATTTGCTTGGTTTACTTTTGTGATTGGTGGCCTAAATCTGGTCTTGTAATAGATTACGCACCTGCGGTTTTTGCTTTTTTGTTACCTGCAACCTCAATTGTAGATGTTATGGGCGACAGTTACCACTTACCATCAGCTAGGCTGTCTGCTCGTTTGTCACTGTATAGCATAAAAAAAAGATTATGTTTAAGTTTACCGGCACTTTCTTACTTTTTATAACTGTACATCAATCGAATAGTAAAACGTAGGTACGTACGGACGTAAGTACGATAAAAGACCTTTGGTGATTCTAGTAGACAGATAAGACATTAGAACCTTCTAATTTTTACAAAAGAATTCAAAATCAAATGTGATTATGTTGCTACAAAAGTTGTACATATGTCTCGAAGTGTCCAGATATATCACATATCTAATCGAGATTTATATATAACCAGCCTTTCTCCAAACCTAGCCCTACCCTGTAGGCACAGTTATATACCTATATAGGAGTTACCTTGCAACCAACAACCATCAATCAAGCGCAAAGTCTCAACAGCTATAGCTGTTGTTGCAAACCTCAATTCGACGGCTACTAATTAATCATTGGCGACCGCAAATCAATTGCACTTTGGGCCAACTATTAAATTCAACCGAATTTCCTAACTAGGCGGCAAACAAAAGGACTTCCGCACGTTTACCCATCTACCCTTCACTGGGGGATGTTTAGAACGTGATCACCGGCTGATTGCAGCCCCCTTCCCTGCACCTGTCTCGGCCCCCCTGAAATATCCAGTTTGCAGTTTGCATTGATGGCGCGGCCGTATGTGCAGCTGGAGCGAAGATTTGGGAGTATATTTTGTTTTGCGCAAGGTTAGTGATGATATTCGAAGAACTTCAAATTAAAGATGGGCTTTGGTCAACTGTGCAGCTACGAATACTCAAGTTCTTTAATCACATATCCAGAAATGAGAACTCGTTGGAGAGATTGGTCATTCAGGGCCAGGTCGAAGGCAGAAGGACACGCCCCCGATCACCAACTCGATGGACTGATCTGATAAAGCAAGCTACAGAATCCATCATGGTCCAATGTACTCGCAACGGCTCCAACCGGCAGAAGTAGAAGCAAATTGTTGAGAAAGCAATCCTCGGGAAAGTCTGCAACACAATTAACATCTCGCCGTGAATCTCGTCTACGCAACCACGACCACTCTGAAGAGAGTCCGACTAAGAAGAAGTTATGAGACGGAAAATCGCGACCAACAGACTTCCATTCAAATAACCATTTACCTACACTTGTCATGTCTGCATAACTTGTCTCGCTTCATCATATCAAAGACAAAGACTGCTGGGCATAGGTCACCCATAAATATATCCACAAAGGCCGGTCTTATGCCGTGATCCAGCGGGTGCCTGCGACTCTTACCAGACCGTCGGTCCGATTTGCTGGAGGCTTGCCCACTCTGAGTCTTCCTGTACATGGTTCCTTACTTCAACGTAAATCGTAAGATCTAGAAGTTTAATTGTGGGCCACCGTGGTTCACCATCAGGTGGGCTATCTGCTCTATTGTCACTGAGCAGCATTACAAAAAGGTTATCTCGCTTTCTCCACAAAGCCCGTTATTAAAAGCTACGAGTGCGATATAGCGCCACTACTCTCTCAGACTACGCCCAAGCCCCGATACACCCTCTAATTGCGACAATATATCGCCCCTGGATTGTGTGAAATCAACCAGAGCGTCGATCGTCTGGCCCGGCGAGCGTGATAGCCCCTGCTGGCTGGTGCAATACGCTGGGATGTGCCTGTAATGCTTCGGATTCTTGTAGGTACAGTACGACAGAATAAGTGCTTTACCATAATACGAAAACATGCCTTTGCTGCTACATCAACATTTAGGGTATTTGGTGCATCTTTAGCTAAAATGAGTTTGCTGAAAGAAGGGGTGTTGGCTGTGTATTAGGCCCAAAGAACTTGTATTTGACTCCCGGGATATATTTTATGTATTTTTATTTAATTTAATAACTTTATTGCATAACAACACAATTGACGGAGTTTAAAGCCATCAAGGCTTTATCTTCCAGACAATCAGTATACCATGCAGATAGCGAGTAAGTAGATGTTTTATAAAGCGTTATGAATGTAGTTCATGATTTTTGCATATAGGGCTACCAGCAAAGTTTAGTTTAAGTTATTTAACCGACGACAATTGAAGCAAACCATCAGAAGGTAGCCGCGATGCCCCGCAGCATGTGTCAGAGAGTTTTCCACAGTTTGCGTAATCGATAGCATGAGTGCCAACGACGAGATGGGACACATCTCGACGATGTGATTTATAAAAAAATAAATTGCATTGCATACTCTTGTTTCAAAAGTGCAATTTTTGCCCCCCCCCCCCCCCTACTATCTACTAAAAAAAGTCCATTGGTTAATATTCAACTAATGTACAGCCCCCCCTTACAATAAGTGTTATGTAAAATATCTAGCCCGGTGCGACTTTAATTTTGTCAGACCCATGGCGGGACGCACGTTTCGATTTACCCCTATTCTATAAGAACAAATTCTCAACAATGCCTCGTTAAGAACTTGCACCAAAAATCACTCGAAACCTCCTGTGGATTAAATGTTGTCACTATGATAAAAATTATAACCGCGCCTGCGTGAACCATTTGCTAGCGCGTTTTATTTACCTCACAACGCCCTCTCTCGAGTACGTTTGGTAACAAAGTGATACCTGCCAACACGGGACTTTCATATTTGGTACTTACTATATTGCCTATAATATCAAGCTGTTGCATTATACTATATACTACTTATAGAGCTAAAGACTGACACTAGTTTAAAGAACTTTAAAAGAAAACTGAAAGGACTACTACTCGATAAGAACAGGTACTCGATTGACGTGTTTCTGATATAGTATGTTGTCGGAACAAATGTTGTATCACTTCTCATTTAGAATTAAGTGTTATTGTATGCAGTAATTATTGTTGATCTTAACTTGTGTTTGTTATTTTGACATTGTAATGTGATATGTATTTTTTATTTTATTTTAATATTAATAATAACATAATACAAGTACAAGACATTAATAAATATTCGCACACAGTGTAACTGTTAATTAATAAAAAAATAGTAATAATAGATGGACGGCCGTGTGGTGTCCGGCAGAGTAGAATAGCACCAACCCCTAACACTCGTGGGTGTCGTACAAGGCGACTAATGTTTTCGAGGCAAAAGATCTAAGCGCCTCCGTAGACTGGAAAATGGACAGCAGCATTTTCCATTGTTATATTATAACACTGCGATCTCCAACCCGCCTGCCAAGCGTGGAGATTATAGTACTAACCTCCCTTTTTGTGTGGGAGAGGCCCTGAGTCCTGCAGTGGACTGTTATGGGCTGTGATGATGAAATTTGACATTAACGCCAAGTTGGTGTTTTTTTTACTTTTCCATAGATCGGATCGAGGAGCGTCGGTGGCCGAGTGGTGGTATCCTACTCGTAAGCGAGATGCTTGCTTTAAGAACCTTCTAAGAACTGGACAGTAGTGCATAGGAACACGATTTTTAAGGTCGTGCACCTATGATCTTGCTTCAAACAGCAGAGATGCAGACTGCATGTGATAAACAATGTAGTAAGTATATCAGTGATCTAGCACCCATAGTACAAGCTTTGCTTAGTTTGGGGTTTGCTTAATTTTGTTATTATTATTAATGAAGAAGTCAATGACAATCAAAATCAACTTAGAAGCGCTGCAGTCGCGCTATTACAACGCCTATATGTGATGGACAGCGCAGCGTGGGTAGGCCTCCTATAAGGTGGACCGACTACCTGGTAAGATGATGATGTGAAAGACAGTTCAAAATTTTCACTTTCTTTAATAGAGAACCGATAAAGTTATATGGAGGTTAGGTACATCACGATATCTTACCTTGTGTATAGTGCATACTCTTACGAACAGCTAGAAACCATTCCTGGTCCGTCGACCCTCAGCATATCACCACTCACCTGTGGACAAAGAATGAAATTTATGGTAAGAAATTATACCCTTAAGGTACAGTCATCCTCTCCTCTTTCAATAATCTTTCAATAGAGTCAATTAAAAATACCTTTCCCAATAAATAAGGATTGGTCACGCTTAATTTTGGATTTATTTTAGGGTTACCGTAGGTTTCCTTCTTCATCGTAAGACACATTGTAGATTACGAGGTATTCCAAAGGAAAGGTGACTTTTCAAACCTCACGGGATAGGAAAATCTGATTTTCGAATTTTGTTTCATATAATAATCATGTCCACAACCTATTTTGGCAGGTTTTAGTTTATTTTTGACAGATATGAGCGCACAACCGGGACATTAATGTCATGATGACCATATAGATTAGAAAATATAATCAACAGCAGACAATAGAATGACAAGAACGAGGCTCTTAACTTGACGTGTTTGGCGACTTTTTGATAATGGAAAAATTGATTAAATATTTCTTTGGGAAGCAAAGAGCGTCGAGAGCGTCGGTAGGTTGAGTATCCAACTCGTAACCGAGAGGTACCGTGTTCGGATCCCGCTGCGGCCATGTACCAATGACTCTTTTCTGAGTTACGTACAGTAGTTGAATACTAACCGATGCTGTTACGGTGAGGGAAAACATCGTAATGAAACCTGCAAATTCAGGCAACTGAATTTGTAACCATGATCCAATCTGGTCAGGTTCCCCTGGTAGCAGGGTCACAGAGGTCAGATGGGAGTCGCTCCACTTTAATTACCTGATCGCCAAATCCTAGATCATGGTCAAGGCGGACCCCGGGCTTTCATTCTCGAGAGCACAACCGGGACATTAACGCTAAGATGATTTAATTTTTTATACTTCTTTGGGAAGCAAGGTTCACCAACGTCTTCTGCTGAGACCCTGAAACTGAATTAACAGTCCCGGAAGCCGATTTACACCCCGTTACGCTATATTATATCAAGTAATGTGGCAGACCCGCCAAATAATATTGAGCAAAATATCAACGATATCATCTCCATGCGAATGTCTTCATCATTATAATCGAGACGCCTTCAAGGCTATAGTCAATAAGCTGTTCCCAGACAGGCAACCTCAAATGCCTGGGTAGTATAAATATAAAAAAATCTCAGACCAATCTTCAGCTTGTTTCATCCCTTACGCTGTAGATGCTTTTTCTCGTCCAATCAAAAAGTTTGGATGCGCCAAAATGGGTGTCTTCCAAAAATACGTATCCGCAAGACAGTACGCAGACCCAATAAACAACTAAGTTTCCATTCTGAGAGGAGCCGATCTAATTTAACTTGTCCTCGGTGAGCCGGACTCGGCAAAAATTCATTATTAATATACTGGAGCCGAGTTGGGTGCCACTGCGGGCGGTTGAACGGCATAATTTTATTTATGTTACGAGTCTGCTGAGAATGGTATGGCTGGAATTATCACTACATATAAAACAAATTTCCACGCCGCGTCTGTTTGTCTGTTCGCGATACATTAAAAAGTACTGAATGGATTTTCATGTGGGTTTCACCAATAGATTGATTCATGATTCATGTTAGTGGTTTTAGGTGTATAATTTGTTAAGGTTACTATCCGTGCGAATTATCAATATTTTCACCGTCGTCTGATCTCTCAACTAATTCTCTTTATCTGATGTTTAGGTAAATATGGTTTTCTTGAAATTGGAAATGTGTATTATCAGAAAATATTAACATCTTCAAGTATTAGTAATTAGTAATCCTTAATCCTTAATAGCTTAATATTCCATCCCAAAATAGAATTTAAAACAAGGGTTTTGTTGATTTGAGCTCGGAGGAATAATAATAATATCTTAGTTATTATCTAAGATAAGTATATTATATAATAATAATATCTTAGTGATATCTTGGAGTAGTTCTCGGATATGCGGGAAATATGTGCCTGAACCTGCCAGTATCAGGAAAGATGCCCCGTGGGCGAACTATGAAGTGATGGTTTGACATCGGAGAATCGTTTGCGAGTACCATCGACTTACGACACGAGGATGCCAAAGAACGGGCGAAGTGGAGAAGAATGAGTAGGAAAGCGAACCCTGATTGAGGGCGAGAAAAGCGCTAGGACGATGATGATAATGATCTTGGATTAGAAATAAACAGCAATCTCTGTTGCAATTTCCTGTTTTATGAAAGTCCAGGCCAGTTTCCTCTACGCTACAACTTCATATAATTATCACCATCATCCTTTGTCAAAACCGGTTTCAGCCAGAGTCATCTCTATTGCTCTTCTACCAATTCGCAAGCTTTTTTCAGCATAATTAGGTAACTATCTCTGGAAATGTTACTACCACAGTCATATTATGGTGCTTTAGACTATTTACGTACGGTAACATTTGACCCGCACTACCCATTAGAATAAACCTCCTGAGCCTCTGCGTCTCTGTCTGTCAGCAGAGAAACCATAAGCAGTGCGGGAAGTTCTCCGCTAACACTGGCACCTCACCCTTTGCTTTGTAAGCGACTGACATCGAGCCGCATTCATGTAATCCGATTATAAAACAGGCTGCGACATCATAATTCTTTTGTGTACTGTCAAACAAACAGTTTCATAAAGATCTTATTAGTAAACAAAGGGATATTTGTTTGGAATTGACATTATTAGCAGAACTTTGGTTAATTTAATGAGTATTGCCTGGTTTTAGTTGAAAATGACAGAAAATGGTTTGTTGCTTATAATATGGGTTGAGTTAATCACATTTCAATAAATAGCAAAATTAACTTGTATAAACATACGTATGGACGATCACGAAGTATGAAAGAATAGGGGGAGGTGTTTGCCCAGCAGTGGGATGATTCAGGCTGATATAAATAAATAGACGTGTACCGTACCGTGAATATACCATGAAAGTACCGTGAATCAATAGGAAACGCTTAATCGTAGTTATTAACTTGGCGTTTTAGTTATTAACTTGATTTTTCGGTTGTGTTTTCGCGCACAAGGGCCCGGGGTCCGCCTTGACAATGATAAAGGATTTGGCAGATCAGGTTATAACAGTGGAGCGACTGCCATCTGACCTCCGTGACTCTGTTGACAGGGGAACCTGTCCAAGTTGGACGGTTACACATTCAGTTGTCTGAATGCTTTAATCGTAGTGAAGTACTTATTAAATGATTCGAAATTTTCGGTGTAAAATGTAGAATTCAAGCTACTCCATTTTTGCGTGAAAGAGCAGTAAACATCCATTCATAGATCATCAATGGTTACAAATTTTCGTATTTGCAGATGCTTAGTAGGGTTAGCGTTACCCGCAAGTTTGTTTCCTGACCAATATAATCTAGATGCCGCCTAGGCTAGAGTGAAAAGGACGTACAAACATGCTCCATCATCGGCCGCATCGTCACTTACAACCAGGCGAGATGGCGGTCAATGACTGGCTAGTTAAATCATATAAAAGAAAATTATTTCGTTCTCTCCTAATAATTGGTGTAGTATTTGGTACATTGACGAATTTTCTTCATAGTACAGCGCAGTGGACAGAATCTCTCAACACATAACTGAAGTAATTTAGCTGATGAAATTTCTTCACAAATGCAGCACTTCATCAAGATATAATACAAAGGACGGAGGCGTAGAATCGCGAAATCAAGTTTAAAGTAAACAAAAGGAAAGTAGAAGGGCTCTTGGCCACAACGAACCAACAGTTGGAGTTAAAAAATATTGACATAACTCTGAACCAAATGAAATTGGCAGAGGTGAAGACAGAAATGGAGTGCAGCGCAAACTTAGATTGGGGAGCCAACGAGGTTGTCCTAACAGAGCCTGTTTCGGATATGATGATGGGATTTTATGAAATTAACTCAGTTTTCTTTTGGCTCCTTGTTTTTGTTGCGAGGCGAGTTAAGCAACTTTCCGGCGAGATTGAAATGTTTGAGATTCACTTTGTGAGAGACTGGCAGTCTAGTTCTGGAGTGCTCTTCCGGTTTTCATGTACCTCTGTACTTTATAAAAATCCGACTAAATTATAATGCGAAAATTTATAAGGATGGATGTTTAGATAAGTGGTTTTTACTTTAATAGTATTTAGACAGATTTTAATCTAATTTTGCATTGTTAACTTATCACTAGTTTTTGCCCGCAACTTCATCTGCAAAAAATTTGGGCTCATTCCCTGGTTAACCACATTGAATTTTGGGATAAATTATGGCCTATGTGCTATTCTGGGCTAAGCTACATTACCGTTCATTAGTTTTATCGTGTGAACATCTAAACATCCTTACAAACTTGCGCAGTTATAATATTAATTATAATGGTGGCAACAAAACATGGTGCCCGTAAGAACCAGCATAACAGAAATTTACGCATACAAATCTAGTTCTACAAAGTGTTCATACACACGTGCACACCTAAATTCAGAAGAGCAGAAATAGCTTATTAACCAATACATATATTATCAATATTGCGTTAACATGAAATATAATTACCAAGTCTCTTTATCTAAAAATAAATTTCATACGTCCCTCAACATTAAAAATAAAGCCTTAATTACGAGTTGGAACATTTCTCGGACGAGCTAAAATGGACGTAATAATAAAGCGAGGCAAAGCTTCGAAATAGAAATAAAAGAAACAAAGCTCGCAGTCGAAGCCTTAGCAATGTACCTATGACACGAGTAATGACGAGAATTCACTAACAATTGTAACTGTAGACCATTGTCTATACGGACACTGGAATAGACTGAATTCATAAAATGTTGTGTAATTGTTTAATGCTTGCTATGGATGTTCTCAATGGCAGTTTGACACGGTTTTCGTACTCTGCTATAATGAAAACTGCTACTGAGCTGCTATAAATTCTTAATTAGCGGATACGAGACCTTGGTATTGCGAACGTCAATGGACGGCGGTGACCACTTTCCATCAGGTGGCCTGCTTGCTCGTCAGCCTTCGTCTTATATGTCATCATAATCACAGCCCATAACACTAAAGGACTTAGGGTCTATCCCGCGAAAAAGGAGGTTATTGCTATAATCTCTGCGCTGGGCAGGCGGGCTGGAGATCGCAGTATTATAAATGTAAGCATGGTAAACACTGCTGCCCATTTTCCAGCCTACGCTGACTCTAGTTTTGCCTCGAAAATATTAGTCACCTTGTACGACACCCACGAGTGTAAGGGATTGGGGGCATTCTGCTCTGCTAGACACCACAACTTGATATACATATATGCAATATATTAGTACGAAAGAGTGTTGGAGATAACAGGCTCTAAAGGTCGCTTCCAGTAAACCCGACAGCACTCTATGTCAGGAGACGAAATAAAACTGGCGACGGGCGTCTGGCCACTGGCTTACACTGAGGGGCTTCGGCCAGACGCGGCTAATTGTCAACACGGTGCCGACTACCCGTATCAAACGTACTATGGACATCTTTGTTTTTTTTTATGACATACCATAGGCAAACAGGCTAGCGGGCCACCTAATGGGAAGTAGTCACCACTGCCTATAGACATTAGCAGCACCAAGAGTATCGCCAATGCGTTGCCCGCCTCTATAACACGTTGCTCTGGCAGCAAAAAGGCAAAAGGCACTCCACTGCCAAAGCCACGGTTCCCCAAATCCCCGTCCCATGGAGCACTGGAAACCTTACTCACCGGCAGAAACACAATACTATTTAAAAGAGTATTATTTAGCTGCGATATTCTGTAAGGTGGAGGTACTTCCCCAGTCGGGCGGCTCCAATTCGAACGAGATACCCCGCTATACCTCTCTTGTTACGCAAAAATGACATCCGGATCCAGAATTGGAACAATTTCAAATAGGTTAAGTGCTCAGTTATGCTTAAAGAAATAAAAAAGTTAAATAATCGTCTTGGCGCTAATGTCCCGGTTGTGCTCTCGCGGACGAGGGCCGGGATCCGGTTTGACCATGATGCAGGATTTGGCAGATCAAATAATTACAGTAGAGCAACTGCTATCTGACTTCCTTAACCTTGCTACCAGTGGAACCTGACCAGACTGCATCATTATTACACATTCATTCGTCTGAATGTGAATTATGCAGGTTTTATCACAGCGTCGGCAACTTGTGGGGTAATGCCCCTGGTATTGCAAACGTCCATAGGCTGCGGTGACTGCTTACTATCAGGCAGGCCGTAAGCTTGTTTGCCACCTTAGTGGTATATAAAAAAAAGTATCGGTTCCCTCACCGTAAAAGCATCGGTTAGTATTCAAGTAATTACATAATTCAGAAAAGAGTCATTGGTCGTCGTGGGATTCCAACCGGGTACCTCTCGTTTACGAGTCGCATACTTTACGCTCGATGGAGCATCGAGCAAATGTATTCAAGGTATTTATATGGATAATGACTATAATGACTAAAAGTGACTAGGTACTCAATATAAAAATTGGTAGAAAAGCTTTCAGATCTCATTACAACCTTCCGTTAAGTCTACGGTAAAAGGTATATGACATTTAAAGGTCAAATATAATTTAATACCCATTCAACAAAATGTCATCCAAGTTCAAGAATAAGGCATCCGAAAGTGGAAAGGTGTAATTGCTTTGAACCAGAGCCTACATTAAATCTAATACAATCTAAATATTGCTACTGGTTTGATCTGTGAATGTAAAATGTAGAATATGACTAAACCTAAGTGCTTAGTAGTAATGTGTTCATCAGAGTTTGTGTCAATCATCTCGCACCGACCTGTAATTGTCCATACTGTCATCTCTCCGGCTGACTGGTAGAGAAAGCTATGAAGCTTTAAGTCCGCCGTTGTACATAAAAATGCTGTTTTTAAAAATAAATAAATATTTTTTGAAAAGCGATATTAGTCGCGTAGCTTCGATTTTTGTAATGTTGTAATGAATAATCTCAAAAACTACATAACCAATTTTAAACATTATTTCACTTATAGAAAGCTACATCTAGCTAGGTTAGTTAGGTTGTGCCTCGTAAACAATAAGACACCAGCGGAATAGTCGAATACTAGCAGAATTCGAAATGACCCGCGGGAGACCTGTTAGTATATATTATCTCTAACACTAAAAATAAAAATATCTGCACAAAATCATCGCAGACCAGGTATAAAAGCCGTCTAACAAGTACCTAAACTCATCCCTCTCATTAGACTCATTACTGTCAAATGTACCTACTCCCCCGAATAAGTGGAAAGGGGAGTAATATTAAGAATTCATTGCAGCCTCGAGGATAGGACACGAATCAAACTAACACCTGCAGAAAGGCTGGCCAACGATATATCATGCGAATCACCCCACATGGAATACGATGGTACATTGTCTATTTGTCTTCCCAAAATAGGTATAATTGTTCGGTGTGACGACGGCCGAGAATAACCGCGATGTTAATAGTGAAGCGAAAAATGTTTTCATAATGTTAAGGTGGTTTGAGGAGAGTCGGTAGCCGGGCGGTTGAGAATTCAACTCGTAAGCGAGAGGTACCGGGTTCGAATTCCACTACAGCCTTATACCAATGACTCTTTTCTGAGTTATGAATGTTAGTTTTACACTAACCGATGCTCTTAGACTTATTAGACTGCACATTCAGGTAACTGAATGTGTTACCCTGATCCAATCTGGATACCTTCCCCTATTAACAAGGTCGCGGAGATCAGGTCAGTTGCCTGAATGTGTAGGTTTCATCACGATGTTTGCCCTCACCGTAAGAGCATCGGTTAGTATTCAGTAGTAATGTACCTAATTTAGAAAAGAGTTGTTGGTACATGGGCGCAGTGGTATTTGAACCTGGTACTTCTCATTTACGAGTCAGATAACGTAACCACTCGGCCATCAATGCTCCCTACATCACCGTCATAATAATAATATGTCCTTATTTCTCTAGGTGGAGTCGGCACAATATGTGACTTTGTTCCATTTTTTCCTCTCACTAGTCGCATTTTACATGCTTGTTATATTTTCTTTGGTTGAACTAAATAAATAATAATTAAGTTAAAAACTGCTTTAATAAAAGAAGCTAAATAAATTCAAAATTTATTCTAACAGTAGCAGAGTTTCGAATAAAAAAGCATGTTGTATAAATTTTATTTTCTATTTTGTGTAAAGTGTAACACGCTTTTATTTGAAACCTTGTTTGTCCAACACATACTAACAAATAAACTACCAGGGCACAATTGTTTATTTTATGTATAGAGGCAAAAAGACACAACTATATAACTATTCTTTAGTAAGGAAGAATGAATTATTTATCATTTTATACTGACATTAGATGACATTACCTACATGTTGCTAAATGTTTGGAAAGTTGGAATGTCTGGGCATCGCGCATGCAGAAGAGGCTATGTAAAGATATTTTGTTGCTCGGCTGTAGATCGGGCTTTAGAACGTCGGTGGCCGAGTGGTTAAGATATCCGACTCGTAAGCGAGAGGTACCGGGTTCGAATCCCACTGCCTCCATGTACCCTCTGTACTCTTTTCTGACTTTCTGAGTTATGTTCATCAGTTGAATACTAACCGATGCTCTTACTGTGATGGAAAACATCGTGATCGATATAGGATAACGTCGAACCCCCCCGGCCAAGTATGGATACCTATAGGTACTCAAATATTACCAAGTTCACTACTTATTAATAATTAAACAAAACTAAGAACTGTCTCGCTTAAACTGGCCTCCAAATATAGTAAACCGTATTGAAATCAGTCTATCTGTTCGGGAATTATGATGCCACAGACAAACGGACCAAAGCTTTCTTACAGCTGAAACACAATATATATTTTGTTCCCTTTTTAATGATGCATATAGCGTCAAAATGGGACGGCTACAAGTTGTCAAATGCCCCGCCACAACTGCTATTGTCAAATTTAGTGGCCTTGGGCACCTAATGTTCTAGCTTTTTGTAAGAAATACGAGTTCTTTCTATGAACTTGTGACCCATAGGTCGAGGCTCCATCTTTACTCTACGCCCAATATCTTTGCCACAGACACACACGTCAAACTTGCAACACCTCTCTTTTCCCGTCGGGATTTAAAAACCGCGATTAATCCATTAAAACATTATTTCCTTCGAAGCCTTTATACATGCTGCACTGCTATCGCCCCATCATCAGACCCTCGACCCTACTCAGGCTATCTCATCACCCATCCATCAATACAAACAGGCTTGTCTACGCTTTGTCTGCTCCACCATTATCGTGGGCCACTCTCGCCGGCAACTGTTTTACGCGCAGACTACTGGGGAGACGTGTACACCGTTGGCTGTAGTAGGCAATGTAATTTTTTTTATCTAATTGGTAGATAAAATAATAATATCCTTAGATATTAGCAGTATGGTGTCACCAATGCGTTTCCTACCTCTAAAACACTAGGATACGTTGCTGCAAAGCAAATAAGCGAATGATTTGCCTCTCCACTGCCAAAGCTATGATTCCTCATGGAGTACCGCAGACCTTTCTCACCCACAGAAATACAATACTATATAAAATTATATTGTTTGAATGCAGTATACTGTAACGGGAGGTACTTCTCCAGTTAGTTGACTCTAATTCACACGGGATATCCCGCTATGCCTCTCAAATCTCAGTATGCGTCTCAAAAGTTAGATGCGGCTGAACAAAGGTATCAGTCGGTCATCATTATCATCATCTAAGCCACAGAATGTTCGCTTCTGGGCCGAGGTGTTCCCTTCGCCTTCCATGCCGACCTACGTGCATCTTGCATCCATTGAGTTCTTAAGATCTTTGTGGGGTTTTGGTCGGATGTCTTCTGCGAAAGCCTGTACGTGGTCGCCGCTTTACAACCATTTCGTCGCAGCCGTCATCAGTTCTGGGTAGGCATTGATATTTGTGTTCGTCATTTTGTTTATTGTTATTAATATAATTTGTTTTAAATTCGGACTGGTTAATATAACGTTCAATTTCTTCTGCATTTGTTTCTGTTTTCGCACAACGTTCTGTTACTTTGTAGTCTACTAATATTTTTTTCTTTTATTTGTTTTCTTTTTACTGTTGGGGTGCTATTGAAAGTATCTGCCGGTATTAGTGACATATATATAGCTTTTAATGATTTGATCTGGGTGTCGAGATTTTTTAATTGCTCTTTCAGATCTACATTCTCTTATATTTTATTCTCGAGTTTGTTTAAGGTGCTATAAAGTTGTTCTTTTAGTTTACTTATTTCTTCTTTTAATGGTAATGAGTTGGCATATTGATTAGAATACCAAGAATAGCAACACACTATATAATTATCATGTCGACTCTATCCTGCAGTGTAGCATAATATTCGCAACTATGTTTTAAAAAAACCACATCAATCCTTTCAAACACAATCCAACAAAACCTTTTACATTTACAACAATAATCCGACCCGCAACCCCGACCCATCCGGTGTAACACGCATCCAGTCCATCGTCTATCCTGTATAACATTCACTTTGAAGGCGTGTGTTTGCGTGCCTTGTCTTGGGGCCTGATTGCCCGGTGGAGGGCTCCCAGGCCTTTATAGCGTGTTGCTGCCCTTACGCGCTTCGCCGCACCCGTAGTGATTTTGATTGCGTGAATCCCCATTATTGGGTTAAGTATTGACTTCTGACGGTCTGGAGTTTGGTGAAGGTCGATGGACTGATGCTATGGCAGCGTTGGTTTTTGCAGTGGTGCGCCTAACCGTCTTCGTTGATTCGTCTTTTTGAAACGCTTAGTGCGTCAATAACAAAGGTGTGTACAGTTTGTCCGGGCTTTAGTTCCATATCTATACATAGTATAAAACAAAGTTTCATTGCTGTTAAACTATAAAAAGAACGAATAAATAAATAAAAGTCGCTTCCCGCCGTATGTATCTATGTACGCTTAGATATTGTAAACTACGCCACGGATTTAAAAACGGTTTTCAACAATAGATAGAGTGATTCAAGAGGAAGGTTCGTAAGAGATTAAAAAGGGTAGGTAGGGGTTAAGTAGGTGTACGTGAACAAAGTCGCGCCGGGTCCATTAGTTAGTATATATTGGACGATTTATCATAATCTCCAGCCTTCCCAGCCATTTGAAAATACACAACAGAAAACAAATCGTGTTGTGTGTGACATATAGTAAAAAAAAAAAGGTACTACCTTGAAATAGAATACCAGCGCTGTGAGTCGCTTCTTGCGCCTCACAGCACATGCTGAGTGGGTATCATTTATGCTGGCCGCCGCGGCATCGACTGTGCCATGGGAGGCTACACATTGTTTTAGATGTTATAATTCTTAATGTTTTCTTTGCCTGTAACTGTTACTGTGTCATAGTGTGCTATGTGTAATAAATGTTTTTTTTTTCTTTCTTAAATCCAAATCATCTACTCTTCATAGTCCATTAACAGAACACTTCTCAGTTACAATAAAAGTTTCTCTGTGAATACAATAGTTTGATGCAAAGTTTTAAACCCACTAGCCACTAGGCATAGACGCTCGCGAAACAAATGTCGTCGACGATTCTTTCTCACGGCATCTTACGTGGGGCATCACAGCCGCCGTACGCCCAGTTTGTGGTGCGAGTTAGGGGAATACAGCGGAGTATAATACTGTCTATTATTTTATTTTATTTTATTTGGCTGTCTCACAGCTTACAACAATAAGATAAGTACAATAACATAATTTCTATCAGCCATTTACGAGACACCACAGATAAATTTCATAAATTGACTATAACATTCTAGTACATTGAAATGTTTAGTGCTGGTATGTACTTATACAGAATCAATACTGTGTTAAACATACATTAGGTATATATATCGTACTTAGAAATAAAGGTCTTAACCATAATGTTCCTAACTTGCGTAACGCTACTGAAAAACAAGTCAATATGCTCATCAGCGGATAAATCATTCAATGCCCTTGCTGATCGCAACATAAAACTGTTCATGCGATAATTTGTGCGAGCGTATGGAGTATGGAGTAATGATCAAATAGTAATTATGTGCTATTAATGGTCAAGGCGGACCCCGGGCCCTCGTTCTCGAGAGCACAACCGAGACATTAACGCCAAGATTATGATGATGATGATAATATGTTGTCTATTACTCAGAAATATTGTTGCTTGCCAGATACTGGGTTAGGAGGAATACACACTTTATTTATGAAAAAAATGGGAATGTATGAAGAGATTTTTTATAGCTAAACTAGCCAGGCATTTGATTGCCATCTCACCTGGTGGTAAGTGACGATGCGGCCGATGATGGAGCATGCCGTTCTAGGAACAACCTATTCACTAGCTTTAAAAGCGTCTAGATTACAATGATCAGGCAGAATGAGATTGCAACAGCCTCGCACACTCTCCAAAATGCAATCTGTAGAAGACCGACAGACGCAACCCTACGCCTACACTAACCTAAAGCTCCTTCTGTGGTGTTGTAAGCGTATCTGATATTCAATTGATGTAATACTATTCAAGAAAGATAAGCCAACATGACCAGGGGCAGTCTGAAAGCCTCTCTGTGAAAGTGCTGTAAGGCTCGCAGGGTACTCCGTGTTCTTCCACACTCACCTACTTATAATTTTATAGTATTACAACTTAACTGTTTCTTGCAAGTTGTTTATAAGTCACGTCTGTATGCGTGCAAAATAATTTGATGGTTCAAACTAAACCTATGCCAAATCTCGAGTCCCAGCTTCCCCACCCTTGCACCAAGCCCAAAGTACCCGAAGCGGAGTAAAAGTTGCTATTTTTCCCTTCTTAAAGGCTTCTAATATCGCGGCTCCCGCCCGGGGCCGGTTGTCATTTGTCTGCCGCTCCGTACGCAAACTTCGGCTCAGTGTTTGAAAGCACTACATTATATCCGTCTTCCTTATAGTCTCGCCTAGCGGTAGGGCTGGGAGGGTGTCGATATCGAATTTGGTGTATGTATGACTATAAACCTACCTAATCAACTAAATTTGTAACCATAATCCACTCTGGTTAGGTTCTCCTGGTAGCAGGGTCACGGAGATCAGATGGCAGTCGCTTCACTGTAATTACCTGATCGCCAAATCCTGGATCATGATCAAGGCGGACCCCGGACCTTCGTGCTCGAGAACACAACACGGACATTCACTCCAAGATGATTATTTTTTTTAATTTTATGAGTAGATGCAACAACCTAATAGGTAAAGTCAGAGGAGAGCAAATCTGCAAATTTTTTAGCTGTGACGGTAAAACAGGGGTAGTATAAATTTTAAGTGTGTATCTGTCTATCTGTTGCTCTGTATCTATCATCGTAGCTCCCGAACAAATGAACAGATTTGGATGCGGTTATCCTAATTTGAAAGTCAGTTTAATCAAGTTGGTTTTTAGCTCTTTTTCGTTAAAATCATTTATATTTGAGTTGAAGTAACTTGGTTCGACTTTTCTTGTCGGTTAAGTTATTTTCTAATAAATAATATAATCAATGCCTAATGTTGTTCTGATTTTAAAAATTGGCTAAACAACCGCGTCTTCTACACAAATTACTAATAAACACCTAATCAAACGTTACTCCAGTTCATTTACTCAACAAATCTTATAATAATCTCTAAGAAATTGGTTATGTAGATATTTATACTGAACTTTTCAGACGAATCCAATTAAAACTTTTGTTTGTTGATTATGCGATAGTCTAAAATCTAGTTTCTTGATACAATAATTAACCGAACTTTGATAAATTCACAGAATAATAAGCGTAGCGTAAGGCTTAAGTATAAAATAATATACTGAATTCTGATTATAATACATAGGGAGCTGCGAAACTTCATCAACATACAGCCAAAAAAACAACGGTGGCTACTTAACCGAAATTTTGTTAATCAGAAGGTATATATACCTATGTAACTTGGACGACAATACATTATCATGAAGCTAGTATAATGATGGAGTTGGAAAGTGGCCATCGGCACTACTGAGCAGCCGAAGATTACCTAATAGTGTTTACGCTCTTTAGAATTGTCTTCATAAAGACTATACCGCGCGATAAAAGCTTGTTAGGAAAAACTTTTTCTTTTGATTTGAAATGCATGTCGTTGTTAGGACACTCTACTATATTATCTCACACCTAAGCCTAGCAAGTGGACGTACCATTTTAACCCTTGCGCCCAAATAATATCGATAATTTGCTTCCCCCCTCCCTATTCAGAAGCTCTGCGGTTCTTTGCGCTGTGGATTTCTTTTTAATACCACGCATTTAAACTCTTTACGTTGTCGTCAGCCAGAACTCACAAATCTTGGTAACCTATTTCTTCGCAATAAGTTTCTTGGGGAAATTGAAATGTTGCAGAGGGGAAGGGAAGGGAAGAGTGTCGAAAACGTGCAACGATCGCTCGAATAGATTTGAAGTTGACTTAATATATTGACAAGCAAATATAACTAGGTCACTAACATGGTCATCTTGCCTTTAATGTCCCGGTTGTGCTCTTGTGTGCGGGAGCCTAGAGTTCGCCATGACTATGATCCAAGATTTGAAAATTTGGTTATTATAGTAGAGCCACTACCATCTGACTATCATCTTCCAGCCTCCCGAACTAGCCAGATTCCGAATAGGTGTTAGTACCATAGACCACATACATACGCTGCGGCAGGTTATACAGAAGACCGAAGAGTATAACCGGCCATTATAAATAAAATAAATAAATAAATAATATATTCAAGAAAACTTATGACTAAAATTACATAGTTACATTTAAAGTAAGTACCTACTTATGTTAAAATTTAAATAGAACAATTTAAAATTATTTATTACCCTAGTAATTTAAGCTAAGTAAATTAAGTAGATACATGCTATATTTTAAATTAACTAGATGCCTAAACTAAGTAAGTAGTTTACCTGTGTCTTAGGCATCGATGTTAGTAGGTGAATTTAATGTAGGTTAGTGCTTACGACTATATTTATTAATAAAACAATAAAATTATTGGTTACATTTTGTACAGAAAATTGATATAATTTAAAATGAATATATTTTTTGTTACATTCTAAACTAAGCGACCACTTCGAGTAGTTTTTCCGTTTCCTCGTACGATTTACCTTTCAACCAGTTTGTAAGAGTGACCTTACAACTATAAGTATTCATGGGATGAATGCATAGGGTACGATTTATTTTATTATACAGATATGTACCTAGGAAACAGAAAAATCGATGTGAATGTTGTGAGCGGAATAGTTCATTGCTGCACACAATATCCATTCGTCTATGGCTGGTCTGGGTTTCGGGATTTAGAGGCACTAGGGAGTGTTTTTTCATTATTATGCTTGGCGTTTGTGGACTATGAGAAAGCCTTCGATTCAATCGAAACTAGGGCGGTGCACCAGTCTCAGTTACTCTTCATATTTTGCTAGCCGTTCTCAGCGGTTTAACTCACACAGCTCAGATCTCTGTACGCAATCAGCTGAATACTTGGATGCAGCCAGGTAGACTTGTCAGACTTGAAAGAGTCCACCACATAAGAAACTGGCATACTACAACAGCTAGCAAGATGTTTCTGCTAACCTTAAAATACATGCAAACATAATATATCGCAACAGACCTCTTCATCGATTTAGGAAGAAAACAAAGAGAATAACATTTACTGTCAACACAACAGAAAGTAAATACTTAACTTACATTGAACATATAAATCAGCACAAAAGGAGATACAAGAAAAGTGCTGCAAAGAGAAAATTAATACTAAAGTATCGAAGCAAACAGCCGAATAACAAAGTACGCAAAAACAATAAATCTTACACGAAATAGACTCCAAGGCATTAAACACTCTGACGTCACCATTCAATAAGTGAAATATGAATCATCTTAGCGTTAATGTTCAGGTTGTGCTCTCGAGGACGAGGGCCCGGGGTCCGCCTTGACCATGATCCAGGATTTGGCGATCAGGTAATTACAGTGGAGCGACTGCCATCTGACCTCCGTGACCCTGCTACCAGGGGAACCTGACCAGATTGGATCTTGGTTTCAAATTCAGTTGCCTGAATTTGCAGGGTTCATCACGATGTTTTCTTTCATCGTAAGAGCATCGGTTAGAATTCAACTAATGTACGTAACTCAGAAACGAATCATTGGTACATGGCCGCAGCGGGATTCGAACCCGGTACCTCTCGCTTACGAGTTGGATACTCAACCTTCTGTTTCAATGTTTTGTCTCAGAAAAGCAAGAGAAACCACTGAGACGCATAATACTGTAATGATAGAGCACCGAAATACATGACAAAAGAAATATGTATTTGTTTTTTTTCTCTCCTAGAAACGTGGAAAGTCGAAGTCTCGTTAAATATTTATGACGAGGCGCTAAGAAAATCTTTGGTTGTACAAAAGCCATATTGATTTTGGGACTTACGGTCGCATTGCATAATGCGAACGCCTGAATATTGTATGGCTGGAATGGGTGTCGATCTGTGGCCTTTTGTTTCAGCTTTATGTGGCCCCGACACGTTTTTTCGGGGTTAGGGTTGGTGCAGATGTAAATTTTACTTTAAAATACTAACTTTAAA
Source organism: Blastobasis lacticolella (assembly GCA_905147135.1). Taxonomy (NCBI): domain Eukaryota; kingdom Metazoa; phylum Arthropoda; class Insecta; order Lepidoptera; family Blastobasidae; genus Blastobasis; species Blastobasis lacticolella. Next base: position 19,394,057 of record LR990050.1, read on the forward strand.
TATAGCAGAATACCAAAAAACGCGTCAAATTGCCATTGAACTGCCATTGCCATTCATTTACAATTCAATCGAGCCATTAGTAACAGTATAGCCGAATACCAATATCGTGTCAAACTGCCATTGAGCTGCCATTGTGAAGAGGAGAATCATTCTTTTGCGAATGAGATGAAGAAGAGAAGGAAAGAGGGTACGAGGATGGGAGCTGACCAATAGGGTTGAAGAGTAAGCAATGGTGTCAGCCCGTTATGGGGGGAGTGCAGGAAGACTGATCGAGACTTGGAGAGGGTCAAGACGTGCTCGCGTCCAAGAGCCACCGGTATTCAAACACGCGCACCTCGCGTGACTAGGTCTGACGCGGTCCGCATGGCCGAGGGGTCGCTAGAACCTTAGATGGTGGTGGGTTCAACTTCAGAAATTAAGAAGGAGTCCCCTATTTATTATAAAACCATCTAGGATCAAACTTATCATCACTGGATCTTGACTTGATCTCAAGATACCACCAGCGTATTTTACGTGAAACGAAACCACTAATTCAACTAAATACACAACTAAACCTCTGTTTAAAAAACATAATATTTTACCACTTATACATATATGTATGTACATCAGGGATGTTTGTGTTTTGTGGCATCCAACCCTGATAACTGGAAGACGTTACGGGAAGTTAGACAGAGAGAAACTAGGCCGAAAATTATGAATTTGTTGTATCAGCCCACTGCTCATAAAGATATATATAGGAGAAATATTGGCCACATGTCTATAGCTCTATATAATCATCTTCCTGAATACTTGAAGTTGTTGACTAGGAACTCATTCAACTCAAATGTAAATTGACTGCTTGGTTGCTCCACCATTCTTATTATAGTGTTAAGGATAGTACCTAGAATTTAAAGTTTGAACGACGAATGATTTAGATTTACAATGTTTGCACACTTGCATGCAAGTTGAATACCTACCACTGTATTAATGTTAAGAACTGTATATCAACTACTGTATTCTTGCAAATAAACTATTTGAATTTAAATTTGAATATGTGGGGTAGTTTACCACAATATTTCTTTGTAACTTTTGAACTAAAGTGATTGAAAGTGAAACATCAGATTAGATTACTAACGAAAGTTGTGTCATTAGGAATGTTTAAAGATCGCATAACTAGAAGCTTCCAATCCTGAAAAGGAGAACGAAATTAACATTAAATTGAAACCTAAATCTAAAAATAAAGACTATCTAAAATCAGTACCCACATAAATTTTTTTTAGTAGGAATAGTCAGAGAACATCCTTTCACTTGACCTCTCTATGAAAATTCCTCTATAATATCAAAACCAATATGAGAGCCCCTCTATAATATTAAAGTTCACACGTTCAGGATAAGGTAGCCTATCCAAGTTTAAGTTAAACCAATTTCTAAAATCATGTTTAGTAGAGTCACAGTTTATCAATTAAAAACCGAACAGAGCTTTTCGTAACATGAATTCAATTCTCAATTTACCAAACCAACCCTTGCACTGACCGCGTTATCTCTTTCCAAGTTCAAGCCGTACACCTTGAAGCCACACGTACCCGAAACTGTGACACAGTCCCCTTCGGTCCCCAGACCCCGCGCGGCTTCGATTCCCCCTGACAGGCCACCATAAATTCCCGTCGCAGGCATCGACTCTGAGTGAAGGTTGCCCCTGATTTCCCATGCGGCGCCACAGGACTCGCAGGATTCGAAGCCTCCAAGCCTCCCTGGCAAGTTTTTAAATTGCCTCATTTACTGAAGTGACCTTGAAGGCCTTGGACTTGTCTCGGGGTCACTGTACGTCTATGATATTGTGGCAATAACGTATGAACCAATTGGTTCTGTAATTTACTGTGCTGGGAAAGTTAGGTGCGCAATGGCGGGGAAAGAAGCTAAATATTGTTAATGGGGCTGGTTTTGTGTCGAACATTTGTGTATGTATTCATTAAATATTTAATCGGATATAGTATAACGGTCTTATACATAAAAGTTATTTCATGTTTAGTAAACCTATTTTACTGTCACTAAAATGGTTGAATTTAAAAGAGATAAACATATTTAGCTAAAATAGGTTCTATAAACGTCAATAATCTTATTAATAAGACAATAACAATATACTTTTTTATAATACCGATTTTGATCAATACAGATTTTGAATTAATTGTTTCTATCCTAAGAAAACATAATTTAAATTTACGAGAAAAATACAAAAAATGTTTTCGTGCTTACATAAAAAACAAACTTCGAATTTTCGTGGCTGATATTTCGTTTCCGTCCGCAAGTGACGAGTTCGCCAATAACCTGAATCACCCGACATAAAATTCGCTAGATTCAGACTGGCTACGTACCCACGCATCAACACAAACTCACACGCACAATACAAACCACTTAACCCTCTTAACACCCGATACATACACCGAGAAGTCGCTAACTCAATGCAACGCCTCCAGTCCCAAGACAAGGGCCTACCCTTGCACGTCACGCTCCGTCGGATGGTCTCAAACAATTTAACAATAAGTTAGGAGCGACAGCATCCACTCGCAGTTAATCAGCGTCGCTAAATGTTAACTCAGGAGTTGATCAACTCAATTAGAAAGTTGAAAACGCTAAAGTCGAACGCTGGTGCAACTTTTGGAAGCGCAAACTGTGTGCTAGTTGCCAAGATTGGAGCTCTAGCGAGGCTACGTTTCGGTGATGTTGGACTGTTACTCGTTGTGTTCTCAACAAGGTTGGTTGACAAGACGGCCGCTAATGTTTAACTACTACAGACTGGAGGCATGATAGCATAGCCCTAAGGGAGACAACTCGCAAAAAGTACTGAACGGATTACGATGATATTTTGCAGTGTTTGTAGCTCATGCCCCTGTACTATACTATATATGTATGTATGTAAAAATAAATAAATAAATAATTGTGGACAAATTCACACAGCGCCATCTAGCCCCAAACTAAGCAAAGCTTGTGCTATGGGTGCTAGATAACTGATAAAACTACTTAAATACTTTTTTAAATACATACTTATTATACATAGAACACCCAGACCCGTAACAGAAATTGAAATTAATCATTTCAATTTCGGCCCGGCCGGGAATCGAACCCGGGACTTCTTGCGTGGCAGACCTGTTGTGACCACTGAACCACTCAGGTCGTCAATATGTCGTATAGCCATGATTTATTTCCGAATAATAATATAAACAAACATGACAGAATTTTACGCAAAATGAAGTCGCAGTGTGGTCGTGTGGTGTCCGGCAGAGTAGAATAGCACCAATTCGACTAGGCGACAAAAATGTGCAGCAGAGTTATCCATTGTTACTGCCTGCCACGCGTGGAAATTATGGCAATAACCACTTCTTTTGTGGGAGTGGCCCTAAGTCCTGCACTGGACTGTTATGGGCTGTGATGATGATGATGAAGACGCAGTAAGCGCAAGTTATTAACAATGGGGCCTAGCATTTACATATTTGGCGCCAGAGCAACGTTAACATGTCCCGGGATTTTAAGGGTGGGCAACGCATTGGTGATATTCAGCAATTCATCTTTAAAGTCCCGTGGTTATCAGCGGGACTATAAACAATATCTAAGTATATAGTTAGGACTGTGGCTAGGCTAGAGACAAAAGCGCAACTCTTCATAGGTACTAAATGTTGAGACAGATTTAAGCCCCTGTGTCGCTAATTTCCATAGTAGCTTTTGACCACTTTCCGTCAGGCCCGCTTGCCTGTATATCTACCGATTAACATAAAAAAAGCACCTGCCACTCAAGAACACACACCTCCCGCCACATTTTTTATTACTCACGATCATATTAGCATAACACCACGGACCTGACAAAAATGCGGACGGTTACTCTCTAATGTCATGAGTGAAGCATAAAAATGGCCGCCCATTTATGTGTGTGCGTGCTTTGATACTGACATTAGCGTGACAGCGCGGTACAAAATCAAATCCTATTATCCTAGCTCAAGCAAAAAATATTTATCATTTTCACCTTTTACGTGTTTTTGTAGATGTAAAATTGAAATGTGTTTCAAAGGATTTATTAACAATTATTTGTTTTGTTTCTTAAACAAAATGGCGGCGGATTGTCCGACCTGGTATATTTGTGTGAGTGTGTAGGTCAAGTACAACAAAATAAATTGTCCAGAAACTGTCATACCTTGCACGCTTCATTTCTCTTTAGCGTAGAATGTTGTCCGTATTTTTTACAGATGCCGTGCATAACACTTTGTCGCGCCTTCCCTTTAATCCATGGGCGGTCGTCTTGTGCGGCCGGAACCGGATACGGCGCAGCTATCAACCGCGCTTCTGTCTGCGCGTGCGCCGGGCGGGTGACGATCGCTTGACGTGTACCGCGCCACCAATGTAACTGGTCAGTTGACAAAATCGGAACTAAGGGGTTTTGTGCTGAAGTGACAGTTTCATGCGCACTTCTTTACCAGTGGCGCCGCTCTCAAGTGAACAGATAAGTTGGTCGCAGTGCAGTGATGGCTTTGACAAATTAACAATGGACGCCTTTTACGGAGCCAGATTTGGTGCGTGGTTCTGTTGGCCTGTTTTTTTTATTGTAATGGTGCGCCGATCTTGTTTTTTAATCGCTGACGAAAAAGGAGTGTTATAAATTTGACGAGTGAATGTATGTATGTAATCTCTTTATTGCATCAATTTATAACATTACAGCAAATAAAAATACAGTTTATAATGCAAAGGCGAGCTTATCCCACAACGTGATTTCTTCCAGCTAACCTTGTATGTTATGTATGGGTGGAGGTGTATGTCTATCTACGACTCCCGAACTGATGGACCGATTTCGATGCGGATTCTTTCAAATCACAAAAATCGCATTCAAGGAAATCAGAAACGAGATGGTTTTTAACTTTGATTTATTAAAAACTGTTTAGCAGTTAAGAAAATACTTGAATATATGTAAACTTGGACTTAATGTCCTGATTAGTGCGTAGGGCCCCGCACGAGGGTCGGGGTCCGCCTTGTGTGTAGGCGTATAAGATATAGACATGTAAAGCTGATCAGGAGCATATGAAATGCAGCCATATTGCGGAAGAACTCATTTCTTACACTGGCAGCAGCATTAAGTAACAGCAACAGTAGCTCCGTCTTGATCTAACAATCAGACCTCAGACATTCTTGGTCGGGCTGTACTTATAATAGTTATCTTATCAAATAGAACATTGCAAACATTATTACATAAAAACAGAAATAACAGGTGGTAGTACCACCCAGGCACACTCCTCAGGTTTGACGGTCCCACCAGAGCGGCTCAAAGAGCCGTTAGCTTATCACGTCTACTAACCGGTACACTACGACGGCCATGGTCGCACGGACGTCGCAAGAACAATAGGAGAACTCAAAATCGACCGTCGCACGCCCGTTGCGACAGCGCCTAAGAGTTCCCGTAACCATAGAAAACCATTCGCATTTGACAAAATCACAACAAAAGCCCGCTTTTCATTAAAAGTTCTACCACAAAAATCTACAAAAACAAGTGAGTAGGTATTCTCGCGACCACAGCACCTAATGCCAATACAAGCTAACCCGTTGCTAAACCTCCTCGCCATTGGCAGCCAAACGGTTTGGTCCAACAAAACACCGATTATTGAATCGAGTTACCCCACCACCGAACCGCCTCTCACGTCTGTGTCGCGTGGTGTACGTTAATATGTCGTACGTGACCAGCCTGGCTAATGTCTTCGTATAAAACGTGTGCTCATACGCCGAAATCACGTGAACTCCAGCTACGAACCACCTTACCCCTCGGAGACCTTAAATCCTTAGAGCAGAGGGGGGCAGGGGAGGTCGCGAACAAACGTCGTACGGCACCAAAGCTGCATTCGCGCGACTTTATTCTCCTTTTGATTGTGACGACGTGCGAGTCGTGACGTCACGCGTGGGGATTTCTGTGTTTAATTTACTTACGATGTTTTGTTGGGTAAAAATGTAGAGTTCCTCCCGGGGGTTGGGGTGTTGGCTAGGAATAATTTTTGCAGGCGGGCTGTTCATTTACGTTGGTGAGTACGTCGTGAGGAAGTGGGCTAGATTGCCCAGTGTATGGAGAAATTAGAGTAAGTATTCATCCATACATATTATAAAACAAAGTCGCTTCCCGTCGTCTGTCCCTGTGTATCTATGTACGCTTAGATATAACGTTGCAAATTGAACATTAACGATTATGATTGCAAATTTAAAATTACGACATATCCACTAGTGGAATATCCGGCGCGACTTCGTTCCCGTACTTACACCTACTTTACCCCTACTTACTCTTTTTTTCTTTCTTATAAACCTTCCCTTCTTTTAGTACATACATACATACATAGATACAAAGGGTCACACGGCGGAAAGCGACTTTGTTTTATAGTATGTATAGCTGATTTGATTGATGATTTTTTACAGGGTTTACATTGTTAATTACACTTAAATGTAGGTGTGTACGTAATTTAACTTTCTAAGTAGAGCTCGTCTTGACGCGCCCCACTACTTAGTTAGTTGATTTCGATGTGTGAGTGCAAATATTAATAACGACAGTTCATCTGTGGGGAGCCAATGAACGGCGCGTCCGTCGTTTGAATCTTACCGGCAATTGAATGACCAATTACAACGGCATTTGTATATGTATTGCGTCCATATTTTAAACTTGCTTGTGTGCGTTATTGCGATAGTGGGGCGCGTCATTTTAAATTAGACGAGCTCTACCAACTTTCTACTTTACATTGTCGTACAGTATAGAGTTTGTACTCGCATGAAAAGTAGGGTTAAACACTTGGCCGTGAAGAAACCAACTTTAATCCACAGGGATAGCGATACAGTTTCGAGGTCACCGCCAAAACTTTGGAGTCTATCGCGACATTCGCGACCCAATTTCTTCGCCCGCCATTTCTATCCATTTATCTACATCAATGGACACCGAAGTGGCTGCAGTCAGATAGAGACATCGTCAAAAAACGAATAATTCCCCGCCTATGACAGCGGGTGATTTATAACAAAGGCGATAGAACAGTTATCGCGGCCGCCATCTTGGATTCGAACGTTACATTTGAATATTTGTCCTTGGAACTGGATCGTGGTGCGGGCCGCACTTTTCGGGGATTAGGTACTCCGTCTCTGGACAGGAAATAGAAAAGAGATGATAAGGATCCTGGCATAATAGCGTGGCGGGTATTTTTTAGATAGTATACCCGCGGGGACTGGGGTTTTATGGAATTCAGCATGGGTATACTTACCGGACAAGTTATTTGACCATAATCCAGGATTTGGCAGATCATATAATTTTAGTGGATCGACTGCCATCTGACTTCAGGCAGTCGCAGTACTACAGATGGCAGTCGTACTTGGACAGTAATGATAATAGATAAGTTGTAAATTCTGAGGTCATTTATAAACTCTTATAATTTACACTAAGGCGCTACAGATTGCATCTTGCAAATGCAAAATGAAAGAAGACGTCTTGAGTAGGTAGAATATACATAGCTGCGCAATTTATTATGACCAGCGGTATAATTTGCGATCTTGCAAATGTTATAGCAGAATAAAAAATATTGTTAGTAATGTACAGAGTAAACTGTTGCATATCAAATTATGGTAATAATTTCCTTCGCTGTTCTATGATATTATTTGATTAAAGGAGTCCAATGATATCTTTTTATACAATAGAGGAATGACTTTCGGACAATCAAATCAACGATCGTTTAAACTAAGGGTATGGCTTAACCGTTAAGGATCAGAATGTTGATTGCCTAAAAACCGACAGGAAGTTACGACAATTTTCACGAATATGGAAAAAATCGAGAATAGATAGTCGAGTAAAAATTTAACGAGAACATTTGACTCAAAATCAATTTTTAATAACCACAGATAAAAAAATCATCTTGGCGTTAATGTCCCGGTTGTGCTATCGCGCACGAAGGCCCGTGGTCCGCCTTGACCATGATCCAGGATTTGGCAGATCAGATAATTACCAGGAGAACCAGATCAGATTGGATCATGGTTACACATTCAGTCGCCTGAATGTGCAGGTTTCATCCCGATGATTTTCCTCACCGTAACAGCATTGGTTGGTTAGCATTCAACCAATGTACATAACTCAGAAAAGAGTCATTGGTACATGTCCGCAGTGGAGTTCGAACCCGGTACCTCTCGCTAACGAGTCGGATACACTCGGCCACTGGCGCTCTTCTCAAATTCAATAACCACAGATATCTCTGATCATCGGGGTGTTAATGTTTATTTAAAATGTTTGCCCAAATAAACCCCCATAGCTCATTTTTTGCACCATTATTTGCTGTACGGAACCGAGTCCCCTTTCCCTAAACGTCCCTTTTTGTATATAAATAAGCTTTGAAAGAAATTGATAGGGATGATTGATCGAAAAGTTGACGTACATTGAACCGTAGCATCTAGCGATCAAAGTGTAGTGCTCAAGATAGGGTGTATTGGAACGACTATTAAATTCGCCATGCCAAGGAGGATATTCAGAAAATTTTCAAAGCATTTTTAAAAGGGGAAAGAAGTGAAAAGTTCTCTGCTTCACCTGTAGGCCCTATTGTAAAGGAGAGAGGGAGTTCATTTATGTCTTTGTTGATGGGAGAGTGGTTTTCTGAGTATATGATTAACCTTTTAACAACCGAACTTTCTTCATTAAACTTGCTCTCACTCGTGGTTCTTCAAAAAGCATGTCTATAGGTATCTCCAATTTTGGTACCGCATCTGATCCCCTAAATTTGCAGATGGCCTTGACGGCGATGACCGCTTTCCATCAGGTGAACAGTCAGTAATAAAAAACAACAAATCTAAGGCAAAATAATAAATAAGGTCTAAAATAAGGTAATAAACTAATAACCGCTCCTTTAACCGTTTCTTAAATGGTGAAAAACATTGTTTTATAAAATTACAAGTGAAAACTTACTAAAAATTGTCGGTGGCCTAATGGGCCCAACTCGTAATCCGAGGTACTGGGTTCGAATCCTAGTGCCACCATGTACCAATGACTCTCTCCTGAGCTACGTACATTAGTTAAACATTAACAGATGCTCTTACGGTGATTCAAAACATCATGATGAAACCTGCACACTCAGGCGCCTGAATGTGTAACCATGATCCAATCTAATCAGATTCTCCTGTCAAATTCTGTGTAATTACCTGATCTGTCAAATCCAGGATTTTGATCCAGGATCCAGGATTTTGGCGTAAAAGTTCCGGTTGTGCTCTCGCGCACGAAGGCGCGAGAGCACTTTTACGCCAAAATCACCAAAATTACATGACCAGCTACACAGCTACAAATACAACTACTATATTTACAAATACGTATACGAGTACCCAGGTAACATATTAGGTATACCGCTTTCGAGACAACTGAACAAAAGCGGAAAGGATAGAAAAATTACACAATAGCTAGTCGCCAGTAATTACGTCTTTGTCGACAATCTAAAGCGACGCACGAGCCATATCCATCCATAACATTGCCGAGAAGGAATCGGAAGAGACACAAAAGCCCTCCGCGAACATTGAAGAATGGATGTTAAATTCAAAGAAATAAGATCAAAAATCGAATGGGGGATAAAAGGCACATACGAAGGATTGGGTATTGAAATTAGGAGCCAAGTGTCAAACGCTTGGTATTATAACGTAGCAAAGAAATATTGGCGATTTAGACATGGTCCAGTTGGTCTTTTTAAGCCCAGTCACCGATGACCAAAAGGTCCGAACATCATTATTTACTCCGCGGTGATGTATCGTCTATGGTCGAATAACGGTTGATGCCATTTTTTATGCGTACACTCGTTTTGGTGCTGATGTTGTTTGGCAACATCAGCATATATCATAAAGGAAGGGTTACTTTACGAAATATAGCGGTATCCTATAATATGCCTTGACCTCACAAAGCCAGTAAAATTGTAATAGAACATGTTACACAGTGCAGCGTTAATATGGACAAAATGACACACAGAGAGAATAAATAGATACGAAGATAAATACTGGTCGTCCACTATCTACCTGTGTATTTCAATTTTAGTTGTTCCAGTTCATATATGTTTAGACCTAATAACTATATTTTTTTCTTGGTACCAATTATTATTTACAACTAGCGACACGACCCGGCTTCGCACTTAACAAATTACTAGTTTGTAATAGTAGCAATAGTTTTATTCTTAGTTCATCATTAGTTCCTCTTGAATCATTCTGTCTATTGGTGAAAACTGCATGAAAATCCATTCAGAAGTTTTTGAGTTTATCGCCAGCAGACAGGTAGACGGACGCGGCGTAGGACTTTGTTTTTATGCTATCAGTGAACATAAGAATACAAAGCAAGCGGGGAAAGTCACGATTTGTCCGGCCCAAAAATTAAGTCTGCATTTACGACTGCAAAGAAACCGCAGGAATTTTCGTAAGCATACTCCAAAGCAAGGAAACGCACATAAGTCACTGAACGCAGAGTTCCACAAACACCAAGATCACATTAACCAACTTAGAGGAAAACCAGCACCATTTCAACATCCCAAGTATTATTTCCTTCTACTTATAAATTCTCCGACTCGTCACCGGGCCCCTTTGTTTTTCCCGGAATTGAATTAAGATTTCGCAAGCAGAGACCGCGGGCACGAGTGTACAAGGATTCTCAGTTCTTAACCGGCATTTTGATGGCGACTAGCACTGATCCTTATTAGGTTTACGGAAAACGAGGGGCGACGAAATAAATTCGGCGTGACAGGGGCGAACGCAGGCGGTGACAACGATCTCCCGTCCATTGAACGAGAGGTGACTCAGACACGATACGGGGCAATATGTAGTTTGCAATTGAATTAAGATTCTGTATTGTATGGTACGAGACATGAGCATGCATAAGAAAATATGCGCATAAATAACGATTACAAACATTTACATTTATTTATACCAGAAAATTTTGAACCGGCTGAATTTGAATGCATCTGCAAAGCGTTGAGTCTATGGAAATAGTGGAGAAATATTGAATATTCTTTAAGAGTATTTAGAGAACACCGGTTGCGCATTTGCGCGCGAGGGTCAGGGGTCCGTGACCCAGGTATTTGGTAGATCAGGTAATTACAGTGGAGCGACTGCCATATGACCTCCGTGACCCTGTTAACAAGGGAACCTGACCTTGGATCATGTTTACAAATTCAGTCGCCTCAATTTGCAGGTTTCATCAGGATGTTTTCCCTCGCCTCTAGCATCGATTAGTGTTCAAACTAATATACATAACTCAGAAAAGAGTCACTAAGTATACGGTGGGAGACCTCTCGCTTACGAGTCGGACTCTTTAACCATTCCGCCAAGGATCCTACGCTGTGGCCTAAATTCAAACTCGAACCACCTAGTTGCCTGTCTGTATACCTTTCCGTTCCACGAACCGTCGATATACATCGTATACAACAGTTATACTGTCCCCTATAATGTCGTTAGCCCGCGTCCGATGCACAAAAGCCGTCGGCGAACGCATTGTCACTTTTAGAGGACAACGCAAATATTTGCTGAGTGGATTTGTTTTAGCGATCTTTTGTTTATAGCGAAAGGTCTTGTTCAAATTTTGTTGGTGTGTTTGCTGAAGCATTGGGCACTTAACATTAATTCTTAATTGCGAAACGCTGATTTTAAGATGTGATGGGTGCTTTTGACCTAAAATATTGGTGTTGGCGATTTAGGTATGGATTGTTATGTGATGTCAATCATTATATAGAGATACTACAGAGGGATTCCATTGATTTATGTATTCATTCATCTTGGCATTAATATCCCGGTTGTGTGTCGCGCACGAGGGCCCGGGGTCCGCCTTGACCTAAATCCAGGATTTAGCAGATCGTGATTTATTATTATTATTATATTTACTTAGTTCATTATTGCACCAAAATTAAAATACACAACGCAACTCATTGCTTGGGACACCGCTTAAATGTAAATAAATTCCTCTTTCCCGCTTTCTATATGCGACACAAATATATTTGTCAAAAAATTATATCCTCTAATCAAAGTTTCATCGCTGTTGCTATCCAGCCAGGGTACCTCAGATCAATAGCTCCCGATGACCGCGCCACGTCACAGCTCACCAGCCAGACGCAAATGCCAGTGGAACGCATGTCAGTCGGTGTTTACAGTTTGTTTATCTCCTTTGCCGCTGTCATTCCGGCATTGACTGCGATGCTTTGTTGGCGCTTGTCAATGACATGCTCTGTCGATTCTGGGTCTGGGTTGATGGTTGCTGTGACGTGTGTTGTTTGTTGTAGTACAGTCGAAGAAGCTGATTGTTTAGCAGCTTAATTGTTCTTTAAATTTGTTTTGGTTATTACGAGAAGGATCGCAAAATGACAAAGCACATGCCGGAAAATAGTAACATGGCCAATTTCAGACGTGTACTATGATTCAGTTTCCTTGGCTGTACGATGTTTATCCACACAGCAACGTGAAAAGAAAGGGTAATGATTTGTTCCACCATAGCACTTGAATTACTGAACTGATTTCGATGAGTGAGGTGCATAAAACTTTGAACATAGAAAAGTCAATGAAACTTTTTTATATATGCTGTCGATTCATATGAACTAACGAGGAATTTTGAATTTCAAAATGCACCAACCGACAGAAAATAATACATTTCAGCGCTAATGAAAACTAGCGCTATTTGTCGGTAGTTCTCACAAAGCCATCTGTGTCGTGTTTCAACAATAATTTATATTGCTTTTCAGTAGTCCTATATTAGCTTTTGAACTTATATTAGGGTGTAATTCTGAATTGTCATAGAATTCTGAGCTTACAAAGCTTTGTCTGAACGGGAAGTTAATTTAAAATCGAGTTAGTATAAAATATACACAAAAGTAAAGTTTAATAAAGGTTTTACCTTTTGTCTTGGACAGTATGATTTTGATATGATTCGAATAATATTTTGCCTCTAAAAATGAAAAGGAGAATATGACCCCCTTATATACTTACTTGTTAATCGTAATAGATATTGAGTGTTATCATATTATAACTCTTAATAGCCTTTTCATTGTAATACACAATACTTAACACCAAATCCTTAATAGTAATTAGTCGTTAAAATAAAAAAAAACCGGCACAATGATTGTCATCGTCACGTGCTTCCGTTCGCAACGACACTTCTCGAACCACTTCCACAGGACCATAAAGCTCATAAACAGCTTCTCTAATTTCACCATTATCTTCGTGTACATACGGGTCATTATCGCTTGTAATAGGATCATTAGTTACGTCAGTTTTGGCGAGGTTGTCTGGGAAACGGGACACTGTGCCCGAGGCGAGTGGGGTACAAAGTTGACACCTTGGCTATGTTGACGCCGCCCGACACAGTCTCAAATTACAAATCTCTCGTTCACTAATAATGCTGTTATTTTTACTAATTGAGCGGCCGGCCCGAGATTCTGGAGGAGTTTTTGCGTTGTCTCCGTAGGAAGTGCGTGTGTTGGAACAACAGCTTTATTATTCATCACCATGATCATTTTCGTGGTTTTAAATCCGGTTGTGCTTTATCATGGAGGCCCGGTGTCCGCAAATGTTGTCTGCGGGGTTGACACATCTCACAAATGTTATTGAGTGACAATTGAGTCTTAATCTACCACGCTGATTTAATCGCTACATTTTACGCGCATCGGCCGGAATACGACAGTGCAAACTATCTATGAGATTCTGTGGTGTTTCGATAAAAAGAGGCTGTGGATACGCAGAGGGGTTTTAGTGGGTCCTTTTAAGAAAATCCCACATATCCACGTCGCTCCTCCAGCTGTAGTGTAGTATCTTCCAAAGATTTCCCCTCTTAAGCAAAAACCTCACGATCTTCGTCATAACAGTAAAATTCTCAGATCAAATATTGGCATACCCGAATCAGATTGGGATCCTATCCGCACATAAGAAAGACTATTAGCCACCGCAGATTCGACCATTCTTTACATAAATCCCTAATTTAAGAAGCCCCCCAACAATCGGCATTTTCGCTCACTCAGCCGGAGAAAAACTCATCAAGCGCAAACCGACACCATTTTTCACACCTGATACGCCACATTCAAGTTCAAATACACCAATAAAAACGGTTTGTACGGGGTCGTAGTCAGGAGTGGGGTTGAAAGTGTTGGTGAATATTATTATGGAAAATGGTGGATTTGTAAGGAGCTAATAAATAGAGTGAATATAGGCTGTGGCATGCTCCATCATCAGCCGCATTGCTACTTACCATCAGGCGAGATGGCGGTCAAATGCCTGGCTAGCCTAATTTAAAAAAATACTCTTTCGCAAAAGTTTGAGGTCAAAATGTCTGTGTTTGCATCGTAGGATGCCTCTATGTATAGAGGCTAATCGTATGAATTAAGAGTTTAATCTAAACAATTTGCGGCCTTCTTCCATTGAAATCAAATATAGTATTTTTCAGGCAACAGTCAGTCAGTTGTTATTATTTTTATTTTATTTTAGAGCGGGATTTCGCTCTCTCTAGAATAAAGCCAAAGCAGAAACACACAAGGAAGGAAGGAAGTGATGTGTTTGATATATTATGTCATATAGATTTGTAACAAACTTGTGTACAATAAATAGTTGAAAAAATGTTTATTTAGAATGTTTCATGCTGGTATGGAAATGGTGGTACCCATTTCGGGTTTTAGTAATTTTATGATGGAAGTCATTATTTTAAATTAGATCAAAAGCGGTTCAACATTAGAAAAATTATTGTCTTTATTATCGGCATTCATAATTCTATCCCAAAGATTAGGAACGTTTATCGTAATCTGGCCGATCACAACGATGGTGTCTCATCTCAACAACAAAATGAAATCACTCCCAAACTCCATCAACGACCCCAACACCCTGAATACGGCCCAGCGCCGTCTCAACCCCACTGCATATCGAATGAAATTTATTTCTAATTTCGGTCCCCAATTGTCGCCGTTGCCATAGCAACAGGAGATGATTTATCTTTCCTTCACATCGCAGCTTCGCCCATTGTTCTCTCGTGTGTGTGTACCGGATTTAATATATCAAATTTTCTTTTGTTGAACATTTGTAAAGAGCACCTATCCGCGCATTGTGTACGCTGATGACTATTTTCTACTCACTGAATTCCTTCAGATTGCCTGTCTCAAACGGATTCGTTTGGCTTCCTGTATTTCGACGATCATCCAGCCACCTACCATGTGTTACTTTGGTGCACATGTTGTGTTGATCGGTGCAATTTTAATTAAAATCTCCGCTGGTATACTCTTCCCATTTGGCTTGAGCGTTGTTTCTGTGCTACTCCTAGCGCCATCTGGTGGCGCACTTGTTAAACAGTTGCTTTTTAAGAAGGTATTAAGAATAAAAAAGATCGTCCTGTATAATGAAATAATTATTTATGTATTTTACTAATTCTTTGGTTTCTCTGCGGCTTCGCCCGTGCAGACTTCTTTGCACTCTTATAGTTTGTTTTAATAACATTGCACATTTATAATATTATCATTTCTGGAAATTTCTTCATGTTCGCGTTGAAAAAAGAAGGTTAGTAGGTAAATGTTTTTCGTGTACTCGTTAGGAAACACGTCCCAAGGTGGACGTTGGAACCTCAAGTTGATGGATTGCCTCTTCCTTATTAACGTGTAGAAACACGGAGCTTAGGAGCTTACAAGTTATGTTTTAATGTTTACGAAAGACATAGTATTTTATTTATATAGGTACCTTACACTCGTGGGTGACTTATGTGTAGGATGGAAAATGGGCTGCAGCGTTGTCCATTGTTATATTTGTAACACTGCGATCTCCAACCCGCCTGCCAAGCGTGGAGATTATGGCAATAACCTCCCCTATCGTAAGAGAGGCCCTAATTCCTGCAGTGGACTGTTATGGGCTGTGATGATGATGATATAGGTACCTTGTAGTATCTGTCTATCACTACGGGAGAATGGCGTGACGAATATGTATGTAGGTATATTTTCCCTCAGGATATAATTATGATCATTGCGTTAATGTCCTGGTGGTGCTTTCGCGCGCCGGGTTTCGCCTTGAACATATCAGGCAATTACAGTGGAGCGACTGCCATTCGACCTCCGTGACCCAGGTAACAGAGGAACCTGACCAAATTGGATCATGGTTGCACATTCAGGCGCCTGAATATGCAGGTTTCATTGCGTTTCAGCCGTGTGGTGTCCGGCAGAGTAGAATAGCACCAACCCCTTACACTCGTGGGTGTCGTACAAGGCGACTAATGTTTTCGAGGCAAAAGATCAAGAGTCTCCGTAGTCTGGAAAATGGGCAGCAGCATTTTCCATTGTTATATTTAAACACTGCGATCTCCAACCCGCCTGCCAAGCGTGGAGATTATGGCAGTAACCTCCCCTTTCGTAGGAGAGGCCCGAAGTCCTGCAGTGGACTGTTACGGGCTGTAATGATGATGATGATGATTGCGTTTCAGCTGGTTGCGGCGCTAAAGTACAATTAGTCTCCAATTACAAAACGGGCAGACATCCAGTGACCGATATCGGCGTGGATTGCTTAACTATTTTATCGCTCTTGCAAGTGCGCTGCCATTAGAGCGGGGCTGGGCCCTAAAGCGGATGAAGCACCAAACCTATACTACTACACCTAAATAGATACAATAAACAACTTAGATACAAGGAGGCAGACAAGAATTCCTCCACCCGTCAACGCAGTGTTATAAATGATGCTTGGAACCCTTCAGCGGACCCAGACCCTTATTTGGGCGAAAAACCCTAAGTTTTACGCTTAAACTTTGCGAGAGTATCGACTGAGATAACGTGAATGGGCCGTTTTGTTTACTTTAGTCGCATGTTATTCGCTATTATACTACCTATGTTTATTATAATATAGTTCCTAATATTATAAACATAGTAAAATAGCGAATAAGTAAACAAAATGTATGCCATCATCGTAGGGTACCGTGGCGGAAAAGTGCGGTGGAACCAAACTAAACAGTTTTTCGGAGCGTCTTTTCGGATTCATACCTATAAAAGGCAAGCTAATTCTGTATTTGTACTCGTAGTAGTCGAGACTGCAGGGAGCTGGGGCTCTGAGGGAATCTGCGACAGATTGGCCAGCGACTACGGGCGAAAGTGTATGTTCCCACTCAGGATCGTTCCTGCTGCAGAGGTTATCCATTGCCTTCTAACGCGGCAACGCGGCGTGTGTCTTGGGTATTTGGTCCTGTGGCGACGCGGGATTAGTTGGCTAGCCCAATATTTTGACAATTATTTAATTTATGTTAAACAAGCCCATTAACAAACAGCTACCCCCAAACACAGCACCAACATGTACAATCGGCCGCAAGCATCAAACGCAATAGCTCACATACGCGTCAACGTCATTGCGACCGCGCGGCGTGAAGTGATGTGGTGTGACGTAACGTCAGGCCATGTTTGATTCACGGCGGTCTGTGACGCTTGCAGTTTGAGATATTGTGCTGATTAATATATTGATTACACGCTTTTGTTTGCCGTATGGTATCCGGCAGTAGAATAGCTACAGCTCCTTTGACGTACGGGTGTCTTGCAAGGCGATTGATGTCTGAGTGGCAAATGTGAATGAATAGAGTGAATAGGCTGTTCCAAGATGGGCATGCTCCATCTTCGGCTGCATCGTCACTTACCAACAGGTGAGATGGTGGTCAAATGCCTATCTTGTATAATATAAAAAAAATCAACAAGGGTCTAATTGGTCGCGAACTGTTGGTTTCTAAAGGAACTTTGTCTCACATTAAAGTTGTGAAATGAGGGCCCTGGAAAGGTATTTCTTGGAGAATACAACATGCCGCGAAGTCTTTCCTTTGCACATTAACATGGGATTCTCCAAAAGGCATGTCTACAGGTATCTCAAAGGCCGGCACCGCATCCGGTCCCCTTAGGTTGCAGATGTCCTGGACGACGGTGGCCGCGCTTTCAATCAGGACCGTCGAAAAAATGGAGTTATTTAAGAAAGGGGTACAAGGGCTTTTTACAGGGCCGGCAACACGGGAGTGACGGCCCTTTTATTGCATATACTGTTTATCATCAGATAGGCCGTGATCATGTTTGCCACGAAGTGGTATAAAAAAGACTCCTTCGACTTACGGGTGTGTGAGTGGCAAACCAATTACAACCTTCGTAGACCAGAAGAGAATGTAAAATGGGCTTGAGTATTTTCAAGACAGCGATGTCCAACCCGCCTGCCAAGCATGAAGATTATGGCAACCATCTAGTAATATTATGGAGGAGACTCAAGTCCAGCAGTGGACTGTTGGATGGATGATGATGTGAACTTATGTGAGAATATGCGTTCATTCTGCCGCTGAGGGCACATGGTGCGTATTTTGTTTGATACTTTGCGGGCACGTTCATTTCGTGCACGCTGACCGGTCTAAATACGTCACCACCTACCTGAATTAGCTCATTAAACGATACATTTATTTTCCCGAAGATTTTTACTATTTATAAGAGATTGACTAATCCTATTACATTTAATATTCTTGAGTTAAGAGTTCGATAATGGTCCATGTGACTTTTGTAATAATAAAATAATCGTAAGATAAAATTATCAAAAGCATTCGTGGAGTCTTTTACGTCTTCACGCTAAAACAGTCCATCAGTTAGAAACTCAGGGAAACACAATATATAATAAATCAATTAGCTAGTTATTATTATCACCAAAACGACGACCAACTTTTGAACAAATGATCGTACAAGAGTTAAAGGTCGTTTTAACACTACCGCTATTCGAAAATTTTTGGGATTCGCTTACAAATAAAATTAAATAAATAATAATCTTGACGTTAATGTCCCGGTTGTGCTTTCACGCACGAGGGCCCGGGGTTCACCTTTACCATAATCCAGGATTTGGCAGATCAGGTAATTAAGGTGGAGCGACTGCCATCTGACTTCCGTGAACTTGCTACCAGGGAACCTGACCATATTGGATCATGGTTACACATTCGGTCGCCTGAATGTGAAGGTTTCATCACGATGCTTTCCTTCACTGTAGGAGCATCGGTTAAGTATGGCAAGAGGATTCGGGATACGGATATGGAATTATATCGAATATTCTAGGCAGCTCCGTAAACTCCCTGATTTTTATATTTTTTATGAAAGAACGATACCACATTCAACCGAGTACACGCAACCAGCCCAATCGGAGGCCGACCGAAAGATGGCAACAACAACGAAATACGTCCATGCAAAAGTCATGTGACAGGGCGAAAATAGCCGTAAAAACTGCAAAATACCGAATCCAACCAGTTCAGTTCGAGTCGCCCGCGGCTTTCGTGCATCTGGAGGCACGGCCGTGCCGTTGCCAAGATGAGCACATAGAACATAGACTTCCTATCTACTTTTAATGATCCTAATTTAGAACCTAATGCATGATAGTAATAGAATAATCGCCTTCTGGCTCTGGGACACCGTCGTAGATTAGCCGGCTTGTCGGTGTTTTATCGAATTCACTACGGTGCTTGCTCCCAGGAGCTCCACAACCTTGTTCCACCGTGCCCTTTTTATTATCGAACAACGAGGGGGACAAAATATCGTCATCCATTTATGGTAAATGTCCCACCATCTCGTACTAAGCGTTTTGCATCCACATTTCTTATGCGCACTGCAAAGGACTGGAACTCTCTACCTGAGTCATTGTACCCCGATAAGTATAACCTTGGGGTCTTCAAATCAAGAGTAAATAGTTATCTTCTAGGCACGCATGCTACATCTTCGACCTCATCGTCGCTTTCCATCAGGTGAGTTGAGGTCAAATGCAAGCCTATCTACTATTAAAAAAAATAAAAAATAAGGTACATTTTATGCGCGTTCACCGCCAAGAAAATTCCATTCGTTGTATCTCCACAGTTCCAGGATATACCGCTTGCCATCTTTAAGAGCAAACATATCTTCTCCATCTATCTTATTCATTTTCATTTTCATTTTCAAGGTTGTGGAATGAACTACCTAGAGAGGTTTTCCCTGGAGAGTAGGTACAACATGGAATTCTTCAAGAATGGGGTTAAAAGGTTTTTACGGGGTCTGGTATTGCAAACGTCCATAGGCTGCGGTGACTGCTTATCAACAGGCAGGCCGCAAGCTTGTTTGCCACCTTAGTGGTATATAAAAAAAATGTACTTAACCGTATTTTTTTATATTAAATAAAGAGCATAAAGAGTATAATAATATGTTGCTGACAAAAAAAAACTTACATTACACTTAATTTCAATAAGTCTTACTGTTATGCTCAGACAGCCCATCTGATGGAAAGTGGTTACTATCTTGGCAGAGAAACTTGAAATCAGAGGACATCGTGTCCTCCTCTTCATGGTGAGACACGACATTAAAGAAACAATGTACAACAAAAATGCAGTTGCGTTATCATTGTAAGGACTAAAATGATGTGCCTCTTGTCTGTAATTGTGCTGGCTACCTTATCAAACCGGAACACAACACGGTAAAAAAACGGTAGCTAAGCATTGTTGCTTGGCAGCAGAAACAGATAAAGCGGTGATGCTCACCCAGACGGACTCATCAGGCTTGACACAGGCCTACCACCTGATATGTTGTGTATATGGAGTTAGGATTATTAGAGTTGAGGCCTTGGCAATTCATGAAATTTGATAGCTTTTTAACAATAAAAGTATTATGAGCGTACGAATCTTGGCGACCCATTTCACATGAAACATGTTCGGTGGGACTGCTATTGTCTCATTGACGCCCCGTGCGTCGAGCCTGGAGGGCAGGAAGTTCCTGTTTTTCGGAATGTATATTTTTGTAAATGATAACGTGGCTCGGTTTTAAAAATATTTTTCGTTGGCCATAGTGTCAAAGCCTATCTGAGTGCGAGTTTGATACACCCATGTAGGAAAATAACAAATATTTCTTTAATTTACAAAGTAAACTACCAGGAGATGGCCTAATTTGACGATCTGAAGCATTATCACTCACCACCATGTGGGATGGCGTTCAAATGTCTTGATATACGAATTTTAAAAATAACCTGAAGCTAGTGGGTATACGCACTAGTCTGCAAAGCCAGTTAAACAATTTAAAAACTCATTTCACTAATAAGAAGCTACATTCTTTATAAGTGTCAAACTTAAGAACATCTGCCTGATTGCCTGACTGTATCATCATCACAGCCCGTAACAGTCCACTGCAGGACTTAGGGCCTCTCCCACGAAAGGGGAGGTTAGTGCCATAATCTCCACGCTTGGCAGGCGGGTTGGAGATCGCAGTGTTTAAATATAACATTGAAAAACGCTGCTGCCCATTTTCCAGACTACGGAGACTACTTGAT
This sequence comes from Blastobasis lacticolella, assembly GCA_905147135.1. Lineage (NCBI taxonomy): Eukaryota > Metazoa > Arthropoda > Insecta > Lepidoptera > Blastobasidae > Blastobasis > Blastobasis lacticolella. The sequence goes on from LR990050.1 coordinate 19,415,315, forward strand.
CTCTTGCCTCGAAAACATAAGTCGCCTTATACGACACCCATGAGTGTAAAAGGTTGGTGCTATTCTACTCTGCCGGACACCACACTGATTACTTGAAAATTTACAATTTACGAAAACCAATCATATCATAATCACACCTAAACACCTTCAAACGTCCACCACCCAGACCTAGAAATTCAACCGCACAAAGGCATCCGAAAAGCGGCTTAATTTAAAACAGTGTCACAACACTCGCGTGATTGATCACAGTGCCTGTGCGCAATTTATTACACTACAATTTATAGTTCCGAGCGTCGGCCCGCTGACGGCAAATTGTGAATAATGCGATTATCGAAAACTTGATGGATAACTTAGTTCGGCCATCTCTTCGGGAGAGATTTGCGAGCGATGCCGCTGTTGTGTCGGTTTGGATGGGTGTGTGGTAATAGGTGATTAGGTGTTGCGATTGGCGGTAAATAATATTTAACAAAAATAAAAAGATGATGAATTTTAAAAGAAAATGGCCTCGATGATTTGGTAGCGGTTAGTTTTCAATTCTGCGCTTGTGATTTACGTCATTATCATGATCATCATATCTCCACAAAGGTCGGTCCTGTGCCTTCCGCATCCGATCTTTACCCAGGTGGTCCACCTTGTGGGAGGTCTACTCACGCTGCGCCTTCCGGTGCGTGATGGTTTACGTACCAAATTCAATTTTAAATCATTTATTTTGGAAGAGTATCTTTACTTTTGATCATCATCGTGTCAATGCCGGTTGTGCTCTGTTTTCTGTAAGAACTAGTTGTCTCAGGCTTTTAAAGGTGGGCTACGCATTGGTTATGGCCCTGGCTACTCTAATATCCGTAGGCAGCGACCACTTTCCATCAGGTAACCTGTAAAAAATACGTACCTCAAACAGGTACTTCAAAGGCCAGTACCGCATCCGCTTCCTTTTTAGGTTGCAGATGTCCTGGACGACGGTGGCCGCTCTCCATCAGGTGGTCTGTCCGTGTGCCTCCCAAGACAATATAAAAATGTGAAAAATAGACCTATATCCACAAACCTTATTCTATCCTTGTGTGAGAGCCCTCGAACTCACCTGCAACAAAAAGGGGAACATTAGCGGGGAGGTACACGTGGCAGCAACGTAACAAATGCTCACCCTCACAGGGTCGGAAGCAACAGAGCAAACCGATGGAATCCGCCGGCAAAAAGAAAAGCGATAAATTTCGTTAAAACACCTACAAAAACCAACGGCCCATATAAGGCGGGCTCTGCACGCTGCTACAGAATCGGTCAGTCGAGGAAATATGTTTTAAAGGTGTAAGTTGGTGTATTTTTAATATAGGGGTAAGGACATTAGTAACACCACTGATGTTAGACTGGTGTTGGTGCTCGGCTTACCTGATTGATTACCGTATAACAAAAAAACTATTTTAATAACTAGTTGAGAGCTTAGGAGTTGTGGATATATGCGAGGCTAGGGAATTGTGTCAGGACAGAGCAAAGTGGCGGCCTATAGTCTGCCTACCCCACCTGTGGGACACAGGCGTGAGCTTTATGAATGTTATGTATGTATGTATGAGCTTAGGGCTAAAAGGATCGAGTGGGACTTTTCGCGCCACCACAACTGTCAAATATGCATTAAAGCATTTGAATAAAAAATGAACAATACTCATAAACCTTCCCAATTTACCGACTTACACAGTAACTTTAAAATATGTACCATAAAACTACAACATAACATAAACATAAAATACCAACGTATTCTTTCTTGGCCTGTTAAAACAGGGATGTACCATCCTCCACCGCTTCGTCATATGAAATGGCAGTTAAATGCTTAATCATCAAAATTCAAAATTTATTTATTGATTAGGACATTAAATATCTCTTTCAATCGTCAAAAAGGAGGGGGGTAGGAAAGTAGGAAGGAAGCACACAGTGACACGCTGGCCGCCCAATGGCAGAAGCAAACCCATCCCGGCAATGCCAGGCAAAGCCGGACCGCGCATCACAGCCCCTAACAATATCATCATCACAGCCCATAACAGTCCACTGCAGGACTTCGGGCATCTCCCACCAAAGGGGAGGGCATTGCCATAATCTCCACGCTTGGCAGGCGGGTTGGAGATCGCAGTGCAGTTGATGTAAATCTACCCAGAAAGATGCTGCTGCCCACCTTTCGGATTTGTCCCTTAGTCGCCTCTTACGACACCCACGGGAAGAGATGGGGTGGTGCTATTCTTTGAGGTGGCGGCACCACACACCACAATCTCACAATCAATCACGGCCCTAACAATATACTGCAGGAATAAGGGCCTCTCCCACGAAAGGAGAGGTTATTGCCATAATCTTCACGCTTGGCAGGCGGGTTGGAGATCGCAGTGTTATAAATATAACAAAAGAAAACGGTACTGCCTATTATCCAGCCTACGGAGACTCTAGATCTTCTGCCTCAAAAACATTTGTCGCCTTCTATGACATCCACGAGTGCAAAGGGTCCTATTCTACTCTGCCAGGCACCACACGACCTATTCTACTCTCAGAAAGGTCAAATGCTTGCCTAGTTCAATATAAAAAATATTAAACCTGAATGCGGTGTCGTATAGTGTACAGCCAGCCGCACAGACTAATTAACCCCAGTACCGAAGAGCATAAATCGATCGGTTCTCCACATTTTTCTTCGTTACTACACGTTTGTTACGGGATTTTTTCACCGTTACACTGAAGTGTTTTTTGTGTATTGTTTCCTGTGTTCCATGAGTATTTATGTTACAGCTATCAGTGTCGATTAAGAGTTCTTTCAGTTACGACGTTTTGGGAGGAGTTATCTATAATTTTGACTGTAATTGCTGGAAATGAGAAATAATCCATTTGAAACGTAACATTTCAAGGTGGAATTTAATTTATATTATTGAAAAACTTTTTTGCACTAAAATGAATACAATTAGGGGATAATTAAAGCCTCTCTTTTTATCTTAGGAATTTGGACTTAATCTTACTGTATAGATAGTTTACCTGTAACAGGTGTCGGCAGTAGGTATCAGGGTATCAGAAGGGCGATGGACAAAATATATATAAGTTTCGTATAATATATCGTCACGGGGTAACAATCGGCTCCCAGTCATCTAGTCTCAGGGTCCACAGTGGAAGACCTAGGTCAACCTCGCTTCGCCAACGATATTAAGAGGCACACTTAACGACTAGCGAGCTTGTTATAGTCCTGATGATCGGCTAGTCTCAAAGTACGAAACGGTCACCCATCCTGTTCCCGGACTCTGCGAGCGTTGCTTACACTTGATTATCGGTTTCGCAAGCACGTTGCCACTTGACCAGTGCCCTTAACGAAATTCAACATAAACGAAGATGATTGTCGAATATTTACGATACTCTTAAATTCTGGACCAGCAGCATCTGATAGAAGTACAGTCTCTTGTTATTTTTCAAAGAAAAAGAAGCCAAGCTCATCTAACTCACCGATCATGTCCCACCGTCCCCGAAACACGGCCAAAAGCGATTCAAACACTCCTTAAAACTACTGTTAAGCCATCGCAGTATCTTGCGTCAGCATCACAGCATTACAGCTTCCTAGCGACGGCTGCCAATTGTTCATTATAGCAAATAAACTGCTCCTCTCTGTTTTTATTGTCAAGAGGTCGTACTCACTCGGGAACTGTGTCAAGTGCCTCTGGAGCTCTATGATTATTACCAACAGCTGTAATTGCTGGTGCTGTTTCTTGTTTATGTTATTGCTGTGAGGAGGCAAATTCTTATTCTACCCCCGACGGAAAAAGGGAGGTTTTGTAAGATTGACGTATGTATCTGTGTCTATATATAAATATAGTGTGCAGGTGCGTGGGTGTGTGTCTATCTGTGGCATCGCAACTCCCGAACGAGTTGACCGACTTCAATGTGGTTCCCTACATTTAAAAGCCAGTTTTATCGAGATGGTTCTCGGCTTTGTATCATCAAAATCGGTTGAGCAGTTTAGAAAATATTTGAGTATGTGTAAACTAGGTAAGGTTATCCGACGTTTTTTTGGTTGGTTAGGTAATTGAGAATAACTAGCCGTTCTGCCACGCTGAGGTCCCGGGACGATTTCCGGCCGTGCAGAAATTGAAATGATGAATATAAATTTCTGTAACGGATCTGAGTGTTATATTATATATAATAAGTATGTATTTAAAGTGTATAAGGAGTTTGTCAGTTGTCTAGCACCCATAACAAAAGCTTTGCTTACTTTATCCATCATCATCACAGCCCGTAACAGTCCACTGCAGGACTTCGGGCCTCTCCCACGAAAGGGGAGGTTATTGCCATAATCTCCACGCTTGGCAGGCGGGTTGGAGATCGCAGTGTTTAAAAATAACAATGGAAAATGCTGCTGCCCATTTTCCAGACTACGGAGACTCTTGATCTTTTGCCTCGAAAACATTAGTCGCCTTGTACGACACCCACGTGTGTAAGGGGTTGGTGCTATTCTATTCTGCCGGACACCACACGGCCACTTTATCCATGTCCAAGCGTATTTATTGCCAACATCAATTCCAACAATGATTCACTTCAATCAAGCAACAGGATCGCAAACTGACCCACACCCGATTCATATTAATTTGCATGAACCATTTGATCCAGAACCCTGTCCTTGGCAGCATGAAATTACAATTTTTTAAGTATACATTACGCTTTATGCCTGCCTTTGTAAAGTATCTGGTGTATTACAATAATTTGCCGCTCACAATGAAATTGTAACTATTTATGTTGAGCAGGCCGCCTGTTGTAGAGTACAAGGTTACTTTTCTGAATTGCCTGTAGCACAATAGCGCCCCAGTGGCCCCCTTCATACGAGTCGCATTATAAAAAGCACCCCAAGTTTATAACGTTACAATTTTAATGATTTCTCCTTTCACTCCGTTGGTAATCATTATGTTTGCAACATTTGGTACAGTATCGATTCTGTCATCAGTCGCGTCGGTGCCGTTATAAACGAGATCGTTACTGATATTTTGCTTATTAGTTTTTGTGGTATTGTTGTTATTACTATTTTCTATTTACTTATAAGCAATGTCTGATAATAAACCAACTGTTCTATCTGGGACCCGGTCTACTGTCCGCTCATAATAAAAGTTAAGCAACGTACGTAGAATTGTGGATATATACAAGGCTAGGGGGTTGTGTCAGGTTAGAGCAAAGTAGCGGTCCATAGTCTCTGCCTACCCCTCTTGTGGGACAGATGCGTGAGATTTATGTATGTATATAAGCAACGTACTGCGATGCCGGTAACTGAAAGGCTGACCTTTCGTACTTTGAGGCTAACCGAATAGCAGTGCGACAGGCTTGTCCCTCGTTATATGTGCCTCCTAATGCCGTTGGCGACGTGAGCCTGACCAGGTCTACGCTGGGGATCCTGAGACTGATAATAGTCTCGGGAGCCGATTGGCATCTCCACCAGTATTTCCTTTTTACATAGTATAAAACAAAGTCGCATCCCGCCTTCTGTACCTATGTACGCTTAGATTTTTGAAACTACGCGACGAATTTTAATGCGGTTTTCAGCAATTGATTGAGTAATTCGAGAGGTAGGTAGGTGTAAGGTGTAGGGTTGTTGTAGGATAGGAGTAGGAGCAGGGTAATGTAGGGTAGTGTAGGGATGTGACACCACGCGAACGAAGTCGCGCCTTGCCCCGAGTTATTTAACAAAATATTCATCACAAAATTTAAAACAATTCCCACAATTGACCTAAGTAAAACTGTCCTCAAAGTCCACGAATCCACAATCAGTCACAGCGGTATCTATCGGCTAATTCCTGCACCTCCCTCGTTTCAAGGTTTTCCTATGATTGGTCCCCGGGAGGTTTTATAAGGGTTGCGGCTGCCTCGCTGATTAAATTCAGGATTATCCCTTGGGCCGTTGGCCGTGGTGCCCTAAGATTATTGTCACTCCATTAATCCGGCATCTGTTTAATTAGATCGACTGTATCCGCCATATATTTTACTATTTGCCTATCTACAGTTTGTTTTCTTTGTGGACGGGATTATGGGATTTTGGCCGATTTTGTGCAACGCCGTTGAGGGATGGACTTTTGTCTGATCGGATGGGGTAGGTGATCGATTGGATTGTGGGTGTCTGCACCCATGTGCAGATTATTGGATGTTTTTGTACCAAAAGGTGGTAAAGCGGTTATTTGTTGTTTTACACCTCATGTTTTCAACCACCGTTACCGTAGCCGTCGAATTAAATTAATAATAAATACTTTTTACACTATATGGAGTTGAGACTCTATAAAAAATTAAACACATCGTTTGAAGAACTCCATCTTCGGATAATGTACTCATCATTACAACCCAAAACACTGCACTGCAGGACTAAAGGCCTCTGCCACAAAATGTGAGGTTATTGCCATAATCTCACAGTATTATAAATATAATAAATAGGCGGGTTGGACATCGCAGTATTATGTATATAACACTGGAAAACGCTGCTGCTCATTTTCCAGCCTACGGGGACTAGATATTTTGCCTCGAAAACATTTGTCGCCTTGTACGGCACTCACAAGTGTAAGGGGTTGATGCTATTCTACTCTGCCGGACACCACACGGCCGGGATAATGTACAATTAGGAAATTATTATCTACTAGTGGACTCGGCGCAACTTCGATTGCGTACTTTACGCCTAGCTACCCCTCTTTTCTTGCTTATAAACCTAGCTCTTGAATCACTCTATCTGTTGTTGAAAACCGCGTTAAAATCCGTTTTATCCGTATCCGTTGTGTAGTTTAAAAGATCTAAGCGTACATAGATACATAAGGACAGACGGCGGGAAGCGACTTTGTTTCATACTATTTATTGTTATTCACTATTTGTTTTTATTATATTATTTGTATATATTTTATTCAATCAATCAATCAAATACGTTTATTGTGACACACAGGTTATAAATTAAATGCAGGTCTAGGACTAGAGCGCTGTGGTCTACCTTTAGGCATACAATATTATTATTATTATTTATTGTTATTCATTATTGTTATCACTGTCACGGGAATTATATTTTACCTTTATTTTATCTTTCTGATAAGCTACAGTACCTCTAAATACTAACTGTTTATCTGCAATTCCATAGGTATTTAGGTACAGGTGATGTCTGTTAATAACCGTGATATTATTACCTAACGTATAAAATAGGTATACAATTTAATACTAACAAATTTCTGCCTGTCTCTATTCACCACTTTATCAAAGAGTAGCACAAATCATCAGTTGCTACATTGAAATTCGACGTTTCAATTAACACCATCAAAATCTATTCATTTTCTTTTTCATATTCATCTAGTTTCTGATGATGGTGAAAGTAATATTACTATTAATATCAATGTGCGAGATAAAACAGAAACGTATCATACTATTAAATATTACTACCATATAATATGTACCTACCGTTCTTTTGGGGGCGCAAAATCTATACCTTTGATTAAATGATGCGTCTCCAATAGTGACAGAAAGAGAAATTAATACCAAGCGGGTATTCGCAAAGAAATTAGCAGCGCTCCCCCAAAATATTAGTGGAATTAATAAGAACCAATATGAGAGACATGGAAGAGGGTTGATATGTGATTGGATCGGATGGATTAGACTCTGAGCAATTTGAGGCAATTCCCTTTTGAAGAAATTAATAGCTACCTGGTAGTGATTACGGGGTGGAGCTTTTATTTATGTTCGTCTCATAGATTTTTGTATAATTAGTTTTTGTCCGGGACTTCGTTCGCGTAAAATTTAGGTCCCGGACCCGTTCCGTGGAAACCACATTGAATTTAGGCATGAATTGTAGCTTCTATGCTATTATGCAAAATCCTGTCAGTAGTTTTCGCGTGAAGCAGTAACAATAATTTAAACATCACTAACATAAAAACAATACTAACCGTGTTAATAAACCCGAGTCTTAAAACCTGTAATCCAAACATACTTGCAAACTTTCGCATTATTGATACTAGTAGGAATAAGTAGGAATAGTAGGATAATTTTCTTGGATGCCCAAGCTTATGCTTACACCCGTATTCAGAGACGGTACTATTAGTTTCACAGTGTGCACAGACTCAGAGTTCCAACTAACAATACTTGAGTTGCGATCGGCACTATGCGTCTGTCAAAATTCGAAATTGGTCAATTATAGAGTCGTATTTAACACAGTGCGTTCACTTAGCAAAGAACCGATAAGCATTATCGAGCGGAAAACGGTTTTTTCGCGGCGCTGAGTGAGACTGACCAGTCAAAACTGATCAACCCCATTCCAAAGAGCACAAACACGATGGTGTTATCTTATTGCGTGCATTAGTACCTATGACCACCTCCCGATTTGAACGCCGAAAAGCGGGTCAAATTAGACTTGCAAGATTTGACTCGAACATACAAACACAAGTTAAATAAATGCTTGCAAAAGACCAAAATATCGGGGAAGAAAATATAGTAGGTTATTTCATTCAAAACGCTGTCACAGCTGCCAAACGCACCTCCAACAAAACAGCGTCTACACTTCACCGCCTGCTACACAAGCCAGGCCGAAAACTGCCCAGCTCAAAATCTAGCCCACTTTCCCCATTAGTGGGCTACAAAGACAGGAATGACGGATAGGCGGCGTGTCATCGCCGCTACAAATAGGGTCGCCATTCAGAGCCGGTCGTTATTGTGTTAAAATCAATTTGAATCATCCCCGCGCGTGCTGTAGTGGTGGGAAACGTTGATTGTTTTGTCGATGTTTTTTAGTTTTTTTTTGCTAAATTATTGTTTGTATTAAACAACAACTACAGACATGGGGAGCTCATAACTATATTGCCTATATTTCCCCGCTGGATGGCTTTAATTTCTTTTAATTGGTAATCAGTACAGCGCCTCGGTGATTATATGGCATATCGACCTTACTTATTTTGGTCTTATGACGCTTAATCAGAAGCTTCTCTTTTTATTCTTAGCCTATCAAATTAATATCTCTGAAGTCTTTAACAGTAATAAGATCTTGAATAGATACTAAATAATTAAAAAATACTACACGAAATATACCATGCTATTATTTCATTGTCAAGTACTGTTCTGGCAACCTCTATGATGACGTCTCCAACCGTTTGGTTTAAAAATTACTGATTCTGACATATCGTATGCTGGCTACTATCTCATACAAAACAATCAATCAATACTCAAATAGTAACGTAGCGATAGCCATCGATATCGACATATCAATATTAGACTCTTCCCAACTCTATTCGTAAACCAACACCCACGTCCAGTTGGCTGGGAGGATAGTTTTTAGGGTTTTCCACCCCACAGACTGACAATAACCAGAGTTCAACGGATATTACAACAAAAGTCAGACGACCCTAAAATTGCGTCAATCCGAGACGCAGCTAATTTTTCATTTTTTTTCTCTCCGCCATTCTTTTTTTGACAAAGGGCGTTCGGTTGCAATTTAATAGAGATTTGTTTTGTTATTTTTTTTTTGTAATAGCCAATGCTTTGTTAAAGGGTAATTTTGTCGTTAATTTGACTCTCGTTGCTTTTTTGGTGCTCAGCTACCTAATTAGACAGGAGACTCAATTTGAGTGTTATTGTTCCCAGTAATTGTGTCTAGACTGGTATATCTCATATTTTAAATAATGGCGAGAACATAATTTATTTAGGTATATTTGTAGAAAACAACATGGAGTTCTTAATTAAAGGGATGAGGTTTTTACAGCGTCTGCAACACGGGAGTGATACCCTGGTATTGTAATGCTGCGGTAACTGATTATCATCAGACAGGCCGCAGACTTGTTTTCCACTTTACTGGTAAACAATAATTACTATTAAACTTCATTTATTATTAGAAAAGTAGTACACATTGTTAACAGGGGCTACATTAATTTCGTTAAAATTAAGCACGTGTTAGAAAAATGTATAGAGTGTACCGATCTAATGTGTGATGTGCAAAATAAGCTATAGCGGCTATATCTTTCAGTTAATTAGTACTTAATCTGTTAAAGAGATTCGTTCTGAAATAAAGAACGAACATATCGTTCGGAAACATTGAAATCTGCACAGAATATTAATTACTATACGTAAATACTTAGGGAAATATTTACAAACTATATTTTATTAGATAAACCATCAAATCAACATAAAAATAATTATAATATCTAACACGCGCGCTCAGCGCTGTTTTATAAATTGCATTCACCAACCACCTACGGGTAAGATTTCAATAAAGAATGCACTAGAAAGAGAATAAGTTGGCCGAATGTTCAAATCAATGCAATAAAATAACCTTTTTTTATTGTTTTATATAATACTAGCCAGACATTTGACCGCTGTCTCACCTAGTGGTACGCGACGATGCGGCCGAATATGGAGAATGCCTGTCTAGGAATAGCCTATTCACTCTTGCCCTGAAGGCGTCCAGATTCTTAGAACTCAGAATAACAAACCATCTAACTAGAGACGTCCAATTTTATCGATATTGCCAATAGCTCCGAGCATCACCGAAATAATGAATGAAGCCTCTAAAAATCCCCAGACAGTGACAGGACAGGGCTCCGTGAAAACAATAACATTGTAGGGCATGACAGCTTCATTTTGTCAAGTCCATTATTGCATTTTTGTTCGATTCGTTTATTTTAGCATCCGCCGAACGGAGTTCTGTTTACTTAGGAGCACTAGAGGGAGTTTCGGGATTACCGGAACGCTTTTTTCGCCTCCGCGTCGTAAATTAGTTGGATAAATAGTTTGGGAATACCAGATTGGGCTCGTCTTATTTTGGGCCAGTTTGAGGTCGGCTGGTTGTATGTCGTTTGTTTGTAGGGATAATGATGTAGCTTTTTGACGTTTATCTTTTTTAGGTTTGTATTTTATTGTACGGTTCAAGGCGTGCATATCGACTAGTTTCGGCTTCGTATTTACATCACACGCGGGCTTCTGGGGGTGTCGGTAGCCTAGTGGTAAAGAGGTCTTGTACTTGTACTTGTAACTTGTAATCGAGATGTCCCGGATTCCTGTGCTCTTACGGTGAGGGAAAACGTCATGATAAAACCTGCACGTTCTGGCGACTGAATGTGTAACCATGATCCAATGCGGTCAGGTTCCCCTGGTAGCAGGGTCACGGAGGTCAGATAGCAGTCGCTCTACTGTAATTGCCTGATCTACCAAATTCTGGATCATGGTCAAGGCGGACGCCGGGCCCTCGTGCGCGTAAGAACAACCGGGACATTACCGATTTCTAAACCCGGCACCTCTCGCTTACGAGTCAGATACCCTAACCACTCGGCCACCGACGCTCCAAGACGCATTAAGTAAACAGAAAGTATTTCACGAAAATGATATGACAAAATAATAATACCTGAAGATTTTAGTAATGCTTTTAGTATAGGCACATACAATCCATTCAAAGGTACTCAGCGTAAAAGAAAAAAGAAACACATTTACCTCAGTATTTGCCGATTCGCTGAGTGTCCACAATTTAACAAATTGGTATTTCTAAACCATCATCTTCAGGATTGGCCGTTTGCTAAAACGTTCTCTTTTATTTTTGCAAAACGCAAACGTCGTCGAAAGTAATAGAACATTACTTAAGAAAGGGGGATGCTCGAAATTTGTTGATTGTACTAACAGAGGTACGAGCGGCGCGTTCCCACTGTGTCGTGTCAACAGTAAAAATATGCTGTTATAGACTCTTGAGTAGGTAATAAAATTCACTGAACTCTCTATAGAACCTACCTTCTAGACGGTCTTTTAATTATTTTCAAATTCAAATACGTTTATTGCATTTAGGTTTGCACAAACCGTCTTTTTAATTTTAACGACTTGAAGGCTTTGATTATATCCACCTCATTAATGGGACTGAAAATAAAGTTTACATTGCAAAGGCCATTAGCTTGTTTTGACAGTAATACTGACGGAGAAGACTGAAGATTTTTAGCCGTGTTTACAGGTATTATAGAGAAAAAATCATTAAAAAAAGTTGCTACGTCAAGATCGGTCGTAATAATTTCAGAATTGATTTTTAGCTGATATTGTTGATCCCGACTTTAGACTAAGTCTTACCAATTTCGCTCAAAAAAATAATAACGCTCCATACTGCTATTCTTTTGTTTGTAGGTTCATTGATCTTTTTCATATTGAAATTAGCCTTGGCGTTAAATTAAACAGTCTTAAAAAAATTTGAGCTCTTCATGTTATATAACTCATAGAGTCGCATTCTACTCTTATATAATAATATGCCTCCAGTGACCCAATCGCTAAGATCCATGGTTATATTTAATGCTTTTGGTTTAAATGTACTCTTAAAATCGCTTTTCACTACGTTAAATAGCTCTTTATCAAAATTATGCCTGGTTTCATCAGATAGGTTAACAAAAATTACACATTGTCAGCCAGTAACAGTCCTCTCATAGATTTGAGCCTCTTCCATAGTGGTGGAGAATTAAATCATAATCTCCATTCTGAGCAAGCCAAGCGGGTTGGTATCACAGTATTGAAACAAGACGGTCGTGCGATGGGCGGTTTTGAGCTCTCCTATTGGTCGGGCGATGTTCGTCGTACGGCCATGGTCGTACGACCATGGTCGCACGACCGTTGCCAATTAGGGCAGCGCCTATGAGATTAGTCGCGTATAACATAATTTATATTAAATAATCAAATTCGAACTCAAAATTTCAATGTCCCGAGCCATAAGAATCAACAATAAAAAGCTAAAAACTAACCAACTTTTTGTCGCGAATACTTAAAAACAAATCAGAAGAGCTAACTAGAATCGTCTCGCTCTCTCGCGCTCTCCTCAAAGCCTGTCATGCTACTCACTCCTGCATTCTCCCGTACGTAAACCTCGTCGCTAATCTCCCGTGCCGGACGCACCAACGGACCCGCGCCCTCCGAACGAGGCACCGCCAAATATTTGCGTAGCAGAATGATCCGCGTCTACTCTCCATGTAATATCGTGATGGATGAGGCCTCCCTGTGGATCCCCGCTTACAGAGTTTACGTACGACTGCGCCACTGGCTTTCCGTTAGCAATGTGTACTAGGAATGCATGCGTGCATGAGTTTTTGGGGTGCAGAGGGACTTGAAATTGTGTCATTTACGACTAGGGCACACAGGGTTTTCACCTATTTATATTTCGTGATAGAATCTGTGAACGGTCAAAAGTATTCCGCTGGAAAATTATTAGATCTTTAGCGATCCGCTTCGGTTTCGCACGGGCTTTCTCGGCTTTTCTTTACTATGATGTAGGTATTACACATTTAAAACTTCCGGAGAAAATTCTCAAATTATGTTGTGTGGCGGAATTCGACTTTACTTCACACTAACGACCCACCCCGGCTTCGCATTAACAAATTATACAAATAAACATTCGTCATGAATCACTCTGTGTACTGGTGAAAACCGCTTAAAAATCCGTTCAGTAGTTTTCGAGACCGACAGACGTTGCGTGGCACCTAGGTTTATAATATGTAGTGATGTAGATGACGTAAGAAAGATAGATTAAAGCAAAAAGTATTTTATGTTAGTCGGTAGACAAACAGCCGCCCAGGGGTATCAACAATGCGTTGCCCACCTCTTCTTCTTATCGAATCCATGGACTAAATTTTGACTTTCACTTTATTCACCAGTATTCGGCGATGCATAAAGCGCATGCATGGCCTCGGACAAGTCCATTATTGTGCAAGTTTTAGGGCACGCCGAGCATGAAACGAGGTGGTCCATGGTCTCACCTCTAAAACCCTGGGACGCGTTGTGCTAGCAGCATATAGGAAGGCAGGCAAATGCAGGGTCCCTCCACTGACTAAGCCATGGTTCCTCATGAAGCACTATACTCATCGGAACACAATTACTTTAATGATATAGTTGGCTGCGGTATTCTGCAAGGTTCCTCATTCGGGCGGTTCCAATCCAATAGAATACCCGCTATTGCCTCGATTGTCTTAAACTTATTTTTAAATACATATTGGTATTAATCCCAGCTGTGCTCTCGTGCACGTTGGTCCGGTGTCCCCCTTGACCATGATCCAGGATTTAGCAGATCAGATAATTACAGTGGAGCGTCTGCCATCTGAACTCCTTGACCGTGCTTAACTTTCCCTTTGTTTTCCGTTAGATTTTTTACTTTTTAAAATAGATTAATTAACGTAATCCTAATTCAATTAATACTTTTTCATATCCTTTCATTTTTACAGGGGAATCACACCAGATTGTATAGCAAAAACAATACACGAGAAACATATTTATTGCAAGCTACAAATTTATATCAAGCGAAGTTCAGCTATTTAATTGCTACGTCCTCCGGTGGGCCAGAGTAACTTGAGGTAGGCATTCCGATAGTAGTTACACATTCAGTCGCCTAAATATGTCGGTTTCATAACGATATTTTCCCTCACCGTAAGAGCATTGGTTAGCATTCAACTAATGAACATAACTCAGAAAAGAATCATTGGTGGTGGCCGCAGTGGGATTCGAGCCCGTACCTTTCGCTTATGAGTCGAATACCTTAACCACTCGGCCACCGACGCTCCCAAAACAGATACATTGTTTAAAGAAATATCAAAATCAAATTACTCTCTAGATACGTCTATAACTAACTATAAATATAAATCGTTATGCAAACAAAAAGTATGACGATCTATAAATTGGTCAAAAACGCCGCCAACTGTTTTGACACGGTACATGTCTATCACAGTTGAGAACAGAGATTTTTTTTCATTCTACGCTGTGACAAACGAAGAGACAGCTCACGTCGTGCACCTTGGCAACCCAAACGTCCGTTTTGATATATCTAAATATATAAAATAATTGAAAATTACGTATACTATACTTAAAACAAAATTATTGTTTTAGTTTAAGGGGACAATTATTTGAATCAAAAGTTGATAAGGAGCATCAACCCCATTATTTTTAAAGTAATTTTATGTGGAAAATTTCTGTCTCAGCTAATGAAAGGCTGTAGAAAATAGTTCTACCACCTGAGCTTCTGCAAATCGCAGATATAAAGTGTCAATGTTTAGCATAGAAAAGTGCGTTACTAGTATCAAATTGACAGGTAATTAAAATTTATAACTAGGCATCTGAAAAGATTTCAACACAGCAACGAGGTCGCCACTGGTTAGGTGTGCCTCTTAATACCGTTGTCGAATCCTGGTTGACCAAGCTCTCCGTTGGTGACCCTGAGACTGGTGTTACAGTCTCGGGAGCCGTTTGGCACTCCGTGATGGTTTTTAACCCCTGGCGAAAAACGAGAGGCGTTATAAGTTTGACGCGTGTATCTGTGGCTCTGTCTGTCTGTCTGTGACGTCGTGGTCTTCGAACGAATGGACCGATTTCGTGCGGTTATCTATATTTAAAAGCCAGTTTTATCGAGATGGTTCTTACATTTATTTCATTAAAATCGGTTTAGTATAGTATAGATATGTAAACTTGATCGGTGGTTTCCCGCTGTTTATCGGTCGGTTAGGTTATGTATAAATTAGATAATAGAATACTAGTGGACCCAGCGCACCCTACAACTCCCACCACCTACTTAATTCCTACCTGTTCTTTTTTTCTTACTTATAAACCTTTCTCTTAAATGACTCTATTGATTGCTGAAACCCGTTGCTTAAACTAAATATCTAAGTGAATCGACTTTCGTTTTACACTATTTAAAGAAGATTGGATTAGGAAACTGCACAGTATAAAACCCCAATCAATTCAAAACATATGAAAAAGCGAGCACCACAAGCACCGCGCTTGAAGAAATTTAATATATTACTGAAACAGTTAAACTCGTACCATGCTCATCTATACTGAAGCCCGACCCCCGTGGGACAGTCCGTCTGTCAGTCGCGACACATTATAATCAATTACTTTGGCCTCCGATCTCCGATGTCTGTATAAGCAAAGCTGTGATGTCGACAGAGCGAGTGCAATGTTCGTTCATCCACTTAGAATGCCATACGAATGAATAAATCTGTTTTGGCGAAGTGTGCGAGTTTCTAGGTTAGGTATTGAACATTTCTATTTCATTTTGTAGATATTTATTTACTATTGTCCCCCGAATGATGGAAAGCAGGTGCCTAAAAATGCCGGTATCAGGAAAGTGGTCTGTCAAGCCTTTGCACCACCGCCTTATCTAAAATCTGTCCAGAATGACTTGTCTTTTAAGTTATTGAAATTATGTATTTAAATGAATAATTTGCAGCAGTATTTCAATTCAAGATTTTGGGTATTGTTTGTACGCTAAATGAGACAAGTCATTCTGGACAGATCATATAGATATTTCTGTCGCCAAGCAACAATGCTTGCATTGCTTATGTTTTGGTTTGAAGGATAAGGGTATCCAACACAGTATCAGCCTAGTACCAGTATCGCCTACTATTTAGAAAAGAACTCCTGACAATGACAATGCATGTGTGGTTCTGCAATTTTTAGACATAGACATAGACATAGACATGATTTATTTTGACATAAAAAAAATCCATAAGCGTTTACATAATATGAAAATTTTAGAACACTTCAATACTAAACAAAAATAAAGGTACAAACACAACAAATCATGGACCAATGCGATGCCAAAAAAAGACCCCAGCTCAGCATTAGCTACAACAAATGCTGCAGCGCTGATTTTCAGTGGGATCTTGACGGTAAGGAGACCTGCATGAAGTACACAGCATATACAAAAAAAAAAAATGAAATATATACGTAATTAAATTAAAGTATACGTGTAAAAAAGGACAAAGTTAATGTGTTTTGGTACATAATCCAAATAGATGAATACTTTAACCGCCTCATAACCTCATATTGCTTTCCACATTGAGCAATCCCTCACAAGAAACTGCATTTATTTATTTTTTCCACTATTAACGAGTGTTTATTTTTACGTCGCCAACGAACGTCCACGTCGCGTCCACGTCGCGTCAACCGCTCGTGATTGACGCGCGACATTCGCCAGACGCGCGACCCATTTCTGTAACCGGCAGTTTTTATTTTAATTCCGGAGAATCTGTTGCTGTAATTCCGATAGCTTGGTTACTGTTGTTTTTTATTTTGATTCCGATACGTCGCTTGTTAATTTATAGGGTCGGTTTAATTGTGTTGTGTTGGAACACTGCGGTTTCTGTCATTAATCCCCGACGAAAAAAGAGAGACGCTGTGTATCTGTGGCTTTGTCCTGTGGCATTGTAGCTCCGAAACGGATGGACCGATTTGAATTTATTTTCTTTATTTGAAAGCCAGTTTAATCGAGATAGTTCTGAGCTTTGTTGCATTAAAATTGGTTTTGTAGTTAAGAAAATATTTGAGTTTAAATAAACTTGGTCGGACCGCCTTTCTCTGTCGGTTAGGTTAGGTTATTTATTAATACTGGATGTTCCTTCGGAAATAAAACGAGACTCACGGTTCCTTTTAAGGCATTCCTGTTGCACTTTAGGTTCAATTAATCCGCAAAATTATAATTAGTAACAAAAGCAAGCAAGAAATAGTTTTAAGCTTGTGGAATTCAATGTGGGTGTAAAAAGAAATTTAAAAGAAGTTGTCATAACCTTTTAGTTCACGTCCCTAGCTACAGTACTTCTAAACGGTTTTACTGGAATCACTATAGTTTCGATTATTTTTTTAAATTATTAAAAATTACAGTATAAAATGTAAATTTTTAAGGATACTAACCCGTAACTGACGAAAGCCACAACTGACTGATAAAATGACAATGTAAAATAATACTATAAATAAATGAATATAACCAATTGAGATTCCGGCGCCATTTTGAAGCAAAATACTTAGTGTCAATAGAATAGACTTCAGCTCCTTAGCTCCGGCCAATAACCAAATCGAGCTACCGAATCAAGGTGAAGCATGAAAACAAATATAGATCGGGGAGACGTCGTGTTTGAACAGATCTGCTCCACAAACAAGCTGGCATACCGGCGAATTGGCTTATTGGACTATCTCTGTTATTGCAAGCTTAGGTATGACTGTTCAAAGCTATGTCAGCCTGGTACTGTAATGGGATCTGCTGTAAGTATAATCATATTAATCATTGTTGTGTCAATATCCTCAGACCGCGTTCTATTCTTAATGTACCCTTTTCAAGAACCAATATTAGACTCAATTCATATGTCGTAAGAGCATCTACCCTATGCAATAAACTCACTTTTGATTTTGATGTCGACCTGTTCTGTACCCGAGCCCACAAAATTAAACAATTAGTTATAAAAGATTACTTCGTTGACTCTGAACTTTAACCACATTTCATTTACATACCTACAATTTGAATATTTTATATTTTGTGTTTCTCTAACTACTACTTATGAGCTAGTTTACTAAGTAAATTCAACCAAGTGTTATGAATTCTTTCCGCATTACACATAATTTTGTTACCTACAGGCGGAGACTTGTAATTGGCTTCCTGTTAACTGTATAAGAATATCAATTGCAATGTTATAGCTGTAAGTCTTCCGAAAATAAATAAATAAATAAATAAATATCCATCGACAGATCGCAGGTACCAGCTGGGTGCGGAATTCAGGGACCGGCCTTTGTGGAGATCTCTGGGGGAGGCCTATGCCCAGCAGTGGGCGTCTTCTGGCTGATATGATGATGATGATGATGTGTCAATATCCCGGTAATACTACTAGATGACTAGATGTGAGTGATTCAGTTGGTTAACATCTGCCACGCAGAGGTCCCGGTTTCGATTCCCGGGCGAGAAGAAATTGAAATGATGGAGTTTAATTTCTGTTACGGGTCTGGGTGTAGTATAATAAGTATGTATTTAAAAATGCGGTTATCTAAAAAAGAATATAGGAAGTTATGTAAATAATATAAACCCACTTTGGGTTTATTATTCAAGCAGTAACCTATAAAATAAATAAATAAATAAATATTCGTGAACTAATTAACACAGCGCCATCTAGCCCCAAACTAAGAAAAGCTTGTATTATGGGTGCTAGATAACTGATATACTACTTACATACTTTTTTTTAATATATTTATTTATTACACAAAAAACACCCAGATCCGTAAGAGAAATTAAAATTAATAATTTCAATTTCTGCCCGGCCGGAAATCGAACCCGGGACCTCTTGACCATTGAACCACTCAGGTCGTCCAACCTATGTTCTGGTCTTGTTATTTATGCTCGCACACCTGGATTTAATGAAAGCCAGTGCGCTTCAGTAAAAAAGCAAGGCAACCGATACTGCACTAGCATGATTGGTAAAGTATTCATCACTCAACTGATAATATAGTACTTACCTAGTGGTTATGGCATTTCCCATTAATAGTTTTCAATTCCTACACATTCAATCCCATCACACAAATATCCAATGTACGCTCTTATGATCGTAAAAACACCGTTCCAGTGCCCACGTTTTCAGCAAGCCATCGATGTCGGAGTTGAAAGCTGTGGTTTGGAAATTTATTATGTTGTCGGCTAGTGAAGTGGAGATTCATAATATATGCGTAGATATTGTCTTGTGGTTTGATCGAAACTACTCATCGAGACTAACGTTTCTTTTTTCCAAGAAAATAATATCATCGTCCGTATCTGACCGAAGGTCTTGTTCTGACCATAGCCGAAGCTGAAGCCAGAAGCGAAGGTATAAAAGCTAAAAAAAAATTATGCAAGATTGGCCACGAGCTACAATTGATAATATCAATGATTTTAAAACTTTAATATTGAAGATTTATATTTCTGCATAATATAGGAAGGCAATTTAAACCATCTCTAGAAGTTGATTTAGAGATGATAAAGAATGTCCTTGCAATTTATTTCTCAATAGCAAAAAATCCACCTTCGGCGAAACGGCTTCGGCCCTAGGCGGAGGTTACGCCGAATAGTAAGTAATTACACCTACACATATTATCGGGCTTGTTACCACAGTTAGTATTGTTTTTACCTCGATATTTCGGCGCAGTCGCATGCGTCATGGTCACGGGTAGACTCCTACACATACGTTAAAAAATACTAGCGTGCTTAACTCACCTGTGTCTTATTGAATCTTATTTCGTCTCATAACCTCAATGATAAAAGTATTATCTTATATTTTACAATGGTCTTGGCGACCCCTACAAATAAATCGCAGCGTATTAAGACCGCCAACTGAGTGACACTAAAACTAGTGTCACCTAGGCTTCAACTCTGAACTAACAGCCGCCTCCCGCACATGCCCGGCACACCAACCGCACAGGCGAGCGGTATTTGATAGAATACCATCCGTATCGATGTTGCGAGCCCCATTACGTGATTGAAACGCTTTGTCCCGTCGAGTATAAAGTCGGGGGCACGCATTGGTTTCTATACGATGGAAATATTACTGAGGCGCTGGTAGATGCGGACTGAAGAGTTCGATAGAGCGCTTTGATGTCGTATGACGTTTGTAAGGCTCGGGTCGTGAATTGAGTTTTTTTTTTTTTTTTAGGCGACAATGGCCCTGTATAATAATATAATATTCGTGGACAAATTCACACAGCGCCATCTAGCCCCAAACTAAGCAAAGCTTGTACTATGGGTCTAGATAACTGATATACAACTTAAATACTTTTTAAATACATACTTATTATACATAGAACACCCAGACCCGTAACTGAAATTTAAATTCATCATTTCAATTTCTGCCCGGCCGGGAACCGAACTCGGGACCTCTTGAGTGGCATGTTGACGATTGAACCACTCAGGTCGTCAACACTCAGGCCCACAGATATAATACACAATATTTAAAATAAAAACCAATAAACTAATACAATATTAACAATAATGAAACCTATACATAACAATATAAAAACAACAAACTAATATATTATTATAGTATACATTTTAAATTTAATTAAGCTACACTTCACTTTGTGCAAGACACATTTGTTCTACGTCTGTGACGTCGGCGTTCGCATTTGTCCCAGAAATCGCCGAAACACTACACCTTTCGGCCGAAATTCTTCTTTCATGAGGGATTCTAAATTCTATCGTATTTAGCCTGTCCACAAACTATACATTCGTTAATAAATTTGGTTATCTGGTCTCTCATCTTAGGCCAGTAATATCTTCGCGATAGGGCTAGGTAGCATTCGTTAATGCCACGATGGTTCGTCTTCCCGTCGTGATGGTGGCGAATGATATCCTGTTGGCGTAGGTACTCTTTGACATTTTCTAATTCTGTTTTAGCCAATACGAGATTCATTGATGAACTTTTAAATTTATCTTGGATAATAGGGATAATGGAGTACATGCCTAATGGTGGGTTTATTAAGATAGCGGTTTTGACTTTTGGGTTTACGTATTCTTTAATATATTAGTAGTTTTGTATTTTTTGTCTTTCTTTTCCTGCACCGCCTACCTTTCTCAGGCTTAGATGACCCCGGTTGACTGGTAGGTAAGGCTATTTTAGCTTTAAGTCCGCCACTGTACTTTTGTGCATAAAGCATAAATAAATAAATAAATAAATATATTTCACTGCATCCTCTTCCTAAGTATAAAGTCTTTCGTCGGAACCAATGCCACGAACGAATTGAAATTACGTTCATGACTCGACGGTAAAGGCGACGTAAAATCCCTCACGACGTGAAATGTTTAAATGGTGACTACTGGAGCGTCGACGGTCGTGTGATTACGGTATCCGGTTTGTAAGGAAGATGTACCGGGTTCGTATCCCATTGCGGCCATGTGTTGTTTGTTTTATTTTAATATTACCAACTAGAGCGTCATTGGCCATGTACCAATGTCTCTTTTCTGAGTTATGTACATTAGTTGAATGCTAACCGATGGTCTTACGGTGAGGGAAAACATCGTTATGAAACCTGCAAATTCAGGCAACTGAATTTGTAACCATGATCCAATTTGGTCAGGTTTCCCTTGTAGCAGGGTCACGGAGGTCAGACGGCAGTCGTTCCAATGTGATTACTTGATCTGCCTGGATCATGGTCTAGGCGAACTCCGGGCCGTCGTGCGCGAGACTAGAACCGGGACATTAATGCCAAGATTTTTGTTTTTATTGTAATTAAATGATATCTACTCAGTGACACAGAGGTAACTGTTACGCAAAGTATCTTGTTCAGTAACAACAACAATGTATACAAGAATTAAACTTTGTATGATTATAGCTAAAACCCGGCCAAGAGCGAGTCGAACTGGCGCACAAAGGGTCCCGAACAACCAACCAACATTTTGATGCCAGAACAACGTAATTCGTCAAATTTGAGATTTAGTGTACGACTCACGCTTGACCGTTATTTAGCTATTATCATACAAAGTTTGGTGCTTGTATGTATTGTCGTTATAATTCTTGTGTGTATTGCCGATACAAAGAATGAAAGGTGGTGGCCAAGGTGTGTCAGGCCTCGTGGAGTGTAGGGTTCTGTAGTTGCCTGTCAATATGTACGCTTAAAAGATCTAGCTTAGAAGCTAGCACATCATTCAAACTGTTGCAAGAATCAGGCTAATATTGAGACATTTCATTTGTTTGCTGTACCTATCAGCTGATTCCTCGAAGAAAGTGATAAACAATAAATTAATGCTCCAGATTCTATCCACCAGCAGTATAAAATGAGCTAGCACCACTATCGACGTATATCGGAGTCAGTCCAAAGTCTAAACGGGATAAGTCGAGATGCAGTCTTCTGTACATATCAGAACGAGAATCGCCAGACTCCTTTGTTAAGGTCAGCACTTTACTATATTGTCAAACGACGGTATAAAGAAGCATAGGGCGTTTTTGTGTCGAAAATTGTATTTGGCGCTAGTGGTTTTCGTATCTTAGCATCCTATGTTTATGGATCCTTTCGAACTAGCCGCGTTCTCATCTCCCATAGAATAATGTTAAAAACACAAACGGCATAAAATTATCTTTTTAATACAGCTCTTATGATGGCGATTAACATTATTCGTTTAAGGTGCTTTATTACATTTTGAAAACCCTTTATTAAAATCAAGGGAGGCAAGTGGGTAAGTCTGGTAAGGCCAAGGTAAGGTGGTCGACCGGAAACGTACCGGAAGACGCAGCGTGGGTCGCAGGTACCAGCTGGATGCGGAAGGCACAGG
Organism: Blastobasis lacticolella; assembly: GCA_905147135.1. Taxonomy (NCBI): domain Eukaryota; kingdom Metazoa; phylum Arthropoda; class Insecta; order Lepidoptera; family Blastobasidae; genus Blastobasis; species Blastobasis lacticolella. Next base: position 19,438,308 of record LR990050.1, read on the forward strand.
ACCGGCCTTTGCGGAGATCTCTGGGGGAGGCCTATGCCCAGCAGTGGGCGTCTTCTGGCTGATATTATAATGATGATGAAGTGGATAAAGGATATGAATAGGCCCTAGCGCTCTCCTCTAAGGCCAACCCGGACGTAGTCCTGACAGACGGAGGAGGCTCTGACGAGATTTCTCCCTAAGGGGTTGTGTGGGTTAGGTTAGTCGCAGCATCTAAAAGCCAAAACAGTTTCCTGTCACGGTCATCAGGCTCCAAGCCAACTTCACCCCTGACCCCGGGCCTCTTGCTGACAGACGGACAAGGCTCGGATTGTGCCGGTCAGATGACAGTTGCCGCATGTAGAAAGCCAATACAGAGCCCTATCACGATCATCAGGACCTAAGCCTACTTTACCAGCACGCGGTCCCTCTGCTGACAGATGGATGAGGCTCGGGTTGTGTGTGTGAAAGTTGCCGCACGTAATAAGCCAAAACACAAAAAATTTTGTTGTCAATGAGAATGCGAATGGATGGGTCGGCTGACGGCGCTCGACATATTATTATACTGCAATAATAAAACGAGTAAACAAAATAGAGAAAGACAAATTCAAAAGGCAGAAATGACGCATAAGTTAACTGGCGCATTAAATAATAACAAAAACGCATCAGTACCCATAAAAACTTCACCGCAGTGTAGTGTGAATATAAACTTAGGCAAATAACTAAGAGCAGAGATGAACTAAGAAGAATTCATAAAAATCATACTGTCATTAGAAAACACATTTTTTAAAACTCATGATAATCGAATAGCTCCTGGCGACTTCATTTATTGACGCTTAAATTACCCTTGCCATCAGGTAGGTTGTCTGCTCGTTTGCGACTGCGTAGTAAGTTACTGCGGGTTCGATCCCTACAGCGGCCATATACCAATGACTCTTTTTTTTTGCTATGTACGTCAATTAAATACTAACCGATTCTCTTACGGTGAGAGAAAACATCGTAATGACCCCTGCACATTCAGGCGACTGAATGTGTAACCATGATCCAATCTGGTCAGGTTCCCGAGGTAGCAGGGTCACGGAGGTCAGATAGCAGTCGCTCCAATGTAATTATCTGATTTCCAAATCCTGAATCGTTGTCAAACTGGACCCTCGTGCGCGAGAGCACAACCGGTACATCAACGCCAATATGATATTCTGATTTTTATAATATTTTTACTTGCCGGGTCAAAATACCTATAGTAAATGCAATTGTTACTTGATTCCATTAGAAAAATCGTAGCACCTCGTGAAGCAAACATGTTTTCCATGAGCCCCTCACTCCGTCTCTGTAAGCAAGACCTACTCTAGGAACTGTGCATAAGTTTGCAAACTCAATATCATGGAAGTTTCCTTCCGATAACATAGTTTCAAGTACAGTTTTCATTTTGTATTTTTTAATCTGTTTTCCTTGGCGGAGAGGAAATATGAAAAGTGGCCGACTTACAGCGCCGTTGCTCTTTTTATAATGGGCTAAGTTTTATGTGTGGGTTATTCTTTTACTGCTGTTGGTGTAGGTATTTCAATCATTTAAGATTGAGTCTCATGTCATGTGCACCGATTTCGAACTCTCAGTTAGGTTTTATCGTTTTAGATTTTTTTATTAAACTAGAAAGGCATTTTGGTATACACTCTAGCCTGAAAGCGTTCACATCATAATAATAATAAATAAATAAATATGCTTAGACAAATTCACGCAGCGTCATCTAACCCCAAAGTAAGCAAAGCTTGTGTTATGGGTGTTAGATAATTAATAAACTATATACCTATGTACTTTTTTAAATACATACTACTTATACATGTATGAATACTATACTCAAACCCGTTACAGAAAGTAAAAATCATAATTTCATAATGATCAGGGAACAAACTTTCACTATTGTGAAAGAAAACGTGAAACCTTTGCGTCGAACATGATCGGATGGTAGCAATGGATGGTAGCATTGCATTGTGATACGATGTTACCGAGAATTCAATGAGATCTATTTAGATAATCAATAGAAACCACGACTTTCTGATCTGCTAAATCCTGGATGAAGATCAAGGCGGAGCCCGGGCCCATGCGCGCAAGAGCACAACCGGGACATAAATGCCAAGACGACCACCAAGGCGCTGTCCTAATTGGCAACGGTCGTACGAACATAAAGTTGACAGACTACGTTTTTTTATACCTACTACACAGGTGGCAAACAAGCTTACGGCCTGCCTGATGGTAAGCAGTCACCGCAGCCTATGGACGTTTGCAATGCCAGAGGCGTCACCCAGGCGTTGCCGACCCCGAAATAACCTTTTCACCACTTTCACAGATATGTATTTTCTCAAATTCGTTTAGAATGCAACGCAAACATACTTATTCCAAGTGCAACGACTACGTCCAAAGATGTCGACCACCAAACTAATTCACACTCCACACTCCACTCCGCTATTAGTATAGGTAATGCCCGAAGTATCACACATTCGTGCATTAATATTAATCGCGGTTGCTCGTCTGTTTGTCCATTTGCTGATCAAACAGTGTGGCACAAAAGTGCCGTCCTCGTTCAAATACAGCGGGCAAACATGGATACATCGCGAGTGTCGACTTAATTTGGTATTTGTTTCCGAGGACCGTTTTCGCGGTACTCACTTACTTATACTAGACATAGTATAAAACAAAGTCGCTTTCCGTCTGTCCCTATGAATCTATGTATGTCGGCGGTTTTATAAATAAATAAATAAATATTCGTGGACAAATTCACACAGCGCCATCTAGCCCCAAACTAAGCAAAGCTTGTGCTATGGGTGCTAGATAACTGATATACTACTTAAATACTTTTTTTAAATACATACTTATTATACATAGAACACCCAGACCCGTAACAGAAATTAAAATTCATCATTTCAATTTCTGCCCGGCCGGGAATCGAACCCGGGACCTCTTGCGTGGCAGACCATTGACCATTGAACCACTCAGACAATCGTACCACTTTCGTACCTAATAAAATAAAATAATAATAATAATCATGCCGTTAATGCCCCGGTTGTGCTCTCATGAGGGCCCGGGGTCCGCTGTGACCATGATCAAGGATTTGGCAGGTCAGGTAATTACAGTGGAGCGACTGCCATCTGACCTCCATGTCCCTGCTACCAGGGGAACGACCAGATTGGATCATGGTAACACATCCAGTCGCCTGAATGTGCAGGTTTCATCACGATGTTTTCCCTCACCGTACCCTCACTTACGTACCTAATGCAATGTATTTTTGCTAGACAATTCTATCGTCTGGTGATATGTGAGGACGTGGTCGAATATAGAGCATTCCTGTCTGGAATCTATTAGTCACTTTATATCTGGCCTTGAATGTGCCCAGTAGCCGTATTCTCAATGGCTCGGAAATCGGATTCGGATACGAAATCGAAAAAATGTGGTTTTACGTAATTTTGATGAAATTTTCATATGGTATAGACAGTAGAGTTTCTGTGTAATCTATCGGGATTCTGAATAACAGTTTTCGAATCGATCGACACGGATTCCCCACTGACGATTTCGTGTTGAATCGTTCGGAAACGGTTTCGAATCATTGTGAATACGGCTACAGATTACATTGTTAATTAAACACACAAGAAACGCATTCACTTAAACTTGCAAAAGCAGTTTGGTGTAAAAAATAGTATAAACTAACATACTACAACAAATGTAATCGAGTGTAAAATACACAGTAAATTGAAGTGACACTATCCTGGCTATTTCCATTCAACCATTTTGAATCATGACTTATTTCCGTTCAAGTTGCTGCATAGTCTTTTTCTGTATTAGAACTGGTATAAATCAGTTCAGTATATTACCGAGTTCACTCACTAGAAAGATGTCATCTTCATTCAGAATATTTGTTGGCACAGTTTCAAGTTACCTACGGTGGAGCATGAAATACATTTATACCAATGAATCTTAGTTGAGATTTGTTTTCGACTACAAATTCATATTTGGTTTGCATCGATACAAATTTACTCAAAATAATAACTTACAGTAAAATTGTGGAACTAAAAATGTTTCTCTTTTAATGTTATGCGGCAGACAAGCCGTCACCTGATAGAAAGTGGTCACCGCTGTCTATGGAGATCAGCATCACCAGGGGAGTTAGCAACGTTGCCCGTCTCTGAAGAGACCTCTAATATATCTCTTGAACGATCCTATGTCATAGTCCAAAGGAAACACTGTGGCGGGGAGCTCATTCCACATATGAATCGTACGAACAAGAAACGTTCTTTCGGATCTTCGCGTGGTAACAAACAGAGAGTCTACGTAGTGAGGATGAGTATCCAGATCCAGCCCACGGCGGGTGGTGTGATGGCAGAATTGTGCTATAGGCGCCAGATCGAAAAGTTCTTGAATGAGAATTACGTTAATTTAATATTTAATTTGATTTGATATAGCCGCTGGCGAATCATATGTCGCAGCCGCAGCCAGCCTGCCAAGAATGTCTGTTTTTCAGTATTTTAGCCACCACCTCTTCATCAATATCAGTTATTGCCTGCGAAATGTATTAGGAGAACTATATATATCTAGATAACACGTATATAATATATATACACTCTTAGTTAAATACGAAACCAAAAAATATTGAATGTGGTTATCGAAACAACTGACGTGGCCCAAAAGCCATGTTGCCCGAATGCCGTTTGATCTGTGGGGGAAACGAATCACCGAATGGGTCCCACCTAACGCCGAAAGACGTGGTAGGCCTCAAAAAAGATGGCACGGCGAATTAGAGGCGTATGTGAAAGAGTGGAGAGACTTAGAAACAAATAGATCTAAGTGGAAAAAGGGGAGAGAATCATTTGCCCAGCAGTGGGACACGTAACGCTCCTAAAAAAGTGAATATTGAATTCTAGTGTTCTAGAACTGTCTCTCTCAAACGAACAACACGTGTAAGCGATGCCAGACGACGAATGTGGATGAGAGATCATTGGACAGGATGTGTGGAGCGACATCGACTGTCATGTTGCGCTTTAATTTTGTTTCGGTTGTCGGAAATAGTGTCGACATGACTGCGTTGGGTTCATTAAATTCAATTACCGGCAATTTAATATGGAGGAGACCGGCACTATTGCCATTTATATAATATTCATATTGACGTTAAGATTCCGGTTGTGCTCTCGCGCACGAGGGCCTGGGGTCCTCCTTGACCTTGATCCAGGATTTGGCAGGTCAGATAATTACAGTGGAGCATCTGCCATCTGACCTCCGTGCCCTGTTACCAGGGGAACCTGACCAGTTTAATGGTGGTCACACATTCCGTCGCCTGAATGTGCAGGTTTCATCACGATGCTTTCCCTCACCGTAAGAGCGTCGGTTAACATTCAACTACGTAAAGTTGACCACAGGGCGGTTCGGTGCTCATTGGGGGAGGCCTATGTCTAACAGTGTGGTCTATTATAGCCTGATCAATGAAATATTTTTATTCACAGTTGTTTATTGGTCAGTACGGAGAAAAGAGCCCAAAATACAGCAATAGGCCCACCCATCCTACCGTAACTCATTCACCTCCAGCCGCACAAACAAACAAACTCGCGATAAATAATAAAGCCGGCAGTGCATAACAACACTTATGGAGTTTAATTAGTCCCAGCAGAGGAATGTGTCCCGTTGGATTTATGGGCATAATTTACTGTCCCGGAAAAAAGGGACAAATAAACGGGACAATATCGCTAGAGGCGGTTGCGGGGAGGCTTTGCGCTCATTTTTATGGTCACTCTTTGGGTCACTTTATTGTTATCATGGGTGCTTACGGCAAGAATTAGAGAAGTTTGCGCGAACGATAATTGTTGAGCGAGACAGCGATGGTCGCTTAGACTTATTATTAGCTGGCAGTTCCTACCAGTTTACATGATCATGTTCTCTATAGCTCTCTATATTCGCCTTTTTTGCGCTGTCCCCGCAGGGGTTTTACCCGCACCTGTGATTAGGTCTGACCTGGTATAACCGAGAGGCCGATAGGACCCTGGATGGAGAAGGGTAAGTAGGTGTCAGCGCACGGGGTCACCAGCACTTTAACGACATTTTCGTGTTGTCCTCGTACCGGCAGATTACAAGTAAAATATAAAAAACAGATGAAATAATAGTATCGGAGTTAGTGCCTGTTCACAGTAACTGCAGAAAACACATTATCTTAGTCACAGAATAGTTCGTATTGGATTATTCTACATCTACCATGGCTCTGCCTGGCATTGTCGAGCACGGTCCGGTCGTAGTTGGCGTGGGGTGGGTTTGCTGCGGCCATAAGGTGGACAGCGTGTCACTGTGTTTCCTTCCTACTTTCCTAGGGAGGCCCTTTAGGAGGGCCTTTTTGACGATTGAAAGAGATATTTAATGTCCTAATCAATAAAGAAATTTTGTATTTTGAATCATGATCCATTAAGGCCACAATTGGATTTGAAACTTTTCAAACACATACCGTCACGGGGTGCCAAGACTCCGAGACTGTTCTGTCTTAGGGACCTTGGTCAACCTTGCTTCGTCAACGATATTAGGAGGTCACAAGCACCACCTGTGCCGCTTCTTCCGTGTGCGCTTTCTCCTGTGTCGCCTGAACCTGCAGGGTTCACCACGATGTCTTCCCACACCGTAAGAGCATCGGTTAGTGTTCAGCTAACGTACATAACTCGGAAAAGAGTCATTGGTACTTGACGGCACTGGGGTTCGAACCCGGTACCTTTCGCTTACCAGTCAGACCATCAACCATTAGACCACCGACCGCCACCAGAATAACACAGACAATAATTCAAGCTGAACGCAACCGAAATAACCGAATTTCACACAGATGAATTCGTGAGCAAAAGCTTGCCTTGCTCGTCTAAGTTGTTGAAATCATACATAAACACATAATTTTAAAATGTAATTGCTAAGGTAATTTTGTATGTATAGGTTTTAAGACTATTATGGTTACTCACTACACTTTTATAGCACATGAAAACAAACTAACCGTGAAAAAACAAAAGGTACTTTGGCGGTAATGTGGAGGAGAGAATTCCAGCCGCCAATGTTGGCAAGCGAAGATGGAGAAGGTGGAAAAGGGTAATTACCCACCTGGCCGAGTTGCTGTGACCAGGGGACCGAAGTCCAATGAACGCTCTTTGGATCTTGTATATAAGCGTTGTAGATGGAACACTCCGTTTAGATTTGATTTGACAGTTGCTGTCATGCTGATTTGTCTTGCCAACTCGTGTGTGCGAGCTCTCTTTGGTTCACTATGGAGATCGCTACAGGTACCTACTAGCCGTGGTAACAAACCCGATAACATGTGCGAATTTCATGTGTCTCAAATGATTCTAGACACATTAAAATTCAATATAGACATACCAAACGTATTCATAACCCAACACATCTTTAAAACCACACCTCCACAGCAGCATAAGTAATTGCAACATGTTCATATTTGTAATTGCCCCAAGCAAAACATACAAAACTAATGGCTACCCACTTGAACAGTTCACAGCCCGTTTTCAATTAGATCCCATCTCCGGGCTTGAATGGGAACAAAACGAAAGCTCTGCGCATGCGCGAATGAACGCATAAGTTAGTGTCGTACGCGCAGTAAATCAAACTCGATTCGCAAATAGAGGACCAGTCAGCCGTACTAAAGTTGTGGATGGGAGTTTGTGTCTATAATTATGTTTGTCACGTAGTAAACGGATTTAATGAAATTCTTCAGATTATACGTTGGCTGACGGCTCTGTCGAATCGGCTTTTCCCTAACAGGCCAATGGCCCTCGTCCAACAAAAAAAAATTACTATTATGGTTGATTAGAAGTCTTAGTAGGTATCCGAAAAACCAGAAACGTTAGTTCATATCTTTCATGAAAGCGTCGGTAGCCGAAAGGTTAGAATATCCGACTCGTAAGTCAGAGGTCCCGGGTTCGAATCCCGCTCCGGCCATGTATCAATGACAGTTTTCTGAGTTATGTACTTTAGTTGAATACTAACCGAAGCTCTTACGGTGAGGAAAAACATCGTGATGAAACCTGCACATTCAGGCGACTGGATGTGTAACCATGATCCAATCTGGTCAGGTTCCCCTGTTAGCAGGGTCATGGAGGTCAAACGGCAGTCGCTCCACTGTGATTACCTGACCTGCCAAAACCTGGATCTTGGTCAAGGCGGACCCCGGGCCCTTGTCGCGATAGCACAACCGGGACATTAACGCCAAGATGATGATGATGTTAGGCCATATCTTGCCTGCCATGGGGTGCCTATTGGCTCACGAGACTGTTCAACAAGTCTTAGGAAGACCTTGGTCAACCTCGTGTCACCAACTATTTTAGGATGCATGTCTAATGAGTAGCGAGCCAGGTATGAGATAGCAAGGCTAGAGTGAATTGGCTGTTCCTACAATCCTTAGATAGATATGCTCTATCATCGGCCGCATCGTCACTTACCACCAGGTGATATGGCAGTCAAATGCCTGTCTAATCTAATAAAAATAACTTGAAAAATAGTTTGAAAAAGTCTGTCTTTGAATCACTATAGGCAAATAAAAACTAAAAAAAAGGTTAAGACTATGATTTTTTTTTAAATAAATAAAGCATTTCCCTATTTGCTTTATTTTTCTCATACTACCAAAATACCATAGAAAACAAGTTCACCCTAACTTATAGCAAATTATTTATCTGTGCCTAGATCGAAATAGTTGCCAAGAAAGTTGAACATGATTTACGGTGTATTACTAAGCCTCAACATAAAGTTTTGTTCGTTTATTGTTGAAGTAAGATTGTTACATCACAGTAAACATTATAACAAGTATAATATTTTGCAATATCATTATTGCACGCGACTCCGTCCACGTGGACCAGATTTTTTTATTCTTCCGTTCGATTTTCATGCAATATATTGACATCCTTTTTGTATTCTTCCGATTGGAATTTTCAAAAATCATTTCTAGTCGGATTTCTATTTCAGATCAGCGCGATCCATCTAGTAGGTACTTAGATTGAACTGTGCATCGATAAATGTCTACGTCAATAATATTTTATTCTTTTGACAAATCATAAAAAACATATGTATCTTGGATAGCCTAATTTAAGGTAGCTAAAATTACTAGAGCTACCTTAAATTTTTCATAATAATGATTTTTTATACCGTATTTACATAATTATGATTTTTGTAATACAACCTAGATAAGAAAACAATATGCTTAAAAGTTGGGGAAGATATTTCATAACACCAACTATTTATACACACAGAGACAAAACACGTACGAAACTTTATAAAATGTCGAATTCCACTTACCTAGCACTTAAATTCCACAAAGTCCTTAAACTAACAGATCACAACCTAACGAGTTACTAGTTACGATTACTCATCTAACATTAACATTAAACTTTACATTAAAATATTATTAGCAAAACTAGAAGCGAAACCGACGATGCCACTAATAGCGTACGTCAAACTCAGCTGTTCAAAACGTCAACAGTTCATTCAACCGTTCCGAAAATAGATTCATTCACTTTTCAAATTTAGAATTCACAACGCGCGAGTTTTCGTCTGTAGTTTGTTTTCTTTTTTTCAAGACCGCGAAGGTAAAAGGCTTCGGCCGTACCGCCCGCCCAGCGCGCCGTCGCGAGAGGCACTGCCGCTGCCGCCCGCCTTAACATCAAGCCGCGTACTGAACGTAAATTTTCAGGGAACTGAAAATTTTATTCAGGTATTTCTTATCGCAAAGACTTGCTAAGTTGGGGGCAGATAGGTTGCGAGTCTTCGCGAATTGGGGGTTGCGCGCCCTCGTATATGGGCGCCGGTGTTGAATTTCAAATAGACGGCGCATACAATGAGCCAATTGTATAGGTACGTCGCGGAGGCACCGTCTACGGGTATAAAACTGATTAAACTCCGCTGCTATTTCCCCTTATACAATTTTCTAATACGTGTATTTCTTGTTTAGGCAAGAAATTTGATATAGGTATGGAAAAAACTTCAATTTGACGACCCGAACAAACCGGCTACATACAAGTTTTAAGTAACTTAAGAAACAACATTCCCATAATTTTGTATTCATTATACATTTTAATAATACCTATTTCAAGAACTACACGGCACTTCACGTACGAATAGTATCTCTTTCTATACATCTGTACATAGTATAACATAAGTCGCTTCCCGCCGTCTGTCCCTATGTATCTACGTATGTATTTATGTTCGATCTGTTTTCATAAAAAGAGAGAGTGATTCAAGAGGAAGGTTTATGGGGAAAGGTAGGAGTAAAGTAGTACACGTACGAATTCGCACTGAGTCCACTAGCTGTTATCAAACAACCTATTCGAATCCCTACCATTGGTCACGTCAAATTGAATAATGCGCTGTCATTGGTCAGATACCAGCAGGCCGAAAGGTCAGCCTTTCCTTCAGCTGCCTTCCGTTCAAACTGCGAACATTAAAAAAAATAGTTCGCTCAACTGGTCGCGTGCAGAGCTAGGCTCTATCCATCATCGAGATAAAGCAAATACTTTCTGGCCTTTATGTTAATGGAATAAAAGCTAGAAATTGTTACCAACAGGCGGAATAACAATTAGACGGTTTCACAACTAATTTATAAGGCGGTCACGGTGAAGGGATTCGGGATAGGTTAGGGGTTTGGCGTAGGAACTGTTAGAGGTTGATAACCAGCAATGGATTTCGATGGGTTTATGAGGGCAATGGAGTTTTTTGCAGATTTCTTCTATTTTCGACCAGCAGAGAACAGCTGATAGTAAAGCCAGTATCGTCATGAAGCTTGAAAGAAGATTTCTGATGATTAAAAGGTGGTGTATATTATCACGAACCAGAAGATAAATAAATAATATGCATGGACAATTCAAACAGCGCCATCTAGCCCCACAACGTAAGCAAAGCTTATGTTATGGGTGCTAGACAACTGTATAACTACTTATATACTTGTAAATACATACTCAATATACATATAACACCCAGACCCGTAACAGAAATTAGAATTTATCAATTCAAATTCTGCTCGGACGGACACTGCGTGGCAGACCGACATACTAACCACTAAACCACTCAAAATGGATAGAGATTTACAGAAAAAAAAGTGATTAATATTGATGAAGTGGTACTCAGTGACAAACGAGCAGACAGTCCACCTGATGGTAAGTGGTAACTGTCGCCCATAACGCAATTACAATACACATAGTCGCACATAACACAACCTTATTTGCTCTTGCACTACTATGAGATACTGTGATAACTTACCTCTTCCCAAAGGTTGTCTGGAAGAGATTGCTTAAAGCGACAAGGCCGCCTTTGCGCGCATATGAAATAATAAGTTTTTTTTTTTTAATAATTTTAATTTATAATATATACATTGTTGTTCTTTTTTTTTCATTTTATGTATAATTTTTTGTGTGCAATAAAGAGTTTTTACTTACTTTACACAATTCACACATTTATGTAGCACATGGGCTAGTTTCGGCTTCGTATTTCCTCACACGCAAATACAATTGCAACTGCAATTCAAACTGCCACAGTACAAGCCAAAAGAAACTTATCAAGCCCAAGTTTATTAAACTTACACAGCGTTAAACTAATTTTGCATTTCAAATGAGCGACCTTACCACTGTCTTATCACGGTGCCCTGCAATTGCATAGGAGCACGCAAATATTTAGACTTATTTAGTCTGCTACGTATTCTAATTATGGATTTAGACTAGACGGTGAAAGCGACTTCGCCTGAAATTCGGTGACAGAACAATGAGCTACTACTGTTAGATTAGATTAAGTTAGGTTTAGTTTAGTTATTAGTACCTAGTTTTAATAAAAAAAATATATATATAAAAATGTTAAAAAAAAGATTTAAGTATTTGTAGTTTAATTAGTTTAGGTAGATAGATAGATATACCCTTTATTGCACAAAAAGTTACATTAAAAAAAATTAATTACTAAGTGTACCTGAATTTGCAGTAGGCTATGTCCTGAAAACGAGGCCTTAAAGAACTAACATGTTCACTATATTTTATTACAGGAATCAGTCAACGAGTCATTTGAGAAGAAGAACCGGAGAGTGCTACTTAAGTTAGAAGGTCAAAACGCAACTTTAACAATTTTTTATTATATTACGCAAGCGACGCAATATTTTGTTCTAAATTTTTTTTTTTGTAGATAATTGATTTCTTATCAAAGTTGCTTATTACCACAGTTAGTTTAACCTCGATATTTCGACGCACTTGCATGCAGAATGATAATACTAACCGGGGTAATAAACCCGATGACATGAAATATGAAAGAGTAGTAATTAACCAGGAAAATCTTAAAACCTCTACCAACACTAAGAATAAATATTGTAAAAAAATACCAAAGAAAATATTCCCCATATCAACATTTTTCTTTTTCGCCTTTGAATTTTTGGTATCAGAGTGGATTTGGATTGAGGACTGGAACTCTTCGATTTCTTTCGAACTGACCTCGTTACACACCACACCAACTAATTTCAAGGTGGTACAACACACCAACAACAATACAGACTTATGAAACCTGACTATCACGGGCCGATTGCACAATCGTTACAGCCGAGTTAACCTCCGGTTAGCAAGCGAGCTTATTGAGACAAACGACCCTTTGTTAACTGCCTCGTAATTGACTATAAAACTTGAGATGACGCGTGTCCCCTAATCAATACACCCACTGTGTAGACCGAATCGTGTCAATGATTTTATTGCTGATGGTAATAATGGGCTGTGTAATGATTTCGTATTACGTTCCTCATTTTTATTTTAATGAGGAAGCTTGGTCTTGATTTTGGAATGTCCAAATTCTTTGACCAATATTGTCAAACAGCTTATTGTGACTAATGTCAATGTGGCGTTTGATGAAATGCCAGAGCCACAGACGCTTTTTTCAAACTTAATATTTGTTCGTTTCGATGAATTAACTTTAGAATTTAGGCGAAAAGTGATAATTTAAGAGCAGTGATGTAGAAATTAATATTGTTTATTCAATTTCTTATCCGAGAATGGAATCAGGTCTTATACGGTAGATACAACACAATACACAACAATCGATCTGCGCTTCGAACTGCTTTATTTATCTTATCTCTCTTCTGTAGGCCTGCTGGAAGAAATTTCTTTTAGGAGTAAGTAGTGCCTGTTGTGTCGTTTATATGTATAATGTTTCTCTATGTATTTTACTGTGTGCAATAAAATGTTAAATAAATAAATAAAATACAATATAACACAACATATGCATAGCCACTTACATCTAACAGGTAGCTATGGTCTATGGATACAATGCCAATCTGCTAATTATTAAGCACTAGTGGACCCGGCGCGACTTCATTTGCGTGGAGACCTACCCCTACCCTACCCTACCCTACACCTACTATACACCTACCTACCCTTTTTTTCTTAGATACCTTCTTTTTAAATCACTGCATATTGTTGAAAACCGCATTAAAATCCGTTGCGTACTTTAAAATATCTAAGCATATATAAATCCATAGGGACAAACGACGAGAACCGTCTTCGTTTTGTACTATGTTTAGATAGCCGCGGCGAGAAGTCTGTGAACGTCCCAAGATACTAATATACTCCTGGAAGGAGCTGGGCTGGCTACAATAGCCGGCTTTCAGTCCCGTACAAAGGACCGAATTTGAGTCCAAGTACGGAAAATGAGAGCCCCTAACCTAAACCTAAACTTAGCCGCGGCGATCAAACAAAACCATCGCCGACCCACTATGGTGATATCTTCCAGTAAACACTAACAGTGCGCCATATCATAATTTTATGAGCAAAAAGCTTAAAACGTCGAGTGCGTGGACCGACCCCGCCATAAACAAAGCAACAGCTGCCGTGGATGCGGCAAAAACTCCAGCGGTTACCGTCCACCGTTTTAAACTAGGAATAACTGGATGTGGTATTTAATTGTGCCTCAGTTGTATGTAAAATTATGCATGCTCGGTCTTTCAATATTTAATGACTTAAGAATTCCATCACTCAATTATTTAATGGAACAGGAAACTACATACGCTTAGTAATTTACACTTGCTTCCAAGTGGTAAAAATCCCTATAATGTGGGAACATGACATAAACGACTTTCTCGCGGACAAAGTTGCGGCCAAAGCTAGTGCATATTTCTGATCTTTGATTGTAATTTTTCATCCATGGTATCCGTGACCATTACCATCAGATGACACTAGTACTCGTTTGGCTCCCTCTACGATAAAATGATGAAAGAAAAACGAACTATCACATCCTATACTTTTTGGATCCATGTAAATCGCGGTGTCCACAGCAGTCATTGCCGATGCTATAACTACACTGGCTCCCGCTAATTCTAACAATAACATAAGCAAGCGTAAATATAAAAGCCCCACATTCAAATACTCATACTGGAAATACCTACGTTTCTTTTGGAGTAACAGAGTGAGGCAGAGGGAGGGGAAACAGACTATGCCGATTATTTGAAGGAGTCATCCCCATCATTATGTCAAATCTATAAAAAGACAACCTAAATTAATCAATTGTAGATGTTATGAGCGATAGTTACCGCTTACCATCAGGTAGGTTATCTGCTCGTTTATGACTGCGTAGCATAAAAAAAATAATAGCGTGAATGTTGAAGGCAAATTGGCGTCCTACATATGATTACAAATACTTCTTCGAGTATTAAGAATTCAGAATTTTTTCTTTCGCCGGGCTTGAAACTAGTATTTCCCTGGAGAGTACAACATGGAGTTCTTCAAGAAAGGGGTTAAAAGGTTTTTACGGGGTCGGCAATGCGTGGGTGATGCCCCTGGTAATGCAAACGTCCATAGGCTGCGGTGACTGTTTACCATCAGGCAGGCCGTAAGCTTGTTTGCCATATTAGTCAAAAAAAAATTTACTCGCCTTGGTAAAGTCGATGAGGATATTGATTTGCCTTTACTTTGTGACGTTTTAGGGTAACTAAAAGAAACGAATCCCGCACCAAAACCTAGTTTCAGAGACTCCTACGCCAAAACCCACCAGACATTACAGCTCCATAGGGATCCCGCAATTGTAGAGCGCGATTACAATAAACTCAACTCTGTTATTACGGCTGTAATAAGACGCTGTTACAATGTTATATGGCACGGGGCGTTCACCTTGATGGCGATTTGGCTTCTACCCGCGACTTTGTTTTAATTCGGTTTATATTACGTTAAGGGTTCTTGCCGCTTCTTTCCACGACGGATAAGTCCTCCAGTGAAACGGTGGTAACTTTCCTTTCCCATCATACACGGTGTCTTTTGGTGGTTCCGAGGCTGGGAGGCGCCTGATCGGCGTTGGCAATATCCCTCGCGGTCCGGCTCTGCCTGGCATTGTTGGGCTCGGTCGAGTACTGTCTGGCATTATCGGGCGCTACCCGGCTCTGCCAAGCATTATCTGACACGGACGAGCTCTGCCTGGCATTGTCGAGTGTCACGGGTTGCCAATCAGCTCCCGAGGTATTCAATATGTGTTAGGGTTAGCCAGACCTTGGCCAACCTCGCCGAGCCAACAATATTGGGAGGCACACTTTAAAAGTGGCGAGCTCGGCACGGTGCTGAAGATCGATTCGCATTAACGCACTACACGGTCACCCATCCAGTTGTCGGACTGCGTACATTGCTTAACTTTTGTTATAGGTTTTGCAAGAACGCTATGACTGGACTGGGACAATTTTTTTGTCGATATAATTGTGGAAAGGAGACCTTATAATTCCTCATATTAAATTCGGTGATATCTACAGACTACAGACCATAGAGCAAACAGCGCACTCATTCCCAAAGAACGCCTCCCCCCCCATTACACGCTTGCTTCACCCCCCTTATGGCCTGTGAGAAGTTACGGTAATTACTTAACGAGGGTTGCTTGAAGACCGGGCGGAATGTGTTCCATAACCGTTCTTCGTTGGCAGTTTGACGACATTGCCTTCGCCGCTTCGGTTAAGAAAACTAGAGTTCGGGGCGTATATCAAATTTATGGGGGCCCAGTAATTGGCGTGAATTATAGGTGAGGCGTTGGTGCTATCGCTAGATTGGGTACGAATTGATTTGAGAACTGTTTAAGAGTAACTAAGAGCCCATACAGACGTACATGATTTCTGCGCGAGTTGTACCAAACTTTATGCAATTTTGATTTCTATGCTAATGACAGACAGCTTTATTTATTTATTTCATAGTTTAACAGCAATATACTTCTTTAAGCTTATTTTATTATAAATAGGTATTCGAAATAAATAATCGTGGACAAATTCACACAGCGCCATCTAGCCCCAAACTAAGCAAAGCTTGTACTATGGGTGCTAAATAACTGATGTACTTAAATACATACTTATAGCACCCAGAACCCAGAACACCCAGACCGGTAACAGAAATTAAAATTCACTGTCTGTGGGAATTGGAACCGGGACCTCTTGCGTGGCAGACGGCATGTTGACCACTGAACCACTCAAGTCGACATTATTTGTAAACAAACTCACACCGCCCGCGAAGTTACCGCACAGTCACCGTGTCGCACCCGTACACTAATCGCGCTGCACCCGTAGTCACCGCGTCGTGCGCGCTAATAGGGTAGAAACGATCGACCACAACATTCAGTGACTTATTAGCGAAATACGGCCGAAATTGTTGCGAAAAGTGTATGAAAATAGGATATGCAGATTGGGCCATCTACGCGCCCATCACGGCAGCCACGTTACCTAAATTATATTCAAACATAAATGCCATAAAATGATCTTTCCAATAAAACTAGTTTCACTGATATGAAATACTGTTTTTTCGATTTATTTCAATTTGATGTTCTTCGCCTGTAAAAAATAAATACCTTAAACATAGGTAGTTTTAATTTCGACTAGACATATTACGTCAAGCGAAGCCTGCCTGAAATATATTCCAGCCTCACCTTTTAAATCCTATCCACTTCAGTAATGCATTTAATTTTTCCTCTCCATTATATCAGACTCATTGTGGAGGCCGAGTCATGTCTGCTGGCTTTGTCCCAGGTGCCTTTGTCTCCAGGTCTAAAGTACGGATGCTGGAGATTCCAGCTGTATACAGACGGAATTTTGAATGACGCAGCTGTTTGGGGAATACCTGGTTGTTGAAATGTAAATGTAAATTGTAAGTGCTTATGGTGATTGCAGCGTGTTTTCGTGTAGATGGGCTTGTATCTGATAACGTAATGTTTTAAACTATTGCAGTCATAGTTCCATATTTTAAAAGTATTTGCAATGGCGTCGAAATATCGAGCTACTCATAAACCACGGGTAAGAAACCCGGATATCAAACAAATATATTTTTATGAATATTGAAAAGATTATATTATTATAAACGTTAAGGCCTGTTGCTTGTTCCTTTTTTCAACTCTTTGAATTGTATATTTTGTTCAGTAATTAATTAAAGCAATGAAGTTATAGGAATATACAGGTATGCTCCACCGTAGACTGCATCTGCACTTAATACAGGTGAGATGGCAGACAAATACCTGACTATTTTCTATATAAAAAAACTATCATCTTCTGGCTGTGTCCGTGTTTTGCAGTCTATATGTCATACTTGTGTTGGTAATTTTTGTGTACAAACAACATGGATCTTGAAAGTCGGTTTCTATTGTTGTGTGGGGATCAGACACACGACCTTCAGAAAGCAAGCTGGGTCAACTTATCAAGTTAATTACCACATCGGTCAAATATAGCATACTACTCTTTTTCTGACATCGAGATCGAGTCTGACATCGAGAGCGTCGGTGGCTGAGTGGTTACGGTATCCGACTCGTAAGCGATAGGTACCGGGTTTAAATCCCACTCCGGCCATGTACTTATGACTCTTTTCTGAGTTATGTACATTAGTTGAATACTAACCGATGCTCTTACAGTGAGGGAAAACATCGTGATGAAACCTGTACATTCAGGCAACTGAATGTGTAAC
Organism: Blastobasis lacticolella; assembly: GCA_905147135.1. Taxonomy (NCBI): domain Eukaryota; kingdom Metazoa; phylum Arthropoda; class Insecta; order Lepidoptera; family Blastobasidae; genus Blastobasis; species Blastobasis lacticolella. Next base: position 19,456,214 of record LR990050.1, read on the forward strand.
CATGATCCAATCTTCTCAGGTTCCCCTGGTAGCAGGGTCACGGAGGTCAGATGGCCGTCGCTCCACTGTAATTACCTGATATGCCAAATCCTGGATCATGGTCAAGGCGGACCCCGGGCCCTCGTGCGCATAACCGGGACAATAACGCCAAGATGATGAACTCTTTTTCTGACATATTAGTATTCAAAACCTATTCTTACTTATCTAATAAACAAATCAATAACATAACTTATAATTACTATGAAGTATTAAGATACGAGAAGCTTAGCGTAGCCCCGAGAAGCTGAAAGACAGCCCACCTTATGGAAAGCATCTGAATAATGCGGTAATCCTATAGAAGTCCACTTAAAATTTAGAAATTTCGTAATAGACTTCTGAATCTGATAACTGTATACGCATTCAACAACCAAACGAGAACAAAGTCAAGCCATCCGAAACAAGAGACACCGACAAAACATTTTGACCAAGAACAGACATTGCAAGCTTGTTGTTCCAGGAAAATAAACAAGCAAACTCCACAGGACTTAATGATCTTAATTAAATGAAACTTTTCATCAAATTATTTCGGCCCCCCGCACCCCGCAGGCGTACCCCAAGGCTCCACTCTTGATCCCTTTAAATGCCATAATTGGGTAAATAAAATTAAACTGTAACAGATTATATTGTGCTATTGAATGTCTGTAAGGAGTTTATGCTATTTGAAATGCAAGAAACAAAAAACGAGAAATTTAATAGGACTATTTTGAAGTTTGGGCATACATACTCATACATAATACCTGATGTACTTCAACTAAATAACTGATAACTGTAAATTATCTCAGTTATTCAATTTAAACATTTAAAAGACAAGGTGTGCAACAAATCGTCATTATAGTGGTGGCTAAACTTTTGACCTGTTGTTTTGACATTGCATATTTTACATTTATTTATTTATTTAACAATTAATTGCACACAATAAAGAAATACAGAGATATAACATAGATATAACTTACACAACAGGCACTATTTATTTATCATATTAAGGAGTGTAGAAGTAACTGCAAAACGTAAACAGGAAGTTATCTGCGATGTTTGGTTTTTATGAAAATGCTGCAGTGAACGTGCGGCGTTACTCAACTTGACCGAGAACCAGCATATTCGTGGCAGCCTCATGGCAAAATGGTATAAAAACTATATTAATTGAAAAAGCATACTATTCTGTTAAAGAGTTAATTGATGAGTGATGCCCTTCATTCTCCTCCGCTGTAATGGCTTTGTGATTGTGTTGACATTGAAATCGATTATTTTATTTGACATAGGTATACTTTTTTTTATGTTCTTTTATGTTTTTTTTTTGACATTTTGTTGTAATTGATTACATTTATTTCATAATTCTTTTAATATTTTTAAGTTGACTTTATTATCTATATATAATTTTGACATTGATATTATAATTACTTGAATGTTTTAATTTGACATGCCAATGATTGTTATTCGTAATCTAATCTAATTATTTCAATTGTATTTTGATTGTTGAAATTAACTGTTGATAATTTTATATCACTTATTGTTATGACAATGTATGTATAATACTATAAATAAATAAATATAAAATATAAAATATAAATGTACTATTTTGAAATTCCTCGGAATATTTCTGTTATACTGATATACCTACCTATAATCTTTTTTTTTTTTTTTATAATAAATAGTGTTCCATACACAAACCTGTGCTGTAAAAGATCAAGGAATTTATACTATCAAACATTTACCTAGCTAGCCTCAAAATAAGCAAACAATGTGTTTAAGCTCCATGGTAAGTAGAGGTAAAATGCACGCCTATATATTGTCTACAATAAGTTCGTAAATTATATGCAACCTTATTTAGCTTGCCACACTAACGAATACCTTTGAAGAACCCCATAATCTCACGCCTATCAAAACTATTTACTTTAATAAGTCATTCAAAACCGTCTACACAAGAGCTTTATCGCAATTGCCACGATAGAGGCGCTGTGAGAGCCGTCTCGATACAAGGAAACTACATGAGGCTGGCGCTATATCTTATCTTTTAACGCGTCAGATCTGTTATCAGCCGAGCCGGACAAGTGTGAGAGCTGGGCCACGAGGTAGGCGATTTGGATGAAATGAAGTGGTTGTACCTAATGCAGACAACAAAATGTTGATATTGACATTAAAAAAGGGAAAACAGTAACGCTGGTAGTACGACGGGCAACAAATGTAATTAAAAATAATGATATTTAAACCACTGCTGTGGTAACCTTTTTGTGCACGCGACTGAGGTCCCGGGGTCCGCCTTGAACATGATCCTTGAGATTTTTAAATCCGATAATTACAGTGGAACGACTGCCATCTGATCTCTGTGACCCTGCAACAAGGGAAACCTGACCAGATTGGATCTTAGTTACACGTTCAGTCGCCTGAATGTACAGGTTCCATCACAATATTTTCCCTCATCGTAAGAGCATCGGTTAGTGTTCAACTAATGTACATAACTCAGAAAAGAGTCCTCGGTACATGGCGGCAGTGGTATTCGAACCCGGTACCTTTCGCGGGGAGTACGCAGTCGATCGCCCACCCGCTGGTCAGACCAAAGAAAGACCTGCCGCCGATAACTAAAGCTATTTAGACCGTCGCGGACAGAACCACATGGAAGAGTCTGGTACGCCGAGTGGCCAACATTTCAGACTAGACACGACTTTCAGCAATGAAGATGCCGACTAAGAACTCGCTTGCCCCTAGACCACCGACGCTCGAGGTCTTTTTTTTTTCTTTTTTTATACCACAAAGGTGGCAAACAAGCTTACGGCCTGCCTGATGGTAAGCAGTCACCGCAGCCTATGGACGTTTGCAATACCAGGGGCATCACGCGTTGTTGAACCCCTTAAACACTTTCACCCCTGTCTTGAAGAACTCCATGTTGTACTCTACAGGGAAATCCTCAGGTTTTACTGCATGTAATTAGAACACGAATACGGCTCGCGAATCCCATGGCCCACCACTAACGTCTTTATTGATCGTCCCCAATATCGACTAATACGCGGGTATCAGTTACCCCGGACGTGTACAAATGGTGCATCCGAAATTGCCCAAGCCGTTAGATGAGATACGCTATCGTGTCGCCCACTATCGGCGATATGTCGTGTCGTGTCGTGTCGTGCGGCTGACCACCGTGACGGCTTGACCCGTTGCACCACATTTAGATAATAAAGTGGTTTAGATGGTTGTTTAACTATTCTGGATTCGAAATGTGTGTATGTATTTACCTGTTTGTGCTCCTCACACAGCCACAGTGTGTCCTTAGGACTATGACAAGGGATCGTTCAAGGTATATTAGAGGTCTCTTCAGAGGCGGGCAATGCATTGGTTATTCCCCTGGCGTTGCTGATGTCCTTAGGCGGCGGTGATCACTTTCTATTAGGTGACTCGCTTGCCTGTTTGTCTGTCGTATAACATAAAAATGTCAAATTCTGGATTATAGTCAAGGCGGACCCCGGGCGTGCCAGAGTAAAATCGGAATATTGACGCCAATATGAGAGGTAAGGCATAGCGGGGTATCTCGTTCGAATTGGAGCCGCCCGACTGGGGAAGTATATCCACCTTACAGAATATCGCAGCTAAATAATACTCTTTTAAATAGTATTGTGTTTCTGCCGGTGAGTAAGGTTTCCAGTGCTCCATGGGGTGGGGATTTGGGGAACCGTAGCTTTGGCAGTGGAGTGGCATTTGCCTTTTGCTGCCAGAGCAACGTATTATAGAGGTAGGCAACGCATTCGCGATACTCTTGGTGTTGCTAATGTCTATAGGCAGTGGTGACCACTTTCCATCAGGTGGCCCGCTTGCCTGTTTGCCTACCGTATGACATAAAAAAAACTATATAAAAATGCTAAATGTTGAAGGGAAAGACTTATTTTCGGTCGTTTCATTATAAAGTCGGATCGAAAGAGGTATAGAAGAAAGCATGCATTTTTATATAAACGTCGTCTTGTTAACAAAGAGTATAAAAATAAATCAAAACTGAAACCAAAACATTTAAGTGAGTACTTCAAACAATTTATAAAGCAATCCGTATATTTAACCCTTTCAATAGGTAGCTGGGTAGCATGACCAAAATGACTAGTAAAGCTGAGATGCAATTGCAACCGGTCTATCTTGACACGTCTGATGCATTGTTATGGCTTCGGTGTCTACGCACGCTACTACCTAAATGGGCATCTAGTTAGGTCTAGTTCTTTTATTTGCATGCTATTTTCGTCTCAGTTTTGCGAGGAAAGAGCAAGACAACTATTCAGGTTACTATTATGGTAACCAGCTGTGGCAAAATACGGACTGAAAGTTTATAATTTCTTCTAGCGATTTTTTTGTACTTTGACGTGCAAATTCCATTTTTATTATACCGCTGTGGTGACAAATAAGGCCTGCCTGAAGGTAAGTAGTTATCGCAGCCTATGCACGTGTGAAATACCAGGCCTGTAAAAGAACATACAGTATTCCCATCCTCTGGGAACTTGTGAAAATATTTCATACACTGCCAGGATTTTAGTAATGAGCACAGAGTTTGCTATAGTACCTAAAACTATAGTACAGCAGAGACGTTCATTTCCGCACAGCTTGTATGCAAGAAGAAACAGTAAGTAGGTGTAAGGTAGGTCAGGTTTGGTACCTGTATAAAGTAATATCGTAGCTAAGGCGAAGTTATCATTAAAACGAACCTTAAAGAGGTTTAAAATGTGTTTGGTTATAAATTGTTATGTGTTTGTAAATCAATAAATGTATATAATATAAAAAAGGTAGGTTAGGTTAGGTAAAGGTAAGGTAGGGTAGGTTAGATTAAATTATTCATGCCAGCACTTCAACTACCCTGCAGATATATTTCTTTCTACGATGCATGTATAACACTATGTACGTCAATCAAAATGGTGCAATTTGAAATCAAAAGATCCCTCCAATATCGCCCACTCACCGACAAAACACAATACTGGTACTTCCACTGACATAATCCGCCAAATGAAGTGCTAAGAAACTCCTGGGCTAATGTAACGTCGTGAAGAATCGCGATAAACCGCTCCAGTGCAGTTTAACCCGGTTCCCTGAGCCGAGTACCATTAAAAGTTTAAGTTCGGCCTAGAAGACCGGCCACTCTCTTGCTAGCAAAGATTTATTGACGCTCTAAATAAGTTAGGGGCTTATTACAAAGATAATTTTGAATTAAGACGTGCTCCGAGTACGGGTTGGAAGTTGGCGGTACTTTTTATGGTCAGCTCTCGGGAGGCTGTTGGTGTTTTACTTTTATGTCGTGGACTTTGGTTGGGAATGGGGTTGAGTGGAATGAGTAATCCAATGGAATATAATGAGTGGATAACTGACATTTGACGTGTTATAGAAAATACAGAGTTTACATGGATATTGCGTACCTAATTGGACATAGAAATAGTATTGTGTCAACTCAGACAGTATTTTGTGGGATTCGGAAACACACTCGCAGGCAACGCGTTCCATTCCCTAGCCGTACGTATAAAGGTTGAACTAAAGCGACTCGTGGATATCATCACTCTGTTCAATAGGACTACTGATTAATAGAAATAGTGGAAAAAAAAGAGTAAGTGAGCGCGCACTGGTAAAACGCATTGTAATGCAACTTTACTTAAAGAAGTATTGCTTGCGAATGAAAGCAAAAAATTAATGAAGTGTGTGTGTGGGCAAAGAGGCGGTCCATAGTCTCTGCCTATCCCACATGTGGCACACAAGCATGAGCTTAATGTATGTATCATCGTCACAGCCCATAACAGTCCACTGCAGGACTTTGGGCCTGTACCACAAAAGGGGAGGTTATTGCCATAATCTCCACGCTTGGCAGGCGGGTTGGAGATCGCAGTGTTACAAACATAACAATGAAAAACGCTGCTGCCCATTTTCCAGTTTACGGAGACTCTAGATCTTTTGCCTCTTAATGTTAGTCGCCTTGTACGACACCCACGAGTGTAAGGGGTTGGTGCTATTCTACTCTAACGGACACCACACGGCAACTAATGTATGTATGTAATTAATGTATGTATGTTGTTTGTGAATGCAGGCGTAATTTAAAGAAGTCTTACAACTACCATAACCAAAAACTATAGGTACACTACTGTACGTTCACCTCCATAGTTATCTACGAATAATCCACTCTCATAAGTCAAAATCGCGCCAAAATTCCAGTTCTACATTAGCCCAACCAGAACCCTTTCTCTTGTTCCCAAATATAAATCGGAATTGGCCTTCAAGAGGAGGCCAAGGGTGATCTTTTTATCAGCACAAGGGGCCAGGAAACAAATTGAGATCTCACGATACGTGTACGAAGAAATAAATCCTGAAGCAGTTTGTGGTGGATATTTTTTTTTCTGTTTTTGTTTGCCTAATCTATGACGTGGTCGTGAAATATGGTTTTTTCTTTCGCTCTCGGCTGATTTCTTTTTTATTGGAAGTGTTTGGGAGTGGCCAGTATCTTTGGTGTTTGAAATAAGAGAACAATATCATCGTAAAATCCTGGATTCTGCCAGGGTCTGCTTTCCTAATTTTCCTCCTTCATTTCCTGTGACATAATTATTTTTCACCTACATACAACTCATGCCTTTGTCTTGAGGGAGAGGTAGGTAGGAAGCGACTATGGTCTATCCTGACACAGCTTTACCTTTGCATATTTTATATCCAGTGCTCCATGAGGTGGAGATTTGGGGAACCGTGGCTTTGGCAGTGGAGTGGCATTTGCCTTTTTGCTGCCAGGCAACGATTTATTGAGGTGGGCAACGTATTGGCGATACTCTTGGTGTTGCTAATGTCTATAGGCAATGGTGACCACTTTCCATCAGGTGGCCCGCTTGCCTGTTTGCCTACCGCATGACATAAAAAACAAAACAAAAAAAATATCAACATAATTCTTCTCATACATATCACATACCTATTATCTCCTTCCATTTATAAGAACTAAAGCTTTTTTAAAAACTACTGATCTTGTCAGTAAATGTTTTCCTCGGTAGTCTTCATAAGAACTGGTTTTCCTATTACGCGGTATATAGTCAATATTCTTTTTTCCGTCCGGTCTGCATGGTCGAACCATCACAACATCCCTCCCAAAACTATGTTGAATTTCGAGAGTACTTACCTATTTATGAGAAGAAAGCCAGAGCCGCCAGAACGATTGTATAGGCTTATTGTGGTTTATTAGTAAAAAAATATCTAGTGATGGTGGACATTCATTCACCAATGCAACACCTAACACCAATACCGTATAAACAAAATATAAATTCCCGTGACCACCAGCGCTATTTGTAACTCACCGGGGCAGCGGGAAAGACCCGCACTTATTCACAGAAGTTGTATTTACAATTCCATAGATGGCGCTACTTTATACGGTGGTCGTTAGTAAAGGAAAAAGCCGTGGGAAACAGCACTGCATACTTTGATTTTACGTTTGTCTTGAATACCGTCTTATGGAATAAGTACTAGGTAATTAGAAACGTTGTTGATTAAGTACTTTGGAAATTGACCTTTAAGTACAGGTGTTTATTTAAATTTGCCAGTGTAGAGAGCTAAATTTCCAATATTTTTGGGACTCATAAACTTTTCCTATTTATAATATTAATCTATAAGATGGTAGGTTTATATGCAAATCTTTTTGAAACAGGTGTTTTGGCACTTACGCATTTAATTCTTACCTACTATATAATATTTTAAGCCTCTCATCTTGGCGTCAATATTGCGGTTGGGGTTACCTTTAGTGGTGCACCTTAATGCCCTTAGCTATGGCCCAGGATTTGGTACATCAGGTAATTACAATGGAGCGTCTGCCTTTTAACCGGCCGTGTGGTGTCCGGCAGAGTAGAATAGCACCAACCCCTTACACTCATGGGTGTCGTACAAGGCGACTAATGTTTTCGAGGCAAAAGATCATGAGTCTCCGTAGTCTGGAAAATGGGCAGCAGCATTTTCCATTCTTATATTTTAACACTGCGATCTCCAACCCGCCTGCCAAGCGTGGAGATTATGGCAATAACCTCCCCTTTCGTGGGAGAGGCCCTAAATCCTGCAGTGGACTGTTACGGGCTGTGATGGTGGTGGTGGTCTGCCTTTTAACAGGGGAACCTGACCAGATACGGTGATCATTACGTATTCAGTCGGCTAAATGTGCTGGTTTTTATTACGATTTATCATTAATCGTTCATCGTAAAAACATAAGTTAATGTTCAAATTTCTCTTTGACACAGATGTTTTGGCATACAAGCAAAACATTTTTAGATTCTTAGCCTCTATTTTCTCAAAATTCCAAAACACAGTATCGCCTTCATCAATAAACAATTCTAGAAACCATTACATGGTAACTTGAAACACAATGTTAATCACTGAGACATTTTTACAGCCGCGGGCGTCGCTCAAAGTTTGTCCCAAACATTTTGGGCGTTCGTCACATGAATATGTATACCACAGAAGTTTGGGAACACCTGGGACAGACGCCAGGAGCGCTGTGCTCTTTGTAAACTGCTGTCTTAAATTTTAACTGTATTTTTTATGTTACACCCGTGCGATGTTTATGGTAATTGGAAATCAATAAAAATATGAAAAATTGGCGGTAATATCACGGTTGTGATGTCGCACACGAAGGCCTGGAATCCGCATTGAAATGGAATGGAAATCAATGTCGGTCGGTCAAATCAACTTACTGCGGTCGCTCAGCGACTCAAAGTGGATCTTGGTCTTTGACACCAAAGGTAGAGCCACCTCTTCCTACCCTGCACCATCTTCTGGCAACCGCGGACGCAGCAGGTCTGTGGCAATGTGCCGACTTAAAAGTAATTAACAAGTACAGGTTGCGGACTGAGAGTGTTCAACCAGTCTCAGGATCCCCTGCAGAAGATCTTTGTCAACCTAGCTTCGCGAAGGTACGCCTAACGACTGCCGAGGTCGTCGCCGTGCTGAAGTTCAACAAGCAAAGTACGAGACGGTCACCCATCCTGTTACCGGCATCAGCAGCATTGCTTAACTTTGGTTATTAGTCTCGCTAGCACGCTGCCACTAGACCAGAGCTTTATTAAAAAATATAGGGTAACTGCTACAGTCTGCACAAATGGAGTCGCGAACGAAGGCCCTAATTTTAACCCTATGCCATCTGGGTGCTGGCGCAGCGACCAAGGAGTTCCTTCATAACACAGGGGTTCATTTGTCACGTGGCGGCTGCCAGCCTAGTGTTAATAACCTGCCGTGGCACTTGGCCAGGTTTGGGGTTAAGTCTTGGCGCAAGGGAGAAAAGATGGCGGTATGTAGGTGTAGGAGGTATTTTAAATGTGGCGATTACTAAGTATGATCACCTTAAAGCCATTAGTGAAAGCTAGTGCCCGTTGTTTAACATCACTTGTATGACTCCCTCTAATACAAAAAAATGCAAATAATACTAGGCTAGAGTAAATAGGCCGTTACAAGACAGGCATGCTCCAATTTCGACCGCATTGTCACTTACCACCAGGTGAGATGGCGGTCAATTGTCTGGCTAGTCTAACATAAAACTACTAGTCAGTGTCAAACTTGCAGACAGCCCAGCTGATGACATGCGGTAACTGTAGCCCATAAAATGTATGATTCATACACTTATTTTGAAGTACGGAAAAGGGGACTAGAAGGGTGACTACCAAGGCATACCACTGGTAAACGCTATCCCTCAACGTCAGAGTGTATAATCTGTTCCTAAACAGGTGTGCTCCATCGTCGGCTGCATCATCGCTTCCCATCAGGTGAGTTGACGGTCAAATGCTATTCAAGACGTTGTTTTTAATAAGCCTACATTCGCCATCAACTCGTAGCTCGCACCGCCTGCTGTATAGTATAAGCGATGAGGCTCTCCGCAGCGTATGCGCCGCGATGAGATTGTGGCCGTTTCAATTTGAGCCCAGTTCGTTAATCCGTCAGAAAGCAGTGCCAAGGTGCCTGGTGGGAAGAAAGAATGAGTTCGTTTATTTTAATAAGTTAAATAATATGTCCAAAGTCGGTGATAGGTGACAGCTGGATTCCCTTGTCCCTTGTTGGACTGTCACACGCTTGTGAGTACATTTGAAGCCGAAAGTAGACTTTTATGTATAATTAAAATGTGGAAATGAGATGACAATAAGCGTCGCGTACATTGCGCGGTTTCTATTTGGAACTTGGTTCGAACGCTGCTTTGGCTGTTCGGTATCTGCACCTACTGTAATTTATGTTATTTTTTTTATGTCATACAGTAGGCAAACAGGCAAGCGGGCCACCTGATGGAAAGTGGTCACCACTGCCTATAGACATTCGCAACACCAAGTGTATCGCCAATGCGTTGCCCACGTCTGTAGCACGTTGCTCTGGCAGCAAAACGGGCAAATGCCCCTCCACTGCCAAAGCCACGGTTCCCCAAATCCCCACCCCATGGAGCACTGGAGACCTTACTCACCGGCAGAAACACAATACTATTTAAAACAGTATTGTTTAGCTGCGGTATTCTGTAAGCTGTAAGGGTATTGGTACATAATTCAAAATTGTATGCATATAGGGCCACAAACAACGCGATCATAATCCATGCACGGTGCGCTCACAGAAAACGCATATAATATCCGTATGGACTCCAACAGTCCAGCGTTGGATTTGATAAAGTCTGGTCCTTAGTAGCGAAGGCTTGAATGAAAGACAGGGGTAAATTCAACTGAAAGTGCTGCTATATTTTCTAAGCTACAAAAATCTTGGCCTACTTATAAGTCATCAGTCGCCTTGTACGAGTTCCAGCCACCACACAAATACCCTATTACGACAATTAAATTCCAAGACAAAACCACAATATTAAGTAAACAACCCAAGAAAACTCCAACTCCAAACGTGTACCTGTTATGTTACTTCCCAAAACCTTTCTCTCTAAACCCGGTCACCCTATAACACTTAATACCACCTATAACCCGCACGAATGCGAAACATCACTAATTACTGCCATCATCACACCCGTCGGGTTGGACATAGTCTTAACTAGCCTGGATTATAACCTGGCTCAACCAGCAGCACCACTGAGCCATAGGCTTCTCTTTATTGACCATTAGCGAGGGACGGAACGGAAAATATGTGGCGCAGTGCACGGGTCGAGTTTTGTCAAAGTCGCCTATGTAGCCTATACAAACTTTTATGAGCGTTTTTGTTGGTAGTTCGTGCAGTTTATTATGTTGAAACCTTAGTTTCTAGGAAATTTCTGGATAGTGAATGTAACTGGACGTCTGGTATCTAATGTTATTCAGTCAACCTAAGTCAAGCGAGATAACATGCTGGAAAAATTATTGTACATATTTGGTATTAGAAAATCGTCGGTAACGGTATACGAGTATGACTCGTAAGCGAGCGGTACAGGGTTCGAATCCCACTGCGGCTATGTACCAATGACTCTTTTCTGAGTTATGTACATTAGTTGAAAGCTAGTAATGCTCTTACGGCGAGGGAAAACATCGGGTGTGACACGGTTCCTGTGCGTTTGTTTATAAATAAGAAAATAACATCTGTCATTCGTTTATAAATCAATATTGAATTCCTAAACATTTGGAATTTCATTTACATAAATCGTGTACGTCTCTATATATGAGCTTACGCATTCAGCACCAGTACACTACCCTGCAGCTACAGCACATCCAGCCTCAACTATCAATAGCTCCACGAAAATATCGACACCCCGCCCCGTAGCCAGCTCACGCAAACACCAAAACCATTACCAAACAAGCGAGCGCGCGAGATAATCCCCCGGAGCCTACCCGCCAAAATTCATAGTTAAATACCCCCAAACAGGATTAAGACGAAACTTAAACTATCATTTGTACGCACGAGGTAAGGCAAGTGGTGGTGCTGCAATCAAATGCGCGTAAAATTTGCGAGATTATCCAAGGAAAACTTGCTTTATGGACGGCGCCGAGGATGTTGGGGCGCTAGATGGTTTTTGAGATTAAAATCGATGGAAATGTTGTTTGGTTCGCCAGTATCTAGCAGCAATTTTTCAGTTTAGTAGAGAAGATTGGTATCTGGGTACCGATTCTGGTGAGCAATGCAGTTGGTATTATGTTGCAATGTAACTGTGATGTTACTATAACTACGTCGAGGTATCGAGTCAGTCCCAGCATCATCACAGTTAAATTGCAGTTAAATCATTGTTCGACCTTTGACACGTTTTCGTTGACAGAATTGAAGGCAGTTTGACAACTATGAAAGATGCAACTTAGTAATTTATTTATTTATTGGAGTACCAACAGCCATATAAAACCATAATGCAACTAAAGTACCAGAAAACGAATTGTGAAAAAGTCCGAACTCATGAAAGTTGCAACTCAATATCTGTCATTTGAATAACAATCACATGAAAGTTGCAACTCAACATTTGAATAACAATCACACGTTTGACATGCGATGCAATTGTAATGTTACTGCAACTGAACCGATTTCCGTACCAGAATCGAAGCCCTGGTACAGTTAAATATGGCATCAAACCCTTTTAATTTTGTATGCTACGAAGTAACAATCGTGCGGACAGCGTATCTGATGGTAAGCGGTAACTGTAGGCCATAACATCTGCGATTCATACATTTAGGTTGCAAGCAACAAAAATGCAGACCCGCAGGTTGTCACTGTGAGGACTACGATGAAATATCCCATGTGTGTAATTGCGTTAGCTACTCTATCCTTCAAACCGGAATTGTTGCTTGGTGGCAGATAAGGCGGTGGTACTCACCCAGGCGGACTCATCAGAGTTGACAGACCTACCACCTGATAAAATTCTATTGTTAAAAGGCATACAACTACATACAACGACTACATCTGTAAATTAGAAAAAGGGCTACAGGGTTTTCTGTGGAGTATTTTCAATACTGTCATCTTCATTTCCTGAGGAGATACAAGTATAGGTGTGGACTGTCTATATAAATAGGAAAAATAATAAGAGGTCTATAAAATATATGAAGATATATAAGTAATATGAAAACTTTATAAATGTCTCTGACCTGATCACTGTTCTTCATATAAAAGATGAAAGCATTGTATGGTGTGTATTCTGGCCTTTTAGTATAGGTGAAGTTTCTGGCCTTTTAGTAGAGGTCAGCATTAGTTAGACTTCCTGTAAGCTAGATTGTAGGTAGGATAGGTATTTGGGAGCGAACATTATCTGGATGGTTGCGCTGACCATGTTAGGTAGAGGTGGATGAGATATTCGTATGTTAATTTATTAAGGAACCGCTTTTCTATGCGCATCTATGAATTCACACACAATTATTTTAATTAGGGTTTTCATTCCTTTTTTTTTTTTTTTTATATCATATGGTAGGCAAACAGGCAAGCGGGCCACCTGATGGAAAGTGGTCACCACTGCCTATAGACATTAGCAACACCAAGAGTATCGCTAATGCGTTGCCCACCTCTATAACACGTTGCTCTGGCAGCAAAAAGCAAATGCCACTCCACTGCCAAAGCCACGGTTCCCCAAATCCCCACCCCATGGAGCACTGGAAACCTTACTCACCGGCAGAAACACAATACTATTTAAAAGAGTATTATTTAGCTGCGATATTCTGTAAGGTGGAGGTACTTTCCCAGTCGGGCGGCTCCAATTCGAACGAGATACCCCGCTATGCCCTACCTCTCTTAAAATTCCTATTCAGTACTTCACCTATTTAAACCTAAGGAGGTTGCTTTAAACCGAACTGAACCTGACCTATTGCCCACTCGGTCAAAAACCGATCTCACTAAACAGCGACACCTAAGCTTTTCTTTTCGCATCCAGCGGGCCGGGCGAATCTCCTAAGCATTATGTAGACTAAGATTATTGCGGAGGACGCGTTGCCGGTCTATTTGTGGGATGTTTATGGCCCATTAGAGCGGGAAAACTAGTCGTTACAGTAATGAAAACGGAGTGCACGCCTCACTCATTATCATGGGATAATCTGAGACTACGGTGTGGGGTAGCCTTGCAGTCTTGGGGCTCTGAAAACTAAGTGTAATTGAGATACATGCACGATCTAATGGATACGGCTTCTGGGTTGGTGATAGTAATAAACTTAGTCACAGGTAAGGTGACCCAAACAGGTGTTGAAGAAATTGGGTAGAGACCACGGGTTTTGAGACTCCATGATTTCATGGATGACAATTTATTAAACTTGGTAAACATATAGATCATAGTCAATATTACACTACAACATTATATTTGTCAGAATGAGACACGACTCACATAACACAGGTTTTAAAAAATACTGCAAATATTACCTATTATTAATTGATTTGTATATATTCTGATCACGTAATAGGAGTGGAAGGGCGGACTATCGCGATACAGACAAATAATACTCAGCTACTGGGAGAGTTTAACCCCCTACAAATGTCGATTTAAGAATTCTTGTTTATTATTACATTTCTTTCGGCAGTGATCCCCCTCCCTCGTGGTCACCTTTAAATTACCAATAACATCCCGTAAACACTGTTAGAGTGTTGGCAAATTTGGTTACTATACTAATAACAGCAAGCTTATTTTATTATTAGTAATAGCATAGTCACCGCACAGTAATCGTGCCGCGTAGTCACCGCATTCATCATCATCATCATCATCACAGCCCATAACAGTCCACTGCAGGACTTCGGGCCTCTCCCACGAAATGGGAGGTCATTGCCATAATCTCCACGCTTGGCAGGCGGGTTGGAGATCGCAGTGCAGTTGATGTAAATCTACCCAGAAAGATGCTGCTGCCCACCTTTCGGATTTGTCCCTTAGTCGTCTCTTACGACACCCACGTGAAGAGATGGGGTGGTGCTATTCTTTGAGGTGGCGGCACCACACACCACACCGCATTATGTGCTCGCCAATAGAATAGACTGCATGTTTTCAGTCCGGTTGCTACGCAGTAACTATGCGGACGCAACGCGTACGCGTTCACTGCCCGGTTTATAACCGGCGACGTTTAAACAGGCCCTTAATCTTGACCCGCTACAAATTTCGACACATCAATACAAGAGACATCGAAACACATCTGTAACAATACCTTCATTCCGCGGCTCCCAATGGCACTTCAGGAATACTATCGGCGAACTTGGAAGCCTCGAACGGGTGGCGGGAGCCTCTCTAAGTACGTACATTAGAATTCACTTAACCACAATCCCCGCGAAGCGATATACAACCAAACCACATTCTAAATACGAAGTCCAAAGTCTAACTGGGAAAGGCGAGCACTATTTTCTCGAGGCTCAAGTGGAATGTAAATGTATTTGGTGCCGTAGCGGTATTCTGAAACCTGAAGTCGCGTGGAAAGAATAGACAGCTCTTAAGGTGGCAAAAGTAGTAACCTATTAAAGTTTACATGGAGTTCTTCAAGAAAGGGGTGAAAAGGTTTTTACGGGGTCGGCAACGCGTGGGTGCCCCTCGTATTGCAAACGTCTATAGGCTGCGGTGACTGCTTACCACCAGGCGGGCCGTAAGTTTGTTAGCCATCTTAGTGGTATCAAAAAAAGCAATCGTCCATAATAGTATTTATCTACACTCATAGCGTAATGTTCCAATTTCATATTCGAAAACATTTGTTTAAGGATATACTTTTTTCACGTCAGTCTATAAATTTTTTAAAAATTATGTTTCGATATAGCATTTCCCATACTAATTTCTTAATTTCTTCTTCTTTAAAATAACTTTTTAATCATTATGCAACTCTTATTTTTTATTGGGCGCCGAGACACGGCGAAATGTAGGCTGAATACCTAAATGTCTTTGACAAATACAAAATTCAAGTTCATAATTCAAATTTTCCTTTTTATATTTGTGTGTAATTATTTTCCCGCTAAACAGAATATTTTCTCTAATTGTTGTAATTTGTGTTTGTAAATGATTTTCTTATAAGTAATTTGTGTTTTTAACAGAACTGACTCGCAGCATACTTCCAGCAAAGTTGAGAAAATTATAGGGACGATATTTTAACATACAAATATGAGTGTAGATAAAGTAGTGTATTAAACTGCATATAATTAGGTATTAAAACACTCGTGTCAAAAGATTATCATAATAAACAGACACTCATGTTTTAATACCCCCTTGTATATGACAGTTGCATAAACTACTATTACGAGTGCTATCTATAGTTTCCGCGCTATGAAGAGCTAATTTCTAAATTACTTTATTATCATCGACTACGTCGCGTAACAGCCCACGATTAGACTTGAGCCCTGTTTACAATATTGAAGGATTTTCCCGTAGGTTTCGAAGATAGGAAGGTTGAAGATAGCGCCTTTAAAAACCATAAAAAAAGCTCTGCTGGCCTATATCTTTATCGATATTTTCTAACACGCCGTTCTTAGTCGCCATTAAGGGCATGTGATAGTGGAAGTTGTTGAAATCTTTTTGACGTTTTGGGACGACTTCTTTATTTGTCTCTTTCTATATATGACGAGTTCTGGATTCGACCACTTCTTTATTTGACTAGCTCAAGTACTGTGGTGGCGGTAATGCGCTACCAAACACAACAACATGCTTCTTTTCATGAACTTGCTCACTTCTTTATTCTTTTAATAGATACAGATGACTGGAGTGATAAGATGTGATCACCGCTACCCGTCACGCGCAACACCAAATGTTGTAGTAACGGCCCGTTTCATGTAGGCTCCAATGGCGTATCAATCCATAGTATGAACGTCGCAGGAAGTTTCTAGAAATGAGTAGTTGACCTCACTCATCCAGGTGGCCATTAAATAAATAAATAAATATTGGTGGACAAATTCAAACAGCTTCATCTAGCCCCAAACTAAGCAAAGCTTGTACTATGGGTGCTAGATTACTGATATACTACTTAAATACTTTTTAAATACATACTTATTATACATAGAACACCCAGACCCGTAACAGAAATTAAAATTCATCATTTCAATTTCTGCCCGGCCGGGAATCGAACCCGGGACCTCTTGCGTGGCAGACCGGCATGTTGACCATTGAACCACTCAGGTCGTCAAATCAGTAATCAGTAATCCATTTACAACCAACGCTTTACTCCTGACATGTTACTCGCCAGCAAAACAGTTTAACAAGATCTAGACGCACCCTACGTAAATACATACAAATCTTTATCACCAGCTAGTACCTGAGTTCGTCCCAATTACTCCAATTCAAAACATAATCCGTAATTAAATACAAACATCCCGACGAAACCCAGGTGGTGTAATCGGAATTCGCAGACATCGATTCACGTGATATCAGTTTAGTCGATTCAGTGCCCTTTAATCAGAACAATGATTGAAACGTTTAAAGCCGCCTGTTGACGGTACGACTTGGTGTGGAAAATACAGGCGTTGCCAATTTATTTAATTATTTATATTTCATATACAAACAGTACAATGGCTAACTTAAAGCTAAAATAGCATTATCTACCAGTTTACCACGAGAGAAAACAATAAAAAAAAAGATATGCGGTGCAGCAAGCAAACAAGCAAAGGTTAAACATAAGCTTATTCAACCACAATCAAGTAACAGACATTTACTTAATAAATACACTAATAATTAAAAGTAGCAATAGATATTTTTAAAGTAAAAAATTAGGTAATTTACTGCATGAGTAATATCACGCGTAATATGAGTCTTATGGTGACAGGCTGTTGCAAAGTGTATGGGGTAACAGGTTTTTTTTTAATTATATTAGCCAGGCATTTGAACGCACTGTGACCTGGTGGTAAGCGACGATACGGTCAACTATGGAGCATGCCTGTTTAGGAACAGAGGTGTATTTGACAACTTATAGCCGTCCCTTTTGGACACGTTACATGCACCATTAGAAAAAGAAACAGTGTATAGATTGTAACTGACGCTGTGAATAGGCTCCTTCTAAGCCTCTATGTCCAATTTCTCTAGCCCCGACACGGTCTGCCAACCGAGTTGGCCCGCGAGTATCCCACCTCGCGGTCCAACACGGTCTGCCAACCGAATCGGCCCGCGAGTATCCCGCCCCGCATTACAATATAGTGGCAGATGTTAGTTGCTTAATTATAATTAAATACACGTCTCAGTTGTTAGCGGCAGTGTGACGGCGGCTCCTATAATCCCATTAAGGCACGTGATGCGAGTGACATGACAACGTTACTGATAAACGCTGTTAGGGTAGCTGTGTTACAAATGTATCTAGGTGCGTATAGCAGGACTTATAGCATGTTAAGTCGGGTGCTGAAACGGACATCCCACCATGCATCACAAATAATGTTTTGTGAATCCGATTACGCGATCCGTTTCCCTTCAAAACTGTCCACTCTGATCGCGATATCAGGTTCACCTAAAAATTAATTCAACAAAGATAGAATCGGGTCAAGTGATAATGTTCCAATGGTCCATTAATCATCATCATCATCGTGCACGAGGGCCCGGGGTCCGCCTTGACCATGATCGAGGATTTGGCAGATCAAGTAATTAATATTACAATAACAGGGCAACCTGACCAGATTGGATCATGGTTACACATTCAGTCGTCTGAATGTGCAGGTTTCACCACGATGTTTTCCCTCCCCGTAAGATCATCGGTTAGTGTTCAACTCATGTATGTAATTCCGAAAAGAGTCTTTGGTGCATGGCGGTATTGGGGTTCAACCCGCTACTTCGGGGTACGAGCGGACTCCTTAACCATTAGGTGTTGTCCTATTTGGCAACGGTCGTACAACCCTCGCGCTCGAGAGCGCAACCGAAACATAAACGCCAAGATTTTTTTTATCAAAATATGTTGTTATTGAGGAAACCACAAATGCATAAAGAGCCGAATCGAGCCGAAATGTAAAAACAGATATTGGCACATATGACGGTGGGAAATAATATTCCGCACGCGTGTGAGAAAATACATTACATTGCGAGTAACAATCTGCATGTAGACGAAGAAAACACAGCCAGTGAACACGAAGACAAAGAAATCCCGGCCAAATAAATTAGCCATAGACTTATTAACTAAAAAGATAATCTCGACAAACTACTCCCGACTTAACAACCGGGGCGAAGCCCGAACGCTACTTAATTCATTGTAATTAAGAAGATAGTAGGTTAGGTATCGTTGCAAAAAAGTGCTCCGTCTCAAAGTGAATTATTCAAACAAGAGAGCGACCAACTAGACTAATGGGATTAGCGTCCAGATCCCGAGGTTAAGATGCAGGGATAAGAATTGAATTATAGTTGATTTTAACCGCGGGGAAATTTATCCCGGGCGAGTTCCCGCCTTAATTATTGGACTTGTTTCGCGGTCGGGAAAAACTTGGATTGGACTGTTATCTGCGAGATGCTAACGAGATATGGGTGGTGTATTGTAAATGTTTTTAGTTAACCGTGTTGCGACAAATATCCGTGTCAAAGAAATGCATGGCTTTACTGATGTGATTCGATACTGGTCATCTTGGCGTTAACGCCACGGGACATTAATGTCCCGGTGATGCTCTCGCGCGCTAGGACCAGGGTTCCGCCTTGATCAAGAGTTTAGCAGATCAATTAATGACAGTGGAGCGACTGCCTCCATGATCTTGTTAACAGGGTAACCTGACCAGATTGGGGTCATGATTACACATCCAGTCACCTGAATATGCAACTTTAGTCACGATGTTTTCCCTCACCGTAAGATTTTGTCAGCGATTACGAACATGACAATGAGAGACTTTCCGAGAGCCAAATAAAAAGGAAAAATAGTTTAAATACTTGTAATAGATGGCGTTGATTTGACACGATTCTCAAAAATAAATAACCGTTAGATATTTAAAAATGTAGGCATTTTGCAGTTTCTTCTCAGAAAAGGCACTAAAACTAAGTAGATTTTCATGACACCTTTACCAAATTCAATACTTGAGAATCCTGTCTAAGCAACGCCTTCTAGGGAGACACGCCGACGAACGTTTTGTACTCTTAAAAGTATCTGTCTGAAAATCCTCCAATCTGAAAGCAGGTCTACAAAAAAAACCCTCCAACAAAATCATTCAACTAATAGTTGTTACTCTGTTTACGCATTGCTGACAAAACAGCTGGCCGAAAATTATCGCCAACTCCGAAACAGCAACAGAAGACGGCTCCAAAAGAATACTTATACAAACAGGACAATCTGTCGTTGGTCTAAAACTGTAAAATTATAAAGTCGCCTGCCAAGTTCGGGAGTGCAGCGTGGCGCCAGATGGCGGCTCCGGTGAATTAAATCCCTACGCCGGGACGAAGACAAACACACAAACTTGCTACGTTGTTGAGTTTATTAAATTTATCTGTACAAAGTTTACGGATGAGCGAAATCTGAATTTTGGGGGCTCGCGCTGGGTTGTCTTGGTTGGTTTTTGGTAATTTGGCACGGTTTTTTAAATGTTGTGGAATTATTGGGAAGATTGGAGTTTGGTTAACACCAGGTTTGACTAAAATATAACTCAAACACAGTACTCGCAAAAACTAAAAGTATCAACACATTATTTTCTTTAGATTTACATAACATTTAAATTTAATTTTTAAAGTAAACTGTAAAACAACTTCAAATGGTGCTGGCATACGTAACTTACACTTTACGTACTTTACTTACTGGCCTTTGACTAGCACGGTTGCAAATTTTTCCAAAATAAAGATTTGAATTTGTATTTGTAGATGTGATGATATGCGGTTGGACTTCTACCCTCACATGGATGCGGGTAAACATCCTCACAGAATTGTCAGTTTGTTGTTGATCCGGAATCACACAACACTCACGATACATCCGACGATAAATCTTCAGTCCTAAAAATATTTATTTTGCACACTACTACTTGAGCTTTTTGTTATTCATAGTTGCGTCTTAGTGTGAAAACGACAAGATAGAAGTGCTCACAACAGATGTAATGTCTAAAAAAGAAAAAAAGGCATTCAAAATCGTGCCTTTTTCAGAGAATATACAGATATATATTTTATACAGAGAATAATGTTCATATGGGCATATATTTTAACCACGTTTAGTATAAGACTTCAGAAGTTTGTAGTATTCATACAGAATTGAGTTAAAAATTATTAAGTTTTTTGTCTGTTTGGTTAACTGTAGTTTAGTTTAAAAAAAACTATGTAGAGGCAATGATATACTGTAGTAAGACGGCAGTTTCTGGCTCAAATCCTGCCGAAACCAGTTACGAGACCTATTTACAAGAGGCCGAATGAAAAAAACAAATTTCTCTTTCGTGATTCTCGTGAAAATATAGGTCATGAGTAAACCTCTCGTGGGCCACGCTTTGAGGTCTAGAAGTGTTGTTTTAACGTAATTAGTGTTGCTAAGCCAACTCTTCACAAAGGGTATGAAAAGGTTATGAAAAACCAGCCCAACTTGACCCCATGGCTTACTGAAATTGCGCTGTATGCGAAGAAAGTGAAAGACCAAGTAATGCTGGCGCTGTACCTCGTTAATATTTCCCGTCTCACTCTTTAATGCTGGAAAATGATGAGTGCAGCTGAATAGGGAATAGTTTCAATGAGGCTTTTAATGGTTTTAATGACTACTTCTAGAGCCATTGTGGTTTATTAGAGTGCTAAATTGATCTTAAACTGGTACTTGTAAGTACAATATTATTGCAATTTTATGGGATCAAGATTTATTGTAACGAATTAATTAGTGAACTCAGCTGGAGATACCTCGAAATGTTGTAGATACCTCTGGAGATACCACGAAATACCAGAGATAGAATTCAAAATCAAACTCTCGAAAGTTGATATAATGTCTAGTAAATTAAATCAATGAATGACCTAACCAATCGAGCTTACAGTTCTATGCTATTTGGTTAGAAGCTGCGGTGTTCATAATAAATGGAATTATAATGGAACTTAGATTTTTTGTCAGTTTCATTCCTAAAAGTTCCAAAGCAATGATCGGATCAGATCTCCGAAAAGTTGGAAATACTGGTCAGCACCGCAGTACAACAAGCGACGGAACGCAGCCGATGGAGGCAGTTAATTGACAGACTCAGGAGTCATGATACTTAGTGACCGACTAAGATGGGACCTTCTAAAAGTGAATTATGTATAAATAGTCCAGTGTACGAAAGGCCTGAGGCTAATCTGTATTGTTTGGTTACCGTAGTGTGCGACATGATGACACTTTGAATTTAGAAACTTTTCACGCGGGCCATTTTTAATTTTTCCCTTCATATTAGCAACTTGCAAAAAAAAACTAAAATCAAGCATCCAGCCAAGACTCTTTGCTTCAAGGCTCCAAAGCGCGCGAAATACTCCACGGAGGGCATTTTCTTTTTAATCAATCGTAAACGTCAAAGACACGTCGGCTTTTCAGCCAGGACGCAATTAAAAATTGCTTTGTGTGAGGCGCGCGTGTGTCCGGCCTTTGCGGGATTAGGAACGTGGCTGTGGTGCGCCTTGATTAAATTTTAAATTTCGAATCGAACGCCCGCGACGGTGGTGCGCGCGAAAAGTGTCAAGGCGTGAAGAACACCTCCCCCCGCGCTTATACAGCCGTATTCATTAAGTTTTGACAAATGAATTTCTTTGATGTGTCACAATGACGGCAACAACGTAATTAAAGTAATATGCTGAATATAACTGAAAATGTGTGTTTAACAACTTTATAAATGGAAAACAGCCGTGGATATGGTTTCATTTTTGTCTTAATCGTGGCCAATTAGGGCACCAACAAAAAATGGTATCAAGCTCAGAATGAGTAACCCTACAATTCACTGCGTTTTAGATTTTATGTAATCACTAGGTTGCCAATGTTCTCTTGTGAGATATAATTGAAACCAACCAAAAAAAGTGGCCAAAGTGTACGGCGCATTTTTTTGACAATATCAATCTGGTAGTTGTCTATTTTGTGCTCATTGTATATTTTTTTATTAAATAACAAACAAACTGAATCGAAGTGTCGCTATTTTGAATTGTGATTTGTTGTCAACGACAATGCCGCCGCTACCGGGTCTACAAAAATAAATAAGATGGTATTTAATCCTCCAAATGCAAACAATTATACACCACATGGCCGACCGCATGCATTAGTTACAAAAACTTTCACATATATTCATTCTTCACTCGTATTCCACACTCGCGTCCCATAGTTCGCTCGAATTCCCCGAGTAATATCGGGACTGTATGTAAATTCGTACTTGTTCCTAGTTCTCTCTTCTCGCTAACAGATAACATTTCTTTGCTCTCGCGTCTACTCAGACGCTCTCAGACTGTCTGTCTCGGCCGTGGAGATTGTGCGGATGGAGGTTGCGATATTTTGATTTAGATGATTTAATGTTAATTATTTCTTTACTGGGAATTTGGGGAAAATTTGTTAGTTTTAGGGTAGTTTTTGGATAATTTTATTTAGGTTAAGATTAGTTTTTCTGTGTAGTTTTGATCGTGTGAAATAATTATTTATTTTTACCACAAAGTGGCAAATACGCTGCCAAGTTATTACTGTAGCTTAAATAACAAGGTACTTATATGTTTTAATAATTTTTTGAATCCCTGGGGAGGTCAGCTGGTCCACCTGAAGGTAGGCGGCTCCCGTCATCCTAAACATCAGCAACCTAAGGAGAGAGGATGCGGCGTTTGAGGTACCTGTAGACAAGCCTTTTGAAAAACCCCAACTTATGTTAATAAATTAGAATATCTTCGTTTTAGGATAGGTACATGAGATTGACAGAGGCTTTTATCCCAAAAATACCCGCACAATTCATTGGTTATGATCATCATGATAACTGCTAAGCAATTCTCTTGATTAATTTGAAGTTAATAAGCGTAATACTAACAAAAAGTTTGTAGTTGTGACCACACGACTGAAGATAAAGTTGTACCTCGAGTTGACAGCCGCGGATTTAAAAAAAAAAGATGTTTTGTTTAATGAAAAGGTAATAAAAAGAGCTTCATCGTCATCTAGGACGTAAAACGTCCATTTCTTTACATAATTATGTCAAACACCACGCCATTCATGGACTTTGCATCAATCGGGGCGCCACGACATTTACAACTCTGCCATCAATGTGCCTTGTTTAGACATATAAAGTGTGGAAATGCAAGTACTAACGTTTATGGTTCACATTAATTTTAGTCCTGAACTGATTGATTTGCTAATAAAACTGTAGATTTAAATTAGTCTTTAACAATTATGGCTTTTAAAAAAAAATTACTTTAGTATATAAAACTCCGTCCATTTAAAGCTCCTCCAATGCTCCTATGCTCTCGTAGACATTATATATTTATGTTAAGACATCTCCATTTCCGTTTAAATCTCCACGACCTGTCCATAGCCTGTGATGTCTATGTAGGAGCGGTGGCGTCATTTCAAACAATGCCGGCTCCAAAGAAGTGTTGAGATGCGTAAAGTTTGCTTTTAAAAGTACGTACTGTTCTTACTTTAAAAGTGTCGCATGGCTGTGTTTATTCAATGACAATGCCATTTCTCTCTTTATTTTTATTTGAATGAATAAGAATTACGCAGAAAAACGGAGTAGATGGTTGTTTTATACTACTTACAAAGTTGTAATTCTGATACCTTTTCTTTAAATACCTGATATCGCAAAAAAGAGCATAAGAATACAGAACTGATTTATATAGGTTGTGTAATTTATTTTAAATGTTGATTGAGATGACCGGACGAAGTGAATGAGTAAGTCCAGAAGATGATGATCAATTGCTTATTTTTTTATATCGTTTCTTACCAATCTATATTAATAAATAAATCATATTATCGTTAATGTCCTTGTTGGGCACTCGTGCACGAGAGCCATCCAGGATTTGGCAGATCGGATAATTACAGTGGAGCGATTCTGTGACCCTGCTACCAGGGGAACCTGACCAAATTGGATCATAGCTACACATTCAGTCAACTGAATGAGCGGGTTCCATCATAATGTTTTCCTTCACTGTAAGAGCATCGGTTAGCATTCAACTAATGTCCATAACTCAGAAAAGTGTCATTGGTACATGGCCGCAGTGGGATTCGAACCTGTATTTTTATCTGGAGAGCTCTATCTCAACTTTGAACCAGCATTACCGTTACATCCTATGTACGTCTGGGCATAGCGTCTGGGCTTCTAAAGGGCCGTCTATTTAAAAGAGTCTATTTTTTTCGAATGCGTGCACAGGACTCTAGTCCTTTCAGCCAGGCTTTAGAAAATGGCGGCTGCGTGTTCGTATTCAGTGTTGCCAGCTGTAACGGGAATTTCAGCCGCTTTCAATTTTGACTGTTCAAAAGATTTTTTAGGAAGGAAATATTAAAATCCGTACTCATAAAATTTGTTTTTTGTACAAATACTTATACATATAGGTACATTCATTACACGAGAACGTAACGAATGTAATAGGTACATTCATTACATTGAAACAGGTGTTCTTACCTACTATATAATATTTATAGCCTCTCATCTTGGCGTCAATATTCCGGTTGGGGTTACCTTTAGTGGTGCACCTTAATGCCCTTAGCTATGGCCCAGGATTTGGTACATCAGGTAATTACAATGGAGCGTCTGCCTTTTAACCGGCCGTGTGGTGTCCGGCAAAGTAGAATAGCACCAACCCCTTACACTCGTGGGTGTCGTACATGGCGACTAATGTTTACGAGGCAAAAGATCTAATCGCCTCCGTAGACTGGAAAATGGGCAGCAGCATTTTCCATTGTTTTATTATAACACTGCGATCTCCAACCCGCCTGCCAAGCGTGGAGATTATGGCAATAACCTCCCTTTTTGTGGGAGAGGCCCTAAGTCCTGCAGTGGACTGTTATGGGCTGTGGTGATTACACGAGAGGCGGGCAACGCATTTGATACGTTAATGTTGCTGATGTCCTTATGCGGCGGTAGTCACTTTTCATCAAGCCCGCTTGCCTATTTGTCTGCAGTATAATATAAAAAATACTAATTTTTGCTCGCGGCTCGCCTACGTCAAATTCGCAATGTCACACCAAAGAAAAACTGATAGGTATGGAAACAATTAGTTCTGAAATGGAAAATATTATTTTCATCGCAAGCTTTTATCGCGCGATCTCTATGATGAGTTAGAGTACTTGATAAGACAGTTATCGTAAGTATTTGAATTTGAATTGAATTTAGGAGGGGGATGATAATAACTGAACCCGTTCAATGCTTCGACGACCTGAGTGGTGTAATGGTCAACACGCCGGTCTGCCACGCAAGAGGTCCCGGGTTCGATTCCCGGCCGGGCAGAAATTGAAATGATGAATTTTAATTTCTGTTACGGGTCTGGGTGTTCTATGTATAATAAGTATGTATTTAAAAAAAAAAGTATTTAAGTAGTATATCAGTTATCTAGCACCCATAGTACAAGCTTTGCTTAGTTTGGGGCTAGATGGCGCTGTGTGAATCTGTCCACGAATATTTATTATTATTATTATTATAATGCTGTTTAACCAATTTTAGTGTAAAAGGTATAAATCTAGATTGCATTGTGCGCAATACGTATGGGCAGAGTACTTCAATCAAAACTACTTAGGCGTAGGTATAACTACAATTGTCTGCTTACTCCTTGCAGTGGCATTACTATGTTACTTACAAGGTTTTATTACGTATGTGGGTACATCTGAAAGTAAATAAAAGCTTGTAAAATATCTGTTGGCCACAACTTTGTCTTCGTAAAATTCGGCTATGTCTTGTTCCTGTGGGAACTACTCACCTTAGGTTCAGGATGTAATGTGGAACTAAATAAAGTTCTCTCTATGTCTATGTCTAACTACATGCAATTTTGGGAAAAATTACATATAGCGTACTCTGTTATTCTTGAAAATTGTAAAACTGCAACATTTCATGAAAATCCGTTCAGTAGTTTTTGCATGAAGAAGTAACAAACATGCAACCATGTATCCTTACAAACGTTCGTATTTATAATATTAGTACGTTTAGTAGTATAATATTATTAGGATTAGTACCCTTTTATCCCGACGTTTCGAGTAATTCCCAGTTATCATGGCCGCGGGTAGACAGACACCGACAGATATACTCATCTCACTGTCACATAATACTGACTCTATAAAACATTATTCTGGAAGCCAGTTGTAACGATGCGTATATTTCAGTGAACTTCGAAGAGAACGAGGGTATATAGTCGAAAATAGATCGCTTTGGTGCTCTACGATAGCGATCTTTGTGATAGAAAACTTTTGTTTCCAATAAGATATGTTTAAAGTGTATTCCATGTTATAAGTGAGCTTTGAAAGGGTATAACTATCTATAACTGTTTCGTGTTGCACAATGTGATTGATATATAATTTATTAATTTATTCAATTAACTTAAGATTGTGTTATTAGGTAATTCTTAATCTAATGTTAGTAAAATTTCAAAACAAATAGATAGAACGTTTATATTATATGAATTAGGCATTTCCCGCAACATGTTTTGCAGTGGAACAATGAAATTTGTTGGGATATACCACGACATTAAATATAAAGCACTCAATATAAAGCTGCATAATCGGTTTAAATAACTTTATTCCTTATGCTCTTCTTGATGCTAAGACACGCCGATGGAGAGACATCGTAAAGCAGAAATTGACTGTTCATCGGGAGATTCACTACCCTCAGTAATGAGGAACACGACGCCAGGTGGACGACCACGATATTAATTTGTCCAGCCATTGAGCTATCACGGTAACGGATAGATATCTGTCAGAGGCAAAAGCCAACAGGGACGATATTCAGTCTTGTCGAGAGGCCATGGTTGATCGTTTGGACATAGCTCTCAAGGCAGTTTCTGATTGGGGCGATGCCAATCTGGTGGCGTTCAACGCAACCAAAACTCAGGCGTCTTTGTTTTCCGCCAAAAGGAGTCCATTCCATCTTACTCCAACTTTTCGGGATGTTCCTGTGGAAATTACCGACAACCTACAGATTCTTGGTGTTGAGTTATCTTCAAATCTCAACTTCGGTCAGTACATCGAATCCAAGGCAAAGACTGCAGCAAATAAACTTGGTATCCTCTCGAAGGTTAGGCGGTACTTCACTTCTAGGCAGTTGCTTCAGTTATATCAAGCACAAGTGCGGTCCTGCATGGAGTACTGCTGCCACCTCTGGGATGGATCAGCTAAATGTCAACTGGCGGCTTGTATTCGGTGGAAAAACGTGCAAAGAAGATAATTTGTGACCCGCGGTTGATTAAGGCTAGGCTGCAGAGCCTCGAACATCGGCGTAGGGTTGCGCGTCTGTCGGTCTTCTACAGATTACATTTCGGAGAGTGTGCGAAGCAGCTGCACGACCTCATTCCGCCGGCCCCTTTCCGCCATCGGGAAACGCGATCCGGGCGAGCGCTTCATCCTTATGTCGTGGATCTTCCAGCCATCCGCACGAACCGCTTTGGCTCGACCTTTATAATGCGTACGGCTAAGGAATGGAACGCTTTGCCTGCGGGTGTGTTCCCTGATCAATATAATCTGGATGCCTTTAAGGCTAGAGTGAATAGGCTGTTCCAAGACGGGCATGCTTCATCTTCGGCCGCATCGTCACTTACCAACAGGTGAGATGGCGGTCAAATGCCCGACTTGTTTGTTATAAAAAAAAAAAAAAGATAGTTCCTTAGCAGAGCAGTGTTGAAAAAATCAATTGTTTTTTCATCGCCTTCTCACCTGATGAGAAGTAAGTAAGTAAAAATTTATTTCCATAAAAATTGATGAATACAGTGTTACTGTGGTCTCTTCACTAAGATCGACTTGTGTTGTAGGCTCGGAGATTTACAAAAACTCAAGGTTGTTTTTATGTTATACGGCAAATAAACAAGCAAACGGGCCACCTGATGGAAAGTGGTCACCGTCGCCCATGGACATCAGCAACACCCAGGTTACAATAATACTTCATTTGACCACAGACATGTCACCGAGGATGGACTTTCCATCCTCGGTCGCATCGTCTGTCAAGAAACACGTATTCAAAATAGTAACCAACTGAACCACTCAGGTCCTCATATTTCATACAGTCGATTCAACTTTAAAGCGTAGGACGAACACTTTAGAGAATCATCACGTCCGTATAATTCTTGGTTAGCAGTAAGTATCGACGGGTATAAACGCGGAAAATTGGCGCACCATTGTTCAATTTATGTACAGTGTGTTATTTTTTTAAACTTGTCCTGGCTTAAAAACATCTAGGCGTCAATATTTCGGTTGTTCTGTTCGCACATAATAATAATTGCCATGCCATGTCACAAAATGCCCAGGATTTGGCAGATTAGGTAATTAGGGAGCGACTGCCATGTGACGTCCATGATCCTGTTAACAGGGGAATCTGACTAGATTTGATCATGGTTACACATTCAGTCGCCTGAATCAGTTTCCTCATGATATTTCTCTTCATTGTCAGAGCATCCGTTAGAGTTCTAATGTTCAGCAAGTAACGGGCTCGGCTTCGGCCAGAAATTGATCTTCGGTCGGACACTACAACAAAGTGACATTTCAAAATGGCGACACTTAGTTCCAGTTTTGGCCATCGGTTCTGATAAGTTTGTGGCACTCTAGTCTCTGCCCCTTAAAATAAAAAATGTACCAAAAAAAACACACACCATGTAAGGTACGAGAGCGATATAAATGAGTCGCAGTTGTATTTATATAAATTGTTGGTTGCAGACCACCCGAGACTGTTCTTTATTAGGGGTCCGCAGACACAAAGAGAAGCAGTTCGGCTTATCAGATTGTCTAAAAGGAAAATTTAGTACTGTGTTAACAGAAATACTTAAAATAGTTTAGTGAGATGCAGATTTAGTGATTTAGTGATTTTTTTATTAAATAACAAACAAACTGATCCGAAGTGTCGCTATTTTGAATTGTGTTTTGTTGTCAACGACAATGCCGCCGCTACCGGGTCTACAAAAATAAATAAGATGGTATTTAATCCTCCAAATGCAAACAATTATACACCACATGGCCAAACGCATGCATTAGTTACAAAAACTTTCACATATATTCATTCTTCACTCGTATTCCACACTCGCGTCCCATAGTTCGCTCGAATTCCCCGAGTAATATCGGGACTGTATGTAAATTCGTACTTGTTCCTAGTTCTCTCTTCTCGCTAACAGATAACATTTCTTTGCTCTCGCGTCTACTCAGACGCTCTTAGACTGTCTGTCTCGGTCGTGGAGCTTGTGCGGATGGAGGATGCGATATTTTGATTTAGATGATTTAATGTTACTTAATTATTTCTTTACTGGGAATTTGGGGAAAATTTGTTAGTTTTAGGGTAGTTTTTGTACATATTGAGTTTGGTTTTATTTAGATATGATTTGTTTCTCGGTGATTATGTTAAATCATTATTTATTTATACAGCTAAATTAGCAAATAATCTGACGGCCTATAAACTGTTACTGTAGCTTAAATAACGAGCTTTCCACACAATAAAATACATAGCGAAACATCATATAAACAACACAACAGGCACTACTTATTAACTTCTCAAATAAAATATAATAAGTATAATATAAACATTCGCAGTTCATTGGTCATGATCAATATGAGTCCGGGTTCCTTGATCGATTTGAAGTTAATAAGCGTTGATAATAATACTAACAAAAAGTTTGTATTTGTGACCACACGACTGAAGATCGTCGTGCCTTGTGTCGACTACTGCGAATTTTAAAGAAAATAATGTTCTCTATAATGAAAAATTAATAAAAGTGCTATTTTACAGAGCCTCAACTTAGGTCTCGGAACGTCCACTGCTAGACATAATTCGGGTCGCTACGACGTTTACAACTCTGACATAAGGTTGCCCTGTATAAGTATGGAAAAGTAAATACTTCCACGTTTATGGTTCACATTGATTTTAGTTCTAAGATGATTGGTTTGCTAGTAATACTGTGGAATTACACTAACTTTTTAAAATTCTGGTAAAATTCTACTATGGGATATAAAACTCCACGGACAATTATATTATAATAATAAAAACATTAACGCCACGATAAAATTCCATGTAGCGTATGGTGTCCCGTCCGTCCATTTACCTATAGAAAGACAGAAAGGAAGAAAACATGTATTACGCATGGACGCCACGACACAACCTCCTCCTATGAGCTCGCAGACATTCCACGTTTATGCTAGGACATCTCCATTTCCGTTTAAATCTCCACGATCTGTCCATAGCCTGTGATGTCTATGTAGGAGCGGTGGCGTCATTTCAAACAATGCCGGCTCCAAAGAAGTGTTGAGATGCGTAAAGTTTGCTTTTAAAAGTACGTACTGTTCTTACTTTAAAAGTGTCGCATGGCTGTGTTTATTCAATGACAATGCCATTTCTCTCTTTATTTTTTATTTGAATGAATAAGAATTACGCAGAAAAACGGAGTAGATGGTTATTTTATACTACTTACAAAGTTGTAATTGTAATACCTTTTATTTAGATACCTGATATCGCAAAAAAGAGCACAAGAATACAGAACTGATGAATGAATTTTATAGGTTGTGTAATTTATTTTAAATGATGATTGAGATGACCGGACGAAGTGAATGAGTAAGTCCAGAAGATGTTTATCAATTGCTTATTTTTTATATATCGTTTCTTACCAATCTATATAAATAAATAAATCATATTGTCGTTAATGTCCTTGTTGGGCACTCGTGCACGAGAGCCATCCAGGATTTGGCAGATTGATTAATTACAGTGGAGCGACTCTGTGACCCTGCTACCAGGGGATCCTGACCAGATTGGATCATAGCTACATATTCAGTCAACTGAATGAGCGGGTTCCATCATTTTCCCTCACTGTAAGAGCATCGGTTAGCATTCAACTAATGTCCATAACTCAGAAAAGTGTCATTCGAACCTGTATTTTTTTCTTGGATAGCTCTATCTCAACTTTGAACCAGCATTACCGTTACATCCTATGTACGTCTGGGCACAGCGTCTGGGTTCTAAAGGGCCGTCTATTTAAAAGAGTCCATTTTTTTCGAATTCGTGCACAGGACTCTAGTCCTTTCAGCCAGGCTTTAGAAAATGGCGCCTGCGTGCACGTATTCAGTGTTGCCAGCTGTAACGGGAATTTCAGCCGCTTTCAATTTTGACTGTTCAAAAGATTTTTTAGTAAAGAAAATATTAAAAATGTATTCATAAAAATATGTTTTTGTTGTTGTTGTAAAATACATTAAAGGTAGTTTTAAAGGCGAACAACGCATTTGATACCCTTGGTATGGCTGATGTCTATAGGCGGTGGTGATCACTTTCAATCAGGTGGCCAGCTTGCCTGTTTGTCTACCGTATAATATAAAAAATACTAGTTTCTGCTCGCGGCTCGCCTGCGTTAAATTCGACATGTCACACAAAACCGATATGGAAACAAGTTCTCAAGTGCAAAATATTTTTTCATGGCAAGCGTTTATTGCGCGATCAGTTACAGTACTTGTTATTACTTATCAAACGAGCTCAAACTCTATGGCCTTCCGTTTCCATCATCAGATCACCTAGATGGTTTGGTGGCTTTAGTGTGTTACAGTTATCGTGAGTGTTTAGAGGGTAAGGTGGGGCATGATAACTGAACTCGTTGAATGATGTTTAAACACAATATTTACGCGTTAAACGCATTGGCGATACTCTTAGTATTGCTAATGTTTATAGGCAGTGGTGACCACTTTCCATCAGGTGGCCCGCTTGCCTGTTTGACATAAAAAAAATTATTGTAAAAGGTATAAAACTAGATAGCTTTGTGCGCAATACGTACGCGCAGAGTATTTTAACCTAACCTAGGTATTTAGGCTTAGGTGTAAATAACCTGTTTACAGTGGCATTGCATTGTCACCGAACTTGCATAAGTATGTAACATTTGAGCTTAATCGGAAACCGAAAATTGGGTCAGATTTAACTTGTAATATTCTATTACGTACAAACAAGGGGGCATGTGAAAGTAAATGAAAGTATATAAATAGCTGTTGCTCACTACTTTCATCATCACAGCCCGTAACAATCCACTGCAGGACTTAGGGCCTCTTCCACGAAACGGGAGGTTATTGCGATAATCTCGACGCTTGGCAGGCGGGTTGGAGATCGCAGTGTTTAAATATAAAAATGGAAAATGCTGCTGCCCATTTTTCAGATTACGGAGACTCTTGATCTTTTGCCTCGAAAGCACAAGTCGGCACACTGCTTTATTACAGTAAAATTCGGAGTTTTAAGATAATTTACATATAGGTGACTGTGTGTTATTCTATATATCTATCGGTGTTATTCT
Source organism: Blastobasis lacticolella (assembly GCA_905147135.1). Classification (NCBI taxonomy): domain Eukaryota; kingdom Metazoa; phylum Arthropoda; class Insecta; order Lepidoptera; family Blastobasidae; genus Blastobasis; species Blastobasis lacticolella. The sequence goes on from LR990050.1 coordinate 19,489,344, forward strand.
AACAGATAATTATAAAACTACAAAATTTCGTCAAACTTTTGCATTTATTATGTTAGTAGTATTAACAGGCTATTATTCCGACGTTTCGAGTATTTCCCAGTTCTCATGGCCGCGGGTAGACAGACACTGACAGATATACTCATCTCACTGTCACATAATACTGACTCTATAAAACATTATCCTGGAAGCCAGTTGTAACGATGCGTATATTTCAGTGAACTTCGAAGAGAACGAGGGTATATAGTCGAAAATAGATCGCTTTGGTGCTCTACGATAGCGCTCTTTGTGATAGAAAACTTTAGTTTCCAATAAGATATATTTAAAGTGTATTCCATGTTATAAGTGAGCTTTGAAAGGGTATAACTATCTATAACTGTTTCGTGTTGCACAATTTGATTAATATATAATTTATTTATTTATTTAATTAACTACAGATTGTGTTAGTAGATATTTCTTAATCTAATGTTACTAAAATTTCAAATACTACAATAGATAGAACGTTTATATTATTTTACTTAGGCATTTCCCGCTACATGTCTTGCAGTGGAACAATGAAATTAAATATAAAGCACTCAATATTAAGCTGCATGATCTGTTTAAAGAACTTTATTCCTGATGCTCTCCTTGATGCTAAGACACGCCGATGGAGAGACATCTTAAAGCAGAAATTTACTGTCCATCGGGGGATTCACGACCCTCAGTAATGAGGAACACGACGCGAGGAGGACGACCACGATATTAATTTGTCCGACCATTGAGCCATCACGGTAGATGGTTCCTTAGTAGAGCAGTGTTAAAAATGTTTTTTCATCGCCTTCTCACCTGATCAAAAGTAAGTAAATAAAAATTTATTTCCATAAAAATTGAGAAATACAGGGTCACTGTGGGCTCTTCACTAAAATCGACTTGTGTCGTAGGCCCAGACATTTACCAAAACTCAAGTTTTTTTTTATGTTATACGGCAAATAAACAGGCAAATGGGCCACCTGATGGAAAGCGGTCACCGTCGCCCATGGACGTCAGCAACACCCAGGTTACAATAATACTTCATTTGACCACAGACATGTCACCGAGGATGGAAAGTCCATCCTCGGCCGCATCATCTGTCAAGAAACACGCCTGTATTCAAAACAGTAACCAACTGAACCACTCAGGTCCACATATTTCAAACAGTCGATTCAACTTAAAAGCGTAGGACGAACACTTTAGAGAATCATCACGTCCGTATAATTCTTGGTTAGCAGTAAGTATCGACGGGTATAAACGCGGAAAATTGGCGCACCATTGTTCAATTTATGTACAGTGTGTTATTTTTTTAAACTTGTCCTGGCTTAAAAACATCTAGGCGTCAATATTTCGGTTGTTCTGTTCGCACATAATAATAATTGCCATGCCATGTCACAAAATGCCCAGGATTTGGCAGATTAGGTAATTAGGGAGCGACTGCCATGTGACGTCCATGATCCTGTTAACAGGGGAATCTGACTAGATTTGATCATGGTTACACATTCAGTCGCCTGAATCAGTTTCCTCATGATATTTCTCTTCATTGTCAGAGCATCCGTTAGAGTTCTAATGTTCAGCAAGTAACGGGCTCGGCTTCGGCCAGAAATTGATCTTCGGTCGGACACTACAACAAAGTGACATTTCAAAATGGCGACACTTAGTTCCAGTTTTGGCCATCGGTTCTGATAAGTTTGTGGCACTCTAGTCTCTGCCCCTTAAAATAAAAAATGTACCAAAAAAAACACACACCATGTAAGGTACGAGAGCGATATAAATGAGTCGCAGTTGTATTTATATAAATTGTTGGTTGCAGACCACCCGAGACTGTTCTTTATTAGGGGTCCGCAGACACAAAGAGAAGCAGTTCGGCTTATCAGATTGTCTAAAAGGAAAATTTAGTACTGTGTTAACAGAAATACTTAAAATAGTTTAGTGAGATGCAGGGTTTTTATATTTTTCGTTTACTCCGATAAATTCGGACAAATGTTTAAATGGATTCTTTAAAAATATACCAAGTTTATAATTTGTTATTGACCTTGAATTTTTGTCACTTGTCATCTTGATCTAACACAACTAACTTGTTAATCATAAAATAAAAATAAAAAATCACACATGCACTAAAATATTAAAATAATAACTGTGCCTGTACAAATGAATACAGCGCCATCTAGCCCCAAAGAAAGAAAAGCTTGTGTTATGGGTATTAGATAAACTACTTATATACTTTTTTATAACATACTTATTATACATACTACACCCAGACCCATAGCAGAAAATAAAATTCATAATTTCAATTTCTGCTCGGCCCGGTCGAAACCTCTGCGTGGCGCATAATAACCAGCTGAAGGTCGCCTAATACTGGTCAAATACGCTATTTCGAAATACTATCTAAAGAAAGACGTTTCCCGGATGACAGTTATCTGATAGATAAAATTAGCTAACGATGCATTGGGCTTAGTTGCCTTGACGATTCCTCCTCCACACACATACGGAACCAGCTCTTCCTACAACCACTCGACTCTTCCCAAGAGATCACGACGCCTCATTGTTCGCATCGTGTTATTACGAAGAGCATTGATTCGCCGGCATTGTCCACGGGCTGACGTGATAAATGCGTCCGCCATCTTGCCATAAGTCAATGTGATACCGTTAAAAATTGATATTAACTTATGTAGACGGGTAAGCGACGGTGATATTGAGCGGGGCTTTTGATTATGCATGTGAGGCCTAGAACTTGTTTTTGTATCTACTTATATGGTTTTCTTATGCTACTCAGTGACAAGCGACTAGACAGCCCACCTGATGGTAAGGGGTAACTGTCGCCCATAACATCTAAGATTCTTACATTTAGGTTGTAGGTAACAAAAATGTAAAACCGCAGGTGCGTTGTCACTGTGAGGACTAAGATGAAATGCCTCATGCCTGTAATTTCGCTGGCTACCCTATCCTTCTAACCGGAACACAACAATGCAAGTATTGTTGCTTTGCGGCAGACATATATAAGGCGGTGGTACTCACCCAGGCGGACTCCTCAGGCTTGGCAGAGTCCTACCACCTGGTACCTTATCATCTAATAAATTTACTTTAATAGGTTAATGTAACCAATTAAGGTAAATACATTTTTCTTATTCTTAGTTATTTATTACCCACAACGGACAGAACGGAACGAGGCGGTATATGCGTTTTGGGTTAGAGGTTGTTTGTGTGTTTGTTTGTATGTCTGTTACCATTTTTACCGAAATTACTGGGGCGATTTTTATGCAGTTTTTTTTTGCATTTAAAAGGTATCATTTCAGAGCAGATTCTTAGGCATTTTTTATGGCAGAAAATCTTTTAGTCTGAATTTGATTAGTTCTAATAAACTACTAAACTGATTTCGATACGATATGGATTCGAAAGCTCTCATTTCATCTCGTGTTAACATTGCAATCGAAAAAGCTTTTTTCTTTAGGTACAACAATTTTGTAATCAAGGGTTGTTTCAAAATTTAAATTTTGGTTTTTATGTGATGATTTCGTTACGGTACAGAAGATTTCTGTCTGACGCTTCTCGATCAAAAGTTTATTGCTTACCCATGTCTTCCAACGTTTTCCTGAAAATAGCAATCTGGACGTACCTGAAAAAAAAAGAATAAATTATTAGTACAGTTTGAGCTACACTGAATTGTATAGTGTTTAGCTATACATATCCATCCTCATATACCTATTTGAATCTATCAAACTTCTATACTATTAGAAAACAAAAGCTGTGTCGTACATTGATAATATTAAAGTGAACCCAACCTGACAGAAAAAGTCAGATAACTACCCACCAAGTTTACACAAACTCAAACATTATTTTCTAAACTACTGGACGGATTTAAATGAAATAACGCTATGAACTAATTCGATTAAACTGACTTTCAAACAGAGAAAATCCATCCAAATCCGTCTATCCGTTCGAGAGCTACGATTCCACAGACAGATACACAAAGGCACAGATACACACGTCAAACTTTAACACCCCTTTTCGTTAGGGGATAAAAAAGCAGTCGAGATACGGTACTGAGAAGAGCAGAAGCAGATCCTAACAAATTAATATTTTTATTTTTGTCTGTCAGTGCTTTCACAGTACCTTGGGCAACATGCAACATGGCTTAGACAACTGGAAAACTTAAAGTCTAAGCCATGTTACATTTTATTCAGGTTGGTAGGGACAGAGTATTAATAGCATTAATTTTTAAAGGTCGCGAGCAAAAGCTACACTGTCATAAAAACTATTTCTATACATAGAAAGTTAGCGAAATTATAAATATTACATTAAAATTGAATACACAAAACATTTGTCACCCCTTATCACATCTTACACGCTGCACCGATTCTGATTCGCGAGCACGATAATTCTGCGAAACTTGCGTGCAACTTTGCGACCAAACTTCGCAACTTTGTTGGGGCAAATACCCCCCCCCCCCCCCGTTATTAATAATAAAGAGCCCGGTGATTAGTGACTTTTGATTCAGAGAGGGCCCGATGAAGAGCAATTATTCGACACATTGATTTATTGTTCCGCCCCCAAGTTTTAGACGAATCGTCTCACGAAACTTTTCTATCGACCCTCCGGGCGGGGCCGTACTTGGGTTTGAAAGAAGTAATTATAACAGATAACTAATAATGTCGTAGAACAATTGAAAAAATGAAAGGAAAGGACAATGCTCGGAGCCTCGTTGCGCGAAAGAATCAGAAATGAGAAGATCCGCAAGTGGACCAAGGTCACCGACATTGCCTGAAGGATTGCCATGCTAAATTGGCAGTGGGTAGGGCACATAGCTCGTAGAACAGATAGCCGATGGGGTAATAAAGTTCTCGAGTCGCGACCACGTACCGGAAGACGCAGTGTGGGAGGCCTCTCATAAGGTGGACCGACGACCTGGTAAATATCGCAGGTACCGGCTGGATGCGGAAGGCACAGGACCGGTCTTTGTGGAGATCTCTGGGGAGGCCTATGCCCAGCAGTGGGCGTCTTTCGGCTGATATGATGACGATGATGATCTTTATGTAGCTGCTGCAGCTGCGATTGGTAGAATTGCGACCCTATTGCTTAAAGTCAGGAGGTCTGGCTGAAAGGCCTTCCTTCCTTTTTCTTCTTCCTTGCATTTCTAACGCCTCCCCAAATCCAGTCCTGTGTGCAGAACAGTGATTCCGTATAAAATATCGAGAGGTGCTTTAATAACTTTCTGCCGATAGCGGGTCCGCTATCTCTTTGTGTGACACGACTGCCGCGACAATGGCCAGAGTTTCCTTACAATTGTTTCATCGCTTGTTTATGAGGTACAGAAACAATTTACGGGGCGTGAAGGATGTAGGGCGAGAGCGGAGGGAGAGTATGGTGTCCATGAGAGTCGAGTATGGGAATAATTTATATTTATGAAGAGAGAAGTAGTATTGTCGCATGATACTGGGCGGAGTAGGTAGTAGTGTCCAAATTGGCTAAACTAGTTCACGGATGTCATATCAGGTGACTATGTCATAGCAAATCAGCTTGGTCCTCTATAGAGTGTATATGTTACCCGGAATGTGTGAAACCTGTAAATGTATACAACGGCGAGCCAATTTAGGTAATGTGTAAAATTATTTGTAGGACGTTCACATTTAATAGGCAATGTATGTATTTCCTAGGCATTACATGCCTTATATGGAGTCAGGCGAACAACATACTGACGCACGTGTTAGAAAAATAGATGGAGTGTACCGATCTAATGTGTGAATTTAAGTATTTAGGGGATATGAGTTAGGTTGGCCTAGTAACTAAGGTTAGAAAGTTGAATGAAATGAAAAATAGGGCACATTAGTTAAATATAAATTTCTATTTATTCAGGAAAGGATATTCACATTCAAACACTGAGATTAGATTAAATGAGATAAGTTATTTATATAGGATACCAGTCATAGCTAACAAATGAACATGGGAAATATGCTAATATATTGTAAAAATAATAAAACAGCAAAATGAAGTTCAGCGGCTATATCGCCTGAAGATTACACAAATAAACAATTACAAATCAGCAATGGGCACCAAAGTAATATAATGCAAGTTTGTACTTAACTCTGTGGCTGGTCTGGAGCGAAAAGTCCTTTCGTCTGATTCAACTAGGTTTATATACCCAACGTTTAGCCGGAAATCGGAAGCCGGTACATATTTCAACCAATCATAAGACGTTATTACACTGCCAGTTAAATATGAAGTTATTGTGCCAAAATACTTAACCAAAGACATCGAAATAGTTCTTAAAACTATTGTTAATCATTATAGGATTCATTACACAATTACAAATATATCTTTCAGTTAATTAGTACTTAATCTGTTAAAGAGATTCGTTCTGAAATAAAGAACGAACATTTCGTTCGGAAACATTGAAAACTGCACAGAATATTAATTACTATACGTAAATACTTTAAAGGGAAATATTTACAAACTATATTCTATTAAATAAACCATCAAATTAACATAAAATAATTATAATATCTAACACGGCCATACTGACTGGACTTCGCTCTCGAAGTCTATAAACTTTCATATGTTAGGCAAACATATGAAACATACAAACAAAAACAATACATACAAAAATATATCATCAACAAAATATTATCTACAAAAAGATATTTCTTTGCACTTTCCACTGAAAGTACTTAATTTCCCAACTAAGGGTCAAATAAATCATAATAACTAAAAACATTTACATTGTTCATTGACAAAATAACCCAATAATACATTATGATGAGCTATTTTGTTTTGTTAATTTAAGTAAATAGTGTCACATGAAAGGACATTTCTTTAAATAATTGTGCAGTCTCACCTTTCTCATTAGGGGACCCATTATGCACATAATCTTCCCACTTAAGGGTCATTCTCCCATTAAGGGTAATATTCCCGCTAAGGGTCAATCAATGTTAATTTTTGTAATGTGTAAATAGTGTCAATCCTTTTCTCATTAAGGGACATTTCTTTATATGGTTGTGCAGTCGCACCTCTCTCATTAGGGGACTCCTATGCACATAAATTTCCCATGTAGGGTAATTTTGCCACTAGGGGTCATTTTCCCATTAAGGGACATAAACAAACTGACACATTACTACATCATAATGTGCTATATTTTTTTATTAATCTGTAAATAGTGTCTGACACATTTCTTTACAAATTTTGAGTAGATCAAAATAACATATCACTACATTATGATTTGTTATTTTATTTTATTAATTTATTGAATAATGTCTCCTTAAGGGACATTAAAATTTCTTTACACAGTAATCAACCCAAACATTACTAAATATTTACGAACATGCTTAATACTTGTATAAGTAATAACATTTATTAATTTATTCTTAATTTACACTAAGCCGCTAAGCTTTGCTTAGTTTGGGGCTAGATGGCGCTGTGTGAATTTGTCCACGAATATATACGAATATATTTTTTTATTATTAGTATGGCTTACTACCTCGACTAACCGACCCTAAGGTCGCCAGTGAGGTTGACAGACATCGGGATAAGAAAGCCGACCATTTAATTATTAGTACCTACTAATGTAGTAATAGATACGTGGCCACTGTGCTCCTTAGTTCACATTACAATCAATCATAATTCGAATATAAGAGAGTAATTAAAATTGCACCCTCCGCAAATCGTTTGGCCAGCCTGATATTTTGCTTATATTCATTAAATTTACTTAAATTGACCATGAAATATTTAATAATTTATCATCTAGCATCTATAGAATACCATCAATAACAACTTTTATCATTTACGACTCACATCGCGATTCCTACCTATAATCACCAATCAAATATCAGTTCAAAGAACAATAAGAAGCCCAATTTTATAGTAATTATATATGATCAAACGAACTTCGCGAAGTTCGATCGATATTATATGAGTCGCTTCATTCGAAGATATAAGATAATTCACAACGTAGTCCCTTTAGCCTACAAGGTAGCTTCGCACGTTTATTTAAAGTAAAATCGATTTTTTTTTAATCGATAATTTTTTTCGATCCTACGTATCGATACAGCCAGCCGCCATTTTTACGTCATTCTTTTTAGAGATACTATGCGAAACTTCCCCACGCCTGGGAATATGGGCGGGCGGGTGTTATATCTTCGAATGAAGCGACTCATATAATATCGATCGAACTTCGCGAAGTTCGTTTGATCATATATTATATTTCGTCGCTTCATTCTTCAGATATAAGATAATTCACAACGTAGATGTTTGGAGAGGGAAGTTTTGCAAATTTTAAACAAAATATTAATTATTCATACATTTTAAACAATGTATTAATTATACGGTATCAACCGTAAATTAAACATATTACATAATGTACACTGTGGTTAATTCATTATTAAGAAAGCAAACGGGTTTAACAAATCGGCCGACATCAGCGATCGGCCTGATATAATATCTGGCGAAAACGCGATGTGCTGGTCCTTGCGGCCACCGCATTGCGGGCCCCGCCGCGGAGACGCCGCCGGCCCCAGCGCCGGACACCGGACGCCGGTCACACCGAGCCACAGCACATGGACCCATGACACACTGCTCTCTGTCATCACCCTGCCAATCCATTGGCTAATGGTTGGTCCGTGACTTGTTTATGGTGTGGTTTGCACGACAGAAAGAGATACTTAGTATGTGCCAGTACTGAGTTGCTAGATTCTAATCAGATACTCCTCGAGTGTGATGGAGGGGGTTATGCGTAAATTAGGTACGAAAGAGCCCTGGATACTAGCGACCTGACCCTAATGTTGTAACTAATTATGATTTTAATGCTATTTGAGGTGGTATTAATATTATCATCCTTAAAAGTGATAGCGTTTGTACCCCCCTGTGTGTGTGTGGTACACAGGGCCAGTAATATTCCTAATGTTCTGGTTAACTTTTTATTATATTTTATTTATTCGGACGGGACCGAATTTGAAATGTTATCCAATACACTCTCGTGGATTCCAAGTGGCAGTATACCTAGGCAAGCTTGGATTGAATTTGAAAGCTCCTTTTAGAGATCGTTTAATTCGAACATCCTAACTGGGACCAAAATGGGATACGGAGCTGAACGATGATGGTTCAAATTGTCATACGAAGCATTCGTATTAAAACAATTACTTAAAATGTTATCACAAATTCGTTAGAATCTTCATATGGAATCAGTATTATTCTGCAATCAAAATTGCAAATCGAGAGAAGTGCGGCAAGTGAGAATGCATGAGATTAATCGCATCTACTGCGATAGCCTCCGAGTCCTGTTTGCAGGATAAATAGCGCTCACAGTCGGCATTGACGCGAGACATGAAATCGGTAATCTACCGATACCTCAATCATAGTCTGTCTAACAGTGTGGACTATCTATCGGTAAGCCGAGTCAGAGAGTTTCCACTCTATGTCCTTTACTCTCTTGAGTCCTCGTCAACCTTATCACATAACGAAATATGCCGCGCTAGATTCTTTGCATGAAGGTATTCAATACTTCCTTGACAATTTACATAGCTGATAGCTATGGTGTTATCTACTCGTACCAATATAGCACAATTATTATCGTATGATGCAACATTTTAAAGTTTAGTAAATCCAGTTAATGGGATACTTGAGTTCACATTGCTTCCAACACCCGTTGACCCAATCGTCGCCATAGACGGTTCCCCAGTCAGTACGAGAGCCATAAGTGAAGTTCTCGTTTACATAATGAAGTCCTGAGGGACAATAAAGGGCCAATGTTTTGCGCCCATCAATTAAGATCCACAAAGAACGTAGAACGGGGGGATATTTATGCTAAAGTTTAAGTAGCTATTATATTTTTAACTACATTTTAACAATAGATAAAAAAAATTGTGTGCAATCAGCTGTATTGTAGCGCTCGACAAGCTGCTACTGACAGCGCAATAAGTTGAGCGAACTTATATTGTGCAACGGGGAAGAGACGAAAATATATACACTGATTGTGCTATAATGTCGCTTTTCTCCAGTTAAAAAAAAATTAAGTGAAATTCTCAAAATTAAAACATATAAACACTAGAATTTAACACATATTTTTAGGTTGCAAGTTGCTTTTGTTAACGTTGACTATGAATCCGAGACATTGAAGTAATCTGGGCCTCGTTAACATTGCTTAGACATTCCTCGAAGTCATTGCCAATGCAAATGATATCGTCTAAGTATAGCACGGATTTTGAGCCTTGAGACCTTAAGAAGGTGAAGACCTTAGTCGTCACTTTAGTAAACCCTCGCGGGGCAACCGAGATACTAATACGGTAAGGCTGAAAATTTGTAAATTCTGCCATCGAATTAAAGCTTTTATGGTTCACAATTTTAAATTTATCATATTTAAAAATGTGTTTCTTGGAATTTATTTTGAAATGGTTCTGTGATCCGATATACGTGGTCGGTATAAATTTATTTGTGATTTTAGATTAATGGTGAATCTTTTTTCCCATTCGGTTTAGGTGCCGGGAATATTTTAGATAAAAATTGATTAGGTATGTGGGGCTGCCGTCGGCCCAATGCAAGGTGTTCGGCTGAACACTCTAAAATCGCACCCAAATCTACTAACATTTTAATGGACTAGGAGACTCCTTCTTTTTGTCAGGAGCAAAAAGTTTGGTATTGGTCAGGAGACAGAATACTTGTCTATACCAGGGGCAACATAGATATTGTGCCACGGATTTATAAAATGGGACTTCTAAACCGTCCTGAATCAATGCCAACAATTAATTATAAAATAATTGTACGCGACTAACGTGGCACCTGAGTCACTTAGGTGACTATGTAGGCGCGGCTGCGGGCCGGCGCCGGCGGCTTCCGCGGCGCGGGGAGGCTGCTTGGCCGACGCTCGCTGCGGCCCGGTGACGGCCGGCGCGAGGGGAGCCGCCCATTTCCCCGGGCTCGCGTGGCCGAGCAAGGGGTATGTCGATGGAGCCAATTCGCACACAGTACTTCCGAATAGCGTTTCGTTTCGGTGAGTGTTACGGACGACATTCAAGAACGCCTTATCGTTAGGCGTTATTATTATCAGTTTTATTCTCGATTTCGAGTCCATAAAATAAAGATCGCAAGAGTATGCGGCGGGCGTCACTCAGATATTTGACGGCGATGAATATGGTATTCTCCTCGTTGGAGTATGTGTTGCGGCGCGGATGACCGCAACGAAGGCGCCGAGTTGCCGCCGCGCCGTCGCCGCTTTCTTGTCGCGGCCGCGGGCGCTCTCGGTTATCGAGCCTAAACATTATTATTACGAAATTTCATTTTTGAGCCTGGGGTAATTTTATGTTTTCCGGCACTAAATTACTCTTAAGGATGTTTTCCTTGTAAGGGAGTCACAATAGACTCATTTTGTTATGTATTTTGTTCCCGTGTTCGGGTTCGTTATATATTGGCTTCGAGGGCCCGCACCAGCTGTGGGTCTAACAGTGCGCGGGCGCATCGGACGGCACCGACGAAGGCTCTTTCGCTACTCTAGCGGCGACGGCGACCTGGGGCAGGTCTGTTGACGCCTCAGTAGCAAGTATTACCTCTCAGTAATTGCATTCGGAGGAGTGTCGATGTCTAAAACCGCAGACAAATTCATATTATGTCCGTTTTAGAACAAACGAGTTTACGAACGAGTGGTCGATTACACCCCTACTTTACTAGTAGGTACTTAATGCCCCACTGTTTAAAGTATTATTCTCATCGTTCATCGAGTGTTCATAATATATTAAGGTGTTTGTATTGATCCCCGATCAACTAAAAACCATTCCGAAGATAAAACCACGGATATGTGAAGAATGTGGGTATATCCACAAAATAAATCCGCACTGCCGATTCTCGATCGACAGTGGCGGGTAGGTAGATGTCATAGACCTCTAAATGATTCTTGATCATCAGCAGGTTGAGACACTTGGGATTGTTGCACATTGCCTTCGTGATGGTTCACGACCAACCTCCAGGCTCTGTGTCGATACCGTCGTGTTAGTTCTCGACCAACATCCAGGTGAATATGCACATTGCCTTCGTGATGGTTCACGACCAACCTCCAGGCTCTGTGTCGATACCGTCGTGTTGGTTCTCGACCAACATCCAGGTGAATATGCACATTGCCTTCGTGATGGTTCACGACCAACCTCCAGGCTTTGTGTCGATACCGTCGTGTTGGTTCTCGACCAACATCCAGGTGTATAATTTTACCGTCGCATTGATTCTCGACCAACGTCCAGGTTTTTACCATCGTGTTGACTCAGGGCCAACCCCCAGGTTTTACATTGAAACACTCGATGCATAAATTACACGTATCACATTAAGCGAAAATCGCATAAAATAGAAACTTACTTAGTTTTAATCGGAATCTAAAGTATCTAAAAACCTCGATCATCACCAGGTTGAGAAACTAGATTATTGCATATTGCCTTTGTGATGATTCACGACCAACCCCCAGGCGGTGTATGCGTAGTTATTTGATATCGTCGTGTTGATTCTCGACCAACCTCCAGATGAAATTTTAATTATATTCTTTATTTTTTATTGTATATACATTAAAGCTAAATCACCGTCGTGTTGACTCACGGCCAACCCCCAGGTTTTGTATTAATAGACTCAATGCATAAATTATAAAAGTAACTACATTCGGCGAAAATATTGTAGGTACTTACATGAATTTTTATCGGAATCTGAAGTGGAATCCGAGAATATCGCCACTTTGTGACATCGTAGGTTTTTTGCTTTTTCTTTTAAAATACCGAATCTCGTTTTCGGCACTGCGTTTCTACTTTTGAAATAAAATTTTAACAATTTGTTGTGCACCACGTGTGCACGATGTGCTCGCTACCTCGCACGAAAAAGGAATGACGTAAAAATGGCGGCTGGCTGTATCGATACGTAGGATCGAAAAAAATTATCGATTAAAAAAAAATCGATTTTACTTTAAATAAACGTGCGAAGCTACCTTGTAGGCTAAAGGGACTACGTTGTGAATTATCTTATATCTGAAGAATGAAGCGACGAAATATAATTTTAATTTCTGCCCTGGCTGGAATCGAACCCGCTGTGCTACTCACGTAATATTTACGATACGATCGATCAACAAGAAAATACAACGCTATAAGGAGGATGGTACAACATTTCCATCCAGTCAGTGGTTTTAATATTTTCCAATGCAGATAACTTGAATTTATTTGTTAAGGACAGATTTGATTTTTAATTTATTTACAAAAAGAGGAATTACGATGTGGTCTTTCGGTGCTAATTAATTATGCCAATCACAAATAAATGTTTTAATTTTCTATTCTTATGATAGATAACAAAAGCGGTGTTTCATATCAGTATGCAGTGCGAAGCGACACCGACGTGGTGAGACTCGACGAGGAAGGGAATAATTTGTGAATACTATAGTGTCCAGGATTTATGCCATATTCGATGGAAGAGTCATCGACACAGGTTTTAAATGTGGCAAAACTGAAGTGGCAGTGAGCAGGCCACAAAGTTTACAGGTTTGATAGCCAATGGGGCACAAAGATCTTCGCATGGCGATCACAATTGCAACGTCGAATGGTCTCCAGGAGATAGTCGGAGCCGGTGGATATTGGGCACAATGCCTATTAGTGTGGAAGGTTTGGAGGAGGTTCCTATGTCCTGCAGTGGACGTCCTTCGTCTGAAATATTGAATATGCAGAACCTTTCAGGGTGTTACCTGTTTCAGTATTAGAGATTCCGTTTCAGGCGTCGATTTCAACAAGGTTGTTATGAGTCGGATGAACGGGTGGTGAAAACTGCTCAGCGCAAATCCTGGTTTAGGTCTCTCGACCTCTTCTTCAAGAGGGGAAGTCCGTCGATCATTTAAGACGATGATCATACTGAGAGAAGCATGTCCTCGTGTGTTGATCATCTGAAACATGAACACCACAGCACAGTACCTCGCTTGCTCACTCCTGACCCTACGTTGGTAGGACATCCGCTACTACCAGCTCTCTTCTAGTTATTAAAAACAATTCAACAAAAACAACTCTTCTAGTTATATTATGAATTAAATCACTTCTTTTACTTTTAGTCCCACTTTATTACACAAATGTTATATCACAAGAAAAATCAAAAAGAAATTAATACACATTGCTAACATATTTACTCAGTGACGTTTATTCGTCACACTTTTGTAAACTGTAGGTTGCTCCATCGGCAAGAGTCCTCTCTTAAATTTATGACGATGATGGGGTACCTATAAGATGTACTACTGTACTAGTCGTAATTTTATATCGTGTATGTACACTACTGTTAGACTATACAGTATACCTCCCTATATGAAATTGCTAAATTCAAAGTAGTAACCGCTTTACTTTACCAATAGCTATCTATAGCCTGTCCGCTCATGGTTTAGCCATGGACCAAACCTGTAAGGTGCGTTGGGGTAAGTTCGGATGGTTTTTAGCTGCATTCATAAGAAGTTGGCAATTTATTTTTTCCTCAAAATCTATATCAGCTAGCGTAATAAAATAAAGTAGAAACTGATAATCAATAAACAACCTATCAGAAAAATATTTTCATGTTTGCATAGATTTAACGACTGCTGTGTTACGGGAGTTTAAAGTATAGACATAGATTTAAAAATTCATGGGAAAGATCGGACGACGTTGGGGAAAGACCGGACTACCCTCTAAAACTACTCGTGTGGCTTAGAACACAAGGTTCATAAAAAGAAAATATCCGATCTTATACTCGCTACAGCATTCTTCTTGTAAAATTTAATTATGTTTAAAAACATAGCAGGAACAGAACATTTTACCTTTTTTTTGTTTTGAGCGTCCGATCTTACCCCGCCCGAGTAAATTTCAAGTCGCTGTAGTTCTCAAACTTTTGTGTCTCAAATGTTTAAATAGGTAGGTAACCTACGTACCTACCAGGGTAAATCCCGCACTTTTTTATAATTTTTGGCCTGATTACTGGTTGATACAAAGCAAAGATTTGACGCGCTCTTCTGGCGTTGTGTTCGCCATACCTAACGAACCTATGCGAGTCTCGATAGCCAAGCCGAAAATCTAAAATAAAAATTTGAGACGACCTTCTCAAATCCGACCCACCTATAAAATTTTCTTTCTATCAAAAACAGACGTTTTTGAGTTTTTATTGGTATGAAGGAGGCTGGATATTATGTAATAGGTAGGTATGTATGTATATTATAAATAATCGTTTGTCTGAACCGGGAATCGAACCCGTCAAACAAAAAACACCCGTTATACTAAGATACGACCGAAAAGCTTATCTCAAAATGAAGTCTTTTTTTTTTCAATAATATCTTCAATATTTAAGGCACTTTCCCTCTATGTGGCACAGCCGTGGGACGCCCTGTACTTTATGTATAATATATTTTTTAGTATGTATAATATATTTCTCACTGCAACTATATAATTAATATAAAGTTGCAGTGAGAATGCATTACATATACAACATTTTTTGCCACAAAAATATCAGTGGTTAAAGTTCGGACTAAGCTAAAGTTTGACCACCACATGCATTTTCAATTAAGGTCAAGATCGGATATTTTTACTCCGTACTTCACCCTTAGATATTTACATGGGGAAAGTTCGGATCTCGACTTGTAGCCACATTTAGTCTATTTTAAACATACCTATCGAGAAAGAATTGATTTTTTGACAACATAAAGCCAAATAACTTTCAAAAGAGTGCAAATACTCATCAAAAAATCAAAGAGATGTCGTCTGGGATAAGTCCGGATCACAAAAATCTTTCCGAGATGCGTAACATGTGGTGGAACAGCCATAACAGACGACCGACAATACGAAATCACCGATGCGGACTGAAGGGAGTAGCAAAACAAAATGGCGTCTTGCGCTATGATGCCAGTATAAAAAAATTACCACAGAATCGGTAGATATTTAACATATACGTTCTTACCCCATTCACGGTCTTACCCCAACGCACCTTACCTACTCAGTCAATCGGAGATACTAGTCATGGATAACACAGTCCATCGGCACCACACCAAAACAACTAAACACGAAAAGTAATCATCATCGCTTCCTTTATCATAGATTCTTTTTGAACTGTTACGGACCAGTCGAATGAATTACTTAATTCACATTAACGTGACGTATTGCAAATAATACACCAAACAAAAATAATTGTTGAACACTTAGATCCAGGGCAGGAAAATAATGACTCAGATCCTAATTTGGAATTTAACTACCGCCACCAACATAAAATTACGTCACCCAGACTATTTTTAATGTACCTAGTAGGTAGGTGATTTTTCAATGCTTTTTTCAGTGTTGGCGGTCATTATTAAAATTATTATCCAAGCATACCCTCATCAAAAAAATAATTTACAATGTTTACTTTTGTGTTCGTAATCGTTTCTGGGCAGTAATAATTTCGGTTTTAAATTAATTGTAAAATTAAATGAAATTGTAACTCTGTTTTTAAGTTGGCACATAGAAACTTGGTTCATTCACAGTTTATGGGGAAATAAATGATTTCAAGTTGGTTCTACTATCAACATTGGAAATAAACATTTTACGACTCACCGACTAAAAACAGGAGCTTCCAGTAGTTGTGAACCAAACATCGTAGTAGCATCTGCAGGTACTCGCCATTCAGCGTCATAAGAAGCATCCAGCTTCCACAGGCTCGTGCGAGCGCGCGAGCGGTGCGAAGAGATCACAATGTGACATGAAAAATAAAGGACAATTAGAAATATTGTGGTTGCGAATCCTTTATCCCACTTCTGATGTTAGAAAAATAGATGGAGTGTACCGATCTAATGTGTGAATTTAAGTATTTAGGGGATATGAGTTAGGTTGGCCTAGTAACTAAGGTTAGAAAGTTGAATGAAATGAAAAATAGGGCACATTAGTTAAATATAAATTTCTATTTATTCAGGAAAGGATATTCACATTCAAACACTGAGATTAGATTAAATGAGATAAGTTATTTATATAGGATACCAGTCATAGCTAACAAATGAACATGGGAAATATGCTAATATATTGTAAAAATAATAAAACAGCAAAATGAAGTTCAGCGGCTATATCGCCTGAAGATTACACAAATAAACAATTACAAATCAGCAATGGGCACCAAAGTAATATAATGCAAGTTTGTACTTAACTCTGTGGCTGGTCTGGAGCGAAAAGTCCTTTCGTCTGATTCAACTAGGTTTATATACCCAACGTTTAGCCGGAAATCGGAAGCCGGTACATATTTCAACCAATCATAAGACGTTATTACACTGCCAGTTAAATATGAAGTTATTGTGCCAAAATACTTAACCAAAGACATCGAAATAGTTCTTAAAACTATTGTTAATCATTATAGGATTCATTACACAATTACAAATATATCTTTCAGTTAATTAGTACTTAATCTGTTAAAGAGATTCGTTCTGAAATAAAGAACGAACATTTCGTTCGGAAACATTGAAAACTGCACAGAATATTAATTACTATACGTAAATACTTTAAAGGGAAATATTTACAAACTATATTCTATTAAATAAACCATCAAATTAACATAAAATAATTATAATATCTAACACACGCAAAACTACGCCATGCTCTGTGTACATACACGGTCATACGCACACAGTGACAACCAAAACTATTTTCATTTTAAGAGAGGTAGGGCATAGCGGGGTATCTCGTTCGAATTGGAGCCGCCCGACTGGGGAAGTACAGAATATCGCAGCTAAATAATACTTTTTTAAATAGTATTGTGTTTCTGCCGGTGAGTAAGGTTTCCAGTGCTCCATGGGGTGGGGATTTGGGGAACCGTGGCTTTGGCAGTGGAGTGGCATTTGCTTTTTGCTGCCAGAGCAACGTGTTATAGAGGTGGGCAACGCATTAGCGATACTCTTGGTGTTGCTAATGTCTATAGGCAGTGGTGACCACTTTCCATCAGGTGGCCCGCTTGCCTGTTTGCCTACAGTATGACATAAAAAAAAAAAAAAAAACAGTCTACGCCATGTACACATGTTTACGATACCGGCTTCGTGTCACAGTTGACAGCGCATCATCTTTATTTCTAGTTCAGTCTGAGTTTGTACCTTACTTGTATTTTGATATTTACGATTTGATACTTCAGAGGTTAGGCCTACAAAAGTGTATTAGTGAATCAGTGCCATGAGTTTATAAATCAGTTCCGTACTGGTAGTTTAGTAGTTTAGTAGTAGTTTCAGTAGATCTACAACTTATAAGTCGACAACACTAAGTAATAAGTGGGAGATAAACTGGTTGGTCCACGAGAAAACCGGGGAAAATAATAATCTGACAGAGGAAATATGAATGAACACGTCAGTGATAGTTTTAATGTTATATTTTTATGTAATCCACCAAATCAGTCAAAGTAAAATCTCGAAAAGAAAAATAAACAAATGGCAGTTGACAAAACAAAAACCAAACTAGTCCGCTCAGACGAAGTCCATTGCATATATTTTCAAAACATTCACTCAATTCCAACAATTCGACCGGACTATGTCTCATTAGCATCCAACAATCAATTTCACTCAAAACTTTAACCTGTTGTAGGCGGGGCGACCGCGGGCCGGTGCTAAAAAAGAAAGAACTCAACAACAGTCTCTCAGGCGTACAGTCAAAGTGTTCATGCAGGTGAGCCGCGGTCCGGAGGCGTGGCGAGCTTTGTTTTGCACCGGAGTAACAATGGACCAGGTACGTTAAGGGGAAGTTGGCAGAGATGATCGGTTATGTTTATTTATTTCCATAAATACACTAATTTATAACAGAATTCTATAGCCTAAGAAAAAACAGAAGAAAATCTTGTTCGTAATTAGGTATGTCGTAAACTGTAGGGATCTATGCTAGATAAATTGGGATGTCGATTGAAAAAATAAGAGTACAATGTTTGTGAACTAACTATCGCGATGTACCGGCCGTTGTCATAACCCAGCATTCTGTTATAAGACATCTCAACTTTCTGATGACTTTGTAGTCGAAACGGCTGACAAACAGGCAAGCGGTTTACCTGCGAGACCCTGGGCACCCATCAATACATTGAATACTTATTATTTCAAGTATCGTCTCCTAATTTTTTTTTTTTTTAGAGATTGGCAACCAATAATTTTTTTATAACAGATAGTGTCACCTCATGGTAAGTGATCACGGTCACCCATGGGCATCCGCAATACCAGTAGGATATAAACGCGTTACCGGCCTAATCAAGAACAACGCCCCAGCACAGCACATCGCCTTAACCCTGCACGCACCGGGCGCGAACAATGCCGTCGTTATCAATGCGCGGCCGCGGGTCGGCGCGGGCGACTTTTAATATTTCCCAAACCTCGCCGCGGTCGTAGTCGCCTTTGTTGCAAGCCCTAACTGAGATTTAACTATTTTACTCAGCTATGACTTGGTCTTTCTGGCTGCAATTTACGTGATTCGTGTCAGCCAGAAGGTAGAGTCAAAAGGGACTGGTCCAGAGTTGTGGAGAACTACCGGCATTTATATGCGGACATCTCATGAGAGGTCGATTGGACTAATAGGTGGTGGTGGAATTTGTAAAGTACTATAAAAAATTCGAGTACCAACATATAATATTGAAACATCTGTAACAACCACAAGAAAGCAATAAAGTTTATGATTATGATTATGATTATGAAAAGCGGCAGATAGAATTATAATTTAATGTAGGTAGTGTCAAAAGTGGTGTGTGGTGCCGCCACCTCAAAGAATAGCACCACCCCATCTCTTCCCGTGGGTGTCGTAAGAGGCGACTAAGGGACAAACCCGAAAGATAGGCAGCAGCATCTTTCTGGGTAGATTTACATCAACTGCACTGCGATCTCCAACCCGTCTGCCAAGCGTGGAGATTATGGCAATGACCTCCCCTTTCGTGGGAGAGGCCCGAAGTCCTGCAGTGGACTGTTATGGGCTGTGATGATGATGAGTGTCAAAAGCCCAGATGATAGGAATTCGTTCAGGGTCGGAATGAGCGTCGTTACACAATAGTCGCAACCTATCCTTTGGGATGTTTATATAAACACTGTTGCGAAAAAAGCTGGTACTTGGGCCATTTTCATACAGTCGAGACAATTTTCATACAGTGGAGACCTTGGATCGCCATTTAGGAACTTTCTGGTTGCACCGTGCAATCTCAACCTTGGTCAAATACCAAAAACCGAAATAAAATCGAAATTTCAAGGCAAACCTTCGGAACCCTAGACCTCCTCCATCCACAGATATGCATAATCAGATTGCATCCAGAAAGTTTAATTTGTCTCGATTGTATAAAAATTATCCACGTGCCTGTTTGTTTACTATATTAGATTTACCTACTACACGTCTACAAAAAATACTACAAAAGTTCATAAAAGAAACTCTCTCCCGTATTCGCACTTAGCAAATAAAACGCACATAACTGAACGCGATCACAACGCCAGCCAGCGACAACTAAAATATGATTCGACTCTAAAGCGAATACACAATGAGAGACAAAATTGGACTTTTCTTCCGCCCGCGAAGAGAATGGGAACGCAGCTTCCCCACAATATTTCATCGGGGCAGAATGGTTTTGTTGAGTTTAATCGCGGTTATGACAGCATTCATAGATGGTAATGTAATTCGGTTTTTTCTTTAATACAAGTAAGAGTATTTCAGTGCTCGTAAATTTTTTGTAAAGAAAGAAAGAAAGAGCCGTCATACGTGAT
Source organism: Blastobasis lacticolella (assembly GCA_905147135.1). Taxonomy (NCBI): domain Eukaryota; kingdom Metazoa; phylum Arthropoda; class Insecta; order Lepidoptera; family Blastobasidae; genus Blastobasis; species Blastobasis lacticolella. Next base: position 19,510,009 of record LR990050.1, read on the forward strand.
GGAAAGCGGTAACTGCTCATAAAACCGACGTTTTAGTCACTTTGGCTTCATCACAAATGAAGAACTTCATATTGTCACTAAGAGTATTTCATGCTTTAGCAACCTTATCCTTAAAATCGAAACACAACAATGCAAACTTGTTTCTAGGTGAATAAAACGCATAGACCCTGAGAAGTCCGAATGGATATTGGACTCCTCAGGTTTGACAGTCAGACAGACAACGCAGAGTACAAAATGGAGTTCTTCAAGAAAGGGATTAAAAGGTTTTTACGGGGTCGGCAACGCGTGGGTGATTCCCCTGGTATTGCAAACGTCCATAGGCTGCGGTGACTGCTTACCATCAGGCAGCTTGTTTGCCACCTTAGTGGTATAAAAAAATAAAAATAAAAGACAAAGTTATATTACTAATCTGGACCATTTCTTTCAGAGTCGTTAGTCCGAATCAGACGTTTACGACAAAAAGATTTTGTATGCGGTAGAGTTTAACTACAGTTTGGTTTACTAAAAATATTGTGGTAATTTAAGATCCTCTTAATTTTATTCAGTAGCATTATGCAAAGCATCATCATCATCTTGGCGTTAATGTCCCGGTTGTGCTCTCGCCCGGGTTCGCCTTGACCATGATCCAGAATTTGGCAGGCCAGGTAATTACAGTGGAGCGACTGCCATCTGACCTCCGTGACCCTGTTGACATGGGAACCTGATCAGATTGGATCATGGTTACAAATTCAGTTGCCCGAATATTCAGATTTCATCACGATGTTTTCCTTCGCCGTAAGAGCATCGGTTAGTGTTCAACTAATGTACATAACTCAGAAAAGCGCCATTGATCCATGGCGGCATTGAGAGTCGAACCCGGGACCTCTTGCCTACGAGTCGGACCCTCTCGTCACCAGACCACCAACGCTCGTTTGCTAGGTCGCAACGTAGCATTACACAAAGCCCTTAGTGTTATAAAAGAAATTACCGTAAAGCAAGACACTTCCCGGAAAAAAAAACCGCAAACCGCACCGTTTACGGCAGCAATTCCGAACAAATAGCTCCAACAAGCGTCGAGACAAATCGGAAACACGAGCGACAATAAAGCGGGACTCGCCCCTGCTTATTAAGTAAACGACGGTAGCAATTAAAAATCAGGGGACACAATCGCCTCTTAAAAATGACAAACAGTGGCATCGGGCAGGTGAATCGCGGACGAATTGCCGTAACGGCCTCTAATTACCAACCCGACGTTCGGGGGGTTATGGGCCCGTTTTTCACTGCGTTCTATCGAGACGACTGGTAGGGAATGTGTTTTGAATTTAAGAGGGTAGTAGATGATCTTACCAATATTGTAATGCATAAGTTTGTGACGATGGTTTATAGTTCATAGTTTATTCATCCTTAAATAATAATATGCATTGTGTTGGACTGATTTGGGTCGAGTTTAGCATGGTTATTTGATACTCTTTCAAGCAAAAACTATAGGACGGATTTTGATAAAATAAGCGAGATATAGATAAAATAAGGCCGCATCGTCACTTACCACCGGGTCTGATGGCGGTCAAATACCTGTCTAGTAAAATGTAAAAAAGTAAGTAAGTATAAACTCTTTATTGCACACATACCTATTACAAGACAATATGCAAAGATCAGCATAATATACATGAGCGCAAAGGCGGCCTTATCGCTATAAGCGATCTCCCCCATACAACCTTTAGGAAGAGTGTGAGAGTAGTAAGTAGTGTAAGTTTAAATAGTAGCAAAAAATAACAATTAACAATAAGCCTTGCAGGTTTCATGTAATTGCAATAACATTCGAATTCACGTACAACTTTCAATAAAACTGCAACCAGAGGACTTCATTCAACGACACCATGAAGTGTACTCGAAAAGCCAATGAAAAGTTAATGCATTGAACATTTAAATAGCTATTTATTGGATTAATGGATATGCAGCCATGTACGGTGAGCGAGTCGAGGCGACAAATTGCCGGAGCGAGTGCCCTCATTACGGCGCTGTGCAGTTGAGAGGTTAAGCCCAGTTATTTTTTTACTTTTTTTATTTTTGGATGTTGTTTTTAACTCTATGTTGTCAAAATCATCAATAGCTAACAAATATCACTGCATTAACAAAAAAAAATTGTAGCAATTGAAATGGCGATCGAATGTCTGTTTTGCTTTGTACATTCCATTATAATTTAAAAAAATAGTAATATTTATTGTGCTATATTTTCTAAATGTGGTTTTAAGAGTACAAACAAAACATTATAATTATTTGCTAATACTGGGATAAGGGCAGATGTGAGCGTCGGTGGCCTAGTGTTAAAGATATCCGACTTGTAAACCAGAGGTACCGGTTTCGAATCCTACCGCCGCCATGTACCAATGAAAAAACATCGTAATGAAACCTGCACATTCTGGCGACTGAATATGAAACCATGATCCAATCTGGCCAGGTTCCCTGATAGGTTTCGGAGGTCAGATGGCAGTCGCTCCACTGTAACTGCTTAACTGAAATCCTGGATCATGGTCAAGACGGACCCCATGCGCTCGCGCGCGAGAGCACAACCGAGACATTAACGCCATAATTATATGACTGGGATAAGAGCAGATAAAGTAAAAAACATTACAACGATAAGTATCATTCACAGGCATCTAAATAAATTGACTTAACACAGAATTGTAAAAATAACTAGTAGGTTTACTACTTTATGTATGGAATTACCGCAAAAATGACGGAAACTGTAATTATTAAGCAAGCAATTTTTTCAGTTTTTTGGAAATGGAAATGTATCCCATTACATTAAAACTTTGCAGGCCATAATGATACAACATTAAGCTAACTGGTGCATATCATTTTAATAATTAACCTGGTTAAATAGGCAAAACTGACAACAGATGAAAAGTAGTATATTCAAAGCCTTATGAAATTTTATGACAATATTTTTAGTTCATTTTAAGGACTTACTGGCCTGTAAATATACTCTATTTTCGAAATGAGGTTATTTTAATATTTTCTGTAAAATCAAAATTATTCAAGCCAGTACAATATGCTTGCGCAAAAACGGTAGATCCCTAATATGTGAAATATGTCAAATTATTTAAATTTTTGTGAATAATACCTATTGTTATTGTATTTTACTTTTGTATTATTCTTTTAAAACGTATTTTATACAATGACTCGTTCCGGACATCACCGTTCAACACCTTAACTTCAACGACAACGACGTAAAACATACATCACGTTCCCAACGAAAATAACGTAACAAATGCCCATTAAAGCTCCAGGCAAAGGGTTAAAAACATCACCCGGGAGCAACGAAGTGATTTAAAAATAAATTAAAAACTAATGGCCATTCTCGGATAAGACGGCGCGGGTGTTAAATTATGTCCCATAACCGCCATAGTTAATCATGTGAATGTTTCTTTTTAACACTTCCGCCGGCCCAGATCTCTATTTGCTAGCGAGATCATATTTTTTTCTTTACAGTGATGATGTATTGGTATCACAAGTAATATTATAGTGTGAAATAGAAAGAGAGATGTTGAGATGGTTCGGGCATGTAGAGCGAATGGATGAGAGAAGATTGACGAAAGAGGTATACAGGTCCATAAGAGGGCGACCCCGGAAAACATTCACTGATTGGAAGAATTCGAAAAAACCTGGGATTTGAAGTGACAAGAATAAATAAATAAACAATAATAAATAAATTTCGTGGACAAATTCACACAGCGCCATCTAACCCCAAACTAAGCAAAGCTTGTACTATGAGTGCCAGATAACTGATATACTTCTTAAATACATACTTATACGTAGAACACCCAGACCCGAAACAGAAATTAAAATTTATCATTTCAATTTCTGCCCGGCCGGGAATCGAACCCGGGACCTCTTGCGTGGCAGACCGGCATGTGGCAGACCATTGAACGACTCAGGTCATCAATCTCAATAAAAGGAAATGCATGAAAAGAGTTGTGGATAAATGCGAGGCTAGGGAGTTGTGTCAGGACAGAGCAAAGTGGCGGTCCATAGTCTCTGCCTACCCCACCTGTGGGACAGAGGAGTGAGCTTAATGTATGTATGTGTATGTATTGCACTCTCCACATGGCACAGGTAACGAGATTAGAGTATCTTTTTTTTTCTTGTTTTGTTTACGTCTCTGTTTGATTATATATTTTTTAAATTTAATTTTAAGAAATTTGTGCTGTGTGTTTGACTGTAATAAATGTGTTTTACTTTACTTTACTTTATTATAGTGTTATTTTGACGGCCGTATAGTGATGGTCAACCAGCATACAGTACATAGTTGATGTTGAAGCAAATTTTGAACACGCAACGCTAGTAGCCAGTTTATAACGTTTAGTATAGGTTTTCACGGGGTCGACAACGCGTGGGTGATGCCCCTGGTATTGCAAACGTCCATAGGCTGCGGTGACTGCTTACCGTCAGGCAGGCCGTAAGCTTGTTTACCACCTTGATGGTATAAAATAAAACAATTCTTTATTACGTTCTTCAAATTCCCGCCTTGGCAAAAACTTTCTCTAATTTGGAAGAGGCTCCAGTTCAGTAGTATATGTTCGGTAATCTGAATGATTATGAAAATTGTCGATACGATAAAGGTGCCCTTTATTTTAATAATTTCCATAATAACTTAGTGAATACCGCAGACATGTTCCGTGTGCTGTTTAAAATGTAAATTGGTACATTATCCTCCGACAAGATGTGATCCTTCTAATATCCTCTTTGACCTCCCATTGCTATTGTTAGCGGGAACAATGTGTTATAAAAACGGGAGGTTCCCGGTTTTCATTATAGCTGCATGCATATGCAATACAAGTAAAAAAAAACGTTTTTTATACTAAATATTTGTCTCCTTGCCAAGACAGACCTGAACTAACCTACCAAAGATAACAAAAATAGTATTCAATTAATAACAAAAAATAAATACAATTTTAATGAACATGATTTAATGCTTTCCGTTACGATATTTTGTGAACTTTGCGAAAAATTGTGCATAATATATTTTTTTTATTCGTAAAAACGTTCATAAACTTTAAAGTAGAAATAGAACATAAATGTATGACAAGTATTTAGCGAAATAATTTTTAGCTCCTTAAGCGCTTAAAGAACAAAAACTTCATTTTTTAAATAATGAAAAGAAAAGAACCTACCTACTCATGACTAACCACTATCCAATGCCGAATAACTGGCCAATTTCCGCCGAAATGGTTACTCATGCCTTTACGTTTTTTTTTCGAGTCTTACGATCAACACTAAACGAATTATTGTTATTATGTTAATCATAATTATTTGATGGAACATTATCGATCAATCGATTCGTAATTATGGGTTCTTAAAGGGTTAACGTGACTGACATGGTAATTTTTAGGGTTCCGCAGATGGACTGTTACAAATTTTGTTTTACTTGCTTTTGGATGCGACTTTGTTTTTAACTAAGACAGAAAAAAGTTAAACAAAAAATTATATTTTATCTGTTGTTTACCAATTTATAGAACATTTAACTTTTAATTTAGTGGAAACGCGATCCAGGCGAACGCTTTATCCTTATGTCGGGGATCTTTCAGCTATCCATCCATATGGCACGAGCTGTTTTGGTTTACACTTTGTAATGTGTACAGCTAAGGAACGTTGCCTGTGTGAGTGCCGAAATCGAGTGTGTTTCCTGATCATTATAATCTGGACTCCTTCAAGGCTAGAGCGAATAGGCTGATCCTCGACAGGCATGCATGCTCCAGCTTCGGTCGTATGATGCGTCGTTACTTACCACCAGGTAAGATAGTTTTCAGATGCCTGGCTAATCTAATAAAAGATTCCAATGTTTATAGGTTTTAGTTATGCCCAATTGCACTACACTACTAAGTTTAGTACTAAACTCGCTCAGTCACTCTTCACTTTATGACATCAATGTTGTGACTCCTAAATGCTTAAGAATATCTTAAGGCCTTAACTTATCGATCTTTTTAATTTTGCAAACAAAATAATGTAAAGGAAATGTATAACACATGTGACTTAAGAAGAAAAGTAACGTTGTAAGTAAAATGCCAGTTTACAAGAATTCCAGTATGTGTTTAGGAATTTATATTGTTTTAGAAGAATGGAGATTTCGCCGTTTGGTGTCGGAGGCCAATATTCTCTTTGGGTGGCTGAGCCAGCCTAGTAAGTAAGTAAGGGCTTTAATAATAAGCATCTCTAAGTTTGAGTTATTTAGTGTAATTTTTATTAATGCGATTGTACGGAACCGTGCAATAATATACCTGCAACTTTGGAGAAAAAGCATTTCAGACCTTAATTTTATAATAAGCGCCAATTTGACGACCTGAGTGGTTCAATGGTCAACATGCCGGTCTGCCACGCAAGAGGTCCCGGGTTCGATTCCCGGCCGGGCAGAAATTGAAATGATGAATTTTAATTTCTGTTACGGGTCTGGGTGTTCTATGTATAATAAGTATGTATTTAAAAAGTATTTAAGCAGTATATCAGTTATCTAGCACCCATAGCACAAGCTTTGCTTAGTTTGGGGCTAGATGGCGCTGTGTGAATTTGTCCACGAATATTTATTTATTTATTTTAAAAGAAGTCTATTATATCTTTGGTATTAATAATAAGCAGGTACTGTAAGAAAAATAATCTGTGTCTAAAATAATGTGTTTTATTATTTTGTCTGTGAATTTTATAACACTGGCTTTTAAATTCAAAATCGATTGCAATATTACACCTACAGACTTACAGATAAATCATTATTCTAGCGGCTTCAGCCAGGGTCCGCGCGGTGGTTTCGCGCTCGTGGGCTAGGGCCGGGTCCACCTTGATTACAACCAAGGATTTAGCAGATCATGTAATGATAGTGGAGCGACTGGTACCTGACCTCTGATCCTGTTGACCGGGAACCTGATCATTTTGGACATATTCAGTCGCCAGTTTGTGCAAGTTTCATCACCATGATTTTACTCACCGTAAAAGCATTAAACTGTGATGGTAACTAAAAAAATATTCTTCGGAAACAAACTGAAAAAAAGTTATTGGTACATTGCGGCACTACGCATCGAAGACAGTACCTCCCGCTAACGAGTCACACCCGCCAGCCATCGAATCACCAACGCTCCAACTCAACCATGAAACTGTAATAAAGTTGACTTTACTCCTACAAAATATTATTAGAATACCTACGAAACCCAAACTCCGTAAGACTAACTCAAGCACCGGAGTTTGCCCCAGTTCTGAGCCCCAGGCGGTCTGCACACAGCCAAGTGTACAATAGTTCTTGAATTACACAGAACTGGTAATAGACAGAGTTTAATCAACCTGTGTGTTTTGGGAGTGAGTTTCTTGATGCTGAGGCGCTATTATAATTATGGCGTTTAAATATAGGTAAGTAATTAAGAAGTTTTGGGAATAGATACATAATTATCCTTAGAGAAGTAAACAATATTTTTAACTGAATATATTAATGGGAGCGTCGGCGTCGGTTGAATACGAGAGACGGTCCGACTTGTAAGCTATAGGTCCCGGGTTCAAATCCCGCTATCGCCAATCACTGTTTTCTGAGTAATGTACATTAGTTAAACAATAGGTCCCGGGTTCGATTCCCGGCCGGGCAGGAATTGAAATGATGAATTTTAATTTCTGTTACGGGTCTGGGTGTTCTATGTATAATAGGTATGTATTTAAAAAGTATTTAAGTAGGATATCAGTTATCTAGCACCCATAGTACAAGCTTTGCATAGTTTGGGGCTAGATGGCGCTGTGTGAATTTGTCCACGAATATTTATTTAATTTTTATTTAATAACTGATGCTTTTACGATGAGGGAAAACGTCCGTTTGGAATACGGCTGTTAGTATCACTCTTCGATACATACACCTACCGACATAAACCTGCCGTTTCACTTGATCACACACTGATGCCTGATTGACAATTCTCGTCATACAATTTGCTTCCAAATGGACGGCTCTACCGCCTCTACCGTGTAATATATGCTTGCTTGCTTGGAAAATGCACACAGCACCATATAGATAAAAAAATAATTAAAATTAAATATTCGGGGAGAAATTCACACAACGCCATCTAGCCCCAAAGTAAGCAAAGCTTGTGTTATGGGTGCTAGATAACTGACAAACTACTTATATACTTTTAAATACATACTTATTATACATAGAACACCCAGACCCTTAACAGAAATTAAAATGTATCATTTCAATTTATGCCCGGCCGGGAAATGAACCCGGGACCTCTTGCGTGGCAGACCAGCATGTTGACCACTGAACTACTCAGGTCGTCATAATGAAAACCCTGTGTGATATTAACCACTCTACTGAACCACCATAAGCCGAAAAGATTGGTTGCATATGCCTGTTGGTGTTCGACAAAGTGAAATAACATCCAACTCTTCTATAAGACGGACGTACAAGGCGATTAATGTTCACAGCTTTGTTCCATAAAAATTAGTTCAGTCGTTTAGAAAATGTTGAAATATATAAATAAACTTGGTCGGGAATTATTCGGCTTTATATTATCAGAAGGATTATGAGCAGAACTATAATAGAACTACCTGGAGAGGTTTTCCCTGGAGAGTACAACATGGAGTTCTACAAGAAAGGGGTTAAAAGGTTTTTACGGGGTCGGCAACGCGTGGGTGATGCCCCTGATTGCAAACGTCCATAGGCTGCGGTGACTGCTTACCATCACGCAGGCCGCAAGCTTGTTTGCCACCTTAGTGGTATAAAAAATATATATATAAACCTTCCGGCAAAAATTCTCTAATTGATCGTGAAAACCGCATCAAAATCCGTTGTGTTTAGTTGTCAGCGGAAATATATACAGCCAGACCGACAGTTACTGGAAGCGACTTTAATATGTAGGTACTATATATATAATATTATATTGTTTGACTGTGGCATGTATTTATAGTTAAACCTTCAAATACCCAAGCACATCCAGACAGCGATATATCAGCTAGTAATTTGCAAGTCAGCTATCCATGTCACATCCATTGCTGTCTCCGCGGCTCGTGTCAAATGCGATCTGGCGTCGAGCCGGCAATGTACGCCGTAAATCGCGTGACTGGACTAAGATTGATCGTGGTTGCAACAGGCGGTTTGATTGACGGCGGGGATAAACGCTTCAATGTATTATCTACCAATAGCACAAACCTTCAGGATCGGACCATACCTCCCAGTAACGCCATCTAGCGGAATTTCGACGTACTTCGTGAAGTTAGAACATAGTGTGTCTATTTTAGGCGATTGGTGTTGTGATAATTATTTTGGGAAATGTAATGGTACTGCAAAGTATTAGTGTGATGAAGAAACTGTACCGTTTAATGCTGTATCAAAGATGCTTAAACATAGCCATCTACATATTTACCTACCACCTATATATTAAATAAAAAAAAAGATGTCTCAACACCTTAAAACAAGTGTTTAACCAGTGTGTCCTGCCGTATTTACGTACGGAATGGAAACCACCACCTTAACAAAAATGTCTGCTGAGAAACTACGGGTTGCACAGAGAGCGATGGAAAGAATAATGCTCGGTATAACTCTAATGTATCGTAGAAGAAACGAGTGGATCAGAAAAAAGACAAAGGTGATGGACAATGTGGAAGAAATAGAGCACCGGAAGTGGAGATAGGCAGGACACATTGCCAGGATGGACTATAGCCGTTGAGCGAGAAGGACATTGGAGTGGAGACCCCGCGCTAACACCCGCGGCAGGGGCAGACCACCCTTATGATGGAGCGATGATATACGCCAACAAGCCGGAATGAATTGGCTGCAGGTAGCCGGAAACAGACAGGCGTGGAAGCTTAGAGGCGCTAGAAGCTAGAAGACGGACACACTATGGGCTGATATGATGATGATGATAATTAAAACTGAACGTAAGTCCGCCTGGATCCACCATCACAATACGTCCATTTTCTTCTTTCTAGTAACTACACTTATTTACCGCATTACTGTACCCAAAAAAAATACCAGAGAAACACAGCGCCCTACCCGCCATATATTAGGACAGTAGTAATATTAGTGAAATACGAGAATGGGCGACACATGATAACAAACAATCTAATAACACAATACACGTAGATGAGCTGCAGATATCGTTTTCGGCGGACGTGGCCATTACACGGGGCGACCGTTTTAGTTGGGCGCGGCGCGAGGTGGGAGCGGTGGCGGTTTTGCTACTAATTTATTTATAAAATAATTATGTACAAAACAAAGTACAGTACTAATGTATGAATGAATGAACGCTTTGTTGCATAAATACAGGATACAGTACAGGGTACATGATAGTAATATTAGTAATGCGAAAGTTTGTGAAGATGGATGGATGTTTGTAACTCTTTCACATAAAAACTATTGAACACATTTTGAGGAAATTTAGTTGATCTCAGAATATAATTTATAGCAGATACATATACCTGACCAGCGAAATCTTGGATCATTGTCAAGGCGGACCTCAGGCCCTCATGCGCGTGAGTACGACCGGGACAATAACGCCAAGATGAACATTTATAATTTATAGCACATAGGCCATAATTTGTCCCGAAATTCAATGCGTACCCGAGGGACGAGTACGAAATGTAATAACCGAAATTCACGCGGACTAAGTCGCGGGCAAAAGTTTGCTTTTTATCTAGCCTAAGAAGGCACACGGTCAGACGATTAACCTGATGGTGCGAGGCCACCATCGACCAGGACATTAAGAAGCATACTAAGGAGAGCGGGTGTGGTGTCGGCCTTTCAAAGTTCAAAGTCATTTATTTGTACCCTTTGAGGTGCATGTCTATATTGTTTGAATAATAACATCGTGAGGAGTCATAGAGTATACGAAGCACAGAGTCAATCAGAGTGGAAATTGTGTGGGAGGTCTACGTCCAGCAGTTTTGCATGCTGTCTGAGATGATGAAATGTTAGGTACTTCACGCCCGTATGGTAGGAGGAGACTATCGTCAGCCACAAGGTACGATCCTGACACACGTCTTTTGACATTTCCACATCTTCATCTTGACATGATGGCTGAAGGTAGTCCTGATTTACTCTTTTTAGAAGTTTTAAATAATTGATAGTTGGGTATTTGACGGTCATCACGCTGGTATTAAAAAGACCACGCCTGCCTATTAGGACAGCGTATGACAGTTGAAAAAGGCGCTGAAAACTGACTTAGCAAACTCAACGTATATACCCTCGAACGGCTTCCTCATATTTCGCTTCGGAAAACTTCACATAAAGCGATTATTTGATCAATAATGGTAATTTACCCTTTCACCCATCTTATTTGCATCTACGCCTTTTTGTTAGATATATAGATATAGGTACACTTAAATTGTGATATAAGATTCAGAAACAATACACAGTGCTTACAATCTTCAAGCAAGAGATAAATGAGCAAAGCCGGCCTTTTTGTTTACAGCCGTCGCTTCATGAGAAAACCGCTAAAATCTCATACATTGTGCAGTAGCCGAGGGCGGGGCATAGGCGTGTAAAAAGCCGGGGCGCAATGCATGCCAATTCGTCGGCGCCGGACACTGCCGGACGGTGAGCGGCCCCGGAGTACGGATGGCAAGTGAAATGGAATCAAAATATACTAGCAATATTAATTTTAATTTGGAGAGTCTGTCCAGTGGATTTTTACGCTGTATAAATTAAAACTCATTAGTATATGGCAACACCCAAAGTTTGTCAAAAACAAAGACCACCTGCCAAAACGAGCGAGTACAAATAACTCGGACTGAGATAAAAAAAATGAGTATAAATGTTTTGGGAAACTTTTTCATTTTACATCGATTTCCTGGGTCTTTTTTGTGACACATTTTTATCATTCTTCATCATCATCTTGGTGTTAAATTCTGGCTTAACTCTCGCGCGGCAAGGGCCCAAGGTCCGGCTATTTTTATCCTGTCATATTTTTTCATTATTTGATATAGTGTTGTGGTGTTGATTACCCCTAAAATAATAAAATGTTAAGAATTTCAGAAATTTATTTTATTAATAAATTTGCTTTTTTCAGACAAACAGGCAAGCAGAATACCTGCTGAAAAGTGGTTACCGCCGCCCATGGACATCAGCAACACCATGGCAGTAACCAATGCATTACCCGCTTCTGAAGAGACCTTTAATATACATCTCGAACGATCCCGAGTCATAGTCCAAAGGAAAAACTATGACTGGGAGCTCATTCCACATCCAAGTCGCATGAGCGAAAAACGTTCTTTCGAACCTTCACGTGGTGCCCAACGGAAGTCTATGGCAATGTAATGTAATAATGTAATTTAATAATAATGTAATGTAATGTAAGTTGTTTAAAGCGGTTAAATCAGTCGATATATTTAACTATTCTCTGCCGAAATACAAAAAATGTTTATATGATAACCTTCACGTGGTGCCCAACGGAAGTCTATGGCAATGTAATGTAATAATGTAATTTAATAATAATGTAATGTAATGTAAGTTGTTTAAAGCGGTTAAATCAGTCGATATATTTAACTATTCTCTGCCGAAATACAAAAAATGTTTATATGTTAAGATATGATAAACTTCGAAGTTTTTTAATAAAGAATGCTTAAGTCTCATTTTATATTTTAATGTAGTAAATTAGTACTTACGTTAGTACGATTTATATAGTGCGCGTAAGGTTTGCCTGTTATTGGCTTTACATTTATGAATTTGTTATTGTCACTATAGTTTAAGAGCATTGTAAAAAAAATGTAAATCTGTTGGCAAATTAAATAAATAAATAACTCTATTTAAAAATTCTCATTTTCTCTGGGTATCTTCAACCTAGCAGATACAAAAAGAATAAAATTTCAATCACGATCACCATCACCTGCTGTCGCTACCAATGTGAACCGTGACCGGTGTGTGAATCAGCCCCGTCGGGTTTCAATTCGCCCGCGCGGCGGCGGTGCATTAAGGAGTCCACTGCCTCGACCTAGGCTAGGCGTTAGGCTCCAGCTGCCTAGATTTCTTCGTGTGTTTAGGATTTGTAATTTGAAAGTAGTGTTTTTATCGTAACGATATGGGCAGATATTTTTACAGGTCTGAGATATTTGTACTTTACAGTGCTTGAAGTTTTAAATAAATAAATAAATATTAGTCACCTTGTCCGACAACCGTGAATAATAATTATCTTGGCGTTAATGTCCTGGTTGTGTTCTCGCGCACGGGCCCGGGGTATGCCCTAACCATGTTCCAGGATTTGGCAGATCAGGTATGCTATCTAACCTCCGTGACAGTTCCCCTGCTACCAGGGGAACCGGACCATATCGGAACATGGTTTCATATTCAGTTGCCTAAATGTGCAGGTGTAATGACGATGTTTTCCCTCACCTTAAAAGCATTGGTTAGTATTTAACTAATGTACATAAGTCAGAAAAAAATTCATTGGTACATAGTGGCAGTGGGATTCGAACCCTGTACCTCTCGCATTGCTAGTCGGATTCCGTTACCACTAGGCTACCAACTCTGACAACTGCAAATACATTGCGTCATATACTACTCTGTCGGACACACAGCTTTATTGATTACGAAATCTACCAGTAGGTATTTCTGTTCATCCGATTCGATTTTCCGAGGAGCTATATTGAAATACATTTTCGATATATGGAATATAAATTGTTATTTTTCGGTCGACTTCAGATTCTTCGGGTCACACGGGGAAATGGCGAGACTGACATTTTCACCCAACATTTTACAAAATACCGCAGAAATGCTGGTGATACCTAGTTTAGGAGCGAATTGGAAGTTTTGGACAATTTGTGACGGTGAAAATTTATTTCAGGGAAGATTTTGCTATATTGATACTATGCAAGATAGATAGATAGATACACGATTTAAAGCACACCAAATAAAAAAAGGATAATTTTAATGGTCTTTTCAAACATTGTGGGCAAAGGCGATAAGTGATCTCTTCTTATAGCAAGATTATATGGGTTTTAATCCTTTCGTGGTTATTTACTACACTGTGAAGGCACATATTATCGGGTTTGTTACCACGGTTAGTATTGTTTTTATGTCGATATTTCGACGCAGTTGCATGCCGCAATTGTATCGATGTAAAAACAATACTAACCGAGGTAACAAACCCGATAGTATGTGCAATAGAAGTGTATAATACAGGTATTTTTTATTGGCTAGGGAAGCACACCATTAGTACCAGCTGATTTGATAGACCGCCACCTGATGGAATGCGGTCACCATCGTCCAGATTATCTGCAACCTAACGGGAACAGATTCGGTGTCGGTCTTTAAGATAACAGGTAGACATGCCTTTTGAAAAACAACAAAGTATTATGTTCCACATAAAATAAAATAATATGATTCTATTGTTAATTTTGTCGGGACTGACCGCTCGGATGATGATGAAATAATCATCTTTGCGTTAATATCCCAGATGTGCTCTCAGGCGCGAGGGCCCGGGGTCCGCGTTGTTTATGATCCAAGATTTGGCAGTTGAGCGACTGCCATCTAACCGCTGTGACCCTGCTTCCAGGAGAACCTGACCAGATTCAACCATGGTTACACATTCAATAGCCTGAATGTGCAGGTTTCAACACAATGTTTTCCCCCACCGTAAGAGCATCGGTTAGCATTCATATAATGTACATAACTGTGAAAAAAGACATTCTTACATGGCTGCAGTGGGATTCGAACCCGGTACCTCTCGCTTACGCCACTCGGCCACCGACGCTCTATCCATTCGTAACGAATAACTCAGTACTCTGCTAATTAATAAATATCACAGTCCCCAGCGCAAAGAAAACTCAAGACAAACTAGCATTCCATTTAATTCCAAGCACAACAACAAAGTTTAACAATAAAACTGTAACACTGTAATTCATAGAAAAGAGCTCATTTCTTTGTAGAAACTGGTCTGCGAGTAGCCAGTGCACTCGGCTTGAGTAAAGCGAGTAAGCCCTCTGGAACGATAAATGTGCAATCAGAAGTTTGTGATGTTATGGCAAATATTTTTCTTGAAACTTCAGGTGTGCGTAAGTTATTGTTGGAAATTGTGTGAGGTTTCCGGCCGCGGTTTCGTCTGCGTGATTGTACATAAACCTAAAACACAGGCTCCCGTCTATTTTAGGTACCAGTCGTCACATGTATCTTCTTTTACTGTACTATTAAATAACAAATGGCCGTGTGGTGTCCGGCAGAGTAGAATAGCACCAACCCCTTACACTCATGGGTGTCGTACAAGGCGACTAATGTTTTCGAGGCAAAAGACCAAGAGTCTCCGTAGTCTGGAAAATGGGCAGCAGCATTTTCCATTGATATATTTAAACACTGCGATCTCCAACCCGCCTGCCAAGCGCGGAGATTATGGCAATAACCTCCCCTGTCGTGGGAGAGGCCCTAAGTCCTGCAGTGGACTGTTACGGGCTGTGATGTGAAATAACAAATAGAATATGTCCTGTCGAAAAGGTTGTTTGTGAAGAACAAAATAAAGATATTTTATTACCTATAGCGATCGAGTGGAGGGAAATAGAAAGTAGCCTATGTCCATCCTCTGGTACTAAACTATTTGCATACCGAATTTCATCCAAATCGGTGCAGAAGTTAAGCCGTAAAAGCGTAACAGACAGACAGTTACTTTCGTATTTATAACTAGCCGTTCTCAGAGGCTTTCACCAGTGCGGAGCTTGGATCTTTGTAAACAGTCAACTTTCCCGCGGGAACCTTATATTTTCCTGGAACAAATAAATTTTAAAACAACAATAAAAAAGTACTAAAATTCAAATCTTTTCTTGTTTAACCTCCACCGTGTCTCAACGCACTTTGTAAAAAAAATTCAGTCTCTATTTTGCAACAACACCTATAAGTTTTGTACCTATTATTATTTTGCAACTAAACTCAAAAAATCAAAATCAAAATTCAAAGCAAAAATTTAACTTCTTTTAATTAAGCGTCTCAAACATGCAGACGTGCCTATCGTAGATTTATCATCATTAACGATCTCGGAATAAGGAAAGGGTTTATTTTGACACCCATTAGGATCCTTCCAAAAATTGAGAGCTACCCTCCTTTATTTTAAATTTTCAATCTCCAATTACTTTAATGCGAATATTTCTGCAACTCCGCCGTTTCTGACCCCTCTGCAGTCTTTCTATTTCTTTCAGATGATTCATCATCTAAATCCAATGTTTATATAGCTGACACTGATGGGGTGGCTGGCGTATGGTGCAATCGTGCGATTGGTACAAATAAATTTAACATTTTTATGACGTCTCCCTACGGAGCTTCGGTGGCCTAATGGTTAAAAACTCCGACTCCAATCACGAGGTACCGGGTTTGAACCCCAGTGCTGCCATGTGTTGGCGTTGTTGTCCCGGTTGTGCTCTGACACGCGACCCAGGAAGTGGCAGATCAGGTAATAACAGTGGAGCGACTGCCGTGTGACCTCCGCGACTCTGTTAACAGGGGAACCTGACCAGATTGAATTATGGTTATCACGATGTTTTCCCTCACCGTAAGAGCATCGGTTAGTGATCAACTAATGTACACAACTAAGAACCCGGGACCGCCCGCTTACGAGTCAGACCCCTTAACCACGAGGCCGCTGACGCCGTGTCGCTGCGAGGACGGCGATAGAGATAATATGGCAGTATTTTACGACAACCGTAAAATACTCTACAGTGCCGGACACTATACGACCAAGGATCGTTACCGATATTTAGGATTTAATAGAAACTACCTCCATTAAAAACCAACTAAAAATCGGGTGTCCGTGAACACCCTTATTATTGGCAATGAAGTCCATTCCTAAGTTGTAGGT
Source organism: Blastobasis lacticolella (assembly GCA_905147135.1). Lineage (NCBI taxonomy): Eukaryota > Metazoa > Arthropoda > Insecta > Lepidoptera > Blastobasidae > Blastobasis > Blastobasis lacticolella. Next base: position 19,526,781 of record LR990050.1, read on the forward strand.
ACCCGTAAAAGTTTTAGAAATGCATTAGTTAGATCGAAACAATAATGAAGTTGCCGTTACCTTAGTTATCTTTGTAGTAATTTATTGAAAGATATTTATTAAAAAGAAACTCGCTAAAAGTTCTTAACTTAAACCATATTGGTAACTCAGTAGTCATTTCTCAATTGACGAGGCATTTTACAGAGTGATTGCCGAGATGGCATTGTAATTAAACTTAGATCTAAGATGACAAGATTAGGAATCCTTTATTCTAAAGATATGGTTATGGCCCAAATCCATGTAAATAATAAAGGAAGGCATAAAATGTAAGTCGACTGGTAAAGATCGCAGGTACCAGCTGGATGCGGAAGACACAAGATCGGCATTTGTGGAGATCACTGCGGGAGGCCTATGCTCAACAGTGGGCATCTTCCGGCTGATATGATGATGACAAAAGGTACGGTCACAAGTATTAGTTATAAGTATGAAAATATTTATGAATGCGGAAGAAGCGAGAGAGCTTAGTCAGGACTGTAGCAAGTGAAACAATGTGGTATCTGCTTGTAGTTGCGTATAATCGTACCTCGCTTTAAATCATAAAGGTTCATTATTGGGCAAACCCAGGGCAAGTCGGGGAACAAATGCGTAGCGTGCGTGCGTAGCATTCCGTTGTTGCCGGGTAAGTAAATGTGCTGAGGTTGGTCGTGTCCAGTTTTGGTTTTACCGGACGTGTATAGCTGCAATGGTACAAATGTTTGGCAATGCTACCATCGCCAAGGGAAGGAGAGGACAGCTTAAGATGCGATGGCTTGATGTCATGCCAACAAATTCGATAAAAGGAAAAGCATGAAATGAAGTGCGGACCCTTGCGCGCGAGAGCACAACCGGGATATTGATGATGATTTTCGGGCAAACCCCACCACTTCCTACAGGTACCTCAAAGACCCCTTAAAATTAAAATTAAAAACATTGGATCAAGTACATTATTAGTAACATGTAAGCAACGTACTTATTATATTACGTAGCTGTTAATCGTGTTGTTTTAAAATAATTTTACTTTATAGTTTATACCAGTAACCACCTGAACCCAGTATCTTTGGATGAGACAGTTTGGTCTAGCAAGTATAATTTTAGGTTGCAGATGTCCTCTACGACGGTGGCTACTTTCCGTCAGGTGGACCGGTGGACAGGTGCCTCCCTAGACATTAATAAACTTATTTACATACCTAGATTGCCAATGGTCCTCATTTGAATGCCATGACAACAAAATGTATAGCTACTATTAATAGCATAGGTATCTACCTCCTAGAAATAGGTACTAAAGTTTACTGATGAAATAATTTACAACCACTTCCATAAACCGAAACGCTAAACGAAACTAGCTTGGTTAATGCTTTGCGCAGGTGTGCGTCCTAAAACTTGTAATTCGCTCCCAGCGTTCATAAAGGTCATAATCGATAAACGCTTGATGCAAGGTCACGTGACTTATTTATCAATACAACTGTTACTAGTTTATTGACTGTTTCAATAGTACTAGTAGTTTAATAGCTTAAAAGTTCTGTCGCTTTGCCATATGATTAATTTATGAATAGCTAACATGAATTAAAATTGGCCTCTTTATCATAGGAACTTAACTGACAGGCCTGTCATTCTTGATACCTACTTGCAAACCGTGCAAAAACTACTAATCGTGTAGAAGTTTTAGAGGAGGTATCTGCAACCTTCGGGGAGCGGATGCGGCGCTGGGCTTTGAGGTTTTTTTTTTTAATTTTAGAGTTTCCGGGCATTTGACCGCCATCTCACCTGGTGGTAAGTGACGATGCGGTCGAAGATGGAGCATGCCTCTCTAGGAACAGCCTATTCACTCTAGCCTTGAAGGCGTCCAGATTATAGTGATCAGGGAACACACTTGAACCAAAGCGGCTCGTGCGGGCAGCTGGAAGATCCACGACATAAGGATGAAGCGCTCGCCCGGATCGGTGTTTTCTTCATCGCTACGATTTCGCTATGCTTTTGATATCTACAATCATTAAAGAAAACCAAAAATATTATAAGGCTATTCAAACATTTTGGTTTGGCGTTAAAAGATTACCGCATGCTACATCAGCTGGTGATGTTGCCGTTCAGCATGCTAAGATCTTGGCGTTAATGTACCGGTTGTGCTCTCGCGCAGAGGGCCCGGGGTCCGCCTTGGCCATGATCCACAATTTGGCAGATTAGGCAGGCACGCAGACAGTTGAGCAACTGCCACTGAACTTCAAGACCCAGCTACCAGAGGAACCTAACCAGATTGGATCATGGTTACCCATTCAGTCGTCTGAACGTGCAGGTTTCATCACGATGTTTTCCCTCCCTTCCCGTTCCACTACAAGGAATTTTGCTTTAGAGTAAATGAGTCTTTACAGAACAACAATATATACATTTAATCTCCCATCTCTCTCTAAAAACGTCCCAATAAATATCTCCAGCTAACTGGATACTGGCGAAATTAACGCCATCCGACAGAGACAAAACATTAATTTGGGAATAATTAAAGAAACGATTAAACGTAGCCCTTTCCTTAGGGAATTTAGCTAGCAACAGGGCTGTCTCCGAGCAATAAAGTTCGCTAAGGAATTTCATTAGTTTCGTTCAATAAATTAAGAGGTTATGCTCGCGTGTGTCGGCCCTGCAATTACCTCGTCGCGCCGTGTAATGAAGAACCTTCGCTAAGAGGGTTCTAGAAGCTTCTATGTTGTGGATGTGGCAACACTGTTTTGTAGTTGAAATGTTGGTGTTGGTACATCGATTTACGAGGCTGACTGTACTCTGGATTGCAATAGAGTCAACGTACATTGTGTTGGGTTGGTAGTTGCATACATTGAGTATTCCTGATAAATATATTGATAAAGTTTTTGGGGTATGGGTCTGGCCAGTTGCGCTGATTACGTATGTCGAGTCATATTGATTAATTTACCTATGCTTCATTGAGGTACACAAATTGAGGTTTTAATTTTCAAAAGCACTATCTGTCCCAATGACTTTCTTTCTTTACGAAAACGCGAGAAAAAGAAGTCACCTACATCCAAACTTTGTGTCATCATCACAGCCCGTAGCAGTCCACTACAGGACTAAAAGGGGAGGTTATTGCCATAATCTCCACGCTTGGCTGGCAGGTTGCAAATCGCAGTGCTTAAATATAACAATGGAAAATGCTCCTGCCCATTTTTCAGACTACGGAGACTCTTCATCTTTTGCCTCGAAAACATTAGTCGCCTTGTACGACACCCATGAGTGTAAGGGGTTGGTGCTGTGCTACTCTGCCGGATACCACACGGCCAACTTTGTGCGTTCCTTATAAAATCCCACATTCTACATTTCGTGATAAACACAAAATCTGGCATGTTGGCACCGCTGTCTATAGACAGTAACAACACCATTTGCCAAAGGTGTTCACTAATACTTTTGAGACCTCTAAAACCCTTTATAGTTAAGTACCTAGCGATTCCTAGACGTGAATGAAAAGAACCATGCAATGTATAATAAGTATGTATTTAAAAATGTATGTTAGTAGTATATCAGTTAGCTAGCACCCATAGTACGAGCTTTGCTTAGTTTGGGGCTAGATGGCGCTGTGTGAATTTGTCCACGAATATTTATTAATTTATTTATTTTATTTAATCTTTCAAATTGACACATCACGCGCATCCACCACAAGAATTCGCTTCACACATCCACAGCGCGGAGTTTCTCATAATAGTTGGCTTCCCGTGTTACTACCCGTCCAGTTACCAGACCCTTGCCGGGTTATAGTTTTTATAACTCAACGGGCCGTTTGCATTCCGCCGGGTTTTCCGTCACGGGGTATACCCCGTAGTAGCCCCGGTTATGGGGTACAACAACGTGTGGTGGGAGGAATGCGAGCTGTGTACAGCCAATCACCAAATGAGCGAAACGGCTGGCGAGCGTCAATTAGTTTTTCGAATGAGGGATAAAGTGATGCCACTTTAGGTAAAAATACAGTCCTCGCTAACCACGATAATGATCAAATGTCTATAAATAGCGTTGAACTGTTTCAAATAGCTAAGTTTTCATAGACATCGCTATTGAATAGCTAAAATTTTAATTTTGCTAAAAACAGGTAGTTGTTTGTGAAAACCTCACACGTTCTAGACATTTTATCATCACCATCACAACCCATAACAGTCCACTGCAGGACTTAGGGCCTCTCCCACGAAAACAGAGTTTATTCCTATAATCTCCACGCTTTGCACGTGGGTTGGAGATCGCAGTGCTATAAATAGAACAGTGAAAAACGCTGCAGTCTATTTTTCAGCCTACAGAGACTCTAGATATTATGCCTCGATAACATTAATCGCCTTGTACGACACCTACAAGTGTAGGGGTTGGTGCTATTCTACTCTGCCGGACACCACACGGCTTGACATTTAGTTGAGCAGATTTTTTGTATCAATCTGATTAGTAAGAAATAATTTTTACCTAAAGTAGTGGCACTTTCACATCAATTAATGCCTAAGGACTCGGTCTATGTGAGCTCCACCGCCTTAACAATTTTTGTTTGTGCAAACAATGTTTGCAAATGTGTTCTGGCTTGAAGTATACAGCAGTCAACGCAATTACAGGTGCGAGGCTCTTCAAATTAGTCCTCACAGTGGCGACACATTAGCGGTTCTGAACTTTTTTATGCTGAGGTGGCAAACAAGGTTACGGCCTGCCTGATGGTATGCAGTTACCGCAGCCTACTGACGTCTGTAATACAAATTGATGTTACATGAAAGTTTAGTGCATTAATCGTAGATGGTACCGGCGACATGTTGCATGTTGGTAATTGGAGTTACCCTATCCGTCAGATGCTTGTTTTTCACTGAGTTGTTTAAAAAAGGTGAAGTGATTTTCAATTTCAATTTATTTATTTAATCGTCAACATGTCTCAAAATTACTAAGGTAAATGTATTACCTTACTACCTACCTTTAAGCTAGAAAAATATTCTTACTGCTATCCTGTCATATACAAATGTGAATATTTTGAAACCACTCTCTAGAGCCCAAAAGAAATTCCCTGTCTAAAACATCGGGGACTTCCAGATAAGCATATCTAAACCTCCGAAATACGAGTCCGTTACAATTTTTTATTATCATGAGTTATTTGATAATTCTTGCCGTGGCCATGATTTAGTGGTTTTGGTTTTCCTGGCTGAAAAATTAGGCAGACATCATAATGATTAATTGCCTGTGTTATCTTGGTCCTTGTTATTTAATACTTTATACATTCGAATATGTTAAATGTTGTTGTTTTAGGTCTAACCGTTTTGAAACTTTATGTATTGGAAGTTACTTATCTCAATAACGGGTTTTTGTACACGAATCAGCGAATCTGTATATGTTACGGGCGACAGTTACCGCTTACCGCTTACCATCAGGTGGCTGTCTGCTCGTTTGTCACTGAATAGCACATAATAAATTTTATCAAATAGCGTGATTGATAGATCAACCCATTTATCTTCCACCTTAGGACGCGTGATGACTTGCCATCATGTGAGATGGCGATCAAATGTCTGCCTAGTACATTAGAAAAGAATATCTTACTCACCTATTTTATATGTTCCGTTAAAAACGTGAATAATATTCTTTTCAGTTTTTGTATTAGACAATTTTGATGCCATTTTAAGTAGTCCAATATACTGGGCGAATAAAGTATAAGTCAGAGTTTAGTCCATCGACTCAATAAGAAGAAGAAGTAGGCCAAGACATTGACTTTGGAAATAATAGATGATCTGATAGATATCATTGTCATCGTCATTGAATTCATGACTTTTCGAATTTCCGTGGTATTACTTATGTCCATGGGCGGGCCTTCTGTTTGATTTAAAAAAATTAAACCACCACAATATAATCGCATACAAGTTAAAGTTACAGAAATTGCAACAACTGTAAATCACGCACCATTTACGTGCGATTAATCAAAAAGGCGACAGTAATGGCGGATGTGTAAAATCAAATAAAGGCTGGTGACGGACGCACGTGGCGCGGACGGTCGGCTCCGACAGAGAAATATTGTGTCGGAATTTATTGCGCAGGCGACGGCCCCGACAAGCCCCATATACCTATTCCTGGCCCCATTACTTTTTTAATGTAATATAGCAGACAAACAGGCATGCGGGTCACATGATGGAACGTAGTCACCGCCGCATATGGACACCAGCAACACCAATGCGTTGCCTGCCACTAAGGAGACCTCTAATATACCTAACCTTAACCAGATCACAACTAAGTATTATAATGTTGCTTGGTGACAGAACAAAAACAGAAGACATTGCATGAATTGACGATGGTGCCAACAATAGAAAAGGCAATGTGGACTCATTTAGGCGTGTGCCTATCAGTAAAAGCCTACCAGTAAAATTATTTTCAAATTGTTGAAGATTCGCACGATCGCGCACGGGGTCCAAGATCTAGAATTTGGCAGATCAGATAATTACAGTGAAGCGACTGCCATCTGACCTCTGTGACCCTGTTACCAGATTAGATCATGGTTACATTCAGTCGCCTGAATGTGCAGGTTTCATCACGACTAAGGTACATAACTCAAAAAAGAGTCCTTAGTACATGGCCGCAGTGGGATTCGAACCCGGTACCTCTCGTTTACGAGTATCAGACTCGTAATCGTAACTCGATAACCTTAACCACTCAGCCACTAATGCTCCAGCTTCATCAACCTAGCTAAAACTTAAAAGTCATCGCTCGTTAAATAACTCATTTCTGACTATCCAAGGTAAGGTTAGCTGGAAGAAATCCCATTGTGGGTTACCCGCCTTCGCAATATATATTTATTTTCATTTGTTAAGTTCCTCATGAAGTTATACGCAATAAAGAGTTTACAAAACTATATACCGCCCTCACTCCCACCGCGCCTCAAATCGGTATCCTGAGCAGGACAAGTTGTCTGCCAAACTCGTCTATAACCACTGTTGATAATTAACCAGCTGTGCCTTGAGTGTTTTGAAGGAGCACCCGACGAAGCGAACGATTAGATGCTCCCAGATATTCGGTTGCTGGGTTAGTTTGAAGGTACAGACGAACTCTCGCAAGTTTGAAATTCGGCACCGTTTAGTGCGGTTGAAGCGGTGATTCCTGTACGTGGGTGAGGGTTGTGTTTGAAAGAATATTTATATGTGTTAAGGGAAAAGAGCGGTGGATACAGTTGGTGCTGCACCAACTTTCGAAGCGCTTAAACAAGTGATGATGATGGAACAGTGTCTGATGTCTGTAGGCACTTTCTATCAGGTAGCCCGCTTGCCTGATTATCTACCCTATGACATAAAAAAATATGCTCAGCAAACCCATACCCCTCATACTCACCTCATCATCACAGTCTATATCAGTCACCTGCAGGACTTAGGGTCCCACGAAAGCGGAGGTTATTGCCATAATCTCCACGCTTAGTAGGCGGGTTGGAGACCACAGTGTTATAAATATAAAAGTAGAAAAAGGTGCTGCCCATTTTCAAGCAAACGAAGAATCTACATCTTTTATCTCGAAAACATTAGTCGCCTTGTACGACACTCACGTGTGTAAGGGGTTGGTGCTATTCTACTCTGCCGGACACCACACGGCCTTATACTTGCACTACTTACCTACATCATTACAAAGACTCCTTAATACCAAATTGACATAGACTGTACCTAAAATCCAACAACCACAGATTGGTAACAACAAACCGACCCCACAAATCACGATCGCCCATTCACCGGAGGCAAATCTACAGATCGGCAACTATCGGCATTAACCGCGCCGCAGTCGTAACACCTTTTCTCAACCCCGGAGCCAGTCGTTGGCAACACGTGCGTCTTCCAAAATTTACTATATCTAATACAATAAGTTGACGCACCCCCTCCCGCCCCTCGCTGGCGTTCAGAGGGGTAAATTATGTATTTTATTGTCCCTCATATCCAATTTCATATCCCAAAGAACGAGCGGGAAGGCCCCAAGCTCGCCTATTGAATTTTGTAATACATACAAATGTGTTGATAGCGGTTTTCGCAGTTTTAAGGGTGGGTCTGGGAGGCGGTTGGGCCTTGAGGATATTGATGGTGAAGATATGAAGGTGTCGATTTGTTGTAGGCTTTGTGTGTGAAAAGAAATAAGTCTAACTTTTTTGCGGTATTGATATTGGTGCTAATCTGTTTTGTACTGTCTGAGAGAAGTGCGGATGAACTTTTCAGCACACTTCAACCTGCCTTAGATTTTTTCAGGTCTCCTCAACTGCCTTACCTACCACTTTCTTAATAGGTAGTGTTGGAGAGAAAATCGAAGATGTCATAGAACAAAAAAATAAATTGCCTAAAAAGTAACTTTCCAATCATTTTGGAAGATGTAGTGTCCAACACTATGGCTGATTTGACGTTAGTCGACATGCATTGTCACAACCCTAGTTGAGACTTGATTTTCGTGTTCTGGCGCATTTTATGTAGTTGTAATAAATTGAAATTCTGGTAAAATAATACTGTATATTTTTATGAATGTAAATAATTTCAGTTTACGGTAGATACGCTCCATCGCGCTCTGTATCTACACTTAATTAGGTGTGATGGCAGTCAATTACCTGAGTAATCAGCACAGACTATCTATAGAATATCTACTTGTTACAAAAATGAGACGTTAAACCACCTTAGGTGATGAGGCATTCGCATTTTCGCAAATCCTAATCAATGGCCCGTGTAATCCTTTGTTGGAATTGAGTCTTGTCCACTTTATTGAGTGCGTTTACCAAAATAAACACAAAAAAAAACAGGATTTTTTTTATGTGCAGTGCTAAAACACTCTAGTACTTCAAAAAATAGTCAATGCTTATCGAATTTAAAATTATTTCTCCACACTTTTACGAAACCAATTTTCTTCGCTCTCATTATTAAGCTCTTCCCTCAAATACGCAATCAAGAAAGCCTTCCAGCGGACTCCCTGAAAAACCGAAGGGCTTTAAAGCTGCGAAGGTTGAAAAATAGCGGAGGCTCGTCAAGTGTAAAATTAATTTAACGCCAGCCATCCACGGGGATAGTTCATCAAACTTTCAAAGCTCAGATGAGCATAAAATAAGTGGAGTGCGCCCCAGGCGGGTTTTCTAAAAAGATTATTTTTATACTCGAAATTTACTTAGGTTTAATCTTTTAGGGGCCGACTCGGGAGAAGTAAACGTTCATTTTGTTATTTAACTAATAAGCCTGTTTCGTGTTTATTTTTGTGAAGACTGAAAGAACAGTAAGTTCTCAGTTTAAATTTTTCAGGCCTTAAATTTATGAAGGCTTTCGGCTAAACATTTTTGCTGTTCGCAATTGCAGATTTTCAGGTTTTAAATTGATATAGGCTTTCGGCTACACAGTTTTTTAGCCTTCTTTTTAGTCACGTTTCTCTCTAGAGGCGTTCGTTGGGTGGTTTTGACTGACGTAAGTAAGTAAGTAAAAACTCTTTATTGCACACATAAAAGTAAAAGATACCTACATAAAAGAAAAAAAATAACAATTTATATGCGCAAAGGCGGCCTTATCGCTTTAAGTGATTTCTTTCAGACAACCTTTGGGATGAGGTAATAACTTACCTCTTCCCAAAGGTTGTCTGAAAACTCACAGTATCTTATAGTAGTGCAAGAGCAAATAAGGGAAAAAACTAAAATATGTGCTTACACACGTCATCATAAATAAAGATATAAGGAGAATACCATATACACATACACACTCACGTCCGTATCCTCTACGACGTTGACTGTATTCCTGTCCTACCATTTTCCATGTCCCGGCTGGGCTCTGACACGAATGCCCGGGATCCGCCTTAACCGTGATCCAGGACTTGGCCGATACAATAATTACAGTGGAGCGACTGCCATCTAACCTCCGTGCCCCTGCTACCAGGGGAAACTGACTATTGTCTAACTCAGTTGGCAACTGAATTTGACATTAGATAATTCTACACTACGTCAACTACGTAGGCCATTGGCTTTAGCGTTAACCAAATTAGAGTAGTGTAAGATTATTTTATGTTAAATTCAGTTGTCCACTGAGATAGTCAATAGCCCAGCTGATTGGATCATGGTTACACATTATGGGTTAACATTCTTATGTGGTGTGTGGTGCCGCCACCACAAAGAATAGCACCACCCTCCCGTGGGTGTCGCAAGAGGCGACTAAGGGACAAATCCGAAAGATGGGCAGCAGCATCTTTCTGGGTAGATTTACATCAACTGCACTGCGATCTCCAACCCGCCTGCCAAGCGTGGAGATTATGGCAATGAGCTCCCCTTTCGTGGGAGAGGCCCGAAGTCCTGCAGTGGATTGTTATGGGCTGTGATGTGTGATTCTTATTCACATATCTTTGATCTGTAACGGGTAATAAATCTTTTTTCCATATTGTTTTAAAACACGTCAATCTTTTGTAACTTTCGTCTCTCAACTAAAGCGACGCAACAGGGAACAAGTTCAAGAGACAATGTTCTCTTGCGCAATTTGTCCCTTGCTGTGTGATGTCGCCTGACTTCGCCCGATATCTTTAGGGACAAGTGTCGAGGGATATTCGTCCCCTTATTATTATGACGATCATACTTGTCTTGTAGACTAGTTGTAAAAACTGTTAAAAGCGGTGTCTGTACATTGTTCGAATTTATTTCAGATTTTTGTCCGTCTGTCTATTTGTCAGTTCGCGCATCACGCAAAAATTACTGAATGGATTTTGATAGTTTGGTAGCTTTTAAAGCTACGCGAAGAGACAAACAGAAATTATACCTTTATCCACCTCCAGGCGGATCTGTGGATAATCTCATTATATTATGGTGCCTTGTATCTGTACTAGATACACTCGCTCGGGTTAAGAATACTTCAGAGTCCTCTACAACTTTCTAGTTTTATACCAATACAGCGCTTGAAGCGCTCGAATCGCTGCACGCAGCGCTAATTAATCCCGAAGCTACTCTGCGCTAGAGCCGTAAACCAATTACCTCCAGCCTCTAGTCGAAAACTCTCTGTTTTTCGACGAGCACGCCAAATTGCCTAACACGCGGGCTTTGAAGTGTTAAACGCTTATTAAATTTCAAAAGCGGCAAAGGGAAATATTGTAGGAGTGTACGGTTTGCGCGAGCGCCGCTTTATGGTGGCGTTTTTGGTGGTTTTTTGTGTATTGTACTGGGAGAGCTTACGCATACGAGTAAGGTGTCCGAGATAGGCACTGTGCTATTTTCTATATACGTAGGTACTAGATATCCGAGTTATCTAAACAATTCATACGTCATTTCGAAGCTCTTTGTCTAACGTATTAAAGGCAATATATAACAGCACCAAATTACGTATGATTATAATAAGAAATATGTTTAACAATAAGTACTAAAACCAGTCAAGTGTGACTCGCGCATCAAGGTTTCGAATTTGATGGAATTTGACGAATTACTTGTTGCTCTGGTATCAAAATCTTGTTGTTAACCTGCAAATGTTTTCCCTGAGCGCTACAAGCCTCGGCTATCTTTAAGACAAGAGTGAATAGGTACTTAATAGATAGAAATGCGCCATCGTAAACAGCATCTGCACTTTACATCAGACGAGATGGAATTCAAATACCTGTATAAAAAAAAAAAAGAATTATTTATTATGTCCATCATCATCTCATCTTATAGTCAATATCTTGGTTGTGCTCTCGCGCTCGAGGGCTCTGGGTCCTCCTTGACTATGATTCAGGCTTTGGCAGATCAGGTTACTACAATAAAATCATCCACTGAATATGAATAGCATGCGAATAAAATAAAATTAGCAGACTTGAACCCCTTATGAAAAGCAGTCACCATCGCATAGCAACACTAGAGATATCACCAATACTTTGCCCACGAAAACAAGTAAAAATCCCAACGAAATAACGAAATTAGAGCCAACATTTAAACCTCTTGCTTTCAATGGAACTTGTTGACTCATCTTTTGAAGTCATACAACGTTTCGTTCTGGCTGATTACACCCGGGCGTTATGTCTTGGAATATTGTCATATCACACTCCCTTGGGTGATACCTACGAAATGAAAGCGGCGACGGCAGACGCAGAGTTAACAGAGAAATTGTATGCGGATTGGTCGATCCAGACAGCAATATATGCTATTTTGCAAGAGTATAATTCAAGGAGTTTGAGCTGTACAATGAACTTATTTGAATCGTTTACTGTTAAAACAACACAAGAGCCGTATTTTGTTGTATTGGAATTTTTTTGCAAATTAGTTCTCCGTTCATCACTAACAGTCTACTGCAGGACTGAGGTATTGCCTTCTCTCTCCTACAAGAGAGGAGGTAATACTTAATCTCGACGCTTAGCAGGCGGGTTAGAGATTGCAGTGTAATAAATATAACAATGGAAAACGCTGCTAACCATTTTACAGCCTACAGAGACTCTAGATAAGTAGTTTAGGAAATATATAATGTGTACTTGGTCGGTGGATTTCCAACGTTTTTCATGTTATTTCATTCTGCATAAGCAATAAAAAGACTTTTTGGTTTATAAAAACTAGCTTGTTACAACCGATCTCCCGCCTCGCGGTCTGAATGTGATACCAGCGGAATATTCGCGAGATTTATTCGCCAATCAGGTTTTAATCAAGGGAGCCGAATCACTGGAATTAATTCCAAATTAACGACGTTTCCGTGGCCCTTAACAAGTCTTCGAACAATAAACAATTGAGAAATTGGCTCCTAGGAAATTAATTAAGGAGACTGGAACGGAGGTGAAAGCTGCCGCCCTTAGCGGCGGGAATACCTGCAGCCCAACCAGTGTTGTTATCTATTTATGGATGTATAGATTTCTTTAAGGACGTCTCTTCTGAAGAATTTTTTTAAATATTGATTGCAATATAATTATAATTTTTTTTGTTCAGGATGTATTTCTTATTGATCGATTGCAATTTTCGAACAGAATTTTTTTACTGCTTTTTTTTCAGGTTGTGTAGGATAATGTGTGTTTTTGGGTTGGACTGCTTAAATGTATCTTAATATGGGGCTGTGATATTTATTTAAATTTATGATAGCATGCGCTCGATTGATATTGAAGGCTCTTTGGGTAAAAATTCATAGGATATTCACAGACAAACTTTCAAACAAATAAAATATGTAAACTTATATCGTAGTGACAATTTTGTACCTACTTATCTCAAGATTCCATTAATTGTGAGTACCTTATTTATGTTCTGTGCGATGCGAATGTTTTTTTACTACTTTACCTTACTTTTTAATTAATACCTACTTACCTGTATTGTATTCTCGTGTAAGTGACTAATTGTCTTTAATGAGAATAAATGATCTTTAAACCTGAACCTGGGTTATGATACGAAGGACTCACCTTAGGATATCAGCAGTTATTTGAGGGATGACCTGCAACAATTAAAACATTTAGAAATTAGATTAGAGGTTGATACATAAGACTCCAATGTTCAATAAATTATTTTAAACAATTTAATAACCTCATTCGAGAAGCGTATATATCATCTGTCCAAACTGACTTGTCTTATAATGTATTTAAATGGAATGGAAATGAATGTATTTAAATGGATAAAATGCAGCGGTATTCGATGGAATTCACATTCTATGTGTTTCTTATATAGTTCAAGATCTATACACATTACACAGTGTACGTAGTGTGATTGATACGGCATGTCGTGATTTTGGGTAGGTATTGTTTGTTCACCAAATAAGACAAGACATATTTTAGATAATAATACCCGTAGACGCTCCAATCTCACCCTATTTTCAATTTGTCCGAACAATAGTACCCAATAATTAGAATTCACTCCCAGACAGGACATGTGAAGGTCCCATCGCGACGTGATCGCAATAATGCATCGCCCGAGCAAAAAGGATTGGATCCAAATTGCAAGCGCACCGTACAGTCTTTGAAAGAGTGAACTAATCTAAATAAATACGTTGCCCTGTAATCGTTGGAGGAAACTGTCTGATATACGGCTCGACGCATTCATTCACTCCACACATTCAATACCGCTCCCGTTCCTCGTTCGTTCTCGGGCGCCTTATTTAAAAAGAAATTTCTAGAAAGCCCCGAGACGAGAGTGTGAGCTCATTATGGACTTTTATTCCGTGTTCTTTGAATTCAGGTGTTCATTAACAGAAATACCGTGTGCGGTGCAAAGGAATTTTTCATTACAGAACTCCCATTCGGTCTCTTGAGTGTATGCAAGCCCGTATTCGAGCATGTGCTTTGGTATTTAATAAAGATCTGCGAAGGTTTAAATGTTTCTACGTATTGTGTAAACCGAATAACACGTTTCTTGGATACACATAATTATCATAATTTCCTTAGATAAATTATCAAAGATTTATATTTGAGAGAATATAAGCGGGATGTTCCTACCAAAAAGAAGGAGTACTCAACTGGCGTAAATGTGTGAAAAGATGTATGAATGTGGATGAGGCGAAAGAGATGTGTCAGGATCGTAATGTGGCAATCGGTAGTTTCTGCCTACTCCTATGGGATACGGGCGTGAGTATGGGTGGATGTTCCTACCACAGTTGCCATGATGTTTATGTTACGAATCGTTCCATTTTCATAATCATCTTGGCGTCAATACTCCGATTGGACCCTCGCACACGAGAGGTCAGGGTCCGCTTAACCGTGATCCTGGATTTGGCAGATCAGGTAATTACAGTGGACAGACTGCGTGAGTCCGTGACCCTGTTAACAGGGGTACCTGAGCAGATTGGATCACGGTTACATATTCAGTCGCATTACTGTGCAGGTTTCCTTACGATGCTTTTCCTTTTAGAGTTAGGTTAGTTTAGTGGTCAACTAAATTTACGAAACTCACAAAAAGTCATTGGTACAGTCAGCGATATATCTACCTACCACCAGATAACCTAGCGTCTCTTTAAATGCGCATCTAGCAATGTTAACTTCTGTTATACTGGTTTTGGACAGTTTTTGGCGGCAGTGGCCATTGGCGACGCTCCATTTTCATATTCAGCAACAAAAAGTTTTTTCGTGGCTAATTATGATAATGTAGAGTAACATATTCAATTATTGCTTTGTAGCATTAGAATAGGCTCCGTTTACAAATATGTTTTGAATGTCTGATAGTTGTAAACTGTTCAGATGGGTGTCACCACGTGTGTGTCGTTACAGAGGCCCTCATATGGGTGACAAGACAACGTCACAGAGACCCCATCCTGATTTATTGCGACTGAACGTGTTGTGATTATATTCAAAAAAAAATATATCATTAAATAAATTAAAAATCTACTTATTTCAAATTGTCAAAGGTACCGCGATCAAAGTCTCTAAACTGATTAATAGCAAGCTGCTATGAGCCGATGGGATAAAACTAAATAAAGGTTTTTCAGGTAGCAGAAGCGAACTCCTGAACCACCTTCCGACCATTGTTAGTTCCGACAGACAGCATTTTTTGCTGTCTTCGTTCGCCACCAGGGCTTGGCCCAAGTCATAGAAGAAACTGTTTCTTTATGGAAGATCTCATGTTGCAGTTTTATTTACATTGAAAAATATATTGACAATATTTACATAGTACAAAAATATAGTAACAAATATATACACAAAAACTAAACTTAAAGATTTGCCCAAGATCCCCAGTGACCAGGGAAAGCAACTTTTAGTTAAAAGTTAAGAATGTTAATTTGTTTATTGAATATAGCACGATTAATGATGTCATTGTAAGCGTAACACATCGAAATTATTTCGCCGTCAACTTGTAATTGATATCGACGCAATTTTCACATTCAATTACGAGCTCAAAAGAGAATTTGAGAAATCATGTCCCTCCCTTTGTGCGTTCTATCACTTATATATATAACGGTGTTTGTTTTGAGGAGCTGTTTGGCATGCATGCCACCGCCTCCGCTGCTGACAGAAACCTCCCGCACGCATGACACTTCACAACCATAGTGCTTGAAGATGTATATCAGCGAATTTACGCGAAACAGCTGATTGACCGGTTTATGTTTATATGTGTGGGTACCCGCAACAAGGTCAACGAACTGCACTATTTTAACTGATCGTGTTTTATTATATTATGCTTTTATTTAACACTTGAACTTTAATACCACTGAATTGACTGTACTATTTGATGTATTTAACAATAAATATATAAGAAAATATGCAATGTTGTATTTTTTAAGACACAAAGTATACACAGTGTATGAGTAAGCGACAACATCCGTGACGTCACTCGTTTGTTTGACGTTTGTACTCTGACACTCGTGACGTTTGTAGAATGAGCTTTCAGGAGTGGTTTTCCCTGGAGAGTACAACATGGATTTCTTCAAGAAAGGGATGAAAAGGCTTTTACGACCTCGGCAGCGCGTGGATTGCAAAACTGGTATTGCAAACGTCCATAGACTGTGGTGACTGCTAACCATCGGGCAACCTGTAAGCTTATTTGCTACCTCAGTAGTATTAAAAATTGTAGCACATGTAACAAAAACAGAAATGAATGAATGAATGAATTATTGATTGAAATGTGTTCTTGTTACATGACCTAATAAATGAAAGGGTTTGCAGGCAAGGCAGATGAAATTACCTTCCGCCTTCAAAATGGAGGACAGCATAAATATTCGAATGTTCCTCATATATCCGTATATTTTAACATTATAAATTACTTTAAAAAAATTCAGGTACTTACCTGCTAAATTACGACTGTAATTATATCGTTAGATTTTATTAACCACTTATTGTCGATTATCCATTGCATTTGCAATCAAATCAAAAGCTCATCCGCCACACCAAAATCTGCCACAACTTGGACCCAAGAACATCCCGGGACGTGATCTTTGAATGGAGAGATCGTTTTGAATACTCGCCTGGGTGCAATTGACGGTGGCATCGCGCTGTGAACACGCTTCTCAGACACGGTTGCTTTTTACCCCATCGACGGCGCTTTGTTGCCTTCATTCGCTGGATTTTCTTTTCCAATGTCAATCTCGGAGGGCTCTTTTGTTGCAGTATCTGTGTCTGGCTAAGGAAGTCGGGAGATATTGTTTATTGGGTTGGGTTTTCGTGTGTGCTCTGTGCTAGACTGGACAATAAGTTTTCGACGAATAGGCTTCTGCCTACGGTTTCTGCTTATTTTTTTCGCATTATAAATGTTTATTGCTGTCATTTTTTTTTTAATACTTGTGGCATTTTTTCCGGCCCTTGCCTTTAGGAAGCTCACAGAAAATCAGCGTCGTGACGTCTGTCGTGGTATAAGCCGAAAAAAAAAACAATACTATTGTTGCTGTATCTGTTGTTTAGTCTGGAACAAGCCTACTACGCAATAGATTTACTTGTATAATGTTTCACACAGTTTGAATATTAGAGGATCCTTTAAGAGCCCCTTAATATGTTGTACAAAAGTACTCAGACGTCTAGAAAGAAACTTGACTATCAGATTAGGATCCAATTAAATAACTTGAGGACTCTTGAGCGCAGACAGGTTAGGTCAAATTTGCGAGGAAGGTTTGGTGTAATATAAAAGTTTCAACCTAGTACCAACTTTGATATTGATAATAGTTACAATACAATACAATACAAATACAAAATACGTTTATTTCTCTCAAAAAAGGTCACAATATATAATATTATAAGTTTAGTATAAACAGTATAAATCCTTTTGAGAGCTGGAGTCTGTGCTAGGTAAAAAACCTGTGTTACTGATCTCCAGGCTCCCAACCTCCTGCCTTTTTGTAACAAAGTTTGCTTACATTACATTATAACATTCTTTGATTGTGCCTATAGCTAAGTACCTACTTAAATTAATTTTGATAACACAAGTCTATATTCTGTACATGTGTGTGTGTGTGTATGTGTGTGTGTATGTGTGTGTGTGTGTATGTGTGTGTGTATGTGTGTGTGTGTGTGCGTATTTTAAATTATAGCTACAATAATTTTTTCGGTATTCTCGTAGTCAAGCTCAAGCAGCCATCCCAATAAAATTTTTTTACATTCATCTTTACACAAGGAATGTATATTTAAAATTTTATTTATTTTGTTATAAACAAAACTTGCAAGGAAGTAAAAATTCCGTTGGGCCAGACTGCAATTTGTCTGTACGGATGGACAAACAGTGTAAAATCTACGCGAGATCGGAGTGCTAGGATCATATGGAGTTCGCAAATGGGTCTGCAAAGTAAGCTGCAGAATAAAAAGTTGGCGGACGGAGAGAACCCTACAATATTTATAGAGCTCGGAGCTAGGGAAACGATAAGGAAGTCGCCACCCAACCTTCAGAAGCGCTGTCTGCGCACGCTCAAGTTTTAATAAGTATGTTTTGTCGCATCCCCCCCACGAAACTATACAATAAGAGGTCACCGATTGGGCAAGGGCGAGGTATACCATTCTTAGAACTGAATGGTCCGCAATATCCCTAAGCGCTTTAAATATAAAAATTAGTTTACGGAGTCTAACTGTAAGGCTGTCAATGTGTGGGTGGAAAGAGAGAAGATTGTCAACCTGAATACCTAGGTATTTAATTGTCTCACTACATTTGAGTCTAGGACACGTGCATCCCTGAGCCTCGGAAACACCAAGACAAGTGTGGGAATATAGTAGGAATTTGTGGGAATCAGGCATACTCCGACTCGACAAGGAGAACGTTAAATACTTTGTCTTTTCGACATTTAGTGTAAGCAAGTTTCTGCCCAACCAATTTGAGACACAATCAAATCCAGCCTGTGCACAGTCAAATACAGATTCCCACGTTGGACCATGAAATATAAGGGCAGTATCGTCGGCATATGTAATGATTTTACCATTTATAAGTGAAATTTGACATAGATCATTGATGTATATCAAAAATAAAGTTGGGCCAAGAATACTACCCTGCGGAACGCCATATCCACAGGATGCCCCCAACTCACCACTCACCCAATCGCCAATCTTGACACATTGACGTCTGTTTGAGAGATAGCTCCTAAAAATTTCAAGTTGAAGGCCCCTGATACCGCTATCTTCCAGTTTGGCAATGAGTGTGGGGACAGAGACAGTGTCAAACGCCTTTGCCAGGTCCAGAAAAATACCTATCACCTTCTGCTTCTTATCCAGGTTAGTAACAATATGCGTGGTAAGTTTTAGTACTGCATCGCTGGCCGAAATACCCGAGCGAAAGCCAAACTGAGAAGATGACAATATTTGATTTTTTTCCAAGTATCTGACCAGCCTTCCGTTTATTAACCTTTCCAAGATTTTTGAAAGTGCGGGCAGGATGGAAATTGGCCTATAATTTGTTACACCATCTCTGTCACCCCCTTTATAGATTGGAGTAACCACTGCAATCTTGAATGCATCAGGAAACGTTCCAGTAGAGAATGCGAGATTGCATAGGAAGGTGATGGGTGGTACCAAAATATTTTTAAATCTTTTTAGGAATTCACCAGACAGACCATCAGCTCCCGTAGCACAATCGCTTCTCAACCCCGAAATCAGTCCTTCAACCTCCGCCACATCCGCGTCCAGTAGAACAAAGGAGTGCGGACTCGCGGGAGTGTCATTCACCCGCCGCTGCCGCTGCTGATCCCCCCTACCCGCCACCGTTTCAGCTAGTGTTCGTCCTACATTAGCAAAATACTTGTTAACCTCATTAATACTATGCTGGGGATCAAAAGAGGAGAGAAGGCAACCCGCATTTGTGCTTTGGTTGGATGCATAGGTAACATTTTTTATCGCCTTCCAGAGTTTTTTACTACTGCCTTGAGCTTCTCTGATTAGTGCCCTATCGTAATCAATTTTAGCTTTTTTGAGTAGAGAAGAACAGAAGTTTCTGTAACGAGAATAGGTGGTCCTAAGTAGATCATCATCAGGTGACTTTTTTAATTTGGCATGCAGATGATCTCTATTTCTTAGACATCTTAACAGTCCCGCAGTCATCCACGGCTTACGTAAAGATTTTCGGTTTGGGGTTGACTTCAGGGAAGTATTCGCCGTAATGATACCGTTCAGAGTGTCTATGAAAAACTTGGTGGCGCTATCTACATCAGACATGCGGTACATAAGGTTAAAATCGACCCTCTGGAGTTCCTGTTCTATGGCGTTAAAGTTTACTAGCTTAGATAATTTTGATTTACGTTGTGTTTGTGTTTTGTTATTGTAATTTTTAATAGAGGTATGAAGATACAGTAAAACCGTGTCGTGATCAGTTAAGGATGTGTCAGCTACAAAACAGTGTGCGGGACATTTTGTTTTTAACATCACATGATCAAGGCAAGACTGGTTATTGCGCGTAGGTATTATGTGCGCGGGAAGCATGCCGTGGCAGGACATCAAAGTGAGATATTCTGTAGCCCTTGAGTCACCGCCGTTATCCGTGGTATCAATATTAATGTCACCTGTCAATATAATATTTTTGTAAGAAGAAAAACGGTCTAAGTGTTCGTTTAATGTGTCCAGAAAATCCCTTATATTACGAACACCAGGTGGGCGATAAATTGAAATGATCACAGTGTCTGTACCTAAAATCAGTGTGATGCAGTTAGCGTCCCTTACATTTGACTCCACCAAAGTTACATTGTACTGGCTGCGATAATACACCACCACCCCTTCGTTTTGTGTTAAGTGATGTGTTGTAGAAGAAAAGCAATATCCCTTCACTGTAGGAATGGGGGGAGAATTCGCCAGCCAACATTCGGTAAGTACCAATACATCCCATACCGTGTCACTTCTATCAAGGAGCGTGAGAAAACCATCCCAATTGCCATTTATGCTTCTTATGTTTTGGCATAAAAGTTTAAGCGACGTATTATAAGTTTTAGACAACATTTTACAGTCCTCGATCATGCATGTGGAAGAGTTAGCCACCTGCAGATTATCGAGTTCAGCTGTTATTTCGTCAATATTACCGAATTTTGATTTGTGGATAATATATCATAATATAACACAGTTTCAATAATACTCGAATAATAAGAAAACAATGGGGTAGTGCTAGAAATAGTTAGGTATGTTGTGCCTGGTCTGTAGAACGACACTAGAAAATTTATCTTTGTATGAGGGTAGAATGACATTAAGTAAAAGTGTTTGTTCGATGGGCGCAAGGTGATTCGTAACCCAACTCCATTACGTCTCATATAATTAACATGACAACTCTGAATTGATGAGCACTCGTCCGATGAATACCGATCACGCGAATGCAGTACGTTGGGATAGTGTATATGTGTGTATGATCTTATATAGGATGTGTACGAGGTGTAAGTAGTGCAGCGTATGAAACAACAACATATCTCCAATTCGTGAAATAATACATGCAAATAAATGACATTTAACAATAGAAATAGTCATGGCAAATTACTGACTTTTTGAAGGTCCTGCTCGGAGTTAATCAAAACGGGTTTCGACTCATCTGTTTTTTTAACAAATATCATTCCTCTATAAGTCCAGCATCCAACAAATCTCTTCTCCTTTTGTTGTTTACGGCCGAGGTAGTATAAGTGTTTACCATAAGTTGACAATGACTCCGATATGAAGATTGGTCTTTGTGGTCCATGCAACTTAAGGTGAGTAGTGGAAAGCTGCGCGTTCTTATTTGATTTATTAAATGACTTGCTGGATTTGATGAAATTTTCTTTCAATGATACAGAGCTGAACTCCACGACCACTGTACCCAAAGGATGATCTTTGTTAGGCTTCATTCGAAATATGTTTTTAATATCGGCCGGTTGTATTGTCTGGCTTATCACCTCGCCAATCGTAGACAAGCTGGAGCCAAGGGACTCTTTGTTTTCCGGTGTACAGGCGGGAAAATTATTTATTTCGACCATAGCAGATCGCGAGTGCCGTTCTATGAGTTCCATTTTCGTTTCAAGCTGATTTACACGAACTTTTAGCTTGGAGTTTTCCCGTTCCGAAGTGTCTAGTCGCTCTAATAATTCGTCGTACTTTTGAGCTAAAAAGGTGATGGACTCTTGAATCTTATTATTTTGTTCCAGTAAGTTGTGCATAGTTGTGTTTAGAGACTCCAATTTAGCGTTTTGTGTACGCTCAAAATTTGAGAACAGCTTGTTTATTTCATTGAGAAGGATAGTGTTATCAGTGGTAGGACTTTCCAGCTGATCAACCTCTAACTGCCTTCTTGTCCTACGAGTTTTAACAACATTGTCTTTTTTTTCGATTTCTATGGGTTGTGTGTTCTTTGCAGGGTCTGAATTAGCATGGGGTAGGTTTGTAGACACATTCAAACTCGTTGCTGGAGGTGGTGTTCTCTGAGTAGACATTTTATAATAAGTTGAAATATCCCTGTAGGCCTAAATGATGCGCGCGCGCCGTCGGCAAGTTAACACCAAAAGTGGGCGTGGCTTAGAACAAAGAAATGCTGTTTTCTATTGGGCGGGGCGTAACGCACAGGAACAAACTGTGATTCGCTGTTTGTATAGGGTAGGTACTGAGCGGGGTTGAGGTAAGATAGTTATCTCAGCTGTTGGTCACACTCACTCGACAGTTGGCTCGATCCACACCTTTCTACACTTCTGCTCTCCTGGTATTTTTAAGTAATTTTTGATTATTAATTTTTATTTAATTTTGATTTACTCAGCCACAGACACGTCCGACACTAAACAAATCCAGGGGGAGAGGGAGTTGATTTTGGGTTGCCGTAAATTATCTCTCCTTGGTCGATACGCTCTTGACAGAGCGCTCATGGTAGCTATGTTTTGTAGGCGAATGTTACTCTTTTCACGATTTCTTGTCATCTTGACCTATTAGCCGTCTTCCTGGTACAGTCATGTAAGGGCCCGCCAAAAGCAGATTTTATCTGGTGGGTCCATCGCATGGGTGATCTTCCGCGCGGTCAAGCCGTGCTCGACATCGTCTCGGTGTCAACCAGGCGTTCGCAATACCAAATGTGGCCACTCACCATCATGCGATTTAATACAGTTTTTTTATTGTTGTGCATAGGCAGACCAACGTTTTGTGGGTCTCCTGAACTTCAACTCATACTAAAAAGTGCCATATTTCTTGTCTTTATCAGGTGTTAGGACTCTGTCAAGCCTGAGGAGTCCGTCTTGGTAAGTACCACCGCCTTATCTATTTCTGCCGCCAAGCAAAAATGCTTGCATTGTTGTGTTCCGGTTTGAAGAATAAGGTAGCCAGTGAAATTACAGGCATTAGGCATTTCATCTTAGTCCTCACAGTGACAGCGCACCTGCGGTTCTGTATTTTTGTTACCTGCAAGCTAAATGTATGAATTGTAGATGTTATGGGCGAGAGTGACCACTTTCTGATCTGTCTGCTCGTTTGTCACAGAGGAGCATAAAAAAAAATAAGAGAATCTACGGTGACTTCTCGGTCCAATACTCATTTGAACAAAATCTTTAGTTTTAACAAAAGTAGAAAATAACAAGAGACACCGCAAACCTCGCAAACCTCACAGAACTTTTGCAACCTGTCCAAACACTGGCCTCCCAACCTCTCATCCTTTCAACTGCAATCCAGTCGCAGGTGGTCGCACGCGCAGTTCCGATTGCGCCAAGAATCGCAATGAGGCTGACGTATTAGCGAGTTGTCGACACCACATATTTCGAGTAGGCGGGCGTTATTGGAATTCTGTTTCGGCTTGTGAATTTTAATCATCGGTGCAGTCGAGCTTGCGAGATGTGTCGCGTGATGTTGGGTGTTTGGAAATATGCCTTTTGAAGGATTAGGTGGGATATTTGTTGGCGGTCATACTTTAGTAGAGGACGAAGCTCAATATTAATCAAATAATGACTTGAGGTACTTTCAAGTTTGATGCCTGTTTTGTTTAGAACAACGTAAATATTAATAATATTATCAGTCCTTTCTAAGGCGCTGTCGTAATTGAAAGCGGACGCGACCATGGTCGTAGGATGGGCGTTACCCGACTGTTAAACCGCCTCGACCTCGGTTATACGGCCGTTGCCAATTAGGACAGCGCCTAAAGGTCTGTCAAACAATACTTTCTGCCCACCACGGGTTGGTATTATTATTATAATAATTGAATATTTTTATCAACTTATTTTTTGTTAAGGACGCTCTTAATCATATTTTTCTTAAAAAAAAGTATTTACTATACAGTTAACCAAGTCGTTAGGTGCCTAGTAAAAACACAATTTAATCGTTTGTTTGTGGCAATCGTCCTGTTGAAACACTGTTCGAATTGGCAACCGAGCCTGGCTGTAGCACTGCGGGAGGCCAATTACTGAGGCGTTGGCACCCTTCCTGTTAGCTCTTAGCTCATAGCGGGTAGTAGCTAAATATTATGTGTTTATTTATTTATTGCAATAACACTAAATAGTAATAGGTACAGTGCTATAATAACCTAACTGAAAGAAAAAGTCGGATCGGTCCTTTCCAGGACAACAGAGAAATGTATATGAAAATAGGAGTCAAGGCAGCCATATTGACGAAATTATATTCAAACATAAATGCCATAAAATTATCTTTCCAATATAGCTAGTTAAACTGACGCTAAATACTTTCTTCTTTGTTTTATTTCAATTTAAAGTTCCCCGTCTCAAAAATCTCCACCCTTTAAATTGTATAAAAGATTTTGAAAACTACAGAACCGATTTTATTAAAGAAAAGCTAAGTACCATTTCGATTAAACTGGCTTTCAAATAAACGAAACCGCATCGAAATCGGTCTAAATAAAGAAACTAAATAAAGGCATGTAATAACGAGCCACCCATGTCTCATACATAATCCAAATCAAATTCCCACCAAACGGTTATTTGATGACACGCTCGAAACCAAAAGCGAGAAATTAACCGAGGCCACGTAATCAGGCGATGAATCAAGCTAAACTGCAGATAATTTCATCGCTAAGCCCGCGCTTCACACTCCAGTCGGCAATTACCGTGATCTGGCTGATTAACATGCGTTACCGGGGCGAGCCGGGCGGGCGGGGGCTCGGTGTCGGCGGGTAACGACATTATACATATGTCGCAGCCATCTGGTTAAATTAGACATTTAATTAGAAGGCTAGTCCGTTAATTAAACGCCGGCAGTCAATTGAATGGCTAAAGGACAACTAGCCAAGTAGTTGAATGTAACGTGCAGCTACTTGGCTGAACGTTATTTAGCCATTTTGTTAATAGAATATATATGTTTGGTTTGAGTGACCATTCATAAATTATATGATAACCTTACTTAAGATAAAAAAATACGAATTAATAAATATAATTTTTAGTTAAAACGAAAATATTAGTGGCAACAAATTCAATTAGTAAATGCATTGCGAGTACCTATAAAATTTATAGTATTTACCACAATAATATCTTTAAGCTTATAACTTATTAACTATTTGCAAGTAGGTATAGTATAGGATTGTATCCCACTTTCTTATTTTATAATATTAAATATAAAATGGCACAAAACTTTCTCAGACATTTGTTTCTAATTGTAAGTATGAAAAGAAAATCAACAAATTAAGTTATCCTTATTCTTACTTAAAAACATCTGGGCACCACACTTTAAATTTAGTTAAAACGATAAAAATACAAAAACATTGCTTGCTGTGCGAGCTGTCTGACGCCATATTTGTTTTAATGACTACCAATGCTGCAGTGGATAAAATTTGAACTAAATTTAAATCACCTGCCTGATTTTACGTCAGCCGTCTTCAAAGGGCTGGCATACAATAAGCCAACTAGTTAAACGTCAATCGTTGATTGTTCTATCAGCTATCGGCCTAGGTATTCAATTGAATGCCTTCGTTTAGTTAACAGGCTAGCCTACTAATTAAATGGCTGATTTAACCAGATGGCTGCGACACATACATACCTACATACATAAACATTCATGCCCGTAACCTACAGGGCGGCAGAGACTATTGAGTGCCACAAGCTATGATGTGCCTACCAATGACACTTGTCTGAGTTATGTACATTTTATTTAGTCAACCTAACCACTAACCTATGCTCTTACGGTGAGGAAAAGCTCGATAAAACCCGTGTTCGTGTTCGTGATCTACTGAATGTACATGTAACCATGATCCAATCTGGTTAGGTTCCTCTGTTAACATGGTCGCGGAGGTCCTTACCTGTATAGATAATTACCTGTAGAGGTAATTACCTGATCTGCCAAATCCTGGATAATGGCCAAGGCGGACCCCGGGCCCTTGTGCGCGAGAGCACAATCGGCACATTATTGCCAATTGTATTGTTATTGATTAATTGTATTAGACTAAACACAGCCCAAAAAGCTCTATACAGATAAGTTCATGGCAACTTTCACCATCCGCTGCATCCTCGCTATCTGCTTCCTGCAATCTGCCGCTCGCCGCCCCCACTGGGACCACACCCAGCCATCCACCACCGACTAACTGCCGGTACGGACAGCACAGACACGTGATCTTTCAGGTGTTGCAGTTGACTAATGCGCTGTGCCACGATGAGCGATCGTCATCAGTCGCCCCATGGTTATGGGGGCTAGTAGTCTGGTTTACTTCCCATGGCTTTTTGGCATGTCTGACAGTCTGACAGCTATGCTTAGCCATGCGGTAAAGTCAAACATATGAGGGAACTCTGAAAAAATGCGCCCTGATTCGGACCCTGTAAAACCGACCGAGCACCGATTTGTGACGTGACAGCTCTTTTCGTCAACTAGTATATACCTAAGGAAAATTGAGAGTTTAACCTTGGAAACTAAAATGCTGTCGTCTCATATGTACGTATTATGGTATTTTAATATCAGTAACGGAAAAGTATCAGCCAGAAGACGCCCACTGCTGGGCATAGGCTTCCCCCAGAGATCTTCACAAAGGCCAACGGCAAAGTAGCACGTTATTAACAGCGGAAAATGCTGGAAACAGTTCAGAAATCCAAAAAATCTTTGTCAGATTCTAATTATACGTTACCTACCTTTTTATATGGTCGAACAAAATAATGGTATAATCAAGTAGGGGCATTAAATGCCTAAAACATGTTTCAATCCGTTATTTGATTAGAATTTCTCAGCAACAACTTCTCGAATCAAAGGTCATGACTGCAAATACATACATCGAATTCACGAATAAGTAACCAGGTTCACCACAATCGGACAAGGATAAAGCCAGAGCTCAGAGTCTTCGCCTCCGGCTGTGGAAAAAGGAAGACGGTTGATTGAAATCCGAGAGCTTGCCGAATCGAACGAGTCTATTCCGGTGTCTCCAGTGTATATCAACCCATAAAATATGCGCATGAGATCTCCATTGATTTATATAATGAAGGCATATTATTTTGCCTCCTGTCATTTTGAATTCATCTTATATCGCTTCTACCAACTATTCATAGTGCTTTTTCTGTTCGACAATGATCATCTGTTTAGATTATGTAGAAAAATGTAAGCGTGCGCAGTAACGACAACATCTTCTTATTCTAGATTTTTGTGTCAAGGAGGAGACTTAACAAACACACTCATTAGCCGTAACAGAGTTTCACCATAATGGTAATACAAACCATCGCAAAAATCGCTTCGCTTTAAGTCCGCCACTGTACTTTTGTGCATAAAGCTTTAATAAATAAATAAAATAAATAAAAATCATAAACTGAATTATTATCTTTACGTTTACACTAACCTCTCAAATACGAATACAATCTCTTCCCACGTACCAGGTAAAAAGAAGGAAACACATCTTAAATCCTGCAAAAAGGAATACAGAGAATATTCTGAGACAGAGCGAGCGCATTAGTCCCACGAATCTCGCGATCTTCAATCCCAGACTTGTGACGTAATCGCGTGTATTTGAACAGTGCACACAGCCATCTCCCTCTGGCACAGCGCTAAGGATATACCCATCTCGCTCCTTATAAGACATTAAACCTATTGCCCGTATAATATCGGAAGTATTCCGCGAGTGTTTGTGTAGGACTGTACCATTGGTTCTCGTAGTCTAGATTAAAGTGAGTCACTTTTAGTCTTCTGAAAGAATATCGCTACGGAAACATTGTTTAAGAAGAAAAATAATCAGAATTTTATTTTATATTGACTTTGTTAAAATCTGTACCATTATTTTAGGAAAAAAGCAAATGTACAGACAATAACACTAACTAGTACAGAGTATACCTAAACTCTTGTATTCGCATGTTTATTTTATGCTTTCAAAGCAAAACTTACCTACCTACTACTGAGTAACACTGTGTGTTTTTTTAATTGACTTACCTCAATCAAAATAGTTTTTAATAATAATTAAAAAGCCATTTAATAAAGCACCAACCATATCCTTCTGGTTTGTTTTATATTCAAAGAGCAGCAAGCATACCTGGTGGTAAGCAGTAACTGTTGCCTGTAATGTCTACGATCCATGCATTTAGGTTGTAGATAACCAAAAGCAGCACCGCATGTGCGTTGTCACTATGAGGATTAACATGAAATGCCTCATGCTCTGTGCCTACCTTACCTTTATCTTTCGAATAGGAATACAACAATGCAAGCATTGTTGTTTAGTGGGCTGTTTGCTCGTTTGTCACTGAATAGCATAAACAAAAATTTTGTTAACTACTTATTTCGAAAAATTAAATTAACCAGATATACAACAAATACTATAGCAACGAGGCAACAGGGCATTGCAATTTAACATAATAAATTCAATAAATTAGGATGGGCAGATTGTCAATATTAAACAATTACAATTATATAATGTCAACATATAATTATGGAATAATGTCAATAATCGTATTGAATAACAATTACAATTTATGATGTCAGTAAATAAATATAGTATGATTATTTAAATATTAGAGAACTATTTAAAATAAACATCACAGTCTAGTGGTAGGAGCCCCAATAAGAAATCCATCTTCTTACTTTATGACTCGCATAGAATTGTTGATTTTGGCGAATTTTAAGGAAGCAATAAAACGTTTTATCGTTTGCTCTCTTCGATATATATTTTGGCGATTTTTTCCTGTTTAATGCCGACGGAGGAAATTCGGTATTCGATTGGAAATTTGGTATTTTAGTACACCCATAGCTAGGGCATGAGTCATTTTTATCATAAACAGATATTTTGTACATTAATATATCTTGCTATATTCATATTCATGTTTGTGGCATAATTTATTTATTTACTTATTTATTAAAGCTTTATGCACAAAAGTACAGTGGCGGACTTAAAGCTAAAATAGCCTTATCTACCAGTCAACCGGGATATTCTAAGCCTGAGAAAGGTAGGCGGTGCAGGAAAAGAAACAAAAGAAATACAAAACCACATGAGTAAAAAGGAGGATTGATATACATTTATGCAAGTATAGTCTGGAAGCACATACAAAATATATGTACAAAACCATAAAATAAACATATTAACTTAAAACTGGATACAATTTATAAGTAAAACCAAAGGTAAAATAATATTTAAATTGAACAAAGTGAAGAGACGAGCTTAAAG
Organism: Blastobasis lacticolella; assembly: GCA_905147135.1. Lineage (NCBI taxonomy): Eukaryota > Metazoa > Arthropoda > Insecta > Lepidoptera > Blastobasidae > Blastobasis > Blastobasis lacticolella. Next base: position 19,556,077 of record LR990050.1, read on the forward strand.
TGAAGTGGGTCGAACAGGGAGGGAGAACGAGTATTATAGAGCATTCAAGTAATGACCATGCACCGCTTTCTTAAAAGAATATTTGTTAGGTAATAGTCTTATGTCAGAGAGAAGATCGTTCCAGAGAGCCTTATGGTCTTAACTGCAAAAGAGTTAGAGGTAAAGCCGGTGCGGTGAATGTTTAAATAATGACACTTTTAGTTTATAACTGCTTAAATTAAAATATTTAATTTAAAATAAAAAAAATTATTATCTCGGTTGTGCTGTCGAGTTCGAGGGCCCGGGCTCCGCCTTGACCATGATCCAAGATTTAACGATCAGGTAATTACAGTGGAGCGACTACCATCTGACCTCCGTGACCCTGCTACCAGGGAAACCTTACGAGATTGGATTATGGTTACAAATTCAGTTGCCTGATTTGCAGGTTTCATCACGATGTTTTCCCTCACTGTAAGAGCATCGGTTATAATACAACTAATGTACATAACTCAGAAAAGAGTCATTGGTACATGGCCGCAGCGGGATTCGGACCCGGTACCTGTTATTTACGAGTTGGATACTCTACCGCCCGGCTACTAACACTCTTAAATAAAAATAATTAAACATATAAGTCTAGATAGAACAATTCTTTTGGAGGTTCCGTATTGGGCTACAAAATAATATTCATGGTACTTAACACATAACTTATGTGCTTTAACTCTGCATAAAATGTAAATATTTTATAGGCTACAGTTTTTGAGTTTGTCACGTACAGACAGACAAACGAGGTCTACAACTTTTTTAAATTGAAAGACATTTTTTATATTATAGCTTTTTTTTAATATGTAGTGTTTATTTGTAATATATCTACATTCTATGTAGATCATGGACATGTAGCTTAGAGGCTACTTTTTCATGTCCCTAACTGGGCGCCAAAATACATTAATATTCTATACACTTAATATATAGGTATACATTATATACTTTATTGTACACGAAATAAGATAAAAACAATTCTTACAAGAGGTTGTTTATAATATGATTATGAAAACCTATTCATTAGTTTACTGTAAATAATATTGAGTCAATACCTACGAAGTACTATATTATTACTACTTATTACTTTCTCTTACAGTTGCCACAATATTTTAACTTTAGATAAACTTTGAAAACAGAATATGTTAAGATAATACGCAGTTGCGTACTTTAGAAATTTGTATTCTGAAGACTTAGGAAAGTCTTTAGAATACCCTTCGCTAAAGTAATTCTCTTTCATTACATTGCTTACTTTGATTTAGCCGAACGTCTACTATTACAAGAGTTAAAGGTCTTCGCAACCATACAATATAAAAATCTTTACATATTATTAAGATTGGCTTAGCTTTAGGATATAAAGTTGACGATATCGGAGAACCTTTCTACTGTAAGAAAAGTTTTATAGTCCCTTGTTGAGCGCCAAAATTTCACAAATATTTGTGCTAGTTTCATCTTAATATAGGCATACTGTTTAATAGATTTTTATAAACTTATTACCAAAAGAAACTACATTATAATTTATAACATATTGTACACCACATTAAACAACCTAACTGACGGTAGAACGTCGGATAACTCCCGCCCAAGTATACATATACTTCAAAATTTTCTAAACTACTGGACTGATTTTAATGATATAAAGCTATGAACCATCTCGATTAAACTATCTTTCAAACACATCGCATCGATATCGGGCCATCCGAAGCTACGATGCCACAGACACACACATACACATCTCCACCGATACACAGATTCACAGATACACACGTCAAACAGCCCTCCATTTCGTCAAAAATTAGAATAGAATGGTTATTTCGCATTAAATGTGGTGGTGGGGTGATTAAAATAAGTATTTTTATTCAGGGAATTATCGGAGAGCCTTTCCATGACATTCCCGACAGACTATAGAGGACCCCATGGAGGTCTTTGGAGTCACCGTGAGTTCTGAGACGTTCAACTGAAATGCTTCCACCCCCACACAGCCACAGATGATAACTATCAAACTAAACGCTTATAAACGGAATAGAGCACCGTGGCTCTGTATCTGAGTCGTACCGAATCGTTTCCGTTTCGATAAAGATTTTTGTAAAAGGGCTGCTTACGTGCCACCTTCGTAGCACTTGTCAATCATGAAAATGTGGACAATGCTCTTGGAGTACTCTCATACTGTTAAGCAACTAGACTTGATCTAGGTTGAACTATTATAATTGATAATAAAACCAATTTGAACTGTTGTAAAGCCTATATTGCAAAAACAAGGAACAATAAAAGCGGTCATCTGGTTGGTAGTTACACCATCGTCTTAAGCTAATGTAACGGACACATCGTTAGCGCGTTCTAAATGACTGGCAGAGCCATCTTGTGGTTCAACATGGAACATAATAAACTAGATACGAAACTTGATACAGTTATAATTTGACCACGTTTGTAACATGCCGCCCGCCAAGGACATACGTGACGAAATGTCCTTAAAAACTATAGAATTATGAAATTCAAAATGAAATTTGAGCTAGCCACCTACCTTGTTACCTAGCTATTTACTAGTAAGTAAATTAGTTACAAATAATATTCATAAAATATAAAAGTCAACAAACAGCACAGCATGTGCATAACTTATTCACTAACTAGCAATATACATAGTTTTGGCGTTAGTCCTTTAAAAGTCGCTGATTTTGTACGCAATGTAACTACCCGAGTCACATTGTCATGCCTTGGATGTTTTTGTATTATTCGACCTGGTTTATCTTTTGACGACACATGAAACCATTGAATTGAACTTAGGGTTGTCAAAATTTCCGACACCCTGTTTCCGACATATGTCTTCCACTTGCTTGGATGACTGTTCAGCCACGAGAGAACAATCGTGGAATCGGTCCAAGCTCTAATATTTTCCTTAGAAATATTTAATACTTCTGCTGTTTCAGTTAGCAGCCGAGTCAATAGTACAGCCCCACAGAGTTCTAAACGAGGAATACTAATTTTCTTTATGGGAGCCACTCTTGTTCTAGCAACCAAAAGTGAAACCTTTGCTGATTCACTGAAGCTCATATCCTGTTTATTCTGATGCCGTGTAAATTGTTTCTCCTTTGTATTCTGTTGTTCTTTATTTTGTTCTATCTCGTTTATAATTTCAACTAATTCCTTATTGTTGCTATTCCATTTCTGTAATATAAATCCTCCTCTATTTAAGAGTGCTTTCATTTGTGCATATACTTGTGTTCCTACTTTAACCATGGAACAACCTGTCATCAGATCGTCCATATAAAAATCGGTTGTTAGTTTGTCTGCGGCGAGAGGATATTGTGTGCATTCGTCATAAGCAACTTGATTCAATGCTCTGACTGCTAAATATGGCGCTGATGCTGTCCCAAAGGTTACCGTTAAAAGTTCAAAGTCCTGTATGTCATCTTCTGGTCTTTCACGCCATACTATCCGCTGAAACAGAGCGTCTTCCTCTGCTATACGCACTTGGCGATACATCTTCACGATGTCAGCTACAAGTGCAATAGGTTGTACTCGCCATCTTAGTACAATATGGTGTAAGTTTGCCTGTAGTTTTGGTCCTTTCAAAAGATTATCATTTAATGACACTCCTTTTTTATTCTTTTGTGACGCATTAAAGACAACTCTTACTTCGGTTGTAGTTCTGTCATTTCTCACAACTGCGTGATGTGGCAAATAGACTGCTTCTTCTTTATTATTGTCATGCTTTTCGACCCGACGCATGTGACCTAATTCTAAATATTCTTTAATCACTTCATTGTACTTTATCTTAAGATCTTCGTCTTTATTCAACCTCTTCTCTAATGAAGTGAGTCGTGATATGGCAATCCCACGTGAATCGCCATATTTGCACTGTGGATTTTCATCCTTGAACGGTAATTTGACTATATAACGACCGTCATTTGCTCTCTTTGTGGTCTTCTCAAAATGCTCTTCGCATCTTTGTTCTTCTTCTGTGAGTATTTTCTTTAATGTTGGAGTTTGCTCTTCGATTTCCCAAAACTTTCTCAGCAATTCGTCTTCACAAAACTGCGTGTGCATTACTGTTATATGCATTGAAACAGGTTGATCTTCATCATGTACCTTCTCTAGGGTATGAGTAACGCCGCCCGACAGAATCCATCCTAACGTGGTGCGCTGAGCTACCATAGTTCCCGATGGATGTCGTTTCACGCCATCTCTCAAGATACAACCGTAAATATCTGCACCTAACAATATATCTATCTTATTAGATTCAGTGAACTTAGGATCTGCTAATGGTAATGTCTCTAATTCGTGCCAATCTAGATTCTTCATTTCGCTCTCAGGGAGATAAGATGTGATATTACGCAAAACATACGCTTTAAGTGTGATCTTGACATTAGGATCAATTCTCGATTGAACCACAAAAGTCACCATATATTTTGTTACAATATTTTTGCCATCACCTAAACCCGAGACAACTCCACGAATAGGTATCTTTTTTAATCGCAGAAACTGGACAGTAGCTTCCGTAATGAAGCATGCCTGTGAACCCTGGTCAATGAGAGCTCGCACCATTTGGAATTCACCCGTTCTTGACTCAGCTTTTATTAACGCCGTGGCTAATAAAACCTGTCTGAACTTAGTTGGTTTCCGCGTGGACAAACACGATACCATCGGGGAGCCATCCGACTGGGAATCCCCATCAGCAGTCTTTGCAACTGGGGTAACAGAATTGTTATTCTGATTGGAATTCAAATGCAATAGCGAATGGTGACGTCTCTTACATATTTTGCAACTTGTAGGCTTATTGCATTCATAAACTGTGTGGTTACTACCTAAACAATTGTAACATAATTTATTTTTAGACACAAATTGCCGACGTTTATCAACAGGCTCTTTAGCAAACTTTTTACAGAAACACAGTTTATGAACTTCGGAACAGAATTCGCATTCTTTATTATACGAGTAACTAGTCCCGTTTGTAGCTAATAACGTCTTTGGATTATGGTTAGGCATATTATTCACTTTTCTAGGTTCTACGCATTCCAATGCACGAAAACGATTTTCAAGGAACGTTTGAAATTGTGACAAGGTAGGCAATTCATTCGACTCGATGTTTGAATTGCTCAACTCCCATTGTTTACGAGTTTCGGCATCTAATTTAAAAGTAGCAATATGTATAACAATCACATCCCATGTACTTACATCTATTTGCAAATTCTTTAAAGCGTTAAGACAGTCTGTGGTAGTATCCAAAAGTTCTTTCAGAGCCGAGGCAGATTCAGTCATCATACGCCTTTGACCAAACAAGCGCTTTAAAATGCAGTTGGCAAGATATTTCTTATTATTATATCTTTTAACTAATAACTCCCAACATTGTACATAATTCGCGTCTGTTATAGGTGTGTGGCGAATAAGTTGTTCTGCTTCGCCTGACAAATAGGATTTTAGATAATGATGTTTTTGCACATTACTCAAAGAACTGTTTTTATGAACTAATGAGACAAATAGATCATGAAATGTGGTCCATTCCGAATATTTTCCTGAAAAGTTAGGTATTACTATTTGCGGTAACTTTACTAGGCAATTGGATGAACTGTTGGACTGTTTAGCAGGTCTTATTGAATTTGCCTCAGTCTCTGTTGCAGTTCTATTTAAAACAACTTTCATATGCGATTTACCAATAATATAAGCTTCCTCTGTGTTATCGTATATTTCTTCAGTAACATAACTGGAAGTCTCCACAACTTCTGTCTTATAAGTCTCATACAACTTAGAATGATTTTTCCTGAAAGCCTGCCAATCTGCTTCAAGATTTTGTAATTTAGTTTCTATGTATTCTACAGTAAGTCTTTCCTTTGGACTCTTTTTGAAGTTAATTAATGACCGTTCAATGGAAGCCTTTACGGTTTTCTGAAGGCTAATTAAACCTTCCATATTTTAAATTAAATATTAACAACTGTGATTGCAAACAAAGTAAATAAGTAACTAAGTTGAAATTGGCAATGTTTGGAATAAACTACAGAAAATTTACAAGTGTTTGGAACACTTGGCGGAAATCGGGCATAGGTTCCCCGTCTCTCCGTTTTTACTTAAATTATTCTAAGTCTAAAACTCAAACATGCAAATTACAACAAAATTCAAAATTTTACAAGTTTAAAATCGACACACAAATATTCTAAGTTAAATCATTAATGTAAATAAAGTTCAATTTGCTTGTAAACTCTTGATCTTGAATCTTCAAATACGAATGGGCAGAATAAGGTTCAAAATCTACTCACAGTTTGCACTTCACTCACACATGTCCATGGGCCACGTAGGTAGATACTCCAGATCTGCCTGGCGATGCACCCGTCGTTTGTTGCACTGTATAAATGACGTCACTCACTGGTGATGATGACGTTGTTCTTTGTATGACGTTGACCTCGGTGTGACGTCAAACCCGCTGTCGTAGACGTGCTCAGTATGACGTCACAGCAGTTCCCAACTGCTTGTATTTACTTCGTACTTTATCCGCAGCGATCCACTGCGAGTACGAAGGTGCCCCAACTCGGGCCACGATAGCTCCTCAAAAATGGACCTTATTATCCGGCTCGAAGGACCAAAATGTTAAGCAACTAGACTTGATCTAGGTCGAACTATTATAATTGATAATAAAACCAATTTGAACTGTTGTAAAGCCTATATTGCAAAAACAAGGAACAATAAAAGCGGTCATCTGGTTGGTAGTTACACCATCGTCTTAAGCTAATGTAACGGACACATCGTTAGCGCGTTCTAAATGACTGGCAGAGCCATCTTGTGGTTCAACATGGAACATAATAAACTAGATACGAAACTTGATACAGTTATAATTTGACCACGTTTGTAACACATACTCAGCATCAGAAGTGCTTAAACTTTTAAATTCTCTCAAGTCATCACTCTATACCGGTGTCATTTTGGATGTGTTTTCATATTAATGATATGATATGCCTCCACATAGCTTGGAGTATTAAGTTTTTTTTTATACCACTAAGGTGGCAAACAAGCATACGGCCTGCCTGATGGTAAGCAGTCACCGCCGCCTATGGACGTTTGCAATATCACCTACGCGTTGCCGACCCCGTAAAAACCTTTTAACCCCTTTCTTGAAGAAACCACTCCAGGCAAAGAGGCGCGTTAGTACCGGACACAATTCGGGAGCACACACTTTAAGCACCAACGCCGGAATACCATCAGGCCCCACTCGACTTTCGAATATCTAGAGAGAGCAGAGCCCGCCATACCTTTCGCTGAGAAAAAGATATTTCCGGCATTGATTTGCCGCACCACGGGATGGTAGGCGGGTCCGAGCTTCCGTCATTCTGTGTCGAGTTTGAGGCAAAGAGAGCACCCAGTAAATTGGCTTTCTTTATTGCACTGTGGGCCAGGGTACCGTCAGGTTTACGCAGTGGTGGAAAGGACGACTGACTATAGTTTCCTTCGGCAGCTTTGGCTAGCGACCAGAAAGCCCGACTACCAGAGGGGTATCGATCGAACAACACGTTCGAGTAACATTCGTACGACGCATCCAAAGTGCTACCGACCTTACGGTCTATTGACTGGATATATGGACACCTGATCAACTAATTACAGCAAAGGCCTCCCATTCGTCGCGCCAAAAACCCCCGGCCATGCTCAGCTAGTTCATAATTTACCGGGCTGGCCCGCTCGATACGCGGCTTAGTTTGACGCGTGGCAGATTTATGGGCTCTCAAAATTCCCTCGACCGCGTAACCAGTTTAAACTGCACCACGCCGGTTCGGGTATTATTTATTCAGCACCCGCTGGCAGTTTATTTGTACTTATTTGTCAGCGGTGCAAGGTTATCTGGAAGTGTCAGTTGCAGCTTAGAATTTGGCCAGGGATGCTGTGGCGCGGTAGAATCGGCGAGATAGCGCGTTTGGAGTTTACTGTCATTTGCCCACCAGTTTCTTCGCGTAGATTTGGTTATAACGTGTTACAGCTATGAACTATATTGAAATTCGGGTTTAAACAGAGCCTGTACGTGTCTGTGGCTATATGCTTCATGAAAATCCGGTTAGTATATTTTTCTTGAAATAGTCACAAACACCCATTCTTATAAACTTAAGCGTTATAAGTTGGAAGTGGGAACCGGATTGATATAAGGAAACTCCCGCATGTATACATACTATAGGATGCCCTTCAACAAAGTAGAGTAAAGATTTGCGAATTTGAAGACAATGGTTCTTCATTATAATTAAGATTATCCCCAATAACCCATTTGTGGAGAATTTCCCCAGTATCGAAAATACACATACAATCCACTTTTATTTTAAAACTTAATCATCTATTCTTCAGTATCTATCTAGTATATATAGTAGGTGTCGAGCCTAAATAGTCCGCCCGGGTGAGTACCACCGCCTTAACTATTTCTGCCGCCAAGCAGCAATAATATGTTCTCGTATATGGAGAGATAGCCAGCCCAATTACAGGCTTGAGGCATTTCGTCTTAGTCCTCACTGTGACTACGCACCTCTGGTCCTGCATCTTTGTTACCTGCAACCTAAATGCATGAAACGTATTAATAGATGTTATGGGTGACAGTTTACTATCAGATCGGATGTCTGCCCGATTGTCACTACGTAGATTAAAAATGAAGGAAATGAGGACATACGTGATCTACAAAATAAGTAGAAGGGGTTGGTGCTATTTCTATTCTATGTACACTGGAATATACATTTATATTACAGTATACAGTCATACATATAGTAGTCACATGGCAGCATGCTTGCGAGACCGATGATAGAAATTAAGATACGCAAACCTGCCTATTAACTGAATGTGTGACCGTTTAATACTATGAGGCTTATCGAACTACATTACCTCATCGAGCTCGTCACTCGAGATTACTGTCTTCTGCTGGGCACCTTAGACAGGTTGAACAGGTTTAGGAGCGGATTGGCATCCCATGCGGTTATCATTTTTGTTATTACAGCCATACTGTAGAGCTCGTCTAATCTAAAGTGACGCGCCCCACTATCACATTAAAACACACAAGCAAGTTTAAAATATGGACGCAATACATATACAAATGCCGTTGTAATTGGTCATTCAGTTGCCGGTGAGATTCAAACGTAGGAGAACGCGTCGTTCATTGGCTCCCACACAGATGAAGTGTCTTTATCAATATTTGCACTCACACATCGAAATCAACTAACTAAGTAGTGGGGCGCGTCATTTTAGACTAGACGAGCTCTACCTAAATACTTCGCACATACCCCCTACCATCATCTGTAACGAGAGCTAGCCAAAAATACAAGCAACAATAAGTCCGATCGCCTGGCTATTTACAAAGCCTCGGCTTTTAGTGGCGGAAGCGGCCTGTCAGGGCCAAACACCTTGGCGAAATAAAACAAAGCTACGGGTACCCTACATTTCAGGGAGTCACGTGGGAGGCGCGTGATCGCAATTAATGAGACGCAGGTAAGGAAATTACGCGGTATAGGCTGGGCGGTGATGAGGTGGGCGCAGAGGGGATAGTGGAGTTGGTGGTGCGTAGGTGCGTGGCTATGGATGTAGGTGTTGGAAAATGTATGAAAAGGCAGTCTATCAATCTATCAATTATACTTGAAAAAGTAAACAAATGCAAGGATTTGCACTTAGGGGGGAACTATGAAACAACTTTCCAAATTAGTTAATCAAGTGACTATTTTATTTATCTTTGAAATATACAATATGCAATAGTAAATTCATAATATAAGTACTTAAGCCACAGATATATCGTCTCAAATATTTATTATAATATCATATTCGAAACAATAAATAACTAAAATACAAAACAAAATATTTAATACTAGTGGACCCGGCGCGACTTCGTTCACGTACACCTACCCACCCTCTACCCATTTTTCTTGCTTATAAACCTTCCTCTTGAATCACTCTATCTATTAAAAAAAACCGCATCAAAATCCGTTGCGTAGTTTCAAAGATTTAAGCATACAAAGGGACATAGGGACAGAGAAAGCGACTTTGTTTTATACTATGTAGTGACTAGGCAGATATTTGACTGCAATCTCAACTGATGCGAAACGACGATGCGTACGAAGGTGGAGCATGCCTGTCAAGAAACGCCTATGGAGTCCAGTACCACTTGAAACTTATAAACTAGAAAATGACTTCCCTCGAAATTGACTTTTGAAGAAATTTACCTGCCTCGCCAAAAGGCGCTTTCTTAGATTACTCTATGCGTAACATAATTTTGGAGGGCAGAATTATGTATATCACTTATATGAAACGTGCAAAGTAGATAATTTGTGACCCGCAGTTGATTGAAGCTAGGCTGCAGAGCCTCGACCATTTTCTACAGGTTACATTTCGGAGAGACTCTCCGAAATTAACACGTTTTTAGTAAGAAAACTATGCGAAATCCTATTTAATTTCGATAAAAATCACATCCACGCAAACACGGTTTAGTATGAAATCCGCCATCTTGTCCTTACGAAAATGGAGACCTGTGATTGGCCAGGTGCAATTTTAGCTGTGTTTGTTTCCAAACTGTGTGGATTTAGCTGACTTTGGTTCTAAACCGATTATTTAAACTAGAATTTGGTAGGGATTAAGCTGTTTTAGGTACCAAACAATTTTGTAATCTTATAAAGAATCGTATGAAGAATAAAATGGCATTCACAGGTTCAAAAACGACTTGTTCTGGATATAGCTGCCTTTGATTCTATACCCCTCGAGTGTGCGATGAGCTGCACGACGTCATTCCGCCGGTCACTTTCCGCCATCGGGAGACACGATCCGGGCGAGCGCTTCATCCTTATGTCGTGGGCCTTCCAGCTTTCTGCCGCTTTGGCTCGACTTTTATATTGCGTGGCTAAGGAGTGGAACGCGTTGCCTGCGAGTAACAAATCGTTAGCAAACTGAATTGTACAGTCTAATACCTTTACCTTTACCCTATCAGCCACAGCCACGGTCAGCTATCCAGACAAACAGATGTACACCACAGTCCTATAAAGGTTTCGTTAGACCTTTGCCGGTTAGCCGAAAATCCAATATTTTAACTGAAATGAACCTATATTTTAATACAGTTTTAATACTCTTAATACGGGTTTTGTCAAGAAATACTTGATAATTTTAAAGATACTTTTAAAGGGTAATAAAATAATAATTGAAACCAATATTAGAAATATCTTTTCTTTTTACTATTTAGTAATAGAAACTAACATAAAAATTAACTTTTTTTTTACTTTGTACTGTCTCTACATGCGTAATCTTTGCCCGGGAATTAGTAGGGTCGGCGCGCATGTTTGAGCTGGCACTTGTTAGCGGCGACGTGCCGGTCTCTACATCGGCGAATCTCTCTCTATGCTACCCTGCTATATTTACCGAGTTCGGCCAAGCTACGCCTTTGGTTCGCTACATTTTGTTTTGTGGAAAAATATCGGCTCTACCTTATGTAGAGTTTGAAGGTATTAGCTGAATTACCGTTTAGTTTTTCGCTTACAGATGCCGAGGAAATCTTATTTCTTTGCTTGTGATGATCGTTGACTTGTTTGACCGTGATCAGCCTACAATCGGGTCACTAGTTTAACCTAGCTGATCTCCGAGCTACCGAGTGTGGAATTTTAATGTCGCCACCGCCCCAAGAATACATTAAATTTTATTATATGCTTTACGTCTTACATTATACGAGGCAGTTTTCAGATATATTTCAATATAATCTTGACCGCTGACTCTCGCAAGACGGGACATCAGTACACATCACTATGCGTTACGTTAAAGTGCGTAGAAGGCTTGGATCAACAGGAAAGAAATCATACCGTGTCACCCACTCTACATGACTGTACCGAACATATTGATAACCTAGTTCCGATATTTCGATCACAGAACAGGATAAAATAGGATATTGCTCTACTAATGTATGTAACTCAGAGAAGAGTCATTGGTAGCTCGAATTTGGTACCTCTCGCTTACGAGTCGAACACCTCTACCATTAAGCCACCGATGTTCCTAAATATAAATCTGCCATTAATCCCTTAAAAATGCATACATTTAAAGTGTGTAAACATCGCGTACACCGAAGAAAACACAATTAAAAACTCTGCAATTTTCAAACATTGAGACTAAAAACCAAATGTGTAGTCTCAAGTACCAAACTTTTACAACACAGCCAGGCTTAAGAATACGACAATGCGAATGCCAATTAATGTATAAAGTCCGCCGCAACTTCACGCAATAACGCCTGAACCAGCCGCCAAATGCGTCGGATAATCTACCAAACTTCCAAAAGTAATGAATGACTCAGTCGGTTGATCCATCAATAGATTAAACATAAACAGCCGCAAAATGCTTAGAACATGGTAAATTAATTAAAGTATTAGCTGATAACAGAGAAAACAAATTCACCCAAAGTATTGGACTTAATTACTTAACGTTGAGTTATTTGACGTAATCTCCGGTTTGTGGGCGAAAGAGAGCTTATTGGAGGTATCGTGTATTGTATGAGACAGTATCCAAAGGATTTATAATAGTTTAACCATGGAAAAGATAAATTATTGAGTTATTTTCTAACCTGATGGTAAGGTTCGCCCATAACATTAGTAACAAAATACAAAAATGCAGCACCGCAGGTGTGTTGTCACTGTAAAAATAAGATAATATTCCTCTTGACTGTAAGTTGTGCAGATAAGGTAGACAACCTTATCCTTCAATCCAGGACGGAACAAAAGCAAACATTGTTGCTGGGCGGCAGAAATAGATAAGGCGGTAGTACTCACCTAAGACTCCCTTCTCTTGGGCTGACGAGCAAATTCGTTGGATTATAGACAAGTAGAACTGAACTTGGATATCTAATTAAAAACTATTTTATGAATACGAATGTAATGCGTAAGCTGGTATAGAATTAGTGTTGGGGCGAGTTCGGAACTATCACGTGCATAATTTTTGTCAGGTAAACGTATAAATATATATATAGTAAGAAACAAAAATACCGATTTTGCCCGCCTCTAAGGAGACCTCTAATATACCTCTTAAACAATCCCATGTCATAGTCCAAAGGAAACACTGTGGCTGGGAGCTCATTCCACATCCGAATCGTACGAGCCCTCTGCCACATTTCTCCTCTAAGCCCTAACCCAGCCCCACGTTCCGCTTCGCTGTCTAATCGATAATTAGTAATCTCATTAGCCCCAAATGAATCGTTGCAAAGTTTTAAGCGAAAAGTTCTCCAGAAATTGTTGGTTGACGTTTAAAATGATTTTTCTGTCAACGTCAAATTGGAAAGTTCCAGAAAGTTTGGGGGGCGATTTCACGGGACAGTTGGTGTACATTATTTATCAATTCGGAGGGTCATGTAACGGTCGTTCAGGGTCAAGGGGTTTCAAATTTGGATCTATTAATAGACAGCGACGTTGATGTACTGTTTCTGAGGGTCTGCAGCGATGGGATTTTTTTAAATTTTCTAATCAAAATATATCTTTGAAACCATTTCTACATAAACAGGCTACAGGTACCTCAAAGGCCGGCACCGCATCCGCTCCCCCTAGGTTGCAGATGTCCTGGACGACGGTGACCGCTTTCCATCAGGTGGACCGTTCGAAAAAACTATAGCGATTCAGGTAAAATATTGTAAATATGAACGTGAATTATAAGGTTTTCTCAATATATGGGCAGATCTTTTTAAAAAATTGAGTAGGTAGTAAAATATTCTATTCACTCTCTCCCGCACTCTTTTTATTCGCTCTCTATAATTTTCTCAGCTCTGAAAATTCTATTAAAAATATTCAAATCACAGGCATTGGATCTCAGGCATTTAAATCCAACACAACATTGGAGTCCGCAAATCGAATGCAAAGTGGGCTCTCCGGACGGAGTTCAACAAATCTCAATCTCTGTTAATAAATCATTAGGACGGCTGCGTACCTCATTAACGATTTGTCTGTAAGACCCTAATCTTTTCAAGTTGTCCAGCATAAGCTGACCTTCCTCCCGCCCCTTTGTCCTTACTAAACAGGGACCCTAAGGGGGGCACCTTGATTGCCACGGTTCAGACTCTGTCCGAGTAGCACTTATTGTAGTACGAGAGCCGGAAGCAAATTTTCCCCTCTGAAGTTGCAAAGGACAGTTCCTCGATATGTGGGGAAAATTGGCTCGTTATTGGTAATCGGTTCGGTGGTTTTGCAAGTGTCGCCTTTGAGTTTATTTCCGGATTTGGACATTAAATTGCTGTGATACGCCCAACTAAATCTGAACCGGTAAAATCAAACCCACGGTGTTTCTATGTGGACTATGACATGGGATCGTTCACGAGGCATATTAGAGGAGAGAGGAGAGAATAGTGTCGCTGGTGTTGCTGATGTCCATAGGCGGCGGTGACCACTTTCCATCAGGTGGCCCGCTGACTGTGTGTCTGCCGTATTAAATTTAAAAAAATGATTTTATGTTGTTTAGTTTATTTTTTTAAACCCATGGGAATAAACAATTCTACGGCAAATTTTAGTATTTCTTTGTAGGCTGAAAACACTGGCCTTGGATAACAACTAGACAAGCACTAGCTTCTATAGATTTTTTTTTTGTGTTATACGGCAGACAAACAGGCAAGCGGGCCACCTGATGGAAAGTAGTCACCGCCGCCCATGGACATCAGCAACACCAGGGGAGTCACTGATGCGTTGCCCGCCTCTGAAGAGACCTCTAATATACCTCTTGAACGATCCCATGTCATAAGCGAAAAAGATGAAATAAGCGTCTATTATCTTGAAATCTACAATTGTGTCGCTGTTTCGCTTTAGTTGAAATGTTATATTAATTCACGTAAGTATTAACTTGGATACACAACTTACGTAAGCACAAGTTCTCTTGTTAATAGAAGGGTTAAACTAACAAGTACGGACATTAGTTTGTGTAGAACTTTGGGAGCTAGAGTTGATATTTAAGTTTACAATTACTATTGGGCCCTAAAATTAACTGGAGTTGTCATAATTTGTAATTATCTGTTTGTAACAGACAGAGTTTTATTAATATTAGTTATAAAAGCGGCAGCGGTGACCACTTTCCATCAGGTGGTGCCAAAATTAAGTAATTACAGTGGTGTGACTGCCATCTGACCTTTGTGACCTTGTTAACAGGGGAACTTGACCGGATTGGATAATGGTTACACATTCACTGAATGTGCAGGTATCATCATAAACTTTTCAGAATGTAATGTTGACTTTCGGACATTACAATATTCATACCATCATCAGTTACTAGTATTGGTTACAGTTAGTAGTGATATTACATATCATAATATCTGTTCTCGTCGACAATTCTACTATAATTATTTTTCTTATTATTATTTAATGGCAATGCATCGCAAGCGCGTTGATTTTGGCCAATATCATGTAAATTTAAGACATAATATCATCTTCACCACCACAGCCCATAAGAGTTCACTGCAGGACTTAAGGACTCTCCCACGAAAGGGGAGGTTATTGCCATAATCTCCACGCTTGGCAGGCGGGTTGGAGATCGCAGTGGTAAAATATAACAATGGAAAATGCTGCTGCCCATTTTCCAGACTACGGAGATCAATTGCCTCGAGATTGATCTGTTGCCTCGGAAACATTAGTCGCCTTGTACGACACCCATGAGTATAAGGAGTTGGTGCTATTCTACTCTGCCGGACACCACACGGCCAATTTATATACTCCTAGTTTATAAGTAGTATATCAGTTAGCTAGCACCCATAGTACAAGCTTTGCTTAGTTTGGGGCTAGATGGCGCTGTGTGAATTTGTCCACGAATATTTATTTTTTATTTATTTAACTAATTCAGGCAATGGTGATACGGTATCCATAACGTCACGGTAATAATTATAGTGCAGCTTTAATGCGTCTTCTTTGAGCAGCCTAAATCAGACAGTATTGTGTAGCATACATACAGACATACATACTGACGTCCGTATCCCATAGGGGTAGGCAGAGACTATCGAGTACCACAAGCTACGATCCTGACACACATCTTTCACCTCTACCACATTCCCACCCAGTACACACACCTGCCTTTTTGGAGCAGATCATTTATCTAATCAGTCTATGTCCTTTTCGCTTTTTTAGCATTCTTCAATTACTTTACAGATATGTGACGCATTAACTCATAATTAATCGAAATCAAAACTCGAATTATACCAAAAATGAATCATCATCACAGCCCGTAACAGTCCACTGCAGGACTTAAGGCCTCTCCCACGAAAGGGGAGGTTATTGCCATAATCTCCACGCTTGGCAGACGGGTTGGAGATCGAAGTATTTAAATATAACAATGGAAATGCTGCTGCCCATTTTCCAGACTATGGAGACTTTTGATCTTTTGCCTCGAAAACATTAGTCGCCTTGTACGACACCCATGAGTGTAAGGGGTTGGTGCCATTCTATTCTGCCGGACACCACACGGCCAAAAATGAATAATTCAACCAAAAACTACGTCAATTACATCGCTTATCGACCTACTCAAGAGGTTACTATAGTTCTTAAGTAATTTAATTTTGACATATTTGAATGACTATATATAAAACTGCCCTTAAAAATTATCTATCTTGTATGTAACAACAACTCTCGGCCTATCCCAGCAACACTTTAACATTACCACCGCGCGCACAATTGTCAAGGCGTCGATAATGAGTCTACGGGGCCCCTAGCCCCCCGCTGCGCTGACCAGACCCCCCGTAAGCCCCCCACGACGATAGGGGGGTGCGACAGACATTTCGATAATTTTCTTTTGACCGTCAGCGATTTGTTGACAGATTTCTTAGGGTGGTTTCAAGTGTTATTGTTTGGTGAGATGTACGCTGTCAGACGCATTGCCATTACTTTCTATTAGGTGCACGTAGGGATTATTTGGGTTGTTTGAGGTTTTTTTGTGCATACTATGTTTTGCCCGCGGTTATGCCTGCGTGAAATTCAGATATAGCGTGATCCTATGGGAAACTAATTTGATTTTAGATATAAATTATAGCCCATGTGTTACTGTGGCATATCAGCTACAACACTGTTAAAGTGTTATCAAAATTCATTTAATAGGTTTTCGCGACGAAGCAACAGCCATCCAGAATCAGTATTCAAGTAGGATAACATTTTTATAATTCATACTTTCGTCCACGGGCCTACGAGAACTACATACGTAATCTCTTATTATTCTTCTTAATCTTCTTAAAATGACTGTCTCAGGCAACGTGTTACCGTGTCCGATTCCCCAATATCACTTTAGTGATGATAGCTTAAGTGAATTTCCTTTGGGCAGTCCGAAAGCCCACACCAGTGGTTTAGCATTCTTCAATTACTGCCCACTTAACTGCATAGATATTTGCTAGGCATTATGGTCCAATAAACTCGCAACGTCAACCGGCAGAAGTGGAATGAAATCGTTGAGAAAGCAATCCTCGGAAAAGTCTGTGACACAATGAACATCTCTCCGGGTACCTCGTGTACGCAACCACGACCACTCCGACAAGAGTGTCCGACTAAGAAGAGAGAATGTGAATGGAAACCCGAAATATAGCTGTCACAGATATCAAGCCATATCTTAAGGACAAGTTTTGTATTTTCCTCTTCGCTTCGTTATTGGGAAAATGAACAGGACATCATTCCACGTATGGCTACCGTCGTTTTTCCCATTTAGGTGCCTACAGTGGGAAATTATAAGATTAATAGATTTCTAATTTTTTTTATCTTCAACGAAATTCAGCAAGTCTTAATGAGCTGTCAAAACGCTACTTATCTTATGTATGTTACACTGAAAACGAAAACCAATTTCACTTCACGCTCTTTAATTTTATTGTTATGTAACATTAAACCTTAAAGAAACCTACAGGCGCTGCCTACTTGTTTCTTAAACGAAATCTCTTCCAGCAGGTCTTCCAATGAATGTTCCAAAAATGTATTATTTCACCATTTTTATTAGTTATTGGAATACCAAACTACAAAGGTTTCCATCCAAACCACCAATATCGCATCAAAACATAGCGCCTCGCAACCACGCTATAAATCCACAGACAATATTTCGGCAAGCACTTTTGTTTCGAGCGGCAAACGGTCCGATACGGGGCTCCTTTCAAACTCAATCTACCCACATTTACATAGGCCCGGGTGATGGACTGGCGAACTAACAAAATTATTCAAAGTGGCCCTCCGAGTTTTTATGGCCCCGGAAAAGAAGGCCGCGGCCCGAACAGATATTTCGCGGGGGGTTTAAAAGATTACCGAGTCCCTCTCTGTATGAATAACGAGTTACAAGCTTGGTTTTGAAGGCGTTGATGTTCAATTGTCACGTTTTTGGTATTTTTATTCAGGAAGGCGTATGGTTAAGGGTGAGATATTGCAAAGAGCTTTACATACAAAATACAGCACCTCAACCCCTTGTTTAGACTTTGGACTGTCTATGATTTCTACGCACATCCATAGCGATGCTAGCTTATTATTGGATGCAAAAGCTTGGAATGCTTAACCGGTCCAAGCAATACTTCACCCCAGGGCAGCGCCTGCTGCTGTTCAAGGCAAAGGTGTGGCCTCATATGGAGTATTGCTCCTATCTTTGGGCCGGCGAAACTGCCGACCTGCTTAATCCTCTGGACTCCGTACAGAGACGCGCCGTACGAATTGTCTATAATCCCATACAAACAAGCAAGTTGACCACTGGCTAACCGAAGGGACTTTGGCTCCCTGTGTGTGTTCTATTGGCTGTACTATGGGGCGTGTTCCGAGGAACTTTTCAATCTGGTGCTAACAGCACAATTCCGCCATCGCACCACCCGCCGTGGGCTGAGTACTCATCTCCACTAAGTAGACCGTCTGTTGGTCACCACGCGAAGATTCGAAAGAACGTTTCTCGGTCGTACTTCCGATGTGGAATGAGCTCCCAGCCACAGTGTTTCCTTTGGACTATGACATGGGATCGTTCAAGAGGTATATTAGAGATTCTCTTTAGAGGCGGGCAACGCATTGGTGACTCCCCTAGTGTTGCTGATGTCCGTAGGCGGCGGTGACCACTGTCACTTTTGATCCGTTTGCCTGTTTGTCAGACGTATATAAAAAAAAACTTTTAAAACAGTGTCCTACGCCACATCTGTATGTCTGTCTGTTCGCGATAAACTTAAAAACTACTGAACAGTTTTTCATGCGGGTTTTACTAATAGACAGAGTGATTCTTAAGAAAGGCTTAGAGGTATTTTGTTAATGTTACCCGTGCGAAGCCGGGGCGGGTCGCTAGTTTAATAATAAGAAGTGCTGAGTAGGTTGATGTACTGACTTCTAGACATACGTAATAATATTATTTGTAGGTATAGCTTATAGTCTGTTTTAATTTGCTTATACGAATGTCGTTACTAGACGGCAAATATTTACAGGAAGCTTATGGCAAAACCTTCCAGTTATGGACTTTCAGTAATGGAGGATCAAGTCTTATGCTTGAATTATTTGTAGTTATAGTGAAGTAGATTCAGTAAAGCAATAGCATTACTGAATCTACTTCACTATACACTTCACTATATATGTATGCACTGTTGCTCAATAATTATTATGTTTATTTCATTTGAAATCCCAGAATAATTCCAGGTGCCAATATTCAACGAACTGTTTATATGTAAAAATACTGGTTTGTCGTATAGTTTGTCCCTGTCATCGAATCCGTATGTGGCAGGATAACTTGACAGATACTTTTTTACCAAAAGGGTTGGCTCATTATTTTCTTGCGTCAACGAGTCGTTGAACATAAAAATCGGGCGTTTGAACATTTAGGTACGCACTGCTTCCATAAACTTGTAGGACATTCGGAGAACTCGGATAGCTAGTACGTTATAGAAATATCAGGTGGTAGGACTCTGTCATACTTGAGGAGTCCGCCTGGGTGATCATCGCTTTATCCATTTCTGCCGCCAAGCAACATTTCTTGCATTCCTATGTTCCGGTTTGAAGGATAAAGTAGCCAGTGCAATGAGAGGCATAGGGCATTTCATCTTAGTCCTCACAGTGACATTTTTGTTGCCTGCAACCTAAATGCATGAATCGTTGATGTTATGGGCGATAGTTACAACGTTTATCACTGCATAGAGTGAAAAAAAAGTATCGTGGCTACCTCGGAGCGTATTTTCTCGAGTTCGGATCTAACAGTCCAAAAGGAATAAACACCCAACGCGTTATAATCCCCAAACACGAACGAAGAAAAGCCCAATCTTAGACGCTAATAAAGCGTTTAAAGCGACGTCTCCTCATCTCGCACGACATTCTAATATAAAAAATCTCCGTAGCGAAGAAAAAGTTGCCGAGACATGATCCAAAAGAAGTGAGCCTATATTACGTCCGTAGGCGCCAAGCGCGTTCTAAGAAAATGAAGTAAGTTTTTAACAAAATTCAGAGATCTCCATGTCACATAATACGCTCGGTTCGTCGAGTTGGCGAATGTTCGTCAAGTTGGCCAACTTTCATTATCCCGGGAATGAGGGCTCGAATCGATTCGACTTTGAAACAAAGCCGATATATCTTTTCCGGGGCAAAGGGAGCCTTTTGGAGGATCTCTCTTTAAACATTGATTCATTTGATGAAATGATTAATTTGTCTTTATTAATGCATTGGTAACGTAACATTATTGAACATGAAATATTTATTTATGAAATTATAAGTACTCTTTTTCTTAATATTTTATTTTTGTGTTTTTATTTTTTGTATATTTTGTCTTTAATTGTCTATAATTTGATTGTCCTTTTTTGATATCAACAAAAAAATTGTGTAAATCTTTATGAATTTACTATTAATTTAACTCGATTTCAGCTGTGTAAATCTGATACTGATCTCTTCGCCACCAAATATTTCAGTAGCATTGGATATAGGACGTGTTTCTTTGTACTAATTCTGGTACTAGCCAGGCGTTTGACATATCTTACGTGTTACTTGTTTTTTTCGGCCAGACTGCAATCTAACAGATTATAAATAGTTTAGACAGATTTTCAGTAAAGATGATACTTATAAATCTATAATACGTCTGTGCACTGGCCACCCTATACTACCACTGGCTGTCTATTTATATCCTTATGTATTTGCTTGGGATCATTAATGACAGTTTAAAATTTGAATTTCTTCGTAATTTCGTTTCGATCTCAGTCTAATAAATTAAACAGTTGTGGTTATGTACCTGGGTATGTGGCTGGTGGAATTAAACGTACACTTCACAGGCACAACAGTTTATTATTCCGCACACATAAACATCAGGCACAATTAATTTAGAAGGTTTAAAAAACAACGAGCAATACAATTATTACAATGGAAGATTTTCAAAAGCTCTTCTCATGACATAAGTCTTTTTTTATTTATTTCTTTTTCTATTTGACACTTGACACGCCACATCACCCCCTTCCAGAAATCAACCTATGGGCGATAGAAATCAGGGAACCTCACATTGCGCCCTGACCTGGTACTTCTGATGTTGCTATCAGTATTCGTCATGGCTGGTGTAGTGTTCCCAGAAATTGTTGGTGTGTCGGGCTGCGGTGTACAGGTGTTTGGTACTGTATGTATGATGCGTAACGGTGTAAACGTGTTGGGTGTTGGACGCGTGATACCTGGGTCACGCAGTATGTAAGCCGGTTTTACCCGGTCTATGGTGACGGTAACCACGGTACCATTTACCCGAAGTTTCAGTGCCTTGTCACCAGTCTGAATTACCTCGTATGGACCAAGATACGCTGGTTTTAAGGCTCCGCCGACAGTGTCATCGCGTAAAAATACGTGTGTGGATGACGGCAAGTCTTTGAATATGAAGGTGGAGCGTTTGTTATCATGACGAGATGCTGGTGTGGGACACAATCGGCTCGCAAACTTCCTAAGACGTGACGCAAAGTCTGTAAGGTCGACAACGTCACCAGAGTAAGGAGCAAAAAATTCTCCTGGTAAACGAAGTGGCTCACCGTATAACAACTCAGCTGATGAGGCCTTCAAGTCCTCTTTAAGCGAGCTGCGGATACCGAGCAGAACTAGTGGGAGCGACTCCACCCAATTGCTGCTGCTGTGACAAACAATGGCGGCTTTCAGCTGACGGTGGAACCTTTCCACCAATCCATTGCTTGCTGGATGATAGGCTGTGGTACGGCGATGCTGGAAGCCCGCAATTTCAGACAAAGTGCGAAATAGTGCAGACTCAAATTGCCTACCACGGTCTGTAACAATGTCTTTTGGGCAGCCAAATCGCGCTATCCAGCCACTCAACAGGGCTCTCGCCACTGTCTCGGCTGTGATGTCTGGCAAAGGTATCGCCTCAGGCCATCGCGTAAAGCGGTCGACGGCGGTAAGACAATAGCGATAGCCCTGCGAAATGGGGAGTGGCCCTATGAGGTCTATATGGACAAACGTGAATCTGGCCCGTGGTAGTTTAAAACTACCCAATGGGGAGGATATGTGGCGAGTAACCTTCGATCGCTGACAAGCCAAACAAGTACGAACCCACTCTCTGCAGTTTTTCTTTACCCCAGGCCACACGTATCTCTGTGATACTAATTTTGCCGTGGTATTTGCACCAGGGTGACTAAGAGAGTGTAGACTTTCGAACACCTGTCGGCGTAAACCTTTGGTTACGAATGGCCTGCAATTACCACTACCTGCGTCACAATAAATCATTAATTTAGACCCAGGTATTGGCAGCTTCTTGAGGACCAGAGAAGTATTTCCCTTCAGCAGCTCCAGGAGCTCTTGATCAGACTGCTGTGAAACGGCCAGTTTGTCAAAATCAACTGGCTTCGTTATCTCCTCCACCCTAGATAAGGTGTCGGCCACTACGTTATCTTTGCCTGAAATATGCCTCAGATCCGTGGAAAATTGAGATATGAAATCTAAGTGACGGAACTGTCTGGGCGAACAACTATCCTTCCTGGAGGTGAAAGCGAAGGTCAGAGGTTTGTGATCCGTATAGATCACGAAATCTCTGGCTTCAATCATGTGGCGAAAGTACTTTATAGTCTCGTATATTGCGAGGAGTTCACGATCATACGCAGAATATTTCTGCTGTGGCGGACTCAACTTGCGAGAGAAGTACCCCAACGGCTGCCAAGAACCACCTTTCTGTTGTTGAAGAATGCCACCAATAGCTTTATCTGAGGCATCGGTTACCATGGCTAATTCCGCCTCACACTCCGGATGAGCTAACATGGCAGCCTGACACAAACCATCTTTACACGATTCAAAGGCTGCCATCTCCTTTGCCAGTAAATGAACTGGGTGCGATCCCTTAACAGAGCCTACAAGTAGCTCATTCAGCGGAGCTTGATGCAGAGCTGCATTAGGGATGAAGCGGCGGTAAAAATTTACCATTCCAAGAAAGCGACGTAGCTCACGTACCGTCTTTGGAACTGGGAAGCTTTTAATAGCCTCGACCTTAGAAGGCAGGGGTATGGTGCCCTTTTCGGAAATGCTGTATCCCTGAAAATTTACCTCAGAAACACCAAATACACATTTGGCGGTGTTTATCACCATGCCAAACGCCTTAAGCCTGGTGAAGACCTCCCTAATGTGATCCTTATGTGTTTCCTGATCCCTTGAAAAAACTAAAAAGTCATCTAGGTAGGCGTAAGTAAAGTCCAATCCCCGTAGCATTTCATCGACAAAGCGCTGAAACGTCTGACTGGCGTTACGAAGTCCGAAAGTCATAAACGGAAATTCATAAAGCCCGAAAGGTGTTGTTATGGCTGTTTTTGCGATGTCATCGGTGCTCATGGGGATTTGGTTATACGCCTTCACTAGGTCAATCGTGGAGAACACAGTGCAATCTGCGATGCTGTGGGTAAAATCGTGTATGTGGCGAATGGGATACTTATCCGGGACGGTCCGGGCATTCAACATGCGGTAGTCACCGCAGGGACGCCACCCGTTGTCCTTCTTCGGGGCCAGATGGAGCGGTGATGCCCAAGGTGACGCGGACGGCCGGCACGTACCATCACTTAACATCGCCTCAAACTCAGCCCTCGCGATTTTAAGCTTGTCGGGAGCTAACCTGCGTGGTGTACAAGATACTGGCGGTCCAGGTGTGGTATGAATATGATGTACCGTATTATGTGTTACTGTACGGTGTAACCCGGGTGGTCTAGATATTTCTGGGAACTCAGCGAGAATGTCATGATACACTGTGTGCCCAGAAACCACTTTTACTGAAGCAACATAATCAGACTTTTTTGCAAGCGAAGCCACGGCAGCGAGTGTTGTATAGCCATCTATAAGGCGTTGATTCCGTATATCCACAATGAGATTATAATGTGCTAAAAAATCTACACCTATTATTGGCTTTGTCACATCTGCCACAATAAATCGCCAAGCAAAATCACGGCGCAAGCCCAAGTTTAATAATAAATGCGCATACCCGTATGTTGCAATCGCTGTACCGTTCGCTGCACACAATTCAAAGTTGGTTTTTTGACGACGTTCTTTAACTGCGTTTTTTGGAAATACGCATAAATCGCTCCCTGTATCCACCAAGAATCGCATTTTCGAGCGCTGGTCTGTTATAAATAAGCGACCGGTACTGTGACAGTCGTCGGTCGCACTCACCGACTGCCTGGCGCGTTTCCCGCATAGTCACACGGTTTCACACAACTATTTGCCTTGTCGCCGAACCTGGAATGATACCAACACAATGGAAACTTTCTATAATTGGACTGCGACCTCACAGATGACGAACGGCCTCGGTCGCGACTGTAAGATCTCTGTCTGGTCCTGGAGCGCGACATCCCGTCGAATCGTGCTGAGAGTGCCGCTACCTGGCGGGCTAGGTCTGCGATAGCATCATGGGCCGCACTCGGTATTCCTCCTTGTTCAGACGTAGCTGCTACCTGGGGGGTGGGTGCTACCATGTCCATCACCCTATCCGCTAATTCGGCTGCTTCTTCCAGCGATGAATTTGCCTGGGTCACCAGTATATTCTGAATATTGGAGGGTAGGCGACTGGTCCAGATAGATCGGATGAATTCGTCAGGAACCGCTGGCCCAGCCAGCTGCTTTAAATGGCGTAGAAACTGGGATGGCTTCCTATCACCCAACTCTTCATGCGTCAGCAACTGCTGTAGCTTCCTCTCACGTGATGCAGAAAGACGTTTTATGAGCTCGGTTTTCAGGCGCTCGTATTTATCGTCTGACGATTTCGAATTGATAACGTCTTCAACCTCTTCTGCATAAATCGGATCCAGCTGGCTCATTGCATAATGGAACTTTGTCGAGTCTGAAGATATTCCAGCCAAAACGAACTGGCTCTCAAGTTGGTTAAACCATAAACCTGGTTTATGGGGGTAAAACGCTGGCATTCTAACTCCGACTCTGCACAGATCTCCGCTAGACTGGCCACTGTTACTGCCTCCTGTATCCGCTTCAGACTTGCTTGCTTCGCTCATGGCGTGTAAAAGTCCAATTTCGAAAATGAATGTTTCGAGATTGATGGGGTCACCAATGTGGTTATGTACCTGGGTATGTGGCTGGTGGAATTAAACGTACACTTCACAGGCACAACAGTTTATTATTCCGCACACATAAACATCAGGCACAATTAATTTAGAAGGTTTAAAAAACAACGAGCAATACAATTATTACAATGGAAGATTTTCAAAAGCTCTTCTCATGACATAAGTCTTTTTTTATTTATTTCTTTTTCTATTTGACACTTGACACGCCACACAGTCAATATTAACTGACAGCAATGAGGGTTTTCACGATTTCAGAAAGCGCTAGTGAGACGTGAGGTCCGCTGTCAAAATACCGTCTCGTAATAAATAAATAAATAATAAATATTCGTGGACAAATTCACACAGCGCCATCTAGCCCCAAACTAAGCAAAGCTTGTACTATGGGTGCTAGATAACTGATATACTAATTAAATACTTTTTGAATACATACTTATTATACATAGAACACCCAGACCCGTAACAGAAATTAAAATTCATCATTTCAATTTCTGCCCGGCCGGGAATCCAAC
Organism: Blastobasis lacticolella; assembly: GCA_905147135.1. Lineage (NCBI taxonomy): Eukaryota > Metazoa > Arthropoda > Insecta > Lepidoptera > Blastobasidae > Blastobasis > Blastobasis lacticolella. The sequence continues at coordinate 19,582,021 of LR990050.1, forward strand.
CCGGGACCTCTTGCGTGGCAGACCGGTTGTTGATGTTGACCAGTGCACCACTCAGGTCGTCAAAATCGTCGTCGTAATGGGCAGCACCAACTGCTGTTATTAATATTAATAATCATTTAATTCAGACCAATTTCAATAAAAAATTTAACGGTCCATGTTGTGTTAAACGACATGGCTTTGAAATGACAAATATATTCCAACCAAGAACAGAACTTTATTTTGACAAGAGAGCGCCAGCGTCACAGTAACGCCATCTCGTGGATTTTGGTATAGCCAAAACTCTTATTGAACTCCATCGACATAGTAAAGCTCGCTCCCTCACAGTAGCAAAGCAGAATCGTAGGCAATGGTTGGCTAAGTTTCACTACTCTTTGCAGTTTGACTTTAAACAGTTTCAGGTCTGTTCAACTACTGTATCCTACTCGAACAACGGGCGATTTTTTCTCATTAACCGAAGAGATTTTTACATGCGGGGGCGGTTGTGTGGCTGGAAAAGTATACAATTCGTCAAGTTCGTCAAGTGAGTTCTAATTAGTCAAGCGTGTTTTTTCCGACCTTTTTGTTTTCATTCGTCAAACATTAGATAGATACACTATTTATTTCACACAAAAATTACAAAAAAAGAAAATTTGACAGGTATTTTCAATTATTGTGGTTAAAGGCGGCCTTATCGCTACAACTGGTCTCTACCAGGCAACCCTTCCAAACATTATTTTTGTTTTGTTTCGTCAAACCAGGTCAAGTCTGTATGAAGGTTATATTAGTCAAGTTGACCATAAGTTTAATTCTACACAGTCTTCAAAAGTTAGGTATATGATCAAGTGCCCAATTTACTGAATCATCATCATCATGGCCGTGTGGTGTCCGGCAGAGTAAAATAGCACCAACCCCTTACACTCATGGGTGTCGTACAAGGCGACTAATGTTTTCGAGGCAAATTGTTATATTTAAACACTGCGATCTCCAACCCGCCTGCCAAGCGTGGAGATTATGGCAATAACCTCCCCTTTCGTGGGAGAGGCCCTAAGTCTTGTAGTGGACTGTTACGGGCTGTGATGATTTACTGAATGATAATTACCAAATCCAATTATTTGTCTTGGAACGATTTATACAACCATACATAACGCATACACTTGCAACGGTCCTGACAAATCTCTCTCGCTTCTTCCACATTCATCAACCTTTTCACACGTCCTCGTCGGAAAAAAGGTAACCCTTTTTAAATATACCAAGCTATCACAGCACCTTTAAAACTTCACAGAGACAAAGATTCGTACGTCGAAACAACACACGTATAGTTGAATGCTCTGGCCGCCATGACAGAGTGAGCCGACCCTCGAATGGCGCTTGTAATGAAGTACGGTAACGAGCGCTGCTGACGTCACCTGCTGCCTCCATTGCGCAGCGGTGCTCAAAGTGTATGCAAATATTTTTGTGTACTTACTAATGACGGTCATGCCTCATGCCGCTTGACAAGTGATATGACAAAAATAGGGTTGATCTCGCCCTCATTAGTTGATTGCTTGAGTGCTCTTAAGAAGGCTCAACATTACTCAGCGTTTGGTGGAGAGTGATTTATTTTTTTATTTTTTTATTGGAGTACCAACAGCCATATAAAACATCATAAATATTACATTAGAACCAACAAGCCAATTATAGGTCCTCGCTAGTAACAACAACATAAAAATAAAAAGAAAAGCAAAACTGCCACGCAATAATATGATGACAGTACAACTTGGGTACGCAATATTAAATTATTGCGTACCCAAGAAATAAAAGAAAATAAGTGATGGACGGACAATCTCGATAATATCGCAGGGAGTCGACAGAAATCAGCAGTAGATATCCTATAGATGTGATGATGATGAAGATGATGCCTACCCATCGCTTTCCTTCATAATTATGGGCTTCTTTAATAGAGGTCATATGAATTAACTTTTTCAGCTTTAAAGGTGCCGAATGAGGGACTCAAAACAGCGAATAAACTGCTACAAGTGATATTACAAGTATACCAAAATCTATTCACTCTAGCTCACAAAGTATTCCACCCGTAAACATCCCAACCCATCTAAGTGCAAGAGAGCACACAAAGCCCACAAGACTCTAGCACTCCAGGACTCCAACAAAGAACGCTATTATTTTGTTGGCACCCATTGCGAAAAAGAATACAAAACTTTGAGAACCGCTAGCCGGCGGAGGAAAGAATCGTTTTTGTAACTCAATTTGCGGTGAGTACGCTGCATCGGTGCAGGGGGCAATAGGCTTGTGTTGGGTTGTAATGACCGGCTGGATGGGCTTGGAAATAGTTTTAGCCTGTTTATGTGTCTACTTGTTTTATGGGTTGGGCATGTGACGAATTTAGGTAGAGGCAAAGATTTTGACATATGTACCGACATAGAGGAAATTAAAAAGTGAGTTTTTTTTATTAGACTTGCCATCACCCTGATGGTACGTGACGATGCGGTCGGTGATGGAGCATGCCTGTCTGCCTATTCACTCAAGCGTTGAAGGCATCCAGATTATAATGATCAGGGAACACACGCAGGCAACGTTTCCATTCCTTAGTCGTACGCATTATTAAGGTTCCAAACGTTTTGGAAGTGAACAACGCGTTGGTGCTGCCAAATGTTCATAGGCAGTGCTTCGATTCTGGTACGGAAATCGTCTCAGTTGCAGTAACATTACAATGGCTTCGCATGTCAAACGTGTGATTGTTATTCGAATGACAGATGTTGAGTTGCAACTTTCATGAGTTCGAACTTTTCCATAATTCGTTTTCTGGTACATTTAGTTGCATTATGGTTTTATATGGCTGTTGGTACTCCAATAAATAAATAAATTACTAAGTTGCAACTTTCTTAGTAGTCAAACTGCCTTCAATTCTGTCAACGAAAACGTGTCATAGGTCGAACAATGATGTAACTGCAATTTAGCTGGGATGATGCTGGGACTGACTCGATACCTCGACGTAGTTATAGTAACATCACAGTTACATTGCAACATAATAACAACTGCATTGCACACCAGAATCGGTACCCAGTGGTGCTTACTTTCCACCAGATTGCCCATTTGCTTGTTTGTGTACCGACCGAAACTAAATATCCTTTACGGCCTGTCTCGAACCAAAGGAGGTCCGGACAACCCAGCCTATATGATCAATAACGTTGAGCTATATGTCACTGGAAAGGGTTTTTTAATTTCTACAACTTTTACTTTGGCAACAATTTTCGAATCGCTGTGAGCAAAAATTTTTGAACAATTAAAGTAAAGTTCGATTTGTACTGCGAAATTCGGCCTTTATGACCAATAACTTTAAGCGATATATCAATAGAACGGATTATTCATTTTCTACAACTTTTACTATGGCGATAACTATCAAATCGCTGTGTGAAAAAGTTATGGTCAATTGAAGTAAACTTCGATTTTATTGGAAAGTTCGGCCTATATGACCAATAACGTTGATCTCGGACAACTTTCCTTCTGAAGTCGTTTGTAAAACTGAAAGGATTGCTTCGTTTCCTGGAAGAGTTAGGATGGCAAGAACTCTATCTTAGAATCTAGAAGTACATGACATCTACGCAGAATAGGCGCGAGTTCGTGGAAACGGCCCGGATACATCTATCAATCTATCCAACATCAGCGAAGAATTGGTTTCAGACAAAATGTACCTAACAATCAATTTCAACCACAGTCTCGCCCCCCACACTATTTTCAAAAACGCCGCACGAAATCTGAAGTCGCAAGGTGCCAGACCCCATTAACGCTATCATTGCCCCGGCTCCAAGAAGATGCAGTAATGAAACCCATTTGTCAGTGTAATGTGCGTCCAGGATAACATCTAATATGAAATAACACCGTATGTGAGACGATAGGGTCATTATACAGGATGTCTGGCTGTGCGTCTTCATTTGATAGGAGCTCCGCTGATGGGGAGATATGGGGAGGACACCCAGGCTGGTTATGAGATGGAGATGTCGCTATTGGACCTGGCTAGTGGTGTAATATTCACAGGTGAATCGTAGAGAGAGAGACACAGCAATATTGAAGAACTCATTTTGTAACATGACAGAAATTATGTATCTATACATTGTATAAAACAAAGTCGCTTCTCGCCGTCTGTATATATGTACGTTTACATCGTTTGAACTACGCAACGGATTTTAATGCGGTTTTCAACACTAGTTTCCCCTCTGTTACCCCTCTGTTAACCCTCTGTTGGTCACGACGCGAAGGTTCGAAAGAACGTTTCTCGCTCGTACGATTCGGATGTGAAATGAGCTCCCAGCCACAGTGTTTCCTTTGGACTATGACATGGGATCGTTCAAGAGGTATATTAGAGGTCTCTTCAGAGGCGGGTAACGCATCAGTGACTCCCCTGGTTGTTGCTGATGTCAATAGGCGGCGGTGACCACTTTCCATCAGGTGGCCCGCTTGCCTGTTTGTCAGCCGTAAAAAAAAAAAAGTTTATAATTATGAAAGAAAAGGATAGGAAGGGGTAAAGTAGATCTACGCGAACGAAGTCGCAACGGGTCCATTTGTATTCAATACGACGATGATGTATCACTTTATAATGCCCAAAGAGCACTCCTAAAGGTACAAAAATTATTAAAAGAAATTGCCGACTAAAACCAGAGAAGTAATAGTGTGATAGAACGCATAATAATAAAAATTTGTATTATATCAGCCACGCTATATTGGAAAAGCTAGAGGTTTTAAGAACAACTCTAATGATTGTCGTATAGCTTAACTGTCCCAATAAAACATGTTCAGAAAAATGCGTGCTGTCGAAACTGCTACCATAATTTTATAGGCCGGCACTTAAACATTTTGGCGGGTACTTTTTATGTGGGTCGCTTTCAGAAGTGTAAGGAGATTAATATTAGGTACGCTCAATGGTCTTCATGTACGTTTACGCCGATAGACGCCGATTATCTTCGTACGCCTCATATCTGAACGCAGCAACCCAAAGGCCGTTAGAACTTCTGATAACCGTTATAATGCCCATAACACTGAACCAACACGCCAGATCATCTGTCCAAGCGCCAGATTACGGACGGCAATCACTCAGTCTATCGGCGGCCGGCAGGTCAGCGGCTGTTTGCATTGCTCTTATCACAGCAGCCGTGGGCAAACAGGGCAGAGAGCGGCGAGAAATGGATGCGCCATTCCGTAGATTATCGAAATTGGAAGCTGAGTTGGAACGTCACACTGGAAGTATGAAAACATCTGATGTCAGAAATTTGACCTCCATAAATTAAATATCTATGTATTATTAAATAGAGGACAAGTGGAATGACCAGCTTGGATCATGGTTACACATTCTTTCGTCTAAATATGCAAGTGTCATCACCATTGAAATTCCTCATAGTAATAGCAGAGGTTAGCATTCAAATGATGTACATAACTCACAAATGAGTCATAATTCAAATGCGGTACCTCTCGCTTTCAAGTAGGATACCATAACCACTCGGCCTCCGACGCTAATATTACATGCATAGGTGTTATGACAAAGAAAGATTGGGAAAACCCACCTCCACCCAGGGTCCTATCGAGCTCTCAGTCATACCTTGTCAGACCTAATCACGGGTGAGGCGCACGTTACTTGTCGGTGGCTCTTTGGGCGTGCGCATTTCTTGACTCCCACAAATCCAGTTGTTCCGTATGCTCTCCCTTAGCGGGCTGACGTCTCAATACACACTCCTACTTCGTCCGCCAGCTGCCATACACCTTCGCTCCTTCCTCTGTATCTAGCTGGGAAAACCCGTGCAAAGCCAAGGCGGGTCGCTTACTAGCGGATAAACTTATCCTTAAAACCGATCCTCATCGCTCCCGAAAACCGCATCCCCCCGCCGTCGCTCCGCCACAGTGCAATCTAAACAAAACAGTGTCGATCCCGAACTGATTAATAGCGTCCCGACATTGCACCAACAAATGAATACAGTCTACATCCAGATGTTCAGTAGCCGTAGGATGCTGGACAGATTGACGAACGACTTCGAACGGTGGGTTTGCAATCTGTACTCCCGATTCCCGAATTCGCAGTAGTCGATACAGCGCATAGACAGTGTTACTAGTTGGCGCTTGAAACTTTCCGGCAGGTCTGTGGTGTGGTAGTCGTGATTTGTGTTTTGAATGAGGACTTTGACACTTGATTTCGAATGGGCCTTTGACACAATACCTTAAGCCCCAGTTACATATGCTGGCTTTCGGCATGCTTGTTAAGGCTTCGCGAGATGGTCCAATCAAAACATTCATTCAAAGTCGGAATATGGTAATATTAATGAATGTTTTGGATGCAACAAACTCGCGGACCCGTAACAAGCATGTGTAATTGTAGCAAGTGGTCGGTCCTTACAGTTCAAGGCAGTAAAATATGCAGTTTTGACTTCATATTTATTTACACGTGTACAAAGGCGAAGCCCTACGAAGTCTAGCCAATGTCCAATGTTCACCGTTTATAGTATTGTCACTTATGTAAATCATTAGGTAGGTTCATGAACATGCCGTCACCATCGTTTCTGTTTGTTTCCACGCATGATGCGCTTATTCAACTGGACATCATCAATACTGAAATAACTGAAATTAAAAAGGTCGTTATCAGCTTTAGGGCGGTTTCGTTGTAATATGTTTACTAATTGATTTTAAATATATATTGATTTTGTTGTTATTTTGCGTTCACTTTTAGATTTATCTTTACATTAAAGAAGTAAAAGCCAGTCAGATTAGAATACAAAAAAGAAAACAAATACTCAAGGAAAGTTTGTGAATCGCTTCCGTCTTGCAACGAAGTATTCACTGACCACAACAGCTAAGTGTGTACCTACTTAATATGCCCAAAACAGCGACACTTTCCCCCTCCTCGGAAGATTACCCCGCGTTTGCACAGCACTCGAGCCATATCGCAGGCTACAATTAATCTGCCTAATGAATGTTTGCTTGCCCACTCAATTTGTACCAAACCTGATGTTTAGCTTGCACTAGACATCTAATGAAGCGGCATTGTTCATATATAGGTTTGCCATTGCTTACCTTTGACACACAATCGTGGAGTATTAAGTATGGACAGTGGCATGTAATAGTAATAGTATTGTAGTAGTAATAGTTTCGGTGTATGCTTCGCCTACTTGAAGGTAGGTGTCGCTTTTGTCCGGTGACCGGTGACTGGTGTTAATAATGTTTGCATCGATTGACACGTACAGCAATGCGCGTTTCACACGAGAGCAGAACAGTAGGAGAGAACAGTTTGGAATAACAGTGGCGTTCATATATGGGGTCAAATAGGACAGTCCGTGATTGATAGCGATTAGCGGCGACAACGACAACGGCAACATTTACGCCGCATACTCAAAATTGCAGCACAAATAGCTCTGAATAAGCTTATTGAAGTTGTAAAGAAGGAAATAAATAGGAAAGAAAACCTTTGGACGAGCGCGCACATGGTACTGCTTATTGCACTGTACTGCCCTCGCCTTCACACGAGTCTAGCCACAGGACAGACGTGCGAAAAATGTGGTGGGAACAGTTAATTGTTCCGAAAAAATAATCCGAAGAGCTATTCATTGTTCTGCCTTGGTGACTGTCAAGACAGTACTGGGCTTCGATTCTGGTACGGAAATCGTCTCAGTTGCTGTAACATTACAATTGCATCGCATGTCAAACGTGTGGTTGTTATTCAAATGACAGATGTTGAGTTGCAACTTTCATGAGTTCGAACTTTTCCACAATTCGTTTTCTAGTACTTTAGTTGCATTATGGTTTTATATCGCTGTTGGTACTCCAATAAATAAATAAATAACTAAGTTGCATCTTTCTTAGTTGTCAAACTGCCTTCAGTTCTGTCAACGAAAACGTGTCATAGATCAAATAATGATTTAACTGCAATTTAACTGGGATGATGACTCGATACCTCGACGTAGTTATAGTAACATCACAGTTACATTGCAACATAATAACAACTGCATTGCACACCAGAATCGGTACCCTGTTCTGACTCGGCGTGTGCGTTCAAACAGTAGCAGAAGTTGTGTCTCACTGGGCGGCCTCGTGTGAAACCAGCATAAGTAGTTGTGTCTTGCTTTACCGTTGGGATTGTCATAAGGCTAGGCGCCTGCACGAGTAGTAGTTTGTCATGACATGACAATATTATAATGGAAAGCGTTTCTATTGGGTACCTAGTCGTCTAGTGACAAAAATTGACTCTCTAGAGTGATATTGTTTGATTCTTGATTTTGCTTTGCTTCGATCATCTTGCTGTAATTGTCACACTATCAGCTCTCCGGTTGACTGGTAAATGAAGCTATGAAACTGTGCAAACTTAGCCGTTCTATGTCATAGTGCAATAAGTTTCAGATACATAAATTCCGATAAGGAAAGACCGTAAATTTTACATCAAACAAAAATCACACATCTTATTCCCAAATCAATCCCTAAAAAAATCACGACACAGCATACATTGCGGAGCTCAAGCCCATAACGGCAACAATGTGGCATCATCATTTGCAAGATCACTTCCAAATAGAACGATCCACTGGGCACGTCCTAATACAAAATCATTGCGGTCCATTGTGGCACTAGGGGCTATTGTTGAGATGATCGATAGGCATTTCCTGAGACTATTAGTTTGGATTGCATCCAGATTCGGCGTGGACCCGCTGTGGGTTCTTTTTGGGAGCACTCGTGTGTGACGAATCGAGAATGGGGTGAGATCGGAACGGATAAGTTGCTTGTGTTGCTGGTCATACGCTCTTGGTTTTAATGGAAGTAGTTATTAAAGGCACGATTTTCTAGGATAACGGTGTCGAATGACGTGCATTGAATGTTGCCTAAAGAAATTATTTGGCGCGGTTTCCTAGGGCCAACAAAAACCTAAAACATAAAAAATTTAAAGCTTTTTACAACACTTACATGGCCGTGTGGTGTCTGGCAGAGTAGAATAGCACCAACCCCTTACACTTATGGGTGTCGTACAAGGCGAATAATGTTTTCAAGACAAAAGATCAAGAGTCTCCGTAGTCTGGAAAATGGGCAGCAGCATTTTCATTGTTATATTTAAACACTGCGATCTCCAACCCGCCTGCCAAGCGTGGAGATTATGGCAATAACTTCCCTTTTCGTGGGAGTGGCCCTGGGTCCTGCAGTGGACTGTTACGGGCTGTGAAGATGATGACATAAAAAATAATTTTGAAAAACCTAAATCTAGTGCCACCAGCACTAGACGAATGACTAGCGATGGGCGAAGCCCATGCTACCGGCAGTTAGGGCTGTAGGGACAGGAACCTCCTGACTATACATACGCGCCGTCTCCAGTAACGCGTTGCCGCTATTATTATGTTATCTTTACATTTTTCAGTATTAAAGTAATATTGGTATTTTAATGAATCGCATGGACCTAGGCCGAGTGTGTTCTATGTTGATCGACAACAATTACTGGAAATGAAAATTGAAAACCGCTCGACTCGAGGCGAGCAGTTCAAACGTAGAGCCCCTAGATAGCGGAGACCTTTCATTGACTACGTAGTATACCAAGTCATATGACGACCTGAGTGGTTCAGTGGTCAACATCTCTGCCACGTCTGCTCTGTCAAGTGGTCTGCCACGCAAGAGGTCCCGCGTTCGATTCCCGGCCGGGCAGAAATTGAAATGATGAATTTTAATTTCTGTTACGGATCTGGGTATGTATAATAAGTATATAAGTAGTTTATCAGTTATCTAGCACCCATAACACAAGCTTTGCTTATTTTGGGTCTACTAGGCGTTGTGTGAATTTGTCCACGATCATTTATATGACGGCAAACAGATAGAATTCCAAAAATAGACTCATGAATATAATTGGGTATTTATGTCATTGTACAATACTGGCAAACATATTTTTAAGGGTAGACAAACAGGCCAGCGAGCCACCTGATAGAAAGCTGTCACCGCTGCCAATAGACACCAGCACGGCTAGCACATGTGTGCCCGCTATACATCTCGCGCCGCGAGAAAGCATTTCTATCCTTCTCTGGAGGCTTAACAGAAGTTGCTCTCGCGCGCGATAAGCGAGAAAAAGCGCGACATAGCTATTGCTATCTCTTTAGTCTTAGTATTGTGAGAAGGAGACAAACGCTCTCTCGCGGCGCGAGCTTTGTCGCGGACACACTTGTGCTAGGGCCACTGAATACTAAGATGATAGAGATAGCACTATCTATGTCGCGCCTTTTCTCGCTTGCCGCGCGCGATTGAGCACATGTGCTAGCTGTGAGAAAAATACCAACGAGAAAATACAAAGTGGCAAACGAGCGTTTCAAAATATTTGTATGTATTTGTCATGTATAATGCATATAACACGACTTTACACAAAATACGTAAGAGACTGTCGTATGCAGATAATTAATTTTTTATTTTAAAGACGACAAGGTCGAAGGGGTGAGGGTGTTGCAGTTATTGATGGAATCCTGGTGCGTGTGATGTCGTTTGTAATATTATTTTATTTTTCATCGTCCGTGGATGGTGACAACTTGGTACAGTTGCCTGCAAAAGCTTTCATTGGAAATAATAATACTTCCCTGTCTACAAGTCCACTGTGTGCTTTCTTCTTAGTTATCTATCCCTGTCCTTTTTGCCGATTGAAAGAGATATTTAATGCCTATCTTATGTATAAAGAAAATTTGATTTGCTTTGACACAATAAATTGATTAAATAATTTGTTTTTTTCATTCATTGTAAATAAATAAATATTCTTGGACAATTCACACAGCGCCATCTAAACCCAAAGAAAAGTAAAAAAAAACAAAAATAGTATTGAATAATGTTGATGTTTCACAACATCAATACAATGTGTAAATGTCAGTTAAACAAAAAGTATTTCTTTTACATTATTATCATCATTCTAGCGGTCAGTTGGGCTTCTTCCGCGAACAGGTTTTTTTTAAAAGCATCTCCATCTAAGAGCATAGTTATAGCTTTTTATCAGGAGGGTTGTCGTAACGTGCGTTGCGGATTATTATATTCGCTGTTTAGTGATGACGCTGTAAAGTACATTGATACTTAGTTGAGTCGAACCAGCTATTTATCCCAGTAACGGACGTCGTTGTCTTGTTAAGTCCAACATTTGACCCATCGTTGTAAAACGATCGGAGTTTTGTTAAATCGCATTGGTGATAATCGAAGATTGTTCGTCGCAGTAATAAGGTACAGTCGTCCTGCTCGTTTGTCACTGAATAGTGCAAATAATTGCTGCTTCTTGCATCAAAAAATCACATGAGACACATTTTTCTAGACGATTGTACTGACACGAGTTTCTGTCGCGCTCGACTAGTAAGGGTTGGCGCATCGAAACAATTTCAAGTGCGTCATACGAACTCAAATTTATATTTCTTCTTTGACAGATCATTTTTCAACACATACTAAGGCGTGAACTTCAAAAAATAATGTTTACATTATGCGTGGCCCATCAGTAATAGGTAACTTAGTTCTTTTTATTGAGATATCTGTTGAGTAAACTTAAACAGAAACATATATAAATAATAAATATAAATATGCCCAAGCATAGTAATGCTGTGGCCCTTCCAACAATGGAACAGCACCTAGCGAAATCCGAAATAATAGAATAGCAATAATAGACAAGGAGGCAGCCGTAACAAACCTTGGCGGTAAAGCGACGCCGAGTGTCCGGCGAGCGGAATAAAGAAACGGCGGAGGCGGGGGCGGGGCTTATTCTAATCCCGGGCGACACGGACCTAACAGCGGGTGGGACACACGGGTTGGGGCGATGGTGAATGTTTTGGGATGGAAATAATAAGAACGAAATAAAATACATTTATTGCACATAGCACACCACGACACAATAACAGTTACAGTAAGCGTCTGTAGATCTACGCTGTTTATGTCTACGTTTTCTGCTGTTTACAGCCGTTTACAGCTTAGACTGCGTACAAAATTAGTTGCTGCAATAGCACCTACTGCGGACTACTCGTGCCGTACAGTACAAGATCATAAGTGCATTGAAATTTCAAGACAACATTTCCTTTACCGCTACAGCAACATTCACGGTATTTGGTGCATCTTTAGCCAACATCGGTTTGCTTTAATATGGGTGCATTAGCTGTTCCTTATGTCGAAAGGAGTCGTCGTTAATTCCCAGGGTATTTTTAAAATTATGAATAAAAATGTAATTCATGTTTGCTATAAAAACCATTAAACAACTACACAGTAGTGCAAATTAATATGATTGTTTAATTGCCAAACATTATTGGACATAGTATGAGAGGTCTAGCAGTAGGTTTTCATTACAGAAGAATGCGGTAACTGGCGCCCAAAAAATCAGGTAGATTTTTAAAAATGTACAAAAATACTGTAGGTACTTTCGATGCTCGAACCCAAGCTTGTCACTCCCAAGGCCAGTGCGTATAAGTCGTTATTCAAATCCCGTATGACACGGCGTGGTGCCAGCAGCTGATCCGGCTAAATGGTGTAGATTACACAGAAACACCATCAGTGTAGGAACTGTACAGATCTTAGGATCTAGGTACGTGAGGTAGAGATGCCCGTTCTGAGCAGGTCCTTGTTGAATTACAACGTAATCGCTGTAATGTTGATAATTTTGATGTGTGAAGAATTTTGGCTAAATTATAGTGAAATAAACTAAGGCGTTTCGTAAGTGTTTTGTAAATGCACGTGCTCAGCTTGTGAGTAGCGCATTCGTCAGGCGCACCCTTAGATTTTTGACTTTTCTATATTTTTAAATATATATAGACTATCCAGGCATTTGACCGCCATCTCACCTGGTGGTAAGTGACGATGCGGCCGGAGATCTATCCTCATTAATCGGCTATGTGTACTTAATGAAGTAGATATTATCAGAAATACAATTGATTAGATTTCGTTTTATGTGTCGGTGGATGAATGCAGGTCCATTCTTTTTATCTCTCTCTCTCTCTCTCTACAATTCATAGAAAAGGATTTTAATTCATTAAGTCGATAAAAATATAAAATTTGAATTTCCGGGTACCAAGTACAGCGGGCTAGCGGAAGATTTTTAGTGCCTTTCGGACGAAGCTCTCAAAATGTAAATTGAAAATTTAAACATTTAAGTATCAGTATGAACTCAGAAGCCATACGAAAAATAAATAAATTTCATTAAGTGAAAAAGAATCAGACTCAGCATTTTACAATTAAGGAACCAACGGCGTCAATATATACGGTATTCCTAAAAGAAATAGCTCAGAACCGCTCAGTATCGTGATTACATTCTACAAGTACAAGTCTGGACTATGTCGCATCACTATAATATTTTAGAGTAATCTCAACAATAGCTCCACAAACATGATCCGTTCCGGTTGGCTCGACACGGCCGTCAGATTCAATTATGGCAGCCATAGTTTATAATAATGGAAACAGCTTTCGCGGCCACAAGAGGAATGGCGGTTTAAATCAACTTTAAAGCTCGCGGCGCTCGATGCGAAAGCTGCATTTTGATCTGTCCTAAGTGTCGAGGAAAGCCCTTGAGTGAAGAGATATGAGTGCTATTGTTAAAGTACGAAATTTGCATATTATTTCGTTTAAAATGTTATTTTTTATTTTAATTGCGAATAAGTTACTAATTATGCTCTATGTAGTGAGCGTCGGTGGCCTAATTGGTTGAGAGGTTCGAGTCGTAAGTTAGAGTACTGGGTTCGAACCCCATTGCCGACATGTACCAATGACTCTTTTCTGAATTATGGACATCATTGAACACTAAGTATTGCTCTTAAGGTGAGGGAAAACATCGTGAGGAAACCTGCACATACTGGCAACTGAGGCGCAATCCTAATTGGCAATGGTCGTGCGCCGGGCGGTTTTGAGGCCAACTATTGGTCGGGCGACGTCCATCGTACGACCATGGTCGCACGACCGTTGCCAATTAGGAGAGCGCCTAACCGCGATCCAATCTAGTCAGGTTCCCCTGTTAACAGGGTTACCTGTTCTGCCTAATCCTGGATCATATCCTTACAGAAAACGCGTGACGTTATGTATATTCTAGGTATGTATAAACCTAACACATAAACGAATATTCCCACCACCGCGATCGTCCAAGGCCTCATTACGATTCCTCGCTAAAAAGACGAATGGCAAAGCCCTGTATCGCCACTGATTCTCTGTTTACCAACGCTGTTTGCCAACATGTCGCGACAGGAGTGTGACGTCCATCGCACGTAGCGTAACGCAATCAAGTTAATTTTTATTTACACTCCTTGATTGCAGGACAGTTTTTGCGACAGATACACAGATACGGACGGCGGTATAATTTAATTCGGGCGATGTTTGCTGGTGTCCGGCCCTTTGTGCTGGAAAGACGGTATTTGTGGGGCTTGTCTGGATTATATTTTGGTGTATCGTGGAAGTTTTTGGCTTGTTTGCTGGGAATTATGAGTTGAAATCGAAGACTGTGATTTTATTTGAACCTTTAGTAAAGCAATAGCTAAAGAGTTACCACCTTAATTTTTTTCTCTAAAATGTAGTGCAATGACTTGTCATTTCGCTTGACACATTACCGGCATATACCGGCTATATATTAAACTGTCATTGATTGAAAGAATAATTCTTGATTTTTATGTAAACAAAAATTTAGTTCAACGAAAAATTCGAAAAGTACTTTTGGGTCTATTTCATGTTTAATGAGATTGTCCTGATCTTTGCGTAGAATACGTGTTCGTAAATATTTTGTGTTTTTGGGAAACTAACCTAAAGTTTGTGGTAAATATATATGACAATTACCCTAATAAAACATAGGTATAACTAGGTGGTGACCATTTTACCTTTACCTGCACTGCCACAAAATTGTAGGAGGCCTGTGCTTAATAAAGCACTAGTGTATAAAAGTGTTTTAATCACAACTAAAACAAGCAATTAAGACAAATTAATGAGCTGAACTGAAACACACAAATTATTAACGAAATGATACAAGATCCACGTAAAATTCATTTGATCTGCTGTTATAATAAGTCGTAATTTCATTGTATTCTATTTTTCCATTAATAATGTCACTCTACTCAATTGTCATAATTGCTTTATTTAACATAGACCTCTTGAAACTTGGACAGCTAAAGATAAAATGGTCCTTGTTTTATTAGGGTTGATAGTCAATACATAGGTTATATTACCGTGATTTCAGGTTTCGATCCTGAAATGCCTAACTTTTCTAAAAAATTGTCGTACCTTGCAGGCTTTTCTCTCTAATATAGAATAATATATTTCTCTTTAATATATAATGTAATCTGTATTTTTTTCAGGTCTATGCCTTCGACCCTATTTCCTCTAAGCCGACAGCTAGGCGAAACAAACCTAATCCTAATCAATCACGAGTACAGCCCTAGTACACCCAAAGATGATTGCGAGCTCCTAAGCTTCTTCCTTTTTTCCTCGCAAAATCAAGAATCTCGCGTCGACGCACCGCTAAGCCATATAAAGCCTTTAGAAGGCAAAGATTGGTAAAATCGCCCTTATTGGCACGGCAAACAAGCTGCCGTACACAAATCAATTGTCTGCTAAGAGATTTCGTGGTGTTGTATCAGGCAGAAGTCTTTCCAAACTTAAGGGGCTGCATATATATTTTATGTACCTTTTATAGGAGCGTCGGTGTCCTAGTGGTAAATATATGTTATATATATTGATAAATTAGCATGTAAGGTATCTAACTTAATCCCATTCGTTGCGTATCATTTCGCCACACATCGCATGTATGCGACTCGTAAGCGAGAGGTACCGGGTTCGAACCCTACAGCCGCCATGTACCAATGACTCTTTTCTGAGTTATGTATAAAGTTGAACAGTGACCGATGCTCTTACGGTGAGGGTAAACATCGTGATGAAACCTGCACATTGAGGCGACTGAATGTGTAACCATGATCCATTCTCTTCAGGTTCCCCTGGTAGCAGGGTTACGGAGGTCAGATGGCAGTCGCTCCACTGTAGTTACCTGATCTGCCAAATCCTGGATCACGGTAAAGGACCCCGGAATCTCGTGCGTAGGAACACATACGGGACATGAACGCCAAGATGATAATATATATATTTTATTCCTCTAAGGTTGCAAACATTCTGACTGACTGAGAGTAAGTTGATGCATCTGGAAGATTTTTTAAATTACTGTGCGCAAACATTTTATGACAGTGAACTGACGACCTGAGTGATAAGTGGTCAACATGCCTATCACGCGAGAGGTCACGGGTTCGATTCCCGGCCGGCCAGTTTGAATTATGAATTTTAATTTCTGTTACGGATTAGTATCTGGGTTGTAAATAGTAAATAATAGTAAATAGTAATAGTAAATTGACTGTGTTTAAATAGAGACTTGTGACATGGCTGTACATCAGTAATTAAATGACATTTTTTTTTTGTACTATTATTTTTTCTATGAATTTATTATTGACAAACGTTAGCTGTATTATTATTGACATTATGAATATCATTATTTATTTAATTAATGACTAATCACTTCTTGAGGAATTATTATTATTTATATTTAATTATTGATGGATTGCTATAATTATTTTTATGACATTTGTTAATATTGGATTAGATACTATCACGATTGTTATTTTGAAGCAATTAATTTAAGTGACCTGTAAATTATTTTATCAATAAATCAATGTCTATGTCTATGTCTATGCTACCTATAGTTTTAGGTAAGTAGGTATATCATATATTTAAAACTATTATTTACAGTCTATCGGTTGTAATCGAACAGACATTATTAACTCAAATAGCTACAAAAACCCCGCAGACGTTCATAGAAACACCGTCTAGAGGTCTACCTGAAGGGTCAAGAAACCAAATTCTAACCGAACACTGTCTACCAATCGGGTCGTCTAGACATCGTATTTTATGCACCTCAAACCGAGTTCGGAACGTTCGAATCTCAGAAATCTTATTCCCTTAATTATTAAGCAATTCGAATATCTGTTTTATTTGAGGCCGAGCGGTGTCCAGTGGAGTGAAATATAGCCAACCTACGCTCGTTGTATAAGGTGACTAATGTTGTACACTCGTATTCACAAACACTTGCTTAACTAAGTAGCGTTACTGTACGTTCTCGCAATGCTCGTCTGCGAACACACTCACACATCACAGCCCATAATAGTCGAAAGGCAATAACCTCCCCTTTCCTACGAAAGGGGAGGTTATTGCCATAATCACCACGCTTGACTGGCGGGTTGAATATCGCAGTGTTTTCCATTGTTATAAATATGACAATGGAAAACGTTGCTTCTTATTTTCAAGCCTACGGATGTTTTGCCTGTAAAACTGCACTGCTGCGTCAAATTTACACGGTTGGTTCGTTCAATTTGACCGGTTGGATCCCTGTGCGTTCGCGCTCACTGCGAGACCTCATAGTAACGTTTCTGAATACAGGTGGTACCCACAGGGAGACCAGCTAGAACCTCCAAAAATACAAACCTACATACATCCTCATGCCTCAGCAAACTATACCTATAGAAAATGCTAATTTAATTAATTTTGACATGTGTATAAATATCTGCGGATGTGTGTGTCTGTCTGTGGTATCGTAGCACCCGGTTTTCTTTACTTGAAAGCCAATTTAATCGAGATGGTCCATAGCAACTTTTGAATAAAATCGGTTTAGTAGTTTAGTAAATATTGAAGAATATGTATATTTGGTCAAGGGTAATCTAACGTTTTCCGTCCGTCAGACGGGTATGTTACAATTTTTAGTGTGGCGGCCAGTTAGTGTCCGACCAAAGCTTCAGCTTGATATGATCTAAATTATCTTTCTATATCATACAGTCATACAAACCTTCAATTTTGGACAATATTTCTTAGAGCTTCGGCTTCGGCGTTCAGAAATGGATTTTCGATCGGACACTACGGGCAGCCAACGTGTTCACGCTAAACTCAACTGCTATTCCACACAAAATGCAACGCAAAACGTCCCTAATGAGCACAACAAAGCATTTGATTACCGAGCTCAAAAGAAGGCAGATGTCTCCGCCCAAATTCCTCTAATTTGACAATTCCGCACGCGCGCCCACGTCCAATACCAACCCAACTTCTCTATTCGGTGGGCAAAGTCGGAACTAGGGCGTTATTGTACTAAATTGACAGATTCAAACGCCGACCTCTTGTTCACTAGCAACGCCTTCGATTGAACAGTAAAGTTGGTGGTACTGTACGTCATTATTATCAATGCGATTGGAAAGCCCAGCCTCAACCGCCTAAAAGGAAATTATTAACGTTAACGATTCGGTTTTGTTTGTCAGAGTTACCTACTATCTTCGTTTGAGGCATTTGTCTGTAATTAGATTGGTGGACTCGGTTTGTCGAGTTGATTTGACTTTATTTGTTTTTCTTTCGAACGTTTACGGCGTTGTCTTGTATAAAGATATGTAAGACAATTTTGCAAAAAAAAATTAGTTTGGTTATATAGTTATTAGATTAGGTAACAGAGCGTCGGTGGCCTAGTGGTTAAGGTATCCGACTCGTAAACGAGATTTATCCGGTTCGAATCCCAGTGCCGCCATGACTCAGAACAGTTATGAACATTAGTTGAACACTAACCTGAACTGAAAATGTAACCATTATCTAATCGGGTCAATATCAGTGCCTGTTAACAAGGTCACGGAGGTCAGATGGCAGTTACTTCACTATAATTACCTGATCTGCAAATCCTGGATCATGGCCAAGCGGACCCCGGACTCGAGCGCGAGAACACCACCGGGACATTAATGCCAAGATAATTGTCTTTTTTTGTATCAGAGCAGGTTAGGTTAGGCTATAACTAACAAACCGAAAGAAAAATTCAGATAACCTTCGACCAAGTTTACTTCAATATTTTCTAAACTACTAAACCGATTCTAATGACCCAATGCTACGAACCATCTAGATTAAACTGACTTTCAAACAGATAAAACCGCAATCGGTCCATCCGTTCGGAAGCTAAGACGCCATAGACAGACACCCAAAGCCATAGATACTCAGATACACACATCAAACTTAATACACTTCCTTTTTTCGTCGGAGGTTAAAAAATATAATATTTACTAAATCTCTCCCACCTGTCTAGATTTAACCCTGTCTCAAAGCAATAGCAGAGCTGCAAGCTGTATAAAAGCTATTACTCCCAGGCTAGACTACTTGAGGCTCTAATGAATTTCAAGTGTACATTTCGCTTAAAATATAGAATGGACTAATATTAACGCAGCACTCGTCCGCTGTACAATAAATGTTAATTCTGTGAATGATGTACGGCCTGATACGATGGTAGGATCTGGCAGCAGGATCCGGTTTGAAAGGGGTTAAAGTTTCTGTCGTATTGAGTTTTAATTGTAGCAGCAGTGATGGGTGATGATTGTTGTGTTGTGTCATGTGTATGGAGAGTATAAAAATTCTATAAAGTATGCTATAATTAAAGTAAGTACATAAGAGTATAAAGTCCATTGACTCTATAAGAATAGTATAAAAAGAATAACCATATCAGTTAAAAGTCTGTACCCAAACACATTATACTTTTTTCTAAAAATAACTTTGTTATTTACGCAATTCCTGCATACAACGCCATTTAAAAAGACTTTAACTCGTATAACTTCAGCTTCTTTTGACTGCACCTATAATATATTATCTTAATAAATGCAGTAGGTATAATAAAAAAATTGAGAATAAAATAGGCCACCCGCTACTCTCTTCCGCACAATTCAACGCATAAGAACACAAAATTCTGAATAATTTTGTCGAACCGTATTATAAAAGATGGCGCCCCGACCCGACCGAATCAGACAGTGTGTCAGAGAGGGTGAAGTGGCTAATTGCTACCCCTAGCGAGATCGAGCCGCCAGTACAAATATTTACATCCCCAACGATCAGCCATACTTAACGATTTAAATTCAAATTTTATTGAAGCCCAAGAGCAGTGATACTTACGCCTTTTGATGAGGCTATCAATGGATCGTTTACTCACCTTTCTGCTGGGCTGGGTGCTATCTGGAAAGAGGTAAACAGGGGTTAATAAAACAGATAAATAAATAAAAAATACGATAGTCACCAGCGCTGACTGGTTTAGGATATAAAGATAAACGTTTAAGGTAAGATAGCGTTGTAAATACAGAAATATAAATAAATATGTATTATTACTGTGACAATCAAGCTAACCGGACCAAGCTAAGAAGACCGGGCGAAGTGGAGAAGAATTAGTAGGAAAGCGGACACTGCCCGAGGCCAGAATAAGCGCTAGGACGATGATGATGATTACTGTGAGGATCAAGCTAATATGGTACGTCATATATGTGATTACTCCAGCTTTCCACCTGATTAAGTTTCATCTGGGTACAATTTCAATGGGATACTTTCCCAACGGGACACTGTTTCAAACAGACACAATTTGTGATGGACACATAAGAATTAGAGTAGGTGCAGCAGTTCTGAAATGATGAGTGAATATGGAACATTTTGAATAATTACATATGTTTGTAATTGATCAACTCAAAAATTACTTCAGCGATTTTGTATTTGCCTCATGTCTGTAATTTTGCATCCGGAATACAACAATGCAAAGATTGTTGCTTGGCATCAGAAACAGATAATGTGGTGGTCACCTATCCAGGAGGACTCCACAAGCTTGATCTCCCTCAAAAAATCAGGATAGGACTCAGGATCTATCAGAACTCCTTCCACCGGTAACTAGCTGCCTAAGGCAGGGACATTTACGGAGGTGGTACCCTTCCAAACGAATTGAGTAAGTCTTGCCACTAGTAAAAATCTCTACTCTCTAGACGTCGTTCAATATGACAAAGTACCTCCCATACAGTTGTGAACGTGACACGGTTTATTACTTCGGCTATAAATTTGAACATGTTCAAATT
Source organism: Blastobasis lacticolella (assembly GCA_905147135.1). NCBI lineage: Eukaryota > Metazoa > Arthropoda > Insecta > Lepidoptera > Blastobasidae > Blastobasis > Blastobasis lacticolella. Next base: position 19,602,852 of record LR990050.1, read on the forward strand.
TTAACAAAAAGACATGCTTAGCACATATTCAACAGACTATTACTTATTATTAAAGAGACCTACCGGTAACAATGACAACGAAAAATCCTAAAAACGAGTACCTACAAAAAAGTCCGTCGTAACCGAACAAAAATCCCGACCGCCCTCGACCAAATCAAAGTTGCCACGAGCGAACTGCGACCTCCAACCTGTCAAAGCTTTGTCGCATGCCACAGCGCATACCGTTCCGCCGTTTGTTTTTAAACTCTTACTTACAAGACCGGATTCAAATTCAAGAAACTCGTTCCGAAGTTGGATCGCGTACGAGGCTTAGCAATCTTTGTGTCAAAGGCGCTTTTTGATTTATACTCCGCCTGCCATGAGATTCGGGCTGAGGAGGTTGTTGTGGAATTTTCGAGGTGAATAATTACGAGGAAGCCGGAGGAGGAGTCGGTGAGGCGGTTTGGGCACTTTTTCGTCGTAGTTGAGTGAGATATTTATTGCTGTGTGCTATGAATTTGCTAGCGACTTATAGAGAATTACCAGACGCAGGAATTCCGAGGCCGGACGAAGTGGAGAAGAAAGATCAGGAATACGGACTCTGGTAGATGTCGAGGTTGACCGCTAGGGTGGGTAATAACGATGAATTTCTAAACAAAGAATGACATTCTATGGTGATTTAAAGAATTCTCGACTATGGTAGCTTCAGTTGAACTGACTTATCTAACTAGGGGCAGATTTGAGGTCTTGCTATATGATTTCGTGTGCCAGAATTCGTATTTTGTTAGCATCGACAGGATAAATAAATAAATAAATAACAAAAAATAAATTAAAGACACTGTCATATAAGAATATAAATTGAATTTACATCAAATTCTAGACCACGTTGCTTGCATGATTACGCACGTTCTTTAATTTTTTTCCTACCATTACATTCCAGCAAAATAGCCCGGAATTTATGGTCCAAATTGTTCATTAACACATGTCTAGACTCCGAAACCCGTACGGTCCCGAACACAGTTTTAATTTAGATAAAGCGGCCGATAGCTGTATCCCGCGGCATCCGCAACTCCTTTGTGAGATCAAAACTTGTACCCGCTCACCTTTTTACTTCCAATACAATAGAACTCGCAAGTTCGCGCTCAAATAGTAACTTAGACAAAAGAGGGAGGAATCAAAAGTAGTTCTCTCTAAGGGTGTTACCTCGGGCCGCTACCATTCCAACTGCACAAACTTTCCCACTTTCACGTTTCCTTTATCCGAAAGTGTTCTGTTAAATTATTTTTTTTTTCTTCTTCTTATTCGCTTTTTTCTCGCTTTATGACGCGTGCGATCGGCGGACCCTGGAATGGAACTCGTGACTTTCACAAGAACGTCTCAAGTTTACTTTTACGACTTTCTCCAGGTAAGAACAAGTTAGTTAGGTTATTCAAGGAGCATATCACTCGTATGTCACAGCGTACTCGTTAGAAATTATTTGCAAAGAAGTGTCGTTATTAAACATGTTATAGTGTAGGAATAAAGACAAAAACCGTAGAAGGCCTACTCCAACTTACTAAGAAAGTATATTGAAAAATCGAACCTCTCTCGCTTACATGGGTACAAACAACTTATGAAAAACCTTTCAAGCAAATCACTCTTTCCTAAAGACAGACAGTCAGAAACAGCAGATTTGTTTTTACTAGAGACTACGATTTATTTTAGAAAATAAATTTAAATAATGTAGTCTAGGTCTGAGTGGTTCAGAGGTCCCGGGTCCGATTCCCGGCCGGCCAAAATGATGAATTTTAATTTCTCCCCCTGGACTCAACATAGTGTTGTGTGGTGAGCTATTGACAGGTGAGACAAAGCTAAATATTCATGAATTATTAAATCTAGCGACGAAATATGAAACATTTAAAAGACCACCATAACTAGTAGGACAAAGCCCCAAACTCCACGAGTTCTGAAACATCCATCGAGCAATACATAGTTTCGGAGAATGAGTGCAATCGGGCGAGCACTAATTTCGGCAACAAAGGGTCCCTCCCGCTGGCAATTTGGACGAATTTCGGCGAACCAAAGACAGTTCGGCAAAGTTCCCCCGCTCCGCAGATGCAGCGTGATTGACTTTCGAGACGGGTTATCCCGAGAGGTAGGAACCCGAATTGTCTGGCTTAAACAAATATAAAGGGCAATAAAAAGTTTCAGCGGATGCGTCTTGGGCTCTGTTTCGGCTCTTCTGTTTCACTTTCTAAACTAAATCGGGGACATAATTAATCGCTATTCTATTTCGTCAAAGGATAATGTCTACATTTCCAATGAGCAGTTTTCCAATATTTCCAGTATTTTCAGTTTTCAAATATTTAACAGTTATGTTTATATTAATAAACATTTGATTTTTAAGTTTAGTATTAGTTAGCTGCATGAAATCACTGCCACCATCATATAGATTAAAAAAAGATTACCAAAATTTTAGGAGCGCCATCTATTGATGCTTTTTGAAACCAACTATCAATACCTACTGGAAAACTCCTCATTGTGACAATGACTGCGACGCCCGATTATTTATCAGACACAATCTTTTTTGCATTATCGATTTCATATTTGATTGTATGTAGTAATTTTTACCTCGATATTTCGACGCAGTTGCATGCGTCATGGTCACGAGTAGACTCATGCCATGACGCATGCAACTGCGTCGTTTTAACCGTGGTAAAAACTCGATAATATTTGCGATGAAAGTGTAGTGAATAACCATGAAAGCCTTTAAACCTACATGTAAACGTCCATAGGCTGCGGTGACTGCTTACCATCAAACCGACCGTATGTCGTATCTGCAGCTTGTGATTGTGACACTAGATAATTTCTGCCTACTCCTATGGAATTCGAGACCATGTAGCCATGTTCCTTACAACTGGATACAATTTATAAGTAAACCCAAAGGTAAAATAATATTAAAATTGGACAAAGTGAAGAGACGAGAGTAAAGTGAAGTGGGTCGAACAGGGAGGAAGAATATTCTGGAGCTTTCAAATAATGACCAAATTATGTGGAATGCATTGACGTGACCGATTTCCATCCACCGGGATTTGAGGTAAGTTTATCATAAATAGTAATGCTGGTATCGCAGGGCACGCACGGTCACGCACGGTATGTATTAGTAGTATGTAGTAGTGCTGTATTATTTGATGTCGCTCTGAGTGTTTGAGGTATACGACTCGTAAGCGAGAGTTTACGTATTCGAATTCCACTGCAGCCATGTACCAATTACATTAGTTGAATGCTAATCGATTTTTTTACGATGAGAGAAAAATTCGTTATGAAACCTACACATTCTGGCGACAGAATGTGTAATCATGATCCAACCTAGTCAAGTTCCACTTGTAGCAGAGTCACGGAGGTCAGATGGCAATCGCTCCACTGTTTGATCTGCCAAATCCTGAATCATTGTCAAGGCGGACCCCGGGCCTTCGTGCGCGAAAGCACAACCGGGACATTAACACCAAGATGAATTAGTGTGTATGGCGCTCCTAATTGCGTATCCTAATTGGCAACGATCGTACGACGGACGTAGCCCGACTAATAGGAGACCTCCAAACCGCCCGTCATACGACAATGACCAACCAATCAACCAATCCATGACAATGATTGACCTGTCAATGACAATGAATGACCAACCAATTACTAACTAGTTATTATTAATGATTAACCAATTTCTTTAAATATTGCATGCCATATTCTGGTAAAGTGTGATAAGCCATATTTTGAAGCAATAAATAATTCATTCATTCTTTCATTCAATGATCGTACGACCACTGCCAATTAGAACAACGCCTACGTGTATTAAGCCACACAATTACTCCGAACTCGCATCAAAATGGCTGCCGAAAATATCCAATTACAACGCCCCTCGAGACAGCACAGGTAGCACTAGTAATTCTTACACCAGCGACCTTAAAGGTTATTCATTAATTACTGATGCTCGTGAAACAATATGGCGGGTGCTCCGTGCTAGAGGGTGCTCCGATGCTCCCAGAATCAAACTCTCGGCTGCCATCAAGAGCAAAATTAATATTGATGCTGCCTCTGGTTCAGATGTTATCTTTGCCTTTAATAACACAGGGGTAGCAGTGAGTGCTTCTTTATTGCCTCCGAGGGTTGGTGCAGTCTTTGTTAAAAGCTCTAAGGAGGGTGTGCTTTAATTTGTTTAAGTTCCGATTTGGGTCGGTCTAAATGCTGTTGGTGCTGGGTGCAATTGAGACAAGCAACGGTGTGTTGCAATAAAATTGTAGGTGTTGTAAATTTGTACTTGGCATGAACAAATTATGTTCCGCAGTCCTTTCATTTTTTAAATTTATTTTTTAGCCGTTTTCGAAACTTACCTAAATAAAAATATTACAACATATAGGTAGCATTTTTAGAAATTACTTGCGAGTAGCGAATATTTTTTAATTTATCTTACAAAATCATTGTAACTTTTTTAAGGAAAAGTAACGAAACAACTTTGTACTGCAATACAATAATAAATGCATTATAATAATATGACAACCAAATCTCTGTAATCCGGGATACTATTTTTTTTTTTCAAAATAATTTCCGTGGCTTCAGAAACATCAACCTCACAACCCACAAACTTACAAACTTTTCCTCTTTTTATTAGTATAGAAATTAAGGTCTCTACTTAATTTCCTTTTTAGAAAGCTTGATATTTTTTAACTACCCATTTAAGATTCACCGTGGTACCAAACTAAGTTCTATATTGCAATCATTGTAAATAACATAAATAGAAGACACATTTTATATGTTAATCCTAGACTTAACCCTTGGGTAAGTATTCGGACCATGTTTAGACCAAATTCAGAAACTCAACCTACATATTTTTGCCAATAAAAACAGTCCAAACAATTCAAGGAAAAAGGAGCCCTTGATCGCAACACCATCTGTAGGCTTATGTGAGCCTAATCAATCCCGTATTTCACCAGCTCAATAGAAAGGTTAATCTCCTTTAATATCTTTATTTAATTATCCGTTACGTTTTGCTCCACCTCGGGACAAAGCCTCCTATCTCGACGCCATCGGTTCCTGGTTACTGGGGTCACAGTGCGTTTGAGAGGGACAGTGGAATAGCGTCAGATGCTGTCTTGGTTTGCGATGTTTACCTAGTGATTAAATCTCAGGCCGTTTAAGATATATAATAAGGATAATATTATGTAGGCCTACTGGAAGAGGTTTCTTTCTTGTAATAAAAAGTGAAATATAATATTTATTATATGTTTTATCTTTTGTATAAACTGTTAAGTGTCAAGATGATGAGAAACTAATAAATAAAATTAAAATAAATGTAAAAAGCCACCAGGAGCCGGGATCGACCGCATCGAAAGAGTAATTTATAGTTAGATCACAGGCACAGATGTCGGCGGCGAATCATAGACATCAGCTAGCTCGGCTTCGTAATTGTCACACGCGTGTGAGTAAATAGAACTATGGACGCCATTTCATAAATGTCGTTCCACTAGCGTCGTGGTCTACTGAACAGATAAATTGTGGATACTGTAAGTTATTATAAAAACATTGTTCGAAACTTTATAGATTTAAAACCCTTTTGTACAGGGTTCGAGGAAACTGAATGTTTAGCGGTTAACCGTCTCCTTAATTTGTACTACCGAGACAGATTATGCCGTTGCTTCGACCTACTGTGTCACTGTCCAGTGGCAGCAATTAATTAAGATGGACCATTGTCGGGCTTTATAAAGCAACGTTATCTGGTCACGCAATGTCTTATTGGCGACGGAAAATAATCTGATAATTAGTTTGCGGCGCGAACGTAGAGCTGGGGATGATCAGAGGCGGCGTTAGACAGAGATTGAGTATATTAAATTGGAAATAGATGCCTGTACCTGCCGGTATCAGGAAAACAGCCCCGTGGGCGATCCAAGAAGCGATGCATTGATACCACTGAGTTTATGTGAGAGCCAACGGCTTACGACGCGAGGATGCTGAAGCGGAGAAGAGTGAGTAGGAAAGCGAACATTGGCAGAGGTCAGGATAAGCCCTAGGTCAATGATGATGAAATTGGACAAAATTACATACACATAATAAGACTCCTGACAAGGCAGAATTTATGTAAATACTAGCTTTTGCCCGCGACTTTGTCCAGCGTAAATTCGTTTATAAAGTTCCAGACCCGATACTGCGGGAAACACATTAGATTTCGGGATAAATTATTGATAGCCCATATGTTATTCGGAAATCCATTCTATAGTTTTTGTGTATAGTAATAAACATCCTTACAGACTTTCGCATTCGCCTGTCCATAATTTCCGTAGTCTATGCAGTAATGTATCTCTGATCTTTCCAGTTGTAGTAGAAACTGAACAATAAAATGTGTCTGGCGCAGATAAAATATGTTTCAAACGAAATTGAAGCCCACTGGCCAGGGGCTTTTATTACGAAAGAGGCGAAATGATATTACCCATTTTATATAACACGAAAATTTCCATAAAATATAATGAAAGACATTAAGGAAGAAAGAGGAGAAAATTGCCAAGTTGCCACTTGACAATTCCCACCACTACAGTCACCACTACTCTATTACTAACTACGCTTGAGAATTTCAATTTTGATGCATGACGTTGGTATTCCTTGTTTCTAAACTATTCGTGAAAAATTAATGAATTTTGCATGACGAAAATCAAAATTGAAAACCGTTTGACTCGCAGCGATCTGTTCAAAAACAGAGCCCTGATAGTCCGCTCGTCCCAGCATCAACCGCCGCTGACTCAACGCAAATACCTCATTCCAGACCCAAGACACATGTCAGGACGCAACTAAAATAATGAATAAACAAAGGGAAAAGAACGCACCCCTGCTGCCGAAGCGTAGCCTCCTCGATAAATCTGACGCGGGCGGATTATGACGACTTATTGTCTCCAATGATGGCTCCCAATCGGAGGAATGAAGGAATTCCCTTTTTTCTTGTCTCAAATATTGTTTTCCCGCTCGGGAAATTGTCTTTGATGCAGCCATTGATGAAATATGTCGAATGTAATCGCGAAATAATAAGCGAGTTTTCTTGGTTTGCCGCCCGGTGAAGGTTATTTGTGTATTGCTTTTTTGTCCTTGTTTTTGTCACCTCTGATAAATCTTAAATTGATTATTTGAAATTTTGGCAATACACATACGCACAAAATAATTTTATGTTTTAATACTTTAATGGCACAGGATTCAAAGATATTCGATATTTTATACTCTATGGCTTTATATTGAAAATTATTTTACCAGTAGTTTCCGGACATTGCAAGCATTGGCGCAAGCACGCTGCCACTAGACCCATTTAGCTTTTGACATGTTCAAAAATATGTTTATTTTTACAACAATAAAAATAAAACTGCATGTTTTTGTGCTTGCATGTATGGAGATGGTATTTAATTATTTTAAGTTCCGCGATAAACGAAGGTACGATCTTGTTTGTGTATTTTGTTGACAGACGCGAAAGTTGATCCGACCAAAACGTATCTCGGTCCCCATTTACAAAACTGCAGATTTATTACCCAACTTCCTCTGCTCTTGGCGATATTGTATCTCTTAAAATAAATTGAGAGAGAACGCTAAAAAAGTTACTCAATAAAAAATCTATAAAACTACCCAATCTTGCACAATGGGGATGACTTTTCCTTGTGGCGTAAGAAGGAAATTTATTTAGGGGGAGGTCCCTTATTGCTTGGATCTAATGGGGAATCTATGGAGGCGCCGGCCCATACGTGAATCGCCATAAGACGGTTAAATGAAGTGTAAAATTAGGGGGTTTGCGGTATTGACCGAAGGAACTCCATAAACCCATCGGACTCGCCCATGCGATGTCAATACAGTTGCATTAAATTGCATGACTGAGGAAGAATAAGGTGGATTTGAAGTTACTGTTTTATAGAGACGTTCTATTTCTATGTAAAAATTTTGTGAGATATTAGTTATTTTGTCATCGTAGCCAGTGAAACAATAATGTTTCAGCCTGCCCTACGAAAAAGAGCTGTAACTTTTATAGGTGTCTCAACAGAATAAGTCTAGACTTATTCTGTTGAGATACCTAGGTATCTCTATCGGGTTCTCGGTAGAAGGCGTTGGTCAACCTCGCTTCACCAAAGGAATATGAGGCACCCAAGTGGCGAGCTCGTTGCGGTGCTAAAATTCGAGTAGACAAAGTATAAAATGGTCACCCATTCAGTTCAGCGACCGTTGCTTAATCTTGGTTAAGGTTAGCAACGGTCTCGCTAGCACGCTGCCTCTACACCAGTGTCTCTTCTTAATAGAATAGATCTAGGTATTTGGTAGTGAAAAGAGAAGAAGCAGGGTTGAAAATGTATGAGATAATATTACCGTCATTCTTCGAAACTTATAAGAAAGGATTCTAAAACTGAGTACTTAACATTCTCCACGTACAAATCCTACAAATTCTCCTATTTAAAATAGCGTCAAGCTTTGACCTTTACCAAAAAGTGACACTTTCAAAAACTCCAATCGAGACCTTCAGTAACTTTTCCCTTTGTGTGTACTACCGCTTGTACAACGGTGTTTGTTCTAAATAACTGTTTGACATGATACCTATAGCTACATTCTATCATCGCACCGCTCGCCACCGACAGGGAGTTCATCCTCTCACCTTGGAGCCAAATTGGTCGCTAACTGTGCGGTTCCAAAGGAGCTTTCTCCCACGCACACTAAGGTTGTGGAATGAACCACCTGAAGAGGTTTTCCCTGGAGAGTACTACATGGAGTTCTTCAAGAAAGGCGTTAAAAGGATTTTACGGAGTTGGCAATGCGTGGGTGATGCCCCTGGTAATGCAAACGTCCATAGGCTGCGGTGACTGCTCACCATCAGGCAGACGTAAGCTTGTTTGCCACCTTAGTAATAAAAAAAGGAAAAAATAAAGAAACAAGAATTAACACCGAGTATTACACCGTACAACCCACGAGGCAGTATTCCAAAGCGCCTACGAATTCCGCTGGAATCGCAATAGCTGTGCGTTAATTATCATAGTCTAGTGCGTTAACAAGAACTCGTCTCCAGTACCGGTGAACACCGAAAGCTGAATAGCAGCCAGGTAACATTGGAAATGTGGATGCATTCAGAGTAGCGACAACTACTGGCTTCGGTGGGGCGATGGAAAAAGTTTCGCTATCGCTGTTTTGATTTATTAATGGTTTGTTTTGGATTTCCCGTTCTTGAAGCTGAGTGGGTTTGGAAATTGAGATCAGAATATAGTTTAACACGGGTTTTGATGGTTGTAACTTGTAACGATAGTCAGTAGCAAAAACTATAGAATTCAACCTAATATAAATACCTATAGAAGCAATATAAAAAGAATTAAAGTGGTATAGTGGTACATTCAGTGAAAGAGTTTCATCAATACTATTTTTTGAACGATAGATTTACTATTAATAATATCCTCTCCCTCCTCTAAGATGAACATTATTGCACCACTATGTAAATCTGGGAATATTGATACTAAGGAATCGATATCATAGATTATCGATAGCCAAACTATCGATACTAGTTCAGCAACACAAACCTAGATAACTGCGAGATTAGTCTCGAGCCTTTCTAGCTTTATTTGTGGCGATTAATTGGCCTCGAGTCCCGTTTAGAAATACCCTCGTTTAAGGATTTTTTTATCTTGCACCACATTGTGTGATTGGTTGGTACTAGTTAATACTTTACTAAATTACGATCTGATAGTATGCCAATCGGGTTTGAGTAAAAGAAAGGAAATAGTCTTTAATTTATTTATTGTGGGTAGAATTATTTCTTTTTTTTTATTATGAAATTTTTATGACAAGAATTATGACGGCGTGGGTGATCCAGAACATAGATTATTGGTAGTTACTTATTATTTAAAAAGTGTTCCAACAAATATAAGCATTGTCGACAGAGGTCTTTTAACTATCTCTAGGACAATATAGCATGTACAACAAAGTAATTTATTTATTTATTAAATCTTCATGCACAAAATAGTACAAAGGCGGACTTAAAGCGTAATTTTTGTTTTGTCTTCTTCTTAAGATTGTTATACCAAAACAAAACCAAAATATCCTAATCAGTATTTATGTACAAGCAAAATAATAATGTTAACAATAAAATCTGCCTCAAAACAAAGCAGCCAAATTAAGATGTAACCCTATCTTCATCTAGGGTTTAGATATAAACCGCAGGTCACCTAGGTCACTCGCTGCGGGCTGAACGACCTAGGACCCTAGATCGCCGGCGTCTTGTGATGTTATCTGGCTCTTTGTTTGTTAGTGATTAAGATTAGGTTTCTAAGATTTGCTTGCCAAATGTTTGTGAAGTAAACAACAACATCTTTTTGTCTTGTTACATGGGTATTTCGGTGTATATTTCTACTTGGTATTAGGTGTAACTTCGCCAGTATAAGTCCATGTTGTTGACTTGCCTGTGTATTAAGCGGTTCTTTAGACAAGGGTTGCCTTGTAGAGATCGCATGGTGTTCGCAATAACGGTAATTTTACATTATCAATGGCGTGGATGGGGGTTAAATGTCTGTATCTATACCCATCTCTGATCTAAATAATCATTATCATCTTGGCATCAACATCCCGACTGTGCCTTCGCCCGCGAGAGTTTGCACCGCCTTGCCTATGATCACGATGTTTTCTCTTACCGTAAGAGTATGGTTAATGTTCAGCTAAAGTATTAAACTAATAAAGAAAAGCCATTGGTACAGTATTGGGGGTTCTGGGTATCGAACTCGATACTTCTCGTTTACGAGTAGGACTCGCTAGCCAAACAGCGATGCTCTCTCCATCTCTGATCTATATCACGGGGTACCTACATATATTTATTAGCGTTAGCTCTCACAAATACATTACACTCTATAATTGAATTCCATATTTATTAGATTATTATGCCAGCACGAAGAGATTAATCCCTGTATCAAAAATAACAGTCCAAAAAAAACACTACCGGATATAAGTACTGACCGCCATATTTTTTTTATTATCAATGGGCTTTCATTTGACCTCATAGATATATAAAAGATTCACCACAGGTTAATGCCATTATTTTGCAACTATTTTACAACGAAAGGTTGCCAATAAACTAGACTCTTGTAAATATAGCACGAATTAACATTCTTTTGAAAACGAATTAAGCACTGACGCGAAGAAAGAAACAGAACAAGTAGGGTGGACATGAAAAATTGCGGATTTGAAACTACTCCTTTTTTCAACAGATCAGAAAGGAAGCAAGCAGATCACTTGAGGGTGGAAGGTTGAAGGTGGAGGTGATCCACAGCCCCTGGATATGAGTTATACTGAAACCATTACGTTGTTAGTCTCAAAGACTCAACGAAAATATTTTTTATTTATGTTTCAAGTATTCTAAACAACTTTTCAAGATGAGCATAAAATTTCAAAGCATTTTTAGTTTTCTTATAGTCAACATACTCAACAGAATACTTTTGTGGCATTTAATGTACGATTTATCACTATCAACATATTTTCTGCATCAGGGTTCACACTCAAACTCAAAAACGTAATTTTATTGAAATAGGATTAATAAATCTCTTAACAAACGTCGAATAACTATAGTAAAACAAGGGTAAATAAGATCCTGAACATAAATTTAAATTAATTACCGCCAAAGTGGGACTCGAAACCGCGTGGAGACCGATATGTTGACCATTGGGTACCGGTTCTGGTGTGCAATGCTGTTGTTATTATGTTGCAATGTAACTGTGATGTTACTATAACTACGTCGAGGTATCGAGTCAGTTCCAGCATCATCCCAGTTAAATTGCAGTTAAAGCATTGTTCGACCTTTGACACGTTTTCGTTGACAGAATTGAAGGCAGTTTGACAACTAAGAAAGATGCATCTTAGTAATTTTTTTATTTTTTTATTGGTGTACCAACAGCCATATAAAACCATAATGCAATTAAAGTACCAGAAAACGAATTGTGAATAAGTTCGAACTCTTGAAAGTTGCAACTCAACATCTGTCATTTGAATAACAATCACACGTTTGACATGCGATGCAATTGTAATGTTACTGCAACTGAGACGATTTCCGTACCAGAATCGAAGCCCTGAGCCACTCAGGTCATCAACAAACAGTCACTCCGTGACTTATGAGAATTTGAGAATGTTTCGTGTCACTGAAACCCATAAAAGTAAATTGCACTTCGATAAATTAATACAAGTATAATTTTAAAATTTTTAAGCCGGTGAAATTCTTAACAGCATTGAATGCATGGTCACCCCACGAGGGAAGTTATGCGCGTTGCCAAGGTTGAAACCAAACAGGGGGTTGGGGATAAAAAATCGCTTTTTTAAATAGGTTTTGTGGTGCGAAGTGATTTAATGATCTTTGCCGCGATTCCCATGCAGTACACGGCGTGACGAGCGATTTTTTATTTGTAATTGATTCTTGGGGGGCTTTGAAAGGGCCCAGGAAGGGGGGTCAAATTGAAATTCCTTGCGAACGTGTGCTTTGAATGGCAATCCGGTGTTGTTGGATTTCTAATTGTAATGGGTTCTAGGTTTTGTGATAATGGCAGTCTTTATTGTCTTATTGGTACCTACGACGCAATGATAAATAGCACTGTCCCTGAAGCCAGAGATGTATATAAAGGTACACATTTTGTCATAGGTGCAAATGTGTCCTAGCTCCTGAGCTAGGCTGTATCTATTTGTTATGTGACTCATCAGTAGAACCCCAAGGGGCCTTCGATGTAGCTTATGTTATGACGACAGTTATCCATCGATATAATAATATGACGATTAATTAAAAAAAAAAAGGCATTTATTACACATAGCACACCACGACACAATAACAGTTACAATTACAGACAACGGACACATTAAAATTTAAATATCTTACTTAGAAACCGATGCCGTCCGAAGCACGGAGTAAAGTTATATACTTACGTAAATATGCATTTCATGCAATAATATACAGTCACGGGGTGTCAGTCGTCTCCCGAAACTGTTCAACCAGTCTCAGGGTCCCCAGCGGAAAACCTTGGTCAACCTTGCTTCGCCAACGGCATTAGGAGGCACACCTAGCCAGTTGCGAACTCGTTGCGGAGCTGAAGTTCGCCCAGTTTAATAGTACGAAACGGTCACCGATCCAGTTCCCGTACGCGTGCGTGCTTAACTTCGGTTATCGGTCTCGCGATTTGTTCAACTCTCTGTCTGATCTAAATGTACATTATACCCAATTAGGCTCGCCTTGTACGCACGCCGAGCATAAATAACAAATAACATTTAAAAGGGTAATTCCTATTCAACTGCGATTCGAAACCGATGCCTTGCTCAGATCCAACAGAAGACCAGGCGAAGACACAGCCTCACTAAGTGTTTTGCCGTGTAACGTAGCCGCAAAAAGTGGAGGTTTGAATCCCTTGCCTAATAAACAGGTGATATAATATGCAAAGTGGCTCCGATTCGTCTTAGTGTAGCGACGTAGTTGTAATTCTCGTTTTCAAACATTTTATGGTAGATTTGAGGACTTTAGAGTAGCGACGAGGTGCATGGTAAAAGCTTGTTGTAATTCTCGTTTTCTACATTTTATGGTCGATTTGAGGAGTGGATTAGGAGCTTCGGTGGGCGAGTGGTTAATGTACGACTCGTAAACGAGAGGTACCGGGTCTCGATTCCCACTGCGGCTACCAATGACTCTTTCTGAGTTATGCAAAACACGATTTCATCACGATGATGAAACTTGCTCATTCAGGTGACTGAATGTGTAGTCATAATCCAATCTGGTCTAGTTCCTCTGGTAGCAGGGTCACGGAGGTCAGATGGCAGTCGCTACTCTGTAAAATCTCTAAATCCTGGGCGGAGGGTAATTATATGATCTGTCAAGTCCTGGGTTAAAGCGGACCCCGGGCCCTCGTGCGCGATAGCACAACCGGGATATTAACGCCAAGATGATGAGGATTGGATGGATACCATTGCCTTATGTCATCGTATTATTTATTTCTGTCACCTAGTTTTTATGCTAATCCGTGACAGACAGTAAGCAGAGAGTCCACTTGATGGAAAATGTCATGCAATTACAGGAATGAGTTATCACTTTCCATCAGGTAGGCTGTCTGTTATAATACCTTATCCTTTAAGCCGGATCACAATAATGCAAGCATTGTTTCTTGGCGAGACATAGTCTAGGTTGTGATCCACCGCGTGGACTCCTCAGGTTTGACAGAGTCCTATATCGTATGGATCAATCGTATTCCTATATAATCTAATTCCTGCGGTACAACTTTTATTTGGCAGGGTATTACATACATTTGCTCATCATTCACTTATTCCAAGAATAGCTGTACCACAGATTGCATAGAAAAACGAGTTTAGGTTTAGTCCAGATTAAGATCGTGGAATAGACATATAGCTAATAAAGACTCGGGTATAGAGTGTCGTTTGGTGGAATCTGTCCTAAGAAGATTAGGATGTATGGGTACAGTAAAACAGATCTAAAACCTAAATCGGCTCCAAGCGGCCGTCGCCGACCAAACCCCCGCAACTCCTATTACAACGTTGCCTTTTTAATCAGCAATCAATTGAATTAATTAAAACAAAACAGGCTATGCACCAGTGTTTGAATAGCTGGGAAGTTTCCCAATTTCCCGGGGGAGTTCAGAAACTTGGGGCTATCTTCTACGATAAAATTCTTTGTTATAAAATCTTAAAAGGCCATTAGTTATATTGGGAACGGTTTAATTTCTGAAAGGCCCGCCCGCGGCGCGGCGATCGGCAAATGTAATTGGTTTCTCAACTTTGTATAGAGCTACTTCATATTTCTGTTCGCTAGTGCCTATTTGGAGTGAGTAAGGTTTTTAGAATTGGCTTTGCTTGAAAGTATCAAAGGAAAGTTACCTATAGTTTAAAAAGTCACAGAGAATTTATTTATAATGGGGATTCGAATGTTCATGGGATAAATGGAACAAGATATTTATTAATACACAAATATGTATAGCTATAACTAGAGTAAGCAAGTGATATAGGTTTTAAGACTTTCGTAGTTATTCACTACACTTTCATAACACATATTATCGGGTTTGTTACCACGGTTAGTATTGTTTTTACCTCGATATTTTGACTCAGTGCATGCGTCATGGTCTCGAGTAGACTCGAGGTGAAAACAACACTAACCGTGGTAAGCAACTCGATAATATGTGTGATGGAAGTTAAAGATAAATTATACTAAAATATCAAAGCAGAAGAGACTCTGTGGGGTACCTACCGTACGTAAAAAACCATAACAATAAACATTAAAGTAGAAATTCGTGGACAAAGTATTGCCTTTTAGTAATTGCTTATTATCAAACGAGTCGTAAGCTTTCTTGCCAGTTAGTAGTATAAAAAACCTGTATACTTCCAACAGATAACTTACAATTTCTATGAACAAAAAAACAACACAAGTCACCAGAAACAATAGAGAGACACTATTAAACTTCGCGCTGAATTTCTCTACTAGAGGAAATTCCTACAAATCCACCTGGGAGTGTTTCATCCAACGGCTGGTATGACAAATACCTTCCATATATCTCCGGGTGACCTCTTACTGAGACAATGGATGGCGATTTTACACTCCTTCGCCCGGAGTATTGAATGTGACTAGACATTGGAAGTTAGAACGCTATATCAGGGGTTTTCAATCTCTCTTTTCAATACTCAGATAACATTTATCTGCCCGATAACGTAATATACTACCAAATTGAAACACACTGTAATTCCACTTGTTAAAGTAACGACACGATATCCTTTTAGTCACGTAATAACTTATCAAACTGATATGTTTTACCTGAAGATTGAAAAAGCAACTATTATTGATCTTAAGTGTGCGGAGAGGATAGAAGGCTTAATATATAATGGGATACGTAGGCTCTAATTTTGTTGGTTTAACCAACTAGTTTACGTAGTTTAAAAACTCCCGAGAAATATTTAGGTGTAAAAATAATACAAAAAAAAAATGTCAACTTGAATTTATATTTTCCTATATTCTATATGATATTATCTATGCATTAATTTATATTGTCAATTTATTTGTTACTAACATTTATGCCCATTTTCTAAAGGTTACTAACATGGAGCGAAATGTCACTAATACAGGCTTTTTGTCAAGCTTAGACATCAGTCTTGTTATATCCAAGAAATTTGCATAATGTAAACTGTAAATTACTGGGAGATATTAAACTTTTTTATTTCATACCACGTAGGTGGCAAACAAGCTTATTACTATTTATATTTAGCAACCTTATCCATAAATCAAAGTAACCCAAGATAGGTTTTAGGACCACCAATTACCGCATGCTAGTAACCAATTTGAACCTCCTAAATATTTTGCATCGACAACAGCATTCACGAGTTGACTACAACAATAATTTCGAGTATGTACGCGTAACAAACGAGTACATTGGTGTAGCTATTCCTCATTAGCATCAATAATGCAGGCGCAAGACGATTTGGCCCGAATCTAACCGTGTGAAGACGCAAGTGGTATTCGCTTTGCATTTACACCGTTGCGAATAAGGATGCCTCTGTTTAATCAATTAATCATTCTTCTTTACACATTCTAGGGAGTAGTGGGGGCCGATGCTTGCAAGGCTCAATCTATGTGTATGGCGTAGAGTAATACAGAAATCATGCAGCAATCGCGTACGTCTGTGTGGGCTCTTAGTTGTAGTAAAATATTTCACATCAATAGCCTTATATTAGACCAGAAACGACGTATAAATGTTTTTTTTTTTTTTATTTACTTTAGTACTATGATTCTCTTCCCCACCTCCTAAATATTGTCAAGGTTGTCTGGAAGAGATCACATTAGTGATAAGACCGCCCTTTGTACTACCTACCAAATTTTTTGTATCTGTACTTGTGTTCTCTGGTGTGCAATAAAGAGTTTTGTATTGTATTGTAATATTGATGACGGCATACTCCACTAAAGTGGAGAAAACTTAAGTATTTAACAAGTAAGCAATTATTCATCATCATAATCCTAGCGTTTGGCCCTGCATCTGCCAATGTCCGCTTTCCTACTCATTCTTCTCTACTTCGCCAAGTATTCAGCATCCTCGCCTCGTAAGCCGTTGGCTCTCACATCCGACTCAGCGATGTCAATCCGTCGCTTTTGAGTCGCCTACGGGGCCTCTTTCTTGATACCATCATGCACGTATTTCCTACGTGTCGCTGATTCTCTTCCCCACCTTCTAAATGCGGATGACTACATACTACACTAAAGTGGAGAAAACTTAAGTATAGTAGTCAGCAATTATTACTGCCAGCTATTTGGTCAAATCAAATAGCACAGTCGAGGTAAAACCGCAATGTTTGTTTACAGTTTCCTTTACACACTGTATCATTAACTTTACGCGATGCATCGCATCAACACGACAATGTACGGATCGCTATCAACATTGTGACAGGGTAACAAGGGCTTTAACGCGTTCGTTTTATATTCACAATCCTCCGTGGCTTGATGCAGCATAAACGAGTTAACAAGTTAGCGGGAAGCGTAAATATTGAATGGTCTATCTCTTTAGTTTGGTTCAGAGGTAACAAAGCTAGTGACAAACTTGTTAAATAGACAGACACCCATCTATGCATGTTATAAGGACCTTTCTAAGGGCCCGTTTCTATGTCGCCTCTTACAAAACGGGCAGAAAACGCGTATGTCGACTCCGCATAGCAACCTGACAGAAACGTGTAGTCTACGACGATGTGACTACGCGGGCGTGACATGACGACGAGGCGGATGCATCACGGTGGCTGTGCGTTAGATAACAGAATCACTTTCATCCGTACTTCACTGTAGGGTGCACTGAAAACCAGCGCCATTGTTCCACCATGGCATACGCTGAGTGTGACCCCTTTGCACTTCTTCCCGGGTAGCAATAAATAATTTTTTTTTTTTTTTTTGTGTCATACGATAGGCAAACAGGCAAGCGGGCCACCTGATGGAAAGTGGTCACCACTGCCTATAGACATTAGCAACACCAAGAGTATCGCTAATGCGTTGCCCACCTCTATAACACGTTGCTCTGGCAGCAAAAAGCAAATGCCACTCCACTGCCAAAGCCACGGTTCCCCAAATCCCCACCCCATGGAGCACTGGAAACCTTACTCACCGGCAGAAACACAATACTATTTAAAAGAGTATTATTTAGCTGCGATATTCTGTAAGGTGGAGGTACTTCCCCAGTCGGGCGGCTCCAATTCGAACGAGATACCCCGCTATGCCCTACCTCTCTTAATCATAGTAATAGTTATCATGTCACTGTTTCCTTTTTCAATATTTGAATGCCCCTATCGTGTTATGAGTTTATGTGTAAAATACGTCATAATTTTTTTTATTTTTCTTATAGATAAAACAAGTTTTATTTATTTATTTATTAAAACTTTATGCACAAAAAGTACAGCGGCGGACTTAAAGCTAAAATCTTTAAAATTTTATTTCATTAATGTAGAAACCAAAATTGCATAAACCGTTAGGCAGAAATCGTGTACATCTATACGGGCTCTAAGGCTTATTATTTGGTGTCAAACAGCATTCTCTGATCGAAACTTAGAGACGAGAAGGTACCACATGAGTTGGTATCACTTAAGTCTTGATACTTTGATCAAGAGAACTACGTGAGATAGGGAGCTGGAGTCCTTTTGAAGCCTGAAAAGCGAGATTAAGTGGTCTGTTCTCATCTCTGCTTTTCTGTTAGGGTGCTGTTACGCCTGCCGCGTTAGTGCATCTGCAATGTTTACAAACCCTGACTAGTCAAATCAGGCTATGTATAAATACTAATTTAAAGTTCATGGAGTGATTTAGTAGAGTGGAGGAGGTTAGGTAAGTTACATTCAAGTCGATCTGTCAAACAAGGTGGATATGTTTAGCGGTGGAAGTGTTTATGGATTAAAGGCCCTTATATACAGACACATTTTTAGTAATAGTACCTAAATGATATTTGCATGGATAGTATCTTAAAATGTTAAAAAGCATGTACTTACAACTAATGTTATTGTTCTGCGGAAACCAGCAATAATGTAACTATTTTTTTGTAATTGATGTGTTTACCTGTAATTTGATAGGCATTAAAAAAAGATTGAAATAGCTTAGATTTAGATGTAGTGTACATCTGTTGGTAAACCAACAAATAAAATAAATAAATTGCCCGGTCATTATGAATACTACTACATAACTGTTGGGCAAACAGAGCCTTTTAAATAACGCCCTATTAATCACATTACCCATACATTCTTGAATTCGCAACAGTGTGACAGGAGGTTTCCACTTGTCATCTCTCACTCACTCGTTCTTCATTCACCACCGCCGCGGCATGCGCTGAACCGCCATAACTAAATCATGGCGCCTTGTAATGAATCGCGTAATCATACAATTTGTAAGACAAATGAGGCTGGGTGTTAAAACTTGAGATGCGAGAATCTCTATATCGAGATCTAAATATTTATCTCTTCCAAATACGTCAAATATTATTAATTTAGTTCGTATGGCATATTATAAAATTAGACCTATATAATGTACAATTAAGTCTATAGATCTATTTTACAAGACTTGAGCCACTTAATGGCTTCGTCATCCGGTGTATTGCATAAAAGAATACTCGGAGATAATGTGCTGGATGTCCTGCACAGCGGCACCACAAGAACAGGCCGGAGAGTATATCCACCCACAACGGTACCTGTACTGTGCGTCTAATGACAGTCGAATAGACGCAGACTGCCGAACGTCGTAATTGGATGTTTTCCAGTTAGTAAAGAGATCACTGTCGTCTGCATTATTCCCAAAGTCGTCAGCGTCTAGCTCCGCACGCGACGCTACCAGCTTTTCAAAGCATGTTCGATCAGCGCGCGACATATGGCAGCCAGTGCTGACGAAGTACAGTACAGCAACTTATAGTGCTTAAGAATTATATACCTGTGCAATTATAAAAATAAAAAATGGTAAACTATAAAATATTATCAAAGAATGATTTTTTTTTATGAAAAGCCAACCTGGACATCAAGAATGAGTTATTTATGAAGCCTAAGAGAGAAAGGGTATTTCAGTCAATTAAATTTGGCTAACAATGCACGAATGATTTAAGATCGAAAAACTCGTTTGCGCTGGTGTTAGTTACGTGCTGGACTTATTTAATTGTCAGTTATTTATTTTATTTTACGTAAATTTAATTGTCCACAATGAAGACCCTTGTCAAATAAGAGGACAATACTGTTATATTGCACAATCGAATCGGGCTACGACTGTAACACCACTCAAAAACCAAATGAATTTCATTGGTCTTTTATTAGTAGCAGAATATCATAAACGTGTCAAACTGCGATTGAGCTGCGATCAAATTACATTCGATCGAAGCCTTTGTAAATTTAAGGACTCGATTGCGCGCGCAGGAGATGACCGTGGATGACCGTTAGTGCCACATATACATTTTAAACAAAGACTGTGTTATCCAATAGCTGATATCACTTTTTATCATCCACCGCATAGATGAACGAAATTAGTAGACAACCTCCCCCGACCAGCTCGCAACTGCAATTTCCCCCACGACCGTGCCAGCAGTTTGTGGAACTATTTCATAAAAGATGCGTCTTGGGGCGCGAGCGGAACCGGAAAATTAATTCTAGACAATGCGGCCCCGACACCGGCGAAACAAGACGACCTGGAAACCCTGGAAAATTGGAATGGGTTTTTATCTATTTTACGTATTTTGCGCGGCAGCTTTTAATATCGGGGATAGGTAGCCTGTGAGGATTGCTAAGTGATTTTCCGCTCTGAGGACTTTGGTTCTCGTCGCTTTTTTGTTGAAGATATTGGAGTGAGAAGGATATGTTTGTTTTAACTATAAAGTATTTAAATATTGTAAAGATTTCATTTAGTCAGGCCCGTTTATGAGCCCATGATAAAAGCAACCTAGAAAAAGTCTATTGCAACGGGGTAGTACAAGGATGAACACAAGGATATAATATGTCAAATGAGATCCCCTTGGCCATCCAAACTGCAGATCTGCTTTTAATCGAAGGCCTTTTAACCTTTGTACGAAAAAAGTGCGTAGACTGGAAAATGGGCAGCAGAGTTTTACCTTGTTATATTTAATAAGTATGTTTTAAAAAGTATATAAGTAGTTTATCAGTTATCTAGCACTCATAACACAAGCTTTGCTTACTTTTGGGCTAGATGGCGCTGTGTGAATTTGTCCACGATTATTAATTTATTTATTTATAACACTGCGCCTACCAAGTGTCAAGATTATGGCGACAACCTACCCTTTCGTAGAAGAGGCCCTAAGTCCTGCAGTTGACTGTTACATGGTGTGTTGCACGTTGATGGATGCATGATCATGAAGCACGCTGCTACTAGTCATGGGCCACTTCCTCACCACCTCTAAAATGTAACGTGAAAAGTACATCTCCAAATCCCTGACTATCGAAAGACCTCTCAACAAAATCTAAGCTAAACAATTCCGGAACCAAAGCAACTCGAACCAGACGCAACCTTCCAAATATTTAAATCCATCTCCCATTGTTCGGGTTGGACGTCGAAAATTGCCTATTACAGGGCCGTGAGCGGGCAATATTGCCGCTTTCATTCAATTTAGCGTCGCACTTTACTATTTCTGAAGACAATCTCGATTTATTTCAGGCTTAGACTGCGAGGCTTTGAGGGCCGGTAGACTGTAAACGGGGATTCGGTTTTTTGGACGCCTTCTCGAGTCTTGTGAGCAATTAGTCTTCTAAACAAGTCCTACAAAGAGTTCGGATTGCTGTATCAATTCGTGTTAGGTTGTTTTGGTTCGTTTAGTTTAAGAGTTAAGGTGTGAACGACGTTTTCGTTTTAGTTTCGGATTTTGATCTGGATGGACTATGTTAATATTCTTTTATTAGGTTCACTTAGATTTTAATCTTACTAAATCTTAGGATCTAAAATCGCGGTTGCTTTAGAAGTGCTTCTATTTGGTCACGGAATTTCTTGCCAATTGTGTCATTGTATATGTAATTGTTATTTATTTTTAGATTATATACGTAGCGTTACATGAAAATCATCATCGTCCTAGCGCTTATACCGGCCTCTGCCATGTTAACATTTAAACGTTAACATGAAAATTTGTAATTTAATTTAAAGAATTTTACTTGACGTGGAACGTGGACGTGGAACGTAAGACGTGGACGTACTTATGTAACTGTACTGTATAATTTCACTGCACCTACTTATAACTTCGCACACTAATGCATATATTTCATTTACAAAGTAATTGAATTGAATCTAGAACTACAGAAGCATCAAATCCAACCGCAGCGGTATTGCAAGCAAAATATAACTTAACCTAACGCGGCTACAATTTCTTCGCTCCGGACCCAGCGATCCCATAAGCATATTAGCGCGTAAGACGCTGCAATTTAATTTCACCGGCCCATTCGTTCTAGAACGAGGCCTGCAACTACAATTCACGGCGGAGGCGGGCATATATTGCGGCCGGTGTAATGGCTGGATTGTTTTATCGCGCTCATTATGAGCGAATCTGCCAGATAGTGGGCTATTAATTCGGAGGCAGACAACTCTTGCGAGGTGCGAAGAAATATGGACGGTGAAAATGAAAGTGGGGCTTGGCGGGGAATATCTTGCTGGGCCTGGGTAACGGGGGGTAGCGGTTCGGGTGTTTACCTAGCTAAGTAGCACTGTGAGACATCATAGTGAAGTAGATAAGTATTGTAGAGTAGGCGAATGCGGCCTACTTGCAGGCCCTTAGCCCGCTACTTTAGAATAGAATAGAATAGAAAAGTTATATACTACTAAAGACGCCACGACAAGACAATACATAAAAAAAGGAAATATATTAGGAATTTGATGACCTGAGTGGTTCAATGGTCAACATGCCGGTCTGCCACGCAAGAGGTCTCGCGTTCGATTCCCGGCCGGGCAGAAATTGAAATGATGAATTTTAATTTCTGTTACGGGTCTGGGTGTTCTATGTATAACAAGTATGTATTTAAAAAGTATTTAAGTAGTATATCAGTTATCTAGCATCCATAGTACAAGCTTTGCTTAGTTTGGGGCTAGATGGCGCTGTGTGAATTTGTCCAAGAATATTTATTTATTTTATTTATTTATATCAATTTAAAAAAACAACATACTCACAACAATAATTCTACCTATTGACCGTTCCCAATGGCGGAGCCGCGGCGGCCAGTGTAAAAGGGATAAGGTGCGCCTCACAGCGCTGGTTTTAGAGATGATAGGGTTTAGAGATGTTAGAGTTTTTAACATAAAACGTCAGGTAAGGCTCTGCACTGCAAAGCGTCAAAGCCATTCTGTTCTTAAGTCTGGTAGCTTCTCCAATACGATTCTGTACTATTGTTATATATTCCCCGTGAGGGATAAGTTTGTACATACCATCGTACAACAAGACAACGATCATGACTTCAGATCCAGACATAACCAAAGGACGGGACGTTCCTCAATTAAAGAAATGTAATAATCGGTGTCGTAATTAGGAGCTTGATCTAGATAACGTACCTGTTCGAAGTGTAGACACTGACTAAACGGTCTTTGCATCGTAGATTTTTCTATTGTGGCAGCGTATCGAATAATTCTGCGATGCGTTGTATAACCCGCGTCACGAAAGAAGAGACTTGTCAAATGGCAGTGGAGGGGATTTTGCGCAGGTAATCGTATACAGTATACTTATTTGACGCTAGCTATACGACGTCGTAGATTTCTACGATGCTTCGTCGTGTCACAATCTTATGGCCTGGCAATTAGGGTCCGTTTATACGTCATTGCTTACAAATCGCTTATGCGTCGCGGCCGCCCAGCCACTGCATAGCACCCGGACAGGAATCGCGGCTAAATCGCGCTGCCTTATACCATTTTTTTTTATTTTTTTTTATTACTTTACTAGCCAGGCATTTGACCGCCACCTCACCTGGTGGTAAGTGACGATGCGGTCTATGATGGAGCATGCCTGTCTAGGAACAGCCTATTCACTCTAGCCTTGAAGGCATCCAGATTATATTGATCAGGGAACACACTCGCAGGCAACGCATTCCACTCCTTAGCCGTATGCATTATAAAAGTCGAGCCAAAGCGGCTCGTGCGGATAGTTGGAAGATCCACGACATAAGGATGAAGCGCTCGCCTAGATCGCGTCTCCCGATGGCGGAAAGTCCATATTCGTGCAGAGGATGACGCGGTAAGTAGGCGGACACAACGCGACGAGTTGCGGCCGCAACGCGACGCCTGAGCGGGCGCGACGCGAACGCTGCGTGTTTGTTTACAAATAATCAAATAAGCTTTATGTCATTAGTACAGAAACCAAAGTTGCATAACTATTTGAGACGCTACGTCTACATTACTTATGGGTTCTTATAGTCCACAACTGGACTTGAGCCTGATCTTGAATTAGTGGTGGAGGCTCAAATTGTCCTTCTCTGCTCGTTTTTCCAACGAATTCAAATCGGCTAATTGGACAAATTAATTAATGTTGTATTTATTAAGTATAGGTACTCCAAGGTTACATTGTATGCCTTAAAGTAGACTATAAAGCTCTAACTCATTACCACCATACTCCAATACTTAATGTATACCTAACCTGTACATCTTAATGAAGATATTTGCCGAAAACTTTGTTATTACCTCTACACACGTAACAGTTTCATTTTATCCCACACTAAGAACCAAACACGCCGAAACTCCCTTTTAACATTGAATACGTACTTTGTCGTCGTTGAATACGTAACACCCGAATAATTGACACGTCTACTGGCCTACAAAGTTTCATTTGCCGGCGGCGAGATTTGGAACTAAATATATTTTCAATCGTACCGCTACACTGCCGCTTTTCTTAGCGCCGCTGCGGACTGTGTGCGTTATGTTGCGGGAATCTACATGTGCCTAATCTTTACTACCCCACCCCCCACCCCCTACAGTTAAGATCTCCCGCCAACTTCTGATATTTCACACACGAATTTTGATGTTACTGAAGCCGTAGCGCTGAGAAGTGGTTGCATAAAGTTGTATATTTTGACAGGATGGGGTAATTTATTGTAATGTTTTATACTGACGCGTTTATTAGTAGTCGTTTTATAATATATTTATCGTAATTTTCTACACACTTGCCAAGAAATATTTGAAAATAAAATAGACATTCATTTTGAAAAAAAAGTAACAGCTACCCGCTTAATTCCTTCACAGATAGGAAGCTATATTTCATCTATTTATGTGGAAGAAATTTATGCAAATATTAAAAAATATTATGACAAAATTATAAGTTTTCCACGGCACGTCTCCAAACAGCACACATTTTCTGCTCCTGCTTTATGGCCAGAGTGAATAGGCCATAACAATCATCGTCACTTACCATCGGCAAAGCATATCTTTACCCATCTGGTGAGATGGCGGTCATATGTATTATCATCATCACAGCCCGTAACAGTCCACTGCAGTCTTTCCCAGGAAAGAGGAGGTTACTGCCATAATCTCCACGCTTGGCAGGCGGAAAAAAGCTGCTGTCCATTTTTCAGACTACGGAGACTGTTGATCTTTTGCGAAAACATTAGTCGTCTTGTGCGATACCCACAAGTGTAAGGGGTTGGTCCTATTCTACTCTGCCGGACACCACACGGCCACCAAATATATGACAATATTATAAAAAATATACGTACTCTTTCCCAAACAGCAGCCCACGTAAAGGGGCTCGATATTAAGCCGTAATAGTAGAAAACGTAATTAACCCAGGTAAATCGGATTGGGTGAAAGTTTTCACACGATAACTGGAGCGGAAAGCGCGTCGCTCGCTCGCCTCGCTTACCCGCTTTACCCGATTACCCGATATATCCCACCCACCCACCGCAGAGCGGGTAGGCTCTGCCCCGTTCCCCCACACCGCTGCGGTGCGACTATTTAGGAGCTTTGCTGCGCTCATTAAATTTAAGATACATTTTAATCGCACGATAAAATTATTTAATTCGTTCATTAGGGAACGTATAGGCGGATCGCGAACTTGTTTACGCTTAATTAATTTAGTTTTAATAACTACGCCGCGTGGGATAGTGACATCGGGTTCGCGTGTCTTATTTGGGTGGCTCATGTTTTAGATATTTTATAGGGATGTTGAGATGGTTCGGGCATGTTGATGAAAGATGTATATAGTGCGAATTCGGAAAACCGGCCCGAGGACGACCAAGAAAAATATTAACTGATCAGATCTGTAATATACGAAGTTGCAAGAACAAAAGGAGATGGCAAACAGGCAATCGGGCCTTTGCCTATAGACATTAGCAACACAAAGAGTCTCGCTAATGCGTTGCCCACCTCTATAACACATTGCTCTGGTAGCAAAAAGGCAAATGCCACTGCCAAAGCCACGGTTACCCAAATCCCCACCCCATGGAGCACTGGAAACCTTACTCACCGGCAGAAACACAATACTATTTAAAAGAGTATTATTTAGCTGCGATATTCTGTAAGTGGAGGTACTTTCTCAGTCGGGCGGCTCCAATTCGAAGGAGATACCCCGCTATGCCCTACCTCTCATAAAAGTTATGTCAGCACAGAGCAAAGTGGCGGTCCATAGTAGAGACTAGCCTGCATCACCTGTGGGACAGAGGCGTGAGCTTTATGTATGA
Organism: Blastobasis lacticolella; assembly: GCA_905147135.1. NCBI lineage: Eukaryota > Metazoa > Arthropoda > Insecta > Lepidoptera > Blastobasidae > Blastobasis > Blastobasis lacticolella. Next base: position 19,629,456 of record LR990050.1, read on the forward strand.
ATGTATGTACGTATAAATATATTTTATAGCGAGAGAGATTTGTCAAAACTGCAGCAAGTAGAAAAATGTGGATTCTACCTACCGCTACTGGGTAAAAAAACGGTGACGTTTAGTATGTATTTTTTTTATATTTCTTACAGCGTATCTTGTTTATGACTTATAACATATTAAAATGTATGAAATATGTATCGTGATTATTCTTTTTTTCATTAGTCTAGCCAGGCATTTGACCGCCATCTCACCCGGTGGTAAGTGACGATGCGGCCGGAGATGGAGCATGACAGTCAGGAACAGCCTATTCACTCTAGCCTTGAAACCTAAAGGCGTCCTTAAATTAAAAACCTACGCAACATTGTATAGCATAAATACAGACATCCACATATAGCACCAATTTGTGGACAATTTACTGCAATATTTCTGCAAAGTATTTGAAAATGTGGTACTAAAAAGCTCATTCAATAAAACCGCTGTACAAATGAAACAAGAAATAAAATGAACAAGGGGTAAAAATTACATTTTCAGTCTTATAATTTTTTAAATAAGGCTCGCTTTGCAGTGTCTGATGTTCTCTTCAGGTCTCGAATTGAAAATTCTTTCAAATAACTTGCATGTTAAATGAAGATTTAAATTTATGTTTTACAACTTTCTTATTTGGACGTTCTTCCATTCTTCATTGCATTATTTGCATGCTTAAGTATTAGTAATTATAGTACTAAAATTCAGTACAGTACCCAGAGATAACGCAACACATCATTGCTTTACAAGTTGGGCCACTCGCCATTTCTTTCGAGTGATGTGATGAATCAGAATCGGAAATGTTTTAGTTGACTCTTTAACTTACCTACGATGTTTATATCAGTTACCCATACCACTATAACACATTAATCAAGGCTCGAATGCTTTACTGTCACGTATCTTCGTGTGAAATTGCAGCCAACTGTCTGGCTAGAATTTGTAAAAAAAACCAAACGGATTTGGTTGGCTCGTGAACAGTTCCTCATAAAGCCTGTTCTAAATGCCCAGCAATCGGTAGCACGGTAGTTGTCGCTGTTATAACGCGAAAAATTCTCGAGATAAAAAGGGGAGAAAATTGTTATCAGAAGACGCCGCCCTGAGGTGTGGTTGGATGGCTTCATGTGGAATGAAGCGGGCTTTATCTTAGTAGGTTTCTGTAACCCTATAATTAAATTAAATTGGAGATGGAATATTTTTTGCATTATTATAAAATTTCATTATGAACTCCAACGCATGAGTAGCGAGCTGCGGCGTTAAGATCTAAGGTTGACTAAAGTCTTTCGTGACTCTTCATGCAGTCTACCGAAACTATTTATGGGTCCATGCATGCAGTCGTCCAAGTTTTCTTATTAATTTCACTATCCGTATAAGATATGACGGGCAACATTTCCTGAGTGATTCAGTGGTCAACATTGTCTACTACGCAAGAGGTCACGGATTCGATACTCGGAAATTATGAATTTTAATTTATGTTACGGCTCTAGTTGCTAATCTTTATCTATACATAGTATAAAATAAAGTCGGATTTTAATGCGGTTTTCACTGCCATTTAGAGAACGGAAGTAATACATGCATATTATAATAGAGAAAATCCGAGAACACCAGTGCCAAACCAAGGCATATTTTTGAAAAATTCTGCAAAAATATGTCCTATAGAAGAAATTTATCTTATCAGTTACCCATAACACAAGTTTTGCTTAGTTTGGAGCTAGATTACGCTGTGTGAATTTGTTCAACAAACCCATTTAAATATTTATATTACAAGAAACAGCTATAAACTCCTTTACAATATTTCATTTTGACCTCAATTTAAAATACAATACCTAACATCCTGGCTGCCTACGGCATGCGCCGACCACCGGAGTAAGTCGTGCTCTGCGACTGATAAAATGCAAATTCCTGAAGATTCGTCCAAGTTTTCTTATTACGAACGCTAATAAACGATGCGAGATTGCCCCCACTCGCTGTGTACAACTTTCGTGTATTGTTGTGCTATGTATTGTCGTTGTTGTGTATTGTTATTGTTGTGCTGGCAAAGTAGCATTTGATTACACACGTGAAATAGATTTCCGTATATATTAATATAGGATTTCTGTATATTTCGTATTGAAGTACTTGCCTTTGAATGAGTCTCTTTGAAATACATTTTGGATGATGGAATTCTGTCACTTCTGTAAATGTTGTATGATAAAATACTCTATAGATCGCTATAGTTAATACCTGTAATGGCTGCCTTATTTCAAACCGGAATTTTGCACGCATCGTTGCTTACCAGCAGTATATAGTACTTACTGACTTTATTAAGAAGTGCTTAATCTATCAATATTTCTATAATTTAATTGTATCATTCTTTTATATATTATATAGAGTTATAAATTCACAAATAAAATATGCATTTACAGAGATAATAAAGAATAAAAAAGCACTAAGTAAATCTTATAAAGCAAGCAGGGATCGGCGGTGGCCTAGTGGTAAAGGCGTCCGAATCGTAATCAAGAGGTCCCGGGTTCGAATCCCAGTGCGACTCTTTTCTGAATTATGTACATTAGTTGATCACTAACCGATGCTCTTACGGTGAGGGAAAACAACGTGATGGCACATCTAGGTGACTGAATATGGTTACCATGATCCAATCTGGTCATGTTCCACTATTGACATGTTCATGGAGGTCAGATGGCAGTCGCTAAACTGTAACTACCCGATCTGCCCAATCCTGTTGTCTGCAACCTAAATGCCAGAATCGTAGAAATTATGCGCGCCTCTTACCATCAGGTGGACTGTCTGCTTGTGTGTCACTGCGTAAAATAAGAAAAGGCGATTCCTCAATATAGCAGCACCAAAGGCCCAATATCCACATAAACCACGTGGCCCACGTATTAAGTGGGCCACGTAGTAATTCCTCTATTTGTTTGCACGTGACACGTCGTTACCTCAGCGATTTTATCGCCAGCTAGCTTATGAGGCGTTCGCGCGAATTGGGGGATTACACCTGTAAAAATCACGGGGAAATAAAGTCGTTTTGGATATACGCAATTTCGGGAGCCGCCTATGCCCGGGAAGGGATTTCTTGGATGGGAAAAAGCAACTAATGTCTGTGAGGCTAACTAGGTTAACTAACTCAATTTATGTATTTAACACTTTGTGTTGTCACTTCATGATGGAACTCCATTATTAATTTTAAATTATTATTTGTCGGTACCTACATATAGCTTGTAATCAAAATATAAAATAATTGCCTGAAGATGAGTAATTCGAAACCGGTTGCAATTTAATAAAATTGTATAATAAAGTGGAACTAGTGTACAAAAAGTGATTTAATTCATAATAACTCAATTTATACCAAAAAATAATGATGATGATATTAATATAAATAATTCGGAAAATGAATGTGATGATCTGAGTGGTTCAGTGTTTAAACATCAGCATGTTACAAAAATATAGGTAACAGTCTGGAGGAGGGAGGTGTGGGGGAAGGGATTTCTCGGATGGGAAAAGGCTACTAATGTCTTTGAGGCTAACCAGCTGGAACCTCCGAGACCAGAAAATTCACAGAACAGCAAAACACCTGTAGTTTGGTGTGCTGTCAGACTACAATATAGGCCTCCAGACAGTGAGTTGGCAAAGACGTGAAAAGGTGGAATTATGTACAATATCTCACTGCCTTTTAAATAAAATTGTCCGGAAGACTCGAAAAACTAAGCCACACAAAATATATTATTTATTTTACCTTATAACACTTGTACATATAATTAATAACCTAACCGACAGAAAAAGTCTGATAACCTCTGACAAAGTTTGCTTAAACTCAAATATTTTCTTAACTACATATCCGATTTTAATGAAACAAAGCTAAGAACCATCTTGACTGGCTTTCAAATAGAGAAAACCGCATCTAAATCGGTCCATCCGTTCGGGTGCTACGATGCCACAGACAGATACACAACGCCACAGATACACGCGTCAAACTTGTAACACCACTCTCTTTTAGTCGGGGCTAATAAGATTTTAAAGTTAGCTAGAGCTCGTCTAATCTAAAATGACGCGCCCCACTATCGCATTAACGCACACAAGCAAGTTTAAAATATGGACGCAATACATATACAAATGCCGTTGTAATTGGTCATTCAGTTGCCGGTAAAATTCAAACGTAGGAACACGCGTCGTTCATTGGCTCCCACACAGATGAAGTGTCGTTATCAATATTTGCACTCACACATCGAAATCAACTAACTAAGTAGTGGAGCGCGTCATCTTAGACTAGACGAGCTCTACCTTCATGCCTAAAAAAATAATTTTTTTGCTCGGTGGTGTTTAAATAGTATTTAGAAAAGTCTTCTTGCATCCTGCCTACTAGAGAAGTCGCACAAAAACCTGTAGCAAATAAAACAATTTTGAAGGTAGAGCTATAAAGCGTCACGTATACCCGCTAAGAGCTTGTAGCTACCACTACTACCGCCAGAAACACACGGTTAACTAAAAGGGCAGTAATAAAAATAAAGGTTAATGACCACGAAGCATTTGTAAGGGAAATTTTATGGGTGTTACCACTATGGGGCCGATGCTGCCTACTTACTCTAACGCTGTAAGACCCTGAATTTGGAATAGTTTTCTTTCTTGCTGCTTAGTGCTAAAAGTCGTGCTAAAACAGTTACCAACGAGCAGACAGCCCACTTGATGGTAAGCGGTAACTGTTGCCTGTAACATCTTGGTGACTGTTGCAGGCAACAAAAATACAGAAATGATGAAATGCCTCATGCCTGTAATTTCGCTAGCGACCTTATCCATCAGACCGGAACACGGCAATGAAAGCATTGTTGCTTGGCGAAAGAAATAAAAAAGGCGGTGGTACTCACCCATGCGGACTCATCATGCTTGACAGATACCACCTTTAAACAGTTATCTTGACACGTTGTACCTTAATAATTGAAAATTGTTTCTAACAAGTATGATAATTTAACTTGAAATTTTTTTTTCAAAATAAATTGAATTGAATTGAATTTGGGAGCACTAAGGATCGAATCCGACGCCCTACCCATTAGGTAGGTATACGCAACAATAGTGTATTTTTATAAAAAATAAAATTTTATATATTAAAAAAAAATTTATATATTTTTTTATTTTACATGTCGAATGTATACTTATATTTTTTAATTTCATTTGGTCTTTCGGACTTTGCCAATCGTTTTAAAGGAGACGCCAATGATCACGATTCCACGTGTTGCAAGTCTCAACTTCCACGTACTCAATATAACAGGCCCTAAATCATCTCAATCATAAAACCTAACCTGTTAGCTGCTGGGTACAAAACGCACCGCGTCGCGCCCGACTGCAAATTGCGAGTCGTAAATGTTTAGTACCCGTAAACACGGGGCTAATCCGCCACTTGACGGGTCTCCGAAGCCCTCTATTGGGGTGGTGTCGGGTCTGGAACACCCTCTGAGAGGCAGTCACCTTCTTCATACCGGCAGACAGGCCACTTGGTAGACTAAAAGCCTCGAGACTTTGCACCCGGCTGAAAGTGGAACTAAATTTGACTGACATCAAGTTCAGTCACAGTACACAAATCGATAGGCACGCCAGCATCTGTCAGCAAAGTCTCGTGGCTCTCAGTCTACACTGGCGGTAACTGTCGAGCATGACATGACCATTGTCAGTTACTCTGGTTTTCTATGCTCCATGGGGAACCGTTGCTTGGGAAGAGGAGAACATAACAACATCGGTATAATATCTATAATCATCTTGGCGTTAATGTCCTGGTTGTGCTCTCGGCACGAGGGGCCTGGGTCCACCTTGACCATAATCTAGGATTTGGCAGATCAGATAATTATAGTGGAGCGACTGTCATTCGACCTCCATGACCCTGAAACCATTCCAACCTGACCAGATTCGATCATGGTTACACAATTAGTCGCCTGAATGTGCAAGTTTCTTCACGATTTCTTCCCTGGTCGTAAGAGCATCGGTTAGTATTCAACTAATATACATAACTCGGAAAAGAGTCATTGCCACATTGCCGCAGTTGGATTCGCATCCGATATATCTGGCTTACGAGCCGGATTTAACCCTGAGCACCGACGAATATCTCAAATATCTAAATAAAATCCTCATTCGAACACACAGAAACTGCAAACGAAGTATCAAAATAATACCACCCACATTGCCCTTAATCTCGCACCAGTCAACACAATTAAAGTTCTATTCAAGCTGCATCATGCTATTAAGACAATAGCTCGTCAGTAACCAAATCTGGGTCGGAGCCTGGCAGCTCTGACCTAACGAACAGTAGAAAAGCCTTAAATGGGACAGGAAAATTAACGGTTAACGCATTCACAGATGCAGGTCTCACGCGCCTCGCGATTTGCTGGGTGCCATATTTGTGCAGTTTCACTTCACGAAAATGAAAAGTGACTTTATTGTGGCTGAGAAGCGAAACTGCCCAGAGGCTGTGAGGCACTTCGTTATTTTTACTTATAGAATCCACACAAGAGGATATGTAAATACTGTCGATACGAAAAGACGAAGTTTTAGTAACAAAAAGATTTTTTTTGGTGTCACATTGTATATGTGCAGACAAACGTCCTAAAGGTCTACTATCACTACAAAGTGGAATTTTTCTGGTACTCGATGATATAGGATAACCGACGGCGCCCTCACAGTCGATGACTCTTTCTTATTGTAGATAGAAAAGTTACAACCCCTGGTGTTGCTGTTGTTCATAAGCGTCGGTGACCACTTTCCATCAGGTGTCCCGCTTGCCTGTTTGTATGTCGTATAACAAAAAAAGAACTGAAATAAAAAAAGAACTATATATGACACCGTATGACCAGCACAAAAAATTTACAGAGTTACAATAGACAGTAGTCCTAAATGTGGAAAAAAATACAAAAAGTAAATATGAGCCTCCAAGATTTGTGCATACAGCGGCCGAACCGAGCACAAGTGCCACCAGAATATATCGGCAATAAACAACGTGAAAGCGGAACACAGACGAGGCATTCCAAACTTTATCGACACAGTTGATAGGGTTAAATATCCCATGGCGGAGTTAAACGGAATAATGCAAGTTAGAAATATGTTGCGCGATAGATAAATTCCAGTGCTCCATCGTGGGGGCAAACAACTCGACGTGTGCTTGCATTTTTAGAGTTCTGTACGATACGGTTTTATTTCGTAAGTTGTTTGTTCTTGCTAAGTGAATAGCATGAAAAATGATTGATCCAAATTGACCACCTTGTTCAGATGGAATTGGCATGAAACTATAAAAAGAAAACAATGGCAATGTTTCAGTTTGAGCTCGATGTTTTTATCATAAAAAACTTTATTTATTTATTTAGGAAAACAAACAGTTTTGTACAAAAATTACAACTTACGGATTTTATAATAGGACTGTCCCATTAAAACATTCCTATCAATGTATTAATATAGGTATTGTGTTGATATAATAAAATGCAAAAAAAAAATGTTGGATGGTATTTACCACACTTTCGCGCAAACGTAGCATAATGCTGTGTTGTAGCATAATTCCGAGAATAACAATTTATCCTAAAAATAGGTAGGACCCTATCAAGCCTGAGGAGTCCGCCTGGGTGAATACCACCGAGTAATCTGATAGCCAGCGAAATTACAGGCATAAGCAACCTTTCAAACAAAAAATCTATCATTTATTTAACAGAAATAATACAATTACAATTATTGCAATAACATTAAAAAACTTACCCTAACAAAAACCCCTTAATTCTAACTAAACTAGAGATAAAAAAACCCAGGTCCCCCAATTTGAAAAGGTGCCCAGCTATGCACTGAACAAAAAAATTAACAGTACCCTCCAACGCAAACCACCGATTCGCGCTTTACAATTCGTGTTTCTAGCACTACGCAATGGAGAGTCTACTGGGGACATTTTCAGTTGGTAAAGGTTTATGCTCCTATTTTGGGATGTTGAGAGAAATAATGGTGTGCAAATAGTCTGTACGCGTCGTCGTCATACTGTTGAAGGAGGCATGGGATATTATTATAACTAGCCTTTGGACGGGACTTCGTTTAGAAATAGCCTATGTCCTACAAAGTCACTCTACCCGGATTTCAGTCTTAGAAGAGTAACAACATATGAGCTTGTAATTGTTTTATACCACTATGATGGCAAATAAGCTTACGGCCTGCCTGATATTAGGCAGTCTCTGCAGCCTCTGGACTTTTGCGATACCAGATATATCGGGTGATGAGTGGGTATCCACGTTTTAAAAGAACTCCAGGGAGTGATTTTCCCTGGAGGGTTCTATGGAGCCTCTCTGCAGCCTCTGGACTTTTGCGATACCAGATATATCGGGTGATGAGTGGGTCCACGTTTCCACGGATCCACGTTTTAAAAGAACTCCATAGAACTCTCCAGGGAAAATCACTCCAGGGAGTGTTTTAACTAATCACGTTTGACCATATTATATTGCCACTTATGAAATTTTTTTTAGTGACCCAAACTTGTTTCTACATACGAACCATTTTTAAAACTATTGAAAAATGGCTTTCAAATAGAAAACCGGAGCTACGATGCCACAGACAGACACATATCTCTACTGATACACAGAGCCACAAATACACACGTCAAGTTTACAACACCCCTCTATTTTCATCTCAGCTTAATAAAACAAGGCCACGCAATAACCAAGACGCAATAGCAAGGGCCGCCTTAGAAGGTAACGTACGCAATAATTAGGCTAGCTATTATCTGGATTAATGTTCCGATTCCAGAGACCAGATTTATGCGTTACAGGCCCCAGAATGGCCTCCCGTGGGAGTAATTGGACGGTGTACCTATTATCTTATTACTTTGTTGTCCTTTGTATAGCACATAGCTGTTAGCGGCGACTTCCCTTCATGCAGCTTGACGAGTGACTTGACAGGTGGCATGACAATTGGTGGTGTGTGTGCTAAAAGGCGGGATCAAGCCTAAAATGGGCGGGATTAAGCCTGAAATGGTCGGGATCAAGCCTATTTTTGTCAAAGGTTAGAAGCTGCCAGTATAAGTATTAGAAAGAAAAAAGACGGTGTGAGGGTTTGCGGTAATAACTGTTACTAGAAACTTTAGCGTCTAAATAGTTTTCATAGAAATATAGTAGCCAGAAGACATTAATATTCTATACAAGTACTATAGACTGTAGTTGCAAAAATATATTGGACACACCGTCTCCAGTGTAAAGTACATTCGGCGAGATTCGTCACGCATCAGCCGCTGTCTCGAGCCGCGCAGGTTCTCAAGTCTCGAGTGTGCGTGGAGCTCTTCAGAGGATTCTAGCGCCGTTGGCATGCTGTCTGGGATCTAAGTGTGGTTAAGTTTATATTTTTTAAACAATGTCACCTAAAAAAATCCAAGGTTCTTTTCATTAACCTGTTGCATTCCATGTCGTTCACGTAGTCTGTGGCTCGATAGTTCCTTGGTTGAACGCCAGTTAGCGCCACCATCAATGCAAAGCCTCTCTCTCTCGATCCAGCGGCCATGTAACGATGTCGGCATTGTGAAGCAATTAAATAAACACTCAATCTTTGAAGAACCACGTTTAATTTACAGTACCTAAGGAACTGAACATAACCTACGTCACCTAAAAAAATATACAAAAAGTTACAATAATTCAAATTACACTTCGTCGTTTCAAAGTTATTGTCAATAAGCTACAGTCACTGCTTTCCATCAGGCCGTAAGCTTGTTTGTGCGTAGATGACTCCGGCACGTTCTTGGTTAAGGAGTCGCTGTCGTCGGATACGATGAGGAGGACTATATTGGTATAAAAAAAATGTAGACCTGCCGCTTAAACAAGGGAACCTGTATTTTAAGAGGCAGTGCTTTATCGGTAGCGATTTATAAATTTAGTCTACTGTCGATATTGAAATAATGTTTGAATACAAAATTGAAGAAACGTAACTCTCTTTATACCACATGCGTAAGTGGTGGTAAGTGATGTTGCAATAGGTATGTCTATAATTAGCCTAAATTCAAAATTCAAAATTTATTTATTTATTAGGACATTAAATATCTCTTTCAATCGTCAAAAAGGAGGAGGGTAGGAAAGTAGGAAGGAAGCACACAGTGACATGCTGGCCGCCCCATGGCAGCAGCAAACTTACCCCACGCCAGTCACGACCGGACCGTGCCCGGCAATGCCAGGCATTATTCACACTGACCTTGGTTCAAATATTTGTTTCAAACTTATAAAAGTAGGTATGTTCCGGGTTTATTATAAAGCTACTCGTAATCAAAGGTAAGGGTAGGAAACCCGGAACATACTTTTGAAATATGTGACACAATGATCGGGACACTAAAACATAATGCACTTATATGCAAACACCATTATTTCTGAATGTTTTATAACTTATGCTGTCCAAATTGTTTCTTCGCATACAATGAAATTATTGTATCCTAAATAAATCCTCCAAATCGTAGATCCTGCAGATTTTCTCTCAATTTATGGAAACCACGTTATTACAGTTTTTCTTCCTCTTGGGCGATACGCTTTTGGCAGAGCGGTCGTGGTCGCAAAGTGTTGTGGACAGATATCACATGTCTCAAGTATTCCTGTCATTTTGACCTTACATTTTAGCACCTTATAAGTACATAGTATAAAACAAAGTCTCTTGCCGCTTAGATATTTACAACCACGCAACAGATTTTAACGCATAGTATTCAACAATAGATAGAGTGATTCGAAATAAAGGTTTGTAAGCAAGAAAAAAAAGGGAAGGTAGGGGTAAAGTACTACATAAGACAAAGTCGCTTTCCGCGGTTTGTCCCTATGTATCTATGTACGCTTAGATCTTTTAAACTACGCAACGGATTTTAATGCGGAGTATTCAACTATAGAAATAAATAAAATAAATAAATAATCATAGACAAATTCACACATTGCCATCTAGCCCCAAACTAAGCAAAGCTCGTGCTATGGGTACTAGATAACTGATATACTACTTAAATACTTTTAAATACATACTTATTATATACAGGGTGTTTCATAATACATGTATAAAGCCGAAAGGGTGTTAAAGTATAGCTTGCAAAGAGTACACTGGCGACTTCATATTATCCAGACATTGAATTTTAATTTTTATAAAAAATCTTCGTTTTTAAAGAAAAATAACCATATCGACTACGTTGATGCGCAGCTCTATTTCAAGTTGATGATCCTAGAAGGAGAAGTTCAATAACCGCGTGCGACCCCTATGAAAAAAGAGCAACCTCCTTAAGCCTAGTACCAGGAGCCTAATGCTACGTACACACGCACCGTTGGCGTGTGCCGGCCGGCGATCCGCAGCGCAGCGTGGTGGTAACATCAAACAGATAGAAGCAATCGACCAAACGCAGCTTGGGCGGATACCGAAGGCCAACGAACAAATGTGCGATTACGAGCCCGAATAGGTTCCCAAAACTCCCAAAGATCGTTTGCTTGACCACGAAATGCAATTACCTATTGGACCTTAGAAATCCAAATCGGCCGACAACGCTTCGTTGGCGTAAGTTGAGTGTGTACACACCATAAAGAAGAGTTTAATAACCTCGCGCCATTCATAACAAAACAAACGAACCTCCTACATCTTGCTACCAGGCGCCGAACTAAATGTTACCTACTTATCTCCATGAATAATCTCTACCAAATTAACTAGGAACTTACCTACACTAATTATTTTCAATAGGTAGGTATGCTTAAATAGTCGGAGCGTCGTCGGTGGCCTAAGGTTACGGTATCCGAGTCGTACGCGAGAGGTACCGGGTTCGACACCCGCTGCCGCCACGTACCAGTGACCTTTTCTGACGGAAAACATCGTGATGAAACCTGCACATTTAGGCGACTGAATGTCTAACCATGATTTTAATCTGGTCAGGTAATCAGGTTCCCCTGGTAGCAAGGTCAGACAGGATTCAGGACTGTCAGACGTAATGACCAGAAATGCGAAATCCTGGATCATGGTCAAGGCGGACCCCAGGCCCTCGTGCGCGAGAGCAAAACCAGGTCATTAACCCCGAGAAGATTTCTACTAAGTAGGTACCTAACAGAACAAACCACCCCAGCACAACAAAAGTAAAATAAGAATTAAAATCATAATACTTAGGTACTTATTAACTAAAGGCCTAAAAACAGTATCTAAGTAGGTTAGGTAGGTAGGAACCTACGTAAATAAAAAACAAAACATGTTAATCAGTCTGGAAGACAGCCGGACCCGCGGTGTGGACTGCCGCAGGTACTTAAACTAAATAAAAATAAACATAGTCAGCTACGTACTAAAGTAGATATCTACTACACTAAAACGGGATTCGTTCAATTGACAAAATGGTTCTACACAGATAGGTAAGTACTAGGTACCTACTAACACGGTTCCCTCATCTAAGTACCTACGTACCTAGGGAACCACTTATGAATCTAGTTTTGGTGAAACACATTACAGACAGGTTCCACTAAATACCTACATGTTTTTATGAAAAGATAAAAGCGTTGTCTTTTCTACCTATTTCCCGTCGGAAAAGAACCGAGCGCGGCGGTTGCGCTTGCGCTTCTAACGTCACTATTAGGTGGTAGGTAGCGTCTCCTAGTCTAGCTAGCACCTAGACCTTTAAAGCATGTAGGTACGTACCTTTTAAACGTTATTTTATGGAAACAAACAGTGTCAGGTGCCAGCGCAGTTAACCACACTTTCTTGCTTTCTTGTGGCTCGATGACCGATAGGTAAATACACTCATACACACAGATACACAACACTACAGCATGCACTGGTTGCTGTGCAATACGTAAGTAGGTAGGTAACATGGTCTTTGGCCTACTGCTTGGCTGCACTCATGCACAGAATAATGATTATCACAATACTTAAACTGTTGAACATTGTACACAAACAAGACTACGTTAATATTGGTACCTGAAGCAATAAATCATTCATTCATTCATATCGTTTACAGTCTTATCACAGTTATTTTCACAGTACTTAGGTAGGAATACAACGCAACAAACAATCACACCGATCACGCGAAAAGCTAAAAACAGAATAAACGAACACGACTCGAAAATAGGTACATTTTATAACACAAGAAGCCACGCTGTCGTCGTCAGCGGTTCAATCAAACGACACACCCAAGTGCAGCATGCACACTGCCAAAACTCCGGCGTGTCGACACATGGGCCTCGTGGCGGAGTATTTCCCGCGACTTTCGGCGCGGCGCACGGGGCGCGGGGGGCGGGAGGCGAGGCGGGAGGCGTGGCAGCAGGCAGCGCTTTAGGCAGCGTTGCCAGATCGTACCTTTTAGTACGATTTACGTACTATTTGGCCGACTGTCGTACCTTAAGCGTACTTTGCTCCACATCGTACTATTTAGTACGTTTTTACAAAATGCTGAATTTAGCTGAGGGGGGTAGTCACTTCACCTTTCCTGTGCGCAAAATACTGAAAAATAATGGGAAGGAAGGGTTGATTTTAGCCACCGGCAACAAAATAACGTCATTAATTGACTAAAAATCATCCCCCCCCCCAAGGCCGATAAAATGTAGAAGATAATAAGAAGAAATCGTAACTTTTCAGCCATTTTCGTACTATTTTAAGAGCCCAGACGTACTTTTTTGGAAACTACTGCTGGTAACACTGGCTTTAGGGATCCGCGTGTTAGGGGTCGTACTTATTTCGCCTCTTATGTTCTCCTGGTAGATGCATCGTAATGTTGATTGTGTTTATTTAATAAAGTGAGGCTCAAACAAGTCCAACAGTGGACTAATAATAATCCTTATGATGTTGGTGATGGAATACATTTGCTTACCACTATTTTATCGGGTAATTTGTACAGACAGTAATTACTAAAATTGTGTTTGGGTCCGTGTTTCACCTAGGTGACCGTAGGTGGCGTTGCTTGCCTTCCAGGGGCCCCGTATCAATAGCTGTCTAGGGCCCTATAGTTAGTACCCCCAACTACAAGGGATCATCATCATCATCATCACAGCCCATAACAGTCCACTACAGGACTTTGGGCCTCTCCCGCAAAAGGGGAGGTTATTGCCATAATCTCCACGCTTGGCCGGCGGGTTGGAGATCGCAGTGTTGCAAACATAACAATGAAAAACGCTGCTGCCCATTTTCCAGTTTATGGAGACTAGATATTTTGCCTCTAAACGTTAGTCGCCTTGTACGACACCCACGAGTGTAAGGGGTTGGTGCTATTCTACTCTACCGGTCACCACACGGCTACAAGGGATGCTAATGAGTAACTTAAATCCAAGCCATTCGCGTGTTAAGGCGGTACGATTTTCATACAATTTTTATGTAACGTTTTTGTGCAATTGGCTATTAGAAAATATGTTCAATTGTGCGCGAAATAGATTTCCACATGTTAATAATGTAAAACAAAGCAATGAAAAAGAAAAATAATTAAATTACAAAACAACGCCATCAAGCGGCGATTTGTGCTTTTTTCGATTTAACTGCTTTTGAAAAGAAAACCACTTTGCGCACCATTGAATACATTTACTAAGAGTAGAAATCATAATACAATCACTAAACACTCAAACAAATGAAAGAATATCGAGAGAAATTTAGTATGGGCGTTGAATCACCTTAATAGTAAGAATAACATATGTATGAAAGAAAGTTCCACACCGCGTCTGTCTGCCTGTTCGCGATAAACTCAAAAACTACTGAACGGATTTTCATGCGGTTTTCACCAATTGACAAAGTGGAATTACTTTGTCTATTGAGGAAGATTTATGTGTATAATTTGTTAATGTTTTATGTTGGTAGTTTGTATGACAAGAATCTCCTTAAAAGCCGGGGTGGACATCGGAATTTTTGTAAATTGGCCCTTGACTTTGGTATATTAAAACCTTGCGTGATAAATATAAAAATGTCATAATTTGTTGAATAAGCGAGCTTCAGAATACTTGCGCGAATAACATAAAATCAGTAAATGGACTATACGATGTAGACATTTCTGACATCTGGTTTATAATAAAATTAACTTCGCAAACAATTAATTAATGAGCGTGCGAGCTCTATTTCTGACATTTTGGCTATAAAGTTTTCACGATTAACTTAAAAACAGTCATATTCGAAAATCGTGTGGGCCAAAACGATTTTATTATGAGCCAGGTCCATCTGACCCGTTGAGCAATAAACAGTGTAAGGAGTTTCTTAAATCTTATGATCTCACCGATAGTGCTGAATATGTTGTACATGAGATCGAGATTTTTCTTATTTTTGCTATAGGTGCATTTTTACACAATTTCAATGAAGTAATGAGTGAGTGCTCTAAGTTGTTGTTTATTATTAAAAATGTTAATTATCTCTAAGCGAAAGGGGAACGAAAACGGATTGTATCACTTGATTTCATTTGCATCTTTGGTGGAGGGGGCCCCGACCCTGGTCTGAAAATCACTAAAGAATTTTTTTTTTCCGGGAAATAGGGTTTAACTGAAATTGAGGATAACAGTACGTATTTTTGCTTACAAACGATTTGGGACTCCGTATCATTGATACGGCTGATACGGCGGTTGTTGCGCCCCTGCCTAGGTTCTCCAACTGGGTGAAGCATGGGATATTTACAGGTATAGCTCCGTCAACTAAGATTCATTTAGTTAATTTTTGTTGATGAGAAATATTCGTGAAATCGTACGGATTTTAACATAACAGTCCTCTGAGAGTTTAAGCCTTCCCCACATTAGTGGAGGGTTCTGTCTTAAACTCCACTCTCTACTGTCTTTGTTTTATTTATGTTTCATTCATTACACTAAGGTATTTTATTTGTTTTATTTAATACAAAAATATGTGTGTGTAGTTACTGAAAAATCTCATATCAGATAGGTACGATTACCTTTGCGACACTGAAACATGACTGACAGGCATGACATGAGAAAGCAAACTTATAAAGACAAATATGCTACATTGATTAGAGTTTGCTACATTAATATGCCGCATTAATTTGAATTAGACTACTTTGCTATTAGTTAGGTGGTGGTGCACTTTCGAAAAAACAATGAAGGAACCTATTAAATTAAAATTACAATATTTTTTTGTACAGAACCCTCAAACCAAAAAATACAAAACGGCTAATTTAGATCTCCTTAATATCCCATTGCGCCTAGTACTATGAACTTGAGTGACCTTTTACAACTGATTTCTAGAGATGCGGTCTTTCGTTTTCAAAATGTCGATTATCGACATTGAAAAGGTAAAAGTTCGATAGTCATTTTCTCGCTTACTATTCCACGCACGAAAAAAATAATTGTACCTATCGTTTTAATACGTTTAGCACTCCATCCAGTTCACGGCTTTATACATGTATTATGAAACACCCTGTATAGAACACTCAGACCCGTAACAGAAACAAAAATTCATCATTTCAATTTCTACCCGGCCGGGAATCGAATCCGGCTCGAAATCGACTTCTTGCGTGGCAGACCGGCGGATGTTGACCACTGTACCGCTCAGGTCGTCAAAAAAAAGGAAAGAAAAAGTGATTTAAGAGGAAATGGCGCCGGGTCCACTAACAATAAAGAAGCGCACCACAGTCCCCAACTCCGTTTCCAAGGCCCAATTACGCAATCAACTTAGTATTCGGAAAGCGCTCTGCATCCGCGGCCATTGTAAAATCGCAACATTCGCAAGTCGGAACACATTACATGCACTATGGCGCAAGGCCTTTGATAACAATAAAATCGTTGGAAAGTTCCTACGAGTTGGGAAGTTGCTAACAACAGGGTCTGAGGCACGGGAATAATGCTTCCCGCATTGCAATTTTAAAGTTGGCGGGAAAAAAGTTTGGGCGCCGGTTATTGCTGGGTTACAGGTAGGCTGCGTTGGGGCTGCGTTTAGACTGCCTTTGTTGGGGCCTTTTAATACATAGATCGATATTTACGATTACTAAACATTTGAATTAATATATTGTTCGGCGGCATAAATTTTTATTTTATTTTTTTATTTAACAGTTTATTATGAATTAAATCACTTTTTGTACACTAGTTCCACTTTATTATATAATTTTTATTAAATTGCAACCGGTTTCGAATTACTCATCTTCAGGCAATTACTTTATATTTAAATAATACTTTATATAAAATATAAAGTAATTGCCTGAAGATGAGTAATTCGAAACCGGTTGCAATTTAATAAAAATTATATAATAAAGTGGAACTAGTGTACAAAAAGTGATTTAATTCATAATAATGGAGTTCCATCATGAAGTGACAACACAAAGTGTTAAATATTTAACAGTTTATTGTTCACAAGATAGAGCATACAGTTATGTAACAGAGGATTAAGACACAACAGGCACTGCTTATCTCTAGAAAGAAATCTCTTCCAGCAGGCCTACCAGAGAGAGATGATATAATAGACGCCGATAAGACGTGCACAATAAAACAAAAAATACGTTTTGCTTTGCCGAAAAGTTTGTGTCGAAAGTCATTTTTTTTAAGTCGTACATTAAATATCACTTTCAATCGTCAAAATATTATTTTTCGACGGCCAAAAGTTGTTTGTATAAAAGCTGATCATGTGCCCAGCCGATTGTAGCCAGCCTCCTATGCCAAAGGCTGGACAACAGAATATTCCTCAGACCGGAATAAAATGTAATGGATTGTCACAATACTACACTAAATTTTAACAATAAATTATGGAATGCAAGTTATTTACGTTGCAAAACAAAATTTCTTTCTTACTTAAATACACTAAATACTTTATAATGTCATTTATAATTGTGTTTTTACCTGTATGTTTTACTGTGTACAATAAATAGTTAAATAAATAAAAATAAATACTGTGCCCAGAGCCACCCCATGTCGGTTCTACAGTTCCCTTATTTAGGTATATTTTCTTCCAAAATTAGTAACAGTTTCAGAGACATCCTAATCTGATTATGATAATACATAACATCACTGTAATTACTATGAGTCATCGCGAAATATCGCAAAAGTCGTTTCCTAAACATTTGTTCAACAAAAACCGTATGCAAATTGACTATATCCGTTTGTTTCCGGATAAAAATGTTTCATGCACGCATCGGAAAACGGTATGCGGCAAATGTCCTGTGAAATTTTAGAAAAAGGCGTGCGCTGGCAGAAAAATAAACACCGAGAAGAGAAACAAGCGACAAATCGGTGGCCGTTTAGATAAATACAATCGTCGATATCTCTTCTGCGAAATTTATTCCCGGTACCTTTCCGTAAGGGCCTGTGTAGGCGGAGATAGCACTGGCTTATGACGATTTGAAGCAATGTCTAATTTAAACTGATGTTGTTCTTTTAAATCATACATTATTTACTAAAATTCTCGATTCCTCCCTATTCACATCGCACGACGCTATGTGAGTGTAATGTTGTAAAATACTTAGGTACTCTATGTACTTTCTTTTGTAATTTGTTAAATAGGTAAGCGTGAAGTTACATCCTTGCAAATCCTAACCTAAACTTCGTCTGCGTAAAATTCGGTTGCCGACCCGTTCCGAAGGGTCAACCACATTAAATTTCAAAACAAATTATAGCCTATATGCTATTCAGAGATTTCATTTACATAACTGCTATTCATCAAATCTTAACAAACTTTCCCATTTATTATATTAGTAAGATAAAACATACATATTTTATTAGAGAATCCCTGAGAACAACCTTGCGAGTCGCATGTATTTGTAATTGTATCCTTATAATCGCCAATAGCGCCGTGGCATTTTAGACTACATACGAATTCAAAATATACTAAGCAGTAGCTATCTATTAAAATAATATACCTAACGTATGGAAGAGCTAAGTGGCGAAAATTTCAAACACCCTAAATCGTGCCAAAAGCACGTACCTAGTCAATAAACTGCTAGACCTGAACGGGAATCTAGTTTGCCGCTCCACTGCGCTCTTTTGATAAAGTATGTGTTATCTTCCATGACTTGGCTTATGAATTGTGCGAACTTACGCTTAGTAAATGAGTTTGGGAACGTCTTATTTTGTTAATGAAAGATGACAGCAGTAATTGTGGCGTGTGTATTTTGGTGGATTAAATCATCATTTTGGCATGGAGACAATAACGCCAAAATGATTTTATTTAAACGACTAAAGTAGTGGTAATTTTATCCGACTCGCTAGTGACAGGTGCCGCGTTCGAAATCAATGACACTTTACTGAGTTATGCACATTAGTTGAACATTAATAAATGCTGTAACGGTAAAGGCAAGTATCGTAATGAAACCTGCACATTCAGGCGACTGAATGTGTAACGATGATCTAATCTGGTGAGGTTCACTTGGTGGCAGGGTCACAGAGATCAGATGGCAGTCGCTCCACTGTAATGACCTGATCTACAAAATCCTGGATCATGGTCAAGCCAGACTGCGTGAATTGCTTAAATTTGATTATCGCACTCGATGCAATTATTAAATTATTATACTTTTTATTTCCGATAACAAATTTCATCAATACACGATGTTAGTAATATAGTGTTTTTGAATAGATGCCCTAAACATCAACATAGCTTTTTTTAATATTAGCCACTTCACAAATATAAATATTTACGTAAAACTGAGGTAACTGAGATAATCCGTTAAAAATATGATTTCTTCACAAAATGTTACGTTGGCTGGAAGATATATCTTCTTGAAATAAGCTTACTGTTGTTATATATTAATATCTTCCATAATGTATTTTTTTTGTGCAATAATGGGTATATAAAAACTTTCATTATGCCGAACCTGGAGTACTTTTATAAATGGCTTGATTTCTCTCCCATCCTCCGACGACTGTCCTCGTGTGACAGCGGCCTTACCCACCGTCTAGTTTCCCGGCTGGCTACGCATCGGTGACGAACGGCGTATGATGCTCGCGATATGGATGCACATTCCGAGCTCATGCCCGACTTGCCGGCCGATATGTTGACCTTTTTTATTGAATAAGACTTTGGGCGGCGGGGATATTTTGTGCTCTGGCGGGTTTTTGTTGTGTTGGGCTGATTTTGGTCGGTGTAAGGTTGGGAATTGAGATTACGTTCTGTTATTTTTTTGTAATCCATTTTAGGTAACATAAAAAAATGTCCAACCTAATTTTTTTTAATTTCAGTGTAGAGCTCGTCTAAACTAAAATGACGCGCCCCACTATCGCATTACCGCACACGAGCAAGTTTAAAATATGGACGCAATACATATACAAATGCCGTTGTAATTGGTCATTCAGTTGCCGGTGAAATTCAAACGTAGGAGCACGCGTCGTTCATTGGCTCCCACACAGATGAAGTGTCGTTATCAATATTTGCACTCACACATCGAAATCAACTAACTAAGTATTGGGGCGCGTCATTTAAGACTAGACGAGCTCTACCAACACTGAAATTGCCAAAAAACAGTTGTTTCATATATTTTAGCAAAATGCGTTTTCAATGTTGTAGCAGCTGATTTATTTCGCGATTTCAGGGTTGCTAAAATAGCTGGTTTTCAAGAGCAGATAAGTACCCTTTGGTATCAAGAATTAATTTAAAGTCATAGGTACTAGTCGGCGCTAAATAAATCGGTTTATTCCAGAAATCCCCACTGAAGATAATTCATCCCCACCAGTTGTTATTTCTAAATTAAACCAAAGCCGTATTAATAATACATTTAATTAGGTTATCAATCAATTTCTATTTAATAATCTGATATAGGTGATGCACACACGTGTCTCCGGAGGTTGCGCCAACATCATGTGTTATTTTTTTTTTTTTTTTTTTTTTTGTGGACAAATTCACACAGCGCCATCTAGCCCCAAACTAAGCAAAGCTTGTACTATGGGGCTAGATAACTGATATACTACATAAATACTTTTTTAGTACATACTTATTATACATAGAACACCCAGACCCGTAACAGAAATTAAAATTCATCATTTCAATTTCTGCCCGGCCGGGAATCGAACCTGGGACCCCTTGCGTGGCAGACCGGCATGTTGACCATTGCACCACTCAGGTCGTCATGTAAATCCCCCTACCCCCTTTCCCCTTATTGGGCCTCTGCTATATATAAATAAGGAAATAATTGCCATCGCTCGCGTTTGACAAACGACTTGCGATGCTGAATCGTAGACGAGTCCGACAGGACTGTAGGTAGGGGTTGGGGGCAGTTGACCCCCCCACGTAAATTGCCCGCGAAATTGTAACTATTGAATGGATGAATAGATTTTGATGCTGTTTTTTATCCACTTTCATCGAGGTGGTTTTACCATCAAAGTCGGTTTCGTAGTTTGCAAGATAATGAGTTGCTAATAATAACATTATTTTAGAAACTTTGATTAAGGTGAGTCAGTTCCGAAATTCAAATCTATTTTGCATCTAATTAAAGGTTAAAATTTAATGTGTTATTCATGTGAGTAAAATACACGTGAACA
The DNA here is from genome assembly GCA_905147135.1 of Blastobasis lacticolella. Lineage (NCBI taxonomy): Eukaryota > Metazoa > Arthropoda > Insecta > Lepidoptera > Blastobasidae > Blastobasis > Blastobasis lacticolella. The sequence goes on from LR990050.1 coordinate 19,650,815, forward strand.
AAAATGAACATTATTATGTTATAATGTTCATTTTTGTATCACGCATTTTGGAACGTCAAGCGATGCGTTTTGTAAATGAGAAAACGCAATGATTTTAATAGATTCTCGTCTAATTTAAAAAAAACCAAGTAACCCCACAATAATAGATGTATTCGGCAATACTTTAACATAATATAGGTATATATAAAAAAGGGTATATTAACGTTTTCATTTTAGTCACTTTATAACTTATCAGACTTAGATATGTTTTATCAGAGGATAGATCAATCGGCCTTAAATCTAAATTAGCGATTTTTTTAATACAAAAATGTAAGAATATTCTTTTTTTTAGATTGGAATTATGCCCTGCACCACCAATCAGTTCAAAAATCATTCGTTTCGATCAAACGGACGCCTTCGTCGCTTTGTATTGTATTGTATTTATTTATTAACAGTTACACTGTGTGCAAATATTCATCAATGTCACTTATACTATAATATTAAAATAAAATAATAAATTTACATTTTGCATTACAGTGTCAAGATTACAATTACATGTCAAGATCAACAATAATTACTGCCTAAAGTTTCATAGGAATTAGTTACAACGAAATCTCATCTCTGGGCAGTGAATAAAAAAGAGCCAGACCAGCCAGAGAGAGAAAAAAGAAATGACCCCCAACGCCAAGTCCGTACCTGTATCTGACATGACATTAAATTTATGAAACATCAAGGGTCGCTTATCTTTGTTTTGTTGTTAGTTGTTGCTGCGGAATTATTCTCGCAAACTTTATAAGTTCCACTTCATAGTTGCTACAACTTTTATTGTCGCCACTTACTGTGCTTTTGAAGCTTTTGTTGAGCTTTCCATGCTTCCGCCTCCGGTGGCGGGAAAATGCCTAGGTGCTATAAGAAGCTTTGTGCCATTGTAAGTACAAGAATCTCACTTTAATGGTTGCAGCCAATATTGGCCATTTGGGAGACAACTTTGTGAAAATAGGAAAGCGACGAATATTTTCAGAAACAGTTTCTTTAAAAAATTATGCGCGTGATCGTGAATATGCATAAAACGTTCCAATACATCTATTGTAAAATATCTACGTTATAGTTATTGAATTGAAAATTCATTATACTTAACAATTCAAAAGTTACCTTTGCTCGCTATCTTATCTATCGACGGAAACTTAGTGCTGATCGCCACTCAAGTAGTGTCCGTGGAACCCCGACCATTCCCGCGTACTGTGAGACCTCATAATAACTTACGCTGGGTGCCACTGGGAAACTAATAATTAAATCAGCGTTTTACGTACCTAACTACTTCATTTCCTTTATGTTATTGTCTTGTAATTCATTGTCGTAGCTTTCAAATGTAATAAATGAATTTTCTTTCTTCCTTAACGTTACTAAAAACAGCAGTCAATGGCATATAACAACATAATTCCCCACAACGTCGTCCCACAAAGAGCGTCCAAAATATTCGTCGAACAAAATAGGTTGGCAACGTCCTTATAAGCATGAATAAAATTATCACGTCTAATTTGAATATAATCACCGTCAGCCACATTTACATGGGGAATGATTAATGCTGTGTGATAAGCGCGTCTTTTACATACATTGGGGTGTCTGGAGGTAGCTACGTGGGGCTATAAATAGTCATCAATATAGGTACAACTGCTAGCGACCAGCCCAGGCTTCGCAAGGGTGATCTCGGAATTTCTCTTTTAATATTTTTTTTTTTGATGGGCGGACAAACAGGCAAGCGGGCCACAGCATTTTGAATTTTATATCTTGACATTTTTAATTATAATTACATTTAATTGTAATTGCTCTGTGTAACATATGTGTAACATTGCGTGTATGACATTATTATTATTATGTTATATGTGACATTATTAATTATGTATTTATGGGATCTATATACCTGAAATAAATGACATTTAATTTAATGGAAAGTGGTTACCGCCGCCTATGGACATCAGCAACACCAGGGCAGTCACCAATGCGTTGCCCGCCTCAAAAATGGTATGCAAACAGGCAAGCGGGCCACCTGATGGATAGTGGTCACCACTGCCTATAGACATTGTCAACACCAAGAGTATCGCCAATGCGTTGCCCACCTCTATAACACGTTGCTCTGGCAGCAAAAAGGCAAATGCCACATCACTGTCAAATCCACGGTTCCCGAAATCCCCACCCCATGGAACACTGGAAACCTTACTCACCGGCAGAAACACAATACTATTTAAAAGAGTATTATTTAGCTGCGATATTCTGTAAGGTGGAGGTACTTCCCTAAATTGCGAAAAGTCTTTATTTCCGCGTGATTTTTTACAAGTGTAATCCCTCAATTCGTGCGAGAACGCCTCATAAGCAATCTGGCGATAAAATCGCTGAGGTAACAACGTGGTACGTGCAAACAAACAAACAGAGGATATACGTGGGCCACGTGGTTATGTGGATACTGGGGATATTAATACACACATACTTATGCTAATTTCTGCTAAAATTATTGCTTAGAAAATAAGTTATGCGTTACATCAGGTGACACACTTCGCCTCCCTCTAGGTATTGTAAAACAAGCAGACATGTGATCAAAATCATCGTCAAAATCAAGTAGTAAACTCTGTAGGTTTATTTCCCCACTAAACATACTTGACATTCATTGACGACCTGAGTGGTTCAATGGTCAACATGCCGGTCTGCCACGAAAGAGGTCCCGGGTTCGATTCCCGGCCGGGCAGAAATTGAAATGATGAATTTTAATTTCTGTTACGGGTCTGGGTGTTCTATGTATAATAAGTATGTATTTAAAAAAGTATTTAAGTAGTATATCAGTTATCTAGCCCCCATAGTACAAGCTATGCTTGGTTTGGGGCTGGATGGCGCTGTGTGAACTTGTCCACGAATATTTATTTATTTATTTATTGTTTGATTCGAAGTAAAAGTTCTTAGAAAAAGTTGTTCTATGAATTACTCACAACCACCTAAATATTAGATTAGAGTAAAGAAATAAGATACATTTAGCTTACAATATAATTATTCTACTTCATTTCTACGGAAGCTATTTGTTGTTCTGTTCGAAGTATAAAAGGGAGCTCATGGGCGCGGCATTCGACAAGTGAACTTATAGCTTAGGTAGAAATTTTAATAGGTATATCTGTTTGTAGCTAGCAGCCTTATCTATTTAGAAATGTTACTTTGTGGTCTTACAGTGCGCACGAATGCACAGGGTTCCAACTGACGATGTTGGCATGGTGATCAAAATGAACAAAATTGACCACTTTTGCGTTCACTCAGCAAATGAGCACTATGAGAGCGCATAGTAATTAGTAACGCTACTTTCACTAGTACTGTTCATGAATACGTTTGTAATATTTACAGATTTTGTAGGTACATATTTTATTCTCTGAATTTGCCTTAAAACCTGCAGTGCAGCATATTATCCATCTCCTCTGCTTCATTTGATTATAATATATCCTCTACATAAACCCAAACATGGTCCATACTATCATTTCGTACAACATTTACTGTGTGCATACATCCTGAATCTTGTTATTGGTGATTATTGCGTGTTGAGTTAGTGGCATGTCAAATCAATCACTACTAGTTGTCTTCACGTAAACCAGTAAATTCAATTATGTTTGCATCTATGGCGCCTCTAGTATTCGTATTTAGGCGGGCAACGCATTTGTGACTCCTCTAGAGTTGATGATGTCCATAGGCGGCGGTGACCACTTTGTATCAGGTGGCCCGCTTGCCTGTTTGTCTGCTGAGTAACATAAAAAAAATTGCATGTGTATTATTATTGTTAGGTATTTATTGTAATGTATATGAAGAAACAATTAAGATATCGATAGCAAAAGAGTCGTAACACTGACATGGTAACTGACAGGCTACGTAGCTCGCAAAACACATGGCAGATAATGCCGATGATGATCCCAGATTTTAAACTACCTATATTCATACATCGTCCAAAATATGTTCTGAATAATTTTACAGTTATCATCAGGACTACCCACTATAAATCAAATGAAATACATATACCTATTCTAAACTTGTACTTATGTCTAAAGTTAATAAAAAGTATAGGATCTCAATTTCTACCTATGTCAAATAATTAACCATATTAATGTCAAATTAATTCAATAAATACTCCTCTACCGAGCAAAACGCCTTCTTATATAGTATAAGAACCTATTAATACGTCTGTCCTTATAAACTTGAAATCTTTAGTTTCAAGTGCCTTTAATCACACACTTGGATTACCAAAAAACCTTTTTCTTATCAAAAGGCACGTACTTTCACAAGTCAACCCTAAGCCCTAAACCTTCAACGACCTCCAACTATCCAATCTAAAATTAGATACCTATCCCGGAAAAAATACAATGGCAGATACAATAAGAGTTTTCCGAACACCTGCGCACCATAATTCGGTGTGTACCCTCATAAATATCCACGCAAGAAAACAGTTAAATTGAATGGCCAAAGAGATATATGCGATGAGAAAAAATCGTTTCTCACCAGATAGTAGATGGCTGAAGAGATAAGTTGGGATCGGTGGTGATACTGTGGCATGAATATTTTTGGTGGTATAGTTTGGAGATTGTAAAATACTTCAGCGTTGCTTTTTGTTGTATTAAAACGCTTAACACAGGTGTACCAAAACGCGTTCTTTTTCTTCGATTCCCTGTACCGTTTTCTTTGTTCGATTGTACATTTCAGACATTGTACATTCCAACCAGTCTGCCAAGCGTGGAGATTATAGCAATAATGACCTACACCTTGTTGAAGAAGGTTGAATCCGGCAGGGCTATTATGTTGATGATTTTAAGTAATTTCATTAAGAATATATCTTGTAAGTATGTCTATACTAATATTATAAAGAGAAAAGATTTGTATTCTGGTATTTTTGGTTTTTTGTTTGTAATATTCAATATTCTTTATTGTACAAGAACATGACATAATTATACAGTACAGTAACAGAGATGTACAAAGGCGAGCTTAACTCATTAAATGAGTTTCCTACCAGCAAAACTCAATGTTTCTTTGTTTGAAATATGTCAAAAACCACTGGACCGATTTTTTAATTATTTCAATACTTTGCTACATTATCACTGAGTAACATAGGCTGCTTTTCATCCCGGGAAAATAATATGGTCCCGTGGAAAAATTGATTGCTTACAGAGAGCAGCGGGCGAGTGGAAGCCGCTAAGAACGGCTAGTAGAATATAAATAAATAATTGAAAAACATTCGCGTCAGCTTTTACCAGGCTAAGATTGAATTGGTCAAGACGCAAAGATTCTAAACTTATTGAAACTTGCAAATTTAATGGGACCTTGGGCAAAATCGCCATCTCTACTCTAATTTTACAAAACCTATATTAAACCCATACCTCTTAAAATTTAATGTCTTACAACTTCGAGTCGAACATCTGCCAGACGCCAAACCGAAGTGTCCTGGAGGCGTGTTAATTAAAACTATAAATTCAACGGCGCGCCAACGGTTGGCGACCCATGAATATGTCGCGCCTATTGGGCATTAGCTATGCAGGGGTCGACAACTATTCCGGACTCCTTGGTGCCTGTTGTAAATTTCGGTGGCCGGTGCGGCCATGGAGTGAGCGGGATTTGATATATTTAATGTTTTACATGTCTCTTTTATTTATCTGATCTGCCTAATTCTAGATCACGGTCAAGGGAGACCCCACGCCCTCGTGCGCGAGAACTCAAACGGGAAATTAACACTTACTTTCCCACTCCAACATCTGATCAGCTAGATTGTACCATACCATTGTCACCGAAATTATATAAGTGTGCAAAATTTCAGCTTAATCAGATGTCAAGAAGTGGTTATTTTCAGTTTATTCAGCTTCCAACCTACATAGCGAGTTTAATAAAAACTTAAGTATTAAAGCAGCGAACGTAGCGAGCGATTCTATATAGACTAGGTACTGAGCACAGCGAGAGAGCTGCGAAAAAAATGCTGTCATGTGAAACATAAAACTTTTCACCTCTCTCAACTACCAAGCGAGCGCAAGTAAAAGAAGTTGTTATGATACACATGTACTTAATAAAAATTGTATGATAAATGCTGTATCATAAAATATCTTTTTTCAATTTGTCGATTGGCATGAAAAATGTTCATCCCTAAACAACTGTTTTTGAGTATATTTGGCGGTGAAGGAATAAGGTTGCCGCCAATTTTGGCAAGCGAAGATGGAAAAGGGTAATCACCCACCTGGCCGGGTGTTGTGACCAGGGGACCAAGGGTTCTCTACCGCGATGTAGGACTGTCAGCGTGCGGATGCTTGCCAACCTTGTGTTCGTGTACTCGTAATGTGAGTATTGTTGAGTTTCCTTATTAGAGCGATAGATGTCGCTACAAATGTAATTGGAACTTGAATCGTTATATCTGTATATTTTTTTAAATAACTCAGCAGACAATGTTAAGGTCAACCTGATATTTCGTGGCCCCTCAACAACAGTCCTCGAAGAGAAGACACGGGGCGGTTAGCAAAAACTAATTGTAGCCAAACGAAGGGCAACAGTTTCGCTGCCCATAAATTCTGGCAACTATGCCGCCCCGACGTTTACTCTATTGCGCGACAAATTAAAATAGGCAATGATTAATTGTTAGGGTTATTTAAACAGTTGCTTCATCGTATGCTAGCTTTGTTATTTATGTTTTAATACACAGCGGTTATAGCAAATGTATACGCAGCGGTACCGGTCTAGAGGCAGCGTGCTTGCGAGACCGATAACCAAGGTTAAGCAATGTTCACGGAGATCGGGATCTGGATGGGTGACCGTTTCGTACTTTCGAGGCTAGTCGAAATCTTTTTTTTTTTTTTTTATGTTATTTAGCTGACAAACAGGCAAGCGGGCCACCTGATGGAAAGTGGTCACTGCCGCCTATGGACATCAACAACACCAGGGGAGTCACTGATGCGTTACCCGCCTCTGAAGAGACCTCTAATATACCTCTTGAACGATCCCATGTCATAGTCCAAAGGAAACACTGTGGCTGGGAGCTCATTCCACATCCGAATCGTACGAGCGAGAAACGTTCTTTCGTACCTTCGCATCGTGACCAACAGAGGGTCTAACTTCATCATCGCAAAGACCTCGCGTCTCGTTATAAATCATAATAGCGTTGGCGATGCAAGGTTGGCCAAGGTCTTCCACTAGGAACCCTGGAATGGATGGACAGTCTCGGGTGCCGATTCGCACCCTGTGACGATATATTTTTTATTATTATACAGCGGTTATACAGTTTTGACGACCTGAGTGGTTCAGTGGTCAACATCGTTAGCCACGCAAGAGGACCCGGGTTCGATTCCCGGCCGGGCAGAAATTTAAATGATGAATTTTAATTTCTGTTACGGGTCTGGGTGTTCTATGTGTAATAAGTATGTATTTATAATAAAAAAGTATATAAGTAGTATATCAGTCAGCTAGCACCCATAGCACAAGCCTTGCTTAGTTTGGGGCTAGATGGCGCTGTGTGAATTTGTCCACGATAATTTATTTTATTTATTATTTATTTAGTTTAGGTAGACATGTCAACGTTTTCATTTGATATTACCCTGACGTCTTGTATATTGTTGTAACTATGTTCATCTAAAAGGCATTTAATTTTAGAACTCTCTGGTTAAACACATATTGCACGTAAACAAACCCGCGATTTTTTTCGCATATTTTTTGCTTTTTAATGACCTCCTAATGTATGAATGCTAGTACTACGGAGATGTCAAGCTGTATCTCTTGTTTGACCTAACCGAGTTAGATGAAACATGGCTTAGATTTTAAGTTACTTACTTACTCGTACTTACTTCGCTGGCTCAGCGACCCGAAGTGGATCTTGGCCTCCGACACAAGAACTCGCCATTGGTTCTGCGCCTGCGCCACTTGTTCCCAGTTCGTTATCTGGATTTCGCGCAGGTCTTTCCGGATTTCGTCGATGAATAGATTTTAAGTTGGGCCCGCAAAATACGACACTCCTTCAAATTTTGTTCAGTAAACCCCTTTAAAGTCTGTACAGAGGTTTTTGCGTAATAATAAATAAATATAAATAAATATTCGTGGACAAATTCACACAGCGCCATCTAGCCCCAAACTAAGCAAAGCTTGTACTATGGGTGCTAGATAACTGATATAGTACTTAAATACTTTTTTTGTGCGCGCACAGACAGACAAACGGTAAAACAATTTTTTTGACTCTGCTTACGTTCCAGTATACTACCTGGACTATTTATTCTGAAATATCTTCAATGAACAGACACGGCTTTTTTACAGTTTTCTTATAGTACAGATTTAAAATGTAACGTCGCCAGTACAAACTGGCAATTACTGCTACGAAATCCTTACTTACAAATCCTCACTTACAAACGGTCCTAAAGCGAAAAACCGAGACTTCATTTACCAACTCAACAGCCCATTTACAAAAAGCTGTAATTCTCGGTAATTGTTATCTCTATTACGTCACGGAGCGTCGTAGTGATGTCGTAGAGAGCGACCGAAGCCCAAGCTTGTAAGTCGAACCCGTGTTCACTTTTGATTGATGTATAAAATTGATTTTCTATCAGGTTGATTTTAATATCAATCACATTATCGTATATATTATTAATAATATAATGAAGGTGTCATTTATAATAAGTAATATACATGACCTAGTCTTTCTGTATTTTATTAATAATAATCTTTTGGCGTTAATGTCCCGGTTGTGCTCTCGAGCACGAGGGTCCAGGGTTTATTTTATTTATTTATTTAAAAACTTTATTGCACAAATTACAGCAATTGGCGGACTTAAAGCCATTGAGGCTTTGTCTAACGGGGTTCGCCTTGACCATGATCTAAGATTTAGCAATCAGGTAATTACAGCGGGGTGACTATCATCTGACCTCCGTGACCCTACTACCAGGAGAACCTGACCAGATTGGATCAAAGTTACAAATTACAAATTCAGTTGCCTGAATGTTCAGGTTTCATCACGATGTTTTCCCTCACCGTAAGAGCATGAAGGTAGAATTTTTTATAAGTAATATACCTAACCTAGTATTTTATTTCAATCGTAAAAGTCAAGCAAATAAATTTTGTCAATATCTTACGTCAAGGTCCTAATGGGTTAATTGTCAAATGTCCAAGTCATGAAATGGCCAAATCGTTAATGTTCCAAGTCGGAAAATACTTTTGACATCTTCTAGAGTTTCAGGGCTTTCAATAATAATCATCTTGACGTTAATGTCCCGGTTGTGCTTTCCCGCATGAGGGCCGGGTTCCGCTTTTATCATAATCTAGGATATAGCAGATCAGATAATTACAGTGGAGCGATCACTGTCTTCTGATCTCGGTGACCCTGCTACCAGGGGAACCTGACCAGCATTATTGTATCATGGTTATACATTCAGTCGCCTAAATGTGCAGGTTTCAACACTATGTTTTTCCCCACTACAATAGCATCGGTTAGTGTTCATCTAATAAACATAACTCAGAAAAGAGTCATTGGTACATAGCGGCACCGGCATCCGAACCCGGGACCTCAGGGTAAGAGTCGGACACCTTAACTATTACGGGGTACGACCACTTAGGCCACCCAGACACGAGACAGATAATTAACAATATTAGTTTGTATTTATTTTATCGTAAACCCTATGAAGGGGCTGGAACCGAGACCGAACCCGGGCCTATCTGGAACTACTCGCGAGTACGACTCGAGCATCGCTGTCGTGTAATTAGGACGTCATACCGAGTGGGCAGAGACAGGCAGCGTAGTGTAAAGTGGAAAAAAGATAAAATTGTAACATTAAAGTGAGATTTTTGTTTTTTTTTTTTATGTTATATAGCAGACAAACAGGCAAACAGCCTGATGGAAAGTTGTCACCGCCGTCTATGGACATCAGCAACACCAGCGGCCTTAGCCAAGAGGTTGCGTTAATCTACAATCGTTTGTGGTAGAAAAAAAGTATGGGATTTGACATAAGCTAACGTTATCTGACATAAGCTGTTTGTGGTAGAAATTCTTGGTCCATAGACAATTCACGTACTTTCGGTGTACAAAGGAGGCGGATTGGCGGATGATCCTACACAATCAGAGTCAATGTAGATGTTGGTAGAAATAGACGAACTTCGAGCTGTCAATTATCTACCATACACGCATCACGCAAGCGGAGCTGCCAAAGATGGCTAGACCAGCAGGGGCGCTAACAATAGACATAGACGTATCTTTATTTGGTCTAATAACACATTCAAAAAACTTAAAACTAACAACACAATACATTGCCCGCCTCTAAAGAAACCTCTTGAACAATCCCATGTCACAGTCCGAAGGAAACACTGTGTCTGGGAGCTCATTACATATCCGAATGGTACGAGCGGGAAACGTTTTTTTGAACTTTTGCGTGGATACCACTAGAGGGTACCACCAGGTCTACGTAATGGCAATGAGCACCCGCGAGAATATATTCCACAATAATATTACAGTCCAGTAACGAGCGTCGGTAGCCTAATGTTTAACGGGTCCATCTCGTAAGCGAGAGGTACCCAGTTCGATCCCCGGAGCCGTCATGTACCAATGACTTTTTTCCGAGTTATGTACAATAGGTGAATTAGGTTCCCTATCACAAACGACTTTTTACTTTGATGAATATTATAACCTAACCGAGTATTAAAGACGATTTACTAAACTGCTGATCCGATTTCAATGAAACAAATCTAAGAACCAAATTTTAAATAAAATAGCTTAACTTTTTGAAGCGTTTGGAAGCTACGGTGTCGCAGACAGATACTATAACTTCAAATTTAAAACACCCGCTATTCGCGTCAGGGACCAAAATACGTTTGCGTACCAGATACGTCACCAGACATAAATAAACCGTCGACTCCGCAACAGATCCTGCAATAAAAATATATCAACTTCTCATCTTGTCTCCATTTTAGTGCCTACAGAGCAACATCTCAAAGATAGGCAGGCCACGTCAACTCGCCAATAAAAACGATGGCAGTTAACTTCAAAATTATCCGAGGTAAGCGTCTAAGAGTCTAACGTCTTCGCTTTTATAGTACAATAAAAAGAATAAATCAATTTTTACGGCGGGGCGCTCGGCGAATTGATGCGAACGTACATTCGGCGTTGGGAACCCGCGCACGCTTCCTGTAAGTTGATGTAATGTATTTTAAGCGGGCTCGTTGCCGGATTAATACTCGCGCTGCAGCGGTGCCAGGGTTTGCTGACGCGAATTTTTGGAGTATTGTGTAATCCATTTTTTAGGATGTTGTAACTTGGATGGGTTGGTGTGCTGTGTAAAAAATACGTTACGTTCTAGTTGGAAATAAAATTGAAATTTTAATCCTTTTTTAGCATTAGGCATTATATCTTCTTGTTACATATATCTAACACATTTCCCCAAATTTTTGACTGTTTGCGATTGGCGATTCTATTTGCGATTAGTCTTTTAAGTATCGCTGCTACTCATACCACCAATTTGTTTGCGTCAAGTTGAATCGAGTCCTTAGCAATTTTTGTCTACAACTTTTATGATTAGAAATCTTATATCGTCGCAGGAAAGGCAAATTTACTGAAGCTCCAAATGACCATTTCGAGAAAAAGCCGTTTTAATTTATTTTTTTTCGTTTTTAATTCATAACTTTTTTCCCATCACACGAATCTCGATGACGTCAAGGTAAACTTTTATTAATTTGTCATTTTCTATGTCCAGAAGTACAAACCATAATAATTGGACTGCTGGTTTGTGATATAGTGGCGCTTGAGTAAAAATGACTTCAATTTACAGTAAAGCAAAATTTCATAACCGCCATTTGATTCAAATATTTATAGCAATCAAAATTACTTATAACTCTTACGTATAAAAATTGGAAAATGACAAATTTTCTGGAACTATAACAATAATGTAATGTTCGTAATCTTAAATTACTGAAAGGACTTATACAAGTCTGGTTTCATCATGTCAAAACAACTTAAAAATGATCGGCTCATTATGTTGAATCACTAAAAATCCTTAAAGGTAGGTTATTGTTTTAGTTTTTTCGAGTAAAAAGTCGTAAGAGATAATTACTTTTGTGTAATCACACCTTTAAAACTACTTATAACTTCAGTTAATACACAATAAGAGCTACTTAAATAATGTAGTGCCAAAATTAAAGTTAGTTGAACCATAAATGTGTAAGAGTAAAGTCTTAATTGCTTATGATTATGAAAATTCCTATCTTTTTTTAATAATCTTACGTAAATTAGTAGGGCATTGAGATGGGCTTGAGCTGGGCTGCCTCCTCTGATAAGAGCTCAGCTCTTAAATTGGATAGACAGCTGGGCAAAGGCCTCCTATTTGAGTTAAGAGGGAAATAGTTTCGAGAAATAAATTGAAATACAGCTGTTAATTCGTATTTTTATTTATTTGTAAATTAATTAAAATTTGTTTGTATTTTTCCAACTGAGTAAATGGATTTGACGCCACTGCTCGTCAACTTTCGCAACATCTTCTTGATTTTTATTAAAATGTAACATCAGGTCAGCGATCGACTCTTTGTTGTGAGACAGTGTGCAATCTACACTGATTCTTTTAATATTTTTCATTAGTCTTAAGTTTTCGGGCAATCTGTTTTTCAGTTCATGAACCAAATGTACAATGAACTGGATGCACCTGTTACGTATTATTTCTTCTTCATTCGGTGGAAGTCCTTTTTCTTTCATCGTTAATACATGAGATTCAAATCTGTACCCCAAATAACATTTCTTATCTACAAAATCTTGAATATTTTGCGTAAAAATATCTACTTTCTAAGTAGGCAATATTATTTTGGCAACAAGTGAATCAATCAAATTTGTCAATTCGTCATACAGTTTTGTATGATCTGCATCTTTCGATTCAAATAATTTATTAACTCTGTTAACGTCAGTGAGAATTGGAAACATAAATGCAATGTACGCATAATTTACGTCATCTGAATACATTCCATGCAGCAATTCTGCTGTGTAACATCTTTCTTTCAATTTGGCCATATTAAAGTGTGTTTTTAGTTCCAACCATTGTGTGTAAATACGTGCCACTGCGGACTCTACAGAAAGCCACCTAGTTTGACAAGATTGTACAATTTTTAAAGGATCATGACCGTCGTTTATAAGTTTGTATAGTTCTTAATAAGCAGCTTGCTTCGACGAAGAACGGCTGAACCAATCATATGTTTCTTTAATAATGAATTCGAGATTTCTGGGTAAAAATTGCTTTGTTACTGCCGATACTGCTAATCGCAGAGAATGGCATATGCAGCACACCAAAACTAGATTCGGCAAATCTCTTTTCAGTTTGGCATATACACCGTTATTTACTCCGGTCATTACGGAAGCATTATCTGTTCCGATGCCCATTAAGTTTTGTAGAGGTATATTGAATTCAGCGAGTGTCGCTTTCAAGGTACCAACAATCCCGTCTGCATCACACTCGTTCAGCATTGGAAGATCTAAAAATGTAGATATAATTTTTTCGTAAGTGCATCTGTAATAAATAATTATTATTCCCAAATATTTATGAACGGAAATATCGGTTGATTCGTCAATCAATAAACTATAGGGTTGATCTTTTAAATCTTCTCTTAAGTTTTCTGAGAAATGGGGTGACAGAACATTTTTTATGATTTGGGTACATTTTGTCCTATGTAAGTGAAATTTTTCATCCTCCTTGTGCATGTGATTAACCACTTCTCCCATATGATCCACTACACGTAGGCTGGTATGTGCCGCTGTAAATAATGCTAGCCTAGCTTCTTCTTTCTTTTTTCCGATGCTGTCTGGTTTAAAAGACAACTTTGGTTGCGTAATAAAGTAGATTCCGTTTCTTTACAGATTATTCTGTAAAGAAACGGAATCTACTTTATAATGATCAAAATGTAAAGAAGAGAAGAACCTACTTACTCTTTCAAAATTGATGTATACCTATGATATTATATTAATTACGTACGTACCTTTGAATTTTGCAAGTGCTTTTTGGATAATCCATGATTCTTTAAATCTCCATAATGATTCCTTAAAATTGAACCACATAATTTGCACTTAGCAACTGGACCACCAGTACTTTCCACCACTTGTAACCAGTCCTTTAATTGTGAGTCACGTAATCAACATTCACGGAACTTTTGGGTATACTGTGGCTTAGGCATATTCGTTTTACAAAATTAATAAAATAAAACATTAAATGTCGTGCCGATGCAAAACCAAAACTGTACTAAGGTATATTTTTGTGCATGCATACGATACAAACATATACAAACCTTGATATTTCAAATCAAATTTGACCTAGTAGTCATACAAATAAAGACTATAATCAAACTAATTTAAGAAATTGACAAACTCTTTTCGGGGAATACCCGACAAACACCACCTAGGAGTGTTGGCTACATATCAAAACTATACCCATCATGTAATGTAAACGATCAAGTTCTTTCCTGTAAATATGTAAATTGTGCTGGTGGTTAAATGTCTAGCCGTACCACTAAATGAAACAATCTAAGCCACTAAATCCACTAGCCACTAAAACCAAAATTTGTCCGCTAAAATGCTAATCTAAACCACCAGATCTAGTGGAAAATCCACTGAGTTGGCAACACTGGCTACGCGGCGTACGCGCGGGTTATAATCAGGTTTTGCAGTATTGTAGCTCCATATTTTTTACTTTAGCAACGTAAATGACGTATTGACCAGCTTTCTATTTTTACTTCTATAACTTTTGCTAAAATATTACTTCACAGTAAAGATACTGAAAGTCAAAAACTTGCTCAATAACAGTAAGGCAAAATTACTTATACGCCACTTCCTGCATAAAAATGGAAAGACTAATATTCTTACAAGCCTAACCTATTATAAATACTTCAATTCAAAATTACTTATACCAACTTTTATGTTTGTTTCGAGTAGTCCAAAAATGCTTATAAAATATTAGCTTTTAAATTGCCGGATGCCAAATTTACTTAAAATTTATTTGTAATTTATTGCAGGAAAACAAAATTACTTAGGTGACAGGCACGAATAAAATGCCAAAATAGTGTCGCTTAAGGACTCTGGCTGATGAAAAATCCCCTTTTTTCCATTTACTCAAACGCCAAAACAGTGATCGTATCGCTATGGGACCCAGACTGATCGACGCAGAAAAAAACGCTGATTCCGAATATCTATATAACTCAATATGCCTATTTTGGCGCTTCAGTAATTCTGCCTTTCTTGCGACGATATGTAGTTTATTTATACTAAGATTAATTTAATCATTTTATTATTTGATGTTGTCAAATAATTAATTTTGATAATTTATTTGAGAATGTGATGCTTAACAATTTATAATGTAATGATGTATGAATTAAATGCCTGAAATAAAGGTATATTACTTATAATTATAGTGACAATGCACCTGCGGTTTTGCATTTTTGTTATCTGGAACCTAAATGTAAGAATCGTAGATCTTATGGGAGACAGTAACCACTTACCATCAGGTAGGCTGTCTGCTCGCTTGTCATTGAAAAGCATAAAAAAGTTACAAATAAAAATGTTTAATCACTGAATATTTTTTTATTTCATTAGAATGAGATTTGAACCACTTCATTTTTATTTATTTATTCAGAAAAATTCTAGCTGTCCAAAGTTTAAAGTTTGAGACTAGTCTGTGTACTGTGTATAATAAATTCAAAAATTATGCATTATAAAAGTACCTACTAAATAAGATTTTAAGGCTTGAATTAACGTTGGTTGTTTTATTTGATTTTCTCATATAATTTTGCGTTTGACATACTTTGATCTCAAAGGCGAGACCGCCAACGAATGCCGAGCACCATAACATCCAAAATACGCCCTTGCTATTTATATTGGGACGGTTTGTAATAAAAAACAATGCACACATTTATTCAAGTCCACGCTAACTAAATCCCATACCAAATCAAATACATGGGATCATTCAAGAGGTATATTAGAGGTCTCTTCAGAGGCGGGCAACGCATTGGTGACTCCCCTGGTGTTGCTGATGTCCATAGGCGGCGGTGACCACTTTCCATCAGGTGGCCCGCATGCCTGTTTGTCTGCCGTATAACATAAAAAAAACCTATAAAGTGCATAGATTTTTTTAATAAACCGTAGCCAAACGTAAAACACGACCACATTCCACCTCCGTAACCGGTTCGCCGCAGCGCACCCGCCCCTCCAAGCGCCATAATGCCGTAATTACACTGAAAGCCTCGCAAATATTTTTACAAGGAGCACCGAGTCCGTCTGAGCAAACCGTTTTAATAAGCCGATGGCTGCGGCGGCGGTTTAACCAAACACATTAGTCGAATCGACCGCTCTATTCGGTCGGGGACTTTGGGATTCAGTTCTATGGACATTTTGTGTTACGGTAGACTATTCTTCGCGGTCTTATTAAGGCCCGCTTACGAAAAATTTGAAAACTTTTAAGAATGGTAAGGTGTTTTTGTTTGAGGTTTTTGGTTTAAGTAGCAGCTTAAATGCGTTTAAGAGTTTGGTGTAAGCCGCCCTAATGAAAAGTCGTTGATGATTCGTTTAACGCTCGTGTAACACGGTGTGTGTACTGCTACAAACTTATTCCAATGACGGCGTCGCTGTTGTTGAATTTAATCATTATCATCGTCCTGGCGCTTATCCCGGCCTCTTCCAGGGTCCGCTTTCCTACTCAATCATCTCCACTTCGCCCGGTGTAGCGGCCTTTTAAATCGTTCGTTTTAGCGGTGTTTTGCTTTTTATGTGCGACTACTATCCGGCCCGCACAACCCGTTAGGGAAAAGCCGGTTCGCCAGAGCCTCGTCCGTCTGTCAGCAGGGGGACCGCGGGCAGGTGAGGTTGGCTTGGGCCCATGAGATGGTGGTTGGGCCCCATAACCCACCCCCATAATATTGCGGCTAATTGTTATTTTAATTGGCGACAGTTTTTGTCACCAGTTTTGGTGTCTTGTTACCCGGACAACAGCACTGCACTGCTACAAACTTATGTGGCCCAATGACGGCGTTGCTGTCGTTGTATTTAGTATTGTCGCCAAATATATTTCAATTGGCGACACTTAGTTCCACTTTCGGTCACCTTATCTAACACGGTGGCCAAAGCTGGAACTAAGAGTCGCTATTTTGTAATGCCATGTCAATTCCGACACAGGGTCGTATGTTGCACTATACAAGGCATACGTCAAAAATTTTGTACTCGCTTTGAACCACCGTTCGACGCCATGATCATTTTTTATTATTAAGACGGTATTTCTACCGTCATTTAATGTTATTGGCCATTTCTGCCGAAAACCAACAACCACTGGAGTCAAAAATGCGTCTCACATCCTCTGGCCAAATGGAGTGACGCTTTGCGAAAGGTTGCGAGTGGATGCTAGATGCAAGCTGAGGGCGCTCATTAAGGGAGACTCATGTCCAGTGGACTAGCATATATTAATTACTAGTGGACCCGGCGCGACTTCGTTCACGTACACCTACCCACCCTCTACCCATTTTTCTTGCTTATAAACCTTCCTCTTGAATCACTCTATCTATTAAAAAAAACCGCATCAAAATCCGTTGCGTAGTTTCAAAGATTTAAGCATACAAAGGGACATAGGGACAGAGAAAGCGACTTTGTTTTATACTATGTAGTGATGATGATGATGACTGAGTCTGTCCAAGCAATCAGTTTAACAAGGCAATGACTGCGACGGATGTTTAACTAAACACATTAGGCGAATCGACTGCTCTATTCGGTTGGAGACTTCTTTATTAAGACGACCGGAGTGGTACTGTTGGTTAACAGCCGATCGGCCACGCAGAGGTCCCATGTTCGATTCCCGGTCAAACAGAAATTGACACGATAAATTTTAATTACTTTTACATGTCTGGGTGTAGTATGTAATTCAATAAGTATTTATGTGCTTTATCAGTTATCTGACACCCATAAAGCTTTGCTTACTTTGGGCTAGATGGCGCTGTGTGAATTTGTCCAAGTATATAAGCAAGCATATTTTGTTTGTACTCGTATTTCAGTTCAGTACCACATGTCTAAAATAATATCCTGCTGATATTTCTACGAAATTTTAGAGCCATTCGCTGATCATATATTGTTTTTAAGACCTATCTCTATTTCAAAGCTCGTCCATTTCACCTAATAATGAAGCTGTATATTAAAAAACCTTTACACGAATCCATTTACAGATTAAACCCTTTGCGGGAAGTGGAAAGGGGGGGGGGGGGAGGTATAATATCCTGGGAAATGAACGCATCGGCGGATCTGCATTTCAATCAATTCACCGCCAATATTCATTAGTGGATTGTAAGCCTGGCAACCGGAAGATGGGGTACCTACTAATGACTGCTTGATGGATATTAAAAAAAGTCTGTGGAAAATATGTACGCGTGTACTCCACTGTCCCGTGGAGTGAAACATATATACGGCCATTATGGTATATAATGATATAATGATATTATTATTTTCCGTATGACTGTTGAAAATTATGTATAAAGTTTCAATTGAAAACTTAGTGATAGACAAAAGTAGAGCACGAAATCAACTATTATTTAAAGAAATTTAAATTTTATATTATATTTAATGTAATATCCACAGAAACTTAAAGAAAAATATTACAGGTATGATTATTTTTTAATAATCCATTTAAATGTAATTTTTACATGTTTAATTATATTTTTAGTTAATTCGCCTTCATTTTGCAGATAATAAATAAATTTAACAATTTTTTTATTATCTCTCTCTCTCTATTTTATTACGAAATTGCTTTTTCGTAGCCTTCCTATCGGATTAGTACGACGTTTTACAAATACTGCTAGAAAGTCTTTGCCAAAATTGAAGAGTCCGACTGGATTCATTGTTGTATCAAATTTTTGCCGGCAAGCATTTTTGCTTGGACAAATTCACATAGCGCCATTTAGCCCAAAAGTAAGTAAAGCTTGTGTGTGTTATGGGTAACTGATAAACTACATATATACTTTTTTTTAAACATACTCATTGTACATATTACACCCAGACTCGTAACAGAAATACTAAATACTTCCATTGTCGTGTTCCGGTTTGACAGGTATGGTGCCCAGTGTACTCGTATGTTAATCTTCAGGTCCTAAATTCGAATTCCATCATCGTTTAGCCGCAAACGCGTAACAGAGAGACGATACACGTAAATTCGCATTTAGTAGGAAACAAGGTAAGGTAAGGTAAGGTTTCCAGTGCTCCATGGGGTGGGGATTTGGGGAACCGTGGCTTTGGCAGTGGAGGGGCATTTCTCTTTTTGCTGCCAGAGCAACGTGTTATAGAGGTGGGCAACGCATTGGCGATACTCTTGGTGTTGCTAATGTCTATAGGCAGTGGTGACCACCTTTCAGCAGATGACCCGCTTGCCTGTTTGCCTACTGCATGACATAAAAAAAGAAAAAAAATAATAATCCCCGACCAATTTTACTTAATCTGAAATATATTCTAAACTACACAACTGATTTTAATAAAACAAAGCTAAGAACCATCTCGAATGAACTAGAAAATAGAGGAAACCGCATTAAAATCGGTTCATCTGTTCGGGAAGTATTATGCCACAGACTGATGCACACATCGAACTTATAACGCCCCTCTTTTTCCTATAGGTGTTAAAAACTGTGTCCTTAACCTTAACTTAACCGTTTGGGTCACCTATGACTGCAACGCAATCCAGTCTCCTTAGTGGTAATCTTGGCGGTAATTTATGATGATTAAATCAATTTTTCCTGGAAGGCGTTGCACTGCAACCGTCCCCGGATCCGGATCCGGAACTGGTGATTGTTTAAATTTATACCCGGGGCGCGAAATCAAAGGATATTGAATGGTAATTTATGGCTTTCGCTCTGATATGAAAGGTTAGTTGCGGGCTACAGTCTTTGGAGGATCAGGTTTTTGTCTTAATATTTCGTGAAGGGTTTAGTGTTCAGTGAAACAATAATGTAGTGTGATTCCTGGAACGTACTATGTAGTAGTACATGTTTAACTCTGAGCTACTCGATTATCATCTTGGCGTTAATTTTTATTTTAATATCATACGGTAGACAAACAGGCAAACGTTCCACCTGATGGAAAGTGGTCACCACTGCCTATAGACATTAGCAACACCAAGAGTATCGCTAATGCGTTGCCTACCTCTATAACACGTTGCTCTGGCAGCAAAAGGCAAATGCCACTCCACTGCCAAAGCCACGGTTCGCCAAATCCCCACCACATGGAGCACTGGAAACCTTACTCACCAGCAGAAACACAATACTATTTAAAAGAGTATTATTTAGCTGCGATATTCTGTAAGGTGGAGGTACTTCCCCAGTCGGGCGGCTCCAATTCGAACGAGATACCCCGCTATGCCCTACCTCTCTTAAAATTATGTCTCTTATTAATGTCCTGGACCTGGGTACCGCCATGACCATGATCCAGGATTTGGCAGATCAGATAATTACAGTGGAACGACTGCCATCCGACCTCCGTGACCCTGCTACCAGGGAATCTGACCAGATTGGATCATGGTTACACATTCAGTCGGCTGAATGTGCAGGTTTCTTCACGGTGTCTTCCCTCACCGTAAGAGCATCGGGTAGTGGTCAACTAATGTACATAACTCAGAAAAGAGTCATTGGTACATGGCGGTGTTGGGTTTCGAACCCGGTATCTTTCACTTGCGAGTCAGATACCTTTACCACTAGACCACCGACGCTCCTAACTCTGAGCTACAATTGCAGTATTTTTTTTCATTTAATTCTTTATCGTAATTTTGTTTACAATATTGTGAACGTAGTATCAAATATAGTAGTAATGTATGTAGTTTTAAATTATTTACTAACCTAGGTATAAGTCTCACTAACTAAAATTAGTCTTTGTTTATTCGTCTAATAAATAAAATTGAGATATAAATAGAAACAAAGTGTTACAATCGGTTATTTTATTTGATGTCTAGAAAATAAACTCGCGAACGTAGGACTTCAAATGAAATAACATATTATAATTATTCTTGATAACAATATTCTTTAACCAATTGGCTAGAACAGCACAATTTAAATAAATTTAAACCCTAACTAGAACAATTACTTTTGTTCTATCGTTGTCGTAGCGCCGTAGCTCCGTAGGCAGGGCTACGCGCCGCCCATCGCCCGAGCCCGCCTACGAAAGGCTACGCCTTGTCCAACCCAGACCAAAGGTACCAAATACCTAATGATTTATTGCCTGCGGGTGTCAGTTAACAGTCTATACTTGCTTTCAGTATAGTAATAACTTTGGAGAGTATATTTTAAGAATAGCGAAAGTTTTGCAGGTTATTATGTATAACAATTCAATGTTTAATTGTTCAGGAAATAATTACGTAAGTAACTCGTTTATAATTGACGACCGTTTAAAATTCTTTTGTGTAATAACTGCAAATATTTTGATATATACATAGAATAACATTTAAATATTTAATACTTTGTGTTATGACTTCGTGATGGAATAGTATATATTATGAATTAAATCACCTTTTCTACACTAGTTCCACCTTATTATACAAATTTTATTAAATTACAATCGGTTTCGAATTATTGCCTGAAGATAATAAACATTGTATAATAAAGTGGAACTATGACAACGATGTAAATCATATATATTCATAATAATATTTAATTTTACGTTATAATTATTGACACCTAAAATTTACACACTTGAATTTTTAGTACGTATAGAATTTAATTTGCAAGGGTTACTTTTTTCTAATCAAGTTTCATTTTCATGCAAACAATATATGCCATACATACACTCATATACTGTAAATCAGACATCCTTCCCTTAGATCTAATAGAGAAAAGTAGATGATAAATGTAATCCCCATCCCCATCATACTGGGACCTACTTTATAAAAGAAAATAACATTAACACTCACCCGTCCGAAGTTCGCGTAGACAGGAAAACAGCTGATCACCACACTATAGTCAATGAAATGTCCTCCTAACACGTAAACTTTAATATACGATTACAAATCCTACTTTTACAACACTTCTAATAAGTACTAACAACTACATGCAACTACTAATTTACTTCTCACAACCAACTGAGTTAGCTTTTAACTAGAATTACTAGACAATACAGCCTAAAACGTATCTAAACACCTACACCTAGAGTACAATATTAAACGACTCAAAGTCAATTGTCTTAGAAACGAGATGTAAATATCGTTCTAAATTCGAATCTAAAAAGAGTTCATAAAAGTCCTACGAAATTTCTTTTTCTACTTTAAAATTATCGGCCAGTGGTATAGTTTTAAAACTCGGGAGTGCAGTAAAAAGTTTCGATAACTTTTTGTTGTGGAGGCGCGCGACCTGCGGGCTTCGGAGGCAATGTAGCACTGAGCCTGGCTGCAGTGGCTGATATGCTAGATCTAGATAACTGTAGGCACAACACAGACCTATGTGCCTACAGGCTGCATAGTAGGCGGTGAGTGCGTGCAATTTCAGTCCCTATGGAGAGATTTCGTGTTGGTTGCAGTTTTTAGTACAGAATTGTCGTCGGAGTAGAGTATTTGGATTTCTGTTGGTGGGCTTTAGCGAACGTTTTGGTGCACTTTTTAAATAGGTATATAATGTATTTATAAAATTTCAATAAGTTGTAGTTACAGTTAAAGTTCTTATGACTACTTGAGCCTATTTAAATTGCCTGTTGTTGTAAATTATTCCTTTTTCTCCGTTTTCATACAATGTTGGACAAGGTGTAGGGTATGTGTAAGGTATGTGTGGGGTAGGTGTAGGGGAGATGTAGGGGAAGAGTACGGTTGGGATAGAGTAGGGTAGTGGTAGGGTTATGTAGAAGTAGGATAACAGGTACAGTCACCACACAAGACTCGTAACAATAATTTCTCAAATGAAAAATATTTTTTCATAACAAGCGTTAAGCGCAGCTTTTAATTGAATATTACCTAGGGGCATAGTAATCATCGAGGCCATTCCAAACACTATGGGGTTATATGACGACCTGAGTGGTTCAGTGGTCAAAATGCCGGTCTGCCACGCAAGAGGTCCTGGGTTCGATTCCCGGCCGGGCAGAAATTGAAATGATGAATTTTTATTTCTGTTACGGGTCTGGGTGTTCTATGTATAATAAGTATGTATTTAAAAGTATTTAAGTAGTTTATCAGTTATCTAGCACCCATAGCACAAGCTTTGCTTAAGTTTGGGGCTAGATGGCGCTGTGTGAATTTGTCCACGAATATTTATTTATTTATTTATATTATTGCGTTACACATACGCTAATATTACTTACTATGAGCATCTATAGAGATAATAGCTCTTCTTATACTGGTTTTTGGTAGTTCGATATGCAGTTAGCTGTACGACAGACCGACATGCAACGCTTTATGAAGCTGAACTAGCCGATGTACTATATTCACCACCAACATCTATTTTTTTATCTAAAACCCTCAATACTTTCTTTTGTTAACCGTAGGATGATTTTTTATCCTACGCAGAAGATTAAAAAACTACATAGAAACAAAAAGTGGCAAACGAGCAGACAGCCCACCTGATGGTAAGCGGTAACTGTCACCCATTACATCTACGATTCATGCATTTAGGTTACAGGCAACAAAAAAACTGCAGATGCGTTGCCACTATGACGACTAGGGTGAAATGTCTCATGCCTGTATTTGAGCTAGCAACCTTATCTTTCAAACCGGAATACAACAATGCAAGCAGTGTGGTTTAGCGGCAGAAATAAAACTGCCAGTAAAAAGAACCACGGTTAGTTCTTTATCAATTTTTCATTTTCACTCATTCATTCATACATATCTACGTCAAACAAAAACCTCTCACAGGACCAGCGAGAAGTGGAACGGTTGCCAATTGGTGCTGATTTTAATCCGAAGCCGGCATTCCAAAAATCACAATCGATCTCCAAAGGCAATTCCGTCACAATTGAACGTGGACCGAGCAAGGATTGCAATCGGCAACAAAGGGTTTTGCGAAAAAAGAAGGACGGACCGTATAGCTGGTTGATGTCACATTTGTGATCTAGTAGATATGTTGCTGCCGGATGGTTGAAATAGGCGGGTAATTAAATGGCTAGCTTATTGTAAAGTAATGTCTAACGAACGATTTTGGCCCGCGTTTATGGAGCTCCTCCATGCATTTTTTTTTTACACACCGCGCCATCTAGCCCCAAAGTAAGCAAAGCTTGTGTTATGGGTGCTAGATAACTGATGAACTACTTATATACTTTTAAATACATACTTATTATACATAGCACACCCAGACCCGTAACAGAAATTAAAATTCATCATTTTAATTTCTGTTCGGCCGGGAATCGAACCCGGGACCTCTTGCGTGACATGTTGACCACTGAACCACTCAGGTCGCCAAATTCGCATTGTCACAACGCTTACCTATCCTAAGCGAAATAAAATCGAATACAACGTGTGGTTAGGTTAGCGTTGTAATAGTGAGTTCCGTAAACTCGCGGCAATGTCGTTCTTTTACGTTTTTATTACAAATTTCACGATGTTACTAATTTTGAAGCTGTTATTGTGATATATATAACAGAAAAGCTTCATTCACGGCCGAAGAGGACAAGAAGAAGACTTTGTCCGCATTTGGTTTCGTACAAGGAAGAAAAACTCTTCGAGCGAAACTGGTTACAAAACTGCGGTTCTTTAGACGGCATACTGGGTTTAAATTTATCCCAAAAATATATTACGATTTAGCCTTGATGGTCACCCCAATACACTTGCTGTCAACACCTACCATTTCCTCAGGTTTATCTATTAGTTACCACGTGTGTGTCTCGTGACTTTTTAGCAGTGCTCTGTGGCATAGCCTCGGGTGGTGGCCTGTGTAGGGCGTAGCAAAGGCCAGATTTGACAAGGCAATAGGCTCGCAGGATACGGATATTGCCTCTTGCGTGACCGACCAAAGAAATAGGCGGCATATTGGTTTTCATTAGAGATAGGTTTTATCCACATCATCCAGATACCTGGCATCCAAGTAACGTAAGAGTATCGTAAGCGTTTGTATCGCGCTCGTGTATGATGATGAATAAGGTTCCTCCCAAAGTCTTTCTTGTACACTACAACATGGGTTTCTTTATAAGACATGTCTACTTAAAGGCCTTGCCACACACAAAGCTCGGCGCGAGCGCGGTGCGATAGTTGCTAGGCAACTATAGGGCGGCGTGATAGGCAACTATCGCGCCGCGCTCGCGCCGAGCTTTGTGTGTGGCAAGGCCTAATGCCGGCACCGCATTCGTTACTTAGGTTGCAGATGTCGGGGTCGACGAAGGCCAATTTCCATCAGGCGGACCGTCTGACCGTATCTTTCTGGGAAATAAAAAAAACTAAATGTTTAACTACCATCCCCCTGAGCATTTCCATCATTCATCGATTTCCTTTTTAATTTTCTTTCTTATTAGTCTTACTTATTCAATTTTAAAAGTACAATTGAATCCCACTAAAAATATTTAATGTAAAATTAGTTCAACAAGCCTCGCAATCTCACAACGGTTTCTCTGTGAAAAAGTTTTCAAATCCAATGCCACTAACTCTAGAAACTACAATTTGGTGAGAAAGTATGGGATAGTCGTTAAGAAATATTGCATGACACCTTAGACTGAATCCAGGCTGACGTTGTCGGTCGGACCAAGCAAGCGTAGCTTGAATCAGCTCCACTGTAACTGATCCTTGTCACTGGTTGAGCTACGTTTGAACCTACCATCATCTCGGCGTCAGTCCTTAGCTTGATATGAGTATTGTTACACTCAATTTAAACAATGTTAAAAATATATTTATCATCTTGGCGTTAATGTCCCGGTTGTGCACTCGCGCACATGGGCCCGGTCCATGATGGCAGAAGAAGTAATTACTATTTCCTTCTCAGAAATAATTGTAGAGTAAACCTGCGTCGATAACCAATATCACTAATATTACACTCAAATCTTCCTTCGAAGTCATTCACGAGTTACAGAATAGTATTAAACATTTTAGTTATATTTAAATTTGCACAAAACTCGATATTGCTACCACCGCTCGTTAAATAGCTCATTTCGGACTATCCAAGGTAAGGTTAGCTGGAAGAAATCCCATTGTGGGATAAGCCCGCCTTTGCAATGTATATTTATTTTCTTTTGTTATTGTTCTTTATGTAGTTATATGCAATAAAGAGTTTACATACATACATACATACATACATACAGCCTATGAATTCCCTCGCTTTCAAATTGATCCGAGGAGCAGGCCCAGAATTGCAATACAAAGGGTTATTGCGTTCTGAATCAGTGACCATAAATGCCATAAGCTATCATTTTGATTACATGAGACGCACCGGCATTGGTAAAGCCGTAAACTCGTAATACAAACAATCACTGAACTGTTTGTAACATTTTTAATATTACTTTCTCTTATGGTGAGGGAAAACGTCGTTATAAAACCTGCACATTCGGGCGACTGCATATGTAATCCAGGTTCCCCTGGTACCAGGATCACAGAGGTCAGGGGGCTGTCGCTCCACTGTAAGTATCTGATTTGCCAAATCCTGGATTATGGTCAAGGCGGACCCCGGGCCCTCGTGCGCGAGAATACAATCGGGATATAAACGCCAAGATGATTATTTTATTATTTTTTAATATTACTTTCTCTTCAAAATGTCTTTCAACCATCCTAGTCCACGAGAAGTAGCATAAAATATTGATTTAGTTACAGTTTTTAAAATTCCGTACCCGAATGATAAAAAAGTACCCCATCCGCTATATGTCCGTTTGTCCATTTGTCTGTAACGTTGATTATTGTACGTCCATATCTATTTTCTAATGCCAGCACACTACACAGCGATTTCTCATACAAATTATTTTCCAACTCCGCATTCGGGTACAATAGAAGCAGAAATAAAGTCCGGAAGGGCCGAACGTGATTGCGCCGAAACGAAGCTCCACAAAACCGTTGAATGTGCACAACGCCATCTGTCGTCGGAAATGGGAACCGCTTAGTCACGTCGCTAGTTGCAAGTGCCGCACTGAAGACCGACTCGGGGCGCGCCATTTGTGATGCTTTGTCGCGATTGGTGTTGGAATTCTGAGCCGCATTTTGAAGTTTGGACATCGGAAGCGAGGAAGCGATGCTTTGGAAAATAATGTGGAAGTTATGGACTTGTGATAGCTTATTATTAGAAGATTATTATCAAATAGTTACAAGCAAAACAGCTGACGTTGTTGAGGCTAATTATTTTGTATTTTTTTATTGAATCATACTTTGGAGATAAGAATACATTGTCATTTTAAAATATCGTTACTCACCGCCTGCTATAGATAACAGTTTATTTGTGGAATCTGCGGTTCTGCATTTTTGTTGCCTGCAACTTAAATACATGAATTGTGATTGTTATAGGCGACAGTTACCGCTAACCATCAGGTGGACTATCTGCTCGTTTGTCACTGCGTAGAATAAAAATTTGCGCACCTACGTTGCCTCACTAGAGTCACTGTCTATATAGCGTTTCCGTCCATGTGCATTCGCTATATTAGCATAATAGCTCTACGTAATATGAATATAATATAGAAACCTATGCAAAGGTAGCCAGAACAATTACAGACATGAGACATTCACAGTGATAACGCACATGCAGTTCTGCATTTTTTTGCCAGCAACCTAATTTCGTGAATCGTAAATGTTATGGGCAAAATTAAAAGTTACCATCAGGTGAGCTCGTAAAACTGCATTACTCTAATAAATAAAAAGAATACGTTGCCAGCTGCGTATAAAAAGAAAAAACCCAGAAACCCAGTGTTAATTACACAGTTTTTAAACCAATAGACCTAAAACATTCCATTCCATTCCAACGGCATCTGTACACCCCAAGCCACGGCCACCCGTACCCGTAAATCCCAAGACACGGAAAACACCATGCCATGGAAACTCCGACTCCAACAATTTACATGTTGCGGCCCAGCATTTCCATAACTAATTAAATTGCAGGCCGAAGTTTGGCTGCAGGTGCGACCCGCGGTCCACCTGCATGCAACGGAGCGGTTTTAGATTTAAACTGGACTAGAATGGGGTAAAACGGACAGTTATACGTCTCGGAGAACGAGATTAACAGCTGGAAGTAAAGTAGGGTAAGTATGCGTTCTCCAAAGACTTCTATATACTTATATATCCATGGCGTTTTCACAGGGGTTGTACGAGTATAAGTGAATGTACTGAGTTTAATGCGGCTCTGTGATTGGTCAATTTCGTTTATTAGCTCCCAATGATAATTGAGGGTTGTTATAAGTTTGACGTGTGTATCTGTGTCTCTGAAACTTTGTGTATCTGTCTGTGGCATCGTAGTTGGGCTGCAGGTGCGACCCGCGGTCCACCTGCCCTGCAACGAAGCGGTTTTAGATTTAAACTGGACCTGAATGGGGTAAAATTGATGGTTACATGTCTTGGAGAACGAGATTAACAGCTGGAAGTAATGTAGGGTTACTATGCGTTCTCAAAGGGCACGTGTTCTATAAGTGAAGGCATTACGACTCTATGATGCGAACGGATGCACCAATTTCAATGAAGTTTTCTTTGTTTGAAAGCCAGTTTATTCGAGATAGTTCTTAGCTTTGTCTCATTGACAGAAAGGCTAGGAAAACCCAAGTTTACCTAGGTTTAGATTTAGATTTATTTATTATCTCATTTTACAGCCTATAATCATCTTGGCGTTAATGTCCCGGTTATGCTCTCGCGCACGAGGGCCCGCGGTCCGCCTTGACCATGGTCCAGGATTTGGCAGGTCAGGTAATTACAGTGGAGCGACTGCCATCTGACCTCCATGACCCTGCTACCAGGGGAACAGGACCAGATTGGATCATGGTTACACATCCAGTCGCCTGAATGTGCAGGTTTCATATCTCATTTTACAGCCTATATTTCATTATCAATATCTTAGTAACATATATAAATCTATAAAAGAGATCGTCAATTTTGGTTATAAAAACATTTAAAATATGTATCCAATCGGAACAAGCGTACATTTACTTTCATTATGGAATGTTTACTAAATAAATAATAATATTAGGAACAATAATAATAACGTCATGAGACTTAAACCACACATCCAGCAACTTCTATTCTACTGTTAAACAAGCTAAATACCAATTTACTAATATTGTCGCCTGTTGGAAGAAATTTATTTTTAGAAATAAATAGTGTCTGTTGTGTCATTTATAATTCTGTGTTTCCTTGTATGTTTTATTGCGCACAATCAAGTGTTAAATAAAAAATAAATAAATTCCTAGTTTCCTACTACAATCACTCTTTAACCGGCTCGCTACAAATCCGGTTCAATCAAATCGCTCCGAATGGCGCCCGCGTGAATCGAGACCGGTTCATTATCATTACTGCGAGCCGGATATCCGGGGAATTGAATAGTGCCCTGATGGCACGGCTGTTTATATTATTGCCCATTGCCAATATCCCACTGCTGGGATACGGTGATGGCACTGTAATGATGGTGTGGATATTATTGATATCGAATTGCACATTAGGTAATATATCTATTATAATCTCTAATAACTATAAAGTTGTGTATGGAAGCTAAGCCGTCTTAATTGTTTATATAAGATTACGGGCTTGTAAAAATAATCCACGCAATTACAAAGGTTATTATGGAAACGACACTAGTCACTGGCAGCGTACTTGCGAGACCGATAACCAAGGTTAAGCAATGTTCGCAATGTCCGGGAGTTGGATGGGTGACCGTTTTTTTTTTTATGCTAGTCGAACTTAAGCAACGCAACGTGCTCGCCACTCGTTAGGTGTGTCTTGTAATAACCTTGGCGAAGCGAGGTTGACCAAGGTCTTCCGCTGAGGACCCAAGACTGGTTGAACATTTTATGTTACGATATTTAATTTATTACATTTTATAAATTTATTTTGAAATTAGATTAAAAAGCTAATTAAAGAGAAAACACTAATAAAACAAACAGCAGTATAAAGTAGACAATCTAAGATCTACATCAATATTAATCAAAAGTAAAAATAATTCTAACAGAACGAAATACCTTATGCGGGAACGTACCTAATACATACCAGTAGCAGCGATAAGAGCATACCTGTTCCGACGCAGTACAGTGCACCGCTTATCTGTAAGCTGGTAGATAACTGTAAAATTTTACTGCAAGGCTGGATTACTGCAAAGGGACAGGGGTGTATCCAGGCAGGGCCCTCAGGAGGTATCTATTCATCGTAATTGTTATTAGTTATTTGAAAATTCTAATAGCAAACATGCGCAGATTTGATATAAATTGCGATATGTCATTATGATACAAGTTGAGCAATACTCGAGGCGATATTATATGCGCGATCTTTCATTTGAAGTAATAAAAAATTCCCAGTTAGTAGGTACGCATAAATAAATATCTTCCAAATAAACATACATAAAAGGTAAACAAATGACCTACCGATTTGCCAATTTATTCAGTAATCACACTTTGTAGATGAACTCTGTCACGTATCTATTCTAAGTTGTAACAATTACTGTCCTTTTTCATTGATTTCACTTCACTCCATTGCACATTGCAGCTACGACATACCTACCTATATTTCGTTGGGCTTTTTTGTGTACCTTTTTTGTAATTTTGATTTAAATATGGTATACTTACACCTTGTGTAGGTATACTATTGAGTGCCAAGCTATCATATGATCCTCATCTTACTGATCGATCAAGTATGTTGTGCACTCCCTTATAACTACGGTTACGTAAACACTATCCAGAAGTCAATGAAGTATACACATTTATTTATGTTATTACTCGCGTTAGGGGGTAGCCGATGTGGAGATAAAGTAAACAACCATTCACCTTGAATGCGTATAATCGACTTAAGGAGGAGTCACAGCCTCCCACTATATTGAAACTCCTAACCAACAATTTATTTATCATCATCATCATCATCATCATCATATCAGCCAGACGACGCCCACTGCTGGGCATAGGCCTCCCCCAGAGATCTCCACAAAGGCCAGTCCTGTGCCTTCCGCATCCAGCTGGTACCTGCAATCCTTACCAGGTCGTCGGTCCACCTTCTGGGAGGCCTACCCCCTTGAGGGAGGTTATTTATAATATTTATTTATTTTTGTGTAAAACATATTACAGCCTCTATGCCTTCCCGCGTTCCATCTCTGTTATCTCCTCGTGGCTTAGAACTATTTGGGTCTACAATTTCTGGATAACTAGTACTCGGTACACCCCACCCCTCATGGGTGGATGAGAACGCATACAATATTGTCCTAGGAACTGTATACTTTCTCAGAAGGTCTAGATGTAAAACGTTGGATGGTTTGGAAGATAGTTAAATGTAAATAAGGGTTTTATTCATATTTTCTAATTTTGTTAAATGTACTTTATTATTGCCCATATGGTGTCCGGCAGAGTAGCATAGCACCAACCCCTTACACTCGTGGGTGTCGTACAAGGCGACTAATAATTTCGAGGCAAAAGATCTAGCCAGAGTCTCCGCAGGCTGGAAAATGGGCATCAGTTTTTTCTATTGTTATATTTAAAACTTTCATGGGAAGTTTAAGTCCTGTAGTGGACTGTTATGAGCTGTGATGATGATGATGATGTACTTTATTAACATAATTTATTACTCATCATTTTACCGACACTATCACTTATTTATTAAATAATTTTAAGTCGCTAATATGCTACAATAAATTGGTAACTATTTGTGCTGCATTAATTTTATTTATGAATATTATATTGTTCATGAATACTTTGATGTTGATTTATGAATAGATTGATTTAGACGTGACCAACAGTAACTGACCAACTGATGCTTGCTGTGCGCTATTTTGGTCGCGACGATGGACGATATGATAAGATAAATTTTGAATAATCAGAGGTATTATTTCCTTCTTCCATTAAGTGTGTTTCAAAATAGAAATTCGAAATAAAAACTTTGATCTCGAATAAAATCCCACTCACTTACCACCAGGTAGCGGACAAATGCCTAGCTAGTCCGATTTAAAAACAAGTTCATCAAGATACAACGAAGTTCATGATATCACGGCACAAGACTTAAGACATGATCAGACATAAGTCAACCATGCAAGATTTCTCTACATAAGCTACTATTACTTAAAGAGTTTAAGTTTATTTTAAAACACGAAATTTATCCTTAACTCTAATATCAACACTTCGTCCCACACTCCCCTTCCCACAGCATAACACACCATTAGATTACACACCAGCATCATTAATAAAAGATCCCTACAAGCAACGTCGTCATATTTCAAGAATAACTTGCGAAGAATATAAATTTTAATAAAAATACACTAGATACGGCCCCCGCAGCGGGTATTTGTCAAAGGGGAATACTAAGTGACGTAATGGATTACCACTTGTTTAAATTCCATTGTGTTTTTTATGTACGTACTTATATTACTGTGAATTTG
This sequence comes from Blastobasis lacticolella, assembly GCA_905147135.1. NCBI lineage: Eukaryota > Metazoa > Arthropoda > Insecta > Lepidoptera > Blastobasidae > Blastobasis > Blastobasis lacticolella. The sequence continues at coordinate 19,683,218 of LR990050.1, forward strand.
AAAATTTCAAATTTAGTAAGGAAGAGAAACGAGGTGCAGTACAAGATCAAGTAATTCGTTCCAGTTTGAATATATCTGAACGATACAATTCGCAATGAAGTAATCTAATAGAGAACGAACATAGTGGAATTCCGGCAGACGTTTTCATCTTTTAAAAATTTCGCAATCCTTTGAATATACGTTTACTTCTAGCTTTATTATATTTATATTACTTATTTTCAGTTTTCTATCTATTTATCTGTACTGGTTCGGCTATAATTGCATAAACGGTTCCCCTCCTCCATCTTGTTTAGTAGCTTCTCTTGCACCGCCTTACTTTTTCTTTACCCTTTATCTCCTGGTTGACTGGTAGATAAGGCTATTTTAGCTTTAAGTCCGCCTTTGTACTATTTTGTGCATGAAGATTTAATAAATAAATATATAATTTGAGGGACGAAATTACCTTGTAAAGGTATTTTAACATCCGACGAAAAAAGAGGGGTGTTATAAGTTTGACATGTGTATCTGTGTGTATGTGTTTCATCGTAACTCTCGATCGGATGGACCGATATGTATGCGGTTTCCTCTATTAGAAAGCCAGTTTAATCCCAATGGTCCTAATTTTTTTTTCATTAAAATCAGTATTGTAGTTTAGAAAAGATTTCAGTTTAAGTAAACTTGGTCGAGGGTTATCCGACTTTTTTTACTTTTAACTTTTCTGTCGTAATTATCTATCAAAACATAGGTATCCTCACGATGATTTCCCTCATAAATTCCACTAATGCACATAAAAAGACATTAGCCACACAAACTAGACTAATTCCCGAATACTCTATGTCAAAAAAGACAACAGCACACAAAATAGCTGCATACGAATTAAATAAAACTTAATCGGGAGGGAGTTAATAAAATTATATTGAGCGGAAACAGCCGGCGGATTGCACTAATGTAACTACAGGCCTCGCGTTAATGTCCGACCCTGTATACAGGTAGCAATACATACAGGATGTCCTACATAGTTCAGGTATAACTCAAGTATAACAGGTATATTTTTCTCGTTACGCGATCCTTATACAACTTCATTTTATCTTATTTCAAAAATAGCTAAGTGAGTTTTCATGCCTTTCGATAACAATATGAGCAGTTTAGCATGATATCTCTTAACGGTTTTTTTTTTATTTAAGGTGCTAATTAGTTTGTTTTCTAATACAGATTCCGTATCTCTTATCTCTTATCGTATCTCTTAAAATAAAACCGGACATAAAACTGAGCTATTCACCTCCTGTTTGTGTATACTACACTAAACATTTTGCCGCTGTCCATACGCGGCATTAACCACTTTCCATCAGGTGGCCCGCTTGCCTATTTATCTGCCGTATAACATAAAAAAAAAACATCTCTCTACTCGTGTCATAGGATCTTCAACTCTTAGGGAATCCATTAAAAAGCCAGTCCCAGCGCTCCCTTGCGCTTGGCAATTGCACCAAATTGCATGCAAAATGCGCAACATACATTGGAACAAATTTATAGAGTGGCCCGACGGGACGTACTGACAAAAGGTGGATTTACATAGCAAATTGAAGGGCTACGGGCTACGCTGCTACGATGGTCAGCGTAGTGCCTCTACGAAGCTACGGGGTATGTCATTTTGACTTCTAGCGTTCATTTGATTTGGAGTATCGGTGGGAAGGTTGTACGCTTAGACGAAATATTTAGAACGGTTCTAGGTGCTTTCATGCCGTTTGTTTCATTTTGTTTCGCTATTGTGCCAAAACAAACCATATTGACAAATGTTAATAAAATTTCTTTTCTTTATGAAGTTTTCGTTTTGTATCTGACATTTCGAAACTTTGTATTCACTGCTCCAATCCGGATGATTCATAATTTTTACAAATGTATCTCAACATCGGTATAGGAGCACCAGGCATTTTAGACCCGAGAGTGTTTATATCCTACCAGCTAACCCGCCGTGACTTCTTTTGTATATTGACCCACCCTATTAACCTTTCTCCTGAATCACTCTAAAATGGTCAAAACGGACCCCGGGTCCTTGTACACAAGAGCACAACCGGGACATTAACGCCAAGATGACAATAGATTTGACAGTCGCTAGCCACGCTACAGCCGCTGTAATATGAAGCTACATGTATCGAAGCGCTGCTCCACTGAAACGCGAATACGTGAAAGCGCTCAAAGGTTTAAGTATTTAGCGGTGCAACCATTTTGTCCAGGTTATAGTCCCTTTGTAAACTGTGTGATGTTATGTAATGTATGTATGTCCGAAAATGTCCAGGCTACAACAACTGCTGACCTTTAGACAGGCCGTACATTTATTTATCACTTTAGTGGTATAAAAAATACATCCTAACTTAATAATTATAGCGCCAAAAAGGTGTTTTAAAAGATATTCACCTAGCTAATTAAGTCTATCGGAGACCCGTCGTGCTGGCGCTTCCCTCGGTCAGCGTATAAGTCTGACAATTCAGAGAGGTAACGCCGCCAGGCTTATACATACTCGTACATCCGCATGACAGCGAATTAGAGTCTGTTTTTTATTTGTTTATTTAAGTTTTTTATTTGTGTACCATTAAGTGTAAGTATATATACCTACTGTACATAATGATCATCATCATATATTTAAGAGTATGACTCTTGTCGGTGGAGCAATCGCAAATAACTCATCATAGTAAATAAAAATAATTATCTTGGCGTTAATATACCGGTTGTGCTCTCGTGCCTGAGGGCCGAGGTCCGCCTCGACTTTGACCTCGTAAGACATCGGTTAGTGTTTAATTAATGTAACATAACACAACTCAAAAAAGGTTATTACATTACATTATGTGCAAGTTACCCAGAGCGCTATGGATAGATAGCTATTCCCTTCGAGATCGCATACGAAACACCGGGTAAGAACAAAGCTCACCGACATTACACTAACCATAGCCAAATCAATGAGAATGAGCTCCCAGCCACAGTGTTTCCGATGAACTAAGACATGGGATCATTCAAGAGGTATATTAGAGGTCTCTTCAGAAGCGGGCAACGCATTGGTCCCCTGGTGTTGCTGATGTCCATAGGCGGCAGTGACCACTTTCCATCACGTGGCCCGCATGCCTGTTTGTCTGCCGGATAACATAAAAAAAACCAAAGAGGCGGGCCACATAAGCCGCAGATCAGACAGGAGGTGGGGTACGAGACTACTAGTGTGGAGACCACACAGGCGCAGGAATGTGGGAAGACTGCCGACAGGATGGATCGACGATCTGTCCCGAGTGGCTGGGAAGGACTGGATGCGGAAAGCCCAGGATCATTCAGTGTGGAGAGGCATGGAGGAGACCTACACTCAGCATTGATTGGTTATTATTCTTCTTTTTTTTATAATTTTGTTTTTATTTTAAGTTTATTTATTTTACAGTCTTACAGCAATGTACATTTGTTTACAATCAGATACAGGTAAAAGTTTATATACGCTTTGTTTATAATTAGTTCTTTGTTCTCTTTTTTGTTGTACCTAATTATGGTGTCATGCTGTCTACGTGCAATAAATGTTTTGGTTCTTTCTTTCCTTGGGTGGATGAAGGTAAAGAAAAAGTAGAGAAGAAATGCCGCAGTACATTACGGCCTCGAGAATCTAACTTACTACCGCTTGCGAGTCGGACCCGCTACCCTAAACCTAGTGCTCTTCGTTGTACGAACAAATACTACCAAACCACTATAATGACGTAACCACAAAATGAGTAATACCAATTTTGCGCAATTGATAAGCAAATTCCAATAGAGATAAGGCCTCGTTTCGCTGCAATAGAGCTCAAGGGGCGAATTGCGTTATCACCGAACGTAATTCATACGCAAAATGGATGGTTGCTTTACATAATACTTATGTTTAATGTATTGCCGTTGCTTTGGGGAGTTGTTAGGGTTTTCTGTAATCTCTGAACGGTGTCATAAAAAGGAAAAAATGTTATGTACTTTACTGTGCTAAACGGTTTTGCCCCACCACTCATCAGCATTCGCTGCAACTCCTGTGTAGCCAGGATCTATAGCGGCGACCACCAGTGAAATGGTACACGCAGGCTCGAGGACAAACAAATACTGTCTTGGAACCCGCAACTTTAATAAATTTAATTTTACTGTACCAGTCAGGAATTTGACCGCCATCTCATATGATTGTAAGTACTTGTACATTTTTAGGGTACCGTTTAACGTAGACATTATTAGTAAAGCCAGCTGCAGATGGAACGGACCAGACGTAAAATGTATGGTATGGTCCGTTCACTCTGCAGCTGGTTGTTCAAAGTCTACATTTCAAATATTACCCAAACTAAATGTTTCCGAGGAATTTAATGAAACAAAGCTAAGAACCATCTCACTTAAACTGGTTTTCAAATTATCACAACCGCATCGAAATTAGTCCACCCGTTCCAGAGCAACGATGCAGACAGACAACCGATACAAACGTCAAACTTACAACACCCTTTGTTATTTATTTATTTTTATGTCATACGATAGGCAAACAGGCAAGCGGGCCACCTGATGGAAAGTAGCCACCACTGTCTATAGACATTAGCAACACCGAGACTATTGCCAATGCGTTGCCTACCTCTATAACACGCTGTTTTGTTACTAAAACATATATGCATGAATCGTAGATGTTATGGGCGACAGTTGCCGCTTGCCAACGGGTGGGCTGTCTGTTCGTCTGTCACTGCGTAGCATGAAAATACCCTTTTTTCCACGCGGGTAACCAAGTCTGTAGCAAACCAGTTATGTGTATAGTCACGCCTTTTTTGCATCGCAGGTACTTAAAACGGTACAGTGGTCGAGGTTTAAAAATACAGAACTTCATTCTCTCGATTGCATCAGAGGTATCAAACATGGTAAATATTGTACTAGATAGTTGGTAACGTTGTATGTGGACACCGGTTCCGGTAATGTGTGCTGGTTGGTGCATTGATTTTCCCTTGCTTTTTTTCTGTCATGGCGTTAGTAGGATAAAGTTATAGAAAATTATATCTATTCTTATAAAATACTAAACCTTTATTTTTATTTTTTTTACCTCAGACTCTCTTTCGGGGAAATGCAGCCTAATGGGCACTATTCCCAACAGTGGCAGCGATCTAGGGGATATTTGTACATATCGATTTTTAGATTAGGGTTGTAGGTTAATTTAATTCTAGTTAAATTAAGTTTTCATATTTAATTCGTTTATTATTTTAATCCAAGTATTTATTCACTTTATCAAAGCAATATACTAAACACACACACCAATTGCAGAAACCCCTTCCAGTTCCCCAGAACATCTCAATCATGCGAGGCTAGTCATCGAATCATCGCCCCCATTCAGTGGCGCCCCCGTTGCCCGTTGCCTGAGCGTGGCGCCAGACAATCGAGTATGCAAATCGCTAATTGGCCGTTGTGACCTGTCTGGGAGTGGGTTAGATCATTGCAGCCTACCTGTGAATACCTAAGTGCATAGGTAGCTGATGATGATACTGCTGGTATGATCAAACATACCAGCAGTATGTCACAGTAGCTTATGTCACATACGTACGTAAGTGACATAAGTACGTACGACAAGAGTGTGTGACGACCTGAGTGATTCAGGGCTTCGATTCTGGTACTGAAATCGTCTCAGTTGCAGTAACATTACAATTACATCGCATGTCAAACGTGTGATTGTTATTCAAATGACAGATGTTGAGTTTCAACTTTAATGAGTTTGAAATTTTCCACAATTCGTTTTCTGGTACTTTAGTTGCATTATGGTTTTATATAGCTGTTGGTACACCAATAAATAAATAAATAAATTAATTACTAAGTTGCATCTTTCTTAGTTAGTGTCAAAGGTCGAACAATTATTTAACTGCAATTTAACTGGGATGATGCTGAGACTGGCTCGATACCTTGACGTAGTTATAGTAACATCACAGTTACCGTGTAATATAATAACAACTGCATTGCACATCAGAATAGGTACCCAGTGGTCAACAAACCGTCTTGCCACGCAAAAGGTTCTGGGATTGATGCCCGGCCTGGATGTTACATATATGAATATGTAATAAATATGTACTTAAAACGTTTTAAGTAGTATATGAAATTTGCAGCTATTGCCATCTTGTTATATTACTATAATAGTCACTTTAAACAACACATAAAGTGAAATTTCTTTTTAAAAAATATATCCAAATCGAAAGTCGACATGTTCTGCAAAGTAATTTAGAACGTATTTGGAGTGTTATAAAATTTTCCCATGCTTCTATAAGGAACCGGATATTGACGCTTACGTCATTTCCGGCTGCGACCACGCAGAGGTGATGCCTTCACGTTAAAACTAATACTCGGCTAGGGTAAATGCGCCAAGTATGAATGTATTTCATTGCACGTAACTATTATAACGTAATGTTCCAATTACATATTCGAAATTAGTAGTTTTTCATAAAATTTCTTTGTGATACAGCATTTCCATACTATTTTCATTACAGCTGTAATATAGTGTTACTTTTTCAACATTACGCAACACTTTTTTTTTAACTTTTATCAGGTGTAAATGTTGGCTAAATACCTGAATTAGATAAAAAGTTAAGCCTATGAACCTGACACAGGAGGTTAGTGATATGTGGCAAGTGACACCCACCATACCAGTCATAACCTCAAGTTACATCTGACGTGTGTCTCTACAGTACATAATCGCCTTCTACGGGGTCTTATAGTTGAATCAATTGGTGCAATTGTACTCATTAATGTTCCGGCTATGTTCACGAGCACGAGGACCCGGGGTCCGCCTACCAGGTGCTACCAGGGGAACCTGACTAGATTGGATCATGTTCACACATTCACCTGAAAGGCAACTGCGTGAATGTGCAGGTAACCGTCGGTTAGCATTCAATTAATGTACATAACTCCAAGAGTCATTGGTACATGGCCACAAACACATTTTGAAGTTTAATGTGTACAATATATTGTAAATTAGTAGAACTGTCTAGTTGAAGCGGGCGCCCATTCATAAAACTGAACTGGTCATTCGGAATGACTGCTAAATAATTGAGGCATTTAATTTCATTGAAACATAAAACCTTACATTCGCAATGTGAATCTTGAAATAGAATTAAAAATAAATATCTACTACACCCTCTACAAAGTGTCGCAAACTGCCGCACTCACCCTACGTGTGGTGGGGTCGTGCAATTGACACATTTTTACGAGAAACATTTTGTTTCAAAATAAGTTGCAACTGGGGTTCTGCTTTATCTATTATAAGAAATGTAAATAGTAAATAATTAATCGTTAGCCAGTAGGCTAACAGAGACACCACATCACAGCAATAAATACATTAATTCATCATGACAGTCCATAACAGTCCACAGCAGGACTTAGGGCTTCTCCCACGAAAAGGGAGGTTATAGCCATAATCTCCACGTATAGCAGGCGGGTTGCAAATTGCAGTGTTATAATGGATTAAGTGTAACAATCGAAAACGCTGCTGCCCATTTTCCAACCTACTCTAAATCTTTGGCCTCGAAAACATTAGTCGCCTTGTACAACACCCACGAGTCTAAGGAGTTTGTGCTATTCTACTCTGCCGGATACCACACATATAATGAATAATCATATAAGAAAGTTAACCAATGTCACAACCAGCATTTTAATCGGTCAAAATTGCTGTGCTGCGTCACTCCTTGCTATCAATAGGTCCTCGCTCAGCATAAGCCACGGCCGGAGCCGCGGTGCTGATTTTCCGCAAGATCTTTGGCTCTCGTAAAGGATCATGTCCAAAAATAAAAATGTCCAAATGCAATGTTAGATAACTTCCGCTAACTAACAATAGCTTCCGGTTTTTGGGATGAGAACAGTAAAATAATTTATCACTGTAAACAAACAGACATACTCGAACAATAGTAACTGGGCCGCCAACGTGTCACTGTGGGTTTAGTTCCAGGTAAGTAGGAAAGTATTCCTATCCTATATATTATATCCTTTTTGACAATTGAAAGAGATATTTAATGTCCTACTCAATAAATAAATTTTGAGTTTGAGTTTGAAGTTTGTTTCAATTAGTGGATACGAATACAGCATTAATGAACTAAAGCAATGAATTTAATAATTAAAACACAGAATGTATTTCGAAGACGAACGATCTTAAGATATTTTTAAAAGCATTTTTCTGTTTATTTATGCACATCAAGCTGATTATTATTCATAATGTAAATCAGCGCCAAGTTCTCAAATCAAAAAACCAAGTAAAAAGGGAACTGGAAACTTTTTACTTCTCGTAAATGTGTTTTGGGAAACACTTCTAAACTGTCCATTGTTGTACTTATACGAATAGAAAGTAAATTGTTTGTCTGTTTATTTACTGCGAAATTAATAACAATAATTAAGAGAGTGGGATAAGTGTAGGTAGATATATGCATAAAGTGACTAACATTATAAACCTAAAGATTGTATGGATGGATGCAATTTTTAAAGTGACAAGCGGGCCACCTTATTGAAAGTGGTGTCTGTGGCCTATGGACTTAAGCAACATCAGGGATATCACCAAAGCTTCTAAAGCCTGCGGAATACTGTTTTATAAATTTTTAATCGAACGATGTCGTGGGCATAACCTAGTAACTACATATTTAATTACATGTGAGGTAATGAATTTAACCGGGGGTCATATTTTTTAATATTAGACTAGACCGGCATTTAACTGCCATTTTACCTGTTGGTCAGTGACGATGCGGCCGAATATGTAGCATGTCCGTCTTGAAACATCCTATTCACACCTGCCTTGAATGTATTAATATTTTTTTTTATAATAGAGGGAGGTACACATCTGTGGCACGTGTGTGTGTGATGTAGATTGTCAGCATGCGGGCTGAGTTAACCATAAAAAAAGTAAACATAATTGATAGTAGTCATTTCAGCCCGCGGGCTAAGTTGGATGCAGGCTGAGTTGACGTCTGAAAGATATTTTTTTCGTTTATGAGGGATGCAAACTAGTGCTCGTCATCTGATGATAATTTTATTTTAAAAAACTAGGCAAAATTCGAAATTCGTTAAAATATCCCGAACAAAACCAAGTAAATAGAGTATAGAGTCAAGTCGAACCACGCGACGATTAAAGTTGTCTTCTCAAATTCAACATGGAAATACACTTTTTATTTAGATTTTTCTTTCCGAAGTCCTACTCGCTTGAATATTTATTAAAGCGATGAATATTAATAAATTTGTAAAGAAGTCGTTACTTTTTCGATTAGCAGTTTGGTGGAGTTTTAATGAGTTTTATTATTGTGCTGCTGAAGGGCGGTTGGTGAGGATCCTTATTTATTTTAGTGTTTTCGTCAGGTATTTCATGTACCGTCAGCTGCACAGTGAAATGCGGACCCCCCTAGAAGCTCAATTTTTTCATACGTTATAAAGCTGTTAGCCAGCTTTGTACTACTTTCTTACATTCGTGGAAGTTTTAGAGTGATTGTCTAAAAGTTTATTTAATAATAGAGAATTTCGAAATGATTCACTACAATATAAAATGTATGAGCGTTACATATTATTAATACACCATATTTGGCTTCCCAGAATTCCCTACCATCTAAAGCAGTAATAATCTCAAATACATTCAATTCAAATTACAATACACCTTCGCATAATAAAAAGTGGATTCAATCCGACGAAAATGAACCGAAAAATTGCGTTTTGATTACGCAATCTTTTCACCGAACAATATCTCAGCCAACCCCGCATTAAGGGAGGACAGATATTAATACCTTTAATATGATTATTCCGCATTCAGCTCTACGTTATTATAAGCAAGAGAATTGATGTAAAGGCCTCTCTCTAATATTAAAGAAATCAACGTGTATGATATTGTTAACGCAGAATCCGTTAACAAAAATGAATACTGTCTGTAAATTGACAGTTCTTAGCACGCAAATACCATATCATGTGGTGTTATTCCACCATGTTATTACACCAACCCCTTACACTCGTGGGTGACGTACAAGGCGACTAATGTTTTTGAGGCAAAAGAACTAGAATCTACGTAGGCTAGAAAATTTGCAGCAGCATTTTTCATTTTTATATTTGGATACTGCGAACTTCAACCTGCCTGCCGAGCGTAGACAATACGGCAATGACAGACTGTGATGAATACGGCACTCTCTCTAGATATGGTCTATCTACGACACAATATATAAGATATACACTATGTACCTACATTAGACATACTATAATTTATTTACAGCGTGTAAGACGTCTAATCCGCAGGCAAAGCCAACGTCGGATCGCAGTATCGCGTAAGCCTTTTTAATGAAATTTAAAATGAAATATCTTCTCATGTCATCTGATGGTAATCGGATGGATTTTTTATCTTCCTCTCTCTCTGAGATTTTCTATGTAATAAATAATATTGTTAAGCGGAGGGAAGGAAATGGGTGATCTCTTTCATCTCTTTCGTCGCTTATATAAATGGCAGGCATTCGTGAAACGAAATTTTTAAAGAACATTCAATGTCTTATTGTTGGGGCTGGTTTGGTCATGTGTTGCGTAAGCCTCAGGGATACTTGGGAAATAGGTGCCTAAACCTGTATATTATTTATGTGTATTATAATACACATAAATAAGAATCACGATAATTAGCGATGATGGACCTCTAGGTCCATTTCTGCTTCTGCTGGTACTCTTATTTCTTCGCTACGGCCAGCCTTCCTATATTTTTATGGAAACCTCAATAGAACACAATTTGTTTAGCAATTTTTTACAATAAAACAGAGATACACATTTAATACAGGATATTTGGAATATTAAGTAGCAGCGCACATGAAAGTTTTCTTAAATACGAGAAATTAATTTGAAGCCTATTGGATATGATAGTAAATAACAAATAAAAACATTACCAAAAAGCCACCCTTACCAAGCAGATATAATACCTCAGAACACATTCGTCAATAACAGCCAATACGGTCAAAGATAAAGTCTCAATTCGAGTGAAAAGATACGTAGCGGGAATTCTCAAAGGCTCCCGGTCTCCAGGCCCGGACTAAGGGAAACGCAGGGAGGGGCTAAGGGGGCTAAGCCCCTCTGGACGGCAATAGATTTATTGTCTAAGATTGCCGACCCGAAGATGCCACGGGAAGTGCAAAAGCAAAGGATGGAGTGTATCTTATAATATACAATGCGTTTCGGCCAGACGGAAGGGGTAGTCCAGCGGAAAATTGTTGGACATGCTTTACTTTATTGTCTGGATTGTATCGTTTATGTTTTGAGTCGTATGAGCTTGTTTGTTGTCAAATCACATTCATGGGGATGGCGGATGAAATGCTTCTTTTTAAAATTGTTTGGGGTGGCTGATTGACTGTTCGTGCTTGTTAAATAGATTATCTCTCTCGGAGCTTAATGTAATGCCAGAATAGTTGGTTTCAGTTATATTTGTAAATAGCAGAACGAATGAGGGTGGAAACGAGATAATTACCCAAGAAACATAACAAGTTATTTAATGCGGAAAAATCTGTCGATATATTAATAATTATATAAAAATGTTAAAATATAATTATAATTTTCTCAACTTTGCTGGAAGTAAGTTGCGAGTCAGTTCTGTTGTATCTACGCGTCGAGGATATCAAGCGGCGGGAAATTCACTTCACTACTTTCACATTTATCTATTTATTTGCTTCAAACAGGAAAAAACATTCACAAACACAAATTACAACAATTAGAAAAAATATTCTGTTTAGCGGGAAAATAATGACACAAATATTAACAGGAAAATTTAAATTTTGAATTTGTCAAAGACATTAAGTTAGGTATTCAGCCGACATTTCGCCGTGTCTCGGCGCCAACAAAAATTTTAAAAATTAAAGTGTTGCATACTGATTAAAAAGTTATTTTACGTTACAGCTGTAATGAAATTAGTATGGGAAATGCTGTATCGAAAAGTATTTTTTTTAAATTTTATAGGCTGGCGTGAAAAAAGCGTATCCTTAAACAACTGTTTTCGAATATGAAATTGGAACATTACACTAAACGCTAAACGCGCTATTGCGTTAGATAAACGCAATTTATATAGTATATGTAAGGTTTTCCAGTTATTGGCTGTACATTTATGTAAATTGTTATCGTCACTATAGTTCAAGAGCATTGTAAAACAATTTAAATAATAGGCAAATAAATAAATAAATAAAAGAAAGCCCGTTTATAAACTATCGTTAGTGATTGGGAAAACCAACAAAATATACGAAAATCGCCATTATTTTTAGAAGGTACACATAATATTATGTTAAAAGCTGGTTAGGTTATATATTTCGTGTGACAAAAAAGGCGGTGCTCCGTTAACTCGGCCTGTGACGATTAGCATTAGAATTTAGCAGTTCATAAATTGTTCAACGTTCACAAACTGACTAAAATAAAATATTCGTCTTGGCGTTAATGTCTCGGTTGTGCTCTCGCGAACAAGGTCCTAGGGTCCTCGACCATGATCAGTGCTCCATGGGGTGGGGATTTGGGGAACCGTGGCTTTGGCAGTGGAGTGGCATTTACCTTTTTGCTGCCAGAGCAACGTGTTATAGAGGTGGGCAACGCATTGGCGATACTCTTGGTGTTGCTAATGTCTATAGGCAGTGGTAACCACTTTCCATCAGGTGGCCCGCTTGCCTGTTTGCCAAACGTATGAAAAAAAAAATGATCCAGTATTTGGCGAATCAGATAATTACAGTGGAGCGACTGCCGTCTGACCTCCGTGACCCTGCTACCAGGGGAACCTGACCAGATTGGATGATGGTTACACATTCAGTCGCCTGTATGTGCAGGTTTCATCACGATTTTTTCCCTTACCTACCGACTAATGTACATAACTAAGAAAATATTCATTAGTACATGGCCGCAGTGGGATGCGAACCTGGTACCTCTCGCTTACGAGTCGGATACCCTAACCACTCGACGAACACACTCATTGTATATTTATTGATATTTGCAGTGTATTAGTAATTTGTAAGTACTGTAACGCTGTAAATTTATGGTAAATAATATATAAATAAATAAAGTATTTGTTTTCACAATCTTATGGTGTTACAATAGGTATGGTAATGGTGTAGGTAGCGCTACTCATACAACATGTTTATTAGAGCTGCACTCACTGTGAAGGGACCGTATGACTTAGGTCACTATATCCGATAGTCGTCATAAGCAGTACACATAATATGTAGGTAATATATACCTTATTAAATTTTCTAATCGCCATATTATGTGAGATATTCCTTCTTAATGAGCACCGTTCTATTTTTTGTGCCATGAAGACGTAAAAACGCAATCCAAATCGAATCGCAACGAGAAATTACCTATAAACTACGGCTGTCGGTCGCTATACGTACTGATTAAACTAAATGAAGCGTAGAAGGTTCCTATGGACAATGGTAATGAGTGCATGCATAGGTAATCCTTCCGTCGATAAAATAGGAATCAAAATAGTGTCTGCTTTAGCGCATAAACGACGAGTTTATATCAGAACCGATAATTTCGACGGGGGTTAGTCGTTATACCTGATCAATCAATCAATCAAATCAAATTATTTTTATTCAAGTTAGATTTACACAAACACTTATGAACGCCAATTAAAAAAAAATTCTTTGCGCCACGGCATCGTCGATCCGGCAACGATTTGTTTGACTCATTACTTGATATGTCGCTACATCCGATGTCATAGCCATTTATATAGTTATAGTAGACTGTGAGGGCGCCGTAAGTTATCCCACTTAATTAAGTACAAGAAAATTTCCACTTTGTAGCGATTATAGACATTAAAGAGACCTACAAAACGTTGGACTGCCCGTGCACAACCTCGCACAAAAAATCATTTTTTTAGTTGCTCAAACTTTGAATTTTCGTAGCGATGGTTATTACATCTTGCCGGATGCTTGTTTGCCACCTTAGAGGCATAAAAAAAACATGTCCCCTTGTGTGGGTGTATGTATATTTTAATGTTTTAAACTATCGCGGTTATTATCACACATTTTAAGGGTATGTTCCGGGTTTCCTACCGTGTACCTTCGTTGACGAGTAGCCCGATATTTCGACACAGTTGCATGCATCATGGTCACGGGACGACTCGTCGTAAAATTAGAAAATATGTAATTTTGTAATTTTAAATCACAAATTTTCAACATATTTTTTTGTCATCTTGTCTAAGTTCTAGAACTAAAAAAGGGTCTGCCCCACATCCTCCTGCCAGTTGCGTTTATCTGCCACATCATAGTGACCAAAAAGCAAACTTTAATCCGTATCCTTTATATGCAAGCCCGGAATATCCCGAATATCAAAGCCCAACTATTTCTCAGTCAGTTTGTCCAACTACCGAAATCCTCTTACAAACTCCCGGCTGTCGCAGGCTTTACATTATCACTGTCCAGTTTCTGGACGATTTGAATTTCAATGATACTTAAGTCGCGAATGGCAACCCTAGATTCGGTTGAGACTCTGCCACTTCAGACAAGGGTTGTTGTTTTTATCTAAAACTTTGGAGAAGTCCGCCCTATCTTTGGGGTATTACCTAAAGTTGGTATTCGTATTTGCCTTTATAGTACTTTTCAATGACTTTTTCTGAGTTATTTAAGTACTTTGTGTAGCTGTGGGCCAATCTAGGCAGGTTCCTCTGTTAACATTGTCACGGAGGCCAGATGGTAGTCGCTCGTCGATCCACTGCAATTACTTATAGGGTAATTACGTAACTTTGTTGCTAACAATTTTCTGATTTCAATTATTGAAATTGTTACTTTTGCGATTACGTATCATCGATTTCATGGGTTCAGTTGCTAACAAAGTTTCATTGCAATAAACTGAAACTATTAAATCGATAATACGTGACCTCAAAAGTAACAATTTCAATCATTGAAATCAGAGAATTGTTGGCAACAGAGTCACTTAATTAGCCTACTGATCTGCCAAATTTTGGATCATGGTCAAGGCGGACCCCGGGCCCTCGTTTGCGAGAGCACAACAGGGACATTAACGCCATCATAATTTAAATGGCGTAACCACAAAAAAGCAAACCTTCTTAATTTTTAAGAACACCAAACTTACTACAGCTCCATCCACAGCGATCATACGTACAGAAAACGTCTATCGACCAGGCTGTGACGTCAGAAATGAGTCAGGAGGGCAATCAGCCTCCCGATCAATCCCATATCACGAGATCACCTGCAAAAAGTAAAGGAAAGCTAATAAGTCCGCTCGCTCTTCCATGGCGAGGCGGAATTGGACCAATTCCCCCTTTTAAATTTCCCAATCGGTGTTCCTGAGCGATTTTTTCACGGAATTTCGCGCTTTCCTTTTGCCTGACCTCGTTCTTGTCGTTTTTTCAACGGCCACTGCAAGTTGTGTCTACGGCCGGTTTGATTCGCTTATAGTTTCGGGTTTCGGGTGTGCGTCCCAATGCCGTTGGCGATGCGGGGTTGACCAGGTATTCCGCTGGACACAGAGTGCTTCAATAGTCTCGGGAGTCGATTGGTGTTCTACCGCTTGTACAACGGTGTTTGTTCTGAAGAACTGTTTGACATGATGCCTACAGCTGCGTTCTATCATCGCACCGCTCGCCACCGACAGGGAGTTCATCCTCACACCTTGGAGCCAAATTGGTCGCGAACTGTGCGGTTCCAAAGGAACTTTCTCCCAGGCACACTAAGGTTGTGGAATGAACTACCTGGAGAGGTTTTCCCTGGAGAGTACAACATGGAGTTCTTCAAGAAAGGTTTTTACGGGGTCGACAACGCGTGGGTGATGTCCCTGGTATTGCAAACGTCCATAGGCTGCGGTGACTGCTTACCATCAGGCAGGCCGTAAGCTTGTTTGCCACCTTGGTGGTATAAAAATAAAATTGGTACCCTTGTGACGGTACGCCTTCTTTACAACAAATTCGCTTCCCGCCCTCTATATCTAAATACGCTTAGATCTTTTAAACAGAATAATGAATGAATGAATGCACATGTTTTGTATCAATTGTGTATTTTATATATGTATAACAATGGTGTCTAAATTTTGACATGTAACAATGGTTATCAATAAATAAACTGAAACTGAAACTGATGTTCATGCGATTTTCAACTATATATTATATAGAGTGATTCAAGAGGAAGGTTTATAAGCAAGAAAAAAAAGGTAGATAGGGGGAGGAGTACTACGGGTTCACTAGTTACTGTTATTTAAATAGTTTCGGGTAGCGAACAACGGTACTACGATTGATTTTTAACCTGCGACTACTATTGCACAATCGTCAAGACGTGCCGGCTCATAGGACAGTGTAGGGTGCTGTAGTTTCCTGGCAAAATATGCATTGTTAAAAGAGAGTTTTTGATACTATATATAAACATGTTACAAAGTTACACCTAGATCCAAGTCCTTTCTACAATTTTTATGAAATATTTTTTTCTAATCCGACTACATTTTATAAGTTGGTGGACTTATTAACTTGAATTTATATTACTTTACAGTAATATTAATATAGCGTAGATGAAGAACAAAAAAAAGTATGTATTCATTTACAGTTAACGGTTATTTAGATTTTAATAGTATAAAATAATCTAGACGTCAATAATCCCGGTTATAAATAAATAATAATAAATAATAGTGGACAAATCCACACAGCGCCATCTAGCGCCAAAGTAAACAAAGCTTGAGTTATGGGTGCTAGATAACTGATAAACTACTTATATACTTTTAAATGAATAATTATTATACATAGAACACCCAGACCCGTAACAGAAATAAAAATTCATCATTTCAATTTCTGCCCGGCCGGAAATCGAACCCAGGACCTCTTGCGTGGCAGACATGTTGACCACTGAACCACTCAGGTCGTCAAATGTGTACGTTATGCTTCGTGCACTAGGGCCTGGGGTTTGCCTTGACCATGATCCAGTATTTAACAGAACCGCTCATTACAGATATATTACAGAAGAGTAGCTGCCGTAGTCTGATCTCCGTGACCCTGTCAACACGGGAACGACCCAAGATCGGATCATGGTTACAAATTCAGTCGCCTGAATGTGCAGGTTTCATCATTATTTTCTCTCACCATCAAAGCATCGGTTAGTTTTAAATTATGTAAGTAAGTAATAGTGTAAGTTTAAGAGAGGTAGGGCATAGCGGGGTATCTCGTTCGAATTGGAGCCGCCCGACTGGGGAAGTACCTCCACCTTACAGAATATTGCAGCTAAATAATACTCTTTTAAATAGTATTGTGTTTCTGCCGGTGAGTAAGGTTTCCAGTGCTCCATGGGGTGGGGATTTGGGGAACCGTGGCTTTGGCAGTGGAGTGGCATTTGCCTTTTGCTGCCAGAGCAACGTGTTATAGAGGTGGGCAACGCATTAGCGATACTCTTGGTGTTGCTAATATCTATAGGCAGTGGTGACCACTTTAAATCAGGTGGCCCGCTTGCCTGTTTGCCTACCGTATGACACAAAAAAAAATAAAAAAAAGTAGATAAAAAGGTCATTGGTAGGTACATGTCGGTACTGGGGATCGAACTCGAGCGGTACCTCTCGCCTACCAGTCGGACTCGCTAGCCATACCAATTAGGCCAATCGACGCTTTTATATTTTACACGGCACCTAAATAAAAACCGAAAAAAAATGCTCTCGATTTCACAAAGCACTAGTCGGCAGTTAATAATGCAGATGGACCTGGGCCTCGAGTCCGCTAGTTTATTCCCCGATTGAATTGTAATTGGCTTGCAGTTGGCAGTTTTAATAGAAGTAGAATACCAAAATCGCGTGAAACTGCCACTGAGCTGCGATGGCGATCCAATTTTTTTATATTCCACTAATGTGACAAACAAGCTTAAAATTGAGTCGAGCCATTAGTAACAGTAGCAGAAAACCAAAAACGTGTCAAACTGCATTGAGCTGCGATTACGATCCAATCACAATTAAATCACACCATTAGTAAATTAGCGGACTTGAAGCCCAACTTCACACGCGACATCGGCCAGCTTTACATTTAGTAACACGCGTGCAAAAGAGATGACAGTCTACGAAGCCTACGTCGACATAACTATGTACTCAAAAACATACTAATTACTCCGCAAATATGTAAGCAAAAAACGAAGCGGGCTGAGCGTGCGCAACGCCGACAGTATTAGAATAATTGATTAACAAAACGCAAAAAAGAATACATGCCGATTCAGCGTTTCATAGGTACAGGATGGTGTTACAGGAAGCTTTCTTCCTATAACTGTTGAATCGTTTTCGGTATGCCATGTACATTACGCCGTTGTAGTAACTAATGGGTACTTTATCTTTTAATAGGTACATAGTTTAAAACAAAGTAGCTTCCCGCCGTCTGTCAATATGTATCTATGTACGCTTAAATCTTCTAAACTACTCAACGGACTTTAATACTGTTTCCAACAATAGATAGAGTGATTCAAGAGAAAGGTTTACAGGGAAGGCCAACACGCTAACGACATCGCGGCGAGCTAATAGATCATAATTTATCTCAAAATTAAATGTGGTTACCGCGGGAATGGGTACGGAGCGTTACAACCGAATTTTCGCGAACGAACCCGCGGACAATAACAAATCTCAAACCAACACCGTCTCTCCGAACGAACCTATCATCAACGTATTCATTCAAACATTACGGTTGTTCGCAAACGTTCATAACTCCCCGATATTACGGCGAAATCTCGGGGATATTCATTCATAGACAAGCGGGAAGATAAAAATACGCTCTAGAAAGGCGCACAATCCATCCTCGGTATAATGGAGTTGTTAAAGACAATATGCTGGGAAACATATTGGATGCAGCTCGACGAATGTGTAAGCGAGCGAGCGACGACTGTGTCGAGGTCGGGGCATACCTGGAGCCTGAAAATCTGGAAATCGAGGTGCGAAGAAGTCAGGCTTGAATACTGACAATCGATAGTATTATTATTTGGTGTCTCCATTTTTGGATCTCGGGATCAATGATAAATTGGCCCGGTTTAATGATTGCCACGGGCCAAAGCCAAGTGACAGTCATGTTATGATGAATGTTCGGGTTGCAAAAACTTCCTTACTATTCGGCAGGTATTTAAGATTACCGCCTTTTGCAACAGTTTGTACGTTTGTCGTGGAAGATCTAGTCTTAGCAGTGATTGGTGCAAATGTGTGGGAATGATGCCAGTAGTATTATATTATTATTATTATTTATTATTTAAAAATTTATTGCACAATAATACAATTGGCGGACTTAAAGCCATTAAGGTTAAGGTTATTAATAGTCATCTTGGCGTCAATGTTCTAGTTAGGTATATTTTCGCGAGATTCCGGTGTCTGCTTTAACTATGATCCAGAATTGGATGACCAGGTAATTACAAGTTGGCTGCCGCGACCATGTTAACCCTACCAGATTGGAACATGGTTACATGTTCACGATATTTTCCATCACCGTAAGAGCATCAGTTATTGGTCAACTCTTGATCAACTTGGTCAGTTGAACATAACACAGAAAAAGTTACATTTAATGGCGACGCTTGTGTTCGATCGTGATACCTCTCGCATACGAGTCCGACGCTCTTGCTACTATTCGATGAGTAAGAACCTCAAATGATGAGAATTTATGATCACCTCGAAGATGTTGCATCTTTGCCTAAGAGATACATGAGTGATTTGCCATAATCTCCATGATTAGCTTAGAAGTGTTAAAAAACAAAGACAAAGCGCTTTGAACAAGCAAAGACAAAGCTACCATTTCCCTGTAGCTAGATCATTGGACGCCTTTCATTCATACGGCTGACAAACAGGTCACTGCTTCCTAAAATCTTGCTTTGTACCCTTATTGGCTTGCCTGATTGTTGCCTTGTCCGACACTCCTACAAAAACGGGTTGGTCTTGGTGCTTCGGGTTACTTTGACAGACCTACATGCTTAGTCATTATCATCATCGTAATAAATCTCAGCTTCTTCCAGAGTCCGCTTTCCTACTTCCTCTCCATTTTAACCGGTCTTTGCGACCCTCGTGTCGTAAGGCTTTGTCTCTGCGACCCGACTCAGCGATGTCTATTCATAGCTTCTTTTAGCCCTCTTCTGATACCAGCAGGCGCATATCCCTGGGGCTCACGAAATACGTGACCAAACCTAGTTTGTAGTAAAAGAAAGCTGCATGCACCCGGTGCATCCCCGGCTTCGCTCGGCGATAAATCCGTAGCTACATCTGGGCAGGGGCCCCGTTCAATTTTATTACTATTCTCTCTCCGGCGACTTATTCGATTCGCCGTCAAAGCAAGGAGCCCTCGGTTACATTATCGCGTGCCTCTGGCGCGCTTTATCGGCACCTTTGAGCACCGCGTGGATTCAATATGGGAGTTCAGTTTTAGAAAACGATTTTTATTCAAACGTAGGTATGTGTGGCCTGGTGATTCAGGGGTCTGACTCGTAAGCGAAAGGTGTCGGGTTTGACCTCTAGTGCCGCCATGTACCTACCGATAACTCTTTTCTGAGTTTAGTACATTAGTTGAATACTAAACGATGCTAGTAAAAGCCGAGAGTATAAGGCGAGGGAAAACATCATGATGAAACCTGCACAGGTGGCGAGTGCGTAACCATAATTCAATCTGGCCTGGTTTCCCTGTCAATAGGGTCACGGAAGACAGGTGGCAGTCGCTCCACTGTAGTTACATCTGACAAATCCAGGATGATGATCATAGTTGACCCCAGGCCCTTGTGCGCGAGAGCATAACATTAACGCCAAAATTATAATTTTATGTGTGATAGACAAAGAATAAAAAAAAACCGAGCCAGTCTTCCTCTCGGTGTATTAAGAACGGTAAGGAAGGGTTTAGGAAAGGTTTCTAGGGGATCCTTAAACGACGAGCATGTAGGAAAAGTTGATGAATGTGGAAGAATTGAGAGAGGTTTGTAGCAAGTGGATCATTGTGATCTCTGTTTACAGGAAAAGGCATGCCGTTACATATATCGGTAGAAAATAATGCACATCGGCTTCTTTGGCTTTGTAGATCGTCGTCTCTGTGGTATGCGTGTGAGTTAATACGAAGCCGAAACTAGTCGATATGCAGTATTCACCGCCTTGCATGTATTGAAATGGTTTGGTGTCTGAACCAGCCGGTACCAGGAAAGCGGCCCCGTGGGCGACCAAAGAAGCGATAGATTGACATCGCTCAGATTCGAGAGCCAACGGCCTACGACGCGAGGATGCAGAAGACCGGGAAAAGTGAAGAAGATTGAGTCGGAAACCGGACTCTGGTAGAAGCCAGATAAACGCTAGGATGATGATGATGTTATATTGAAATTGTTTGCTTTTCGAGAAAAATCTCCACCCCACATGAGCAAGTCACCTTTCAGGATTCTGCAACTGTAACTTGGTTTGTTCTGCTCTTTGTTTTAATACCACTAAGATATAGGCTATAAAATTATAAAATATGTAGCTTTATAGTCAATAGTCATAATAGTTTTACACAATTTGGGTTTACAAAACTCTTATGGACGTCTTAGAAAACAAAATACATTTATGAAAAGTTGGGCGGCGGGCCGTGGCATCGTCGACCCGGTAATTCGTTTACAACAGAACCACCACGTCACTTTCCGCCATCGGGGGACGCGATCGGGGCGAGCGCTTCATCCTTATGTCGTTGATCTTCCAGCTATCCGCACGAGCCGCCTTGGCTCGGCTTTTATAATGCGTACGGCTCAGGAGTGGAATGCGTTGCCTGCGAATGTGTTTCCTGATCAATATAATCTGGATGCCTTCAAGGCTAGAGTGAATAGGCTGTTCCTAGACAGGCATGCTCCGTCATCGGCCGCATCGTCACTTACCACTAGGAGAGGTGACGGTGACATGCCTGACTAGACAAGAGGTAAAAAAAAACTTCCCTCTAGTCTAGTCTAATTTAATAAACGTAGTTCACGGTGATAAGCACTAAATAATATAAGCCAGAGAAAGCCAATATTTTGCATATTTAATCAAATACTAGCAACAAACAATAACATACAACCAATAACAACAAACAATCATCACCATCACAGCCCGTAACAGCCCACTGCAGACCTTAGGGCCTCTCCCACGAAAGGGGAGGTTATTGCCATAATCTCCACGCTTGGCAGGCGGGATGGAGATCGCAGTGTTTAAATATAACAAAGGAAAATACTGCTGCCCATTTTTCAGACTATGGAGACTCTTGATCTTTTGCCTCGAAAACATAAGTCGCCTTGTACGACACCCATGAGTGTAAGGGGTTGGTGCTATTATACTGTGCCGGGCACCACACGGCCCTCAACAAACAACAAATAGATAGTAGAAATAACGTTAAATGTTGTTACTACTACAAGTTGAGATGAAGACTAAGTTCTCCAATGCCTTCGATATGCCTCATACGGCTGCAAAATCAAATTGCTAAAATAACTTCGAACATAAAATTGAACACTAAAATTTATATGGATAATTTTATTTTTCTTGTTTCACCAACATTGTGAAGGAACGATTATGTAATGTGTTTGTAGGGACGTTTTTATAATATAGCAACAAAATGGCGCGAATAATAAATATACATTTAGTTTCATTCGTAGGTAAAAAAGGCTTAAGATGTCTTTGAGTGAAGTGTACCATCATGTACTTGCCAAATATTCGTGTTTGTACCCATCATTGCAACTATAAAAAAAATTATATCTAATTTTTTACGTTATACATTGGGTGTCTAGGAATTATAACGATTATTTTTTAAATTGTAATTAAAAAACTTAACCCTTCTGTCGCAATCAAGTAAAAAAATAAAAATAACAAAAGTACAATGATGAGTACAGTACAACAGGATGTAACGAATAATTCAAATTCAACGTCCATTATTATCTTTTCAGTTATTCTATCAGAACAGTACATAAAGGCAATTGGTTTATTTAAACATCAAATACCTGAAATTAAAACAAAAGATGTTCAGTACAATATTACTAATGATTTAGAGAACTATTTAGCCATCGTGAGTACCATAATTAGTTGTTAATCCTATATCACATTACACTTTTGGGAACAATCATTCTTTTTCATTCCATTTCAAGGTCATTTTTTTAACAAAATATATATGCAATTGACCGCCATCTCACCTGGTGGTAAGAGACGATGCGGCCGAGGATGGAGCAGTCTACGAACAGTCTCTCCTTGAAGGCGTCCAGATTATAATGATCAGCGAACACACTCGCAGGAAATGGGTACCATTACCTAGCCCTACGAATTATAAAGGTTGAACTTAAGCGGCTAGTGCAGATAGCTGGAAGATCCACGACACAAGGATAAAACGTCTGCCGGGATCGCGTTTCCCAATTGGGAACAGAGGCCAGCGGAATGAGGTCTTGCAACTATTTCGCAGAATCTCCGAAACGCAATCTGTATAGGACCGACATACGCGCAACCCTACGCCGATACTCGAGGCTCTGCAACTTAGTATCAATCAAATGTAGGTCACAAAGTCATCCATTTCGCACGTTTTTTACCGAATCCAAAGCGGCCAGTTCGTATTTGGCTGATTCATCCCAGAGTTGGCAGCAGTACTCTATGCGGGATCGGACTTGTGCTTGATATAACTGAAGCAACTGCTTTTAAACCTGACCTACAAGAGGATACCTATAAAGTTTTAGAAATTCGTAGGTAGGTACCTAAACGTGATTGTGTTAGGATAGAGGTCCTGCGGGAGAACCATGAAGTTATGGATTGTCGAATTCGAGAGCCAAAGGCTTATGAGGTGAGGATACTGAATACCGGGCGAAATGGTGAAGAAAGATAATGAAAGCGGACCATGGATTAGATTGGCCGCCCAAATGATGATAATTTGAAAAGTTGTTTTTGGTACAGATATAGTTCAGTGGACAAAATTATGGAAATAATACAAGCTCCACAAAGCAGAAATCCGTGAACCGATGATCGAGTTTTTGGAAGTTTATTACTCTGTCACCCAAAAAATACACTTAACTTGATTTTAGGAAACTTTTCAGGGTTCATTCTCCTGGTCTTACCTCACTAGATGGAATTGGCACAAAATGAATCTTTCTAAGAAGACTCAGCGTGGGTAGACCTCCCACAAGGTGAACCGACGATATGGTAAAGATTGCAGGCACCAGCTGGATGCGGAAGACACAAAACCGGCATTTGTGGAGATCTCTGGGGGAGGCCTATGTCCAGCAGTGGGCGTCTTTTGGCTGATTTGATGATGATGATGAATATCTTTAGAATGTATATCTCTAGCTAAAATTTATCTCGTATCGAAACTTTGGATAATCCGAAATTGCTTGTAAAGGGTACTTAGGCAGGAATATTTCTTATCGTGTAATTGATAATTATTAAAAAATAGCATTTACGACACTTTTCAGAATACATTGCGGAGTCGGTTCGGACGTAACACTGTCGTTTCACCGCTGGCAGCAAAATTGTCATTATGCGTCCTAGCCAAACACGCCACAGGAGCTTCCAAGGCAGAGCTCATGGCGTCTTTGGGCTTGAGAAACGAGTCTGTTGTAATTATCAAACAATTTACATTTCCTATAATTAAGGTATCTCAGCGAGAAGGCAACGAACGACTTTGAGTTGTGCTCTCGCGCACGAGGGCCCGGGGTCCGTCATCTACCTTGAACATGATCCAGGATTTGGCAGGTCAGGTAATTACAGTAGAGCGATTGCCATCTGATTTCCATGACTCTGCTACCAGGGGAACCTGACCAGATTGGATCATGGTTACACATTCAGTCGCCTGAATGTGCAGGTTTCATCACAATGTTTTCCCTCACCGTGAGAGCATCGGTTAGTATTCAACTAATATACATAACTCAGAAAACAGTCATTGGTACATGGCCGGAGCGGGATTCGAACCTGGGACCTCAGGCTTACGAGTGGGATACACCGCCCGGCCACCGACGCTCTAATGAGTGCAGTGTAGTGATAGCAGGAAATTTGCAGGTTAAAGTAACCAGGTAGTTTATAAGGTTTCTTTATATCGCTACACATTGTTTCAGAAATGGATCAGATTTATTCCTTATACTAACAAAAAGTATATCGTTTTTCTCAGGCAAAAAATTGTTATCTAGACGTCAGAACCTCTTTAAGGTCTGTAATGGAAGCAGACCTAATTCTTTTCAACAACATCTTTGTACACTCAAAGTACAGGCTCCAGCTACCCTTTAGCAATACGTCGGTGCCATCCTCTGGAGTGCAAGTCACAAAAGTGGGTTTTGAGTATCCCAAACAGGCCATGGAATATATAAACCGGTGGGTAAGTGCACATTTACCTGAATCTGTAATACTACATTACTCTCTTTCAACCGTGACTTACTTTCATTTGACCGAACACAATTTCAGGGAGAGTCAGTGACATACAAACGTGTACAGGACATATTAAACCCATCAGATGTTTCCACTGCGTCACAGATGGTTGTTGTGAACGCAGCCTATTTTAAAGTAAGTGCTGGTAACTGAATATTTATACTGGTACTGGTTGTTGTTGTAATATGTTTCAATAGAAAATACTGTAATGACCGTGAGGCGCTATCCTAATTGGCAACTGTCACCGACGTCCATCGACCTCACAACCGCCCGTCGCGATCTATATTATAACATTAATTTAGTTGATTTGTTCAATTTAAACTTAGTTTTTAAAAATTGCATTTTACTAACCATTTATTTATTTAATCATTTTCAGGCGTCGTGGGAGTTCCCTTTCAACCTTTTGTATTCTAAAATGGAAAAATTCTTTGTTTCTGAAAAGAACTCCTTATTAGTACCGATGATGAAATTGATTGGCGAATTTCAGTTCAATGAAAATGCGCCCGACTATCAGGTAATATTCGTCATCATCCGTCATGAGGTGCACAGCCGGGATATTGAGTCCAAGATAATTGTTATTATTATTAATCATCATAAATTATTTCAAGTAAATAAATGGACCCAGACCGTCTAAACATCTACGATTTCGTTTAGGTTTCTTGTTACAAAAATGCAAAAATAATGTGACGACAAAGACCGAAGGACAAACGACGACCCTGAGAAGTATAGTTGGTTAATACCCGGTCTGCCACGCAGAGGTCCTGCTTCGGTTCCCTGCCGAGAAGAAATTAAAATGATGTGCTGCGTGTCCCCGACTTTTCTTCCTCTATTTCGCCCGGTCTTCAGCTTCCGCCCGTCGTAAGCCATTGGCTCTCGCATCCGACTCGGTGATGTCAATCTACCACTTCCTTTGGGATCTCTTTCCTGATACCGACCAAGGGGCCGTTTAATGTTACCCTTAATTGACATCAGTTTTCCTGGGAACAACTCATTCAGGACTTCAATTGACCTATCACTTGTGTGACATATTGACACCATCCTGTTGAAAAAGTATACCAAGGCATTGTCTACTCGCGAACTTTCTTCAATGACTTTAGGCACTCTTATTTCTGGTGAACGACCAGAACCGTTGTTTCTTACAGTCGATCTCGCCTGCTCAAATATCTGAATCCATTTTGACTGACATTTGCACGGGTGTTAGATGAATCTATTACAAATTCAATTCCCCGCGATTGACCGACGCGCTGTTATTTGCTGATTTATTGTTTTGATAAGCTCTCACACAATATGTACGCTGTGCTCGGCTGTATGACTCTATTGCAATTGAATATCTACGTCCCAGGAATTCTACGTAGACCAATATATTTTGTTTATATTTTTTGGGTATATATATATACCAAAAAAAATTTGACGACCTGAGTGGTTCAATGGTCAACATGGTCTGCCACGCAAGAGGTCCCGGGTTCGATTCCCGGCCGGGCAGAAATTGAAATGATGAATTTTAATTTCTGTTACGGGTCTGGGTGTTCTATGTTAAATAAGTATGTATTTAAAAGTATTTAAGTAGTATATCAGTTATCTAGCACCCATAGCACAAGCTTTGCTTAGTTTGGCGCTAGATGGCGCTGTGTGAATTTGTCCACGAATATTTATTTTTATTTTATTTATTAATATAGTTTTATGTTGCGCGCTATTGATGACGGTAATGTTGAACCTAGCAATATATTAATACAAGCATTTGATTACAATAGTCATAAAGTTAATAGTGTATGTTTTGTTGCAGCTGTTGAATTTGTATTTAGCGTGCTGGGGAGGTTCACTGACGATTGTCTTGCCAACCGCCCGGTATGGCCTGGCGACCCTTCTGGAAAAGATTACCAAGAATCCGTCAATGATAAAAGAGGCTAAGGAGAAAACCAAGTACAAAATGATGAAAATAACACTGCCAAGGATAAAAATCAAAGCGAATATTGACTTGCTCGATGAACTAGTTAAAGTAATTTACGAATATTTATATAAATTAACTATTAGTATAATTAAAATATCTAAGCGTACATAAGGACAGACGGTGGGATGCGACTTTGTTGATTATATGATAAAACAAAGTGGCGTACAAAAAAACTAGTATAAAATTTATACTAAAATCTGCCAGATTGCCTTGTCCTATTTGGTTATGGTAATTATGTATTTAAATGGGTAATTTGCAACAGAATTCGCTGGAATTCTCATTCTATAAATTTTTTTATATATTTGAAGACGTGTTCACACATTGTACGTAGCGTGATTGATATGGCAAGTCGTGATTTTGGATATTATTTGTTCACGAAATAAGACAAGTCAGTCTGGACATTTCATAAATGTAATTAAAGATACGCTCGAAACACCCTTGTCTTTTTCTTCTTCTTCTCAGTCTTAGCACTCTTGGCAGAGTGGTCGCGGTCATTCTTCCCTCATTGCTGTTTTTCTTGTACACTCGTGAAAGGGCCCATTAAAAGCCTTTCTTACTTGGTCCGTCCACTGCGTTGGAGATCTGCCTCGGAACCTGTTGTCTAAAATACAATAATTTATTATTGATTTTTCTCGTAACGAACGAAAGGCGGATATAATGACGTATTTACGTTTGGACATCTGTTGCACCTTGACCTTTTATATCGGAAATACATTTCAGATTGGCATCCGAACAGTTCTCAACAATCTTAGCTCTGGTTTGGACGAAATTATCAACAAAAATCCTCCAGATTCTAAAGACGTGCCGGCCTTGAGTAATATAAAACAAAAAGTGGTATTAGATGTCGACGAGACTGGTTCCTTCAGACATCGGTATTCAGGTGAGCATTTTACAATAGAGAGAATATGAGCAAGCTCCCACATGCAAGCTCCCACATGATGAAAAGTAATCACCGCCGCCCGTAACACCCGGAAATTCCTTTTACATAAGCATAGGCTCGTTTCTTGAAGATTCCAAAGTATTTGCCGGCCTTTGAGATAGGTACGGTCACGTTCATAAGTGCATGATCACCCTAAATAAAGGTATCAAGATGGACTGTTATCTAGTGATAACGATGATGGTGTCAAGTCTAGTTAGAATAGAAATAAAGTCAGTAAACTATTGTATTTCAGAAGACGACATAGTCCGGAGTAATCAAGAAAGAATTTATCTCGATGACCCGAGAAACTTTAATTTCGTGGTGGACCACCCGTTCCTATTCATCGTGAACGTTATGGGCAGCGGTGCGGACTTTGGAACCCGGAGGACGTCTATATCGGAAAAACCTGTGGTTGAATTGAAAGAACTCTTCGTCGGCGCTTATTATGGTCCCCAAAAATTTGATTGAGTAAAACTAAAGAATATTTTATTTACTGCAACAAGAGTAAGGCGTGCATTATATGAAGCGTCGGTGATGCAGATTGCGCTGTCATCTCAAAATTGTATGAATTTTTAATGCGCGCGCCGACGCTTGATGTATTGAGGATTAATCAATGATTAAGGTAGAATTTGATAGGTTTGTTAATAAAATCTAAACGCATTTTAATAGCAATGAGACCCAGTGAAAAACATTTTTGAAGTCTGTTTTGAAAAGCGTAAGTTGGGTTTGAAGGAAATTTCAAGCGCATTGAAACATGTGCTCTACAATGTCTTACGTAAGGTTTACCGGGGTGCCGAATGACGTTATCTTACTTGCCAAAATCACGGTGTATTAGCGCATATATCTTCTCTGGTTTAAAAGACATCGTGATAATTTCTTCATAGCCATTCATGTGCTAATAAGCAAGTATTCATTCATGTATTCATAAGCTAATAGAAAAGACACAAAAAAAAATCGTGGCTGATCCTCATTCGCGCCTAAATCCACAATAGTAATAATAGGTTGTAATAACAATAGGCTTTTAGTAGTAATACTGTTCGGCTCATGTTTAGGCTCATGTCTGATCCAGCTCATCATGCACAGTTTTTTTTTGGAAATTTGTAATTATGCACCTTTATTTCGGTGGAGCAATCGGCATATCCGTTTGGTTTTGATTTTAATTTCTGTTACGGAATAGCTCTCACTTTCTCCATCAATTGCTGCATACAACTTTTTCTAAATCTTCCCATATCTCTTCTTTCGTCAATTTTAATTTTTTTGTAAATAAATATAATCATGTCAATAAACGATGCTCCCCAATACATCAACAGAATTTCCGAGTTACCAACACAGTCGCGTTCAAAAGTGTCTAATTTGACCCAATCAGAGCGGGCATATCAAACGAAGTGACACAAAATTGACAATAATGGCCAACTAGCTGGCGCGTGGCGCACACGTGGGAGCTTAAAAAATCATAGCCCCAAAGGGGTTGGGGACGGAATTGTTTTGTCGGTAGTTGCGACAGTGACAGAAGGGTTGCGACTACTGTCGCCAATTACGGGGGCATGGGGTTAATTGGCATTTTGAATTGGACTCAATTCAGTACACGAGCACTATTGGGATTAGTGTAAGGAGCTAAAGTGAAGTGAATTTCATTTTATTATATGGAACAATGAAAAAAAAAAATGATGTGATAAATATTAAATAATGATCAAAATATGAAAAGATTATATGTATCCTATATATGTGTGCCAAACAATACAGTTTGCCACGGAATGAAACAAGCCGATGATAGTGTTATTAATTTATCAAAGAAGGAAAGTTATGGATATAGAATAGGAAGTTAAAATGGCACAGACCGACTGTTTTTGAAAACGAGCTCATGAGTGGAGATTCCGCGACCAGCAAGTATGGTAGGTACAGGACGCATTACGACCGGCGTAGTACAAATCTACTTCACACACAGTATAATCATCCAGGATGATGATGAAAACTATATTTTCCATTACTATAGTGTAAGCCGTTGTATTGACTAGGATACTATTATTATTTATACTATTATTGATACTATTATTATTTATCATTTTTGGAACAACGGCTAGGTGCAACTTCACGAGAACGGTCTTGCAATTCAGTTGAACACCAATCGAAATTCCGAATGATCTCATCTAAAACACGTTTGTGTCTCAAAACGAAGATCTTTGATCAGTAGTATTATATGTCAAAGTCACTCAGCGTGCGACGAAAAAAGCTATGCTCGGAGTTCCTTTACGTAATCAGATCAGAAATAAGGATATCCGTTAGCAGAACTAAGGGTCACAACACCGCATCATAGAAATCTACGACGTCGTACAGGGCATCGCGGAATTATCCGATGCTTTGCCGCATCATACAAAACTGCGATGCGACGACGCGCTACCGTTCAGTCAATGTTCACACTTCGAACAGGTGTGTAATTCAGAACAAGACGACTAATTACGACACCAATTATATAATTTCTTTAATTGAGGAACGTCCCGTTCTTTGGGTATATCTTATTGGAAACTGAAGTCATGGTCGTTGCCTTCTTGTACGATGGCGTTGTGTTGAAATTTTTGCGCTGCGACACCGCTTCGTATTGCAGTGCGACGACGTGTTGTGACTACACCGTAAGGCGCTGTCCTAATTGGCGATGGTTGGGCGACATTGGTCGTGCGACGGACGGTTTTGAGGTCTCCTATTGGTCAGCCGACGTCCACCGTACGACCATGTGCGCACGACCGCTGCCAATTAGGACACCAACTAAGAGGCTAAAAAGTCGAGCAATATGAAATGTGTGTGTATCCAATGGCTGAGATTATGACGTAAATGATCATTTATCAATAACGCAAATCGACAAGTTCACAGAATTTCATGTGGAACAACCCCCTTGCGTAAGGGCCTTATCATAACCGCGGAAGCTTTACTCGATAAGTATAAACTTTGTAACATATTTTAATCCGACATCGGAAGCCGATCCTTGACATTCCTGCGGACTAATTGAGTCCCGCGGGTGCTCCGCTGTCAGATTGTTGCCGGTTTTAAGCCCCACTCAACTATTGAAAGTATTTATTTCGGAGTTTATTGTTTGTAAATGTTGACACATTGACATTTATTCACTGATTGGTTATTGCATTTTGAGGGTAGGTGCTTTTAAAGTTATAGGATTCTGTACATTCTGCGACATGTCTGTAAAAAGTATTTCAATAGAGACTAAACAAAACAATGTGTTTTGTAATTTATTGCAGGTACAGCTATTTATAGATTTATTATTATTTGAAAAAAGGGCCGGGTGGGGGCGTAGAAGTTTGAGAAGATCAGAAATGTGTGAATGTGGAAGAGGCAAAAGATGTGTGTCAGGATTGTGGCCTGTGGCACTCGATAGTCTCAGCCTATACTATGAGATGAAGGCGTGCGTATGTCTTTGTATTAAATATTATAAGATGTAACCTCAGACTCTTAGGCCGTGTGGTGTCCGGCAGAGTAGAATAGCACCAACCTCTTACACTTGTGGGTGTCGTACAAGGCGACTAATGTTTCCGAGGCAAAAGATCTAGAGTCTCCGTAGGCTGGAAAATGGGCAGCAGCGTTTTCCATTGTTATATTTACAACACTGCGATCTCGTGGGCGTGGAGATTATGGCAATAACCTTCCCTCTCGTGGGAGAAGCCTTAAGTCCCGCAGTGGACTGTAATGAGCTGTGATGATGAACCTCAGACCAAATAAGAAATAAAGACAAAACCCCGCAAAAACCATATCGATGCACGCAAAACTACGCCATGCTGGGTGTACTTATACAGTCATGGGCGCACACATTGACAATCAAACTATTGATAGAAATAAATTCTAAATGTGGTCTAAAATAGGTATCACTGGAATAAAAAAGTTGGGTAAATGGGACGTCAAACCGAGCCTATGCCTCTAGTCCTCTTTTAACGGTGGATTTGAAATAAAAAATGTAACAATGAGAAGTTACTATAGATAAAAGTAATGTTGTCTTGAATTCTGTTTTATTGCACTACACTTGTTTGTGTAACTTGTAAGTACTGTAAATCTAAATATCCAGGTGATCACTGCCGAATATACACTGGTCCATAGAACAATAACAATATACCATTTTCAATACTCATCTGCATATTTCATAGAGGTATTAGGGTTGTCACTGACTGTGATGAAAATTCTTCAAATCCATATTTAAATATATTTAGTTTCGCTTTAGTTTAAACATTGGCACTTGATCGTGAAGAGTGGAAGACTCGGGGGGAGGCCTTTGCCCAGCAGTGGGATGATTCGGGCTAATATAATAATAATAATAGTTTCGCTGCTATCAACTGGAAATTGATTATTATAATCGAATTTTAATTTATTCACATTGTCTGATTTGTTGGTGACAATTGGGCTGATGAAAATGTAATGTTTAATAGTCTAGACTCTAGCGAAAAATAGACTGAGAAACTGTCGTTATGTATGTTTAATTTTTCAGCAAGTATCAAAACATCGAAATCCGTTCAACCAAATGGACGCTATTGGAAGATGCCTGAACAAATATATTTTCGTCTTTTCACATTAAAATCTATACATATTTCCAAGCCGTGTGGTGTCCGGCAGAGTAGAATAGCACCAGCCCTTTACACTCGTAGGTATCATGCAAGCCCACTAATATTTTCTAGGCAAAGGATCTTGAGTTTCCGTAGACTGAGAAATGGGCAGCAGCGTTTTCCATTGTTATATTTATAACACTACGATCTCCGACCCTCCTGCCAAGCGTGGAGATTATGGCACAACCTTCCTTTTCGTGGGAGAGGCCCTAAGTTCTGCAGTGGACTGTTATTGCTGAATGATTATGATATTTCTTGGAAATGATATTTGTCTGTCAGTTAGAAACTGACTGTGGCAACCCTAAGTGCAAAGCTGCGGACACTGCCGCCCGAAACGCCTTGATAATTGCTTTTGATTGTTATTACACCGCCGATTTGAATATAAAGTCCAAATTGCCATGCATACAGAGCGGTGCCACCGAATAAATTTGTGTGGATCAACTGTGTTTAGTGCGAGGGATTTTCGACGCTAATAACTACGTATACCTCACTATAATATGAGTGTAGGTATTCCACGTATCACCCAGAGATAGCAACATAGGACGGCTCTCCACGTGGACGAAAGACCGTCATAAAGATCATAGAAAGTCGAAAATGAGTGGCCTTTGCCATAGTAATCAGCAGTGGACGAGACAGTTATGATATGAATGTAGTCACCTAGACTTGAGTTATTATTTTTGTGTGAAGAGAGCTCTTGCACCAAGGTATCATCACGTTTATATGTACTACTTGTTCAAGTGCTGAAGATTGATTAGCTTCAAAGTACGAAACGGTCACCCATCCAGCTCCCGGACACCGCACGCATTGCTTAACCCTAGTTTTCTATTTCACAAGCACGCTGCCACTCAGACTAGTGCCGCTTTTTTAACATGTTGTGTAATGTAGTCAGTGCCAGTTTCTTTTAAGCGACCTCTCACACAGATAAAGTTTATAAATATCTACAAAGATTTCAGCTCGCACGGCTCTAACAACTGAGCCTACAGGCAAAAAAGACAGACATACAGATAGAAGCAAGATCGAGTGAGACGCAGTACACTACAGACAGTCACCATTGCACGAGTGAATGCACTATGTGTACGGTCTGCAGAGAAGGCATGACTTTAATAGTTTCATTTTATTTTTGACGTGAAATTTCTTTAAAATCACACTGAGAACCAAATCAGAAAACTAACGAAACGTAACGAAAAGTTCTGAATCATTTTATCTTAATAACCGCATATAAACCGCAATAAACTAGGGTCATTGTTCAGCGTCCGTAAACATACTGTTTCTGTTTTCCTTTAATTAGTTCCTTGAAAAGGTATTCTCTAGATTTTCTGTTCTCTAGTTAGAGAATAGAGCATGGAATTCTTCATCAGAGGCCCAGGTAGAAAAAATCCGATCCGGAGGCCAAAAAGTTATTACAGTCACAAGTGATTCCGCATTAAACTCGTGCGTCATTTGCATTATTAAGCAATTCAATATACTTCGACATAGACACGATCCTTGCTGCACCGTAACTGCACAGCGCACTGCTTTACCGTCACCAGCACGGCCATCACAACTGTGTCAGCGACACAGCTCGCGCCACGGGAGAGCGTTTATTTCTTTCTCTCAATACTAAGACGAAAGAGATAGCAGTATGTATATCGCGCCATTTCTCGCTCATCGCACGCGAGATACTTGTGATAGCCGTACAGTAGACACTAGGCCTAATTCCAGCGCAGTTGCACTGTTTTACCGACGGTGCGCACACACGTGCGCCCCGTAATGAATCGCCGTCGCCGTCCGCCATATTTCAGTGCATTAACAAACGACCCGCTGTCGGCGTGCGCTCGGCGCGCGATTTTTCTGCGCACCGTACCTAACGGGTTGATGTAGCGTGCGGTCGGCGGCGGTATGGTGGAGCGGCAGAGTGGCGAGGTCGGTGGTACTGGTTGGGGTAGACTAGGTTTGGGGTATGTTGTGTTTGTTTTGTAATTGGCGATCAAATACTGAAGGCTTTTTAAGAAAGTTCCTGCAGCGTACGACTATTCTATGGAGAGCCGGTACGACTTTGGAACCGTCAAGAAACAAGTCTATCTTTCTCATAGGCCGCCAACGCGGGACAAGCCTGGTGTTGCGAATGTCCATGGACGGCTGCTATTACTTTACCTAACCTGCGTAACGTAACCTGCTCGCTCGTATGCCTCCGTCTTATAAAAAACGACTTACATTTTAGTTTATGTAGGTGCCTAGTGTTTGGGCAATAGCTTGTCTTCACCACTGTACCTACTAATTATGGTATATGGACGAAATGACCTCTGAATAAATTAACCGACAGAACTTCGGATAACCCCCGACAAAGTCTACATATACTCGAATATTTTCTAAACTACTAAACCGATTTCAATGAAACAAAGCTGCGAACCATCTCGATTAAATAGGCTTTCAAATACAGTAAACCGAATCCAAATCGGTGCATTAATTCGGGAGCTAAGATGCCACAGACATACACACATAAAACGTATGGTCATCCTACCAAAAAAACTAACGGGGCAAACAGATCAAATACATATGTGGACCTGGCAATTATGGTTAGAAAAGGACGGGTCGTAAGTATACGGTGACAGCACTTTATCAAGCATGGAGTACCAGGATGTACCCCTACCATATAGAATCACTCTGTAGCTGACTGTACCACCACCGCGTTGTCTATTTCTGCCATGAAGCGACTATGTTTGCTTATGTCGTTGTTTTCAGATTTTAAATCAACTAATGAACACGAGATAAACTGACGGACCTTGTAAAATCAGTTATCTTTCTAACTCCCGATAAAGATTGATGTTATAAGTTTGACATGTGACATGTTTATGGCTTTATAGCTCTCGAATGGATGGATCGATTTGAATGCGGTTTGCTCTATTTGAAAGCCAGTTTAATCGAGGTGGTTCATAGCTTTCAGGGGTTTTCCGATATTTTCTGTCGATTAGGTAATCTTCTAATAAATCGCCTATAGACGACTATGTTACTTACTTTTACGCCACATTGATTAGTTCATTTATTTTGTGTTTTTCTGTAATAATTATTTGATAATTAGAACACACTATGCCACCGCAAATCCCTAGTCTGTGGCGGTAGTCCAGGTCGAAATTAATGATGGGGTCACGCTGCATAGGCGGCCTGCGCTGCAGGATTGAAACTCCTGCCGTGGGCCGAAACTCGGAACGTGTGTCGGATGTCTGGCCCAAGCTCCAATTCGGTAGCCTAACTAGTGGTAAAGTGGTAAGTCTTAAATAAAGAAAATAGCTGTCGCTAAAAGAAGAAAGTAGCTGTAACAACCGCTGTCGAAAAGACTCCCGAAAGATATTCTATGCAGGGTTACTACTTAATGATATCAAAGGGTACTCGGGTGCTCGCGCTGGCGGGCTGGCTGGGGCCGGGCACGCTGTGCACATGATTCGCATGGGCTATGTGCGTGGCGTGTATCGGTGTCCGGTGTCTCGCCGGAGTGTGCGCTCGTGCGCGCTGATCGGTCTGCATGCGTCGCCCCCTACCTGGATGAGCTCGTTTAACTTTCCCTTTACTTTCCATTAGATTTTTGACGTTTGAAAAGAGATTAATTAACGTAATCCTAATTCAATAAATACTTTTTCAATAAATAAGTACCGTAACAAGTATGTGCTCGCGATAACAGTTTACTTTTACTACGGAATCGCAAATAAAACGCAGCCGTTTCATACAAAATTGAAAACGAATTCTGCCAAAATAGGTATATGAAACTGCAAATTTTATGCGATTTCAAGAGTAGTTGCCATAGCAAAAGATGTCTGTTCAGTTGTGCTGTGTGTTGTTGTCATAGATGTTATGGGCGACAGTTACCACTTACCAACAGGTGGGCTGTCACTTGTCACTGAGTAGAATAAATAAAAAAAAACACGAGCTCATGCATACGGTAGGTACCCCTTAATATCATGAATTTGAAGTCACTCTGGATACACTTTACACTCAAATATTTATCTATTGTAAAATAAATAAAAAATAAAATAAATATATTATTTTCTCACATACAGTGTTAGTGTGGTTACAATTTTCAGCTTACAGTTCAAGATTGTGAGACTGAAGCCTAAACTAGACTTTCGTCGGTAATTTAGGTCTCCAGGTCCCAAACCTCAAGAAATTGATCAGTTCTAGTTAACATTTGAGTCCATCAGAATGGCCAACATGGAGAAAATAAACATAATAAAAATTAAAAAATTAAATAAAACAAAAGCAATATTTATTCCCGAGTAATCTCGTTTTCAAATAAAAAGCGTGCCTATCGGAAGAGGCTTTTCCGTTAAGGAGTGCCACAGACAGCTAAAAGGGTTGCGCTGTGCGCTCGAGAGTTCTTGAACTCGAAATTGAACAAAAGGTTAGTTTAGGTTCACATACATACGTACACACTCACGCTCGCATCCTATAGGGGTAGGCAGAGACAGGTTAGGTTCACTACTCGTGTTATTTTTGGACTCGAGTCCATGCTCTGATGACTAGCGTCGTCGTGACAACTCGTCTTGACTCGCGAGTGTTTAGATCCTCCAGGACTCGAGTTTTATACAACAATAGACACAGATAGAATGTTATTGATGAAAAAAAATTTACAATGTATTGTAAATGGTTATTCATTATATTACATTAGGACAGAATATGAATAATTCCACAATTGTATAACTATTAATCCAACATTAATAATACATAATTTCATAATAAATAAAGAACATATCCAATAGGCACAAGTCCAGCAGTGGACTGTTATGGGCTGTGACCACCCCTTATCTATTTCTGCCTCCAAGCAACAATGCTTGCATTGTTCTGTTCCGGTTTAAAGGATATGGTAACCAGCGCAATAATAGACAGCAGGCATTTTAACTTAGTCCTCACAGTGACAACGCACCTGCAGTTCTGCATTTTTGTTGCCATAAATCGTAGATGTTACGGGCGACAATTACTGCTTACCATCAGGTGGGCTGTCTGCGTCGAAATGCTTGATATTATCCCTGAAATGCCTGTAACGGAATGGCCAAGATACGTACACGTGGACATGACTACACCGTTTATGCGAACCGCAAAACGGTCCGATCATGGTGAAATTAGCATTCAGTGCTCGCGCTCGAATACGAAATGACCCGCGGGTCATTGACGGATTCGCACCTGCCGCCCTACGTTAGGTCTAGGTGGCTATTATTATGTAGTATGGTCTACTACACGCCTACTATTATGTACATAATGTATGGTAATGCTACAGAGCTACGTGGGGTGCCTAGATGCGAATTTCCCATATAAATGCGATAATGGGATGCGAACCTTCCCGTCTTCCCATACAACAGAAGGTTGATTGATTTAAACTATCGCAGTTATTATCACATCTTCTGTAGGCCTGCTGGAATTAATTTCTTTTAGAAATAAGTTGTGCCTGTTGTGTCGTCTATATGTATGATGTTTCTCTATGTATTTTACTGTGTGCAATAAAATGTTAAATAAATAAAATCATTTAAAGGTATGCTCCGGGTTTCCTACCGCGTACCTTTGTTTACGAATCACAGTGCAGCCGTCCCGTGACCATGATGCAAGAAACTGCGTCGTAATATCGGGCTACTCGTAAACAAAGGTATGCGGTAGGAAATCCAGAACATACCTTTAAAAGAAGCAAATTACTAATAACCTAACCTACAGAAAACGTCAGATAACCCTCGACCAACTTTACTTAAACTCAAATATTTACTAAACTACAGAAACAATTTAAATAAAACAAAGCTAAGAACTACCTCGATTAAACTGGCTTTCTAATTGAGAAAACCGCATCCAAATCGGTCCATCCATTCGTGAGCAACGATGCCACAAACTGATACACAAAGCCACAGATACATACATCAAACTAATAACACCCCTCTTTTTTCGCCGGGGGTTAAAAAATGACAACATAAAATTATTAAAGATGAACTACAGATACATATTAATTTAGTTGCTCAGTATTCGTATGACCTTAGAACGATATAAGAACGATAAAAGCTACCCTATCCTATTTAAAACAATTTAAAAACAAACCAATGCAAAATCGCCTAATCCGATTGCAATCCCTATACCTAAGCACCAGCTTACCTCCCCGATTCGTTATACCCGGTTAAATCGGTAATTAAAGGAATTGGACGGCGTCTGCATAGTTGCTTGCTCGCTGGGAGCACTTGAAAAGTGCGCTGGCTCCGGCTTACATTGCGGTGGAAGTCGCTCTGAGGGCCGCAAAGTTGTACCTGCTGGTTGCGTATAAAGTTATGTCTAGGGTT
Organism: Blastobasis lacticolella; assembly: GCA_905147135.1. Classification (NCBI taxonomy): domain Eukaryota; kingdom Metazoa; phylum Arthropoda; class Insecta; order Lepidoptera; family Blastobasidae; genus Blastobasis; species Blastobasis lacticolella. The sequence goes on from LR990050.1 coordinate 19,722,203, forward strand.
TGGGTGCGGTGGATATCACTTACTAATGAATTGTGAAAGGTCAAAGTGGGGTTTTAGATAGTTGATACTGAGGTTTCGTTTTGATTTAGGCTCGAATTGGGAATGGAATAAAGTTATACATTAGTCTATTTTTAACTCTAGACGCGAAAAGAAGGATCCCTACAAGTGGGGTGGGGAATGATATTTTTTTCTTCAAGAAATCCCCAAAAAAGATAAATAATCCATACAGCCAGAACGTATAGTCAAATATTTCTAGTTCTGAATTGATTTTAATGAACTGCGCTAAGAACAATCTCGATAACTTTAAAACTTTTAACAATTAACAGAACTGCGTCGAAATCGATCCATTCGTGCAGGTACGATGCTACATACAGGCACACTGTCTTCAAACCAAATACTTCTCTTTTTATCCGTGGTTACGAAATGACCAACCTCAATGAGCTCGTACAACAAAGCAGTATGCACCGAATTAACGTTATAACACGACAACAGTAAACTCGCATAAAAGTGAATAATTTATCGAGAACCGGCGTGTCAACTAGTTAGTAGCCGCAAACACGGGTAATGTGCGACCAAGGGCTGGCTCGCTGCTGATTTCATTTGGGTAGGTACTTCATCCTTATGTCCAAGTTTTTGCATAGATGTTGGACCGTTGGGTCTAGACTTAGCAGCAAAGTTGCATGCCCTCCCCTCCCCGGCTTCGGCTGTCTAAAAATACTCTAACGCCCGATTCCACAATTTAGGCGTCACAAAATCAGTGTCATACAGTTTAGAGTGACTTAACGAGTTTAGTTGTCACTTAAGGTTGATAGATTGATATTTGTGCAATGCTTTTTCTTGTTAGAAATATTTTAAATCGTCTTAAGTAATTAGCTCGTAGAAAGCCGATGGAATGCTCGAGACTCAAAGTCAAGGCTTGGAGAGGCCTGTGTTGACGGCCTTGAATCTGCTAATTTACTAATGGCTCGATTGAATTTTAATCAGATAGCAATTCGATTACAGTTCGATCAAGCCAAGTAAATTATTGGACATTCAGACAGCAATGGCGTGATGTAATTATAATTCTAGATAAATCAACGGGAACGATTTTTTAATTCGAATGCGAAAGAGGTCGAGGCCACAAAGAGAAACTACTTATATACTTTTTTTTATATATTAGATAATTATTATTCATACATAAGTAAACGGGTCTGAGACCCGTAACAGAGATTAAAGTTAATCATTTCAATTTCTGCTCGGCCGAGAATCGAACCCGGGATCTACCACCTTCTACCAACCGTTGGTCTACCACCTTCTGCGTGGTAGACCAACATGTTAACCAACTGAACCACTCAGGTCGTCAAATGAGAAATATTGAGAAATTTTATGACCTTCCAAATTCCCAAATACGGGACACCGCCAACCCTGCCGCCATCAGAATGTATTGCAATCAGTAGAATTTCGTTTGATTTGCAATACATCTCGTTAACACGGCGAACGCGGGGGAGGGCGCGGCGCGGGGTGTTGCAAATCAAATAATATTGGTGTTCCCGACACTAGTACATACACGGAAACTGCATTAACTGACACTTGTTATAGGCTGTAAGTGTAAGTAAATACAGTTCACGTTAATTATCACGGCTGTTGCGACTGGGAATCTGTGGGATAATAACTAGGTACTGATTAGGCCCACTGAAAACCAGCGTCACGGCAACTGTCGTGGCATATGCTGAGTGCCCCCATTGCACTCTCCACATGACACAGGTAACGAGATTAGAGTATCTTTTTTCTTTTTCTTTTTTTGTTTATGTCTCTGTTTGATTACATTTTCTTTATTTAATTTTAAGAATTTTGTGCTGTGTGTTGGTGTGTAATAAATGTGTTTAACTTTACTTTTACTTTAATTGGTAGGAAAGGCGGATGACCAGAAGCCCCGTATACATATACCCAAATATTTTTTAAACTTCTGTACATATTTTAATGAGACAAAGCTAAGAACCATGTCGATTGAACTGGTTTTCAAATAAAGAAAACCATTTAGAAATTGGTTCATCCGCTCCGGAGCTTTGATGCTACACCCAGACATAAATATACACACAAATATATAGGGGTGAAAAGGTTTTCACGCGGTCGGCTACGCGTGGGTGGTACCCCTGGTATTGCAAACGTCCATAGGCTGCGGTGACTGCTCACCATCAGGCAGGCCGTAAGCTTGTTTGCCACCTTTGTAGCATATAAAGAAAAATACACACTAGTTAGCCTCTCTCCTCAGCCGTTCACTCTTGACTTGACTTGGTCATGGTTTCATGATGATGCGTCCTCTCAGCATAACGTACTCGTACCCCTCGCGATGCATCTCCAGGGGTAAGTATACCAAAAAGTCAAACTTGTTAACACCTCTATTTTCACTTCGGGGGTTTAAAAGAAGAGCCTGCCAATTCGGTCCCTAGGTGCTTATAATTTGCATAATCTATGACGGATACCCGAAGTCCTCACAGACAAAGGTTAAATCCAAAATCCCTCCCGATTCGTCTCCAGACTCTAAAACCGGATTAAAATTAACATAATCCAGTATTTGTTTCTTGAAGTTTTCGCCGAATTACTTCGGTGTAGCTAACAAGCTTGGGACGATAGCCGGGTGATCGCTGCTGTTTTCGGTGTGACATTTCAAGGGCTTTATAATTTATTAGGGAGTTGTATTGTTGAGATTGTAGGTCCTGAACCTAAAAAAAATTCCTTTTACAACATTCCTGTTGCGGTATGGGTTCAAATAATCGATAGCTCGGCCCATTCTGGAATAAAATTGGTAATTGAATACCTATGCAAGTGGGACTGTGTGACGCCAAAGAAAGTTAGTGTAGGCACAAATACTGCAAACGGAAATCTTACCAACGGCTTTCAGAATAATTTTATGACACATTCGAGAGACCGAGAAACCCACGGTTAGACACTGTACTACAGACTTACTTACCGTCTTCACCAATGGCAATCTTGCTCTGAACGTGAAACCCTTCACAGGATGTGTGTAGCTTGCGTGCGTGTGCTTTTTGATGACTCGACAACGACAAATTTCTCATACATCGAAAATACAAAAAAAAAACACTAATACATTTTAAAATACATAGGAAACATTAAAAAAGTCGTCCACACCGCTGCATCGAAATGGTGTCCAGACAGCTGGCTGCATTGCCTCGTTGAATAGCGATGCTAATCCGTTGCTTGAGGAACGCGCTAGCTCTCCGGTCGCCATCTTTAAACGTTTGTTACTCGTTCACAAAAAAATACTAAACGGATTTTGAAGAAATTTGGCTATAATATCGCTTATAGCCCAGAATAGCACATAGGCCATAGTTTATCCCGAAATTCAACGTGATTCCCGCGGGGATGGGTCTGGAACGTGACCACGGAATTTATACGCGGACGAAGTCGCGAGCAAAACCTAGTAGCGAATACATAAAAAATCCAGTACACTGGTCAGGAAAAGAATAAAAAAAACAACAAACCCATACAGATGTTACGCATTCGAAACATGTGCCGAGAATTGGCAAATTAAAAAGTTATTAATTTGGCGGGCGCCGTTCGCATGCGTAATCTGGTCGAGCGGGAAACGGGAAATGTTTCCTGTATGCAGTTTCGGTTGAAAGAGTTATTTACGTGCGAAAATGGCATGGGTACAGACCGCTGCATAGTGAACCACCAGCATGCAATGTGTGTTGAGGGGTCCGTAGTCTCTGCAGCTGAGTACCAGTGGCGTGGTCCCATCGTAATGACGTACTCTGGTGGGACGATATTAATAATGTGCTGATTATTGGGTCCCTGCGTTTCATTCATGAAACCCAAGTATTGTTTCTGAAATATTTCGACTAACAAGTTTTGAAAAGCTAGTACACGCAGGCAGAGCTCGTCTAGTCTAAAATGACGCGCCCCACTACTTAGTTACTTGATTTCGATGTGTGAGTGCAAATATTGATAACGACACTTCATCTATGTGGGAGCCAATGAACGACGCGTGCTCCTGCGTTTGAATCTTACCGGCAACTGAATGACCAATTACAACGGCATTTGTATATGTATTGCGTCCATATTTTAAACTTGCTTGTGTGCGTTAATGCGATAGTGGGGCGCGGCATTTTAGATTAGACGAGCTCTACTTACTATATTGTATAGCAGTGCGAGCAGTGGTTGCGGTGAAATTCGTTTCATATTTTCACATTACGCCTATCAACCTAAAACGGTAATACATCTTAAAAACGATTGCATAATTTGAAAAATTAATTGCATGTGATGTGAAAGATACATAACAAGTGAAATAAGACAAATAAAAAATAAATATATATGTCACCCAAATTGTTGCAACTAGGGAGGGTGGTTTATATTTTTTGTTAGGCCATTCATAGTCAAGTAAGTAATCCTTTTCCTATTGAGGATCACGGATTATCTTATGTTTGACAAGGAATTATGGGCGTTTTCGTATAGACCCTTGCCTGATAACCGATTGAGTTCTAATGTATATTAGTTTGCGGGTGCGGGTGCGGGTTTCTCTTCAGTGGAGGACATAATACGTTATATTAGGGTAGGGGTATGGTAAGAGTAGGGTAAGAGTAAGGTAGGGGTAGAGTAGGCGTAGGGTAGTGTAGGGGTTGCATGGTAGGTACAACTTGGTATGGGCGTGGTTTAAGTTTTTTTATCAGATGCCCAGGCTTTTCACCGAAATCTCACCTGCTAGAAAGTGACGATGCGGCCAAAGAGATGCAGCAAAACAAGTGGTGTTACAGCTAAACTGCATATTATAATTACGACTAATACTGGTCTCCTTATGGCACAGGTAACGAAGTGAAGATAACATTGTCTATCGCTACAAAGTGGACTTTGTCTTATACTCGACAATATAGTATAACCAACGCCCTCACAGTCTAATAGGTACTTATTTCACATCTGTGTTTCCTTACGTACTTACACTTTAAATACGAATAGAGCCTCCAATCCAAGCTCCCGCGCTGACGAGCGAAACTCCGAGACAAGGGGCGTCACACGTAATGATTTGTAAATCAGAGTTAGGTGGAACTACGCTTCGCCCGAGGCGCGATGCTAATACGCGGGTGACGAGTCTGTGCGCTGAATTATTTACTCTATGATGTGTTGCAAACATTGTGGGTGCCGGGGGCTTGAGTCGAACGACTCGTGGTATTGTTGTTGCTGGGTTTTGTTGCTTTCACGTCGATGATGCTCTGTGGTCGTCACTTTGGTGGAACTTGGCGAGTGATGATGACCTGAGTGGTTTCGGTTAACATGACGGTGTGGTTCCGGGTTCGAATTCGAGCAAACATTGAAATGATGATTTTTTTTTCTGTTACGGGTCTAGGTGTAATAAGTATTTTTTTTATACCACTAAGGTGGCACGCAAGCTTTCGGCCCGCCCGATGGTAAGCAGTCACCGCAGCCTATAAACGTTTGCAATACCAACAATCAACAGAGAGGTAGGGCATAGCGGGGTATCTCGTTCGAATTGGAGCCGCCCGACTGGGGAAGTACCTCCACCTTACAGAATATCGCAGCTAAATAATACTCTTTTAAATAGTATTGTGTTTCTGCCGGCGAGTAAGGTTTCCAGTGCTCCATGGGGTGGGGATTTGGGGAACCGTGGCTTTGGCAGTGGAGTGGCTTTTGCCTTTTTGCTGCCAGAGCAACGTGTTATAGAGGTGGGCAACGCATTGGCGATACTCTTGGTGTTGCTAATGCCTATAGGCAGTGGTGACTACTTCCCATCATGTGGCCCGCTTGCCTGTTTGCCTATCGTATGTCATAAAAAAAAATACCGTTAACACAATCTTTGCTTACTCTGGAACTAGATGGCGCTGTGTGAATTTGTCCAAGCATATTTATTTATTACCCGCCTGGCCGAGTTTCTATGGCCAGCCACCACTAAAGGCAACCATTTTCCATCTGAGAGCCCGCTTGCCTGTTTGTCAACTCCAATAAATCCCCCATGCCACTATAAATACTGACGATCAATGTTTCAAAAACTGCGTCACGAATTTTAACGACAGGATTTCGCCAGAGCGGCGCACGCGTCAGTTCCCACGCACCCTCCCCGCGCCCTTCGCCATCCCTTGGGATCAGAGCGTATTATGATAATTCGTAATCCTCTAGTGCATGGATCGCTACCCCTTTTGAATTGAATCATACATTTTTTGTTGTATTATTATGATTCTTGTGAACTGATAAGAGTATCACTTTAAACTATGAGGTTTTATTGGGCGCTTTTATAATTTTTAACGTGACAATATTATCGTTGACAATGACACAGGGAAGTAGTTTGTATGGAAATATATTATGACGACGAAAATTTACTTCCTTATTTTATCGTCGTACCGTAGACGTCCATGATAATATGATCACGTTGAAAAATATAAAAGTGCCCAATAACGTGATTTTCACTAAAATACTCACCATCCGCTTGCTCATTTCCTCCCTTTTCACCGTCTGTTGAACCGGGTCCTGCAGTTGTAATCCAATAGTTACTTAGGATTTTTACCTAAGAAAACATAGGAGTGCAATCCCAAAGTAAATCCAATTGGGAATGCTCAAACATACGGACAACGAACCTGAGAATGCGAGTTCGTCCGATTGGCTGGCTTACCTGTGCGGAGGCGAATTTTGAATCGGGAAAATGGCACATTTCAAGATCAGCTTTTATTCTATGTGCAAGATGGTGAGATAAAAATGTGACAGTGTTAGCAAACGTGATCGTGGTAACTGGCATATTTAGTAGAGTTTTCGATATCTTTGAAATTAGTTATGTAAAAGAGAAAGTAACTCTGTACGATTGTACAGCTAAAACGCTGAATGGATTTCGGTATTTGACAAGAAAATGGCAATGTATTCAGATTTACAGGGATTTGGCAACTTGGGGACATGTAAGATTCACTTACCTCTCTCAGGGCTTTTGTAGTAACTCTTGCGGGAAGCAAGTTCTAACCCAAGAGTCCTTCGCTATATACGCTCAGGATCCTATTTGCTGCCAATGCCGGAAGTCACTGCTTTACTCCCTTGGTGTGTAACTACATAATTTAATATAACTATTAAAAACTCGTACGCACTGATCGGTCTGCATGCGTCGCCCCCTACCTGGATGAGCTTGCTTAACTTCCCTTTGTTTTCCGTTAGATTTTTGACTTTTGAAAAGAGATTAATTAACGTAATCCTAATTCAATAAATACTTTTTCATTTTCACTACATCATATAGATAGACAGAACCTACAACCCCACCCTACAAAAAAACGTAACGAACAACAATTTCATCCGTTACCAGTCCGTTGAACTCCCTTCGTCTACCTCAGAAATTGCTAGAAGACACGTTCGCCGGTCCCATACAAAGTATTAGAGGGGCTATAGACAATTACTAGTAGCGATGGGCAGAGGCCTGTGTCTTTCAGCTGCACACACGGCGCGATTATCACGCACAAATGACCGTCTTAAGGCTGGCTGGAGGTGGTGTGAGGAGGGAGCGTGTGGCGGATTTTGTTGTGTTTTTGCTGCAATATCGTGGCTGTGTTGGTTGGAACGTTAACCTTCTAGATTGGCAAATTTATTTTTGCTCTGTGGACCTTCATCATCATCATCACAGCAGGACCACTGCAGGACTTCGGGTCTCTCCCACGAAAGGGGAGGTCATTGCCATAATCTCCACGCTTGGCAGGCGGGTTGGAGATCGCAGTGCAGTTGATGTAAATCTACCCAGAAAGATGCTGCTGCCCACCTTTCGGATTTGTCCCTTAGTCGCCTCTTACGACACCCACGGGAAGAGATAGGGTGGTGCAATTCTTTGAGGTGGCGGCACCACACACCACCTGTGGACCTTAATAATGCTTATAGGTGGCCCGCTTACCTGTTTGCCGTATGACTAGTCTACATTAGTTTACGATACATTATAACTTTATTCATAAAGCCTATAAAATTAATCAAATAAAATTACACTTTCTTTATAAGTATACATTTATTTTGTCTTTTTTGTGAGGAGCGCTGGTGGCCGAGTGGTTAAGGTATTCGACTCGTAAGCGGAAGATACCGGCTTCGAATCCCACTACAGCCATGTATCAATGACTCTTTTCTGAGGTAAATGCTAACCGATACTCTTACGGTGAGGGAATGGAATCTGCCCATTCAAGCAAATGAATGTGTAACCATAGTTTAATCTGGTCAGATTCCCCTGGTTGCAGGGTCACGGAGTTCAGATGGCAGCCGCTCCACTGTAACTATCTGATTTGCCAAATCCTGGATCATGGTCAAGGCGGACCCTGGGCACAACCGGGACATTGGCAATAAACACAATAAAAACACAGGTGGGAATTAACTCGTTTCTTGAGGGTTTATTTATTTATTTAAAAACTTTATTGCACTAAAATAATACAATTGGCGGACTTAAAGCCATCAAGGCTTTATCTACCAGTCAACCAGTAGGCCATGCGTAAAGCGAAAAAGTAGGTGCCAAAAGTGGGTTTGAATGTCGTAACCGTTTGAAAACAATGTGCCCAGGCCCAGGGATTTCTTTTGAGGTTACCCTTACAGCTTTAACTAATATTCCCGTACTACGTAGGACGAAGTTATGGGAAGTCTCTTATAAATTGCTCCAACCTTTTAGGAAAGGCGAGGCAACACCGGACCGTATTGGCATCGTTACGGGAACTCATCGCGCGATATAAAGAATTGATAACCGGATCTTTTAACTGTACTGGCGACGGTTTGTAGGCGTGGGTAAAATATATCGATATTTTTTATTATTTTTCTTCGGTGCCGAAATTTTTATCGTTAAAAGCAACAATGGAACATTGTTGTTTGAAGTTTGAAGGATAAGGAAGCCAGCACAAATACAGCCATGAAGCATTTCATTTTAGTCCTCATGATAATGCATGAACCGTAGATGTTATGGGCCGTTACCGCTTATCATCAAATGGACTTTCTGTTCGTTTGTCACAGCGTAGAATTAATAAAGTTTGAATTTATTTGGAGTAACCAAATAGGCATAATGTAAGTATTGAAATCGTTAGATTGAACAAATCACGTTAGAAAGAAACTCTCATCACAATAAAAAAGGAAAAAAGATGGAATACGTACTGTGCGGGTTAGATGGCAGTTGCCGCACGTAAAAAGCTATAACACTACAAGTTTTTAATTAAGGATTCTGGTAGGAATTATAACCATTACATAGAAGGGAAGCAGGGTCCCCCCTCTCACTATGAAAAATAGAAGGGAAGGGAGGTGGAAGCCGCCCCAAAGCCCGAACAGGCTCCAGCATGGGCTGATACATATAGCCCATGCCTCACTCCGCGGCTCCCTGTGTAAACTCACCAAAGATATTTTAAGTTCACTCCACCCTAATATAATTATATTAAAATGTTTAAAAGGAATACTAGGATTAAAGGTCAGGTAGTATCGACAAAATGTAGGAATTCCTTCAATTTACACTTCAATTTATGATCTAGCCCTGATGTACAAAGTAATATTCTCGGACAACCCAACAGTTCAACTTTACTCCATGAAGATTCCCACCTTATAATCACAAATATACAATTTTCTTTTTTATAACTTTATAAATTACTAGCAGCCGCCCCGGCTTCGCACGGGTACCACTACGGGTATACGAGTATATAGCCTATGTCACCCGGGGATAGTGTAGCTTCCCAACGGTGAAAGAATTTTTGAAATCAGTCCAGTTTCGAAGCCTATTCAATACAAACAAACAAACAAACAAAAAATCAAACCTTTCCTCTTTATAATATTAGAATAGATATGTGCTAAATTAGGATGTAAATACAAGAAGCTAACACGAAAGATGACTTTCAGGAAGCAGTGAAGAAAGATGACTTTCAGGAAGTGTGTATTAAAGAAAGTACCAGGAATTGGTACTTTCTTTTATACACATACATAATGCATTTTTCCCGTGAAGTGGTAGGCACTTTATTTTATTTGAGTTGGCATTATAAATGCCGTTGGGGTCAGAACACCCCTGCAAACTCAAATTTAAACTCATAATATATTTTTTATGAATTACATTAACACATAAATTATTAATCATATAAAATTATGTTTGAATGCGGTAGCGACAAAAGAGGTCTTTGAAGACAAAATAATTGAAACCGGTAATATTATTTTTATTTAATAGTTATTTATTCATATTATTATATTAGACGGGACTTGGATGCGACGTACCTTTATGATTTGTTTTCCCGACGTTTCGGTAGGGTTACACCCACCGTGGTCACATGTGTAAAGAACGCGAGTTTAGTTTGAAACAAATATTAGTTATTTATTGTATGAAACCCGTCGAAGTCGAAGCTAAATTACACAAAACTAAATAAAATAAAATAAAAATTATGTTTTGATCCATTTTTATTTCATAAGTTAACCTTAGATAATAAAATTTTATTAATTGTAATAAAAACACCTTATTAACTAAACTTCCCAGCTACGTCTGATGATGTCCATTCTATAAAATATTAAGTATATTAGTGATTATTATCATGTCGTGGTAGAAGAGTTCATACCTGACCTTCAGTCAGTAATTAAAAAAAATACCATAAACTATTGAATAAGTTTTTTTTTTTTTTTTAAGTTTCTTAACTCAATGAAGTATGTATATTCAATACTCACTTCTGCTGTTTTCTCGTGGTTTCAACGCTTCTTCGACTGTCGCAAATCCTACATATTTATCGTCTCCTCCACTTTCAGTTTTTAAATTTCCCAAGGTAGACAAAAGTAATTTTTATTTTTATTATGGAGTTTGATTAAAACTGATTAGATATTGCATTATTTATCGTTTAAGGATGTAACATTAAGGTGATTAAAAAAATTACGTGAACAAACAAGATCTGGTATCCATGCTCAGAAAACTATTGATTAAATTTTGATTTTATAGTATAATAATCTATCGTCGATATGATGATAAGTCAATGATCTGTAGTTACCTTGTGATGCGTCCATTAGTAATTGTATCATATCTGGTCTCTCTACATTGTTTTGTCTCCTGAATTCGATTGTATTTGATACTACGTTGTTGAAGAAATAATGAATTCTCTTTGGAAACAGCTGCATGTTGAATTTCTATGGCAAAGACAATAACAATTTAAAATTAGGGAATAACACTAGGAAGTGTTTTAAAAGTTTAATAAAATATGAATTTACCTTAGTCAGTTTAGGAAAAGCAACATTATATAACAAAAACATCTTTTGTACAAAATTGAAATCGAAGAGACTATGTCCAATCGTGTAGAATTCATTAGTCTTATCTTTTAGTGAATTTATTTGAATGCCAAAACCAGTTGAGGCTATGACATCATTTGTGTATCTACGTATTATATCCCCCATTTCAATTTCTTCTTCCGTATGTTCTAAAATAAAATGAAAAACAAAGTATGTTATTAAAGCATAACAATCTAATAGGCTTCTGTAGAAGCATCTGCTGGAAGAAATTTCTTTTTAGAAATAAATAGTGCCTATTGTGTCGTTTATAATTGTATTATTTCTTTTTATGTTTTATTGTGTACAATAAAGAGTTAAATAAATAAATACACATTTAAATCATAATTGTTTATTAGCATAGTTACATTGATAGTCATGAACTTGCCTTTGAGATATTGGATGATGTTGTTACAGATATCAACCATGAAAGACATCATTTGCTTCATCTTGGCACCAGTGAAAGCTGGGCTGAGAGTTGTTCGCATGTCACGCCATTTATCACCTGTAAAATAATTTCGAGAGAACTTTAAGAGAGATTTCTGCGACAAATATACTAAAACAGTAACTGCTTGTGTGTATGAGTTTTTTTCCACCTGATGGAAAGCGGCCACAGTCGTCCAGGATATCTGCAATCTAAGGGGAGCAGATGCGTACCTGGAGACATTAATCTAGGTAGTAGTAGATTGTTTTCAATAATTTTTTGAATCTACTAATTATAAAAAAAACTATGGGTCAATGCCGTGAAGCAATGCAAGAAAACTCTTTAGTCCTAATAGTAAGTCTTCTCCAAAATTAATATAAAATAGTCCACTAACCTTTCATCATTAATAGGCTTCCTCCAATCAGCTTGTCAACGTGTTCTTCAATTATTGGTCGGTGGTCCACGAAGTGGTCGAAGTCCTTTACATTTAGGCGCTTGATCAGCTCGGGGTCCCGGATCATGATGATGGGAGCCATTCCCTCTACATAACCGACGTATCTACCGATAAAAGGATGTAGTCTTTTACATTATCCTTTTTACTATGAATATGCTGTATCGTACTAGATGCCGCGTCGTGGGTGTCGTGTAATGTCTAACCAGCTAGAACCTTCGTAAAAGAAAATGGGCTGCAGCGGTTTCTGTTCAGTAATAAATGTTTAAATATAATGTTATTATTATTAAATGTTATTATTATGTTTTTAATTTATTTAATTAAGTATTAAACTCAATTGATATACTAATTAGATTTTTAAATTTTTTATTATAATGTTTTACTTGCTTAAATGTTAAATGTAAACGCTTTGGATTTTGTCTGTAACTTTGCATTTGTTTTAAATAAATAAATAAAAGCGAAGACAGTTTGACAAAACCCTCCACGAATGTGGAAAATTTTCGATTACAATTTATTTATTCAGAAAACCCACATTGTTTTCTTAATAGTACTAAACAGCATTACAATATAATAAATGAAGGGAGACTGTGGGCCGAAATGTGTTGTGTTTCGATTTCGGGGACAACTGCGAGCGCCGACGTCACAGACGTAGAAGTATCCTACTTAGGTACATCGCAATGTTTATCCACATTCAACTTTAGTTCAATGACACTCTTAATATTTATATCCGCGAATAATAGGCCGGACGATATAGACAGTGAGGGCGCCGTCGGTTATCCTATGTTATCGAGTACAAGGAAAATTCCACTTTTGTTTTTGGTGACTATAATGTAGCTGAAAAGCGAAACTGCCAAGAGGATGTCCCGACCGTCTTTTTTTTTCTAGTTTGGGGGACAATTTTTTTTTGTCACGGCCAGATTAACGTTTTGTGGATCTCCTAAATGTAACTCTTGTATAACTTTAACCATTGCTATTTAAATAGTATATTCGTGTCCACTTGGTTAAGAAGATAAAACTTTAAACTGTTTACCTGTCTGAACAATTTTAACAAGACATACATACTAAATTAAATATTTTTGTAACTTGATCGAAGAAATAGGTTTGATCTGCAAGGCTACCAGGAAAGCTAACGGAATATTCATATTATTATATTATAGAGTGACAGGGGTTACAAACATACGCTTCTTTTCTAAGCTCGTAAGGGGCAGGCAAGGAGAGGCTCGCTAGGATCCTCTGCTTGCGTGAAAAGTATAATAAAATAAATTTTAATAAATATGCTTGGACAATTCACACAGCGCCAGTATGCAAAGCTAGTATTATGGATCCTATACATAACTCATAAACCACTTATACACTTTTAAATACATACTTATTTAACATATAACACCCAGACCGGTAACAGAAATTAAAATTCATCATATCAATTTGTGCTCGGCCGGGAATCGAATCCGGGACCTTTACGTGGCAGATGATGTTAACCAACTGAACCACTTAGGTCGTCAATACAATACAATACAGTAACACTATAGATTTCCTAAGTCACACAATTTTTACATTACAAAATAGACACACCTTTCATCAGGGTAGGCTTTGTAGACATCTTCAAGATCCTTTGTTACATGTCGCTTGTTCATAGTACTTTTATAATTATTGCCAAACAGAGGGACACCAGGCACATATCGAATACCATTCTCGTCAAAGTTCTTGTAATTGTAAACAAAATACCCGACTACAGCCGTCGCAATAAATATTAAAATTTCAATAATCATCTTGCTCCGATCTTGATTCGGCCGGGTTCGATTCCCGGCCGGGCAGAAATTGAAATAATGATTTTTAATTTCTGTTATGGGTCTGGGTGTTCTATGTATAATAAGTACGTATTAAAAAAAAAAAAAAAGTATTTATGTAGTATATCAGTTATCTAGCACCCATAATACAAGCTTTGCTTAGTTTGAGGCTAGATGGCGCTGTGTGAATTAGTCCACGAATATTTATTTATTTGCTTCGTACACACTTCGACACACTATGCAAAGAAAGATCACTCTGTTGTATTTATACAAACGATTACACCACATTATTGCATATTTGTTTCTAACTGAGGAATAAGCTATAAATAATATATAGTATTAAACTTTCCTTGCAAGCCGATAAGGAGATACAAAAAGAGAAGATAAATGCCAACATGGCGTAAATGGAAAGACATTTTTAAGTCGTCATGCTTTAAGAGGTAAATGTAGTGAGGTGTAGGGTATCGCAGATACGGGATGCTCTTATTCGATCGATGGAAGAATCCATTTTATTCCATTTATGGATTATAAATGGAATAAAAAAAATTAATCTTTTATTCTGCAACTTAATATTCTTTATAGACTAACTATTCCATACTTTCGGCAGCGTATCATCGCTCGTAGCAATTTATAATGGTGATGGTTACTCACAATGAATATGCTATGTCAGATACAATACAGGGCTTTTTAGGCTTAGTTCTACTTTTTTCTATCTTCCGGTTTTTAGTTTAATGGTGATGATGATGATGATTTGGTTTTCCAAACTGCTTTTAAGTATTTTTGGAACTTTACAATATGGCGCCCATAATCCTCCATTTTTTTAATTTTGCCAACGAATGAAACGGCGTATATTCTCAAAATCAATTAATCCGTTTAGTAGTTCCGGAGAGAGCAAAGAACGGGACATACATACAAACATTTCAATGTTTTTATGTATGTCTCGATGTTTGTACATAGCCCTTCATTTTGGGCAGTGGGGCGAAAAGAGTAAACAAATGAGAATTCCAACGATTGTTATGACTGTGTAGGACACGTCATTTGTCTTTTCTTCAGGAGTTTGATATAAAAGATAACAACCTTAATCTTGAAAGTTGCTCTAGCAACGCGTCGATTGAAATAACAATTCACACATAGCTGACAGAATTGACTCTTAGCTTCGTTGGGATCACGTACATTGTCTTTAAGAATCACACAGCAGTATAATTTTCGTATTATTGGCGGCATTTTACACAAGACTTAATGGTTATCGTTGTAGCGCTTTTTATTGCTAATTATGTGTATTTATGTATTTTTTTACACCATCCTGAGGGCTGTGGCAGGTAAGTGCGAGTGTCCCATCAGCCACCACTGGACGACTGTTCTGAGACAGCTTCCGTTCACGAGATAGGCAGTAGCTCCTGTATGACTTAGTTCGTATGGTCCGCCATATTTCATTCATACATATATGTAATTATTACTGATTTATTGATTTATTGTGTATGTATTGACATGGTTAAATTTATGATTTTATGAAATTGTTTGACATTTATATTTTTAGTTAATTGACATAAGTATGGAATTTGACATTGTTATTATTTTTATATTTTTGGTAATGAATTTAAATAGATATGGAATTGTACAATCTAAAAAGATATGGAATTGTAAATTCTGAAATAAATGATTATTTATTTATTATTTATTTAGTATGTGACTTTTGACTTTTATAATACTTCAGTATCGAGCTTCTTCCCTTGATGTAGAATTCCAGTCCTTCAGCGAATTAGCTGGCCACCTGACCACAGACCAAATTAGAAATAAAGACAGAATCCTGCGAACAACATACTGACGCATGCAAAACTGCACTTTGCTGTGTACAAACACGGTCACACACACACACATTGACAATCAAACTACGCCTTGGCAACATTCACTAAGTACCAACATGTTTACAATGACAACGGCCTCATGTCACTGTTGACATTGCGCCGTCTTTATTTCTTATTTGATCTCAGGCAGACTATATTATTATGATAATATAAAGTACTCTTAGACTTGGAATCTTGGAATCTTAGATCTTAAAATATTTCGTGTCAAGAAGCGAGGTATTGTAGCACAAGTAAAGAAAAATTCTGAAAGCTATGAATCAAGTGATGAAAAAGGTGATCTTTTTTATTGCAGTTGCATATATATGTCGTCGCGTGAAGGAAAGGGGTGTATCAGGATCATTGTCATCAGGGTGGTGATATCAGTATTAGGTCGTATTCGTCCAGATAAATTAAAGAAAAGTTTCACATTTACTCCACTGTATTTATTCCATTTCATTTTTGCACATCACTTATAATTTCACTAGAATTCAGAGCGGTATTACAAATGTAGGCAGTTGAGGTAATTTACTTTCTTATTTCAAAGGTGATTTTAAAATTACTTTATTTTTAAACGTAAATAACACTTTCTATTAACGAACTTCAAACGTAAACAAACGAAATGTGGAGACAGTTTCAAGACGCGTCACTCCTCGGCGGCGGTCGCGCCAAGAATGGCCGCCACTCGGCCCGAGTCGTGCCGTCGAGACTCTGTCAGCACGCCCCACCAGAGGGCGCACTCCCACTTCCGTTTTCATCGTCATGAGTCCGTACTATTGACCACATGAGTCCATACTATTGACCGTGATCCGTCATATATATACACTGATAAACTGGTTGATAAACTGTTATTTTCAAATAACATCTTTAGAAAAGTTGTTTTACCAACCACAAATAATTTTTTTATTAAGATAAGAGTAACTAGTAGCAGGAGAAAATATTGCAGTTTTTCTTAGTTCCGAACCAAGGCGCGAATTCGATAATGATTAATCGGAACTTTTTTTTTAATTAACATTTAACTAAATAGGTAATTTGACGAGTAGTATTTATTTACTCCTATTCCATCAAATTATATATATTTCCCATCTTTACATCATATTATGTAAGTGGGCATCAATATTTTAAAGGTTTCATAATATTATTTAAAAATATGTTTCGAAAATTATATTTATGTTACATTTAATTAAATATATTATGTAAATACTTCGTTGAGTTTTTATTTATTCGATAAAAGTTACTGATTTCCACTGTTGACATCACATTATGTAAGGTTTAAAATATAGTTGACGTACTTCTAATATTTAATTTTACATAACATTATTAATCGGGTGTGTTTATTTTATGTAACATACTTCGTCGAGTAGTATTATACCATTATTCCTTTAAAAGATAGATATTTCCAATGTCTACATCATATTACGTAACTGATCAGTAATATCGATCGGCTATCGATTAGGCTTTTCCAAGACCTAGAGGTCCATTATTTACAACTTATATAGGTTAGGAAAATGTAAGGCGGGTTCTGCGACCATAGGGGTAAGAGTGACCATGAAGAAAGAAGAGATTAGTGACCACAGAGGCTGGGAGACCGTGACGCGCGTCGTTCACTCGCTATTCATCGCCTATTGACAAGATTCTAGTACTATTCATCTTTTTTTTTAGTTTCTGTTAGAACAACAGCTGTTTCATTATCTTTTATTTTGCTTTGTTTTATTCTATTTAGTTATGTCTTATTTGTTTCATTTATAAAGTTTATAAAGTTTATATTCTCAAACACCTACTCAATGGGCATGGCTGAAAAACAGCGCTGTACGGAACCATACCGTCCCGTAACAGCATAAGCTGAGCCAGGTCCATTTGCCTTAGTTATTTTTATTGTTTAGATCAGGGATGTTTCGAATGTAAAATTTTTCACATTCGCAAATGCGAATGCGAATACGAATGTTTACGCCGCGAATGTGCGAATGCGAATGTTAAGTACCGAAGACATCAAGTATTAAAAAAACCATATAAATAATCAATTATATTTATTACTTAAAAAAGAAAAATATACAAAATGTATTGACATGACAGACGCCCAACTTTGGAGTAACTTTTTTCACACACATTACATTTCACGTAGTCTCGATCTATGGGCATATAAAATCGCCATATTTCACTTTTCTTTCCCGGTGTCATAAGGAAAAATTGTCTAATTATCTCAAAATACTTTTTTAACCACAACAAACTATTTGTTTGTATAATGAGTAATTACAGCATACTGGCAACTAAAACAAAACATATCAATCAAGTAACAGAGTGACCACATCAACAAGCAATCACAAACAGCCCACGTAAAATAAATGCTTCCTATTGGTCGAATTAATCACGCTATGCACGAAGCCGCGAATCACCGAAATGTAAGAGGCGGCGGCGCGGCGCGGCCGCGCGGGCGATGTCCACATAACACTACATGTCTTGACCTGCACACATGCGCATTCGCATAACATTCGCATTGATTTATGCGAATGCGAATGTCGATACGAATGTTAAAAACGATGCGAACCATTCGCATAAGTGTAAGGTCTAATTAATTAATGCTCAAAATAATGTATTATTATGATTAATTAATATTGTATCCAGCTTAATCTAGTAAATTGTACTGATTTGTTAACCTTTTTAAGAAGTCAAGTGATGGCTGTATGAGAATAATACCTTCGGTAGCGTTTGACATTTGAATAATTTAGAAGACTGAGTGTCATTATGTTTTCGGTGGCTATGTATAGAAGATTATTGTAATACTAAAATAACTAATAGTACGGAATAAATCATTGTTTAGTATTGATAAAACGGAGTTTTACTACATATCAGAAGTGGTAAGTGGCCCATGTTTTACATTTATGTTTCTGTATTTGTACAAGTGAAAATTCCTTTCGCTCTTCGGAACGTAACTTGGGGTTTCGCAACTGGTTACGACGGAATACTAACCCAATACAACCATCTATTGACCACGTGAAGGAAGCATTACAATTTCTTTTCCCTTGTTAATTTGTAAAATGATATATTCTTTATTGACACTTTCATTGCTTGCATTGAATTTAATGGTTAGGGAATTAAAATTCACTGTGAAATACCTACACTCTCACGTAGTAGATAAACCAATTAAGCTATCCACTCGGACCGCTTTGGCTCGACGTTTTTATACCTACATATTCTTTTGTAGTTGAGTAAAATTGTTAACGAATTTGTTTGTGTCCGAGATGCATGGAAGGCGATAACAGCTACCGGAGGCGCCTGGAGACGCCCGACCAGAGGTCGATCCGGTACGACAACGGTGGCGCCAGGCGCAGCCACAGCCGGGAGCGCTGCGGCCATAGCCTGCGCGGCGACAGTAGCTGAGTTAGCCGCTGAAGCCGCAGCCCTAGTCGTCGTTGCAGAAATTGCGGCAGCCTCCGAATGTGGGAGTTGGAATTGGACCAGGAGTGACAGTACTTTCGGGCGCTAAAAGAAGAAGTCTGCAGGGAGCGTAGCCAAATGGGACAAAACACCAGTGGCATCCATCGCCACCGCTCAGCTGTGGAGCGCACGAACGCTCATACGCCGTGAGGGTGAAGGCCGTGAGCGTGAAGGTTCTCCGATGTAAATGACGAGCATCATGCCATGCGGGCGAGGGAGAAGGTCAGCCAGTTCCAGTTCTATATTCAATAGTCCTAGTTATTCAACTCAAGATGTAATTAATATTTTAAAATCAAATCTAAATCAAAGAGAATTGATGTCACAGCCGTCATCACAGCTGATGCCAGTAGGTCCTAGTAATATTTTAAATCATAAAAAATGTAATAACTGATTTCCGTATTGGGCTTTAAAAGTTAACAAAACATTTTGCTATAAAAGCTCCAAAGGTTGGCCAAGACATGGTATGATTGAGACCTTTCATATTGTAGGTATAGCGGGAAAGAATGACAAAATAAATTGACTTGGTCTCTACTTGATTTAAAATGACTTTCAACACTGTATGATATAGACACATCAGCAACAATGCTGCTCATTTATAACCTAAATAAATAAATAAATAATGCATTTTAGGTCCAAATTATAGCCAATCGCTGGAAGATATGTTAAGGGGAAGGAGTAGGTATGAATTACAAAAATTAGCCCTTTAGAACCAGTGCGACAGTAACAGTAAAAGAGTTGTTGATCATTTATTACACAGACTGAGGGATAATATGTAGAAATCAAGCGCTCTGGCGCTGTGCTGCTCCCAATCTGATGACTTGTTACTCAGACTTAAATCACAAAAATATTGGTTAAATGTTGTATTAAGTGTATTTAAACCCATTATTACTTTAGAACTACTTTGTTTATTCCACAAAACTTGGTACAAGTGCAAGATAACTTTAGGATACGTCTTTACTCTGCAAGAAGCACATAAGGATGAATGACTGCCTTACTGACTGACTCTCTGCCACTCACATGGCTGGCCGCCACACTAATGGTATGGTGAGTGTTGCCACTACAAAACTAAGTTACGTCTTGGTACAAAATAAAAGTATATGTTATTAAATACATGAAGAGTATCTACCTATATTGAAGCTATGGAAAAGAGATTGGTGCTGTATCGGTTACAGGCAGTTCTGTTACAAATATTACCATTCATAATCCTGTTTACATTGAATGATATTCAGTGTGCGAAGTCTATTAGCACTGAGTGAACTCTTGACTATAATTTTGACAAGCAGAAGTGGTGTTTTAAGAGAATTGAATAGTTGACACATAATAGTTTCCAACATACATGTGCCTGTATGTTGATTGTGGCAGTCTGAGCTTTTCTCATAGCTATAATATGGTGAGCTTGGCGTCATTTCCTGTTCACTGTAGCATTGCAAGTTTGAGGATGTTTAACAAATTGAGTTAATCTGACACCATATTATTAGTTAGTTTTGTAATGAAGGGGTGAGTGAAATCTGAATCTGTCATGGTTACATATGGATGTTGTTTTGCATTGCATACACCCATTCATGTGAGTTTGTTTAGATGGACCATTAAGCATACAATGCAACATGATTGTCTGCATAATTTTAATGACAATGACGAACTTGTCTATAAAATATAAGAGATCTCATCGAGCTAATCATGGGATTCAATAATTATATAATAACACATGAAGGGATGGATACCTTCTCAAATTATTCTATACAACAATTCATCATCTGTTCTTAATTAAAATGTATAAACATCATAATATACCTACGGTCATGAGGTGCCAATAGATATTAGTTAGATACCATATATTTTAACTATTGATTTATGAACATTCCTTGCTAAATAATAATAAAATCATGAGATACGGTTTTAGCGGTGACAGCCGTCGCCTAAAAAGCGTTGGGCAATACCTTTTGGCTGGCAAAATGTCCTATTTAAGTTATTGCTATAAAAGTTTTCTTAACCATTTCATAAAACCATTATAGTGAGTTACTATAACAGGCTTAAATAAAGTATGGAGTAATTTTATTGTAAAGCACTGGTAAATGTGGCTAGCATGCACCTAATTTACGTTATAAAGTTTCCCTGCAAACCACTATAGGTTTTGTGTTTTAGCAGTGATGTTTCATCAATACAAAAATTTTAGGATACAGATGACGGAAGATGACTCTACGAATGAGAACTATAGTAGTTACATGGTACTAAGTGGTCATGAGGAGACTATAATAGAGCGGTTTTGCTATATAGTAGACTTTACGGAATATATTTATAGTGATTAAAAGTTATATAACAGTTTTTTTTTAATCAATATTATAGTCTCTTTGCTGGACATGTCACAACGACTCTTTTATACGGTAGAAGCGTTGTATAATAGTTTAAGTTCGTCCTTTAATACAAAACAGCAATGCAACTGACTCTAGATGTCCCTCATAATATAAAAAAATTATATATATTCCATAAAAGTGGAAAACTGTTACTATTAAAATTAAAATTTTGGCTTCTATCTTTCTTTTAACAAAATACAAAAATGAAAATTCAATCAACATTACAACTAATTTCTTACAGATTAAACAAAACGACACTAATGACTTATGCACTAAAAGCACCTTGTCAAAATTGTGGGAATTCGTTGGTAGTGGTAGTAGCAGTGTAGAGGAGTATTAATCAACTTAAATTTTATCCACGATGGCTGCGAACACTTTGTTATGAGTGTCTCAAAGTTACTTCTTGACGCTGGAGTGGTGGCACCATGGCGATGCGTCTCATTTAATTCAGTTTATTTTATTAATAAAACTCATAAATCGAGTGTGAATTGAAATACTTTATAAACGTAATACTGACATCAAAACCGCGGTTGCATATACTTTTTGAATCAAGGAACAGTTTTCCAATAGGCATCTAAAGCATTCCTAACCACTCCCTAGATGGCGCCCCGACAATTTTGGTAATTGATAATCGCTTGAAATAGATTCTTAGCAAAGAGGATATAAATACTGGGTACGTTGTATTGGATAATATTGTATTTATCAATATGTTTCAACTATTTTCAAAGTTGTAATAAATTGTCACAAACAAAACAAACATCAATTTGACCGAGTCAATTAGTTTCATGGACACTAGGATCAAGAATGGACGCAATACAAATATGAAAGGTTTGTATTAAAATACATTTCGTTGAACCTTTTAGTAATAAAATTACCAGATTTTAATCATGATAACAGACCACAAAACACTTGTTGGAGAAATGAGCTGAAATTATTATGAATTTACTGGTCGTTATTTGACCTTTTATAGGACTATTTCGTATTTGAGACTGGATGGACTGCTATAGAACAAGAAATTGTTAGGTAATATCTGATGAGCATTAAGGATATTTCTCAAGACTCTGACATGTTTAATAACCTCAGGAAAATAGCCGCCGATCAAGGCGCTACCGATTCTAGAACTCACAAAGCTTGAAATAGTCTTCAAAATCTAGCATTGTACTGCTATATTTGTAAAGTACATGGTTGTTCATGAAGTAATAATGAATCATGATTGGTGAAAACCGGATAAATATTGTTTCAATATATCTAATAATGAAATAGCAGTGCCCTCACAGGGTTACACGAGATATTTTTAGCTACATTTAAGAATGCTGTGAATAACACTAAATTAGTACAAGACATCAAGGATACATAGTGTATTATGTAGATGAATAGAAACTTTGATTCGTTAATTGTATACATGGAATATAGTTATATACCTAGAGTAAATAAGATAGTAATTAATTATATTTTGGAAACTGAAATTATAATAGATGATTTACTATATAACGACAAGGATACAGTGTACTGCTGTAGATTAATAGAAACTTTGATTCGATAATTGTATACATGCAGTATAATTATATAGACAAGGACAATAAGATAGTAATTATTGATATTTTGAAAACTGAAATTATAATGTTAAGATGATTTACTACATGATATGGATGGAAATATTCAAGAAAACGACAAGATAAAGGGCTAGAATGGATGGGTTAGCACCGACTACCGATTCGACAAATGAATAAATTGACAGTTAATTCAGCTAGAATGGATGGGTTAGCTGATTAACTCTCAATTGTGCTTAGGATACCTGGAACGTAAGAATGGATGGGTTTACGTCCAAGGTTTATATACATCGAAAAGGTAAACTGCTAGAATGGATGGGTTAGCAGGATGCCGATTCGTCAAAAGAATTAAATGAAGTTGTTTTGGCTAGAATAGATGGGTTAGCCAATTACAACACAAGGGCGTAAACATCGAAAAGGTTAACTGCTAGAATGGATGGGTTAGCAGGATGCCGATTCGACAAAAGAATTAATTGAAGTTGTTTTGTCTAGAATAGATGGGTTAGCCAATTTCAACACAAAGGCGTGAACATCGAAAAGGTAAACTGCTAGAATGGATGGGTTAGCAGGATGCCGATTCGACAAAAGAATGAATTGAAGTTGTTTTGGCTAGAATGGATGGGTTAGCCAATTACAACACAAAGGCGTGAACATCGAAAAGGTAAACTGCTAGAATGGATGGGTTATTTATATCATACCTAGTAATTATTGAAATCTAATTGGGTTTACATTGACGATTCCTTCCAGAAGACACATCTATGTCATACATGATTGTATTAAAATTGTATAACATTTGGGACATAAATAAATTTAATATAATTAATAAGATTATGTTCACACATAGAACTTTATTATTAGCTTTTAGTCGCCGAGTGTAAGGTTCCACCTGGGTTCGTGCTAAGGGACGTGCACGAGGTCAGGATGGACGAGTGTAAGGTCTAATTAATTAATGCTCAAAATAATGTATTACTATGATTAATTAATATTGTATCCAGCTTAATCTAGTAAATTGTACTGATTTGTTAACCTTTTTAAGAAGTCAAGTGATGGCTGTATGAGAATAATACCTTCGGTAGCGTTTGACATTTGAATAATTTATAAGACTGAGTGTCATTATGTTTTCGGTGGCTATGTATAGAAGATGATTGTAATACTAAAATAACTAATAGTACGGAATAAATCATTGTTTAGTATTGATAAAACGGAGTTTTACTACATATAACAATTATTTTCGATGGTTTTTTATGTATAAATTGCTATATTTATGCATGATAAGATGTATAATGTGTTTATTCACGCAAAATATGAAATCCCATCCATTTTTTCGTCGTTTAAGGCTATTATTTCGACCATTTTTGAATGCTCACTTAGGCATGCTTACGTGCCGACGGCTAGCCAGCTAGTAGTAGTATTACGTAGGTTATACCTTTTAGAACGCAAATGTGCGATCAGACCATGATTATGGTAGAGTTAGATAGGAAAGGACGATGTTTTTGGACTATCTGTTTCTAGCGCAGTTGAGTTTTGCTACACCCAACATCACGAATCTAAAAAAGAGTCTATAGGACACAAGGCATACGAGTAGATAATTCATGTTGTGAAGTCTTGTTTAATGCGTAGGTAACCAACTCGTAGGCGGTCGTAGGGAGCCTTATCGCATAGAAATTAACAGATGGCCCTGCCTGCATAAGATAAGGCCATTAATAGTTATCATTTGGGGGCGTACATGCGAATATCAAAGCTACATTTCAAAACGCCCACTTCGATAATAGCTTACTAAAGTAAATTACAGCAACAACTATCAGTATTTGGTCAGCCGTCCACTGAATAACAAATGGAAAATGGCATTAACGAAACGTTTATTATTTTTAATAATATGGATTGTTCACTTTGAATGCAGTGAAGTGTACCCAAACCGTCCCAAGATAACGGCATTAAATGGAGACCTTATCTTCGAAGCAGCGCCTAATAAAAACATTATATTGCGCACTAACGGTCCAGATTCCAAAATTTTTGTGGGAGATACTAATTTGCTCAATATTACCCGAGACAGTGGCAATGAACAGCATGCCCAAACCTCGGACAGTGGTCTACAGCGCGCTTTAAACGGCCCGAACGGAATACTCGCCAGGTTGAGAAGACTAGAGAGACGCAACATAGAACCATCCAGTAACATTCTCTTCAACATCACAGTGCTTTGGAGGAAAGTCAATAGGCAGGCCACAAAGATATCAGACCTGAGAAAACAAATTAACGAAATGGCGCAGAACAAATGCGCTTCTCGCCCATGCTATAACGGTGGGACCTGCCTAAACTTAGCAAGTGGCTATTACTGCATTTGCCCCGATAATTGGGAAGGACAAAATTGTGACGAGGACGTCAATGAGTGTCGTAATTTCGCTGGTACGGACTTGGGCTGTCAAAATGGGGCGACCTGCCTTAACAAACCTGGCAGTTATGAGTGCCAATGCATAAATGGATGGCGCGGTGTGCACTGTTCCAGTAAATCCAAGAATTGTATCGGAGGTAACTATGAAATGTGTGGACACGGTACATGTATCAACACTGCATCTGGAGAAGGCATAACATGCATATGCGACCAAGGATGGACTAAGAATGGCTCAGGAGAAGCCTGTCTAACAGATATAGATGAGTGCACAGCAAGCCAGGGACTGCGCTGTTCAGGGAATCCAAGAGTGGAATGCGTCAACCTCCCCGGTTCGTTCCGCTGCGGGCCGTGTCCAGCGGGGTACGAGGGAGACGGCTTCGTATGCTCCGACATCGACGAATGCCTAACGATGCCTAACGGAGGATGCAGCATCAGTCCAATAGTCACCTGTCACAACACTATCGGCTCCCGGATGTGCGGCCCTTGTCCTACCGGTTACGAGGGCGACGGAGTTACTTGCACGTTTAGAGGTTCCTGCAACATTAATCGCGGGGGATGTCACCCATCAGCACAGTGTGTAGACAGTGCAGGGTTTGGAGGACAATTAGCGCAGTGCATTTGCCCACCAGGAATGGAGGGTGATGGGATCGGTCTACACGGATGTTACATTTCAACAAATAATAACACAGCCGGATGTGATACTAATCCGTGTGGAATAAACGGACGATGCCACCCTCTGCGGTCTGGTTACACTTGCATATGCTACAGAGGGTACGGAGGTGCGCATTGTGATGCTGTATCGGATAACTGCGCCAGTTACCCTTGCCTCCATGGTGGAACCTGCAGGACCGATGTGAGTACTTTGCGCAAATTTCGTTGTGAATGCACTGCTCAGTATTCTGGGGACCTGTGCCAAGTAGCTGTTACCACTTGTGGAGGCGTGAAGGCAGAAGATGCAGGCAGCATAATTTACCCTTTGAATAATTATACTAAATATAATAACAATGCTAGATGTGCCTGGGTTATTAGGATAGACCCCGATAAAGTTATAAATGTAACGTTCAGTAAATTTAATTTAGAAATAAGTCCCGATTGTAAGTATGACTTTTTACAAATTCACGATGGGCCAAATTCCGCGAGTCAATTTATCGGAAGGTTTTGCGGAAACGTACTGCCGAAGGATGGTAATATAATATCGAGTCACAACACTCTATACTTATGGTTTCGAACAGATCAGTCAGTAGCGAAAGATGGATTCGCGTTGCATTGGACGAGCATAGCACCAGTATGTGGCGGAGAAATCGATGCCACAGTACACGGGTCTGTCAATTCTCCAGGGTCTCCTGGAAATTATCCTCCCAACAGAGACTGTTACTGGCATTTGACTGCTGCTCTCGGTAAGAGATTGCAGCTTCATTTCTTTTCCTTGGACATAGAGTCGCATGCCAATTGCAGCTTCGACTATGTGGCTGTGTACGATGGCGCACAGACTGCAGACCCTCTGTTAGGTATGTATTGTACTTCCGCACTGCCGGTGCCGATACACTCAGCTGGTCCTGAAGTGATGATTCACTTCCACTCAGACGATAAAGGGTCTGGGAAAGGCTTCCAAATAGCTTATTCCCCTATTGAAGGTATTCCAGGATGTGGAGGTCTCTACACAACTGAACAAGGTGAAATTATGTCGCCATCTTATCAAGGAAGGTATTTAAATAATTTATTATGTGAATATAAAATTCAAGCTACACTAGATTCTAAAATTCATCTGAAATTTGAATCATTTGATTTAGAAAGTTCAATTGGCTGTAAATTTGATTACTTAAAGGTTTATGATGGTCCTTCTTCTGATTCAAAACTATTCGGTAGATTTTGTGGTCGAATTTATCCGAATTCTATTACTTCCACATCCAACACGCTCTTCATTCGATTCAAAAGTGATATTAGTATGTCAAAGACTGGTTTCAAATTGTCTTATAATTTTATATGTCACCAAACAATTATTGGCGATAGTGGAGTTATTAAATCGCCAGGATATCCTATCATATATCCTGAAAGCAGAGTATGCGAATATATCATTGGTACTACACCGGGAAAAGCTATACAACTCACTTTCCAAGATTTTGATGTTGAAGATAGTACACTTTATAACTGTACAGCTGATTATGTACAAATACACGACGGCCTCGACAGCAATGCCACTTTTCTGGGCAAATATTGTGGTGGAGATAGAATACCTCCGGATCAACTATCTTCTAGTAACTATATGTACATCAAATTCGTGTCAGATTTCAGTGTTTCAGGCACTGGTTTCTATGCCAATTACACGACCATCAATGTCGAGTGTGGTGGCGTATATAGGGAGAATACAGGAGTGATTAATCATCCCTCAGAGGATGGATTCTACAAAAATGATCAATCTTGTACTTGGATATTGATTGCTCCAGTAGGAATGCACATTATGCTAACTTGGAACAGATTTGATCTCGAACATATTATTATGTCAACTTGCAATTTGGACTATTTGGAAGTTATTGAAGTCGACAGTGATAATAATAATTACACCTTGGGTAAGTATTGCAGTTCGACTGCACCACCATTGATGACTGTTCCGACCAGTAAAGTGATACTTGAGTTCCGATCAGACAATTCTCTTCGTTCCACTGGATTTTCAATGTCGTACAAGTTCATAAACGAGAAATCGCATTGTGGTGCTACATATATGAGACCTTACGGAGTCTTGTACTCGCCTGGTTATCCAAATAGATATGAACCTAATGACCAATGTGAATGGGTTATTATAGCTCCTTATGGTCGACAAATTAAACTCAATATAACAAACTTTGACTTAGAACGACCAATAAATGGCAAATGTGATTATGGAGATTATGTAGAAATAAGGAATGGAAAATCACGAAATGGTTCGTTGGCCGGCAAATATTGTGGTACCTTTAATTCGAAGGTTTTAACTTCCACTGCAAATTCAATGTACATACGTTTTTACTCTGATGGATATGTATCTGGCACTGGATTTAAAATAGAATGGGATAGCACTGTATCAGGGTGCGGAGGAATCTTGACCAGTCCTTCAGGGTCAATATCATCTCCGAATTATCCAGAAAAATATAATGAAAACGCTGAATGCTTTTACAAAATTACAACAAACGCTGGAACACGTATTCGTATTCATTTCAAGGAGATCGATTTAGAACGACGGCCTAATTGTAACGATGACTACGTCGAAGTATATGATGGTCGCAACGAAAATAATAATCGTTTGGGAAGATTTTGTGAATCATCTCCGGAGGCAAATAATATGGAAACTACGACAAATAACGCATTTATCAAATTTAGATCAGATTACTACATTGGCGGTAAAGGTTTCTTGCTGGAATATGAAACTATTTGTACGACTAACTTAACCGGCATCCATGGAGCGATTGAGAGTCCCGGTTATCCAAATGTTTACCCCTCAAACTTAAATTGTTCGTGGACTATAAATATACCTAAGGGTAATAAAGTAAATATTACATTTGTTCACTTTGATTTGACAGAACCTAGCCGTATTAGACCAATATATTATCGATTACGATTGTCATTAGGATATCAACAATCGCCCCCTACGTGTTATTACGATTATTTGCAAATCAAAGAAACTACAGATGCTAACTACGGAAATAAATTATGTGGTAATTCATTGGTAAACACGAAATCAGCAAGTTATTCTTCTCAGACTAACTCAATACAAATAAAATTTGTGACAGCCAGCACGGTTTCGCACACTGGTTTTCGTCTAGAATGGGCGCAGTACGGATGCGGTGGGCTCATTAAGAAAGACTACGGTCAGCTTTCTGTAGACAAAAGCTTTATTACTAATGGAGAATTGGAATGTCAGTGGGTCATAGAAACGTCTCCGGGCAGTAGTATCAGTGTTCAGACTTCAAACATATACATGCAAGAAGCTGTTAATTGCTCCGTCGACGCTATAGAGATATACAACGGCCCGGATATGAGTACTCCTCTTATTACAAAAATATGCCATCAAGGATACTCGTCCGCCCAATCAACGACAAACTATATGTTGGTAAGGTTTGTAAAAAAGTCAAGTATGAAAGACGTATCAGTCAGTCTTTACTATAACTCATACGCTACAGGATGTGGAGGGAGTATTACTTCAAGAACAGGAATCGTACATTCTAAAAACTTTCCCAAAAATTACGATAATAATCTAGATTGCACGTGGACCATTACGGTTCCAAGTCATCACAGAGTTGAACTTCAATTTACGGAATTAGATTTATATTCAGATTCGCCTGACGATGACAACTGTGGAGATAAAATTCAAATATTTGATGGTGAACATTATCTGAAATCCAATTATAGCCAGTTGATTTGTCCCAATACGAACGTGTCTCGGATCATATCTAGAAGCAACACGCTAGGTTTACAATTCATTACGGATAGCGAAGATACAGCAAAAGGTTTCAAAGCCAACTTCACAGTCACATGCGGGGGGATAATTGACGCTAAATACGACGGAATAATAACCAATGACAAAACTTTCAGCTCTTATGATATCAATTGTACATGGACTATTGTTGCACCTTCGCCTGATCAAAAGATTAGTTTAACATTAACACATATGTCTATTTCTACAAAAAGTAACATTACCTCGAACAAGAAATGTCCATCATCGTTTCTTAAAGTTTATGATGGAAACGACAAATCTGCGCCTTTAATTGATGAGTATTGTGGACGTAAAGTTCCGCCAATGATAGTTAGCCATGGCAGCGCAATTACCATTGAGCTAGGAGCTTATAACAATATTGTACAGGGCACATTTGCAGCGCATTACTCAACTATGACCACTGCTTGTGGAGGCACATTAACAGCAGAAGAAGGTAGCTTAGCATCGCCAAACTATCCTCAATCGTATCCGATTCGTGCGGATTGCGAGTGGTTATTGAGCACATCCCCAGGCAATAAAGTGTACATAACATTTGAGCAATTTGATATCGATCCTTCTGATGATTGTAACGGTGACTACTTAGAAATCCGTGAAGATAATGGTGGCGGCCGGCTCCTGGCTTTATATTGTGGTAGCGAAATTCCCATTAACAAAACTGTATCTTCAAAATTATACCTTAAATTCCATAGCGATAACACAACCCCCAGACGGGGATTTTTGTTACATTACGGATTCATCCATGGAAATGAAATTATAGGAAAAGATTCAGGCGAAATTGCATCTCCTCTATATCCTTATATGTACGAAGGGGCTGGCGAGTACGCTTGGCGTGTAGAAGTAAAACAAGGAACGATTATAGCTATAACAATTTCAGAATTGGAAATACCTACGTTTGGTGACTCTTGCTCAAACAGTTTGGTCTTGTATGATGGTTATGATGCAGATGCTCCAATACTGCAGGAGTTTTGTGGTAGAATGATGAATTATTTTGATGATAGCCAAATCACTGGCTACAAAACAACATCTAACGTAGTTTTTATTGCGCTGAAACTCGATGACACAAACACTGGATCAAAGTTTCACTTAAGATGGGCTAATTCAGAAAAAAATATAGAAACGGAGAGCAAACCCAACTGTGGTTTTAACGAGACACAGACTGTCATACCGGGGCAGACAGTCACATTTAACTCTCCTAATTATCCAAATGAATATCAAAACAATTTGAAATGCGAGTGGGTATTTAAAGCTGAAAAGGGTCGACATTTAGTGTTACATTTTAAGGAATACAGTATTGAAGAAACGCCAGGATGCTTTGCAGATGCAATTGCAATTTATTCCGCTGACGTACTCGGTGATTGGAAACAAGTGAAAGAGAACATTTGTTTAGCAGATGATTTGAGCAAGCAGTACAATATCACTAGCTACATGAAGATAATATTTAAAACAGATGCAAGTATTACTCGAAAGGGATTTAAAGCTGAAATTATTTCACTATGCGGTGGAGTACTAACGGAAGCTTCTGGAGTGATAGAGCCGATCTGGTCAGATATCGGAGAATCATCTTTAAGGATACAGTGTAATTGGAAAGTGAAAGTACGTCCTGGTCGTGTTGTTAGATTTAACTTTGAGCATTTTAATATAACCAATACACAGGAAGACTGTTCAACATTTATAAGCATACGAAACGGAGATTCATTGGAAGCACCTTTGTTGACAGGGGCGAAATTTTGCGGATACAGTTATGAAAATAGGAGTACTGCTGAATCTTCTAGTAACGCAATATTTGTATCTTACAGCGCATATATTGGGGTACGAGGACGCCATTTTCAAAATTTCAGACTTCGTTACGAAGAGAAACATTTTGAATGTGGAGTAACATCAACTCTAGACAGTGACCATCAATGGGAAATCATAAGTTCTCCAAATTACCCTGCAGTGCCGGCTTCTTATTCCGATTGTGTTTGGATTTTCACAGGGCCACCTGGAGAAATTCTTAGGATTGATTTCACAGGCCGCTTTGATTTAGAACTAAGTGAAGACTGTTCTAAAGAAGCAGTAGAAGTAAAAGACGGCGCGAGCAACTTGTCACCGTCTAAAGGACGCTATTGCGGCAAAGAAAAGCCAAGTACAATCAAAACGACCGGAAATATTGCATATATTCAGTACATTACGGGATGGTTGGAACCAAAAAACGGATTTCAAGCTAATGTGTCAATTGATGTGTGTGGTGGCACCATTATAGCCAGTAAAGGTGAATTGCTATCCCCGGGATATCCTCATTTGCAAGCTATGCCAATAGGAACAATTTGTGAGTGGCGCATTATAGGCCCACCACGTAATGTTTTGAAAATTGCTCTACAAGATTTAAAACTGCCTGATTCTGAAGAAAGTTGCGGAATTTACATTTCAATTGAGGAACCTTTGATAGCCAAAACATCAAATCAATTGGTGAAGTATTGTGGGGATGAAATTATAACCGTAAATAGTAACGACCATGTAACTGAAACGTCATCTAATGAAGCTATCGTGAAGTTTAAAATTGGTAAACTTAGTGGGTGGTCAGGATTTATAGATATGAGAGGTTTTCGATTTACATTTAATTCCTCGAGGCCTTCTTGCGGTGGAATAATTACGACTTCCGAAGGATACTTATTAACTCCAGCATATCCCCGTGAAACAACATATAGATATTGTCGGTGGGTTATAACCGTTCCAGATAAGACAAGAAGAATACGTTTAGAACTTTTAGATTTTGATTTGGAACAACACAAAATCGAAATTCACAATGATATCCATTTTAATTCTATTATCCAACTACTTTCCAAACCGAATGAAACAGTGCGAATATTCGAAAGTACTGGAAATCAATTAGCAGTGTATGTACGGATGAATACATTAGCTTCCCGACATAGGTTTAAAGCAAAATTCACCTCCGACGATGAATCATTGTGTGGTGGAGATTTAAGTAATGATCGAGAAATACTTGCAGCTCCAGAATTATCCAGAGCGTATTTATGTTCCTGGAACTATAATTACAGACCGGACGTTTCAAATAATAGATCATCTGAATTTAAGTCTGTTTACATAAACGCAAAAGTGAATTCTTCAAGTAGTACGTGTTTTTCTAACGATGCAAAATTGACAATACAGACAGTACTGCCCATGTCACTGGGAACTATACTACGAACGATTTGTGGAAATGTTGAAATATCACTTCGCATACCGGCCATAGAATTTGAGGTCAAAGCAATTAAGAATAATATTAACTTTATGGATTTTAATCTCGACTGGAAAGTGCAACCATGTGGAGGTATAATACATCCTACACTGAATGCTATAGATTTATTGAATGGGTTAACTAATGAAAATGACACCATCGATTGTGCATGGATGGTGGTGGCACCATCTGAAAGTAGAGTTGAAATGAAATTAGAGGGGGAGTTTCAATTAGACTGTGTGGATGAATTTGTGCAAATTAGTGAAGGTCTTTACCAATATTCTTCAATGTTAGGAGATTATTGTAAAGAGAGAGGGCAAGCAAATGCTGTAGTTACGCCTTATAGATTCGTATTAGTGCAATATCATTCCAAATACAAATCAGATACAAAACTTAAAATTATGGTTAAAGCTACTAATGGCCAATGCGGAGGACCTTTAACATATAACAGCATTTTCCAGTCACCAAACTACCCAAAAGCTTATGATCCAAATTTAGAGTGCTCTTGGGAAATACAAGTTGGTCTAGGTAACAGAATTCAACTTCAGTTCTTCGGTCGATTCGCGATAGAAAAGTCTGACAATTGTACAAAGGACGCCCTAATACTTTATGACTGGAAAGATGGTGCATATGTTGAAACAAAGAAACTTTGTGGACGCGACTTACCTGGCACGCTTAACTCAACAACTAACCAAATGAAAGTAGTTTTACATACAGACGAAAAAATCAATTTGGACGGATTCAGAGCTGTTTGGAACTCTGTATGTGGAGGTAACTTCACGGCCACGGACAAAGTACAATACATACAGAGCCCTGGATATCCAGATTTATATCCATCTTTTTCAGATTGTACCTACATTATATCCTCCGATTATAAAGTAAACATCAAGTTCGAACACTTCGAATTAGAAGGCGAATATCCAACTTGTAATTATGATAATGTAACATTAGAACAAACGTATAAATATGACTATTCACAAAATGTTTATTGCGGACGCGAAATACCACCACCACTACATAAATACAACAAAGTGAAAATCATATTCAAATCTGACTCTTATATTCAAAGTAAGGGATTCAGAATAGCATACAATACCCACCAATGTGGCGGAACTATTAAGGAGCCCACTGTTATCAGTTCCGGGCAAACGTCATACGATGATGATTTAAACTGTACGTGGGTCATTGAAGCACCATCTGATAAAATCGTGGTTTTAAAATTCCAGTATGTCGATTTGGAAGGTAATCAACTCTGCAATACTGATTATATTTCCGTTTTTGATGGCACAGAACTGAATGCTAGTAACCGATTAGCGCTGATTTGCGGAAACATCAATACCACTACAGCAGTGAGAAACAGAAGTAACAAAATGCTGTTACAGTTCGTGACTGACTACAGTTTAAGTTATACCGGTTTTAAAGCGGATGTCGCATTTACTTATTCAAGCCCAGTCGGGTGCGGCGGAGCGATAGATATCACATCCACGTCTTCGTACACGTTGAAATCACCACTTTTCAATGGAAAGGTTGTGTATGAAAATTTCCTCGACTGCCATTGGGAGATAACAGCAAGCGCCGATCAAGTTATTCAAATGGAGTTCACAGAGTTCCACGTATCATCGTGTGCGGGTATCAACCAAACAGCTCTAGGCTTTAGTAAGTGTAATTGCGATTATGTAGAAATAAAAGACGGGTTTAATCCCGATGATTTGACCATCGGAAAGTATTGCGGTCACAATTTCCCCCCGCAACTCGTGTCTTCGAGTAACAGGGTCAGCTTCCGGCTGGTCACCGACGGCGACCTCGGCAGTTCTGGGTTCTCGGCCCGTTTGACGACGAAACCTTCTCCATGTGGTAGGTCCACTTATGTACCGAGTCTCGCTGTTCAGCGGATTACATCTCCTGGGTACAGTACGGGTGCCGTACCTCGAGGTGTTCACTGTGTATACTACATAGACATGGCTAGTTATCCGTACACAGAATTGCGAATAACAATAAAAAATTTGGACATCAGATACGGAGAACCAGACAAAGCCCAGTGCAACAAGGATTCCGTCTCTATAAATCGTGCGTTTATTACAGGCAAAAACCAAACTATAGGAAAAGATTATATCATGAATGGTGATAGAAGTGACATGTACCAGTATTATATCTTAAATGTGGAACGGCTTATTGTACCAAATCGATACGTATTGTGCGGAAAATCGCAGCCAGTCGATTACTTTCTATTTAACAGTATGACTGTAGACTTTCAAACCACCGCAGAGTCTGATTCTAATACTTATAAAGGGTTAGAAATTGAGTTCGCTTTGAGTGTTGCATGCAGCAGGAATTATACGGAAACGAATGGCAGGATTAAGTCAAATTACAACAGTCAGGAAGCCGTAAGCATCGATTGCTATACATTAATTACTGTGCCAGAAAAGTACACGATATCGCTATACTTTATGAGCTTGGCGCCAGATTATTCGAACCAGAACGTTTATCTGGATGTGTATGATGGGAACATCACAAGCGCGACTCGAATGTTGCGCACGATCACGCAGACGACGGGCCCGCCCGTGCTGTTCTCCAGCGGACGGTACGTTCTACTGCATCACCACAACGAGCAGTACGACTGGATCACGTACGACCTGGTGTATACTAGCACTGGCGCAGGCCGTGGTTGCGGCGGGCGGTTCGCCATGGTCCGCGGCGTAGTCAGCAGCCCGCTGTACCCGTCCTTGTATCGACAGAAGAGCTCGTGCGAGTGGGTGATCGAGACGCCAGCTGAGACGCGTGTGTTGCTACACTTCCAGGCATTCGACATGGGGCTCGCGTGCGACCAGAACTCCCTCCGGCTAGTAGACCGGAGCGGCGCGGTGGTGGCTTCACACTGCGCCGAGTTCCCTGCGGACTACACCGCGCAAGACAATTACCTCAAACTGGTCTTTGTCACCACCATGAACAACGGCGGCACCGGCTGGCTGGCTGACTTTGTCGCCGTCATGTAACGATAGGTCTTGGAGTCTTCCACTTTCTGCAGTGTTACCTAGAAATTATTTTGTCTTTTGACTCGTGCTAGGTCGAGCGTGGTTCCGTCATTCTTCTTTCTAGTTTGCATGTGATCGCTTTTTTTTATGTTATTCGGCAGACAAACAGGCAAGCGGGCCACCTGATGGAAAGTGGTCACCGCCGCCTATGAACATCAGCAACACCAGCAGTCACCAATGCGTTGCCCGCCTCTGAAGAGACCTCTAATATACCTCTTGAACGATCCCATGTCATAGTCCAAAGGAAACACTGTGGCTGGGAGCTCATTCCACATCCGAATCGTAACAGGAATTTATATTAATAGACTATAATTTTTTTCCCACAGCGATTTGAGAGTTGTCGCTAGTAAAAGTTATAGAAAATTCAAAATCCATTCCAATGACATTCATAAAAATGCCTAGCAGCAGTCTCCAAACGCAACATCTAATTAAAAAACGAACTTTTATAATAAAATGGCGCATAGGGGTTTAACAACAATATAATAATATCTGTTATTATCTGTGGTTCTGACGGAAATCGGAAGAGGTGAAAAATTGTATGTTTAATAAGAGAGCTATTTTTTATGACGCGTGCTTTTACATTTCAATACTAGACTACTTCGCTAGATCGTGAATCAAAAGTCGGTACTCGCGGCAAAAATAACTTTGCTCTCTTGTTTAACAAATAACTATTTCTTAAGTAATTAAGGTCAGGTGGGGTAAGTGAAACATACTTTACTTTAACTTTTACATAATGAGCTCTAGCTCAGTAAAAATACTCATTTCGAATAGCGATAAATGTGCAAAATATACTCCCTCCTTTCTATGACACGAGTTCAAGCCCTCTAGTCGTGCAATTAACGATAAAAATATCAAATACAAGCACTCTATGGTTTTGTTTCACTTACCCCAAAATATGGGGTAAGTGAAACTATCAACAGAATATCTATAAATATTAGGTCTGTGGAACTATTGTAATGACTTAGATGACAACTCAAATTGCTTCGCTCTTATGAGTCTTAGTCCATCGAAATAAGGTTCCATTTTTAAAATACATTGAAAAAACTGAACTTGAGGTAAGTGAAACATAGTCATGGGAATCAGGGGTAGTAAATATCGTGATGAAACCTGCACATTCATGGGACTAAACGTATAACTATGATCAAATGTGGTCAGGTTCCCCTGTTAGGATCACGGAGGTTAGATGGCAGACGCTCCATTGTTACCTGATCGGCCAAATCCTGGATCATGTATACGGCGGACCCTGGGCCCTCGTGCGCGAGAGCATAACCGGGACATTAATGCCAAGATCATAAAATGTATACTTACTGTCTTTATCCCTAATATATACTATACGTATGCCTAAGTTTCATCAAAATCGGTTTAATCGTTCTTGTAATAGAGACCAGTTTTATAATAGTAAGTAGAAAAGCAAAGTCTTCTCAAATAATAATCAGTATACAATAGACATTAACCGAATAATAACCACATAACTTATTATCAAGTAGGTAGGTAATCAAATATGATTTTTTTAATAAGGTATTTCTCTGAAAATGTTGATAAAATTTGCCTCGGGGGCAGTGCGCTATGTTTCTCTTACCGCGGCCATCACTGTTTCACTTTCCCCGGTTAGTATTTTTTGAGTTTAGCATTTCTACCGCGTCATAAATCAATTGTCTGTGGATTTTAGACCGGAATGGCAATTGAATTATTCAATCTATCTATACTTTTTGTACTTACTGTTTCAAACTTTCACACTATAAAATCACTTGACTATCGTGAAAAAAAAAAAAAGCATCCAACTCGTGTTTTGTGGTTTGACAACTGTCAACTTACTTTTTTTAATATTATCTTTTAGAATGATCAAAGTGATATCTATGTTACGATATTGAAACTATTTCGTCATGTCTGTTTTATTAACAGAGCACCATATCGATAAACTTCATAGTTTGTTGATTATAGTGGGGTGTTCCACTTCCCCCTTTGTTACACTTACCCTACCTGACCTTACCTACATAAATGGCAATATTGTATTACAATATTATGTGTAAGTGTTAATAAATTAATATGATTTTATAAAATATAAGTCTATTTTTATTTTAGGTATATGCCAGTAAGAAACCAGGTATACCAAATGTCTTATTGACATTTGGTATACCTATCTACCTGGCGTACCTTTTTTTTCCTAGTAAAGCATACGGTTACGACCAGAGACTGAGAGACCTTAGCGCTACATTTTTTTATCCCTGTGGTCACGATGATCCATCTGATTGAATCATGATCACCGTCGTCCAGGATATCAGCAACCTTTTGGGCCTTTGGGTCGGTCTTTGAGGTATCTGTAAACATGCCCTCTGAAGAACCCCAAATTATACTGCAAAGAAAAGACTGGGAAGGAGATCATACCAAATCTTGCATGTGTGCGTTACAGAATTAAAATTGTCTTTATTGTTAAACTGTGTAAGTATACAGGTAAGCAGATGTTATTACATTAGAATAGGACCACGATAAGTCTGCATTGATTGACTGAAAATTAAAATTAAAATAAAAAAGTATTTATTGAATTAGGATTACGTTAATTAATCTCTTTTCAAAAGTCAAAAATCTAACGGAAAACAAAGGGAAAGTTAAGCGAGCTCATCCAAGTAGCATGATGAGTAGTAGACGATGCATGCAGACCGATCAACGCGTACGAGAGCTCACTCCGGCGAGACACCGGGCACCGATACACGCCACGCACATAACCGCCTAAGCGAATCATGTGCGGCGCGTGCCCGGCCCCAGCCAGCCTACCGGCGCGAGCACCCGCACGCACCAGCCGGCCTAAACGCGTCGCCCCCAGAGCTCGGAACAAATAAGTAAAAATAATGTCGCCTGTGGGTCAGTATGCCGCTTCACTTAAGAAAATGTCAATCTGTGGGAAAAATACATACAATGATACATTTGTCAATTTAATGTGATAGAGCCTGTCTTGATTGGAATATCATGTGAACCTCTACAAATCGGTCAAGATAACTAAAAATAAAAATAAAAATGGTACAGCAAAAGCAGACCAGTCCACCAAGGCAGCACCCGTTCACGAGCATGACGCAGGACCCCCAGCCATCGTCCAATTCAATCATATTTAAGGGAAGAGAACGACCCAACCCCCACGCCACCACCAGGCAGACTTTAAAGTGAGCATACACTGCCAATGCCGTACATATAAAAAAAAATTGTTGTTGAATGACTATTTTACATCAAATCATCCTCACCCAATTAACAAAATTGTAAATTTATAAATAACTTCCTATTTCGAAGAGCTAGTAGTACACCATAAACTTTTGTCACCTTTTCTTTAAATTGTGATTCAGGCAAATTAATAATAAGTACATTCAGGAATATGATTATAAAATCTTATACAGTTACCCATGAAAGATGAATTTACTTTACTAAGTCTGAACAACGGTGTTATCAGTTTATTCTTGTTTCTTCAATTGACATTATGAATATCAGTATTTTAGCAAATTGGGTAATATGCTTTCTAACATACATAATTTTATCAAATATATTGACTTGAGAAAGTTAATACATCAATTTCTTTAAACAATTATTTGAGCGAATCACGTCGACCTAATCCATATATTGCTCTTACAGCTCGTTTTTGTAGTTTGGATATGATGTCAGTATCAGCACACTTGCCCCATAGTATGATGCTGTACGACATAATACTATGAAAATAACTATAATAAACTAATCTAGCTGTATTCACATCCGTTAGCCTCCTTATTCGCCACACGGCAAATGCAGCCGAACTTACTAGCTAATGATTCAATATGTGAGCCCCATTGAATTTTTGAATCTATATTAACGCCTAAGAAAGTAGTTTTCTCTACAAACTCAAGTTGCGTTTTATCTTATATAACATTACATTGATTACTTTGTACATTAGGGAGGCAAAAATGAACGCATTTTGTTTTTTTTAGAGTTTAAGACTAAGTTATTAATCGTAAACCAATGAAGTACATTCTGAAGAACACCGTTTACTTCGTCTGTAGTGTACAGTTATCGTGAGTGTTTAGGGCGTTAGCCGGGGGATGTAAGTGACCGAACCCGTTGGATGTTGTTTAAACACTAAATGTATTATAAAAAGTAATCGACCAAGCAATTTACCTGCGCTGCAATAAATTCGGCGCGCATTGGCCTACTTACAGCTGTCGGTAAAATTGCCTGTACGGCGTTACTCCGTACATCCTGCCCACTAAACAGAAGAGAAGCTGTGTAGCAGGATTGTATAAACCTAGTCTATATGAATACATGAATATTGAGTTAAAATGTAAAGGTACAAAATAATTAAAAGTGATCGGTACAAATTATGAAAAGTATGGTAAATAAAGTACAGTAAAATATCAATTACTTAGAGTTCGTAAAATGTCAATGTGTAGTAACTTTAATCATTCACTTTCACTCACTATCACTACTCACTGTAGGTATATCAAGTTTAACCGACCGCGGCATCGTGCGCGGTGTTGTCAGAGTAGCTTTATAACGATAGCGGCCCGCCCCGGCTTCGCACGGGTACCACTACGGGTACACGACCGCTGCGTAGGGAGCCGACCGCGGGAGTCAGCCGCGCGGCACTTTATTTATTGACATTGACTCCCCTCCCGTATCCCGTGCTGCCTAGATAGCCGAGCGGACTGAGCGGCGAACACGCGACTTTTTTCTAATATTCACATTTTTAAACTCGTGATATCTTTCGAATGGAATGTCTGAATTGAATAATTCAAAAAGTTATATAAAGGTATTGAAGCAGTCGTGAATATGAAGTAATTGATTTTGATAAGGATTAATACCAAAGTACAAATATAGAGCGTTTTTTAGCGGCGGCATTTCAATTAAATTTTGAAAAATAAATTGAGAAGAAAACTTATTGTGACATAACTATAATAGTTAGACATATACTGTCGCGACACTTTCTGTAGATAATGATGTGTTCTGCGAAGTCGCAGTACATTATTTTGTTCTATCATCAATAATTATATAATGATCCGTAATTTTTTAGAAAATATAATATAGCCTATGTCACCCGGGGATAGTGTAGCTTCTAAACGGTGAAAGAATTTTTGAAATCGGTCCAGTAGTTTCGAAGCCTATTCAATACAAACAAACAAACAAAAAGTCAATAATTTTCTCTTTATAATATTAAGTATAGATAGATAGAGTTTCGCAGTTAACTTTTCACTGCACTGACACTTGTTGGTTGGTGTTATGGTAGTGCGTCCATACGGACCACGACTGAGCTCTCCACTGTATCCACACACCATCTTTGTCTCTTCTTGCACCAACGAACGGTGAAGAAAATAACTAATCCGAGAATTAATATTGATATTGTACTATACAGTACGGAATACTGGTGTATATCATGGACACTAAGAGTAGTACTTGACTGTGTCTTTATGTTATCAATCTGTGTTTCTAAGTCCGTCCATAACTCCTCATGATTAGCAGATGTATAGACCCCCTAGCGCTGCAGCCGGCGCAGCTCGCGCTCCTCGGGCGCGCGCAGCGCCAGCGGCAGCGGCCGCGCGCGGACGAACACCGGCGTTTCGTCTTTCAAATGAAGGCGTGTTCGCGATTTAAATGTGCCTAAACCCTCTGCGAACACCTCCGGAAACTCCGATTTCAATGAGTTGGCAATTGAATCACTTCCCGCCATATTATGACCATCTAAGAAAGTTAACTTTAAATTTTTAATCCAGGTGCGGCCCATTAGGGGTGGTGGTGGTTTTCAATTATTTTCAATACTATATGTGAGAATAATATATTCGACATTTAAAGTCGCATGACTTATCAATCTCACCGATTGGTACGTTCCATTTTTCTCGACTACGTTCAAAAGTATCGATTATACTTTTGCACGAAAAAAAGTATGAGGCATAGGATATTAAAGGTCAAACATCTGCAAGAAACGAAACGTATGTTTAATTTACTTCACGGCTCACGGCTGTTAGTGATTGTTTGTTTGTTTTTCCCAAAATAACTTTAAAAATAAAATTCAAACAGTGTGAATTTTAGTAGTATGAAGCGACAATAGATAAGTAGGCGTATAACATGCAATAGTATAAGTAGGTGCATGCAACATTTATGTGCTGCTAAAAAGAATTATTATTATATAGTAAGTAGGTAATTAGGTATAGGTACTGATCCTTTTATTGTTAGATGATTTATTTCGAAATTAGCAGGTATTTTTTTTATTTTCTTTAAATTTTGTTTCTT
This sequence comes from Blastobasis lacticolella, assembly GCA_905147135.1. Taxonomy (NCBI): domain Eukaryota; kingdom Metazoa; phylum Arthropoda; class Insecta; order Lepidoptera; family Blastobasidae; genus Blastobasis; species Blastobasis lacticolella. Next base: position 19,764,596 of record LR990050.1, read on the forward strand.
ACTGAGATTACTACCCTCCGCACACAAATGTATTTTTGAAATGTGTTTAATTATAATTTTATGTTTATGCATCGTAGTTTTTAAGTACTTAGTTTAACAGTTTTTGTAAAAGTTTTTGATTATTAATATAAATTTAAAATGATGATGATAGTAATAATATTGTAATTTATAATGATTATTTATATTAAATGAGTATATTTCTGTGTGTGGAAAACGAATGTTTACTTTACGCTACTTCCACCATATCTTCTATAAAAATTAAGGTAAAAGCACTGTTTTAGTAATAGTCCTATCCAAAATCAATACTTATTTGAAACGTAAGTAATCCTTTTCTATTAAAAAGATTTGATAAATATGATAAAAAACCGTAAAGCTTTATTAATAACAACAATTTGTCATGTCGACGTTCGAGATATCCAATGTCTACTGCTTTTGACCACTCGTTGCATGTCGCTCGCTGCGACTCGACATATGTCTACCGTGAGATTTTGAGAATACCGTTATCTGTTCGCGATCGACATTCGACATACCTATCTCTAATTCGAGATTATGTCACGCGCCCGAGAATCGCCCCCCTGACCTTTTGCCGAAGACTCACTTTTCATTTTGTGACACATCATTTTGAGATGTCCTTTGACCTGTGTAGGTACATGCGAACACCTTGTCCTTGTTGTTGAGTCCTTTGTCGAAATAAATGGCGTTCGGCGATCTCTGATCTCTCTGGTTCCAAATTATTTTTAACGAGTAGAACTATTGAATCGTACGATTTTTTTTCTGGTTCGTCCGGCGAGCACAAGTCACACATTAGGTTGTAACACTTGGCACCCACTAAAGTCAACAACGTGGCCACTTTTAGGTTGTCTCTGATGCCATTCAATGCTATGAATTGATTTACGCGACGAACATAATTATTCCAGTCCTGCGATTCTATCGCAAACGGTTCGCTTGCCGATAGGCATTGTTTTGGTTACTAGACAAAGTTATTATTGCGTAAATTGGATCTAAAACGCGACTGCGCCAATTGATACGTTAATGAAAGACAGAGATCCGAGTTAGACTGGCGTTTATTAGAAAAATAAGAATATCGCCTACTTACAATTATTAATATTAGTTTACCTACATAACAATCATCATCATCATCCTATCCCAGCTTCTGCCGGGGTCCGCTTTCCGACTCATTCTTCTCCACTTCGCCCGGTCTTCGGCATCCTCGCGTCGTAGGCCGTTGACTCTCGAATCCGATTTAGCTATGTCAATCCATCGCTTATTTTGTTGCCCACATAGCCTCTTTCAGATTTTAGGCGGGTTCAGGCACCTATTTCCGACGTATTCTTGAGGCTTACGCAACACATGACCATACCAGCGTGATTTATACTATGTACAGTAATATTATAAAGAAGATAAATTTGTATGCTTTATCATCATCTTCTAACGACTTGGAGATCACATCTTTTATGCCACTAAAATGTTAAGCAAGCTTACCCGCCTCAAGAACAGCCTACCGCTAACCTTACCCCTACCCTACCCCTGCCCCACCAATGCCCTACCCCCCCTGTGGCTCCTAGAGAGTCGCCCAGCAACCGCTCTTGTTGACTTCAATTAATAATTTTCCTACTTGCTGTGAAATTTTTTTGCTTAATTATGCTTCAGTATTGAACACCTTCATACGAATCTACATTATTATTATTTCGCACCCGATAAGGGATAAGGCTTCCGAAGAAGATTTATAGGGAATAGAATCATCCGAAAATTTGAAAGCAATGTCGGTGGTAGAAGTAGCTCAAGCAGAATATTCCATTCAGCGATGTATTCGACAACGATGCGCCAGCTTCCTCTGTCGCGTCTGCGGAGGTTAATAAAGTTTTCTTACGGATTTCACCTATCTCACAGGAGGATTCTGAACAGTGGTTTTACTCAATGTCGGGACACAAGGGACATTACGAAATTCTATTACGTCACGGGACAATTAGAGCCGCAGTATGCAAAGGAGGTAAAGGATATTATTTAATCACCACATTCTGATACTTTCCCTAAATTAAAAAACAATTTAATAAAGCAACTTTGAATGAGAAAAAAATTCAAGCAGCTTTGATGCATGAAGAAGAACTCGGAGACGGTACACCATCTCAGTTTATAGGCATCTCCAGGACTTATCAGGAGCAAAACTCTCGTACGATTTTTTTACATCCATTTTGTCTAATCGATTACCTACGAATATCTAGTGTTTTTAACCTCAGTTTAACTCGCCAATCGACGTCCTCGTGGACTTGGCAGACCACGTACAAGACATTGAGCCATCGACTCTACATGTCCAAATACCACAACGCCAATACTAAGATTAAGGTTAAACCCTAAGGAGGAGTTACCCTAATAAGGAGGAGACTGAAGTTGTCAAACTGTTACGAGCTATTGCTTAGAATTGAAGAATAGTCACAGTCTGAAGAACGCCGGTGATTTTACTAATCCTTTGCGTGGAGGTAGATGGAGAGATGAGTTGTGGGCTGTCGAAAGAGTCTGGCAGGCATTTGAAATAAAGACGCCTTGGCAGCAATGGTTATGATACTGCTGATATAATAATGTTGCAAATGTAATAACGATTATGTTATTTCCTTCAAAGGTCATCGTCATCCTGGCGGTTGACCGGCGTGAAGTGATCCGGGCTTCTCAAAGGCTCTCTTCTAGACTTCTAAATATTTTTTCTAAAAGTCAAGTATATAAAATGGGTTCTGCCAAAAATCTCGACACCACATTTTATCGATACTTCTGCCCTTACACATCTCTGATAGTTAGACTTTGTTCACAATCTGATATTGGTATCGCTTTTGTCTCTTTCACGAATGGGTTGACTTGAAAAAGTGGGTGGAATTACGCTGATTGTCACGCTCGGGCGAGGGGCCTCAGGTGGGGCCGGCTGACCCACGTCCCCGGGATATTGAAGGAAACTACTTGAAATGTCTTTCGAAAATAATAGGATTGAAATGATTAATCTGCCAAATCGCATAATTTAGTTACCTTTCTTTTCCTTGAAGAGCGTTTAATGCATGCAATCCGAGTTTGTAAAAATATAGATCTATAGTCAAGTTTCAGTTGAGGTTCCAATGGCGGCTTCTCCTGCATACCGAACACTGCGGCGAACACTAAATACAGTACTATCAACATTATTTCGTTTCTTTGCCACACGACAACTTCAGCTGGAGTATAAACGCTTCGCCAATTATGTTAGGGTGTGTAGTACCTACATTAAAGTTTTTAAATAAAAAATTAAAAAAGGGCTCGGGCTTGATTTTAATATCAAGTGCATATTGTGCCACAAATTTACTGACCCGGTGCCCAAAACTAGAAATGTGAAAATATGGTGTCACTTCGTTTTTAAATATTTTTGATATGACATGTCAATGCCAAAGCAGCGACGCTGTCAACGGGTCGGATAAGGTCAATGGCAATGTGAGCTCTCTCAGAAACACATATAGTACGACCTGAGTGGTTCAGTGGTCAAACACCGGGCTGCCACGCAAGAGGTCCTAGGTTCGATTCCCGGCCGGGCAGAAATTGAAATTATGAATTTTAATTTCTGTTACGGGTCTGGGTGTTCTATGTATAATGAGTTTTTATTTAAAAAAAAGTATATAAGTAGTTTATCACTTATCTAGCACCCATAACACAAGCTTTGCTTACTTTGGGGCTAGATGGCGCTGTGTGAAATTGTCCACGATTATTTATTTATTTATTTATATTTATTGCTGCTACCTCGGACTGCATTTCCTCGTATTAGACACAGATTCGGGTGTAGACAAGTTACCTAAATTAAAAATGGCTACGACTTTAGAGCAGAATTTATCGGCGCGCTGGTATAAAAAACTTATAATTGGTCAAACTGGGTACTCGATGTACACGATATCCATTCCCCGTAATAGGGGTCCGACAACGACATTACAAAGCTAATCGGACCCCTCCTCGGGTGCAATGGCGCGTAGTACGGTTACCCTCCATGATTGGACCCAGGGGTGGCGTTTACTGTCCGAATAAAGTGTGGGGGTACGAAGGTATTTTTTTAACTATTTACAAAAAAACTTCTACTTAATTATAGGGAAATTAAAATAAAATTCAACCACACACCCTTACTCCTCTCGCGTCGCGAGAGAGCGTTTGTCTCTTTCTCTCAATACTAACATGAAAGAAATAGCAATACTTATGTCGCGCCTTTTCTCGCTTATCGCGCGCGAGGCCAACTTGTACTAGCACTACTGGTTGTTTAAATTATACTAGCCTCCACGACAGAACACTGACATCCAAGATACAGGCTAGTTTGGAACTCAGGATTTAAAAATAAATTTGTGCAAATAGTTTTAGCAACCCACACACCCACTGTAACACTGTTTTTGTACAAATCTTTCCTGAATAATGAATTTATTATTATTATTATTTTAGCCACTTCTGTCCTACAGTAGGGAAAAGCACACCCTATCCATCTTCCACGACTTACGGTCAGATGCTTTCCTGAGCCAAATAAAGAATATATTTATTTAAAATAGAAAGAAGAAAGAAAGAAAAGACATTTATTACACATAGCACACCACGACACAATAACAGTTACAATTACAGACAATGAAACATTTATAATTAAAACATCTAAAACAATGTGTAGCCTCCCATGGCTCTGTCGGTGCCGCGGCGGCCAGCATAAATAGTACCCACTCAGCATGTGCTGTGAGGCGCAAAAAGCGACTCATAGCGCCGGTATTCTGTGGGCCCAGTTTTTTAGGTACGCGTCACGGGCGTTATACTACCCAAACCAACTCCAACCACCGAATACTACATACGTACCTAATCAAAACGGAGTTCCGCCTTCGAATCAGCGTTGATCACGAGATCAAGTTTCAAAGTCAAACCAGATCGGGCCAAGATCAAACAAATGCGAGATAGTGGGAATATTCGCTCCGACAAAGGGCTTCGGGGTAAGTTTGGGGAAGATTTGATGGGATTGAATCCGGCTAGCGAGTTGTGGTAATGAACATTGAGATTCATAGGATATTTGAGTTTACATTATGTCTGGATAGTATGGTTATAAAGTTACATTTCTAAAATCTTCGTCATCACTGTTTGTTGGTCATGAGTTGTCTGGCGCTGTAGAATACGAGAGTATGCTAGACAGGCATGCTCCATCTTCGGCCGCATCGTCACTTACCAGGTGAAATGGCGGTCAAATGCAGGCGCGGATCCAGCCCCTTAAAAAGGTTGTGGGCACCACCAATTAAAATGGTTGTGTGCACCACCACCTATATACTCTATTTACTCTGGCACCTTCTGGGTCCTTGTTGCTAACTTAATATTTATTTGTGAGTCCAATTACGACGACCTGAGTGGTTCAATGGTCAACATGGCCGGTCTGCCACGCAAGAGGTCCCGGGTTCGATTTCCGGCCGGACAGAAATTGAAATGATGAATTTTAATATCTGTTACGGGTCTGGGTGTTCTATATATAATAAGTATGTATTTAAAAAGTATTTAAGTAGTATATCAGTTATCTAGCATCCATAGTACAAGCTTTGCTTAGTTTGGGGCTAGATGGCGCTGTGTGAAATTGTCCACGAATATTTATTTATTTATTCGCATATAATACGATTGCACTTTGTCTGACCCGGTAGCCAAAACTTGAATTAAGAGTCTCCACTCTGAAATGGCATGCTGTTGTACAGGTTTTTTTTCTTAGGTTTTTTTTTACGTTAGCCTATGGACCTCAATTAAGGTTATGGGCATGCCCATCGTGCCCACAACGGTAGATCCGCGCTTGGTCAAAAGCCTGGTTAGTTCTAAAAAAAAAATCTATAGAAAAAGAGAAAAGAATAATTGAATCCAAAAACAATTGAGAAAAAAATCTATGAAAATCGTCTTTTTTATTTTCTTTAACGTTTGGCTCTTTATGTTCCATGATGCTCTTCTCACAATCTGCACAATACAGCAGCCATACAATATTATTAAACAATAATATTTTTAATAATACTGTGTTCCTACCGACGAGTAAGGTCTAAAATGCTCCATGGCGTGGAGATTTAGGAAACCGTGGCTTGAACATTGGAGGGGCATTTTTCTTTTTATTGCCAGACTAACGTATCTCGGGCTTTTGGCAACACTCCTGGTCTTGCTAATGTCTATAAGCAGCTGTGACCACTGTCCATCAGGTTCGTGCCTGTTTGGTTACCTTATGACATAAAAAATCTATTCGCAACTGTTTTCCCAAAAAAAGGGGTGAAGCAAAATATGGCAACACCATTATTGGGCGGGTTGCCAGCGTGCGGGCAAACAAAGGGCGTGTGCGGGCAAAAAGTTTGACAGCTCGTTACGGGGAGGGGACACCGAGGCTAATTGGGTACCTGGGGGCCGTTTATGGCGATCAGAGGCCCGACGTCTGGCGTTCGCGGCTTTGGAGAGTTGGGCTGTTGGCCGGTTGTTCGAACTTGATCTAAGCCAGATTCTAAGGTACGGGAGGACGCTGTGATGGTGTGGTGGTGTTGGATTGGTGGTAGCGAAAAAACTAAAGTTTTTAGTGACATAATCCTAGACATCGGTTCCTAGACAGGCTTGCTCCATCTTCGACCGCATCGTCATTTACCAACGGTTGAGATGGCGGTCTGCCTGATGCCTGTCTAGTCTAATATATAAAAAAACGAATTGTGAAACTTTCCGCCCCACCTGCCATCGGCCAGCTACGTGGCCAGCCCAATGCCACTTCAGTTAACTAGGTACTCCGGAGCTTAGGACGTTGACCTTGGTTTTGCTGTCATCTTTTGTAATCCTAAATGTAACTAGATATACTCCAAAAGACGGCTGGACTGATATTGATGACATTTTCAGGATCAACGCTCTTCTGTCTTTATTAAATCCCGACGTAAACAGAGAGGTGGTATAATTTTGACGTGTGTATCATCGTATTGAACGGATGTACGGATGAATGCGGTTTTCTTTATTTGAAATCTAGTTTAATCGTTTCAATAAAACCGGTTCAATAGTTTCGAAAATATGTCACTTTAAGTAAACTTGGTCGGTAGTTAATCGACTTTTCTATCAATGAGGTATTATATCACTAGCCTAGGCAGAGACAACTCCCTATCGACCTTATTCCTCATTCCCTATTAAAAACATCATCAACAAATCCCGACAAGCAAACTAAACCGGGCGTCAAAGCCCGATACTTCAAAGTCAATGAAAAACCGCCTCCCAATCCGGCCGCAGAGTGCATACATCGACTATTCAATCTTGGTAATTGCAGGGAAGCTTATCAAACTTCGGCCAAACTTTGCTTATTACCATTCCGAGAGCGGCCGCCGAGCCACTCATGGAATTAAATTACAACGAACAGCAACCAGGGTTACCTTTAAACTCTGCCAGGTTTAAAAAGTCGGTACATAGAGTGAAAATATGTGTAGAGATGACGGTTTCTGCCTACGGATTGGATGTCTCTGTGAGAACTTTTGCAATGGGTTATGACAAGTACGAGTAATGAGTATGTGAGTTCCATTAGATAAAAAGATTAATAAAGCCTTTACAGACGTACCTACGCAATTTCTGCACAATTTGCCCATTGTGTATGCAATTTTGATTTCTGTGCAATTGACAGAAATATTATTTTATAACTGACATTGAGCTGCGGCCATGTGGTGTCCGGCAGAGCAAAATAGCACCAACCCCTTACACTCGTGGGTGTCGTACAAGGCGACTAATGTTTTCGAGGCAAAAACTTTAAGAGTGGAAAATGGAAAGCAGCATTTTCCGCTATTATTTTATAACACTGCGATCTCCAACCCGCCTGCCAAATTACATCGGCAATTACCTTCCCATTCGTGGAAGAGGCCCTAAGTCTTGCACTGGACTAGGTTATGGGCCCTGTTCGGGCGCTATGCGGTGACTAGACGATTGTAGTTTTTAGTCTATTATTGTGATTGCAGTTTTTATAGCAATTTAAACCGTAGTAAAGTTGGCTAATTGTTGGAGACCGGTTACTGTCTAATATTTGCATATTTTAAAAATGTGTCGAACCGCGCAGATGCGTTGTGAGGAGTCACTGTGAAGATAATGATCTGCCTCGTAGCTATACTTCATACATCATCGTACTTTTTCACGACAAAACTGAAACTGGAATGAATGGATTTTGATGGAACTATGGAATGTTGTATGTTATACTCAATTCAAAAATCTTTTTCGCGAAAAATCGCGGAATGCTAAATAATAGCCAAATCCTATCTGCTTACGTAAGTACTCTGTGGCACATAATATTGCAATATGGCTATGGGCAAGGCGAAGTTTTCTATTTTGCGTACCTACGCGGCAATATGCACCCTGTAACAGCATCATAATATTAATTTGTGAGCGAATTAATATATACCGCACAATTGAGTTGTTATTCCGAAACTTTAGTGTTTTTATTCTGTGACTTCGGTTAAGCTTTCATTGTATTTAGAAAAGAGTTTATTAATTTTTATATCATACGGTAGGCAAACAGGCCACCTGATGGAAAGTGGTCACCGCTGAAAATAAGACATTAGCAACACTAGGGGTATCGCCAATCATTACACTCCTCTATAACTTATTGCTCTGGCAGCCATAACCACGGTTCCCCAAATCCCCACCCCACGGAGCACAGGAGATCTTTCTCTACAAGTTTTCTGTAAGGAGGTACTTTCCCAGCCGGGTGGCTCCAAATTGAACAGGATACTCCGCGAAACTTTGTTGTCATAACATAGTTCGCCATCTTTGCGTCATCCTAGCGGACCGTCCTGACTTCACCTCCTCTTCAGGTCATTGGCCGTTGGTTCTGTCCAACCAACAATGGTCAACATGCCGGTCTGCCACGAAATTGAAATGATGAATTTTAATTTCTGTTACGGGTCTGGGTGTTCCATGTATAATAAGTATGTATTTAAGAAGTATATCAGTTATCTAGTACCCATAGTACAAGCTTTGCTTAGTTTGGGGTTAGATGGCGCTGTGTGAATTTGTCCACGAATATTTATTTATTTATTTATTTAACTCAGCGATGTTAATCCATCGCTACTTGGACCTCGCGTTTCCTGATATCAAATGGATTAAACACATATTTCTATTTACCACATATACCTAAGGCCCGCTCATGAGTGCGATGCCATTAGCGTAGTCCATGAGCCATAGAGACGTGTCCGGAATTTCAGGCGAGAGAACATCAACACGAAGCACAACAACGCGAACGACTTTTAAAGGATTTTAAGAGATATAATGCTCTGTTTCTGGTCAGTTTGTTATAAAAATTGTTGAGTCAGTATAACAAAATAATGCTCAATAATAATAAAAAACATATTGGCGTTAATGTCCTGGTTGTACAACCCACGTCACGAAAGAAGAGACTTGTCAAATGGCAGTGGAGGGGATTTTGCGCAGGTAATCTTGCAGCGCCAGTCGAACCACGTGACCCGCCAAGTCTCTTTTTATTTGACACTAGTTATACTATCGCGCACGAGGGCCCGCTGTCCGCCGTGACCATGATCTAGTATTTGGCAGATCAGGTAATTACAGTGAAGCGACTGCGAATGCAAAATGACTTATGCTGAAATAGTGGACCCAAATGGAATAATATAGAAAGTAAACTCAAATTCGTTAAAATAAATTCTATGAGCGTTTACATAAATCACACATTGATTGTCCCAACATCGTGACATACAATCGTGCCAATTAATTTTGCCAAAATGGCCACGTACACGATCCCACGGTGGCCGCAGCACATGTGACGTCACGCGTCAAATTAGCAACGGTCGCGCGCGTCCATTTTGCTTTTTTAAATTCGGAACGCGCCGTGATTGGCAAGCGGCGGCCTGCGCCCTCTCGACTGGAAACGGACGCAATGGACCAATGAGAGGCGCACGAAGAGATATTCTCTGTATTTTTCAGGTATTCCATGCTATTTTAAAGTTAACAGTTTTAAAGGGACGCAGATTTGTTGTTGCATAAAAAGGTAATAGAGTGACATTATGTATTACTTTACTAGGTAGCGAAATCAATACACATATTTCTATGAATAAGTGACGAATATGTTCAAATTCGATAGTATTGTCCTGACTCAAAATACCACCAGACTAGTATTCGCAGATTGTAATACACAATAGCCGAAATTCTATGATAATACTTGAGATTTTCATTCTGAACGCTAAGAGCCCATAATATGTGGACGTACGCGATTTCGAATGTCATTTAGATTTACTTCGACAAGGTTGCATCCCATTCTGATCGCCACCGGATAACACCATACTATTCGGCGATCGGACCACGGCCAATAAATGTCAATTATAGCTTCAGAATCTACAACGGGCTCCACAACACACGGCGCAGAGAAACAAAAGCTTCGCCAGTTACAAAGAAATAATTGAATCTTCAATATCCATTCAATGGGTTGACAGCGTTGTCACCACTTATTACTTGGCACAAAAGGTCGGCCAGTTAGGGCTGCCAATTATCTGACAGAGGCCGATCGAGTGCTTAATGGAAATTTAAATAGTCGCATCCGTCGCGTGCCGCACAATGGTGACGTGAGAACCCTAATTGAACTCGATTTTGAGTTTTTAGGGTTCCGTGGAGATTTCAAAGTTTTCAAATTTCGATGGTTGTAAAGAGCAAGATACTGAGCAAGATTGCATGAATAGGTGCAGCCCAGGAACTCAGTTTGGCAGATTGCAGAATTGCGCGAGCTAAGTATCTTTACACGAAACAATTTGACTTCGGTTACCAAATTCAATACTTGAGAATCCTGTCTAAGCAGCGTCATCTAGTGAGGCACGCCGAACTACACTTTTTGCTTTTTAAAGTAGCTTAAAATGGCTCATTGTTTTGTACGATGAAAGGCAACGTGCCGCTCGCACGCTGTTGTAGCAATTGCACGCGATCAGGACGCACCCTTAGATTTTGTGTAGTTTTTCAATTTGATAGTAACAGATAAAAAAGTTTTATCTCCTTGTAAATAGCTCTTATGTAAATTTGACAAGTCACGTCAAATCATTGTGACCACATGTTTTGTTTTGTGTTTAAAATTAATATTTATTTATTTATTTAAATAATTAATTAATGTTTACGTTAAAACTTTACGGATAAAAACCCAAACAGTCAATCATTCGATATTAGTGGTCCTTGTGTGTATTTTTGACACTAGGACTATGAATTCTTGGTCCTAGGTTGACATATTAGCACTGAATTGCGCCGTCTATTGAAGATGATAAAAACTCTTTCCTGTTTTAAGTCTTCTTGAAAACCTCTCACTCAAACACTACGGAACCTCGACCACAGTAAACAATTCCGCCTAGCAATTTTTTCTTTTTTTGTCCCAGTGAAAGTGTCAAATTGTTCATTGTCGAAGGGCAATCACGCGAACAGTGCCTGGCTTGTCTATTTGCCGCCGGGGTGCCCCTTTTTTGCCATTTGATGTTAGTCGCCAATTGGTCACTTGCTTTGTGTCCAACGTGTAGGAGAGCCTTTCGACGGGGGGAGACAGGTGATAGTTGGTTCGGACAGCTATGTGAATATTATATCTATCTACCCACCAGTTTTGACCACGAAGCTACGAGTGGCGTAAACTTAAATGTTTCAAATTATCATCATCATCCGAGCGGTTAATTTCGACTTCGTCCAGGGTTCGCTTTCCTACTTTTTCTTCACCACTTTGCCCACTGTGCTTGTATCTCAGGAGTCTTCTCCCATTATGTTCATACTTATCTAATGCCAATAACGCCTTGTACATAGTTAACAAATAATAAAACAATTAATTAACGAAAGAAGAAACTAAAAAAAATTATAGTCTTTAAACATGAAATATGTATTTTGTTCATTTGTATAAAAACTATGTAAGTACATAGTGCACAATAATGAATTGATAAATAACGAAATAAAAAACTATAATAAATACAAATTAATATATATTATACATGCCATAGACAGTATAGCAGGCTAATTATACTCTTGACATCGGGACCGATATCGCCGGACTTATGCAGCACGGATTTGAATTGAAAACATAGAACAGCCCTCTTTTCCGTCGGGGAATAAAAATAACAATTTTATCGGGAATCTATCAACCTCTATTGTTTGACTGATTGACAGTCTCATTACATCTAATACGGGCTTATCCCAATATAGTAATCGTATCGTAATGAAATCAGGGGATCGAATATAAACTGATTAGATCAGCTGTTTACTTTAGCGCGGCAAAGGGTGGCATCGCAGACGCCATGTGTGAATGTCGTTTCATTTGCAAAAATTAATTACTTAGGTACTTTAAGTTGATACATGTATGGCTATTGAATAAAGTAGAGTTTTTACTTCCTGCTTCTCTTATACAGATACGCAATAAGTACTCATATCAATCATATTAGTTATAGACCAGTAACCTAAGCGTAGACCTGTGCCTAAGTTTAGTGGGCCTAATATTCGTCAACGCTGGGGACCCTGAGACTGGTTGTAGCTTACTGTAGCAAAAAAAATATACACACATCAGGAGTAATCATCAACCTCAAACCAAAATCTTTGTGAATTTGTGTACTGGATAAATTAATAAAATAAAACAAATACTTACTAGTCTTTATAAAATATTTATAATAACCAAAAGACAAATCGGAGTGTTAAAGAAAAGGTTTTAAGGTTCCACCACAATTGACAGAAGTTCCGCATGAAACCATCTCATATAAAATGGTTAAAAGCCAAATACAAACTGACGGTTTATATACCGATATCGAAATATCTCCATAGGAGATTATTTACTTAAGTAAACATAAAATTCAATGTCACGCAAAATCAAGGGCCTGCATAATTGATCGATAGGGTTCTGATTAGTTAATTAGGCTTAATAAATCTCCAGTTCCGATATTAATAAACTAATTAATAATACCCATTAACTCGTCGGTAAATAAAACCCAATATCTTGCCGGCAAATAAAACCCTGGAATTAGATATACAAACATATGGACGTGAACGCAGATAATTTTACGATAGTGAAATCAGAGACGAAAACATCAACTTACCTCTAGACAGACCCAATCTTGCAAAATCTTCCCCGTAGAGCGCCAGCTCCCAACAGACGTCAGTGACCAATTCTGTAAATTTTGCTCTGTCCTTGGCCCATCTGGATAGAGAGGTTGCATCCTTGATATTAGTCCACTTCTTTATATTATCAGGCCAGTTGATCCTTTTTCTCCCACTTCCACTTTTCTTATCTATTATACCTACTATTATTAGTTTTAGGAGATTATATTGACAATTACGGCATATGTGTCCAAAGAATGTAGTATTTCTTGTCTTCATAATGGCTAACAGTTACTTTTTCTTGCAGTCGTTAAAATGATTAGTGCAAATAAGATTGATTGATTGATGATTGAGAGATTGACGATGATTCTCTGCTCAGAATTTTCTCTGCTTCGAGCACGATAAGTTAAAAATTGAATCTGACGAAATACTTTGGAAAAAGAACCAGACATCGAACCAAACTACGTTGGAGCCAAATGTTAAAGGACCAGTAGTAAGAATTGTAGCGATTTCGTTACACTACACACAACCGTAGTACATTTCCACAAACTTATCTGACCAGCTGACGGGCGGGGCTGCTGGCAATAACATGATCATAATATTAACAGTTCAAATACATTTCAAAATTAATTCCCCTTATTTTTACACAGTTCCATTTTTGACCACCAGAGGGCCTATCGGCTATCTCAGTGGACAACGGAATTTGACATAAAAAAATCTGACACTACTCTAATTTGGTAGACGCTATTGCCAGTTTTCAACGTAGATGACGTGGTGTAGAATTATCTAGTGTCAAATACAGTTGTCAACTGAGTTAGCTAATAGCCCCGCTGGTAACTTTGTAGCATTGTAACATTATCTTGACAACCCTAACCGGCCATAGACTAATCACGTACGCAAATACAGACGCGTCTGCCCTTTGAGGTATACTAACGCAATTTGCGACGCGCGAGATTGGGCTCTACCTTACCTATTGGGTTATAACGGTTGGATGTAATGCATGGTAGCGTGTATGGAAATCTGGTTGAATTGGAACAGCTAAATAAATAATCCGCTTATTACACCAATCTCACATGTAAAAATATACATTCAAAATTGACATGGACACATAACTACAAAGCTACAAAGCCTTTAAGTCCACCTTTGTACTATTTTGTGCATAAAGTATAAATAAATAACTAGTTTACTATTATAAATAACTAGTATAATGTACAACTCTTATTAATAACTAACTATTATCAATTTTTATCGTTACCTGTGTTATTGGGAACCGTTTAATGGGGCCACACTCAGCATAAGCCACGGCTGATGCCATGGCGCTGGTTTTCAGTGGGTTGTCTCTCACTCTTTTTGCTAAAGGTAGTATTTAAAATTGCTTTATCTACACTCATAGCGTAAAATTCCAATTACATATTCGAAAACAGTAAGGGTACTCTTTTTTCACGCCAACTATAAAATTTTAAAAAGTTACTTTTCGTTACAGCATTTCCCATATTATTTTCATTAAAGCTGTATCGTAAAATAACTTTTTAATCATTATGCTACACTTTTATTTTTTAATTTTTAGTCGGGCGCCGGGCCACGGCGTAATGTAGGCTAAATACTTAGATGTCTTTAACAAATTCAAATTCAAAATTGAACAGAATATTTTTTGTAATTGTTGTAATTTGTGTTTGTGAATGTTTTTTCTTATTTTAAGCAAATAAATAGATAAATATGAAAGTAGTAAAGTGAATTTCCCGCCGCTTGATATCCTCGACGTATAGATACAACAGAACTGACTCGCAGCTTACTTCCAGCAAATTTGAAAAAATTATGGGTACGAAATTTTAACATGAAAATATGAGTGAGGATAAAGTAGTGTATGCAACTGCATATAATTAGGTATTATATGATAGTTGCATAAACTACTATTTTAATACACTTGTTTTTTCTAAAAATTCATTCCTTATTTAATATTTTGAACACTTTACTTTATGTATTTGATAGTTTTATTGACAAATGTTTATTTTAAGTCCACTGTTATTATTAAATGCTCCACTTTGATTTATTAACTTTTATCTGTCACAAACGATTGCAGACGATATTTACACCACTGGTTGCAAGACTGACTAATTTTATTGTAACTTAACACTTAGAAATTAAATCAAAATTTATCGTAGGAGGACGACGTTTATCTCGCAGCGCCATCTGCCGGACCCTCAAACTTCCACACAAATCGCACCGATCTGATTTGTATGAAGAAGATTTATTTCTACGAAATCAGCAAGGTTGTAGAACAGAAGTTATTTGTACCAATTATAGGATTACTATGTCACAAGGTTGCTATTGACTTACAAATCACCAAGTTAGATTAATGCACCCAGATATAAGCTCCTCAGTCACATCACAATACCAGACAATTAATCTTAAAATCAGAGCACAGGCACAGCAGAAAACAAAACCGCGAGGTACGAATTCCCCGATCCGAATTTGCGAACTAATTTCATTCCCCCTAATTGAATAGCCGGAGTTTGGCCAAACTTGTCCAGAGGCGGAGCGATCCCACAGGCAGTCCCACTGTTGGGAAGCCTCACTAGTCCTCAGTTACAAAGCTGAATCCTCGATACAGCGCGCCATAATACGGCGACGAACATTTTCAAGCAAAAGTTTTATAATTTACCATTTCTGGCTTCATTTAATTTTCAGTTGTAGTGCCAGATCTGTGAGTCCTGTAACTGATAGAGATGTCTTATAGATAGGTTCACTGTTGTACATGTTACAATATAGTACAAACGCTCTGCATAAATAATAAAAATTTACGAGGGCCCGGTGTCCGTCATGATCATCCATGATTTGGCAGATCAGGTAATTACAGTGGAGCAACTGCCATCTGACCTCCGTGACCCCGCTACCAGGGGAACCTGACCAGATTGGATCATGGATAAACATTCAGTCGCCTAAATGTGCAGGTTTCATCACGATGTTTACCCTTGTCGTAAGAGCATCGGTTAGCATTCAACTAATGTACATAACTCAGAAAAGAGTCATTCGAACCCGGTACCTCTCACTTACGAGTCGGATACCTAGCCCATACGGCCACCGACCAGCCACAAAATTTCGATTCAAATACAAGGACACCGAAAGTGTTGATTGAGTTTCAAAACAATACAGTTGTAACGGCTTCTTAACAGCTTAATTAAAACCGGGTGAAACATCCAATCAAAGTACAGCGGGCTATAAAACTGGAAATCACCAGAAATATCGCCTATTGCTTACTTAATTCGTTTGTTTTAAGCCCTTCGAAGTGTTTATTAACTTTGTGCCGGACGAGTTGGAGCCGCAATGAAAATCTTATTTTAGAATGTGGTGGGCCAACAAAGACTTCTAGAAGAAGTACATTTACAGAATATATAAAGTTTATAGGTATTAGGAAGTACAGAAGACAGCACGTCACCCTACCCACCACTAGTATAGCATGGTCTAGTTTTATAGTGAATGCGTATACCTCCTTCCTTAGTAGAAGATTTTGACATAATCCGCACGGTAGGCAGACGGGTCGGAGATCGCAATACGGAAAATACTCAACAGTAAGCGCTGCTGCCCATGTTCTTCTGGTCTGCCAAGGTTCTAGCTGGATAGCCTCTCAGCTCTTGTCGCCTTGTACGACAGAAGCAAGTCTAACGAGTTGGTGCTATTCTACTCTGCGGGATAGGACACCCACGGCAACAAACACCTGCAAAATGTGTTTCAATAGTCAGAGCAATTACAGGCAAAGCACTTCTTCTTAGTCCCTGTGAATTGTCGCAAACGCGGTTGAATCGTAGATATCATGGGCGACAGTAACAGCTTACCATCAGGTGGGGTGTCTGCTCGTTTGTCACTGCGTAGCATAAATTAAACTTCAAAGTCTACTCATTTTTGAAGCGGGAAACTATAGCTTAGATCGCGGACTGCTAGTGGTTGTTCCTAATAAATGGCACCCAAACAGGGACCTTAGAAGCAGAATGAAAAATCAGTTGTAACGTTGTAGTATTTGCCACCGTTATAAGAAGAATTATGAAATGAATACGCGTACCTATTCAAGGATACTGTTTTTAATTTTTCAGTCCCTGTTTGGGCGCCATTTATAATTGTCTCTTTCTTCTAAAAAGACTTAAAAATCGTGCGCGACAACGATAACAATGTGAGTAAAGGAGGTGGTTGTTCTTTAGTGCCTATAGTTTCCCTATTGGCTTGATTAGATTACTTGCAGTATGTACAAAAAAATATTAATATTAATTAGGCATAATTTTTCATGTGTTTATAAGTACATAGTTTTTAAGCCATATTCAGCACACTGTACTATCACGCTCAATAAAATAGTATTACATTTACTATCAAAACGTACTTCACGTACCTACACATTTAATAAACATTCGACAACACAGCTTCATTAACAGACCCAGCGCCCGGCAACCCTACAACACAATCCGCCTCATTACCGAATTGGATCCCGCGCGCGTCCGTTTTCGGTCAATTCTTCCTATTTTAATATTCGTATTATGGACACGGCGGTCCCGTCAGAGGCAATTATCGGGGATTCCCCGCTCATTGACAGCGTTATGTTACTGCGAGGGCAGAATGCGTAATGATCCGCTGTAATGGGATTCAAATTACTCATTCGTGCCGAATTGCTTCGGTAATAATTTTAGTTGCGATTTCCAGTGCATGAGTGGGCGGACCTTTGCCTTCAAAAATTCAAAGGCCTGTTGAGTGCTCATTTGTGCTCTAGGTATGGAGATTTGCTCTTCGTCATTTATCATGCCCTTGTACGAAATTCATGTAAGTGGTACTTTTCACTTAAATAAAATAGAATAAAAAATTAAAAAGGTATTTATTTAGCATTTAGCTCAAACATATAACACTAAAAATAATAACATAAAATTAAAATAAATGAAAATAGGAAAAAAAAAGAGAAAAAAAAATGAAAATATAAACCTATAAACACTAAACGCTAAAAAGGCCAAAGCTCAGTTCCGCAGATACGCGAAGGTGCCTACGAACCTGCTATTCTGCCTTGGCCTACAAAATTACACAGAATAAAATTTGTTATAGACACAGACACTATAAATAAATAAATTTAATAGATTTCTTTAATAGTGACGTGATGGAGTTCTTTTCTCATAGGGGCAGTATTTGGCCGTCTTACTAATAAAAAGTACTGTTCTACAAGCGTTCAACGCCTTTATATATAACACAGTCGTTAGTAACACGGCGTGCGTATAAACTTATCTGGCACAATGACGCCGCGTTGCGTCGCTGTTGCGAAATTTGCATTGCCGCCAAACTTAACGATATTTCAATTGGTGACACTTAGTTCCCTAATTTTGGTCACCTGGTCAAATGAGTTTGTGGTCACGTGTGTGAAACTTGACAGAATCCGACAACGGACTTTCCGAGATAATCACTCCACAAACTATCTGACCCGGCGGCCAAAGCTGTAACTAAAGGTCGCCATTTTGAAATGTCTTGTCAATTACAACAACAGCGATGTTGTCACCGGGTCAAATAAGTGTTGCACCTATCAAAAGTATTTTGACATAAGCCTTGTATACTCTCGTTAAATGAGCGTTCAACGTATGAAAATTTTTTATTAGTAAGGCGGTCAATGTATACCTGGGACCTACCACAAAACGTGACCGTATTAGTTACGTAGATCAACTAACTATTTCAAGTTCACATCTAATTGAGCCTGGTACAGAGCTGTTTGGGCCTGGTTGCGCACGTGTCGCGGCCCTGTAAGCATTCCTTTGATCCGACGCAAGCAGACGAGCGATTTCGGATGCGTGTGGATCACGCGTCCAACAACAGCTTACGATAAAAATATAATTGTTGCGATTTTAAATAGGATTCAGAATTACATTGTAATATAGATGTCATTTATTGAAAATAATGGATTGTAACTTCGTTATTAAGCTTCATTAACTTAATTTATCACCCCCGTTAATAACCAAACAGCCATTACACAATTATCTATTTTACAAAACATTGTTTTCTTCCTATGGCTTACCTTAGATAATGATATATATCCCATCTATGAGCTGGAGCACCGCCATTCCAGCTTGGTTGGTTGGAGTATAGTCGACAAGCTCCCATGCTCACATATGGTATTGAGCCGCCAAGCCAGCGGAGGGAGGGATGTCGCCTCTCTTTGGTGTTCTATCGCTTGTATCTGACGACTGAATTCAGAAGCAAAAAGCATGAGAGTAAGTCAAAGTGGTATGTATAATTATAGCTTATGTAATAACGTTCAGTTTTGTGTCACGCCTTCTGGAGAGCAGAGCGAAGTGACAACTATTTATGTGTTACAAAAATGGACTTTATTCTATGAGCAATAGAGCATTCCTCTTTAACTGGCTTTCACGCTTTTTGGTTCTGAATTTAGGCGACTAAATTGCTTACAAGCTTCGGCGTTTAAAAACCCGCCATCCCGCCCGCCCGTGAGCCCAGCTAAGCCCCGCGGGACCATGCCGCCTGCCGGCTCAACATTATCATTTGACACTGCGTTTATTTAACTACACCAGCCTCTGTTTCACGACAGTACTATTGTATGTTTGTTTGCACAGCATTTAATACTCGTAGGAACTTTAGCAGTTGAATGAGATATTCGGGGTGGCTCGGATTGGTTTGGTATGGCTTTTTGTGTGCTTTGGGAATGAATAGATGGGGTGACTGTGTTTGTAAGGGTTGTATGGTCATTTAGATGGTCAAAAAGTCGGCGATATGTCTTAGTCTGGCTTTTGTATAAGTAGCTATATATTTATAAAGGTCCGGCAACCCAGCCTATAAGACCAATAACGTTGAGCTATATGTCATTAGAAATGATTTTTCATTTTGTACAACAATTACTATGGCGACAACTCTCGAATCACAGTGGGTCAAGTTATGGTCAATTAAAGTAAATACCACTTTGTGTTAATTAAACAACTGGAAAACTTTTAATGTAATTGATCATAATTTTTTCCCCACAACTATTCAAAAGTTGTCGCTTTAGTGAAAGATATAGAAAATGAAAAATCCTTTCCAACGACATATCGCTCAACGTTATTGGTCATATAGGCTGGGTTGCCGGACCTTTATAAATATATAGCTACTTATACAAAAGCCAGACTAAGACATATCGCCGACTTTTTGAGCATCATGGGTTCATACATTTCTGCCGGTCCTCCTTTAGGGAATAATTATTATTTTAATTTCCAAAAAAAATACAGAATTGTAGCAGTGAATAAAATGAACAATAAATCTGAAATTTTTTACACCTTTTTTTTAAGCTACGTGGTAACAAACGAGCAGATAGCCCACCTGATGGTAAGCGGTAGGTGACTGTCGTCCATAACATCTACAATTCATGCATTTAAGTTACAGACAACAATAATGCAGAATCGCAATGCAAAACTTACTTAGTACGTTTAGAGAGAGTCTCTTAAATAAATATTCTACATTTTTTTTATGTTATACGGCAGACAAACAGGCGAGCTGGCCATCTGATGGAAAGTAGTTACTACCAGGGGCGCTACCAATGCGTTGCCCACCTCTGAAGAGACCTCTAACATACCTCTCGAACGATCCCATGGCGTAGTCCAAAAGCAAAGTACAGTCAAAGCCCCAACTCACATACAACTTAAAAATAACACAAAAACTTTCCTACAAAGTAAACCGGCACCGTATCAAAACGGCTAGTTGAATTAACCCTTCAACAATAGCTTTATTCACACCGGAGCGAAACTTAAGCCGGTCTTAATCCGTTTTTATCCGGATTTTTTGGACCCCATTTTAGGGGCCCGGTCAGCGGAAGGGCCCACTTATTTAACGATGGAGACGCCAAAGAGTTGCCTTGTTGATTATTTATTCAACAGTGTGGAAGGGCCACTATTTGGATATATTTTTCTAGTAAAATTTTGATAAATACGGAAATTATTTCGAAGCCACTGAGCGGTGGGATTTTGAAGTAGATAGATTGATTGTGAGCTAAGAGCATCGATAGGCTAGTGGTTAAGGGTTCCGACTCATACGCGAGAGGTCCGGGTTCGATTTCCAATGCGGACATGTACCAATGACTC
The DNA here is from genome assembly GCA_905147135.1 of Blastobasis lacticolella. Lineage (NCBI taxonomy): Eukaryota > Metazoa > Arthropoda > Insecta > Lepidoptera > Blastobasidae > Blastobasis > Blastobasis lacticolella. The sequence continues at coordinate 19,785,706 of LR990050.1, forward strand.
TTTCTCAGTTACGTAAGCTGGGTGTTTTAAAGGGCCTATTAAACCATGCGATATTCACTCTGTCTTAGTAAGTCTACGAGCAGTGCAATTAGAGTAAGTCATGTTAGTTAGTCTAATTAGTATGTCCGAGCGGCGTCGGTCGCGCCAGACTGAATATCGTGTTGTGCTATAAGAGTTAGACCGTTCGCAGTACAGTGTTGCCGCGGGCGAAACAAAAAAAAGACCGAAAGCGAATCAAAAATTACCCTGAAAATTTAATTTAAATTTGATGTAAACTTATATTTTTGTTCTTGTATGTAAGCAAGTGAATTATTAATATTTTCTAGAAATTATGGAATGTTGTTGTATTTGGAACTGAAAGATATTTTTTTCGAATACCTTTATGGGTTACTAGATCTTTATCTATGTAGGTAACAATATTCAGCGCAGTGTAATATAGAGCTTGTCTAATTAGACAGCAACACTGTCTAATTAGTCGAGACTGAATATCACGTAATGTTTAAAGTGTGAAGTTTCAAGTTTAATATTCTGCTTGGCAAATTCTTGTGCCAACTTATACTTAATACTATGGTACTACGACATTTTGACTTAAAGTAAGTATAACACAAATATAAAGACGAACTAAATATTCCAGCACATTCGAATACAATAGATTGTCAGCCAAATGTTAAAGGTCCGTCTACACTGGCCGTGTATCCGGGGGACCCGGATATAAAGGGGCCCCAACCCCTCGGGAGGACCTTTTGATGCTGCTAATGAAATTCGTGACCTTACACAGACGATGTAACTAGTTCTTTTTGACATACATTTTCTTATAGAATACGAGTTGGAGAAAAGTTTGGATTGGGATCGCGAACTTTGTTCTTTCGCACATCCCTCGAGATTTTATTTCACTCTTAACATATTTATATGTTTGAGACTGCGTGTATAACATTTCAAGGCGTAATATCTTTTTTTTTCTTTCTATTTTATTATTATTTAATAGTATGGTCAAATAAACAGACAGCTATTATTTTAAGTGACTATATGTTATTGTTTTTAAAAAAATCGTTTTATCTATTATGGTTGGTATTATGAAGTCGGTTACAACAGGAAAAATAATTTAAGATGATAAAATCCTGATAAAGCTGTGTGAATTTGTCCAAGCTTATTTATATATTTATTTATAAAAGGGTATAAAAATGTAATTATAACTAGATATTACTGTTGCCTTTTTTAAGTATGTCCAATAAGAAAAGGTTCTCTTCTCCTGAGCTGTTTCTGTCTGTACGACTGTAAAAAACAATACCCGTGAGCAACACTGACTATTTTTATGCTCTGATAGAAGAGTACCTAGAGTAACATAACGTTTTAAACTATCGCGGTTATTATCACTCATTTTATGGGTATTTTTGGGCTACTCATCAACAAAGGTCCGCGGTAGGAAACCCGGAACATATCCTTAAAATGTACCTATAGTAAGTTACGAAATTAGACGGGTGATATAGCCTGAAAAGCCCGAGAGTTGTAGGAGATCGTAAGAAATAAACCGGATAGGTAAAGATTGTAAGAAGTATAATAAATTGAACATTCAATTTAAAAACTCTATCTCGACACCTACACAACAGCATTATATTTTCCAACCATAATTTAATTCGAGCCAGCTATTACAGAGCCGATGGGATCATTTTTATCCGGCTACTGTCACCCGGGTACAGGTACACCCGGATCACCGACATTACACCCAGTCAGGTGATGTATCGCGTCATTAATACGAGGGATGCGGCGATTACCCGGCTCTTGACGGTGTTATTAAATACCCGGATGAGTTGATCGTAGCGTGGGGATGAGTGTTCATAGAGGGAAGTCTAGATTAAAGTATCTTATGCATTATAGTAATATTTATATATTTGTATGACATACATAAAGATAGTAATATAAACAAATTAGCATAGTAAACACTGTACAATTAGATACCTATATTTAAAAAAAAAAAGTAATAAAAGGAAAGAGAAAACCAAATAGATAAAAAAGTAAAAAAGCAAAAATAATGACCAAGACCTATGTGAGCCTATGACAGAGGAAATCAGAGTAACTGTCTGAGTCTGTTTCGGCTTAGACGTATCTTAGGTTCCCAGTAAAGTGAAAAAATATGTATTTTAAAAGTGAAATAGTATAATTTGAGTAGCGAATTATTAAAAGGAACCGAAACATGATCTGATGTAATATCATCATCACAGCCTATAAAAGTCCACTGCAGGACTTAGGGCCTCTCTCACGAAAGGAGAGGTTATTGTTATAGTTTCCAGGCTTAGCAGGTGGGTTGGAGATCGCAGTGTTATAAATATATAGAAAAAGCTGCTGCCCATTTTCAAACCTATGAAAACTCTGTTTTTCAAACACGACTGAACATATAAATTATGATACTTAAGCAAGAATAAAATTAACCAGTGATGGAAAGAAAGAAAGAAAAGCCATTTATTACATATAGCATACCACGACACAAAAACAGTTAAATTACAGACAACGGACACATTAATACTTAAAATATCTTAATTAAGACAATATGTAGCCTCCCATGACACAGTCGGTATGGCGGCGGCCAGCGTAAATGGTCCCCACTCAGCATGTGCTGTGAGGCGCAAGAAACGACTCACAGCGCTGGTATTCTGTGGGCCCATTGTTTGGGTACGTCACGGGCGTTATACTACCTAAATAAAATTAATATACAAATACATAAGAATAAATACAAAATATGTAGGTACGGTAGTTAAAAATAAATATTATATTAAACAGCACAACACATCTGCTGGCCGTTGCGCAATCCACCCGTTCCTGCGGCCTCGCTATGCCATGGTGCTGGCGGCGGGGCAGGCTGAGAGGGAACGCCGTCTCGCCCCGCACCCCGCCCAGCCTACCCAGCCACCACCCGCTGCCTAGACGCAACTAGATCCCACCCAACCCAGCCAGTCTCCGCCTACTCGCCGGCGCATACGCATCTGTCCGGATATGACGTAGACCCAACTCACGTGGTTACGGAAAGCCGGGTCGGGTCGCGATGGCAATCAAGCCTTATGTGACAGACGCGGGAAAATAAGCTTTACCTAACTACCAAGAATTTGAAAAAGTTGCAGTTTTGCCAAGGCAAATACAACAACAATACAATGGCTTCCAAAGTCTGATCGAATGCATAGATTAGAACATAAACTAGCCGAACGACATTAAGTGACAGTTATTTTTTAAAGATATTAATAAATTATATTTTTATATATTAGTTTACAATTTATAATAATTTGTATGTAGGTATAGGTTTTATCTGTGTCTGTATTTTGTATCAGTTTATTTTGTATTTATGTTGTTTGTGTATTTATAAATATGGGCCTCAGTTGCCTGAAATAAATGAATAACAAATAAATAAATAAATAAAAAATTGGTCCGTCGCGTCGCTCAGCCATGGCAGCTAGTGAAACCTGAGAGAAAAATGAGAGTTGCTAGATAATCTGTCTTTGGCTAGAAAACAAAGTGGTAAGAATCATACGCTCCATATGATCCTGCTCCACATAGGACTCCACTCCACACTAGCAACATAAAAAAATGTAAAACCATGCTCAAAGCCCGAAGCGACAAAGCGAGTGCATTACAAGTAAACTGTAAGCCTTCTTCACCCGGCTTAACGTACGTAGAAAACTTGCTACCCCTTCCTCTAAAACCTCTTACACTATTACCATATCTCTGAGCAAATCCACGGTAACTTCTGAGCCTCATATCGATTCTGGTGCTGCGAAAGAGCGAACGAAACGCCAGGGCCGGCTAAAGGCGGGCCGCTGTAGGGGGTTAAGGTTACAATAAAATTAAAATTGTAAACAAAAAGAATAGCATGAGTTCATCCACTATCATCGGGTGAGTACGTAATTAAAAAAGAGTTTAAATCGACTCTCTTGGTTTATTTCAATACTATCTTAGCGCCCCCACTCCGCCCGTCAAGACTACATGTCTTGACGGGCGGGTTGGGGAGATAAAAAGTATTACAGACCCTACAAATTTTTTGTCCATATCCGTTTATCCGTTTAGGCGTGAAGAGGTAACAAACATACACACACACACACAAACTTTCGCATATATATTATGTGTGGGAGTTTGTTTTGTATTTGTATAAGAAAGGGGTGAAAAGGTTTTTACAGGGTCGGTAACACGGTAGCGATACGCCTGGTATTGCAAACGTCCATAGGCTGCAGTAACTAATTGTTACTATCAGACAGGCGGCAAGCTTGTTTGCCACCTTAGTGGTATAAAAAAGAAGTGAATAAAGTACTAGTTAATTCGCTTACCATCGATTCTCTAAGAAACATTCTTGATCGCAACAACGAAATGAAGGAAGTGCTAGTAGGTGATAACAAAATTTCAATAGAAATTTGCGCATTACTAGACAACTTAGCCACGATCTGTCACCGTTGTTTCATCGTTGCTCACGGATCTTGCCAGCCATAAAGAATAAATACGTAGGTTTTAAATAGATATCAGTAGAATTTAGATTTAAAATTGTAACTTATTTAATGTTGGTATTACGAGCATTGTGATGTCAATATAAATAATGTCTATGTCTATGTCTGAATGTAACAAGAAGTTAGTATTTTTGCTGCCAGTTTTTGGGCATTTTTAGGGCTACCCCTTAAACCGGCCCGCCGCAATGGGCGCAGCCGCCGCGGTTCCCACACTATAAATGCAGATGCGATCTGGTTTAATCTAGATCTGCACACACGCCGTATACAGGGCGTTATTAATTATTCATCGGGCGGCGTATAAACCAATTTCACGGTTCTTTGCGCGCGAGCCATTGCCGCGTACAGGGTGCGCCGGGATTGATTTTTGCCGCCGCTCTTTGGGCTTAATTTTGGGGGTTGGCGGAGGATGGGAGAGGGTTAAACGGTAAGGTTTGGTTTTCGAAGTCGAAGTAAAAAGTATACCTAATTTAGATGACTGATTAGATTATATCATAGTTCAAACTTCCTCCAATACAAGAGGATTTAGCTCACGCAGTGGATTGGTGCGTATCACCACGCTTCTCAGGCAGTTGAGATGCCATAAATATGTTGGGCTTTGCAGGCGGATTGGAGATCGTTCCTCTGATCTGCAGAGGCCCTGGTCAATACATATCGGTTAGCTGAGAGTTGATAAATTCTGAAAAGTCTCGGTATAGCGACTGTCGCTTAATGTATGTCGGACGTCGCTTAGCGCCGCGCGCACTGCGTTTCCTGCGGCGCGCGATGGGACAAGTCCTTGGACATGATTGTACTGAGGTACAATCATGTGCTTTTTGCATTTGGCTAAATTCAGTCTTTTTAACTCAGAAGGAAACAGCGTCACTTATATTGCCACGGCCCGTATGTTGCCACGGTCCGCAGCCCTATTTTTCTAAATGTTATTTGTAAACATTATTTTGTGTTTTATGACGTTCATAAGAGTTTTGTAAACCTAAATTGAATAAAAATTATTTGACTTGACTTGACTTGACTTATAATAAGTTACGTGTCGCTCCGATTTCAAAAAGCGTCATACAAAAATATACCTTAATTTATAAGCAATACACTTCTTCCACTTTGATTTGAATTAGGATCCCTGATTTTATATTTTTTTATCAACTCTCTTCGAACAGAGGCTAGTTCGGCTTTTGTTGTACGAAGCCTAACCGATGTGCATTTAAAACACTGGTTTCATAACACCCCGTGCCATAATAACTAAACGCATCCACGGCCGAAACCGCGCGATCAAATTTGCCGCGTCAGCGCCGAGAGATGCGCTTTTCAGAGCGCTCCCCCCGCTACCCCTCCCCCTGGAAACCCCTTGGACGGCCCTGTCGATGGACGATGTAATGAAATAATTATTTATTCTGACACCAATTAGGGATAATTGCGTTTTGTGTGCGGGAAGTGGAGGGGGTGAGGTTTCAATCCTGTAATAATAATATACACCGACCTGAGTGGTTCAATTGGTCAGTTCAGTTCAATTCAGTTTAGAGTGGTTCAGTTGGCCGGTGTGCCACGCGGAGCTCCCGGATTCGATACCCGGCCGAGTAGAAACTGAAATGATGAATATTAATTTCTGTTACGAGTCTGGGTGTTAATTGTATAATAAGTATGTGTTCAAAAGTATATAAGTAGTTTATCAGTTATCTAGCACATATAACACAAGCTTTGCTTACTTTGGGACTAGATGGCGCTGTGTGAATTGTCCAAGCATATTTATTTATTATTTATATACCACCATAGGGTGTCAATAGGCGCTCAAGCCTGTTCCACTTATCTCTGAGTTCCATGTTGTTTCCTAAAAAAAACAGGAGGACTGACATAATTTTATTACTAAATCCGACACTAGCACATCCCTCAAAAAGCTGAATAAAAAAAATATGATGAGTGATATATTCAATTGTACCCTATAACAAGCAGCCACCACTTATCGCATATGAGCGATCAATCAGATATTCATTAAAACCATACCACCCATCCGAAAGGCAATGGCTTTCCGTTATTTGTAACGGAAACTGATTTTCGAAGCGAATTTTCCAATTAATCTACCCTCATTTATTCATTACGAGCCTTTATTTCGATACCTTCAGATCGTTTTGATATTAACAGGCTTGGAGAGTCAGAGAAGTCCACTTGATTGGGTAGCCACAGCCATGTATATTTAAAAAATACTTCTTGGCCAGTGTTCTTATGTTCCACGCTTGTATATAGTTTGATAGTTTTATAACATGAAAATTACCTAAATGTTTGTGTGTATAAATCGTTGATAACAGACGATAGCTACTGCTTTTTTTCTGTCTGTTCTGCTTATCTTGGCGTTAATGTCCCGCCCCTGGTAGCAGGGTCACTTGTATTTTTTAATACCACTAAGGTGTCAAATAAGCTTTCTGCCTGCTGATGGTAACCAGTCACCGCAGTCTATGGGCGTTTGCATCACCCACGCGTTGCCGATACCGTAAAAACCTTTTCACCCTTTCCTTGAAGAACTCCATGCTGTACTCTGCAAGAAAACCTCTCCAGGTTACCTACATCTATAATAAAACCCCTCCATGCATATTTTACTTAAACAAAGTCTACAAAGTGGCGCGACAATATATTCAATTAATATAAATGTAAATCAGACAGCTCGCTCATTGTGGAATCTGGCAATCCTCTTGTTTGCTCAAGGAATCCGCTCCCTCCGTTAATGATTCAAATTGTGGTGTTGGAGATATGGAGATGGCTCAAGTCTTTCCATTATCGGATAAGAAAATAGTAGCATGGGAAAAAATAGCAGGGGAAAAGAAATAAATACGGTTTGTATAGTTTACACTAGAAAATGTACATACAAAACTAACACCCGCATTGAAAAATGTTAGTCTAGTATGTCTCTGTACGCGTGGCCGTATAGAGATCTAACCTCAACTTCGGAAAGTTAGTAGCTAGTCAGTAGCTTTATGGCACAAAATATTTTTTAGATCTTTGTGCTTCCGATATGGACGACTGGGAATGGATAAATTAGGAAGTGGTCAAATTAAATTAAATATCATTTATTTCAAGTTTCACAGACTCATATTCTCATTACATTTCATTAATAATTATAGTTTATAATAATAAATACATTCATCTTCAGCATTACAACGTCACTTTAGAATTAATTCATGTCATAATCTTAAATAAAAAATAAAACATAGGTATATATGTCAGATAAACTTGTACAAATGTCAGCCTTTAAATAATATGTATTGCATGTCAAAAATATGGAGATCAATTAATTTATAAATAGGTACAGAATCAGTAACAATGTTAAAATCAAATCAAATTATGGATACGAAAATGACCAAAGCCGACCAGTTTGCATCTGAGGAACAATACTTGCGTCGGACAAAAGGTTGCGAACTAGGACCTCAGCAGATCACAGCAATCTTCAGAACGCCCGCATGATTTCAGTAATATTCCCGCCTGTTGCTTTTTCTTTCTTAATTCTAAGTACCCATGGTACGCAATAAAGTGTATTCATTCAAAGCGCGGTGGCGATGAGGAGGTGAAGATGGAGCATTCCTGTTAAGATACATTTAATTCACTGTTTCTTAAAAGCGTCAAGATTAGATACTACATATTCGGCGATTCTACACCATGGAGCACAATTATGCTATGAAGCAAAAATACAAAAGCACGCTATTTAGACAAATTATTTAGTATACCGTAGGTACAAACCTTTACAATATGGCCGACTCATCCCTCATAAACGCTTTCCGCGCACCGCAGAAGCCGTATAATGAAAAATACGCGAGAGGAAGCAGGGGTAAAACGGGCAACGTTATGGAAATTTAATTATTTTATAGTCTAGACAATAAAACACTGGATTTTAGGGGAGGTGCGGCGTGTAAAGCGATTGTACTGATTTATTGCTCTACACCTACCCTCGTGATCAGCAGACTGTGCAATCGAGAATGCAAAATCGTTGAATGGTTGCTGGCGAGGCGTTCCTGTTGATTCAAAGGCGTTTTCGATTTCGGAATAAAAGTCATGAAAAATAAAATTTATACTGTCGCTGGAGTTGCCTGTCTAATCATTTGGAATCTAGTAATTCATCGTCGATCTTAACTTAGCATTTTATTTAAGACACACATATTCAATTGTTGTAATTTCATTCGTTTGAGTGTTTAGTATTTTTATTATGGTTTATTATACTCTACTAATAAATATGTATTCAATAGATTTCTATAGATTAATTATTCCATCATAAAACCACGAGTCACCGCTTGATGGCTTGTATTGTGATTTCATAATTTCATTATCTTTTTCATTGCTTTGTTTTATATTCATAACGTGTAGAAATAAATGTTGTGCTCAATTTGATACATTTAGAAATGGCCAGGTGCACAAACATACATCAAACCCTTGACGGAAAGTCAATCAAAGGTTACATAAAATATACAGACCCAGAGCAAACCCATTAGGGTCACATCTTTATTTTCCCCTTTAAGATGACCTACCTATCTAACAATTTGGTAGAGCATTGCGATAACAATCTAGCCTAATGACTAATAAGTAATTTAAATTTAACATACTTTGCTCAGTTAAAATAATAAGTAAGAATTTGTTATATAAAAATACTTTTACAAAAATCTAGACTTTTGCTTACCAAGATCAAGTGCAAACCCAGTAAAGCATTTCTTATATGAAAACGCAAATGACTGTGACTACTCACTAAAGTTTAGATACCTAGTTTGATAGGTTATTTTGAACCGGTTCTCTCCCCCATGGCGAGCAAGCGTGACCCCCACCCTCGCCGATGTCTGCATTTTCCGTCCGATCGCGCGACGGCCCGCTGTAAATCATACGAGAGGAGTCACGGCTGTATGTTTAGTTTGTGCCACTGACCAGCCAGCAATGAATACCAGTCATATTGAAAATAAAAATTTAAGGAGAATTGTAGGAGCCAGGTGGCTCGTGCCGCTGTCAGCAGAACCCGTTTTTCTGTTCAATTTACAAAATATTTTTAATTGGTCAAATGATATTGTCGACGTTGGCCATTTTCCGTTATCGTCTGCCCTAGGGAAAAAAAAACACATCTAACGCTGCAGTTAGATTTGCCCATTGAGGTATAGGTTCTAGAATATTTTGTGGAAAACGTTCTCTGTTGTTTTGTTAACTAGGTGTGTATAGTAATGATATGAGAAGGTTCGACACCTTATAATTCATAGTTCATTTATTCATTTGTGGTACAAACAGGTTCAATGGATGTTAGAGTGGTACTCAGTGGATCCTCTACGACCGGCCAACGTCACACAAATTTTATAACTTAAGTACTAGGTTTGAAGGGATTTAAATTATCATCAGCCCTTATGGGCTTATTATGATGATGATTGTAGTCCTGCAGACTGCACTCCACTGTAGGACTTAGGGCCTCTCTCACAAAAGGGGAGGTTATTGCCATAATCTCCACGCTTGGCAAGCGGGTTCTCCAACCAGACCAGTGCGATCTCTATCGCAGTGTCATAAATATAACAATGGAAAACGCTGCTGCCCATTTTAGAGTCTACGAAGACTCTAGCTCTTTTGCTTTGAAAACATTAGTCGCCTTGTACGACACCCACGAGTGTAAGGGGTTGGTGTTATTCTACTCTGCCGGACACCACTTGACCATTATTGACTATTATTACAATCGTCAATAATCTATACTAATAATATTATAAAGAAGTATTGAATAGGCTTCAAAACTACTGGACCGATTTCAAAAATTCTTTCACCGTTGGGAAGTTACACTATCCCCGGGTGACATAGGCTGTATACCCGTGTACCCGTAGTGGTACCCGTGCGAAGCCGGGGCGGCTGCTAGTAAATAATAATAAGCTATTTCAGCTTACGCCAATCATCTATTTCCTTCAAGGTCTGTGGCGTCGATTTCACGCGGCGATGCGCACGAGTCGTGACCTATGTCGCAAATGCTCATGTAAAGAGAGCCATAAGCGCCCATACAGACGTACGCGATTTCTGCGTGATTTGTCGCACATGTTTATGCAATTTTGGTGTCTATGTTAATGACAGAAAGCTTATTATTATTTGCAAACCGTTGTCACCGTTCTATTAATTGACTTTTCAAGAAAACTACCTGCCCCGCCAAAAGGACCGCGCCAATATGGGCAGCTGCGCGATTTGGGCGCGATTTCTGTTAGGACGCTACGCGGTGATTAGGCGGATACGACATACAAACGGGCCCTTATTGCAGTACAGATTCTGAGCCATAAACAGCTCCTACAGTATTGGAAAGGATAGAAGTTCATCAGTTGACTGTCACAGGTCGTTGATGATCATAGTTGGTGCTTCTTTCTTATATGTGGATGACGTAGCACTGAATTATGCCTATCCTTGTAAATTAAAAATACAAATACTATTTTAAATAGTGAAGGCAATTTATTCCGAAATATAATAAAATATAATATAATCATCTTGGCATTAATGTCCCGGTTGTGCTCTCGCGCACGAAGGCCTGGGGCCCGCCGTGACCATGATCCAGGATTTGGCCGGTCAGGTAATTAAAGTGCTGCCATCTGACCATGACCCTGCTACCAGGAGAGCCTGACCAGATTGGATCATGGTTACACATCCAGTCGCCTGAATGTGCACGTTTCCTCACGATGTTTTCCCTCACCGTAAGAGCATCGGTTAGTATTCAACTAATGTACAAGTACATAGCTCAGAAAGCAGTAATTGGTACATGGCCGGAGCGGAATTCGAACCCGGGACCTCTGGCTTACGATTCAGATACTTTAACCGCTCGGCCACCAACGCTCTCATTTATTTCAAAATATAATTATGTGTAAAAAAACTTGTGTTTGTAGCCCATGACTTGAGTTTCCAGTAATTTATCGGGTGGGGATTTGGGGAACCATGACTTTGACAGTGGCGGGGCATTTGCTTTTTTGTTGCCAGAGCAACGTGTTATGGACGTGGGTAATGCATTGGCGACACTCGGTGTTTGCTGATGTCTGTAGACAGCGGTGATCGCTTTCCATCAGGTGCGCCGTTTGCCTGCCGTACAACATGAAGCAATTAAAGTATAAAGTATTGGGCAGGATACATTTAGCGATTTTAGCGATGGCAGGGATTTTAGCATCCCTGGATTGTCAACCGAAAGGCCTGGTTATAATATGGGACTGAATGCAGAGTGGTCTATAATTGTAGTGTAGGTGAAATATTGTGTTCTCTACCGTCTGTACTATGGAATATTAGAAAGAGCGCTTTCCCGAAGTCTTTGCTTTGCTATAACTTGGGTTTTTGCAAAAGTTATCCCCGTCACCTTAAACACCGTCATATCATCTAAAGTTTGCTAAGGTTCTGGAGACCAGTGGCTGCTGTACATCAGGTGGCTCGTCTGACTGTGTGGCTCTCTGCACAGTAAAAATAGTCTCTGCACTGGGCCAAATAGTCTCTAGTGTAGCCCGTAGAAAAGACAAGTCATGAAATTATGGAAATTAATACAATACTTTTACTATTATAACATAGACGGAGAAGAGAACGCTTTTTTCAGATTATTACAGTCTTAACTTACTATATAATACACAATCATCATCATCATCATCATATCAGCCAGAAGACGCCCACTGCTGGGCATATGCCTCCCCCAGAGAACTCCACAAAGGCCGGTCCTGTGCCTTCCGCATCCAGCTGGTACCTGCGATCTTTGCCAGGTCGTCGGTCCACCTTGTGGGAGGACTACCCACGCTGCGTCTTCCAGTATGTGGTCGCTACTTGAAAACTTTGCCCCATCCGCCATGGGGCAATGTTCTTCGAGCTATGTACACAATACAATACAACAATTCGCAATAAACGTTCTTTTTTTAATTTTTAATATGTTGAAACTGATCTACGCTGAAGAAACCGCGTGCAAAAGCTGCTGTAGATACTATGTATGTTGCTGAATCTAATAATCATATTTACTCACTGACCAAAGTTTAAAGTTCTCAAATCATTTTTAAATTACTAAACCGATATTAACGAAACAAACTTAAGAATCATCTAATAAACTAATAATAATAATCTTTTTATTTTTATTGATTGACAAAAACAGATTGACATAACAGGTAAACATTATGATGAAAAATTTTTTTTTTATTAAATACAATACTGTTTGTAATTAGTCTATAGTGGAGTCCCTGCTTCCCAAACTAGGAATATCTTGTGCTATGGAATACATTAAAAATTGTATTTTGATAGGCCGTGAACAGACAATTAAATTTCGGTATCCAACTTAGTTTCTGATTTAAACTAGCTTTCAATTAAAGAAAACCGCATTGAAATCGGTCCATGCACAGAGCCACAGATACACACATAGACACGCAAACTTATAACACCCCTATATGTCGGAGTTTAAAAACGCGTTCCAAATCTGAACTACCAAATCGCCCGACTCTGGCTGCCAGCGGAAGCGCCGCTAAAGAGGGAGGTGACAATATTATTCGACCGAAATTGGGAATCTGGCATTTATTAAAGTGAAAACCACCAACAAAGGGATCATATTGAATTGTAAGGAAAGTGACAAGAAGCGTATAAGGTGAGAGAAGTATGGATGCGTCTGCACTGAATGTTATTTAACCTACAATTTTTTGTGATGTTGAATCTGTTGAGCGCCAAGTTTATGACAGTAGAAAAGTTTCTGTTTGTATTTCCGAAAGCTGCGCCTGGTCAATTAATAATCTGTGACCGACACTAACGTGGAACCATCTCCATGGAACCACTCTATATGAAAAAAATTGAGGCGGCTAGTAATATCTAGGGTATTTTTTTCGTGAATTCGCGTCGGCTTTTAATCCAGCAAATATCTTATTATGTATTATACTTTAAAATCCGTATCAATACGGACAAGTTAATATTGTTCGTACTGTCCAGGAAATACAGAAAACAGAAGATAAAAATAAATAGCCGAATGATGTGCATGACTGCGAAGTAGAAATAGTCGACTTTCACATTTTCGCCAAACTGGTTCGAATTTATGTTCTTCTTTTGGGTTTCTTTCTTTCTTTAGCGATTAAGACGTTGTCTCTCCACATCTAAAAGTGGTTTTGGTTTCGGTTTTGATTGTGCTGCCCCTAGCTAGAAATAACTAACTGGATCCCGCGAGATACTCGATTCTTAACAGAGTATCGAAATGCACGCCTTATAAAGTCAGGGTAACTTCTATTACTTATAAGATTTATTCATTAAAAACGGCGCAAAAATATGGTACAAATATCTACGTTTGACTTGTGTTTCTGTGCATATTTATATCGGATAAATGGGTTGACCGATTTTTATGCAGATTTCTACATTAGAAAACCAGTTTATCGAGTTTAAGCTTCGTTTTATTATTGTTTGTTTGTCACTGAGTAGTAAAAAAAACTGTCAGGATATCACAATACGACGTCACGCTAACTACCACGTCCAAGCTTCGAGGCTCCTTGCGTAGCGGGGTCGGCAGGCCGCGGGTGACACGCACAAAGCGGCGCCAACTTCTTTCATTGTAGATTAAATTCTTTACCTCCACACCTCGGGAAGGGCTTCAAGATAGTGCAAGCTATAATATTGCCTGTTATATTATCAAAATATGATGGCCGAGGGAGGCATGGATTGACATCGATAAGTCAACGGCCTTAGAGCCAACGGCTAACGACGCGAGATTGCCGAAAACTGGTTCAAATGGAGAAGAAAGAGTAAAAAATCAAACCCTGGTAGGCGTCATACCATTGGCAAAAGCGAGCTTGGCCAAAGTCTTCCGCTGGGGACCCTGAGACTGGCTGAATAGGCTTGGGAGCCGATTACTACTCCGTGATGGTATAATATGTTTCTACATACACCGGAAAAATTATACATGACTTTATTATTAGTACGCAAACAACTTGTATATCCGCGTCTTTGCGAATAATATGCGATATTATGTTTCTTCGAAACACACAGCGTTGAGTGAAGAAGCTGTCTAAGATTTTACCTTAATAAACGATGCAAACATACCAATCAATCCGCATATTACCTCCTTGTTGCTCATTCCAGCAGCAGTGCGGCTTTACTACTTCCATTGAAGCGCGCTGAAACTTGTCATAACATGTTTACCTCATAGCGTCTACAGATTTTGCCGGCAATGCATGCAAAATCTTATATTTGTTTGAAAAATAGTTTTTTATTACTTATTTCGGTGCGAAATATGTATAATTGTGTTGTGTAATTTGGTAACTGTGTTTTTGATGTGTTTTTGTGCAATAAGCGTGCAAAATCGGTAAGTCGAGGCCGTAAATACTGATGCCGGGCGGGTGCTCCGGACGAAGCTGTGTTGCTGGGCATCCCTTATCGTCTTTTAGCCAATTATGAGGCGGATGGTGGGAGCTCAACATCCTCGGAGGATGAAGGTGTAGCTTCCGCGCACCACAGCGTCCGTGTATACTTGCCACCCGCGCATTGTCTTTATAAATAACTAACAAGAAAGGTTAGTTACATACATCTTGCACAGTTACCTCTTATTTGTGAAATTTATCTGTGGTGTCCCGTAAATGCTTGAAGTAAATTATGGAAGTTATGCTTTTGTACTTATATTATTGTTACAAGGTGTTAGACATCCAAATAATATAAAATAAAATATATGTACAAAATGTTACACAGAAGAGGACTTTTGACTCTTAGTCAGTGTAAAAGAAATAAAGTAAACTTTCCTGGAGCTAGTAGTAAATAACATGAGAGAGAACGACAGACAACTACCTTGTAAATTCCATAGGATATTCTGAGATATTATATAACAGCTATGTAGATAATATTAGTACAGAAATTGATAGAGAAGTAGTTGAACTGAAGACTAAAGGAAGGATCGTAGATCTTACTCCCCTACAACAATTTGGCTCACCGGCTTGGACGAGTCATCATCTTTCCCGGCTTATGCTAGGGTATGCTTGGAGCAGTGTTCATTATAAATCTACCATAAGGTTGAATACCTAAAGCGGATTTGTGCAATGTGATGCTTCTGGTGTTGTAAGTGTCCATGGATTGCTGTACCTGCTACCATCAGGCTGTGAGCATGTTTGCCATTTTAGTGGTATAAAATAAATTAAAGTAAATGAAAAGAACTCTCTCACATTTATAAGACTATGGACTATTTAGCCATCACAGAGGGAGTTTTGCCTGGTCTCTCAAACATAGGTCTACCATGAACTAGTTATTAAAACAGGATCTAGTAAATTGGGTAGCGGCTAACCCACAAGATCTCAATCCCAGTTCTCTGTTACGTAACTCTTAGCCCAAAGTTAAAGTTAAGAGCTTTCTTCATAAGTATACCTCTACGTTCAGAGGATCTATGTAGCCAGGATGCTTTTTCACCTCTTATTCAATTCCTGGCAGGTAGGCAGACTTGGTTAGATGCTCCAAATTACTTTAGAAAATTACAATAAAAAATTATTATAAAAAACAATAATAATTATAGTTAAGTATAAGTACTGATTGAAATTAAAAAAAAAAAAAAAGGATTAGGAACATGTGTAGGCAAATACAGATCCATTTGGAAGCAATCCATTTATATGGAAGATAATAACGGGTAATCTATGTAATTTTCCCTATAAATCAAACCATTGCAATTTCCCATCTGTGGAATAATTGCTATTTACTTACTATGATGGTATAGTAACCCAATGTGTCTGGGTACTGTAGGAATATCAAATCTTTTTAGATTAAAAAAAAAAAAAAAAAAAAAAAAACTTTTTAGAGGAACAACATTTTAAACTGATAAGTCAGTCAGTCAGTAATGTATGCTTACTTCCATATCCCAATAAATATTTTATGTGGTAATAATGATTACTAGGAGTTAAACTGGCCTAATGAGGGCCGACCCCCTGAGGGTTGAACTCTGACTGTTTGCAGCGGTCACCAGTTGGATGATAGAGAGGTAGAGATGCATCTCACTATCTCATTGGTGGTCTATTTTGCTGATATTCTAATAGCCCACCAGAATAGGGTGACACTGGAAAACCAGACACAGTGGCAATTTCAGAACTCAATTTCTGAACCAGTCCTGGAGCTGGAATACCTGGGGCTCTACCTCAACCTGTACACAATACAGTGATAAGGATAGGATATATTAGAGGTACTATCTGGGGATACATTTTTAATATTTAGCTAACCTAACTATTCCAAGGGTGCTTACATTGTCGTCAGACTCAGGTCTTTCTGAAGTCTTTAGACAGGGCAGACCCAGAGAGAGGAGGTCGATGCCATTTCAATCGTTATTTGAGATTTTTGGAACGTGCTATTAATAACAGAACAGCAAGTCTCCACAAGAACCCAGTAACACACTTACCACAGTTGCAGCGGATGCACTATGGGGAGCTTACCTAGACAATCTTAGTCTGTTAGACATCTGGACATCATATCAGAGATGATGGTGTTACAATCTGAATGGTGATGTTTGCCGTATATGGAGCTGTAAAAGTCCATGAAGCAAGCCTTTAGTGTGCAAACATTCTAGTTCAGTCCATATAACAGGACATTACTGTATGTAGTTGCAGGTCAAATCAGCAGTTTTAAACACCTGACAAGATACAGAATTTGTATGCAATACAGACTTGTGAGCTCACTTTCAAATGGGCACTTCTTTAACGTTTTATGTGGTTTAAAACATAAATAATGGGATTTTCTTTTTCTCATACGCTGGGCGAGTTTTAATGTAAAACTCAAAAACATTTGAGTATTGAATGTAAGTTCTTTAACGGTGTTACATAATTTAGTTGCCACCTAGGTAAATAGCCTTTTACAACAGACGGAGGTACTCATTCCCGCGCTCTCCTGAATTTGACTGCACATCTCACTGACAGCGGTGTACCTTTCGGGAAGGTACAGCGGCATAGCCGACCGCCTTTTACCAAATGCTCTTGCCGGAATGGCATTTGTTGCCCCGGGCCTCGGAGGCCTTGATTCGTAACTGGGGCGTCCGTGTTGTGAACATATCGTCTTGTCATCACCCTCACACTGGTGGTCCTCTCAGGGAGGTATAGCGGCATGGCCGACCGCTTTTTAAGAAATAGACCCTTACCGGAAAGGCATCTGTTACCCCAGCCCTCGAAGGCCTTGATTCCGGCTCAATATCACCCTCACAGGGGTGGACATCTGAGGAGGTACAACGGCATAGCCGACTGCCTTTAAGGAAACAAACCCGTGCCAAAATGGCATCTGTTGCCCCAGGCCGCGGAGGCCTCGTGGGCGTCCCAGACTGTTGACTCGGCCGTTGGGCGAGAATATGTCACTTGGGACTCAAACGATGACTTGACGAAATATTGCGATGCATTCTGTAAGACGGAAATTTCGGCTAGCGTGGCCTCCGCCTAATCTGATAACGCGAGTTCTCAATCACATGAACACGGCAGAGAGACTTTACGTATTAATTGCGCCGTACTGGACTCAGTGCGCCTGTATGCCCTACCTGGGGGCCCGAGCTCTGAAGGAGCTGGTAGCAGTAAAGAATCAGCGAAAACCTGATAGATCTCGCAATTGGGAGACCCTCACCCCTCCACAAGTGGACAAACTGCAAATCTTGGCTTGGAAAAGGAGAGGGGGAGGGGGTGAAGCTACTCAGTGTAGTTTAGAGGAAAGAGAGAGAGTTATGCTCTCATAAGTACTTATAGGTACTGGTTACTAAGATGTAACAAACTGTTAATTCAGGAATTTTGCAAACTAGTATACTAATAACTGGAATATGTATAATGCAATGATCTGAACTTGTGCCACAGTATTATCCTTTCCTCCTCCTGAGTAATATTGTTTGCAGAAATTTCCAAGTGTATGATTATGCAGATGTCTTCCTGAGGTCAGAAGAAGAGTCAAAGTCGTTCTTCTTGACATGTCATGCAGTGTGCATAGGGAGATGGTGGCTTATTTTAACCAGTAATATAATAGTTTTGTGTCAAACACAGGCTGCTCTTGGGCTGTGGTTTACTCAGAGAAATAGCTTTTAGAATCTGCTGTGCGTGGGGGTTTATCATATATTCTCATTTAATGGGGAACAATGGTGGAAATAACCAACTCGTATGAAATATACCTACTGTACAGGTTAGAATGTCTTTTAACAATAATGTAACTAGAAATATAGCTGGTTCCTGGCCTTCAGAGGGTTTGGGGTGATGTAATGTGAATTAAAGGAAGCATTTGTTTGAATATAATTAAAAAAGGAATTTCTAAATACCAGTCCCTCTAAATCTTTATTTATGGAGAACATGGAGGCACCAACAAGGAGTTTCCTAGAGAACAACCCTTAGACAAGTAGGGAAAACTGGAAGAGTTATATAATGTACAAAAATTTTGCTGTCATCAGGTTGGCAGAAAAACAGACTCAGCTCAGATTTCATATTGATTTTTACTTTTGGTAAGGTGTTCATTACTTGATTTAAAACCAGAGACTGTTGTGGAGTGATTAACTATTATGTGTAATTACTGTTAAAGTTACTGTTTATTGTAAAGGCTTCCCTAATAAGACTCTTATATTCAACTATACATTCTTATGGTTACTGTTAAGGTTACAATTGTTGCTGATGTCATTAGCAATATAATATGTTGATTTGTGGAATAACATACAGAAATTTATAAAATTTTAAAAGGGGTCATGGTATTTGTGACATACTAAAATGTTTTACGTTTCAGAATACCTAAACTAAACATTAAAATTGCATATTATTTCAGTTGTTTGATCACATAGCGTCTGCAATCCTCTTTCACCAGCAGTAAACAAACAAGTCTTCACTCAACGCTGTGTGTTTCGAAGAAACATAATATAACTGTTTTGCATTACAACAAAACAGATATTATGTGTATGAGAAACACACAGCGTTGCAGCAAGGTTCTTGCTGGTGGATCATGAAGACTTCTATGAGGTAAACATGTTATGACAAGTTTCAGCGCGCTTCAATGGAAGTAGTAAAGCCGCACTGCTGCTGGAATGAGCAACAAGGAGGTAATATGCGGATTGATTGGTATGTTTGCATCGTTTATTAAGGTAAAATCTTAGACAGCTTCTTCACTCAACGCTGTGTGTTTCTCATACACATAATATCTGTTTTGTTGTAATGCAAAACAGTTATATTTTATATTTTTTATTACCAAGGGAGGCACACGGAGGGACGGTCCATCTGATGGAAAGCGGCCACCGTCGTCCAGGACATCTGCTATCTAAGGGGAACGGATGCGGTACCCTCCTTTGAGGTACCTGTAACCCTATGTTATTATAGTGCAAAGGAAAGACTTCGGGAAGGAGCTCATTCTACAAATTGCAAGTGAGCGGCACATGAACTGCGGTAACTGCTTACCATCAGGCAGACCGCGAGCTCGTTTACCAACTTAGTAGTATGTATATAAAAAAAGTGTTATAAATCACACAATCCCATCTTCATGTGGACGCTGACCTCCATTAATATCGGATCTTTTGAGCGAGTTAATCCGGCGGGCGCGGATTTAATACATATTTCATTGGAATATTTCACGAGGTATTACTCCCGTGGCCGTTGTTTGCTAAATAGCACTTTATTACTTTCGCCGCGTTTTCTTTTTCCCGTTTCCGAGGAAAGGTCTTTTTGTATTTGGCTCGAACGCGCGGCTGAACGAATTCAAAGGCTTCCTTAATTTTTGGACAGCCCTCCGCCTGTTTTAACATTGCAAGGCGGCGGTAAATAAATGTTGCTAGGTCCTATTTTATTGTGGTTTGATCTTGATTGTAATTAGACTTAATGCATGCTAAAGGTTACAGGTTTAAATGGGCTATGCCAGGTATGTGGCGAAGCTGGGTTGACAAATGGCATATTTGCGTTAGTTCCGATTGTGCTCTCAAGCGGTGTGTGAGGGCCCGAAATCCGCCTTTCTACTTCCCCTTGTTCACTTCCCTCGCTCATCGACATCCTTTGTGTGGACATCAAGTCATCGCTTCTTGGGTCAACCTCTCCTTTCCAGGTCTGGCGGAAGTGGCATGACCAGACATTTGTTCCCTACGTAATTTACCGGACTGCGCAAGATGTGGCCCCATACCATCGAAGGTGGCACTCTTACCTGTGTTGTCACGGACGTGAACGCTACCGCTAATAGGAGCGTTCCTGACACAGTATTTGTATGAAATACGCACATCCAAAACAACATCTCCATTTTTGTGACGCGCCTGCTTATGCCGATCTGCTTAGTAGAAGCCAAGTCACGTTTACTTTTACCAATTTTGTCTATGTATACGGTAGCATTCTCTAGCAAACCTTAGGTTAGGTCAGGCTCTAGGATGGGTAAGTTTTTAGGATGAGTTATCATTCCAACAGTGTGGCCTGGGCTTTAGTATTAGATAAGGGTAGCCAGGATTAGGGTAGGTTTAGGTAGGACATAGCTATCGGCCCCTGTATCCTCTGGCTGGAAAGCTCGCACTCATCTGGTGTAAGTGCGCTTCGGTTAGATTTGACCATACTGAGTATCGGAACGATAACCCATCCTAAAAGCCTAAGAACCCGACCTTACCTAAGGTCTGCCAGAACACACACGCTCCAGCAACTATAGTACATTATGTATGACTACGTCCATGATAAGCAAGCATAATCGACTCGAAAGTAGTCCCAATCAGCCTCGGAGACAGTCACCAGTTCCGCCGCAGGATGCGAAGTTCCAAGGGCGCACACACCATGGCGAGTCGTAAACACAATTGTTGCTTTAAATCAAACAGTTGCTGACACAGTCTTTGCGTGAAACTCTACTCATATACCGTAGCATCTTCAATTCCGTGAGGCACCTGCTTGTGCTGCTCTGCTTAGTAGAAGCCAAGTCTCTCTCCCTTCATCTTTACCGCCATTTTGGGGTCACAAATAACACATACCGTCATTTGGACCAAGCCGCGAATATTCAGGCTTTGACGTCGTTTTCGATGACCCCGGCCACACTGTCGGAATAATAACCCATCCAAAAAGCCTACCTATTTCTTGAGCCCGATCTAACCTAAGGTCTGCCAGAGCACACATACTACAGTACCTATCTCTGACTATGTCCATTATTAGCGAGCATAATCGACTCGAAATTAGTCCCAATCAGCGCCGGAGACAGTCACCAGTCCCGCCGCAGGATGGGAACTTCCAAGGGCGCACACACCATGGCGAGTCGTAAACACAATTGTTGCGACTTTAAATCAAACAGTTCGCGCAGTCATTAAGGGCACGTGCGACTGCTTTCGAGAAGTTGGGGGTGCGGCTCCGTTGTGGAGGACGGTGCGGCACGGTACTTAGCAGGGGTTGGCGAGTAATATCTTAAAGGCAGTTTGAGTAGTATCTCCGAAGATTAGGTTACAGACAACAGGCACTTAACAGGCATAAAAATGTGTAGATTGATATCTTAAAGGCAGACTGACTAGAATCTTCGCAGATCAGATCAGACAGCAGCATTCTTCCTTGCCGTCTCCAATCCACCAATGCTTGGAGACTACGATAAAACTGTTAACGTTTTGGAAGAGACATGGGCCTCGTGACAGGTACATAAGTTCAAGTAACTATTTGATGTACGTACGGCACTAAAAATAGTAATCAAAGACATTGTCACGGAACCAAACTGGTCGCGAACTGAGTCGTTCCAAAGAAAGTTTGCCCCACAATCACTAAGGTTGCGGAGAGATACTGGCTGTAGAGTTCTTCGAGAAAGGGGGAAACGTTTTTACAAGGTCGGCAGCACGTAACTGATGTCCCTGATATTGCAAACATCCATAGACTGCTGCAACTGCTTCCATCATGCAGGCCGTAAGCTGGTTTTCCATCTGAGTGGCATATAAAACTAGAAGTAACAAACCCTAAAAGAGAGTTAACAAGCAAGCTGTACACGCAATGTAGATGAGGAAATAAAAATATTCTAATCTGACACTCCCCGCCAATGGAAACAAACAACAAGAATAATGAAAGTACAAGTGAATGGACACCCTTGCGTCGTAATTATCCGAAAGTTTGTCGCCCCCTTAATTTATTGTCTCAGATTCATATTCACCCCTTCTTCTCGAGGGTTGAGGGGGGAGGGGGGGGGGGTTGTTGCTAAACAGATACAGGTTTTAAGTTCGACCCCGATGATACTTTTGTTTTTGGGGGCGATAAATTCGATGCAGACTTTTGACTTACGATTTTCATATGCGATACGTGAAAGGTTTGCGTCGAAACATGTCGGTGAGAGCTGGAGAGCTGGGAGTATGCGTATGTTTATAGTGTGTTTCGTGCACGACTTCAAATATCTTCAGATAACTCGCCGGCGTACTTTTCTTTTTCGAGATTGTAAATATCATTTATATAGGTCTTTGACCGCCACCTGGGGGTAGCTGATGAGGCGGACATATATAGAACAACCTACAAACAGCCACCTAAAAGTATGTACTTGAAGGATTATATTTCTTCTTCTTTTTATGTTGAATCTTCCGCTGAGCTATAGCGATTTTGCCAAAGGCTAAAAAAGTGTCACCAACAGTGACCAACACGTCATTACAATATAGCCAGTAAAATGTAAACATATTAACATGTAATTTTAAGCCACATTTATAATCGTATTTTATCATTAGGCACTAAAGTAATGCGTGTTGTGTTGTTTTAATTTAGTTTTTTAGTTTCTCCTTTATGGGAATCCAATAAAAGGTATATTACATATTTCCAGGAATATTCCAGGAATCTCAAGAGTTGGATAGTACAGTTTTTTAAATAAGGGTTTACATTTATTCTTGATACCAAAGGGCATGCATGTGCTCGTGATAATAAACAACTTTTACTACTAAACCAACTCTGAAACCCCGAAAAAAGTCCGAATCGGGTTTTTCATACAAATTGGAAACGAATTCTGCCAAAATGCTTCTGCCGGCATCAACGATGCATGCGACTCTTACTTAGTAAGTAATAAGTTTTATTTTTGTTTTATACACATGTGCCTGCGAGATCTGCTACATGTTAGCTTTCTGTCCATGCACAAATCTACCGATAGAACCAGCCCATACAATGGCCACAACAAACTATAGTCCGGGAGTCGGCTCGCAAATCGTGCTCAATGTGGCGTCACGGCGCCAGCGCCCTCTGGCTAATTATGGGCCCAGGGATCCTGGTTTATGTGTCTCGTTGGAGGCTTCACCCGCTCGTTTAGGTTTATTGTGCAGTGACTAGGTTTGTTTTGGTAAGTATTTAGAGTGGTCTAGCCACATTATACTTGCTTACTTTCAGGTAACATATTATTTACAACTTTTTTATTTGTCGAGTCAGTACAATGTAAATTTAAACTGTCCCTCGTGCTCAAAACTGTACAGTCTTAATTGCTATGTTTCTGACTCGGATTATAAATCAGTGTACGTATGAGATTTACCCACCAAATTAAAAGTCTTAAATCAAAACACCACAGCTGTAAGCGAATTACCGTTTTGTACCCTCCGTAACCGTCTACAAACAACAAAAGTGATTTCTGTCTATCGCGCCCGCGGCTCAAGCCGAGCGCAAGCCACAATGTAAGCTGCATCGGACACCAATGGATTTATCGTCCGGTTTAGACGCGGTGAGCCGCTTTGTCTAACAACAAACGGGCAGCCGGCTCCTCGACTATTTTCTAAGGAGGACATAAATATTATCGTCTTTTGTTTATTCGCCTTTCAGTGATTGATAGCTGAAAGAGAAATTGTGTTGTCGCATTTTTACTGATGCACGAATGTGGCTACGCATATGAAAAATGAAAAAGTATTTATTGAATTAGGATTACGTTAATTAATCTCTTTTCAAAAGTCAAAAATCTAACGGAAAACAAAGGGAAGTTAAGCGAGCTCATCCAGGTAGGGGGCGACGCATGCAGACCGATCAGCGCGCGCGAGGGCTTACTCCGGCGAGACACCGGGCACCGATACGCGCCACGCACATAACCGCCTAGGCGAATCATATGCGGCGCGCGCCCGGCCCCAGCCAGCCCGCCGGCGCGAGCACCCGCACGCCCCAGCCGGCCTACCCGCGTCGCGCCCTGAGCTCGGAACAAATAAGTAAAAAGAATGTCGTCTGTCTGTCAGTATGCCGCTTCAGTTAGGAAAATGACCATCTGTGGGAAAAAGAAACGGCAAGAAACCCACAGGTACATTTAAATATGATTACATTGCATTGATACATTTGTCAATTTAATTTGAGTGAGCCTGTCTTGATTGGAATATGATGTGAACCTCTACAAATCGGTGAAGATAACTAAAAATAAAAATAAATTTCAAAAACATAAAAAATGGCACAGCAAAAGCAGGCCAGTCCACCAAGGCAGCACCCGTTCACGAGCATGACGCAGGGCCCAGCCATCGTCCAATTCAACCATATTTGAGGGAAGAGAACGACCTGACCCCCATGCCACCACCAGGCAGACTTTTTTTTTTTTTTTTTTTTAATTTATTTATCATAAATGTGGTACATTGGTATTTATTTGTATAATTCGCCAAACTGTAAAACAGACTGTAAGTGAGCATGCGCTGCCAATGCCGTACACATTAAAAAAATATTTGTTATTCAATGACTATTACACATCAAATCATCCTCACTCAATTAACAAAATTATAAATTTATAAATAACTTGCTATTTCGAAGAGCTAGTAGTACACCATACATTTTTGTCATTGATATATTCATCAATTTTATAATAGGCTTTTTTCATTAAAGTTGTTTTCACCTTATCTTTAAATTGTAATTCAGGCAAATTAATAATACATTCAGGAATATGATTATAAAATCTTATACAGTTACCCATGAAAGATGAATTTACTTTACTTAGTCTGAACAACGGTGTTACCAGTTTATTTTTGTTTCTTAAATTGACATTATGAATATCAGTATTTTTAGCAAATTGGGTAATATGCTTTCTAACATACATAATATTATCAAATATATATTGACTTGAGAAAGTCAATACATCAATTTCTTTAAACAATTCTTTGAGCGAATCACGTCGACGTAATCCATATATTGCTCTTACAGCTCGCTTTTGTAGTTTGAAAATGATGTCACTATCAGCACACTTGCCCCATAGTATGATGCCGTATGACATAATACTATGAAAATAACTATAATAAACTAATCTAGCTGTATTCACATCCGTTAGCCTCCTTATTCGCCACACGGCAAATGCAGCCGAACTTAACCTACTAGCCAATGATTCAATATGTGGGCCCCATTGAATTTTTGAATCTATATTAACGCCTAAGAAAGTAGTTTTCTCTACCAACTCAAGTTTCGTTTTATCTAATATAACATTACATTGATTACTTTGTACATTAGGGAGGCAAAAATGAACGCATTTTGTTTTTTTAGAGTTTAAGACTAAGTTATTAATCGTAAACCAATGAAGCACATTCTGAAGAACACAGTTTACTTCGTCTATATTATTATCTTTCCTATTAATTTTAAATATGAGTGAAGTGTCGTCAGCAAACAAGACTATACCAGCAATATTCTGCACCATGTATGGAAGGTCATTTATATATACAAGAAAGAGAAACGGCCCCAATATAGATCCTTGTGGCACTCCAATGCTCACTTTCCCACCCGCAGATAACTCGCCATTTACATTTACTTTTTGAACTCTACCTTCTAAGTATGATTTCATCATTTCAAGACTATCATGCGTAAAACCGTAATGTTTTAATTTTAGTAATAGTGTTGAATGATTTACACAATCAAATGCTTTAGACAAATCGCAAAAAACACCTACTGCATTATGATGTTCTTCCCAAGCGCCAAAAATTTGTTGAATGAGGCTAATACCAGCTTCGGTAGTATTGCGGCCTTTTGTGAAGCCATATTGTTGTTGATGAAATAATGTATTACTGTTAAAGTGCACAATCATTTGACTTAACATGATTTTTTCAAAGATTTTACTGAAAACGGGCAGGATGGATACCGGTCTAAAATTATTCAAACTATTTTTACAACCTGATTTGAATAATGGCACCACTTTACTGATTTTCATGAGGTCGGGGAAAACACCTACTTCGACGCAAGCATTAAAAATGTAAGCTAAATACGGTGCTAAAATATCAACAACAGTACTTATAACTCTAACTGACATTCCCCAAATATCTTCCGTATTTTTCAACTTAATGCTTTTAAAAGCTTTAATGATAGTTTTAGCGTCTACTTCGGAATAACAAAAGCCATTTTCACAGGCACCTATATTTTCTTTTAACAAGTTTTCTGCACTAATTGGGCACGAGTTTAGCAGCGAGGTAGTTTTAATCGGTATTTCGGTAAAAAACTTTTGGAACAACTCTGCCACTTCTTTATTTGCGGTACTAGTTCCGGTTTCTGTTTTGATTTCATAATGTGTATCACGAGGCTTTGTTTTCCCTGCCTCCTTATTTATTACATTCCACACAGTCTTAGCCTTGTTTGAAGACGAACTTATAATTTTCTTATAATGCTGTGATTTTGCAATTAGACAAACTTTCTTAAACGTTTTTGAATATTTTTTGACATATTCTACAAAATCTTTATCATGGCAATAAGCTCGCTGACCGTATAGTTCAAACATTCTATCTCTGCTTTTGCGGATACCTAAAGTAGCCCAATCACTAAATTTAGATTTACAGTTACTTTTTATTCTTTTTTGCGTAAAAACACTTTGATAAACATTATTGACAGAATTGAACATATCAGAAAATAGAATGTTTGGGTCATGAGAATCAAGAGAAAGGCCGGCAATGGTCTCCGATAAGGCTTGTTTGAAGTGTTCAATTCTCCTTTGAGTAATTGGTCTTGTAATTATTTCATTGATATTACATTGTTCCGTAAAATCAAAAACAACGAATTGTCCACTATGGTCAGATCTTTTAAAATTTATAATAGCCTTTTCGTTGACCTCGCAACAGCAGAACACATTGTCGATGCAAGTCGCTGATGATTCTGTGCATCGTGTCGGCTCTAAAAATACATAATTAAGATTAAAACTACGAAATAAGCTTATTATTCTCTTACTAAACGTTGTTTTTTCTAGTAAATTAACATTAAAGTCTCCATAAACGATTACCTTTTTTTTACACGTACAAAGTCTTTCTAAAACTTGTTCCATAGTTTTTTCAAAAATCTCAAAGTTTTCATTGTATGGTAGGTGGCCTATACACACAAAGTATGAATACACATAAAGTATGAGCCATATCCGCCCCAGGTATAAGCAGAAAGTAAAAAATGGCCCGTCCCAAGGTATAAGTATTCTAGAATGTCATCATTTAAACGCTATTATTGTACGTTAAATAATTCACATGCATTAACAATTAATGTAATCGGGTCCGACTAGTAAGTACCAGAGGTATCAAGTTCCATCTTCAGTGCCACCATGTACTAACTACTTTTTCTGAGTTATTTATCTATTATTTGGCAGATTAAGTCATTACACTAGACCGACTACCATTTGATCTCCCTGACCCTGTTAGGGGGGAACCTGACCATGTGCCGATTTCCTCACGACGTTTCCCCTCACCGTAAGAGCATCGGTTAGTATTCAACTAATGTACATAACTCAGAAGAGAGTCATTGGTACATAGGCGCGGAGTGATTCGAACACGGCACCTCTCGCTTACGAATCGAATGCCGTAACCATTTGGCCACCGACGCTCTAATAATATAACATATTGCTTTCCTTCACTTAACTAAGTAACACAAAACAGTAACAAAATAACAAACAAGATCCAGTGTGCCTAGATGTAATTCAGTATTCTCAATGCCTTTATGTTATATTGTATTAGTTATTATGGTACGAGTATATGTTTATTTTATTTTTATGGTATATTAGTATAGAATTTTATGTATGTATTTATTTATAGCATACTTATATTTATAGTCATTGTTCACGTCTTATCTGCGTTTAATTTTCACATATCTCTTTTGTAGGCCTACTGGAAGAGATTTCTTTTAGAGATAAGTAGTGCTTGTTGTGATTATGAGTGTCTGTTGTGTCATAACTAATCTGTACTTTCTGTATTTGTTATATTGTGTACAATAAACTGTTAAATAAATAAATAAACAAATCATACAAATTCAGATTCTATTATGTCCGAATGTTTCACAGCTCACGCGCCAGAAATCAAAGTCAACAGTCCCCCAGTGAACTAAAAGGTATTCTCTAATAACAAAAATCAATATGTCCGTCCGTCAGTCCACTGGCTAACGCAATTACAAGGGACGGACAATCAAAGGGTGCCAATTGTAATAATAACGTTAATATGAATCTGGAATGCAAATAGTTGACCGGCCTATCGGCAAAGAGTAGTAAATATTTAAGTATAGATAGGGTAGTAAGAATTGTATTTATTAATTCTAGAAACACTTTGAAGACGAGAACAGCACTCATTTCAATTTAATGTACTTTTAAAATCGTAAGAAGTTGAAAGTGAAATTGTTTCTTTATGTGTTATACGGCAGGCAAACAGGCATGCGTGCCACCTGATGGAAAGTGGTCACCGCCGCCTATGGACATCAGCAACACCAGGGGAGTCACCAATGCTTTGCCCGCCTCTGAAGTGACCTCTAATATACCTCTTGAACGATCCCATGTCATAGTCCAAAGGAAACACTGTGGCTGTATTGTTAAAAGTAAATGGTAGTTAAAAGTAAAATCGTGAAAGAAGATTTAAGCAATATCCCCTAGACCTAAAAGGATGAAATCCTTCGTTTGAGTCTGGATATGATATAGTATTAGTATGTATTGTAATTTTTAATTATTTATTCCTATTCATTGATATGTATGAAAGCAGTATCTCTTTTTTATGTTTTAACTGTATTTTGTATATTGCCAACAATATTATTATTCTTTCACCAGTCTCCATGAAAATGGTTGCCTGGAAGAGATCGCTGTTAGCGATAAGGTCGCCTTTGTACCTATATTGTATTAAATTTTATTTATAAAATCTCAATCTTTATATTTATAAATATAAATAAAATAAAAAAATAATGACTCCAAAATCTTTTTGCTCCAATTTCTATTTGAGTAAGACTTCTAATTTCAAATTAATATTGCAAACATTTTGTTTGTGTAGACTTGATTTAAAATTCAAATATTTAGCTTTATAGCTGAACAGAAGTGCAAAACTTTAAATATGGTATGTCCTAGGTATTCTGGCATTTTGCCATACTTCTGACGTAAAAGAGTAAAAATCCTTATAAACTTTCGCATTCATATGAGTAGTAATTCTTATAACCTTGGTTCCTTATTCGACAGATTCTAAAAATATAGGTCATCATCATCATTCTAGCGTTATAACTCAGTTTCGCTCGCACGCGACACGCGATGGCCCGGGGTCCGCCTTACCTAATAGGATGTAGGTATTATACATAAACCCCAGTACCGCATCTGCGTCCGGACGATATTCTGCATCGAAATTGTTGGCATAAAATAGCCGGTCACTATTGCCGTTGTGATTGGCCGTGTGTGCCGAGCCAATAGTCGGCCATAATTTGGCTTTTGGCCTTCGATGTCCCTGCCCGAGCAGGGGCAGACGGCGGCAAATATTTGAGTTACTTTATAGTGAGAGATTTATTTAATAATGTGACTGTTGTTCACGACTGAGGTGGGGTCAACGTCTGTGTTAGGTATAGAATTTCGATAAGGATTTTGTACTTAGTCTTAAAGTGATAGAGGGGATTGAAGGATCGATGAATGGAAATTGGAGGTATTATCTGATTGCAGGACAAATATGTTGTTTCGTTTATATTAAGGTCCTGTTTGTTTTGTAAGAACGCTATTAAATATTTTATTTAATCACTAGTGGACCCGGCGCGACTTCGTTCGCGTAGCGTTCTAACCTTACACCTGCCCTACACCTACCGTACACCTACCCTACACCTACCCTACACCTACCCTACACCTACCCTACACCTACCTTACACCTACCCTACATCTACCCTACACCTACCCTACACCTACCTTACACTTACCCTACACCTACCCTACACCTACCCTACACCTACCCTACACCTACCCTACACCTACCCTACACCTACCCTACACCTACCCTACACCTACCCTACACCTACCCTACACCTACCCTACACCTACCCTACACCTACCCTACACCTACCCTACACCTACCCTACACCTACCCTACACCTACCCTACACCTACCCTACACCTACCCTACACCTACCCTACACCTACCCTACACCTACCCTACACCTACCCTACACCTACCCTACACCTACCCTACACCTACCCTACACCTACCCTACACCTACCCTACACCTACCCTACACCTACCCTACACCTACCCTACACCTACCCTACACCTACCCTACACCTACCCTACACCTACCCTACACCTACCCTACACCTACCCTACACCTACCCTACACCTACCCTACACCTACCCTACACCTACCCTACACCTACCCTACACCTACCCTACACCTACCCTACACCTACCCTACACCTACCCTACACCTACCCTACACCTACCCTACACCTACCCTACACCTACCCTACACCTACCCTACACCTACCCTACACCTACCCTACACCTACCCTACACCTTAGGTGTGAATCTAAACCATTCCCAGATCCCCTTGAACACACACAAAAAATTTCATCAAAATCGGTCCAGTCGTTTGAGAGTAGTTCAGTGACATACACACTCACAGAAGAATTATATATATAAAGATAAGCTACGTGCCGTAATAAAGGAACAATATAATTATGTAAAGAAAGGAAATAAGGAATTTTATCACATCGTAAATCAATATCGTTACATGTGTACATACAAAAAAAAATTCCACAACCGCGTACGCTCAAATCACAAGACGTGCCCTTTACCGTTAGAACCTTGTCGAAGTAAATCAAACTACATTTCGATTTAATTTGACCAGGTTCCGGCCCATTCGGATTGCGCGGGGATATAGGTACCTTGTATAGAATGGTCATCTTGGCGTGAATGTAACGATTATGCTCTCGCGCTGAAGGCCCGGAGTTCGCCTTGATCATAATCCAGTATTTGGCAGATATTTCCAACCCGGTACCTCGGGTTACGACTCGGACCCCTTAACCATAAACCACGGACGCTCCTACATAGACTGTCTGAAATTACTAAATACTGTCTCAACAACTGTATCTGTTTTATTTATGGTTTACGCAAATACGACCATATTTTATCCTTTCGTGAGAAGCTGAAATGGCTTCCTATACGGCACCGCCGTAACTTGCGCGTTCTTTCTCGTCTTTTGTCCATACTGAAGGATCCAGTTGTACCGGAGTACTTGAAACGTAAATTTCAATTCCTCTGCGATACTCATAAGCGCAATCTTCGCTCTTCTGATACGCTCTGTCTAAATCTTCCACTTCACCGCACTGGTTTTCTCGCCGGTCGATATCAGACGAAGCTCCAACAAACTTTCCTTCAAAAAGCTGTTCGAGCATTTTCTAAATTCTTTGTAATACCCGACTTTAACTTATTTATTTTTTCACCTGTTACTTTTGCGAGTGTTCTCAGTAGGTAGGCACTTGATTGACGTTTATATTCAAGTGCATTCTGCTTTATTGTTCTTGTTGGTTTTTAGTATTTTATAAATATTTTGAGTTTCGGTATGTGAATTGTAAATGTAATTGTAGTGGGTAAAATTGTATTTGTATTTAAGTATGTAAGTGTAATGTTGTTGTAAATTTTTAAGCACCGCAATTTTTATTACCAGTTTTCGGGGTAGACAGGTAGATAAAGGTCCACCGTTGTACTATTATGTGCATAAAAATAAAATAAATAAATTATATACCCACAGATCTACCGAAATAAAGCCAAAATTAACGCATCCACAGAAGAGACTAACTAGAAACTAAGGTCGCAAGCAAACTGAAGAACTTGCCACTCCACTTAGACTGATCACTTGCCGCAGCGACACGATGACGCGGTACGCGCTGTTTGCTTTCCCAGTCAGTACTGGGAGCCAGCTCAAACATGGACAGGGCAGGATTTAGGTAGGGATTAAACGTTTTACAAGTGAGATAAAAATTATAGGTAAGAATTATAAAACAATTATTTAGATGCAAGCAAAATATTTACAGAACCATAACAAATAAACGAATACTAACACTAAAACTGAAACATTAAATAGTATTGTGTTTCTGCCGGTGATTAAGGTCTCTAGTGCTCTATGGGGTGGGGACTTCAGGAACCGTGTCTTTGGCAGTGGAGGGGCATTTGGCTTATGCTGCCACAGCAACGTGTTATAGAGGTGGGCAACGCCTTGGCGATACTCTTAGTGTTGCTAATGTCTATATACTCGTACAGTGGTGACCACTTTTCATCAGGTGGCCCGCTTGCCTGTTTGCCTACCGTATGACAAAAAAGAAAAATATAAGTAATATTAGAAAACGCACAGATGCAACAAAAATACTTATATCAATCACAACTAAATAATAACAAATATCTCAGAGACCATACACTGAAGTTATCAATATCACAGGGAACCAGTGACCCCAGACACAATTTTTTGCCAAATAGGATTATCAGTGCATGGAATAAACTACCTGAATTAGTGATCAGTGCTCCATCAGTAAACAGTTTTCAAAATAGACGGATAGACATTACAAGAACTAAATTCGTGATGTACACTCATCAGCTTACAGGTGCTAGTGTATAATAAACAATTAAAGTCTGCAGCTACATCACACAATAAACGATGAATTGTTCGGAGATTAAAGAGACATCTTGATGTATTTACACATAAATATTAACAGATACCAACAGTATCCTCTAAATAAGCCCCTGCGCGTGTCTTAGTGCAACCGAAGAGACAAACATAGAGTTTTTGCTAACGAAGCTAGTTGGCTGCCGCCTCGGCGGCGGTTGTACAATTTTTGGTGCCGTGACCAGGATCGACGTGACTAGAGAACGAAACGCAAACTGTCAGAATGCTTCTTACTTGTAAAACGTTGCGCATGCCAAAAAGTTTTGCGAGGCACGTTCATTTAATTGTAGTCTTCTAAATTATGACTTTTGGAAGGAAATAAGTTTACAGTGAGTTATTATGAAGTAAATCATACGAAATGCATCCACTTCTGGAATCTTGAATCTCTAAATACATTGATTTTGTAACACATTTTAGAAGTAGAAGAAAACAAATGAACCAGTCTAAAACCAGAATGATGGAACTTGGGCAAAGTAAATCGAATGACCAGAGACAACAGTGCCTCATTTTATATGTACTATGCTTTGTCTAATATAGGATGATAATTTTGACAACTAATTATTCTTGGTCCTTAGCGCACGCCTTTAAAGTTCAATTTTTTTTTGTAATATGTACTACGGATAATATCGTATTTCATAGACAGGTACCGCCCCTTTAGTGAATTGCCACGAATAACAAATGACAAAAGACAATCGAAAATCGATATTCTAAGAAAATAATCGAACATTTTACATGAATGAAAATTAACATTTAGGTAATTATATTATTTTAAGGAACTAAACTCTCATTACTTGATTGGATTTCACTCTAAGAGACCTTTTACAACAACGATTTCGACTCGCGCGTATTGTACGGAATAGGCTGACTGACCGAATAAAAAATACAAAATTGGGATTTGTAATTGACGAATCCCAATTATTACTGTTCAGAAATTTATATTTTAGGTATTACGTTACAACAATTTTGTACGCTTTTACAATGTTATATCTGGCGCCTTGGCGAGATTGATGACTGACGTCTATTTCAGTGGCACATATCGGTTGCCAAAACTGGAACTAAGTGTTGCCATATTGAAATGTTATGTCATTGCCAACAACAGCGTTGCTGTCACCGGGTCAAATAAATTTGTGGCACAAGAGACTGTGCTATTTTATTTAATATGTTAACGGTGAGAGTTATTTGTTCGGTAAAGCATATCTTTATACTTATATATCCATGGTACTAATGGTTTTATTCATAAAACGTTATGTGAGGTTTATAGAAGGTTTTAAATATTGTTATTGAAAGACATTATTTAAAAACGCATGTTAGCGCTAAAACGCTCAATACTGGCTTAATAACTTATAGAAGGCTGATCCCTTCTATAAACCACTGATATACCTATATTTGTGACAAACATGGCCGCCGTCACACGAACAGCTGATTTCACTCGTTTAGTGATTGATTGAAGAGGAGAGATAAAGGGGATGCATCCATGCAGCCATGACTGCTATCATTTTCCTTAGGACCCTGTTTTGACAGCAAACAGCACATTACTATTTTTTAGACTAGGCTACATGCAATTTAACGTTTTTAGCTATGAATTCATCAGAGCGACAGTGAATAACTTAATGCATTAAGCACGTATTAAACAAAAAATAAAACATTTTTAAACTTTGCGTTCTCGAACTTACCCAAAACATACTTTCGAAATTCGACTAACTTTCTTTTAAGCAAAGTATAATTCGTTTCGATTGGACTCTATTACTTGTTCTCTCCCGAGAATTGCGTTTCAAAAGTTGGAACTTTTTTTGTTGGTATCTCATTTTCATTCCATTTAGATTTGAATTTTAAGTAACTCCAAAATGTTCTCTGCAGAATAAATATTGAATATTGTGACAAGGTATTTGGATAATGTCCTGAGAGAATGGCAGTATATATTTTAACCTATATCAAAGTAAAGAATCCACCAATTTAAATTCAATACACTTTCGAAGATGACTACTACACTATTAAGATATGGCAAAGTCGAGTCAAGATATAAATTTCAAAAATTCTTGATGTCATGTTATTTCATGTTTTATTAATTACATTTTTACTTTTTATTAATTACCCATCTCACCAAGCGCGGCGGTGGCCGAGTGGTTAAGGTATCCGACTCGAATACGAGAGGTACCGGGTCAGGTTCTCCTGGTAGCAGGGTCACGGTGGTCAGATGGCAGTCGCTCCACTGTAATTATCTGATCTGCCAAATCCTGGATCATGGTCAAGGCGGACCCGGGGCCCTCGGAGGCGAGAACACAACCAGGACATTAACACCAGACAGGCAATACTTTCGCCAAAGACTACCATCAGCTCAAATAGCCTAATTACTGTGGCCTCGAAGTGTCCTTATCATTATTGAAATATTCCCTTAACACACTCATTATTTACCTCCGTCTACGATATCTGTGTCTCAGGAAGATTGTTCAGGTTGTAGCGGCAGTCACACTGCGCCGTAAAACGTAGTCGAGTGGCGCAGGAGTCGAATTCACTTACACCCAGCCGCGGCCTGCAAACACTAGCCGGGAGTCGCGATGAGGTCAACGTGTTGGACACTGTGTGATCATAGTATAAAACAAAGTTGCTTCTCGCCGTCTGTCCCTATGTATCTACGAATGTACGCTTAGATCTTTTGAACAACGGAATAGATTTTAATGCGTTGTTCAACAATAGATAAAGTGATTCAAGATGAAGTTTTATAAGCAAGTAAAAAGAGCGTAGGTAGTAGTAGGATAAGGGTATTATGCCACGCGAACGAAATCGCACCGGGTCCATTAACAGTTTTATAAATCTGCCAGGGCCGTAGCAAATGGAACGATGTGGTTCCTGCCTACCCTATGGGAAAAAGGCGGAACGTTATGTTTATGTATGTATGTATAGAATGCTGGCGATTGGGCCTTATTATGGGCCTTTATTTCAGTAATTGAATGCAGCCAGACATTGAATACTAGTCGCTGGAATTTACCTAGGTGGTGGAACCCAATCAGATTGGTTATTTTGATTTATTAATCAATTAAATCAAAATTAAATTAAATATTTTATTTAATATTGTTATCTAAAATAAACTTATGGAACATTTAAAGTAACTGCAGCAAATAAAATAAATAAATAATTCAAATACATGTCAAAAAAATTATAAATTATTATTATTTATTGAAATTTTTTTTTTATATCATACAAGACATGCATTTGACCACCATTTCACCTGTTCCGGTGACGATCCGGCCGAAGATGGAGCCCATCTTGGAACATTTACCTCATTTCCCCTAGGTCACACCTGGCATTTTTATCTAAAATATAATCATTCTCTTTATATAATTTACATTATAATATGCTGCATTTTAATATCCTATAATTGCTGGCACAGCCGACTTAGTACAGTAGATTTGACTAACAAACATTTTTCAATAACAACTCAAATTACAACCTGAAAAGTGTCCAATCGCCAGACATCAACCCGAGCACCGCTTGCATAAAGCCATAGTTGTTTCATCCGACGGAATTTGCATAGGAATAGGTGATTACAGAGTTACACCATAGGCCAGGAGCCGACCGACTACAACTATGGCCAGGTGGAAAGACCGGCGCAAACTAGTTTTAAAACTAACCCGGGCGTACTCCGATCCGGTTATTTCTGGAACGACCGCGCTGATGAAATCGGCACTTTTCTTTCTGTAATGCTGTGGTTAAATGAGGTTTTCTTATATGCATGTCGGAGGTAGGTGTATGCTGTGAGATTCACTGGCGCAAAACGTCTGCAAATTGAAAATGAAATTAAAACAGAACACAGTCAATGCATTGTCCTTCTACAATTATGTACTTCTTTTTTGGTGTAAAATGACAAGTCTACTTTGAATTGTATAATAACTTCGCTAAATACCTACATACAAAAGACCCCCAGACACAAAAGTAGGATATTAAGGGATCTTTCAGATAGAGAGCGGTCACGGGAGGCGTTCTTCGTTCACGTTCTGTGTTCGAATCGATGACCGACGCGGTCTAACCGCCTGCTGTATGGGTATATAAACATCTCAGAGTCGTAAACACCAAACAATTATAAAACGTTTTTCACGGCTCTTTCACCCTAATAAAATTTTACAGTCGTTGGTTACGACATTTCCAATAGTTTCCTACTGTTTTAGGTGTAATTATAATATAGTAGGCGAAACTACTATATTTTATTTGCAAAGTCGCTTATCAGTATAACTTACCTAACGTAAAACGGAATGCGTCCTGAATTTTTATTGTAACAACTTCAATTCAGATATTAATAAGTAGAATTAGTATTAGTAAGTAAATTTAGAATTAGATTGTAATAATAATTATAAAGTGTTCCTCAAAAGTACTCATCACCTAAGAAAAAAAATATATTTTATTAAGAATACTATATACCTATTTTATAATTAGTTCCCTATATTTTTATGGCCACTGAATCCGATAATACTATAAATATTTGATCTTAAAAAGGTTAGCAACTCTATATTGATTCTTTTTTTACCTATAGTTGAATGCTAACCTATGCTCTTATTCTGAGGGAAAATGGTAAGGGAAAACATCGTGATGAAACCTGCACATTCAGGCGACTGAATGTGTAACCATGATCCAATCTGGTCAGCTGCCTCTGGTGGCAGGGTCACGGAGATCCGATGGCAGTCGTTCCACTGTAATTGAAGCTACCAAATCCTGGATCAAGGTCCAGGCGGACCCAGTCCCTCGTACTCTAGAGCAGAACCGGGACATTAACGCCAATATAATTATTTTTATTACCTATTTAAACGTACGTCCCGCCTGCTGATAAGCACCTAAAGCAACATAAGGCGGTGTGGTACTGGTGAATTGTGGCAGTGGCATTGGAAACCGAGAGCGTTAAGGGAGAGGGAAACCTATATAAAATTAAGTCAACAAGTTCGCCGAAAAATTATTCATAGAAAAAGATCGGCTGCGAAGAAGGCGCGGAGATATAGGGCTGTCTTTGGATCTTTTTTTACGAATAGCATACGATGATGCAAGTAGGTGCGTGAGTAAGTTAAGTAAATAAATAATAACTTTATTACCAGAAAAGCTATTACGAAAATATGATTTAGGTAACAATTTTATTCATATTTTGTATCCCTGTTTCTCAAATTAGGAACAGTCCTATATCGTGGGAATCGAAGTTATCCTCTTTATTTAATTTTGTTATAACCTTTATTGGACACACGTTGCTATAAAATTCGTCACGAACATTGTTACAAAGGCGAACTTATCTCTCTACTACCTTTTGCCATGGACTATGTCCGCGTCGGAATAGTTTTTAGGGAAATTTCACTTTTTCCCGAGTGTCCATTTTAAATGACCTCCCTAATGTATGAAAGCTGGTACTACGGAGAGGTCAAGCTGTATCTCTTGTCCTACCCAACCGAATTATATGAATCATGGCTTAGATTTTAAGGTGGACCCCAAACTACCAAATTTTGGAAATCATATCATAATCCTTTCTGCTGTTTTTGCGTGATCCGCGATCAAACATACAAACAGTCAGACAAAAATTCCTAAAAAAATAGTTATTTCCTAGAATTTTACCCCGATTATTTTATCTGAAACTTATGTATGCTAGTTTGTAATTTGTTTTAATTATCTACGGAATCCACTTAAAGGTATTCCGGCTCATAACCTAAGTACATCACTACTCTACTCTACAAAAACAAAAATTTTAATGTTACAAAATACAATATTTAAAAAGTCATACAATTCATTTAATACAACTAAAACCTCTAAAACACTAGGAACTCCACCGCGCCAACCCTGCCACAGGTGGGAAAGAAAGGGAAAAACTTGGATAACTGCCTTCATGAATTGGAAATGCAATTTGGCGTGCGGCAATTGTTTCGGGTGCGGTGCGATGCGCGTGTGGACACCGCCTTGGGGCGTGAATCATTGCGGCCGCGGCCTTAGGCTCCGTAGCGTCGTAGCTATTGAGCTACGGCGCTACAGAAGCGTAGACATATGACTATGTTTTCGAGGAAAAGATCTAGAGTCTCTATAGGTTAAAAAATGGGCAGCAGCGTTTTCCATTTTTATATCTACAACACTGCGAACTCCAACCCATCTGCAAAGCATGAAGATTATGGCAATAAAATCCCCTTTAGCGGGAGAGGCCCTATGGCGTGCAGTAGAAAATGAATGAATGAAAATGAATGAAAATTCATTCATTGTCTAAATGATTTGAGCTATACCTAACAAAAAAGCATTGCACTAATTCCAACCTAATGAACTAACTCGCTAAGTCAATTTTAATTTTATGACACGGATTTTATGTCGCTTAATAAATGCTTGTAAGTTGAATGTAATCGGCATACTCTCACTTTGAGTTTATTGCGTGTTTTCAAATGCCATGTGCCCAGTCAAAGTCAAAGTCAAATAATTTTTATTCAATTTAGGTTTACAAAACTCTTATGAACGTCATAAAACACAAAATAATGTTTACAAATAACATTTAGAAAAATAGGGCTACGGGCCGTGGCAACATTGAGCCGGTGTGCCTTCCAAACATTATTAGTCCCAGAATTGGACTGACTGTCACTGTCTGTCACTGTCACCTTGACAGTTTGACTTACCGCCCGAATCAACGGTGCACGGTGCCGCGCCGCGTGCGTTGTTTTTGTGCACATATAACATAAATATTATACGAACACGAAAAAAACTATATATCAAAGGTGATAACTGTAAAACCTAATAATGAATGGCTAAATCACAACCATACGCATTTTCTAGTAGGTACACAGTGCATACCTGTGAATATGCAACAATTAAAGTAAACATAACCTAATTAACAGTGCATTCACATTTTAGCTCGTTTATGAGGAAATACATTAAGAGGAAATGAGTCTTGCAATGTATGAACATCTTTTACGTATGACTTGAAACTTCCGTAACAAATGATGGATAACATAATGGAATTTACGGTAAGGTAGTTTTCACGTTCTAAATTACATTACTATTACAATTATTATAAATACACGATTCAATGAATCAATTGATCTAATATTACAAATGTCAATAGTTTATTCTCTTAAACAATACAATAAATAATATAAAAATGATTAAATCGAAATTACCTATGATTAAATGTCAAGATACTAATATAATTATGAATGTCAACATGTAAAATTAGAATTAAATTAATGAAAAAATAATGCTCATTTCAGGTTCAGGTTCAAACTATACCCAGGGATTTTTACTTCATTAATCATTTATAATCATTTATTTTGTATGCTTTCTTCGGTAATACTTTCTTAATAAATGACTTAAACTCATTGAAAGGCAAACTCTGAACCTCCTCTGGTAACTTACTAAAGAAAGGAACACAGTGGCCAATGAAGCAGGATTTGACCTTGGACAGTCGGAAGCGCTCCACCGCCAGCCTGTTCCTGTGTCGAGTGTTATAACTGTGTTTGTCTGAGTTTTTGCAATAGGAATCAATGTTTTTGTAAGTGTGCATCAAATTATAATATATATACTGGGATGCCACAGTTAAAATACCTATATCTTTAAAAAGTTCTCTTAATGAGACTCGTGGACCCAAACTGTAAATGGACCTGATGGCCCGCTTTTGTAACACAAATATATCTTGAATCTCTGCTGCAGTACCCCACAACATTAGACCATAGGATATAATACTATGGAAGTAGCTAAAATACACAGTTCTGGCTATTTCAATATTTGTAAGGCTCTTTATTCTTTTTATGGCATAGATAGCGGAACTAAATCTTTTGCCCAACGCAGCCAACTGAGTCTTCCATTGTAATTTTCTGTTCAATGATATTCCTAGAAATAAAGTGGATTCAGAAAATTACAGTTTATTTTTGAAAAGAAAAAGGTTGATTTTACCAGTAACTACATTGGGCATCTGGAAAAGTACGCATTTAGTTTTATTTGGATTTAAGTATAAGTTATTGATTTGAAACCATTTGTGCAGGTCCTAAAATTGAGCCTTGCGGAACGCCCATAGCAACAGGACAGCCACCAGAGGTAGATTCATTAATTTTTACCTTTTGAGTTCTGTTGTTTAGGTATGACGTTAAGAGTGATACAGCATTACCAGTTATACCGTAATGCGTTAACTTTTTTAAAATTATACTGTGACTGACACAATCGAAGGCTTTGGAAAGGTCACAAAAAGCCCGATCGCTAATCACCCGAAATCATTAGCTTGAGCGTTCAAATTGCCCATATTCTGTTTTCTCTTACAAGAGAACCGTGATGGATTTCGGGATAAAAATTATTTAATGTTCGTAGTAGGAACTCAATTTATACTAAGTTTGAATGATGAATAATTCAGTAATTTCGGTGTGATTCTCGGCCAAGATTACAAAATTACAGTTTTAGCCTCAGTAACATTTTATAGAGTACCCTTCAATAAAAATTCCGATACCGGTCACCGTTTTATTATATGACGTCTATACGTCTATATAGATAGATTGACAATAAACAGCAGACGGATGATATCACGTATCATATTTTCACACTGCCGCGTCTCGTATCTATACGACCAATCATAAGGACATAACCATAAAACATTGTGCTGACAACAAAACAGAAATATAACAAAAAGTGCATTTATCCCTCACAGGAAGAAATACATAAAAATGTACGTGACGACGTATCTGTCTTAAAGATTGCACTTGAGTACAGTTGGCCTAATAGAACCGAGAATGGCACAATACAGAGATCTCGCAATGTGCGATTTGGTCTTTAACCTATTTAAAAGGTTTTACAACGTCTCAATTATCAAAATCAATTTCAAAATAACTTAGTCAGTTTTGTAAGTAAGTCCCTAAATTATTAGTCTTCTAAAAAGTTTGTCTTGGGAACGCATCCTTAGTGTTGCCATTTTGAGCACCTCCGAATAGATTTAACCGATTTATTTTCTACAGTGTGGAATGTACTTTATAAACGGCAACACCAGATACAAAAGTCAAGTTTGACCGTTTATTGTTTCCTGATAAACAATCGAGTATATTCAAGATTTTATTAATTATTTGCAGCAGTAAAACCATTGCAAGTATGTTAAAATATTACAGTTCATCGTCAAATATCAGTTAAAATATTTCTTAAGGTTTGTTTGCTTTATTTTTAACAGTAACTACAACAAACTAGACTACGGAAAATTGGGAGATAGGCCGTTGCCCTGCAGTGGGACAGCGTAGAGCAAAAACTATTTAAATAATAATAAATGTTGTTTATATTGGTCTCGTTCTACATGAGGCTTGACTGTACCTCGTCAACCCTCTACCAGCCGGGGCAGCAGTCTCGTCCGGACGTTATTTGGTCATACGGCGCTGCGATAAGTCCGTAAAGTGTGCGCTTTACTCGTCCACACTGCCCCTTGTTGTCTACAAGCGCATGGTAGTGGAAGTGCCAAGTTGGGAAAAATAATCACTTATTCATTTATTTAATACTTTATGCACAAATAGTACAAAGTTACAAAGTAGTACTTATATTTTTTTCAAGTAAGTACGTATGGAGGAGGTTTTTTCTTCTTAGTCAGGTAGAGTACCTAATAAAGAAAATGATCATAGTCATAACAATCGATTTTCTATCGGCATAAGATAATTATACTTCTACCTAAGTTTAAATTGCTTGAAAATTAAAACTTACCCGAAACACATAAACCTCCACCACTCTACTAAAAAAAATTGTGTAGGTAGCCACTTAAAAACGTGAAAAAAACGTAAAATTGTGAAAATCAGCGCTGCAGCATTTGTTGTAGCTAATGCTGAGCTGGGATATTTTTTCGGCATCGCATTAGTCCATCATTTGTTGTGTTTGTGTGTTCGTACCTACTTTATTTTTGTTTAGTATTGAAGTGTTCTAAAATTTTCATATTATGTAAACGCTTATGGATTTTTGTGATGTCAAAATAAATCATGTCTATGTCTATATTATATAGGGACATCTATAATACACATATGGTCTAAAAATATACTACGAAGACTCACAAGCAACCGAGAACTTGGCGCTATCATACGCCCACCGTATCCTTCTGGGAGTACAGCTTGATAATCACGGGTCCAAGCGTCGATACTACAAATCAAATCAAATCAAATCAAATCAAAATTTCTTTATTGATTAGGACATTAAATATCTCTTTCAATCGTCAAAAAAGGAGGGGGGTAGGAAAGTAGGAAGGAAACACACAGTGACACGCTGACCGCCCTATGTCTCTAGATAAACGATAAAATACACTCACTAATATTGCTGTCTGCACAGCAACGAAGCAAATTGTCCTGCGAAATGTTCTTGTTGGAACGATTTTCACTTTCTTGTCGCGATGAGGGATGCGAATGGAAAATGAATTTGTTTTGGTATTTCTACAGGAATTCATACCTTTGGGGGAATAGCCTAAGCTATGCTATATGTTGGCCGTGTGGTGTCCGGCAGAGTGGAATAACATCAACCCCTTACACTCGTGGGTGTCGTGGCGACTAATGTTTTCGAGGCAAAAGATCTAAGAGCCTCCGTAGACTGGAAAATGGGCAGCAGCATTTTCCATTGTTATATTATAACACTGCGATCTCCAACCCGCCTGCCAAGCGTGGAGATTATGGCAATAACCTCCCTTTTTGTGGGAGAGGCCCTACGTCCTGCAGTGGACTGTTATGGGCTGTGATGATGATGATGATGCTATATGTTGACGGCATAGCTAAAACTTGAATAGCTCCCATCCGCCCCGATGGATTTGCCCCATTATTGAGGCAGATGGGAAAATACTACCCCGGAGAGCGGTTATTGAATACAGAAAACCGCATCCAATACGGTCCATCCGTTCGGGAGGGACGATGCCAAAGGACAGATACACAAAGCCACAGAAACACACGTCAAACTTACAACAGCGCTCTTTTTTCGTCAGGGGCTAAA
The DNA here is from genome assembly GCA_905147135.1 of Blastobasis lacticolella. Classification (NCBI taxonomy): domain Eukaryota; kingdom Metazoa; phylum Arthropoda; class Insecta; order Lepidoptera; family Blastobasidae; genus Blastobasis; species Blastobasis lacticolella. The sequence goes on from LR990050.1 coordinate 19,829,756, forward strand.
AATACCGGAGTGAAACAATCGAACCCGGGATCTCTCGCTTACGAGTCGGACTCCTTAAACACTATTCCGCCGATGCTCCTACGTCACCTGTCAGCTGTATTGAAATTAATATTAACCGTAGTACTGCTGTCGGTTGTGCCACGAATAATGTTTGATTGGCAAGCGGGCCACCTGAAAGAAAGTGGTCACCGCCGCCTATAGACATCAGCAACACTAAGGGCACGACCATTGCGTACCTACATATACGTAACAATCATCAAATTGTAAACAAAATTGTGTCAGCCAGAACTTTTAACATAGGCAGGTATGGGTAGGTCTCGCCTTGAACGAGTCCAGCTACTAATATCAAGAGACAAGTCCACTCATAATGGCCAGCTATATCCTAAGCTACATCCATAATATTAAAGACATAGACCTGGATCGCTTTCAAACTCCTTGGAGATTACAGGCGGCTGCGGCTGATAGATAAAGCCTGCGATGCTTGGCGGTACACTCGCGGACAGCAATATGGTAACAGTACTTCATTATTTCGGGAGTGTGGTGTACGGTAGAGAAGCGTAAAGCACCGATATCTTTGTCTGTAATATGTCGCCCAACGCGACCACTCAAGAGTTATCTACTCGTGACCATGATACATGCAAGTGCCTCAAAAGTGAGTAATCTCCTCGTGACCATGCACGATGCATGCAAATGCGTCGAAATATCGAGGTAAAAATAATATTAACCGTAGGAACAAACGCGATAATACATGATTACCTTAGCCTTTGAACAAATAACGAAAACCTGTGTAGTTTCAACTGCAGGTGCAGTGTCAGGTGCCAGTGTCATTGTGTGTAGGAGAGTCGAAATTGAAATTAAACAAAGTAGCAAAACAAAGTCTTTCCAAAAAGCTGCTTGGCACGAGAGAGGTATGGGTTTAATTTTTGTAAGCAGGTACGAAACAAAAAAAACTTAAAAGAAAAATTAATCAGACTCCGAAAAAACATACATGCAACTTACAATACACCATTACGAAACAATAAAATTCTTCATTTTAAAGACTTGTTACGGGTTTCCTACCGCGATACTTAACATTAACAACATTATGTAATAAAATTCCATGTCCCCAATTGCATATTTCCGTGTCCGCCGCTGTACAGTTGCCCCAACGTGTGGCCGTTGCGCCGAGTCAATCCTGTTTTTAATTAAAGTTCAAGTTGCCGTGAAAAAACTTCCGCGATGCAAATGAGGCTGTACCTAAGTACACCGAGGCACGCCCGGAGCGGGTCCTAGAAGAACAACCTATCGCAATGGTTCTCAAACTACGAGTATTCCTACTATCCCTACCATCTCTACCAGGAGGAGTGGCGGTCAAATAGACTCTGTATAAAAAGTGAAGCGATTTTGGAAATTATTAGATTGATCTAAATCAACAAGTATTCTGCCAAATCGACAAAGGTATGACTTGTGAGGTTGTGACACCTTACGAAATATCGAACTATTAGGAATCTATCAAATTATCTAACGTGTAAAATATTAATAAATAAAATAAATAATCGTGGACATATTCACACGGTGCCATCTAGCCCCAAACTAAGCAAAGCTTGTGCTATGGGTGCTAGCTAAGTGGTATACTACTTATATACCTTTTTAAATACATACTTATTATACATTGAACATCCAGACCCGTAACAGAAATATAATTCATCATTTAAATTTCTGCCCGGCTGGGAACCGAACCTCTTGCGTGGCTGACTGGCATGTTGACCACTGAACCACTCAGATCGACAGATGTGTGTTGTGAGTCGCAATTCCTACGTGATTTCGAAACCATACAAATCTATATCTATACATAGTATATTAAAGTCGCTTTCCGCATCTGTCTGTCTAAACTACGCAACGGATTTAGATGTGGTTTTCACCATTAGTTATAGAATTTAAATAAATAAATAAATAGTAAAGAAAATCCCTAGAAAACCCGTGCAAAGCCGGGGCGTGTCGTTAGTAAAAAATAAATCGATCTGCAACAGTTCCTTTCATCGATTCAAACATTTAATCGAAAAACAAAATTATATGAGTCGCGGTACCTGCACAGTTGAAGAACCACTGACCTATCGGGTTTTTAAATCGAGCCGTAATCCAGTTACACGCTTGGCCGTCCACCTTGAGATGGGTCCGGGATGGGTAACCAAGGGACTCTTTCTAATGGGAAATTAAGCAGGCCAGTAGTTGAGGCGAATCGTTTAAAACTGTCGTTTGGATTTTAATTGTACGTATTCGTTGCCATAGATGGTGTATGAGTCTGCTGTGAGTTCTTTGTACCTCGAGTCGTTGATGCAGACTCGAACTCAAAAATATATATTTATCTACACTTTCTTCGTTTAAGGATACACTTTTTTCACGCCAGACCTATAGATTTTTTAAAAATTTCTTCATGAAACAGCATTTCTTATACTATTTTCATTACAGCTGTAACATAAAATAACTTTTTAATAATTATGCGACACTTTTAATTTATTTTATATCATCGGGCGCCGGGATGTCTTTCCAAATTCAAAATTCAAATTTTCCTATATATATGTGTGTTTCGAATTATAATCCCGTTGAGAATATTATAGGTACGAAATTTTAACATGAAAATATGAGTGTTAATAAATTAGAGTATGTATGCAACTGCATATAATTAGGTATTAAAATACTCGTGTCAAACTGTATGCCAGTTGCATAAACTACTGTTATTGTAATTGCATTATTTAATCTATTATCACACATCAAAAACTATGAGAAAACTAAGGTAGCGTTGTACGAGCTCATCCTTGTAGGAGGTAACGTATGTCGACCGGGCCAGTGCGGGTAACTTAAATAAGTAAACCTGGACATTTTCCGTAACTCAATGTCTTTAAGGTGTAGGTGGAGATCAGTGTTTTTTTACAACTTATATAATAAACTTCACCACTTAGATTATTATCAGAACAAAATCTCACATTTCGGAGAAAGTCATGTTGGGACGACCCCAGGCAATTTTCAGAACTTTCAGGTACTGTTTCCAACAATTGGTAGCGGTTATTTACACTTTAACTGATCGTCACGATACTGACAATAGGTATAAGGTATATAAGTTAAGTAGATATTCAAATGTTGTTTGTGCTAGAGCGCAAATGAGGTAATCGTATTTGCTTCCGGGAAACAAATCCTCCCGAATTTTGCCGATTTTTCCCAAACCAATTTCGGCGAATATGATAATATAGTATGTAGAAGCCTGCAGACAAACAACGAAGCGTTGCTCACCCCATCACACACACGCAATCGAGGTACCGGGGAGACGGAATTCATTTAGGAATCAATGCGCAGGCGGCCCAACTTAAAACGTCAAATGACTCGCAAGAGGACGGACTAGCAAGTCTTGAGTATAAATTGGCGTACGTGGATGAGTTCAATTTTTTAATATGCATTTGTTTTTTTAGTTATCGTTTCTCATAATAGATATGGATTATGTAACAATATATGTATCTATCCATGATCCAAGAAAACTTAAACTTCAAGACAGCTTATTCGGGGGTGGAGACCTGGTGACCTGCATAGGTCTCCCTAGTTCAGGCACCAGTCTCCACAAATATGTGTATAAAATTATAGGCTACCAACATAGAATATGTGCATGGTGAAATAAATTGTTTATTTATTAATATATTATTTAAATCAACCAACTTTTCAGTGAATTGACAATTTGTCGCCACCGTCGCATTAGAATGTGCAAAGACACCGTGGACACAGACAATTAATAATTTTGCCATTTCGCTGATAAGTTAGTTGCACTGTAACGGATGTTTAGGGTTAATAACCTTACCAAGAGAAAAATCGGATAACCCCCGACCAAGTTTACTTAAACTCATATATTTTTTAAACTACTGAACCGATTTCAATTAAACATAATTAACTATCTCGATTAAATTGGCTTTCAAATAGAGAATACCGCAGTCAAATCGTTTTTCTGTTCGAGAGCTACAATGCCACAGACAGACACATAAAACCACAGATACACACGAGGGGTGTTATAATATTGTTACGTCAAACTTATAAAACACCTATTTTTTCGTCGCGTGTTAAAAATCAGAACCTAACGTCAAACTACACCAAACCATGCTACCGCCACCACCATCTACTCCGCTATTGTAAAAAATACGCGAGCACCCGGGATAAACAGCCGAAAAACGCCTCGACCCATTCCCAGAAATTGGCCGGGCATTTGACGAAATTGAACAAGAGACATTCACAGTCGTAGAATTAATGCGTCACCCCACGACGTGTTGCTTGGAGCCCGGAACGGGAATACTCAAGTCGTATCTTGAGTCGTATGGACTATAAATGGTCTATTACCATGATATTAGTGTAAAACATTGGGAACGAGGACGCTGTTCGCTCCGCAATGAAGATTAGAATTGGAGATGGTTTGATGGCTTCAATTTCTTCAGTTTTTGATAGGATCTAGGACTTGGAAGCCAGTTTGGATAGTTGGATAAATATAAACTGATAGTGTAGCGAATGTTTTTAGATATAGGTAACTCCTTTAGCATCTCAGCTTGGTGCAAATTTTCTATTATTTAATTATTTCTTTTCAAATACATAGAACGATTTATTGTACGCAAGAATGTAGATACATAAAAGTTAGAAGATACAGATAGACACGATAGGCACTACTTATTTTGTTTTTGTGTTCTGTAGTTGGTCTAGTCAGGCATTTGACCGCCATCTCATTAGCGGGGCTATCTTCTAATTCAGTTGGAAACTGAATTTGGCATTATAAAATGCTACACTATGTCATCTACGTTGGCCACTGTCAATAGCGTCTACCAAATTGGAGTAGTGTAAGATTTTTTTTATGTCATATTCGGTAGTCCACTGAGATAGTCAATAGCTCTTCTGGTGGTATTTGACAACATGGCCAATTGAGCATAACTGTCACAGCGTATTTACTCTAGCCTTGAAGACGGCTAGATTTTAATAATCACGGTACACACTCGTATGCAACATGTTCAATTCCTAATCGTACGCATTAAAAATTCTTCTAAATTTCTGTATAATGAAATTTCTTTCAGCAGGCCTACAACCGTAGAGAGAACGTGATAATTTGACCCCATTAAGACGTGCACAACAATTAATGCATAGTATAAAAACATTATGGGTTTTTTTGTCTCATAATCCCTTTATTAATTGTTATATACAGTATTTATACACTTAAGACTAATTAAAAATGGTACACAAATAAAAAACAGACTCAAAATCGCTAAATAAAAAATATAAACCACAAAATCGCGTAGACAATATCGGCACTTACACCGTTCTCCATCATAACAACGCCCGTAATAAGAGTGCAAAATTAATCTCCAAAGCTTTTGTTACCCAAGAATAACATCTTCAACTATGACGAGGCACCTCAAATTACGAGTCACGAGTCGATAACCCTTCGCCGATAAAATCGCAGAGATTAATGGCTGGAGTGGAATATTTCGCAAGTTCGTCGAGGCCGCTGTCAAGGCACTTGTAGCGTCGGGAGGGTTGTCAGTGCCCAGTTGACGACTGACATGGTTAATGTAATGGTTTAGGAAATTACTACAGCGTTTCATCTTTGAAATACCATCATCAGTGGGTGTCGGGTGTTCCCAAAATAAGGAACATGGGAAACATATTTCTGACAATCAACAGGTGTAATACATACATACATACGTACATACATACATACATACATACATACATACATACATACATACATACATACATACATACATACATACATACATACATACATACATACATACATACATACATACATACATACATACATACATACAGACATACATACATACGTACATACATACATACATACATACATACATACATACATACATACATACATACATACATACGTACGTACGTACATACATACATACACATAAGAATGTTTTCAGTGGTCAGAGCCTTCTCATCGCGTACGTGCAAAATGTGGTATGAGCGTCCGCTTTCTCTCGAAGTATTTCCTTTGCACTATAACCTGAGGTTCTTCAAAAGGCCACTGGAACCTCAAAGGCCAGCACCACATCCGCTACTCTAGGTTGTAGATGTCCTGGAAGACGGTAGCCGCCTTCAATTTGTGTGTTCTACCGCTTGTACAACGGTGTTTGTTCTGAAGAACTGTTCGACATGCCTACAGCTACATTCTATCATCGCACCGCTCGCCATCGACAGAGAGTTCATCCTCACACCTTGAAGCCAAATTTGTGCGGTTCCAAAGGAACTTTTTCCCACGCACACTAAGGTTGTGGAATGAACTACCTGGAGAGGTTTTCCCTGGAGAGTACAACATGGAGTTCTTCGAGAAAGAGGTTAAAAGGTTTTTACGGGGTCCGCAACGCATGGGTGATGCCTCTGGTATTGCAAACGTACATAGGCTGCGGTGACTGCTTACCATCAGGCACGCCGCAAGCTTGTTTGCCACCTTAGTGGTATATAAAAAAAAGGTGGCCCGCTTGCCGGTTTGTCTGCCATATAACATAAAATACTATATATTTCTTTATTGTTTACATAAAACAGTTACATAAATAAATAAAAAAGAACCTACTCTCAAAAAGTCGTTAGCAGATCAAAATTAAACCCAAAGTGTAATTCTTGACAATATTTTTAAATGTCGTTCTTAAAAATTATGAAAGTTGAACAAAATATACCCGCAACCCTCCGCCCTCTCTCGGCATCGGATAATTTATGAATTTGTTAGTGGCACATCTAATTAATCTGGTAATTTAGGCGGGACTTTGACGGTTAGTAGTGGTTCACCTAATGAATGACGTCGAGATTATAATTTGACGTCTTGTGGTGTTATTTGACGACCTTCAGTTCAGTTGGTTACCACGGTCTGTCACGCAAGAGGTTCCCGGTTTCGATTCACGGCCGAGCAGAAACTGAAAGGATGAATTTTAATTTCTTTACCAGTCTGGATGTAGTATGTTTGTATTAAAAAAAATGTGTTATCTAACACTCATAACACAAGCTTTGCTTACTTTGGGGCTAGATGTAGCTGTGTGAATTTGTCCGCGTATTTATTACCGATATTAACAAAAATACTGAAACTACAAGATACGTTCCGATAATAAGTGTAATTTATTTATTATTATTTAACCATTTATTGTACACAAGATTGTTACAAAGTATATGACATAATATATCAGACGCAACAGGCCAACTTATTTCTATAAAGAAATTTCTTCCAGCAGGTCTACAGCAGAGAGATCGTGACAATTAAATGCAGTTAAGACGTGCACAATAGCAAATCAAAATAATGATGCTTAACTAATACTATACTTAAATAAATACATACCTGTATACCTACATATTCATTCATACATACAAATACATATACATACATATATTAGACAGATAGAGAAAGGTAGTAACTAGTGTAAATACTAACTAGGCTTTTATATTCTTTTTAGTAAAGTTGGATTTAAAAAATAAAGTTTGGTATTGTTGATTATAAGGCCTACGTACTTTTATAACTCATACGGGGCTTATCAAACAAGACAGTGCAATCAAACGGCATGGTAATAAAGCTGTATTCACATTCGTTATTTGTATGAGCGATTCACGTCGAGATAGTTGGAAAATTTTTCTGATTATCCTATGGGGATATGCTAATATAACGTGTTCACGTTACAAGTACGTAGGAGCCCGGGGTCCGATCTCTAATAGTACCTACGACGCTATCTTAACCAATAGAGTAGAATGACGTCACAACATGAAATTCGAATGTTTCTACATTAAAACTGAAATGATAAAAATGAATGAATGAATGGACTGAAATGTACGATTTTGAACGACATCAAGTTGGTTATACTCTAAGTTCATTGAAGTGGATTTTATGTTCCGTTCTACTAACATACTTTTCATACTTTTTTTTTATTTGATCTCGTTTTATAAATAAATTTAACATTGCAGAATATTTAGGAGGTACTCAAAATACCCGAAATGTACATTATACTAGCATTTTGTTCAATTTAAACTATTATATATTGTTTAAAAATCAATACGTGAAATTCGATCCGCGTTGGCATTCATTTCATTCATTCTGACCGATACTGAGTTATGCGGTACCGGTACATCTGTGACGTCATTCTACAGAATTGGATCAAGATGGCAGCGTACTATCGAAATTAGGCGATACGATAGCCGGCGCCTCGCGGACGCGTGCATTTCGTGTGTGCGCGGCCGGTCTACTTCCGTCATCTTCTGCCTGGTGAGCACTTTTAATGATCCCTTTATATTCTCATAGTTTTTTTATAAGAGATTAATTATTCAACGCTCGCAGAGTCCGAGAATGGGTTCGTAATTTGAGTCTAGTCAAACTTCAACTCCACAACGAGCACGCCATCCGTAAGGTGTGCTTTCTAATACCGTTGGTGAATCGAGGTTGACCAAGGTCTTCTGCTGGGGACCCAGAGACTGGTTGGAAAGTCTCATTGCGACGGCTTTTTTTATAACAAAAAGCCCTTACGATCTCCCGTAACCGAAGCCACCTTCCGTCTCCATTGTCAGATCTGCTGTTTCTGGAGGCATATGGCACCCCGTGATGGATAGTTTTTTTTATTACCTAGGGACGCAGACGGATGGACGTTCCACCTGAAAGTACCCACCGTCGTCCAGGACATCTGCAATCTAAGGGGAGCGGATACGGTACCGGCTTTTGAGGTACCTGTAGACATGCTTTTTGAGGTACCCCCTGTTATAGTGCAAAGGAAAGACTTCGGGAGGGAGCTCATTCCACAACTTGCTCGTGCCCGAAAAAAAATCTCACGATGCCCGTACGTTAGTTGGATGCCAGGCATCTAGATGGTGTGGTTGAAATCTATCTATAGTTAATCGTCTTTCAGTTTATTTTTCAGGTGGTAGGACTCTGTCAAGCCTGAGGAGTCCACCTGGGTGAGTATCACCGCCTTATCTATTTCTGCCGCCAAACAATAATGCTTACATTGTCGGTTTGAAGAATAAATTACATGCATAAGACATTTCATCATTGTCCTCACAGTGTCAACGCTCCTGCGGTTCTGCATGTTGTTACTTGCAACCAAAATGTATGAATTGTACATAACATGGGTGATAGTTACCGCTAACCATCAGGTGGGCTGTCTGCTCGTTTGTCACTGAATAGCATAAAAAATTGCTTGTATACTATAAATCCCAGTCTTTCTATATCACTATGGATCCACCCTTAGGCGCGTCTGATTACAATGGCAGCGCGACTCGGCTAATGTTTGCTGTTTGTCGACGGTGATTGTGTCTGAGAAGTTGCCCTTGCGAACGGTACTTTTCGTCTGCGTATGGGATGTGTGTGGAACTAGTTTGCGTAGTTGGTCTGTCATTGCTTGTCGCGTAGTATGCAACAAGACAATGCAAAGAATGTTTTGTGGCAATTTAAAACAATGAGAGGTTTTACAAGATTTGAAAAAAAAGAGTTTTTGTTATCGTCGATAGATGGCGCAATTCAGTGCTAATATGTCAAACATAATAACATAAGGTCCAATAATATTGAATGATTGACTGTTTGTATTTTTTTTATCAGACTAATTTTAACGGGGTGGTGGTGATTATTTAGCAACGTGGGCTAGCCATACTCAATTACGACGTGACTCGAGTGATATCTCCTCCTGTCTGACTCTTTGGATAAAATCTAGAGTACAGTACAGCGCCATCTAAGTATTCACAAGGAGATAAAAGTTATTTTTTCTTTAAAAGTCAAATTGTAAACCTCACATTATTTTAGACAAAGGTCAATAGTACAATAGTATCCTAACCGGACCAGCATGTATGACAATGTTGTTGAATGTGGAAAAAGCAAGAGAGATGTGTCAGGGCCGCAGCAAGTGGAACAAAGTGATCTCTGCTCACCCTTCGGGAAAAAGGTATGTATGTAAAACAGTCTCCGCTAAATGCATTATACCGCGTATCTTTGATACGTATTCGCGTATCTCTATCTTATGAATGTAGTTTTGTCCTCGCAAATGTAGAAAAACGTCGTATGGCGTCACTCCTGTGCATTACAATAGGTACAATACAATACACACACACACATACGTAAACGTTATTACTATGTTCATTTATCATTATTATTTTATCATTATTATTTTATCATTGTTATTATTATTTTATCCGTTTCATCACTGAACAAATCTATGGGTACTTTGCTGTTTGGTATTCTTAGCTTCACTAATCCCATTTGTAAATTGCAGTTTTGTAATTGGCAGTACCACTTTTATCTGTATCTGATTGTAAACAAATGTACATTGCTGTAAGACTGTGAAATAAATAAACAATAAAAATAAAATAAAAAAATATTTATTGCACACCAAAGGACATACATAAAGATAACATTTATATTAAAGCGCAGTACAAAGGGCGGTATTGTCACTAACGTGATCCCTTCCAGACAACCTTGGTATGGAAAGAAAATAAAGAATTGTGTGACTTAAAGAATAGTTACAAGCATGTGTTCATTTTTATTACATCCATCCAGCTCTAACTGTAATCGGTTCATAACCATCATCTTAGCATCCATCCCGGCTTGTGCCAGGGATCGCTTTCCTACTTTTCTTCCTCCACTTCGCCCCGTTTTCAGCATGTTCTTGTGCGTTACTAACTACCAAAGTAGCACACATATACGTAATTCGTTATGGAACGTACATAAACTAGCATATTTCGGCCTTTCCGAGCGTCGGCACTAAGAAGCCGCATTCCAGTCGGTCCAGAATTACTGCCGGCTTTTCTACTCGAAATATCATGGGAGTTGAGACGCTAGTCGCGGCTTTTCCGACCAATTACCGACGGCGACCGGGCTACAAGGCTACATGTTAACCTTCTGGATGTACACACTATGGTGAAGTATTTATTTACTATGGGAAACAAACAGCTTCAGATATTACATTTTGTTATCTGTGCTATACACAAGCCAATAAAGTAGTTCTAGTGTACACTTGTATGTATGTATTAAATTATTATTGATAGGTCATATTAACAGCTTCAGAAATAAATATTTGCAAAGAACACGCAAGAATGAGCTTACAGTTCGTTCGGTAGCTGTAGCTAACGGGATCATAGTATTTAAAATTAATTTTAGTTTCGTGATCATCATCAAAAATCATTTCTGTTGCCTTCTAACCTTAAAACCATCATACAACAATGGAAACGCAGTTACTTGGCGACAAGTCGATAATCCTAATTATAAATACGAAAGTTCGTAAGGGTGTAATGTTTAGTTGGAGTGTGCCACGGCAGGAACACGGTCAGTCGTTCCACTTTTTGAAAGCACCATCGTCCTGGACATCAGCAAACTAAGGGAGTGAACGTGGCGCCCGCATGGTAAGATAGATGTAGTCAAGCAGTTTGAAAAACCCCAAGTTATAAAGCCAAGAAAATAAGGAGATTGGGATGGAGAATTTTACATGTTTATGTTCGATGTTTAAGGGTCACGGAAGTCGAATGGCAGTCGAATGGCAGTCATTGCACTAAAATTACTGGATCATGGTCAAGGCGGACCCGGGCCCTCAAGCGCGAGAGCACAACCGGGTCATTAACGCCAAGATTATTATATTTTTTTACATATTCCATCGCCTGAATGTGCAGGTTTCCTCACAATGTTTTCCCTCAATGTTCTTACGTACATAACTCAGAAAAAGTAATTTTACAAAAGTTGATAAGTAGAAAATCACTATAATCCCCATATTTTCATTTGAAAGGTCCCTCTATGCGCACAAGTCTGCCCACTTGACGTGTGACCATGTACTCAGACTCGGTTACTCCTGCCTCTTTGAGTGCCGAAGGCATTCCAAAAATATTTTCTGAGAAGCAATTGAAGGCCAGCGTTTGTAAGTTACGTAGCTACAAATAGGGAGAGAGGTAGCTATCGTTATGATACAAAGATGTTAAGTACTGACGTAGAAAATTTTATAGTGTTGTTAAATATTTCTTCTAAAAAAAAAGAGCTTACTTTACACGCCAAACTCAGCTTCAAGCAAATGACTAAGATTGCAGGTCTCAGCTGGATGCGGAAAACACAAGACCGGCCCTTGTGGAGATCTCTGGGGGAGCCCTATTCCCAGCAGTGGGCGTCTTCCGGCTGATATGATGATGATGACTGACATACTGATTATGCAAATTGCACCTTGAAGTACACTTATCTACTATCGGTAATTCGACTTCATTTGTGTAAAATTAAAAAAACTTATTCATGTACTTAGGTATCATGGAGGTTTCATGTAACAAAAATGCATAACCGCAGTTACCTTGTCACTATGAGGACTAAGATGAAATGCCTCATGTCTGTAATTGCGCTAGCTAATAAGCTTATACTTCAAACCGGAACACAACAATGGTTGCATTAAGTTTCATGTAACAAAAACGCAGAACCGCAATCACGTTGTCTCTGTGAAGGCTAAAATGAAATGCTCCAAGCCTGTAATTGCGCTGGCTACCTTTCCTTCAAACCGGAACACAATGCAAACATTGTAGCTTTGCGACAGAGATAGGTAACTAACATAATTTGCGCTTACGCATGGCTAAATTCAGAAGCAAAAACCGTGAGAGCAGATCAAAGCGAAATATATTGCTCACAGAATAAGGTAATTTTTGTATCACTTATATTATAACCCGCGGAGGGGATTTTGCGCAGGTAATCGTATACAGCGCACGTCGAACCACGTGACCCGCCAAGTCTCTTCTTATTTGACACTAGTTATACCTACGTTTACCATCACTCCGCTTTTCAAAAGGCGTGATACAAAAAATTTACCTTATTTTATAAACAACATTACTTTTTTTTTTTTTTATTATTACTTTACTCGACATTTGACCGCCACCTCACCTGGTGGTAAGTGACGATGCGGTCGATGATGGAGACATGCCTGTCTAGGAACAGCCTATTCACTCTAGCCTTGAAGGCATCCAGATTATATTGATCAGGGAACACACTCGCAGGCAACGCATTCCATTCCTTAGCCCTACGCATTATAAAAGTCGAGTCAAAGCGGCTCGTGCGTATAGTTGGAAGATCCACGACATATGGATGAAGCGCTCGCCCAGATCGCGTTTCCCGATGGCGAGACTTTGATTTGCTCAAACGATTTTTGCTTCTGAATTTAGTCAAATGTAATAAGCGCATAAGATCAAATGCTTCGTGCCTGTAATTACGCTGGCCACCTTATCCTTCAAACCGGGACATAACAATGGAAACATTATTGCTTATCTCAGATATACATAACTAACCCTAAGATAGAAACATAACTAACATACAACACTTCCCCGCAATCGGCAATCCCTGCAAAAACTAAACGTGACAGCTCCCTTACGGCCGCCGCGCCGGGACATTATAATCTGTGGCGCAACACACCAAACATCCGCCATTTGCATATTATTCGTTTATTACTCGGCGAACATTCCTCATATGGTAATTCAGAGTGAGACGTGGCCCCTGAGGGCTGTTAGGTCGAGGCCCTAAATATCGGGGTCTCGGGTTCGCAGTACCCCGCGTTAGACTTATTTAAATAGTACCTACAAGTCGAATGTAAGATTGAGATGGTATAAATGGCGGCGCTTCCTACGCAACGCTTATGGAAATCAGTCAAAATTACATTTCTAAAATTGGTTTTCTTGAAGTCAACTTGTGCTTGAGGCGATGTATTTTTTCTTATATAGGTTAGGTTACCACCATCTCACCTGGTGGTAGTGAATGAGATGGAGCAAAGCCGCTTTATGCGCTTATTGCACATTCCTAAATTCAGTGACTGAATTCAGAAACAAAAAGCGTGAAAGCAAATCAAAGTGGAATGTATTGCTCATAGAATAAGGTCCATTTTTGTATCTCGGATTTTTGAAAAGCGGAACGACGCGTGACTTAATATAAGGCCCAAGAAGTGATGGATTGATTTCGCTGAGTCGTATGCAAGAGCCAACGGCTATGTGAGGATGCTAACGACAGAGCGAAGTGAAGGAGGAACTCGAACTTTAGCTGGATGTTGATGTTTTAGGCGCTGTCCTAATTGGCAACGGTCGTGCGATAGAAGATCTCAAAACCGCCCGTCGCACGAGCATAGCGCCTACATACTTTTTATCTCGGAAAAAAGAGAGAGCCGATAGGGGTTAATTAAATCCCCACAATTTGTCCCAACAAGAGGGTTACGCCTAACAATCTTATTTTCTTTGTTAAATCCCAAAATATCGCTATATATAGGTATCGCTGGATCCCTCCAGCGACCAAGTGGAAAGGGACCTGCCGGAACTCCTGTCTGACTGTTGGCAGGAGGTAGCACAAGACAGAGCGAAATGAAGATTCTTAGTGTTCCGGAGGCCTAGACTCATCATAGTAAGTATGTAAGTAGACCCAAAATAAACGCCATAAGCAAACGCAACGCAAACATAAAACCACTACTAATTACACTAATAATTAAACGCGGGGTCCGCAATCCGGTCAAATGGGCCGTATATTAATCGAACGGTGTCGGTTACAGCCGCCATATTGGATTACAATTTAAAATAAAATAAACCGCCAATTTCCGAACGCACTGCGCCGTGACCGCCGAATTAGCGAAGCGAGTGCGTGCAGTGTAAAATATACTGTATTTCCATAAGCATATGACTGGCTTTAGAGAAAATATTTATTAACATTTAAATTACATATTCTCATTTACGTTATTGTCATTTTAAAGTGGTGAAGAAAGAGTCGGAAAGTAGATTCTGGCGGAAGCTGCGACTAACCGCTCGTAAGATGATTATGTATTATCATCGTCATTAATAACTCAAGACAAATAATGGTTTTGAGCCTTAGTGAAGTTTTGAAAACCTCGCACTATTCAAGTGGATTGGAGATGGCAGTGTTCGCATGTCCATGTTGTAATGTAATACCCTTGCTCTACGTTAAATTAATCATGTTCAGGGACAGACGAGTAGGACTCTGTCATGCCTGGAGGAGTCCTCTTATCAAAAGGATATTTTTCAAAAGCTTTGGTTTTCAACTCTTTTTCTTTATGCTAATCAGTGCCAAACGAGCAGACAGCCCACCTGGGGCCTTACCATGAACTCCTATAGCAGGACCTAAACAGAACTGCCCTGCTTAGAACGAGACAGCGCTATACCTGTCACATAAGCTTGTCTCGTTTAAACCGAAAGCAATTCTGTTTAGGTCCTGCTATAAGAGATCATGGTAATCCCTCTTTGGGTATGGTAAGCCCTCGATGGTACAACTAGTGTCAAATAAGAAGAGACTTGGCGGGTCACGTGGTTCGACTTGCGCTGTATACGATTACCTGCGCGAAATCCCCTCCACTGCCATTTGACAAGTCTCTTCTTTCATGACGCGGGTTATTAGCAATATAACAATAAAAATCTACTGTACGCCCACTGTTACACATAGGGCCTCCCCCAGGCCTTCCATACGATCGACTTTTTTATGCCTTTTGCATCCATCGATTTCTTTACAAAATCATTCGTCCATCTCGTGGAAGACGGCCACTCGAGAATCTTCCCGTCCCATCGGCCATCCATCGGGTAGCTAGTGGCTACCAACTGACACTTCAGTTTTGTGACTCCAAATTTATATCGGTGAGTTTAATTATTGAATTCAATTCAATTTATTTTATTTGTTGGGTATACACAGATAAAAATATGTTCCGTTAGATATAAGTTATTCTGCTACGCATATCTTCTTTTCTTTTTTTTCTTTTTCTTCATTTTTTTTGTACCGCTAAGGTGCAAATCTTACGGCCTGCCTCACGGTAAGCAGTCACCGCAGCCTATGGACGTTTGAAATACCAGGGGCACCCACGCGTTGCCGACCCCGTAAAAACCTTTTCACCCCATTCTTGAAGAATTCCATTTCCAACTTTCATTACTTATTGAAAATAGTTCAGTTCAATATTTTTTTTTTTTATATTTGCACCAATATTTTAACCCAACTCAAATCAAACGCCACACAAACAAGATATAGCAACATCAGCAATCCAAATTAAGATTTACTTAACTTGCTCCCAAATTAAGCATCCTCATCGAGGCATTAAAATAAATCTGCATTATTGGATTATGGATTACAATAAATTATTTCTTGGCAGCCGCCCGAGTTTGAAGACAACATGGAAATACACTTTCCAGAGCCTCAGAAGGCTCGTGTTGAATTTATCCGTCCAAAATCCCAATTATTACACATGAGCGTACCTTGGCGGAATTTGGGAAGCTACTCTTAATTAGCAGCTTAAAATTTAAATAATGAAACCGTCCCTCAGTTGCTTTTCATTGCTACAGCGGGGAACGCACGGGGCCGCAGCCAGGCTACGAAAAGTCGTATCTAGTCATAAATCATATCAGCTGCAGCTCAGAGGTCCACGGCCCACGAGACCACGACCACCCACAAATATAGAAACAAAAAATAATTTACTTTCGGCAGTAACAAAGTAAAATAATTTGGTAAAGCTAGAGTGCGCTCCAGCGCGTTTCATACAAACGTTCATTCAAAGTTGCAGGGACTTTAAAATTTGTAAGGAAATCATAAATCCCGTGTAACTTTGAACGTTATATTTTAACGAAAATCGGTCAAACTACTAGCATCGATATTGGTTACTGGATCACGTCTCCAAAATTATATTGGCTTTTATCACAGAAAAAGGTTTTTTTTGTCATGGCTTTGATAGCGTAATATTCTCCTTTTAAGATTTGTTTTTTATCAATATTGCGCAACAACTAGTAAAATGCAATGTCTTTAGTACGTAACCGAAATGGCTGCGGCCCATTTCCTCGTGTATGGATGAGATAGGTACTCGTTTATAAATGGTTAATAGGTCGGTTTAGTAGTTATAAACCTTTATAAGTAACGAAATAAGTAGTTCTAATCTGTACTGCATTAGGTACCAACACTACACGATATAAATTGAATCTAATTTGTCCATCTAAAATTCCATTTATAGTATTTTTTTCTTTAGTTACAGTTCTTTCGTTCGTTCTTTAGTTAGAGTATCTATTGGATAGGATGGAATATGGGCCCTTAAAATTGAATGGTGTAATTACCGGTTCACACCTTTCTTTTCCACTCGACATTCTAATAAATTGTGGAATCGTGTTCCTTTACTTTTAATTAGAAATTAATCCCTAATGCCGGCCCTGGGTCCGGGTATTTCGTATAAAACCATTACACGGCTGGACGCGTGCGCTCGCAGCCGTGGGAAGGCCGCCACCAGAGCACCTAGTGACGGCCCTGGTTTCGCCTGTGATTTTCGGTTTTCAGGTGTTGTTAATGTCAGTTTAATATCCAACGATTGTAAGAAACAGACGATTATGTAAAAACTGAGGTCTGATTAGAAAGAATAAAGGGAGGCAGAGAATTGTGCGTTAGTACCTACTTACCTACCTATTTAAGAGTGCACGCTACTATTACTGTTATTTTATTAAATTACTTTTTTTTTTTTTTTCTCTGTATTGGCCATTCTGATGGACTCTTAATATTTTCTAGAACCGTAAAATTCCTAGAGGCTGGGACCTGGGGACCTAAGATACAGACGAACATCTAGTTTAGGCTCCAGTCTCACAATCTTGAATTGTAAACTGAGAATAGTAACCTATAACATTGTATGTGAGAAAATAAATATTTTATTTATTTATTTCCAACAAAAATGTTTCGTCTCTATAAACAAATTGTTAGATGGATTCAGGGGTAAAACCAATTGCCCGTAGTACTACCAGACTCATCTGTAGTATCACGAGTGATACAAATCTCTCGTGGTACTACCAGTAGTACAAGCGGTAGTACCACGGATAAGATTTGTGATTCCGCAACCGCAGAATCAGATCAAATATCTACAGTAAGTCATAATTAAGTTACCAAATGAAAGCTCAGCGGACCTTCGCGATTCGATTAGAATAATTCATAAATCATAATTTGATTAAGTATTCTGAATGTTTCAAAGTAGAATGAATATTCTTACGTCATATTGACTTATTACTTCGCTATTTTTTTATAGTACTAGTCCAGCATTTGACCGCCATCACACCTAGTGGTAATGCCGATACGGCCGCAGATGAAGCATGCTATTGCTGCAGTGACTGCTTACCATCAGGCAGGCCGTAAGCTTGTTTGCAAACCTTTGTGGTACAAGAAAGGCCTGTCTAAAAACAGCTTATTCGCTCCAACCTTGAAGCCTTCAAATTGAAGGCGTCTAGATCATCAGAGGCCTTACCATGAACACACAACAGGACCTAAACAGCTTACATCTCGGTCATGCCTTGCTTAGAACGAGACAAGATTATGTGACACGTATAGCGCTGTCTTGTTCTAAGCAGGGCAGTTCTCTTTAGGTCCTGTTATAAGAGCTCATGGTAAGCCCCCATACCAGTATCCTGATCAGGAAAAGCGACCGTATGCCACGGCAGTTTGAAGTAGAGAAACAACAATTTTTAATTACCCGGCCATCCTACGACACGGCTATCTGGCTGTCCGGCGATAAAATTAAAAAGCAATAAAAATGCTAACGAAGCAACTTCCGAACGGAAGTTGGTGATACTGTGCCCGTAAAATCTTCGCTCAACTTTGATAAGTACGAACCCTTTTTATGTGTACCTCCTTGCACCATCGGTTGGTTAATCGCAACGGATTTTGGACCTTATGTCCAGGGAGAAAAGTTGGTGAGTGTTATGCCAGAGTACCGGATAAAGGATTTGAATCATCTCAGAAACCGAAGGAAGTGTCTTCTGGCATAATTTCGTTTACATCTTGATTTTTGTTGTTTAATGGAGACGGGTGGGTAATAAAAGTTTGTCGCTTGTACTAAATATATCCGCGGTTGGCTGCATTTTGGTGGCTAATAGTAATATAATTTTCTTATTTATTTTAAATATCTCTACTGTAAAACCGTTGAAGATATTACAGAAAAAATAGTCGGGGTAGGAACTAGAACACTGAGATATAAGCAGACCCAAAAATGTTTGGTAACTTGGGGATCAACTAAAAATCTAAGCCACTCTTCATCTAATTCCATACCAGAATCTAATTTCAGAGTTACAGCTTGACTTCTCCGTGGTACTTAAACTGTCTTTAAAAAAATTCCGCGCGGATGAAGGGCAAAAGCTAGTGATTTTATAAAACTAACCATTTTAAAATGTTTGATTAAAATCAATAATTTTAAAATGTTAGTTATAACAATTAATTAAAGGAATTTTTGTAAAATATGTGCTATTTAGTCATATGGTTACTGGCAGTGTAAAATGCAGCACCAACCTTATCTGATGACAGGTGTATGTATGTATGTATGTAAACTCTTTATTGCAACAACATAGTACATTTCAAAAGGATAGGTGTCGTTTATGTCATAGATGCAAACAAAGATTTTGACATTTGAGGCGCCAATGATATTATACCTCCGCAGGTAAACCAGAAAATGGGCAGCATTTTATGTAGAGCATTTTCAACACTGCGATTTCGATTGATCAAGCGATGAACGCTCGTTTAACGTGTGTATAAATATACAAAGCTTATGTCAAAATACTTTTGACATGTCCAACAAACTAATCTGACCCGTTGGCGTCGTCACTGTTGTTGGAATTGGAATGACATTTCAAAATATGCACTGGCGCAGATAGTTTGTGGAGTTATACAGGGCTTCTGTCAAATTACACACACGTCACAAAAATCTTATTTGACCAGCACGGCTAGCAGCACAAGTGTCCCCGCGAGAGGGCCTGTGTTTCCTTCTCTCAATATTAAGATGGAAGAGACAGCAGTATCTACGACGCGCTATTTCTCGTTTATCGTACGCGAGAGCACACTTGTGCTAGCCGTGCTGGTGACTAAAACTGGAACTAAGTGACGCCATTGAAATATTATTTGGCGGCAATACTAAATTCAACAACAGTGACGCTGCCATTGGGCCAATAAGTTTGTACACACGCCGTGTATCTAACCGATTAACTATACAGACGTTCAACGCTTGTTGTTCAGTACTTCTTTATTAGTAATAAAGTAAGTTAAAACTAATACACAGCATAAACCTAATCCCAATTTATAATGGCGTTAATATCCCGATTGTGCTCTCCTGTACGAGGTCCCCGGGTCCGCCTTGACCGTGATCCAGGATTAGGTGATCAGGTAATCACAGTGGAGCGACTACCATCTGACTTTCGTGACCCTGGTTCCAGGGGAACCTGACCAGATAGGATCAGGGTTACACATTCAGTTGCCTGAATTTACAGGTTTCGAAATTTTCCCTCACCGTAAGAGCTTCGGTTAGCATCAAATAATGTACATAACTCAGAAAAGAGTGATTGGTACATAGCCGCAGTGGTGTTCGAACCCTGTACCTCTCGTTTCGGAAAACCTAATCCCAATTAATAGCCATTATCACCGACAGTCTGCGAAGTCGGTTAACTAAGCTGCAGCCGAAAGACAGATAGTAAGGCGCTAAGTGTACGGTGGCCTGTAATCAAGACTGATGCAGCGCCTTAACGAGTCTAGGGATGCACTGTGATTAGCTCCAACGACTTGGGAGAATTGATAGGCGATCTTTGAAGGCGTCTGCTAAGACTTTCTTTATTGAACAGCCAGGCAAACCTGACGGTACTGCTATAACCTGACCAACAGAGAAAGTCGGATAATTCCCGACTAATCTCACATTTATTCAAATATTTTCCAAACTACTAAATCGATTTTAAAGAAATAAAGCAAAGAACAATCTCGATTAAACTGAATTTCAAATAGGGAACATGTCGGTCACATGACAGACACACAAAGACACAGATACTCATGACAAACTTATAACAACCCCCCTTTTTTGTCTAGAGTTTGGGATCGTAACAATAAATCCATGTTTAATCATCATCATCACAGCCCATAACAGTCCACTGCAGGACTTCGGGCCTCTCCCACGAAAGGGGAGGTCATTGCCATAATCTCCACGCTTGGCAGGCGGGTTGGAGATCGCAGTGCAGTTGATGTAAATCTACCCAGAAAGATGCTGCCCACCTTTCGGATTTGTCCCTTAGTCGCGTCTTACGACACCCACGGGAAGAGATGGGGTGGTGCTATTCTTTGAGGTGGCGGCACCACACACCACATGTTTAATCACTTGTTACTATACCCCACATTAAATTTGACGCCCCTTCGTTGAATTTGGTAAGCATGGCTTTGCACCAAGTAACGCGGTCCGTTTTGAGGTCAAATTGTGTGCTCATCTTTTACAAACCCAAATGTTTATGTAAGATTGATTGTATTTAACGAACGCCTATGCCTAAGGATGCTCGAATCGCATGGTAGGTCACATGCATGTTTGCATCAATCATATAGCGCACAGCTTCAATGTTCTTTTTTAATAGGAATGAACGGGCGACCATCACGAAATTCGTCATGGAGATTGACACGATCACGCTGAAATTCTACAAACCAGCTATAATTAGTCGTCTTGCATGGTGCTTCATCATTCAAAGCAGTTTGAAGGCGAATGAAGTTTTGCTGAACAGTAAAGGTTACGTCAATTCTCAAGATTTAATTCCATGAAGACGTAAACAAACAAGTTTAAAATGGCGTCACAATGTTAAGACAAATGACAATTAGATGAAACAAACTATATCATACAGCCAAAACGTTCCATATTCAAATGCTGTAATTACTTTTTAAATATTGTTTATATAAGTGGCCAGTTCCGAATACTTTATTATATACTTTATTGCACATGAAACAAGTTAAAAACAACTTTCAGTGTAACCTATGTACTTACCGATAAATCCGTTGCAATCCGCCCGTGTACGCTTGGTATTGCAAAAGTACATTAGACTACAATTGCTTACCATAATTTGTTTGTCATCAGATTTAGATGAAGTTTGGCAATAATGTAGCTTACAACCCAAAACAACAAATAGGCTATAACTTGTCACGTAATTATTTATCCTGAACAATGTAATTCTCGTAGGAACGAGTCCGGACCGTAGCAAACAAATTTTATTCGGACTAAGTCGAGGGCAAAGACAAATTCATTCAGCGTTTTATTGCAACCTTAAAATAAACACCCGACGGCACTGAGAAAGTACCTCTCGGCTTGGAAATACAGCTAATAAAGCCCTTGTTTTCTTCTGTCTTTGCTTCCCCAATCCACCCCAATATCCTAGGAATACAGATGACCGCCGGAAGTCTTCCGCCTTGCAGGCACTTGGGCCGCATTGGTCAAATATTCCACCATTACCATACTGGACGCCACTCTAGACGGCACCGGTTCGATTCCTTTGCATATCGGGACAGTGTAGGCATGTACGGGTTGGGAGGAAAATATTCGTATTATTACGGATAGGATCCGGATTTTTTTTATACCACTGAGGCCAATAAGCTCACGGCCTGCCTGATGGTAAACAGTCACCGCAGCCTATGGACGTTTGCAATACCAGCGTCACCCACGCGTTGCCGACCCCGTAAAAACCTTAATCTACATAAAGAAGTAAAGTTAATATGCGTTCTCACTTACTTGTCGCGTTACTAAGTTTGCGTGCTCGTCTGCTGAGAGAACGCACTGCGTTCCATACGGCTCCATGATTGGTCAATTTCGTTTATTATCACGGGCACATAGTGCATAGGAACCCTGTGCCTTCGTGCGCAATAGTGACATTTCTGAATACAAGTGTAAATGTTGAATTGCCGTAAAAACTGTCGTCGTTTGACACAAAAACAAACTACGGTACTCTCCGTTTTCTTGAAACTGGAAGTTGAATTGTGTACTTCTCAAGTGAAACCACCTATAACGGATGAACGCGTTGCCTACTTATCATTTTTAGTCATCATGGTCACTGTAAACAGTAGAAGCATTTTCTGTTGAGTGTTTTCAGTACTGCGATCGCCAAGCGTGGAGATAATGCCTTAAACTAATGTGGAAGAAGCTCAAGTTCAGCAGTGGATGTGTTTTGATGATGCCATCTGCTTCTATATTCTAATGCCATGGCCACAGTTCAATGTTATAGCTTATACTCCGTGTATCCCAGACTCACAGTCTAGTATTGTGTTACATAGAAATGTAGAGTGAAACCCAGTGTCCCCACCGTCCCTACCTATACTACTGCTAAGCTGACCCACTCGTGTGACCACGGTGGTACCGCTGGTGGTCACTAATGCGTTTGTGATTGCACAGCTCGCGTCTATCCACCTAGTGCCATTGAATTTAAATAGATTTAGTTTGGAATCGTGTGGTTTAGTATGAAGTTATGTTATTAGCTATTATTGTTATATTGGGTTACTAGTGGACCCAGCGCGACTTCGTTTGCGTGGCGTCCTACCCATGCCCTACCCTACCCCTACCCCTACGATACACCTACCCTACACCTACTTTATCCTTACCTACCCTTTTTTTTCTTACTGATAAACATTCCTCTTGAATCACTCTATTTATAGTTAAAAAGCACTTTACAATCCGTTGCGTAGTTTAAAATATCTAATGCCCAGAACCGCACAGCAGTCCGGGTTAATTCAGTTTTGGGGGTACATTCAACTTACTTGGCTTTCAATAAAAGGCTACAATTTACACATATATCCACCCTCCACAGTGAAACTGGCATGCATACACACTTGTAACACCGTCAAGCAAGCAAGACCCTTCTTTTTGCATCCAAAAGTACTTCACGCTTAAATTCCCAATCAAATATTTTGATTACCCACACTCCGACGCCAAATAAACTACCCGCAAACTGTCGCAAAGTTGCAAGATTAACGACTCTTTTATCGTCAAACGCAACTTCTTTGCGTCCATTCCATAGGTTGCCACGTAATTACTTTCGAATTTCGTCCCGCAACAGGCTGATATGAAACAAATTTGACTCCCCTCGGTGCCCGAGGCGTTATTTCTGATACAGCACCGAATTCCTGCGACGTTTTCTTTAAAACTTTCTCCGTTCTTAAACGAGGTAATCCCGAGTTGCGGAGCTGCGTGGAGGCTGTCTGTGTTATCGTATTGTGGCTCTAATCAACCCGTAACGAAGCAACTGTTTAGGGTGTTCGTTTGATACAGATTTCGTGATCATTCGCCAACTTCGTAATTGCTTTACGGGGGCAGTTTGGGAGTTGTCTCGGGTTCTGGATAAGTTAGGTGTGGGTAGAGATGGCGGGATCATAAATTATGATTTCGCATTTTTAGCGGAAGCACGTTTTGTTTGGATGTTTGATTAACTAATCTTTGCTGAAAACATCTGAATGTATGTGTTGAAATTCTATGTCTAAAGTCGTTATTGCATCTCTAGGAAAACCGATCAAAGTCGATCTCTGCTGGATATATTCGAGTGTATCTGCCAAATTTCGATGCCCAAAATCGATATTGTATATCCTATCCTTGAAATCGCTAGGAAAGCTGATAAAACTCAACTTACTTATAAATAAGGAGGGAGAACTTGACTTGACGTTAATTAAAAATACATTCTTTTAGTTTGCCGACATTCAATCCAGTCCTCATTTCCTAGGGGCCGGGCAAGGAATCTATTTTAAAATATAATACGCTTTTATTTTTGGAAAATTCCGCGAGTGGCTCAGGGGAGGGAAAGCTAATTTCAATTTCATTTAGTTCTGGCGCGATTCCATGCAGCGGCCAAAGAATAAAAGATAAACGGGTGGCAGTAGTACCTACCTATTGGTAAATTGTTTCCTAATAAGTACCTACTACAAAACAACAACACTTTCCTTTTTCGAAGCAAAGCAGATGTTGTTGTTGTTGATGTTCAACAGTTGTTCACAACTGCCTGCCGGATAAACAATAATAATAATAAAAGTTTGGTACATCATTGGATTGCCTCAATTCTGGATGCCCACCGTCTAGCTAACCTAAAGCTAAGAATCCTTAATTTAAGTTGGCGTATTTCAATTTGACGTAAAATAAGCACTTCTAGAATAGCATTTGGTATCTAGAGTGCCTCAAACTTATCTAACACTGTGGCCAAAAGTGGAACTAAGTGGAACTAAATTATGTATCTTTTTTATTAATTAACCCAATCAGTCGTCACTTGGCGTTAATGTCCCGGTTGTACCATCGACCTCGAGGGCCAGGGGTACGCCTTGACAATGATCCAGGATTTTGCAGGTCAGGTAAATACCTACAACGGAGCGACTACCATCTGACCTCAGCGACCCTGTTAACAGGGGAACCTGTGCAGATTAGATCATGGTTAAACATTCAGTCATCATAATGTTTTTCCTCGTTAGTGTTCAACTCAGAAATAAGTCATTACATGGCTTCAATGGTATTCGAATCAGGTACCTGTCGCTATCGTGCACCCCATTAGGCACCAACGCTCTGTAAGCACCTCGGTAAGTACTGTCCAAAAGATATGGCTTTTAGTAATATGAATCATAGATGGTTTTTTTTTTATTTTGCGCCCAACGCAAAGGAAATGGCCACCCTCCGGTATAGCGGTTGGGAGGGAGGAGGTGAACTCTCATGAGTACCAGTCGGCCAGCTGGACTGGTTATGCACGACTCGCCAAAAAGTGACCTAGGCGCATACGTGCTAAACACCCCCTGGGAGCACCTGTAGCCGGAAGGGCTTTTCAGGTTTCATCGGATGCGACACCCCGTAGGGACGGGGTGCGCTTCATAGATGACTCGTAACCGTTTACAAGTAGAAAGTCCACTGGTAGGCAGAAACGCGCCGCCTACTCTATGCCCGCCGAATGCAGAGGCCCCACAGGCGCGCCCAAGGCAGATTACACCCCGTCTGAGCTCAGCACGCAATCCCATTCGCAGCGAGGATTGAGCGTTTTTATCGGCCTCGCGTTGAGCTGGGGCTCCAGGGATCCTGCATTGTACGGTTTAGGGCTCCCGGCTCTGGTAGACGTCTGCCGGTGGCAAGTAGTCGCGGGTTGGCAAAGCCGGTTTCTATATAATGGTATTTGTATGTAAGTATTTTCTTGGATACCTAATAAGATCTGCACGCAATCAGAATGGGGCGACGGAACCTTGTCGAAGTGAATCAACATTAAGGTTGATTTAGTTCGACAAGGTTCCATCTTATTCTGATTAGGTACTATTATGTGTGTTGTGTCCGGTAGAGTAGAATAGCACCAACCCCTTACACTCGTGGGTGTCGTACAAGGCGACTTATGTTTAGAGACAAAAGATCTAGGGTCTCCGTAGACTGGAGAGTGGGCAGCAGCGTTTTCCATTGTTATGTTTGCAACACTGCGATCTCCAACCCGCCTGCCAAGCGTGGAGATTATGGCAATGGCCGCCCCTTTTGTGGGAGAGGCCCAAAGTCCTGCAGTGGACTGTTATGGGCTGTGATGATGATGTGTGTTTAAAGTGCAGACTGCACGTTCCGACGTCCCATATGACCAAAGCCTACCTCGCAGAAGTGAAATCACCCCAATCGAGTGTGAGCACCCCTGAAGCGAACCTGCAATCAAATACATACTCCCTACTAATCATATCAAAGCGCTGGCTCCCTAGACCAAATAAAGTCCTAACGATACAACCTACTTAAAATAATCGTATTAAATCACCGGCCATACTGTCGGAACTCATCCTGAAGGTTTACCTATCCTAAAGCCCAACCTAAACTCCATATCTATGTCATTATCAGCTGGAGACCTATGTCCAGTAATTCAGCATAGACCTCCCCCAAAGAGTGCCAATGCACCCACAGTGTCCACGGCTTGTCGCATCTAGCATCCATTTGCAGCCTTTCGCAAATCGTCGCTCCACCTGGCCGGACATTTTTTTTTATAAAGGTTTACCTGAGGAATTTATTAATTATCCATTCTACGGTGACTCTAGATCTTTTGCCTAGAAATTATTAGTTGCTTTGTACGACATCCACAAGTGTAAGGAGGTGGTGGTATTCAACCAGTTGCTCGTACCTAGATCTTATTTTAGCCGTGACATTAGGATCTGTCCTGTGGCACGTTCTGAAGGACCTGTTACGTACCTACATACACTGTCTCAAACACGCCCACGTCCCACAGGGGTACGCAGAGCAGAGAGTATCAAATGCTGGCCGCAAGCTATGATCCATACACACACCTACATCATGACACACCACTTTTGCCCTATCCACTATTCATATCTACAGGTATTTGCTTTGCGCCGCTGTAAATTTCAAACCTTTAAAACGTATGCTAAACTTTGGTTGCGTACTAGTACCTAGTGCACTTGTCAATAATGCATGCGGCATTGAATACATCATTCATGCTTATACATCGGATCTTTGCGCGCTGTCGGTTCCCACAGCGCTCATCAGTTATTCGCGAATTCGCAATTCGGTAGCAAACATGTCCCCGTGAGCCTTTACAATTGGAATTTTAACGGTCGCGCGGGGCCGCGTTCTAAACATTGAATACTAAATTGCGGGTAGATCGATGACGTGTTCTTTGTCGTACCTACCTACAGCGACACCTGTTTCGTGCAAGTGTAAACTATATTCTATAATACTAATATAATAATTTAAGACACGGTGGCCAAAATTGGAACTGTAGAATAATGGCGTCACTTATTTATTTATTATTTATTTCAAACTTCATGCGCTGTTGCGTACAATAGCGGACTTAAATATTCATAGCTTTCTCTATTCTCTACCAGTCAACCGGAGAGTTTTCATTTTGAAATGTATTAGATGCTAGAACAGCGACGCCGTCACCGGGTCAGATAAGTTATTGGCGTTGTATTTATTGGCCGGGTCAGATAACTAATTCAGTAACTGAATTCAGAAACAAAAAGCGTGAGAGCAAATCAAAGTGGAATGTATTGCTCATAGAATAAGGTCCATTTTTGTATCACTTATATTAAGCCACGCGTCGCTCCGCTTTTCAAAAATCCGAGATCCGCACGAGACCGCACTGTAAAACATTAGGTATTGGTACCTAAATTAAGCGTGAATTTAAAAACTGTGGGGAGACGTGTTCTTTTTATATGGGTACCTGCATACAGCAGCGACACCCGTTTCATACAAATGTACACTAACTATTTATCTATAAGTAATTTTTTTTATTTGCGATACATTCTTAATGAACTACCGTCGATCCTAATTGCTATTTATGCCTATGGTTACTTCGTGAGATATGTGAATTAGTGCTCACAGTCACAACGCACCTGTAGTTCAGTGGCACAATTGTGCAGACACTTATGGTTATCATTATTATCATTACAGCCCGTAACAGTCCACTGCAGGACTTAGGGCCTCTCCCACGAAAGGGGAGGTTATTGCCATAATCTCCACGCTTGGCAGGCGGGTTGGAGATCGCAGTGTTTAAATACAACAATGGAAAATGCTGCTGCCCATTTTCCAGCCTACGGAGACTCTTGATCTTTTGCCTCGAAAACATTTGTCGCCTTGTACGACAGCCACGAGTGTAAGGGGTTGGTGCTATTCTACTCTGCCGGACACCACACGGCCTACTTATGGTCATGCCTGAAGGTAAATAAACGGGTTATGCGCTAACTAAATTTGGCTAAATTCAGAAGCAAAAAATGTGAGAGCAAATCAAAGTGGAATGTATTGCTCATAAAATAAGGTCCATTTTTGTATTATGCCTTTTGACAAGCGGAGCGAATAATACCTATAAGTGATACAAAAATGGACTTTATTCCATAAGCAGTGACGACCTGAGTGGTTCAGTGGTCAGAGGTTCCGGGTTCGATTCCCAGCCGGCAATGATGAATTTTATTTTCTGTTACGGGTCTGGGTGTTCTATGTATAATAAGTATGTATTTAAAAAGTATTTAAGTAGTCTATCAGTTATTTAGCACCCATAGCACAAGCTTTGCTTAATTTGGGGCTAGATAGCGCTGTGTGAATTTGTCCACGAATATTTATTTATTTATTTTATTTATTTATTTTCTCTTACTCGCTTTCCTTCTGCATTTAGACAGCAAATTTTAGCCAAATGTAAAAAGCGCATAACACAAAGCATGTAAGAGCAGGTTTATCTCAAAAACCAGTTATAGTAGGTACCAATTCTCCAACCACCCAACTCCTAATAAGACAACAGACTGCTTCCCCGCTTCCTGGCTGAGCATCAATCACCCCCTCCCCTCCACCCCGCGATGCACGCTTGACCGCGCCCGCGCCGCCCGTTGCTGACCGTACGTGCATCGCGGCCGGCGATGTACGACGCGTTGCGGGGTGACGAAGGTGGGATAATTAAATGAGTCATCATCGTCATCACAGCCCGTAACAGTCCACTGCAGGACTAAGGGCCTCTCCCACGAAAGGGGAGGTTGGAGATCGCAGTTATAAATATAACAATGGAAAACGCTGCTGCCCATTTTCCAGCATACGGGGACTAGATCTTTTGCCTAGAGTGTTTGTGTTATAGGTAATGAATTTTTCATTTATTGCCGTCACCACTGGCTTTGTACCAGTTTAGATGGGAAATAAACCTTTTTCACCTGTTGTTTGCAGTGGATATTAGGAATTGTACTTAGCTAACATTTTGCGTTGCCTTTATTCCGAAAAGCTAACTAAAATACAAAACCTCTGTGCGTATCGAATGGGGTGCTAGGTCGGGTACCTAAAGTTTCTCGTGTGGCCGGTTTTCTGCTGTGATGCATAAAAAGACCTTTTTCTGTGAGCACTTAGGTTGCAGGATTAAGCAAAGGTCCTCAATCGGCCCCTTTCTTGGATACATAAAACAAAAAGTACCGCATCCACCAGCTTCATGGCTACCGCGGCCTCCGCCCGAACCGAACACAAGTCACGAGTTAAATTAGAGCCATTTTGATTATTCAGCGCGCGATGTGTTGGTTTTTTCGCTCCCGCGGCGCTGGCCGGCCATGCGTGTGGTGTGCGCCGACCTTTATTTGGCCGAAATGCCGCTAAATATTTACCTGTTTGCGGTAACTTGTTATGTTGTAGGCAGGTATTGTGTTTAGTTGTAAGGGAATGTTTTGGAGGTTATAATGCGAGCGAGCACTCGACTCTTCTCGACGGATGACATTAATTTAAAAGTACAATCAAAGTAACTGAATTGTGACCCAGTGTGGTACGTTTTCACAGTTAGTGTCATTATGGTTTTCCTTTTCAGGCAATGCGATGTCAGTATGGTATTTCCTGTGAAAGGTTCCATGGTGATTCACGATTCAGTTGGTTCGATAGTACATCGATTAGGTAGTCACCATCCTCATCTTGGCCGTCGAACAGTCACTGTTCGGCATAGGCCTCGCTTCATGCCTTCATTATACAGGGTGTTTCATAATACATGTATAAAGCCGAAAGGGTGTTAAAGTAGAGCTTTCAAAGAGTGCACTGGCGACTTCATTTTATCCGGACATTGAATTTTAATTTTAATAAAAAAAATTAATTTTTAAAGATAAATAACCATATCGACTACGTTGAAGCGCAGCTCTATTTCAAGTTGATGATCATATAAAAAACAGGTTAATAACCTCGTGCGACCCCTATCGAAACAAAGCAACCTCCTCAAGCTTACTACCAGGAGCCTAATGCTGCGTACACACCGGGCGATGTGTGACGCGCACCAGTTTCGACTAACGATTGTCCGTTGGCGTGTGCCAGCCGGCAATCCGCAGTGCAGCGTGGCGGTAACATCAAACGGATAGAAGTAATCATCCAATCGCAGTTTGGGCGGATACCGAAGGCCAACAAACAAACGTGCAAATACGAGCCCGAATCGGTTCCCAAAACTCCCAAAGATCGTTTGCTTGACCACGAAATGCAAGTATTAGACCTTAGAAGTCCAAATAATTCGGCCGACAGCCCTTCGTTGGCGTACGTTGAGTGTGTACACACCATAATGACGAGTAATAACCTCGTGCCATTCATATCAAAACAAACCAACCTCCTTCATCTTACTACCAGGCGTCGTACTAAATGTTACCTACTTATGAATAGGCTCTACCAAATTAACTAGGAACTTGCCTACACTTATTATTTTCGATAGGTAGGTAAATAGTCGGAGCGTCGGTGGCCTAAGGTTGCGGTATCCGACTCGTACGCGTGAGGCACCGGGTTCGAATCCCACTGCCGCCATGTACCACTAACTCTTTTCTAAGTTATGCACAGTAGCTGAATACTAACCGATGCTTTTACGGTGAGGGAAATCATCGTGATGAAACTTACACATTCAGTTCAGACGACTGAATGTGTAAGTAACCATGATCCAATCTGGTCAGGTTCCCTTGGTAGCAGGGTTAGGAGCCAGGAATGTCAGATGGCAGTCGCTCCACTGCAATTAATTACCTAATCTGCCAAATCCTAGATCATGGACCATAGTCTAATAATTTTGTGGAGAGAAAAGAATTTGTTACAGTGGAGCGACTACCATCTGACCTCCATGACCCTGCTACCAGGGGAACCTGACTCGATTGGATCATGGTTACAATTTCAGTTGCCAGAATTTGCAGATTTCATCATGATGTTTCCCTCACCATAGGAGCATCGGTTAATTTCAACTAATGTACATAACTCAGACAGTGGCGTGCCTAGGGGTTCAGAGTAAGGCAAGCCGAGAGATGAAGTTTGTGTAGTTTTTACGGTTATTAAAAATAAATCCATCCCCTTGCCACATTACGGAAATAATTTGTTATTTTCTGAGAAATTATTATAAACTTTACCTTTTCCATGCAAATCAAAACTTGTGCACATTTTAAACCATCACAAGGGACTCTACTTCGTCTATTGTTAATCAATCTAATTAAATCACTTTTACTACAAAACACAACACAAACACAACAAAAAACTAATTACTTATCCGCCCAAACGGCTCAAACAAAACAATAGTGAAGTTGGTACGTATTACAGCATTCAACAAACGTACCTACTGCGCATGCGCGAAGTTGCCAATTTCAAAGATCCGTGTACAACTTCAAACGCATGCAGGGCTTAAAGTCTCGTACAATTTACCATATAAACAAACGTATAGTTATATCTCATTATAGGACAGTTTTCATATGTAAGAAAGAGACATATCGGCCGGAATCAAAGCCCGCTTACAAGCCAGCGCGTGCGAGCGAGATGACTGACCGAGTCTCAATTTCCTCAACTTGCGTGTGCGTTCGGATCGTGTTTCGTAACCTGGGCGCACGATGGCGCTGCTTTGCGGCGCGGCAGTTTGAAATGCATTAGGAGCGCGAACTTTAAATTCTTCGCGCTCGCATTATCTTTGATTTTTATCGATAATTATTTTTATAAGGCAAGCCCGGCTTTTGGGCTTGTATGACAGTAACGCCACTGAACTCAGAAAAGAGTCATTGGTACATTTCCACAGCGGGATTCGAACCCGGCACCTCTCTCGCTTACGTCGGATACTCAACCGCCCAGCCACCAACGTTCTTGAAAAACATACTAAAGATAGCTACATAACTAAAACAGAATTCGTTCAATTGATAAATCGTTCTACACAAATAAGTAGGTACTATATCCTAGCTAGGTAGCATATCTTAAAGTCTAGCTAGAACCTAGACCTTTAAAGCATGTAGGTACGTACCTTTTTAAAGTTATTTTATGAAAACAAACAGCGTCAGGTGCCATACTTTCTTGCTTTCTTGTGGCTCGGATGACTGATAGGTATTAACTATCAAGTAAGCTTGCACTCGTATCGTAGCGTAGCTAGGTAGGTACACTCCATACACACAGATACACAACACTACGCAGGCTCTGGTTGCTATGCAATACGTAAATAGGTAGGTACCATGGTGTTTGGCCTACTGCTAGCTTGCATTCATACACAGAATAATGATTATCACAATACTTAAACGTTGAACGCTGAACACAGACAAGACTACGTTAATACTGGTACCTGAAGCTATAAATCATTCGTTCACATCGTTAACACTCTTATCACAGTTATCTTCACAATAGGTACTTAGGTATCCTACAACTACAACGCAACAATCATTTCGGTCACGCGAAAAGCTAAAAACTGAATGAACGAATACGACGCGAAAGTAGGCAAATTTCGTCAATGGAAGTCGCGCCGTGGGTCAAACCACAAAATAAAGAACGGCCCGCCAAAGTATTCTATTTTTAGATTTTGTAGCTTTCAGTTTCTATTTTGATGTCAAAAGCGCCGCCACAGCTCCGGCGCCGGCCTTGACCTTGACGGCACGTGCAAAAGGATTCGTACTTAGGGATCCGTGTTTTAGGGGTCTAACATATTTCGCCTTTTATGTTCTCTCGTTTTATGTTCTCCTGGTAGTTGCACCATAATGTTGATTTTTTTTTTATTTGTTAAAGTGAGTCTCAAGCGAATCCAACTGTGGGCTGTAGGCCATCGCCATAAGGATTATTATTAATAATCCTTATGGCGATGGCCTACATTTGCTTATCACGATTTTATCGGGTAGTTTGGTACAATGACAGTAACCTAGACAGTAATTTCTAAAATTGTGTTTGGGTCCGTGCTCCACCTAGGTGACCTAGGTTCTCCTATTGGGTGAAGCATGGGATATTTACAGGTAAAGCTCCATCAACTAAGAATCATTAAGTTAATTTTAGTTGATAAGAAATGTTCGTGAAAACGATAGGTACGATTACCTACGCGACACTGAAACATGACTGACAGACATGACATGAGAAAGCAAACTCGTAAAAAGACAAAGATGTTACATTAATTAGAGTTTGCTACATTAATATGCTACAGTAATTTGAATAAGACTACTTTGCTATTAGTTAGGTGGTGGTGCACTTTCGTAAAAACTATGAGTGAACCTTTTGAATTAAAATCATAATTGATTACAATATTTTTTGTACAGAACCCTCGAAACCAAAAAATACAAAACGGATTATTTAGACCTCCTTAATATTGCGCCTAGTACGTGGGGTGTCCATAAAATAAGCCAGTGCAAATACAGGTATGACGCATTTCATCTTAGTTCTCACAGTGACAACGCATCTGCTGTTCTGCATGTTTGTTGCCTGCAACCTAAATGCTTAAATCCTAGTACGTAAATAGTGTTGCTAGGTATTTTTTCAGCTATTCAAATTTAATATTCACCTTCTTGAATTCAAACATGAGTAGAATTTAATAATTACTATTAGATAGGTACTAAAATGACATCTTTCCTTATTTCGGAGCTGGCGGAAAAGTTCAACGAGAAATGCATAAACTTGTGCCAAGACTCACCACATGCATTCAACAGGATGTAAACTGAGTGAAAAAATAGACAAAAAAGTATAACAACAATATCGTGTAGTTTTGCTGCACTTTCCAAAAATATTAAAAATCTAGTGAATGTACTTTATGGACAGCCTGTGATATCAGTATCCCGTACATAGTCCACCTGCTTCAGTCATGACTGCCTAGTACAATAGAAGATATGGCGCAGACGCGAAATCAAGCTGTAACTGTTTTGCCTATTAATGTTTATTGTGTTTTCGCAATTAGTTTGAAGACTATGTACCTAGGTGCAACATTGTGTTGAAGGCAACAAAAAACAAATAAATTAAAGTAGAAACAAACATCGAAATGTCTTGTTTTTGTGCCGGACTGCTCACGAGCTGCTTGTAATAATAATTTTATTAACCAGCCACTTGAGGTATTGATCGTAGTGATCTTTAGATTGAATTTTAAAACTCATATGAAACGGTAGGTAGAAAAGACTTAAAGGCACAAAACCTATATCCTATCTGTAACTGGTAAAATTGTATTATTCAGTTGATTGACCTGATTATGAACTTGAGTGATCTATTACAACTGATTTCTAGAGATGCGGTCTTTCGTTTTCAAAATGTGATTATCGACATTGAAAAAGAAAAAGTTCGATAGTCATTTTCTCGGTAACTATTCCACGCACGAAAACAATAATTGTACCTATCGTTTTAATACGTTTAGCACTCCATCCAGTTCACGGCTTTATACATGTATTATGAAACACCCTGTATTTTAATACTTTTAATACTTTGGTTTTAAAACTTCGTGGCAATTTACTACACTTTCATCGTACACGTTAGCGGGTTATACTTTCACACTCTGTATCTCATGTAAGTATTCATTTCGTGGGAATCATGCTACACTGCATTCTTTATAGATACTTACGAACTTAGCTAAAATGTATTATGTTTATAATTAATACACAGGTCTCTTATAATCATCTGAGCTTCTTGATGTTAGTGTAATCGCGGTTGAGCGACTGAGTGACCAATGTTGCAACTTTAAATCGTTCATACTTATAAGACAATTTAATAAAATAGTAATTAAAGCAACTCGCATATAAAACGCGTATAATTGTCATACGCGCAGCCCGCGATTATTATAATAGTGTGACCCGTGTGTTTTAATATTATTATTTTGGTAAATCTCAAAATGTTTTTCGTCCCTGTCCGGGCGCCATTTACAATCAACAACTAGTAACAGTTTACTAATTGAAGATTTCGATGTAATCTCTCAACAAATATAGCCAGAAACTTAAGCTTTGATAAATAATTTTGATTGCGTGTTAATATATTCTGGTCCCTGTTTGGGCGCCAATCTAATATTGCAGATTTCATTGAGATAGTTAAAATAAATACAATTAAATAACAGAGGAAGCTAATTCCACTTATTTTTCTGGACTGATAGCCGATGAAGCGGGAATCTGTAGCTTAGATTGCTGCTAGGGGTTGTTCATAATCAATGGCGCCCAAACAGGGACTGAAAAAATTATAAGCAGTATCTCCAGTATCCTGAATACGTGTACAGTATTCTGTTTATTATTTTTGTAACGGTGTAGCTAGAGACAGAGCAGCTAGAACTTTGCAGCTTTGTATTGTCCATACCCATTACGGTACCATTACCCTGACTGGTATATAATTTGTGTTTGTATGGTGTGTTCCTGTGTGAATCTGGATTTCTTCAAGGCCAGATAGAATCCGCTGTTTCTGAGCTGAGTCAGCATATCTGTACATGCCCCGTCTATATCATCAGGTGAGATGGCAGGCAAATGCCTACCTATAGTTCGTCTGATATTAGCTCAAAGCGTATAGGCACAAAAGGGAAATAATTTTGGTCACTAGATACGGTAACGCAATACGCGTCAGAAGAATTAAACACTATAAAAAAGTTTATTTGCGATAAGAAAATAGTGAGTCATCGTTGTTAGCTGACCTATTGCTATGTTACAGGTCTGGGTGTTCTATGTATAATAAGTATGTATTTAAAAGTATTTAAATAGTATATCAGTTATCTAGCAGCCATAGTACAAGCTTTGCTTAGTTTGAGGCTAGATGGCGCTGTGACTTTGTCCACGAATATTTATTTATTTATTTATTTTTTATTTATTTCCGCCCTTCGACCAATCAGGTCGTAACAAATTAGATAGCTAAGTTCACAGTGACAAGCTATCGGCAGAAAATAATAAACATGAATACCTCGGTGTTTGGGTTAAACAGCAAATACTAGACTGACTGCTAAGACTTGTTTAATTTGAGACAATTAAGTTGATTTTTATCCATTAATAAATAATTTAAAAAATAAATTGTTTGCCATTTTACTTCTACTATTTTCTTAACGTGAACGGCCCATATATGAGTGAGGTATGGTCACTGCAGGGGACTGTACACGTATGTCCTAGGAATCAGTCGTGTGTAGAGATATAGAGGATTTCAGAACTGTTAATAAAGAAATAATTGTAAGCTCAAATTGGAAAATATATTGATTTATTTTGTACACCAATAAATTATTTACAATTAGGCAACAATATTTTACAGGAAACTTGCAAGAAAACAGATAAAACAGATCTATGTATATACAAAAATGCTACTTTATATTACTAGTATCCACATTGAGACGTCTTAGTTCAAATTCTAATTAACATTTAAATCTGGGTACTCATCCCCACTACGTAGACCCTCTGTTGGTGTCCACGCGAAGGTTCGAAAGAACGTTTCTCGCTCGTACGATTCGGATGTGGAATGACTTCCCAGCCGGTCTTTCCTTTGGACTATGACATGGGATCATTCAAGAAGTATATTAGAGGTCTCTTTAGAGGCGGGCAACGCATCCCTGGTGTTGCTGATGTCCATAGGTGGCGGTGACCACTTTCCATCAGGCTGCCCGATTGTCTGTTTGTTTGCCGTATAATAAAAAAAACATAGCCTCATTTAATGTGATAAATAATAAAAATGTCGGGTAAAGTAAAACCTCAGACTCTCTGATGAAAATAAGGGCACTACAGAACACAGCCACATCAAAGAGTCGTAACTTGTAGCATACAAAACACAGCCATACAGCTAAGTGTATACAATAGTGAATAGGCCACTAAGATAAATAAATTAAGTGAAAGTAAAAACCTTTTATTGCAGTCACAAAAACTTCATATCCCTGACTGAGAAAATGGTTTTGAAGATAAGATACTTATAGCAGACGGTAGATGGCGCTGACGGTGGAGGGTGACATAAAAGCTAACAAGTTCTACATATAACTTTCATCGCTGAACGATTGTCTTGCGTTTGAGAGTTAGGTGCTCGCTCCTCTGCTTTTGTTAGAGAATATCTTTGCGACCTCTAGCTTAAAGATGGCGACGATCAATTTGAGTTAGGCGGTCGCACTCCTGGTCAAGCTTTAAGGTGGTACGTTTTTCATACAAATTTTATGTAACATTAATGTACATTCTTTCAAGAGTTTGACGTTTTTAATATTTGCATTATTAATATAAAACAAACCAATGAAAAAGAATATTAAGAAAATCACAAAATAACGCCATCTAGCGGCGAATTGTAGTTTTTTCGATTGAACTGCTTTATTTTATATCATTAAGCTATAGAAAGTCATTTGGCGCACCAACCATTTACTAAATATAATGTAGTTGTATTATGGTTTATACTCTTAGGGCAGCTTGTACCAAATTCTTAAACACATTCAAGAATGACGATTAAAGATTTTTAGGATGAAGATTTTTGTTTAAGTATCAACTTAAATACGTTTATGAATTTGGTGCAAGCCGCCCTAAGAGTATAAACCATAATTCAAATACTAATAGTGGTCAGGTAACGATAAAAAACCGCAAATCAATGTACAGGATAGCCGTTTGATACACGGGCACTTTAGGTTAAAACAATCATTTTGAGCAGTAATGAACTGCTGCTCCCCCCATGGGAATATTTTGATGAACTACCGCTCAAAACGTTTTAACCTAAAGCACCCGTGTACCAAACGGCTATCCTGTACATCGATTTGCGGTTTTCTATCAATATTTGCTCTGTACACCGTCCACTATCAACATAAACGAATGAAAGAACAGTAACAGAAATTTACTAAGCGTGACCAAGCACCTGGATTTGCTATCGAGTATTAAGTAGGTAGCTTCGCATCTTCAGGTCACAAACTCTTCGCGCGCCGCTCCCTCAGCAGGCTGCTGATGAAGTACTCCCCAGCTCTATACGAGGAACGGACCAGGGGTCCGCTAGCGGTGTACAGGAACCCAAGTTCACCCCCTCGCTCCTCCCACTCCTTGAACTTGGCTGGTGTGACGTATTCGTGCACTTTCAGGTGTCGCTTGGTGGGCTGCATGTACTGTCCGAGGGTGACGCAGTCCACGCCAGCTGTTCGGAGGTCTGGAAGAGTTTTGAGGGGATGGTTAATGTGTGTATATGTAACCATGCTACATCTTTGACTTCACCATCGCTTTCGATCAGGTGATATGAAGACAAATGCAAGCATGGTGGTCATCTTGGCGTTAATGTCCCGGTTATGATCTCGCGCGCGAGGGATCGGGGTCCACCTTGACCATTATCCAGGATTTGTCGATCAGGTAATTACAGTGGAGCGACTGCCATCTGACCTCCGTGACCCTGATAACAGGGGAACCTGACAAGATTGGATAATGGTTACACATTCAGTCGCCCGAATGTGCAGGTTTCATCACGATGTTTTCCCTCACCGTAAGAGCATCGGTTAGTATTTAACTAATGTACTTAACTCAGATAAGAGTCATTGGTACGTGGCGGCAGTAGGATTCCAACCCGGTACCACTCGCATTGCTAGTCGAATACCGTTACCACTAGGCCGCCGACGCTCTCAAAGTCAAATGCAAGCATATAGCCAAGAAAATGAAATGGAGAATGCATCCCAAGACCCACCTTTCATAGTCTGATCGACCTGCTCATCGGTCTCCCCGAGTCCCAGCATGATGGAGGACTTGGTTAGCAGTTCCGGGTTGGCTTCCTTCGCCATCTCAAGCACGCGGAGGGTCTGGCGGTAGCTGGTGAGAAAATATAATATTATTACCTCTATTTTTAGATTATACTTAACATCATCTGAGTAAAATTGGGTTATTATGTTGGTGGGAACCACCTTGAATTTCGAGATAAAATATAGCTTATGGTATATTATGAGTTGACAATTTCATCAAAATCCGTAATCAGTAATTATTGCGTGAAAGAGTAACAAACCTCCAAATATCCATTTCGTTACATGACGCATGACGTTGATTTTCCCTATCTTTGAACCGTTCGCTTACAATATTGTCAATGTAATTTTTTAAATGTATAATTTTTTATGCCGAAAATCAACATTGAAATTCGTTCGATTTGAGGCTAGCGGTTCAAAAATAGGTTATCATGATAGCCCGCAATAAAAAGGTAAACATACAATCATCATCATCATCATGGCGTTAATGTCCCGGTTGTGCTCTCGAGCACGAGAGCCCGGGGTCCGTCTTGACCGCGATCAGGTAATTACAGTGGAGCGACTGCCATCTGACCACCGTGCAAAAAGGTAACATACAATAAAAAGGTAACATCATTTGACATACGCAGCCCTCCGATCCCTGACGAAAGGCGTCAACCGCTCCACGGTCTCAATGTTGTGAGCGAACACGTCCAGCCCGCAGCCGGCGATGGTGTCCACGCAGGCGCGGTTGCCGCGGAAGTCCGGGACTAGGCACTCCACCAGGATGTCCGCGTTTCTGGGGAGTTCAAATAATATAAAGAAAAGTTCAAATGATTTTTCATAGCAAGCTGTTATCGCGCGTTCTCTGTTTTTTTTTTCATACCACTAAGGTGGCAAACTAGCTTGCTTGCTCTGTGATCAGTCTGAGTATTTGGCAAGACTAATCAAATGAACCCAAACTCGGATGGATTTACTATGCGTAGTTTAGGAGTTCCTATGGCCACTTTGCGTCTCCATCATCAGATCATGTATGTAACTTGTATGAGTGTGCAAATTTCAGCTCAATTGGAAACCAGGAAATGGGTCAAATTTTACAGACAATTTGAAAAGACATGGGGACATGTGAAATAAACTAAATAAAAGCTTGTAGTTAATACAAATTGTAGCCTATGTGCTATTCTGGCCTATAGCCGCATTACTGCCAAATCTCAAATCTTTGGCTCGACCTTTCTAATGTGTATGATTAAGAAATGTGAGTCTTGGCCAACCAATGTATTCCCCGTACAGTAAAATCTGGACTCCTTTAAGGTCAGAGTTGAATAGGCAGTTTCTACACAGATAGGCAGTTTCTAAACAGGTATGCTCCATCTTCGGCCAGATCATCGCTTACAATCAGGGTTTCAAGTCCGATAATTTACTAATGGCTGGATTGAATTGTAATTGGATAGTAATCGCAACTCAAAGGCAATTACGCGTTTTTTGGTTCTCTGATATATCTCTGAGTCAAATAAATTGGCGGGCTCAGGCCCTGGTAAGATGGGGAAAAAAGGTGATAAATGCAACTAGATGACAACTTGGGTAAGTTAAAAAAAATATTTAAAAAAAAGCTTACTGTCGCTTTATCTCTCGGACTGTTTCGGCGAAGTGTGCGGATCCACCATCTGGTAAATCTGAAAACAAAATTATTATTTGGTTAATATACGTGTCTTATCATGACAAG
The DNA here is from genome assembly GCA_905147135.1 of Blastobasis lacticolella. Lineage (NCBI taxonomy): Eukaryota > Metazoa > Arthropoda > Insecta > Lepidoptera > Blastobasidae > Blastobasis > Blastobasis lacticolella. The sequence goes on from LR990050.1 coordinate 19,870,518, forward strand.
CATGGGGTCCGCCGTGATGGGTACCTATTTCTGCAAGCAATAACGCTTTCTTTTTTAACCCAAGACTGTAAATCTGTGTCTCTGTAGCATCGTATCTACAGAGATGGAGTGCTCACGGATAGAAAGACCGACAGACTTGCAACCCTACGCCGATGTTTAAGGCTCTGCAGCTTAGCTTCAGTCATAAATTGTCTTCTTTGCACGTTTTTCCACCGAATCCGCTGTTCGCGGCGGCCTAGCGCAGCTGACAGCAATAGCTGCCATTGGCGTACAACCGGAATTTGCGTCTAGCGGCAATTGACACCATTGGCGTTTTAGTGCTTAATATTAGTAGGGAAATATAGATTGAAACACTCACCATCCCTGTCAACTGAGGTCAGCACAATATAGCTAAGGCCCCACTGGTGTATGGCGTATGCGGTGTTCTTTGGCTCAGCAGGGTCCGGTGGCGGCGGCGCGCGGGATGTCTTCACCGAACAGAATAGGCATCCACGGGTACAGGTGTCGCCCATCAACTGAATAAAAATAATCATCTTGGTGTCAGTATCCCGGTTGTAATCTAGCGCGCGAGGGCCGGGGTCTGCCTTGACCCTGATCCATGATTTGGTAGATCAGACAGTGGAGCGACTGCCGCCTGACCTCTATGACACTGTCAACAAGGGCACCTGACCAGATTAGATCAAGGTTACGTATTCAGTCGCCTGAATGTGCAGGTTTCCTCATGATGATATCCCTTACCTTAAGAGCATAGGTTCGAGTTCAACATAACTCCGAAAAGTTCGATTTGCGAATTGCTCATTAACTGCATACCGGTTCGAGTTTTTTATACTACACTGTGACAAACGAGCACGACAGCCCATCCGATAGACAGCAGTGAGTGTCGCCCATAACGTCTACGACTCATACACACACATATTAATTCAAACATTCAAAGCCTCAGGTGTGTTGTCACTGTGAGGACTAAGATGATATGGCTCATGCCTGTAATTGAGCTGGCTACCTTATCCTTCAAAATGGAAAACCACAATGCAATCATTAAGCATTAGAAATTAAGAAATAGATGGTGGTAGTACTTATCCAGGTCGACTCTTCGGGAGTACTACCATCTGACCACTCAGTCACCAAAATAACAACATTTAAAGGCCTTCCTAACTGAGGTTGCATTTTATTTTGTAAGTAATACATTAATTTAAATAAAAGTGCAGGACAAAACATTCATACATTTTAGCTTTAACCAGTTAGATAACTTTTAAACTTTAACATTTAATCATTTTAACACTTCATCAGCTTTTTAAATGTGACAGAAATAGATTACATACCATTATAGTTGCTGTTGACATGCCATTTTTACCACCACTCCAGCATTCCCCAATGTTTGGACACCTCGCCTCCTCACATACTGTGCTCAGATTGAGTTTCCTCAGCTGCTTCTTCAGTTCACTGAACTTTGAGCCTAGAAAAAAAATGACACAATCATATAAATTATTGTCACACATGTTTGTTACCATGGTTATGATTATTTCTACAACAATATATATTTCTTGTCCCCTTATTTCATGTTTACATAATTATTTTATGTTACATCAAGCGCCTTTTATGACTTATTTGGGTTTGTCATAGAAGACATCATAGCAGTTGCATGCTCAAAATGTGTCGGTAGCTTACTGCAAAGCTATTTTGTCCAAAGTCACATCCAACTACTACAATATACAAAATACAGTATACCTACAACAAAGCAGGGCTATATGACTTCGGACAAACCAAGCATTATATAGAATGATCTGTATTTAACAGGGGAACAATTGCTGGAACAATCCACAAAATCAGTCCAATATTGGGATCATATAAATACAGACAGGCCAATGCATTTGACTGTATTTGGCATTCAGACGGGGCAGAATTAAAGACATTTCATTTTTGCAGATCTTATATTTTATTTTTTTAACTAAAGCAACATCAAGTTTATAATTTAATCCCTGTCACTAGGAATTTAATTTAAAACTGTAAAGAAACATATTTTTGTATACAAATTGTTGTATCTATTATGTTTCTAGTCTAAATGATAAATATGTGTTTGCATATTTTATGCACACATACTTATTTTAACGTAAATTTCTTAAGTAAAATGATATTAATCTCTGTCTATACCAACTAACTTACCAGTGGGAATAGAAGTTTTCAGCCATGGAGGCAACTTAAGCCTCTCTGTCTCTCCCTTTTCCCTTTTCAACTTGCCCTCATACTCGTTCCAGTCTTTTGGTCGCTCCTCAGATATAAAATCAGCCAGTCCAGGGCCCGCTTGTAGTTTTTCTCGTATAGTATCTAGTTTGCTTGTATGTTGACTTCTAATTATCTGAAATTATGAGAATTCAGGTCTAAGTACGTAGTTCCTCTTGGCCTTAGTTATTTCTATATTATTGCCATTTCTAACATGAGGTTTATCGCAGAATACCTAGGTACCTACAATATGCACACAAACTGATGAGAAATATGAACAGCGTATTGGATCAGCTGATACTTACGTCATGATTTCTAGCTACAAGAGACAGTTTCAGCTTGCTACGGAACATTATAGAATATAACAAAGGTCCTGTAACTTTGTCAATAGCTTTGAATTACGTGATAATTACGAATAAACCAAGTTTTAAAAATAAAACTTATTCGGAGCAACCAAACAAACAAGGTCAAACCTTGACAATTTTGTCATTTTTGACGTTTTTTTTTTTTTGCATAGTGTGACCAATTTCTGTAACGTCCACTGTCAACGCAACCACATCACAAATTGGGTACGTTCCACTTAACGCCCGCAACGCCAACGACCACGACCGCTATAATTGCCGTTGCACTAACGTAAAAAGGCCGCGGGCGTTGTAGGCGAATGTTATAGGTGGAACGCACATCTTGAGCGCTGTGTGCTCGCAATATGGCGGCATGGTGAAAACGTGCAGCTGTGGGGGCTGTGAGTAAATATTTCGCATGGATTGGAATAAAATTTAATTCTACATGGATTCCCGGTTGAATGAATTTATGGTGGCGTTTTTGACAAAACGAATGCGTGATAATGATAAAATAAATTGAAAAATTTCAAAAATATTGTTATTTTATTTTCAAGTTCCAACAAAAACATTCGAAATTTTGAACTTTGTGTTTCAATAAAAAAAAAATAGTTTTCTGCTTTCTCGTATAAATAGTTTAATAAATAGCCCTTAACGAATTTCCAATCAAGAGCCCAGTAAGAGACATGTAATTAACTGCTGTTAAACTGTGAAATGAACTAATAAATAAATAAATAAATAAATATGATTTAATGCAAGAATGAAAATAAGTTTAGAAAACAAATATAAAAACATATATATTTTATTAAAAATAAAATCTTTATAAAACAGCCATGTTCGCCTGTCATTGCCACTTTTATTGTTATGGTCTTTGATACTTTTGTACGTTTTTTTTAAACTCCTCATCTTGGCTGCACACTGAGGTCCAGTGATCAGTGGGATTTTGCTTCTCATAGCTTCCGCAATGTTTTCCCAAATTTTTTTTGCGAAAACTTCCCGCTGGAGATTTTTCCTCTCTCTCTACATAAGTATCGAGGAGGAAGAGCACCATCTCTGTAGTCCAACGATATAATCCTAGAATGCGAATAGAAGAAGAAATTATTGATTGCATTTATCAATCTGGATTATATGCTCTAGATAACACGGTTAGATTTACGTACCACTCTCTTCGCTGGTAACGGCATCACCCTGCTGCGCTGATTGCGAGTGACCCTCTATATTTGCTAAATCAAAAATAAACAAAATGTAATTATCATTTCATTTTAAACTCTTATAGGCACGCCATAAAAGCTTTTACAGATTTTTTATGAGTTTAAACCATTTGTATATAAGCATATTCAAATTGTTTAATAGAAAATAGACCTTGCATACCACTATCAGTATTGTCAGCATCTCCCTGCTGCGATTCCACATTTGTTGCGGCCCTTTCTTTTAGTGCACTATTCATTAGTGCCGTTGCAAATTGTAAATCTGGATAAAAAACTCAGTTCGTTAGAAAATGTATTAGAAACGATGAAAATAGATGAACGTTCATGAACACAACTATCGCAAGAAACAATTGGAATTGAATGGAACAAAATCGTAAATAATTATTTATATTGATATTTAGAAAATATGATGATTTGTTACATTTTTTTCAATAAATATTAGGATCTTGGTCTTCAAAAAGACCTCACGCACACAACAAAAAGTTTATTTTGAGGTTAGGTTAAGAAAAATATAATTTTTTCCCCAACTAAAGTTATTAGATTGAATATGTTATTTATTCTATAAAATTAAAGGACCGCTACCATTTTCGGCACGTCTAGCATCCTCCTCTGACAATATCACTTCCACTGCATTGTCAGTTTCAGGATTGTATAAAGTTATTTGTTTCGTCGCCATTGTTGTTTTTTTGAATTCCCGCTACGTTTTGGTGAAAGCCCACTCAGACCCATCAGTATTTTGTAGGCAAAGTGGGCGCGATGTGGTCGCGAACAGTGACGTCATCTATGACGTCGAGCGATCGCTCGCGACGACCACGGGCCTTAGGTGGAACGATACAGAGGGTGTTACAATCGTTGCGGGCGTTAAGTGGAACGTACCCATTGTGTTACAACTTGTGCAAATATGCATTTTTCAAAGTTTGTATTTGTCCGTGTCATTTTCTTTTTTGTTTTTCAACTTTTAATCCGATTTTGGACTAATTTTACATACTTTCGTATATGATCAAAAAGGCTTGCCAAATCTACTTATCATAATGAGCAATTTTTCAATAGGTATCTAAAGCATTCCTAACCACTCACTAGATGGCGCCCCGACAATTTTGGTAATGAGCAGTTTTCCAATAGGTATCTAAAGCATTCCTAACCACTCCCTAGATGGCGCCCCGACAATTTTGGTAATGAGCAGTTTTCCAATAGGTATCTAAAGCATTCCAAACCACTCCCTAGATGGCGCCCCGACAATTTTGGTAATTTATAATCGCTTGAAATAGGTTCTTAGCAAAGAGGATATAAACACTGGATACGTCGTTTTGAATAATATTGTATTTATCAATAGTTTTCAACCATTTTAGAGGTTGTAATAAATTATTACAAACAGAACAAACAACAATTTGACTGAGTTAATTCGTTTCATGGACACTAGGATCAAGAATGGACGCAATACAAATATGAAAGGTTTGTATTAAAATATATTTTGTTGAACCTTTTGGTAAAAAATTACCAAAATTGTATCTATTGATGCTTTTTGAAACCAATTGACAATACCTACTGGAAAACTTCTCATTGATAATCGCTTGAAATAGGTTCTTAGTAAACAGGATATAAACACTGGGTACGTTGTATTCGATAATATTGTATTTGTCAATAGTTTTCAACCATTTTAGAGGTTGTAATAATAGTGGAACATAGTGCCAACTTCTATAAATATTTCTTTTTATAATTCGTTCAACCTTTAACAGTTATGTTTAAACTAATAAACATTTTATTTGTATGTTTAGTATTAGTTGGCTGCATGAAATCACTGCCACCATCATACAGATTAAAAAATAATTACCAAAATTGTAGAATCTATTGATGATTTTTGAAACCAACTATCAATACCTACTGGAAAACTCCTCATTGGTGATATATATGACGGCGCATCGAGTTATTGGTCGTGATAAGATGTCTATCGGTTAGATACTCTTTATCTGGTCCTTGATTGTTTGTTTGTCTGTGGTTAGTTAACAATGGCAGCGCGCGCACGCATTATTGTGCGCTGTGATGTTCTTGTTTTGATTGACACCAGAAATCAGGCACCCGCGAGGAATTGCTGTATAGGTCACGAATACAAATGCCATGGCCTTTAAACTAACGTCGTTGTAAGTTTGTGTCGTGGTGGACCGCGGGCCCTCATGCGCCGCGCTGGAGGGGTCGGCCCTGATGTTAAAATGGTGATGATGGGTCCAGTTATAGTGATGTCGGCTATCTAGACTCTAGGGCGCCGATATCAGAAGTGGGATCCAGCACGGCGCCCACTTTGGGAGATGAAATCTGAATATGATGGTCACACCAAGGTGGGGTCGTTCCTGTGGAGGGTGAGTCTTACCAGCGGACAACTGGTTGCCACTGGACGTCCAGTTCCTCTCTTATTTGATGTATACGAGTCCCGCTGCATAAAAACGGATAGCAAATCATGTTGTTCTCATATGGCTGATGCCTGTAAGGAGGAGAGGGGAGTGTGAGGTTCCCCTCATTGTGGTCACATCGTGTGGGAGATCAACGGAACAAGGTGTAGGGTTTGTAATTGTGGTAACTATAGTATTCAAGTCCGGTGTCGAATGCAATTTTATTATAAAGTCCCGTATCAACAGTTTGATTGGTCCCATTTTTGTGAATCCTGCCGTACAGGTGCAGAGCCTACCATCATAAATTGTGCTCCTTGTGAATGTGCTCCCAAACCATTCAATATACCCAATCATGGTACCTGTATTGATTTGATTATTTCAGTAAATATCCAGGAGAATTTTATACATTGAATTTAATTTCATAATGGCAAAGTGATGTAATGGGTTGAGGATTGGGATGTGGTAGCCTATCTGTTGATTGTTGGGATGGGCCCTGTCAGAGCTGAATAGTATGGTTGTGTTTCTGAGAGGCTATGCCAAGGGATTTCGGTTGGATTCCCATTGTTCCCATGTTGGAACGGTTTGAGGAGACTGATTTGAAATTTTATAGCACGGGTTGTTGTTTGTGTTTTTGTTCAGTTCTTTGTTTGGAGTATGTGTGGTGTATGTATGCGGGTGCTGTAGTGTAATACTCATTTACATAGTTAGTTATGATTACATTTAACTTCATGTTTCGAGTTTTCTTGTCATTAAGTGGCCTATAGAATAAATAAGCAATTCTAATTCTTAGTTTGCCATGAAGCTTATTTCTATTCCAAACGAAACTCGAGTGTCAATACCATGGCACCCATTGCTATTTGTTTAGAGCTTGTTGTACAAACAGTTGATATTGTAGCAGCAAGTAAATTATTTACAAAAAAATTATGATGAAGAAGTTTCAAACTTAATTTAATTGCAGGTACATACCTGTACATACATTGCATACCTACCTATATTGAATTTAAGTATTGATTTGAACCATATGGGATGTACTGGCCTACTTACACTCTTTAATATTATGTTGCTGGTGTTATCATAAATCCATAATAATGTTGTGACCACTGTGTCAGTTAAATTGTGACCCTGCTACTGCGCGGATTCTCCCTGCCCAAGGATCTTTGTTGGAAGTACCACACCATGTTTTGTATCACCACACCATGTTTAGCCTTATTGGAGGCATACAAATATTGAATTGGATGTAGGAGCATAATGGTAAAGTGTGAAATAATTACTTAATGCTTTTGTGCATCTCTATCAACATTTTGTCAAGAGCCTTAAGATATTTAGGTTTTTGAGATGGAGCAGGTGGACGATGATGATTTGGGTGTTTAGTGATTTTACACTAAAGGTGAATTCAAGGCTCTCTATTTCAAGTTTTAAATAGATCTACTTAGGTTTAAATAATTATTTGTGTTATAAATTTGGTAAAACGTAGGATAACAGGTAACTAATTTGGAGGATGAATTGGGCACTCAACAGTTTCATAGGAGAGGTTCTGGAGCCAGTTTGTGACACTTGCTTTGGCTAGTTTGTGACACATGATAATATATTATTGATGATGATTTATTAGAAACCGGTCGCAATGTGTAGAGTCTATTTTGATGATAGTGGAACTTGTGAAAAATAATTATGTTTTAGTTGATCATGCTAAGGCTGTAGTAGATACTTACTTTGTGTGACTTAATTTCATAATAGGTAATAAATATCACCCAGTCTTATAAATGAAATGCCATAAAAGAAAGTTTAATTTTACATGCTTAGAGGAACTAGATTGATGGACGTGGTAACTCGACAGGAGTGAGAACATGGTGACTGTCTAGGTAGGTAATATCAATCAATATGTGTGTTATGGTTTGTTTTCTTAACGTTAACTGATGGCTCACCTACCAGACGGGTAAGTTTTGTTAGGTGAGTGCCTAGTGGTCGTATGGGGGCTTCGGTGGTGTTTCGGCGAGTTGTTTTAAGCCTCATGAGAAAATCTTATTTGATAGTAGTATGACATAAGGTACTGATTTGATATCATATTATCTTTAAGTGTCAAAGCGTGTGGTAAATCACATGCCCTTGATAATTGTAAATGAGTGGGAGCACGAACTTGTTGAAAGTCAGTTTAGACTTAGTTACAGTTGCGGCATAGGCTCTCCTCTTGGTCGGTCATTTGACGCAGTGTCCTAACTCCTACCTTAATCAACTAACTGCTTCCATTAGCTGCGTTCCATCGCTTGGTACAGTGTGGCGCTGACTGGAGTTTCCAACTCTTCGGATACCTGCACGACATAGTTGTCGACTCTTTTAGTGTGTCTCATTGGATAGTTAATGTTATGCTATTATAATGATACAAAGAAATCAATTGTCGCGTGATATAAGTAGGCTGTATCATAGACCCAGAAGATATAGGTACCAACCAATCAAGTCAACACTGAGCAAGCGCGGTTGAGCCTCGGCAATGCATCATATGTAGTTACAGACATTCACTACTCGGTTTAGCAAGATATGTCAATAATAATTATTATTACTTATCTTACTCTAGGAGCTTGACATGTCTTTTAAAGTACTTCTCAGATTTTGGTTTAGGTCACAACAAACATGTTAGATTTTAGGTGCAAAGCTTTGCATCAACTAACAACGTATCCATTTGGATAAGCGGTTTCTAGTTAGAATCCTCTCTCGAGAGAAGGGAACTAGGCTTTGGAAAGGGAGTCCACACTGACAGTATTTTATATGGTAGGTTAGGATGTGATAGATCATCCTCGTTTTTCAAGATAGTCAGGAAAAGTTATCGTAAGTTACTTACTTACGAGTAAATATTTGTTGTTAATATTGATGAGATAGGTACGTTACCTACTTAACGTAGCCTTGAGAGTTGTACCTGCATAGGTACATTGTTGTGCTATAAATATCTTGGATGACATGATTATAGCAGATGCGTGATCTAATTATCACTCATGTCACTGAATTTAATACTTGACGGCAATTTTGTCGTTGAAAGAGTTCACCAATTACTTTAATTAATTTAGTCTACTAATGTTATGGTTTTTGACGGATCATCAGAAGTACGCACTCGAGGCCAGCGAGCTATGAAGCGCAGTATCTTGAGAGTCAAATTGTCGGACCCTATAAGAAACAAGTGTATTGCGCTCCAAAACTCAAATCGCCGATAGGGATTTGAAGGCTGCCATCCTGAAGTGGGACTGGGCAAAAATATCTATGATGAGTATCGGAGATGGCGGTACGAGTTGGACGCCTTTTCTAGGGATTGGCCGAGGAAAGCATTCGACCGGGAGGCCTTTGCCCTGCAGTGGGACGGAGGTGGCTAAGAATAATAATACAAATAAAATATTTGGTAATTTATTCCGAGCGTTGATAACGCTATTGTACAGATAGTTGCACCTAGGGTTGTAGGTGCCTAGCGATCATAACAGTGATAAAGAGATCATCTGTTTAGAAATGGATATTGTGTACGATGTTTCATAATACGATGTAGTTAAGTTGGACAGAATAATGGTCCTGTAAGACAATACACAAACGTATTAGTTGGTACGTTGGTACCCTATCCTGGACACCTGAAGCTGTCATCCGAACCATACTCTGTGCGGGAGTTGGTATAGGAGTCAGTAATTAGAACCAGATAGTGTATGTGTGTTTATGTTTATTCTGGACACCTGTGCTGTCATCCGGACCATACTCTGTGCTGGAAATGGGAGAGGAGTCAGTAGTCAGAACCAGATGGTAGATATATGTTTGTGTATCCTGTGTATTGTGTTTGTATATCCAGATCCTGCCCTGTTGGTTTGAAGAATTCAACGGATAGAACTAGCTGATGTTTATATGTACCCTGGTTCTTAGCCGCTGATATCCGGATCCTGCCCTGTTGCGGGGTTTGGTTTGAAGGATTTAACGGATAGAACTAGCTGATGTTTATGTGTACCCTGGTTCTTAGCCGCTGATATCCGGATCCTGCCCTATTGCGGGGTTTGGTTTGAAGAATTCAACGGATAGAACTAGCTGATGTTTATGTGTACCCTGGTTCTTAGTCGCTGATATCCGGATCCTGCCCTGTTGCGGGGTTTGGTTTGAAGGATTCAACGGATAGAACTAGCTGATGTTTATGTGTACCCTGATTCTTAGCCGCTGATATCCGGATCCTGCCCTATTGCGGGGTTTGGTTTGAAGGATTCAATGGCTAGAACTAGTCGTTTGTGTGAGCCATACCGGGTATATGCAGGTTGGTTTAAAATAACCAAAGATCAGGCACAGACGATGACTTTGGTACGTTTAAGGTTGACCTAGAGATGCTTGTTACATGATCACGATGTTCACGACGGCGAAGTAGATAAACATGGATGAACATTGTACCTACAGATAAATTCGGTTTAAATAAATGGGGCTGTGACATTGGACATCGGTCCGTGTGCGTTAGACGTTGTTGGGTAACTACAAATTAGGTTTAGTTTGCAGTTCAATACGTCGGGCTCGAGTCAATGTTGGACTGTTGTACTCTTCAGTTCGTTTATGAAATAGGTGGCAATCATACTAACAAATCTTGATTGTCAGGATGATCGAGCGGATCACCAGCGATGAAGCTGTTAGAACGACTTAACGCCCGAGGATGGTCGTATTATCAGAATGGCCGTGACGGCGCATCGAGTTATTGGTCGTGATAAGATGTCTATCGGTTAGATACTCTTTATCTGGTCCTTGATTGTTTGTTTGTCTGTGGTTAGTTAACAATGGCAGCGCGCGCACGCATTATTGTGCGCTGTGATGTTCTTGTTTTGATTGACACCAGAAATCAGGCACCCGCGAGGAATTGCTGTATAGGTCACGAATACAAATGCCATGGCCTTTAAACTAACGTCGTTGTAAGTTTGTGTCGTGGTGGACCGCGGGCCCTCATGCGCCGCGCTGGAGGGGTCGGCCCTGATGTTAAAATGGTGATGATGGATCCAGTTATAGTGATGTCGGCTATCTAGACTCTAGGGCGCCGATATATATATGATCTTATATGAATGCGGTTTCTTTGTTTGTACGTCAATGGTCAACGGCTTTTTTCTCTAAATAAACAGAATCGTGAAAGGACGTATTTTTCTTGGATTTCCCTACATCCAACTCCTGGGGTCCATACTCTTCACTGGCGACGAGTTATCAAAATTATGTACGCGTACTTTTTGGGTAAAGTTTGATTATTATATTCCTACAAGTGCTGTATGCAAAATTGGCTAATTTGACTTGTCAAAGGACTTTTGGAAGTTTGATAAATGGAGACGGTTTGCAGCAATACTTTTTTTATTGCGAATGAGGTAACATCGGCGATGAGAGTGCCCACTCTGTGATAATAATCTTATTTTCATTAACAAACAGTACTTAAACCTATCGTTGCTGGAGTCTCCTTCTAGGCAAATCCTGTGTCAGAAGACACCGTTTCAATAAAAAAACTCGCTTCCTAAACATCGAGATCGAAGAACGGTCACATATTTCATGTGGCAAAGAATTCCACAATCTTGCAGCATGTACAGTGAAAGAGTAGGAGAAAAAGTCGGATTTGTGGGGAGGAATAGCCAGCAGCCTCCTTAGCAGTAGATTTTTTATACAAATCCTTGGACCTCAATTAGGGTTGTGGGCATGCCCATCGTGCCCACAACTTAGTTGGCAACTGTATTTGACATATAAGAGTAAATTCTGGGAGAAAGATGGTTCACCAAAAGATTCAGTTTCATTGAATTCTTAGCATACGACGTGACTTCTTCAGATAAGAAATTGTTATAGGTAAAATACCAATTTTATTGTGACTAATTCAAATCAGACACAGCGGCTCTTGGTACTTACTCAAATTGCTCCTAGCGAAGATAGCGTGAACAACCGGCTGTGATATTTTCTTTGAACATATTATTATTTTATCTTCTTTTGACATCATTATTCTCCTTTTTCTTAGGTCTAAATTTTTTACAATACATTTATATGAAAAATAAATATTGTAAAAAACCTAAACCTAGAGTACCACCAGCACCGGGGCGAGGCTCAAGCTACCGGCGGTTAGGGCTGCAGAGACAGGAACCTCCTGACAATACGCGCCAATACAATACAATTATTATTGTTATGAAAGCAATGAAAATTCGCAGAAGTAATGGGGAAGTTTCCTAATATCGATATTGCCATATTTAATGACATAGTGTTCAAATATAGATCAAAACTAACAAGCCAGTGAAAACATTTTTTTTCACCGTTTTGTTTCATTTGACATTTTATCTTCAAATGAAAAAAGAAATTTGGAAACTTCCTCATTCGTCATTCGAATATCACGTATTGTAGTAATTCTCAAAATGTTATTATAGCAACACCGCTTTTAATAGTAGTTTCATGGCTCAAAAGGACTTGAATCCAGAGCTGTACATAAAACAATGGAAAAAAATGGTAGTCTTATAAGGTGCTTGCTTGCTTTTGTTGTGTATTGTGTTGTGTAATAAAATAGGCAATGTTATTTATTGAAATAATTGGTAAATTTATTTCACTTATTCTACAATAAATACATTACATTGTTATCTAGTAGGTAATGTTTGTACCAATACAAAAAAGCAGTGACCTTGAATAGCAGCTGTCAGTGAACATAACCAATCCAAACTTACTCGACTCACAAAAGATGGCATAAACATTGGAATCAGTGTGAAATTATCTGGAATTTTAAGATGAGGAACGTGGATTCCCGACTCCTGATGGAGAAAATGGATGAAGTGAGACAATGCAATAGCGCCCACCAAGCGGGCGAGGTAAGAAAAGTTATTTTTTAGCAAATATTTGTATCCACGAAAACTTGTTGACGTGATGATAATAATTAATCAATGCTTTACTTTCCTTATTTATAATATGTGTACGTATGTAAATATTTTAGAAGATACAACTCCCATTCATAACCTTCAATTTGTGACCGAAACACCCCAAAAAATAACACGCCGAGAAAATTCAATTTATAATTTTTTGCAGACAGTACATGTAGATGCCAACAGCCTGGCTCTGAATGTAGATAGAGTGACTGTGATGCACGGCCAAGGATATAGCTCTCAAATGAGCCGGTAAGTATGCCTATACTATATATAAAGTAGCCTTACTTTATCCTAAAACTAAATGTTACCTAAAGTCTGAAATAAATAAATTAAAGATCACAAATGTAAACACACAGCTGTCAATGTCAAAGTGACTATTAAGGGATATAAAACCTTTTTTATCAAAAGTATTATTTATTTATTTTAACATTTAATTATTTATTTTTTTGAGCTGATATAACTTTTTAAAATCAGAACAGATGATTACAACAATTTAAGAGTCTGGAAACATCTTATACCATGCTGAATGAGCTTTTTTTTAAATTTGGATTTTAAAGTATCAAAATTTTAAGGCAGGTCTGCCGCTTCAAGTTATGAATAAAACATTGTTTTGCTAAAGCCAGGTCCGCTGCACCATGTTATTAACAAAATATTGTTATGCTATAGTAAAGTTATCCATTCATCTTGGCAAACAAAAACAGTGAACGAGACACCCCATGTTGATATTATAACATGGTATGTGTTAGCACGACACAGAAACATGGTGCAGCAGACCCAGCTTTGCTCGATGTGAAAATTGTTGTTTTATTATCTTATTATTTCCTGATATTGTTGAGATAAGCAGTATATCTGCCTCAGTTTTGAGCTTTAGCACTAATATACAAAAATTACGCACCATATGTACATAATTTCGAACCATTACTAAAAAAACATCATACATCTATAAAAACTACACATATTTTAATTAAACAGCACAAATACCAAATTAAAATAGCATTGTTCCCTATTTAATTCAGGAAAATATTTTGAAATTGTCATACTATTATATTCATTTAAACTTATAATATCTACCACCAGGCAAGTCTCAGTGTCGGAGCATGTCGGAGACGGTCAATGGAATGAGGAGTTGCTGTCAGCTGAACGGCTTGAGGCCCTGGTGGCGAACCTCGCACAGCACAGCCGGCCAACTCACCACTTTACCCATCATAAGGTAAAGTCAACTCAATAATAAAAAAATAACAATAATCTGTATTGTCAATGTTTTAGGCAGACATTTTAGTTCACTAAAAATTTATAAGTGAAAGCTAAAACCTCTTTTGCATTGCAGGTGTCAGCTGGGAGGGCCGATATAGATAGATATTTAGCTAATGTGATACTGGACACGCCCCCGAGACTATTAACTGGTCACCCATTAGTAAGTATTACACTCCACTCTCCCCTTTGTGCATGTATGTGTGCCACGGATCTATGCAATGACAATCAAAAACAGACCAAGAACAGAAATTAAGTTGACCTGTTGAGTGCCAAGAAATTGATATAATAGAAAATCTATAATAGTTTGTCGACCCAATCTCGAGTCACTGGGATCTGACAGATTCAATAATTTAATTCTTATTTTATATAGGATGCTATTGCTCATAGTTAAAAGAAGTTGCAGAAGTGACAGCAAAACAAAAATTCTTTTTTGTCTTGTAGGATCCACAGCAGGATGCAATTGTGGTGGAAGTGCCCTCCTTACCACCATTGCCTCCTCTTCAGGAGATGAAGAGATGCCAAGAAGCGGATTGGTTCAACAAATCAAAGACTGTAAGTTGTGATTCCAGTTTCACTGAGATTTAATACTAGTCCTTGGCACTAAGGCATGTTGAGATTCCTGGTTATTAAATTTTTAATAAGAGAGCAGATCTAATACAATAGAACAGCAGTGGAGTGTGGCTTCCCCTATAATAGCTATGCCCAGTTCCAATTGTCTGTAAAATTATTGAGCCTCTCACTGGCGTCATATAAACAGAATTATTGACATCAAGATTAGTTAGAATCAGATCAAAAGGCTCAGCTATGTTGCTCTCTAAGACAACCATGTGAGTGCCACCATGAAATATGACAGATCGTGGCCAGGTTGCCAAGCAAAACGCAAATTTCGTTTGAAATATTGTTATCATCCGACAGAACATCTTACATTTCATCGTTGCGATCAAGGACGTTTCTTCGATGATCCCACCGCAGATTGACAGATTTAGTTATTTCCACTATTTAAATAAAATTTTCAATCATTAAGCATTTTTGCTCTGAATGCCTGCATCCATACCTAACTTGTCCTCCACAGGCGGACAACACAATCCTCTCGGAACCTACGGACTTGGACCTTGGTGTCAGCGCCTCTCCAGCGCACAGCAAGCAACAGAACAAGAAGAGTCTTCCTCATAAGAAACGGATATCGCGGAAGCTTAAGAGGAATACTGGGAACACTACACCGCAACAGGTATGCTTAATCTGCGAGTATATACTTCATCATCATCTCGGGGTTATGTCCCGTTGCGCTCCCGCGGTACGTGAAAGCCCGGGGTCCGCCTTTGGACAATAACGTTTTTCTCGCAGCGATTCGAGAGTTGTTGTCTTAGTAAAAGCTGTGGAAAATGAAATATCCTTTCTAATGAAAAATTGCTCAACGTTACTAGTCAAATAGGCTGAGTTGTCTGGATCTCAGCGCTAAAAGGTTAAGAACCATTGCTCTAATATGATAACTGAAATATGATAAATGACAGACCGCCGACCAAATGTACATATTCTTCAATGTTTTCTAAACTACTCAACCAATTTAAGACTAAAAATCTATGAATCATCTCAATTTAACTGGTTTTCAAATCATCGAAATCAGTCCATCCGTTCGGGAGCTACGATGCCACAGAGCCACACACCTCCACAGCTACATACGTCAAACTTATAACACCCCTCGTTTACACACCTCCCTCAACAGACCCCACGTCAACCTTATAACACCCCTCGTTTACACACCTCCCTCCACAGACACCCACGTCAAACTATAACACACCTCACTCCACAGACACCCACGTCAAACTATTACACACCTCACTCCACAGACACCCACGTCAACCTATAACACCCCTCGTTTACACACCTCCCTCCACAGACACCCACGTCAAACTATAACACACCTCACTCCACAGACACCCACGTCAACCTATAACACCCCTCGTTTACACACCTCCCTCCATAGACACCCACGTCAAACTATAACACCCCTCGCTTACACACCTCCCTCCACAGACACCCACGTCAAACTATAACACCCCTTGTTTACACACCTCACTCCACAGACACCCACGTCAAACTATAACACCCCTCGTTTACACACCTCCGTCCACAGACACCCACGTCAAACTTATCTCTCTTTTTTCGTCTAGGATTTAAATAAATTACCTCCCCCCTCCCCTGCTTCACAGCAGGAGCTGGTAGTAATAAACTGTGGCGACGAGCCCCCCCAAGAGGAGATCCTGCCGGATTCGTTCGCGGCGGCGCCTCATCAGCCTGCCCACGCCCACGCCCATCCCCACGCCCACGCCCACGGCCACGCCCACCCGGCGCTGCCGCCCGCGGAACACCATATCGCTCATGAGGTAGGTACCAGATAAAAATAGAGATTTAGGAAAAAATAATTTATTGATACAAACAACTCCGTAATTATAGCAGTAATATAGCTTATAGCCCAATGCGGCACAAGTTGCTCTCGCGCACGATTATCGAGAAAAGGCGCAACATAGACACTGCTATCTCCTTCGTCTTAGTATTGAGAGAAGGAAACAAACGCTCTCTCGCGGCGCGAGCTGTGTCGCGGACACACTTGTGATAGCCGTGCAGAGTAGCACATAGGCTAGGTCCGCCACGCAGAAGTCCCCAGTTCAATACCGGCCAAATTGAAATTATGAATTTTAATTTCTGTTACGGGTCTAAGAGCCGATTTTTCAATCCTCAATTAAAATTTATCTGCTCGATAAAGTAATATACTGCCAAATTAAAACAATCTGTAATCCTTTACTTATATATAAAGTAATTATATGAGATATGTTTTATCTGAGGATTGAAAAATCGGTCCTAAGTGTACTATGTATAACAAGTATGTCTTTAAAAAAATCGCATATAAGTAGTTTATCAGCTATCCAGCACCCATAACACAAGCTTTGTTTTCTTTGGGGCTAGATGGCGCTGTATTTATTATCCAAGCCCATTCATTTATTTATTTATTCAGATGCGTCCGATGCTCATCTGCCAATTATGCGGTGAGTTCTACGGCGAGGAGCAATTAAAGTTCTACCACCACCTCAAGCAGCATTACGAGCCTCCGCCAACGATTATCATCGAGAATCCGGTTCCCGGACCGGAGTTGGCTATGGACAAGGTGGGTCTCTCATACGTACTTTATTCGAGGCGGCACGTTCGGTACAGTTGAAGAGAATTTATTTTTTATCGACCCAAACTTTCAACTTTTCGTAGTGACAGTACTGGCTTACTCGTAGTTTTTTTTTTATGTCATTCGATAGGCAAACAGGCAAGCGGGCCACCTGATGGGAAGTGGTCACCACTGCCTATAGACATTAGCAACACCAAGAGTATCGCCAATGCGTTGCACACCTCTATAACACGTTACTCTGGCAGCAAAAAGGCAAATATCCCTCCACTGCCAAAGCCACGGTTTCCCAAATCCCCACCCCATGGAGCACTGGAAACCTTACTCACCGGCAGAAACACAATACTATTTAAAAGAGTATTGTTTAGCTGCGGTATTCTGTAAGGTGGAGGTACTTCCCCAGTCGGGCGGCTCAAATTCGAACGGGATACCCCGCTATGCCCTACCTCTGTTAAATAGAACTAAAAAAACACCGGTCTGCTCTAGGCGGTTTTGATAGTCAGACACATTAAAGTCACCTAAAATAGCTGTTTTGTCTTGTACTCGATAAGGTAGGATAATCTCCGGTGCCCTCAGTCTATACTTCCTTCTTTTCTACTCCCTCCTTTTTGACGATTGAAAGGGATATTTAATGCCCTGATCGATAAAGAAATTTTGAGTTTGAGTTATGACACGACTTTATATTGACTTATGACTTGCATTAAATTTAAAATACACATTAATAAGCATTCCATCTTCCAATCCTCAGATGACAAACACATGCATAGTGGACAACGTGGCAACGCTCCCGGATTCCATAGTGGAATTGTCTCTGGAAGGCAACAAGACTATGTACCAGCAAATAGACAAGCATGTCTTGTATACCACCAGTGATAAGTCATTTTACTCGAGCAAGGTGAGTGAGCAAATGATTTCGAATCTTATTAGTTTAGCACTAAGTAGCAGTTTATTTGTATTCGATTGATAATTGTGTCTCATTATTTTGAATATTTGGTTTAATATTGAAAGGAAAGTATTATGTTTTTGACAGCAGTGAAGCATTTCAGTAATATATAAAAAAATTAAAAAAAAAAAAACATTTATTTCAGACGAAGTAGTCCATCTTACATTAGAATGTCAACGTTATGAGTACAATGTCAAAAAATTATTATATAATTCATTAGTATTACAATTTAAATGTCAAGATCTAAATATACTCATAATATCATTGACATGTCAAAAATTTAAATTCTAATTTATTTATAAATTCAAGTAACATGTCTCATTTTTTGTTAGTAAAGCATATTTTTAAAGTGCATATGGGTCAAAATCACCGAGGTGGCAAAATTATAGGGTAAAAATCTAAATTATTGAAATAGCAAATTAATTACTTGATTTCAAACTCTAATATAACAATATATTAAATTCAAAAGGATCAAGCGGAAAAATATCTAAGATTTTTATTAATAATTAAAAAAATATATCAACATTTTGATGAAAATATAACTGTAACACTGTGGATACCAAATTCTTTACCTCAATGATTTTGACTCATATACATACATATTATATCCGATTAAGCGGAGCTGGGGATGCTCACTAGTATATTGTACAGCAGACCTAACGCCACAGCTGCGCCATCTGGTAAATATTGGAATCGCGAAAACCCGAAATTTGTCTATTTCTATTGTAACATCATCATCACAGACCATCAACAGTCCACTGCAGGACTAAGGGCCTCTCCCACGAAAAGGGAGGTTATTGCCGTAATCTCCACGCTTGGCAGGCGGGTTGGAGATCGCAGTATTATAAATATAACAATGGAAAACGCTGCTGCCCATTTTCCAGCCTACGGAGACTTAGATTTATTCCTCTAAACATTAGTCGCCTTGTACGACACCCACTAGTGTAAGGGGTTGGTGCTATTCTACTCTGCCGGACACCACACGGCCTTATTGTAACATACGTTAGTTCAAAACTAAATTTTCTCTGTTCCCAGGTCCACTACACAATGTCCAGTATGGACAAGGCGGCCAGTCCGCCGCCCGAGGCCACCAAAGCCGAGATATATGACCAGTTGGAACTGTACAGCTGTAGCAAGTGCAATAAGTCCTTCAGGAAACAGAAGCATTGCGAAGATCACATCAAGGAGGCGCATTCTAATCCCAAAGTAAGTTGCCCTAAGAGAGTTGTAGGGTTATGTTGTGTTATAGATAGTGCCAGGGGGATTCTCACGCTGTGACATCCCGAATTTGACATTTTCTAGCCAAATAACTGTATTATAACGTCACTGAAATTTATTTTCGACAATATACGACTGTTAAAGATAGTTGAGAAACTATTTTTGCTGCAATAGACTTTGAAATGTCATATTAATGGAGTTGTGTCTAGAAAAAATGTCGAATTCGAATTGTCATAGTGCGAGAATTAGGCGTCTGGACGATCTAGCTTTGCTTGTGGTATGAAAGTACGTAACGCAGACGATAGATGGAGCTACCGCGTAGTGTGTATGTCGCTGACGGATGGTTAAAATTGCAGGTTAATTAAATAGTCCAGCGTTTTAAGCAGTTATTCAATTGCCAAATTCATGAACTTTAAAAGTAACGTCTAACGACGATATTGTTGGACAAAGGATGGGGCTTTATCGCCAAAAATTATAATAGTTGAGTGCACTACTGTCTTGTTAATCCACATCACATGTAACAAAAAATCAGCGCACGAAAATTTTCAACAGTTAAATTCATTTTTTCTAGTTTTATTTAGTTAGTAGATAATTTAATTTTCTGATGTCATAAGATAAACATTTATAAAATTATATAAAATTCCAATTACTCATTTCACACTTATTCTGATGTCAAAATAGATGTCAAGTGAAAAATAATAAAAATACCATACATAGAGTACATAAAAAAATTTAGGCTTTCTGGTAAAAATGTCAGATGTCACCTGACACCACCAGTTTTGTTAAGGCTCTAATTATAAATAGTGATCTTGGTATTGAGAAAAAGAAATAAATAATAACAATAGCTCACGCTTGTTTCAAAGAAAGCACCCTTGTGCTAGTCGGTGCTACATTAAACCCCCTTCAAAACCTCACCACAAAATCTCCCTCCCAGCTGGAAGACATGGGCGAGTTCTCGGAGCCCGAGGACCTGATGGCCGGCATCCACGTGGCGGTCGAGGACGCCGAGCACTACGAGGCCACGTTGTTACCACACCTCACTGTCGACAACGGACATGTTCACCAGGATCACGTGGCCGACCATGCCCGCCATTGGTGAGTAGACCTGTAGGCTAATTAAAGTAAAGTGAGTAAAACACATTTTTTACACTCAAACACAGCACAAAACTCTTAAAATTAAATTAAAAATATATAATCAAACAGAACCAGAATAAGAAAAGAGATACTCTAATCTCGTTACTTGTGCCATGTGAAGAGTGCAATGGGGCCACACTCAGCATATGCCACGACAGTTGCCGTGACGCTGGTTTTCAGTGGACCCCCTCCAACAATGATCTGATTTCAATTATTGAAATGGTCACTTTTGCGATTCCGTATCATCTTTCAAGGGTTGCTAACAAAAATCCATTGCAATAAACTGAAACTATTATAAATACACTACTGAAATCGATTATAAATTATCGCAATTGTAACAATTTCAATAATTGAAATCAGAGAATTGTTAGCAACAGAGTTACGTAATTAGCCTATAGGAGCTTTCCAGCATTTCAAAGATTTAAAATATTCATTTGTAAGAGATAGGTATTAAAGATGTTTTCAATTATCTTCAATAGTTTCTCTATCCTTCGCCCGCATGCTGAGGCGTACGAATCTTTAAATATTATTGTTTCATTTTTCATTTGGAAAATAATAAAATGTTAATAACTAAATAAACCATCCGACAAGACAATGTCTGTGAGAGGCAAAAGTGGAGGGGCATATGCTTTTAGCTGCTAGAGCAACGTGTCCCGTGCTTTACAGTTAGGCAACGCGTCGGTGACACCACTGGTGTTGGTGGCTGCCTATAGGCAGCGGTGGCTTTTCATCAAGCGACCAATCGAGTAGAAACAGAATAGAAATAGAATAGGAATAGAACAGAAATAGAATAGAAATATTGTATTTGCCTATGCTACAAATTTTGGTCCTAGTGTAGTTACTCTTTCCGAAATTATACATTTTTATTAGATATTTTTGGCAACTATAATACATAATGTAGCTACCACGTTATTGGTATACCTATAGGTAAATGAAGTAGACACACATACATACATTATAAATGTGCACCCTCGAGAATGAGGTTGTGGGAATTCGCACCTATTTATTGTTGTAATCGCTCACTTAAAACATAGGGCCTTTACAACAATAGCTCATTCGCTACCCTTTAAAAATAAAATTCTTATGCTCCCCGCTAACTTTCATTCTATCCCCATAGGTACCTCCGGGGCTCATCCCCCGCCCTGGGCCCGTGCCCGCCCGGCGCGGACGACGGCTACTGCCCAGTGTGCCCCGCCCCGGCCCCGGCCCCGCCGCCCCCCGGCCCCGCCCCGGCTACGGCCCGGCAGGACCGACAGGACAGGCCGGGACAGGGGCCGCTGGGAGAGACGCATCAGCTTAAAGGTTGGTGCTATTTATTATAATCGCCTTTTTAGGGCCCGACGAAAAATTGGTCCGAGGACGCATCGCCCTGCTTTCTTAATATGTAGGTAGAGCTCGTCTAATTTAAAATGACGCGCCCCACTATCGCATTAACGCACACAAGCAAGTTTAAAATATGGACGCAATACATATACAAATGCCGTTGTAATTGGTCATTCAGTTGCCGGTGAGATTCAAACGTCGGCGCACGTGCCGTTCATTGGCTCCCACACAGATGAAGTGTCGTTATTAATATTTGCACTCACACATCGAAATCAACTAACTAAGTAGTGGGGCGCGTCATCTTAGACTAGACGAGCTCTACTTATTGTTAGTTTTAAGTTTTTGAATGTGTTATTGGACCAAATAAAAATACGTCTATGTCTATGTGTATGTCTACATGAGTAGCGACTTTTGGTGTCGGAGGCCAAGAACCTCTTTGTGATCCTGTCGATCGAGATGCAAGAAGCTGGGGGAGGCATATGTCCAAAGTTGGACGGAGAAATGCTGATAATGAAGAAGAAGAAACAAACTGAATGTACAAACTTTTCTTCTTATTTTATTTATTGCCTAAGGACGCCACACTTGACGGACGGTCCACCTGATGAAATGCAGCCATCGTCGTCCAAAACATCTGCAACTTATCTGCATATATATTAGTAAAGATTCAATAACAGCCATCATCCATTAACACTTTCGCTGCGGCCGACGGAACGACGCACGACGCACCTGGCTGGTCTGGCTGGACGCGCGCTGCAACACTTGTC
The DNA here is from genome assembly GCA_905147135.1 of Blastobasis lacticolella. Taxonomy (NCBI): domain Eukaryota; kingdom Metazoa; phylum Arthropoda; class Insecta; order Lepidoptera; family Blastobasidae; genus Blastobasis; species Blastobasis lacticolella. The sequence continues at coordinate 19,893,330 of LR990050.1, forward strand.
AAACACACGACACTTTGTCAAATTTAATATGATAATTTTGACACTTTGTGAATTATAGGTTTTAGGACTTTCGTGGTTATTCACTACACTTTCACTACACATGATATCGGGTTTGTTACCACGGTTAATATTGTTTTTATCTCGATATTTCGACGCAGTTGCATGCGTCATGGTCACGAGTTGACGAGTCAACAAAATTATCATATTAAATTTGACAAAGTGTCGTAGGGATAGAATAGTATAAAATCATCAATGAATTTATTCGATTATCGATTATCATTTTCATAGAACTTGGAATCGATAGTTGCATGGTTAGGCTGTGTGTATTATACAAAACAAAATTGCTTTTTTCTTTTGAATTAATAATTAGTGAGCTGTCATAATTATCGTCCTATATTAGACAAAGTATAGCACTGCTGTAGCATCTCTGCTGGTCTAGGCATCTTAGACAGCTCCGCTTGCGTGATGCGTGTATGGTAGAAAATTGACAGCTCGAAGTTCGACTATTTCCGCCAACACCTACATTGACTCTGATTGTGTAGGATCATCCGCCAATCCGCCTCCTTTGTACACCGAAAGTACGTGAATTGTCTATGGACCAAGAATTTCTACCACAAACAGCTTATGTCAAATAACGTTAGCTTTTTTCTACCGCAAACGATTGTAGATTAACGCAACCTCTTGGCTAAGGCCGCTGGTGTTTGAGTTAGCAGGGGAAGTGTTCAAAACATTCTCTAACCTCCTCCTTCCCCCCCAGCGGAGGTGCTGCAAAGGATCCTGGATGCGGAGGTGTCGGACGTGGGGTTCGCGGACCCCGCCGCCATGGACGGGCCCCCCCGTGCCCCGCACTCGCCCCCGCCAGCGCCCAAGGGGGGGGTAGCCGCGGGGGACAAGAAAAAGGTGAGTTTAAAACTTTGTCTAGCCTTCAAGCTTTCGGCACAAAATAGAAAACTAACAGAAGGTCCACTCCCGTCATCTTCGAAAATTATTACCTAAACTTGCCGACTCTCTAGGGTTGCTTCTGTATTCATTCTGAATTTTGAACAGAGTATTTAAAAGATCGAATAGAATTTTAAAGATCGTTCACAATAACATGTCCCTTGCAAAGGACCAATATCTAATCCTTGCCATAATGTGATCATAATTACTTCCCATGCTGTTCAGATTGTGTTCAAGTGTATTACATTTTCCATACCAGCTTCAGACATTATGCCTTTAGTAGGCGTAATAATAATCTACTGCTTATTCACTTTTCTAAATGCATGTCACCTAATTATATCATCAGACCCTGAGAATAACCTTTCCCTGACCCACTTCCAGATAATTCATACACATGTTAATTTATGAAAATGCAATATTATTTTATTAGTCAATTGATCTGATGATGGAGAAGGAAGGTGGTCAGCGACTTTTTTTAATATTAGACTAGACAGGCATTTCCGACCTGAAACCATTAAGGTGGCCATCACGGTTTCTTATTCTGTTAAAAAAAGTCACGTGGAGCCAGAAACTGTTCAACTAGTCCTAGGGTCTCTAGCGGAAGACGTTGGTCAACCTCGCTTCATCATCGGCATTAGATTGGATTGGATTGTCAGAGGCAAAAGCCAACAGGGACGATATTCAGTCTTGTCGAGAGGCCATGGTTGATCGTTTGGACAAAGCTCTCAAAGCAGTTTCTGAATGGAGAGAAGCCAATCTGGTGACGTTCAACGCAACCAAAACTCAGGCGTGCTTGTTTTCCGTCAAAAGGAGTCCATTCCATCTAACTCCAACTTTTCAGGATGTTCCTGTGAAAATGACCGACAACCTACAGCTTCTTGGTGTTGAGCTATCTTCAAATCTCAACTTCGGTCAGTACATCGAATCCAAAGCAGTCTTTGCAGCAAAAAAACTTGGTATCCTCTCGATGGTTAGGCGGTACTTCACTTCAAAGCAATTGCTTCAGCTATATCAAGCACAAGTGCGATCCTGCATGGAGTACTGCTGCCACCTCTGGGATGGATCAGCCAAATATCAACTGGCGGCTTTGGATTCGGTGGAAAAACGTGCAAAGAAGATAATTTGTGACCCGCGGTTGATTAAGGCTAGGCTGCAGAGCCTCGAACATCGGCGTAGGGTTGCGCGTCTGTGGGTCTTCTACAGATTACATTTCGGAGAGTGTGCGAAGCAGCTGCACGACCTCATTCCGCCCGCGGGGGCCCGCCCGCCATCGGGAGACGCGATCCGGGCGAGCGCTTCATTCTTATGTCGTGGATCTTCCAGCTATCCGCACGAGTCGTTTTGGCTCGACCTTTATAATCCGTACGGCTAAGGAATGGAACACGTTGCCTGCGAGTGTGTTCCCTGATCAATATAATCTGGATGCCTTCAAGGCTAGAGTGAATACGCTGTTCCAAGACGGGCATGCTTCATCTTCGGCCGCATCGTCACTTACCAACAGGTGAGATGGCGGTCAAATGCCTGTCTTGTCAAAACATAAAAAAAAATGTTCTACATGTTCTACACCCGCCCAGCAGTGGGCGTCTTTCGGCTGATCTGAAATCTCCACCAACATATACTCACCAGTAGGGATTGTTAGTTACTTTTTCAATAATCCCCACTGGTTCTGTTGCTGATAACTTTTTTGACGTGACAACGTCTTATAATTCGATGGAGCCGGCTGCACGCACGAAAAAACATGACTCACGCGGCGTTACCTCGCTCTGAGGCGTTCCATTTAAGGCTTGAAGCGAGAGCGCGGAACGAGCGACAAAGAGGCACAATCGGGCTCTGCGTTCGGCAGCGTTCGACATCTGTCTCTCTCCAACAAATTAAAATTTTCTTTTGAAAAATGCAACCATTCCATCGTTGTCACGTTTAACTGTCGTCAGTAAACCGACTTTACAGACAACCGATTTTTTTATAGGCAATAGGCTTGCATTTTACCTCGTCTCAGCCAACGGGAAGCAACGGTGAGATCGAAGATGTAGTATGTTTGCCTAGGAAAAAATAGGCGCGAAAGAGATAAGCGAGAAAAGACGCGTCATAATTCCTGCTATCTCTTTCATCTTAGCATTGAGAGAAGAAAATGAAAGTCTTTTCGCGGCGCGAGCTACTCATCGGGACACTTTGCTAGCCGTCATTTAGTTATTCAGTCATTGCTCCACATGGTAAATATGTGGACATCAGATTGTATTTGTAGGTAGGTATCTCATGTGACCGGCCTGAGTGTTGGCCGTATGGTGTCCGGCAGAGTAGAATAGCACCAAACCTTTACACTCGTTGGTGTCGTACACGTTGAGGGAGAATAACATAGAGATGACAAGCTATTAATAATACCATGCATGAACGAGATCACAACATATAAAATCTGATATTAATAAAAAGGACAAAGATATTTCTTTTTGTCCTTGTCAGAATATCACTAGTTTGTTGGTCGCAATGGAGATTGCGACCATAATTGTGGTACAGGTTGCAACACTGGTATTTTGAGTCGATCTCTTTTGGGTATACGCGCATGGCTTATCCATTTGGTTCTTGATCCTAGGTTGTACAACGCGACTGTAGCGACATCTATGACTCTAATAGGGAAACTCAACGATACTCATATTACGAGTACATGAACACAAGGTTAGCAAGTATCCGCACTTAGATTGCGCTGACCCGTCCTACATCGCGCTAAAGAAATGTGCCAACTCCGCGGCATATATACAACTTCCGACGATCGACTGTTGGACCCTTGGTCCCCTGGTCACAACACCACTTCTCCATCTTCGCTTGCCAACATTGGCGCCAAAGTGGTGATCTTTACGCCTTCCCTACCTGAACTACCTACCCTACCTTGAACATAGGCGGGACGCGTGCTTCCTGTCACGACCCTCGACTGCGCGGACGTGGGACTCCTTTAGCGGAAAAGCCCCAAGTCCTGCAGTGGACTGTTATGGGCTGTGATGATGATCTCATATGACATTATATATGATCAAACGAACTTCGCGAAGTTCGATCGGTATTATATGAGTCGCTTCATTCGAAGATATAAGATAATTCACAACGTAGTCCCTTTAGCCTACAAGGTAGCTTCGCACGTTTATTTAAAGTAAAATCGATTTGATTTCAATCGATCATTTTTCTTTTTTCCGATCCTACGTATCGATACAGCCAGCCGCCATTTTTACGTCATTCTTTTTAGAGATGCTATGCGAAACTTCCCCATGCCTGGGACTATGGGCGGGCAGGTGAAGTATCTTCGAATGAAGCGACTCATATAATATCGATCGAACTTCGCGAAGTTCGTTTGATCATACATTATATTTCGTCGCTTCATTCTTCAGATATAAGATAATTCACAACGTAGATGTTTGGAGAGGGAAGTTTTGCAAATTTTAAACAAAATATTAATTATTTATGCATTTTAAACAATGTATTAATTATACGGTATCAACCGTAAATGAAACATATCACATAATGGACACTGTGGTAAATTCATTATTAAGAAAGCAAACAGGTTTAACAAATCGGCCGGCATCAGCGATCGGCCTGATATAATATCTGGCGAAAACGCGATGTGCTGGTCCTTGCGGCCACCGCATTGCGGGCCCCGCCGCGGAGTCGCCGCCGCCCCAGCACCGAAATTTTATTTTTGAGCCTGGGGTAACTTTTTGTTTTCCGGCACTAAATAACTCTTAAGGATCTTTTCCTTGTAAGGGAGTCACAATAGACTCATATTGTCATGTATTTTGTTCCCGTATTCGGGTTCGTTGTGGATATTGGCTTCGAGGGCCCGCAACAGCTGTGAGTCTAACTGTGCGCGGGCGCATCGGACGGCACCGACAAAGGCTTACTCTAGCGGCGACGGCGACCTGGGGCAGGTCTGTTGACGCCTCAGTAGGAAGTAATATCTCTCAGTAATTGCATCCGGAGGGGTGTCAAGGTCTAAAACCGCAGACAAAATCATATTATGTCCGTTTTAGAACAAACGAGTTTACGAACGAGTGCTCGATTACACCCCCCTACTTTACTAGTAGGTACTTAATGCCCCACTGTTTAAAGTATTATTCTTATCGCTCACCGAGTGTTTATAATATATTAAGGTGTTTGTATTGATCCCCGATCAACTAAACACCATTCCGAAGATGAAACCACGGATATGTGAAGAATGTGGGTATATCCACAAAATAAAAGTTTTCCGCACGCTGCCGATTCTCGATCGACGGTGGCAGATAGGTAGATGTCATAAACCTCTAAATGATCCTTGATCATCAGCAGGTTGAGACACTTGGGATTATTGCACATTGCCTTCGTGATGGTTCTCGACCAACATCCAGGTGTATAATTTTACCTTCGCGTTGATTCTCGACCAACATCCAGGTGAATAATTTTACCGTCGCGTTGATTCTCGACCAACATCCAGGTTTATACCATCGTGTTGACTCACGGCCAACCCCCAGGTTTTACATTGAAACACTCGATGCATAAATTACATGTATCACATTAAGCGAAAATCGCGTAAATTAGGTACTTACTTGAGTTTTAATCGGAATCTAAAGTATCTAAAAACTTGAATCATCACCAGGTTGAGACACTAGATTATTGCATATTGCCTTCGTGCTGATTCACGACCAACCCCCAGGCGGTGTATATGCTTAGGTATTTGATACCGTCGTGTTGATTCTCGACCAACCTCCAGATTAAATTTTAATAATATTCTTCATTTTTTATTGTATATACATTAAAGCTAAATCACCGTCATGTTAATTCACGGCCAACCCCCAGGTTTTGTATTAAAACACTCAATGTATAAATTATAAAAGTAACTACATTCGGCGAAAATATTGTAGGTACTTAAATGAATTTTTATCGGAATCTGAAGTGGAATTCGAGAATATCGCCACTTTGTGACATCGTAGGTTTTTTTTCTTTTTCTTTTAAAATACCGAATCTTGTTTTTGGCGCTGCGTTTCTACTATTGAAATAAAATTTTAACAATTTGTTGTGCTCCACGTGTGCACGATGTGCTCGCTACCTCGCACGAAAAAGGAATGCCGTAAAAATGGCGGCTGGCTGTATCGATACGTAGGATCGGAAAAAAGAAAAATGGTCGATTGAAAATAAATTGATTTTACTTTAAATAAACGTGCGAAGCTACCTTGTAGGCTAAAGGGACTACGTTGTGAATTATCTTATATCTGAAGAATGAAGCGACGAAATATAATTATATTAGATGGGAATTGGACGCGTCGTACCTTTTAGATTTGATTTCCCGACGTTTCGGTAGGCTTACACCCACCGTGGTCACGAGACGACTGCCGTGGAGAGGTGACAGCTGCGGTGATGTGCTGGTAGACTCCTACCCTCACATATGTGCTGGTAGACTCCTACCCACCCTCACATACAATTGTCAATTTGTTGTTGATTCGGAACTGCACGGCACACAAAACTCACGATGTCCACGGATACGTCCGACGATAAATCTTGTGTCTTAAGGTTATTTATTAAGCACACCACTGGGTTCCACGACGCCGAAAGCTTATATCCATCTTCCCGATTGAAAGTTTTGTACTTATAATATGTGTAAAGAACGCGAGTTTAGTTTGACAACAGATCTCGTATGACTCTGTAATATTGTCCGCTCCCAGCACAAGCGCTTCGAGTGCCCGTCGTGCGCGCGCGTGTTCGTGCACCGCAACAGCCTGCTGTACCACGTGCTGTCGCACGCCGGGAAGCAGCACCCCTGCCGCGACTGCGGGAAGGGCTTCTACACGCAGGGCGCGCTCAAGGTAACTATACGCGGGTGCGGGCACCGCAGCAGCCCGCTGTCCCACAGCCGGGAAGCAGCACCCCTGCCGCGACTGCGGGAAGGGCTTCTACACGCAGGGCGCGCTCAAGGTAACTATACGCGGGTGCGGGCACCGCAGTAGCCTGCTGTCCCACAGCCGGGAAGCAGCACCCCTGCCGCGACTGCGGGAAGGGCTTCTACACGCAGGGCGCGCTCAAGGTAACTATACGCGGGTGCGGGCACCGCAGCAGCCCGCTGTCCCACAGCCGGGAAGCAGCACCCCTGCCGCGACTGCGGGAAGGGCTTCTACACGCAGGGCGCGCTCAAGGTAACTATACGCGGGTGCGGGCACCGCAGCAGCCCGCTGTCCCACAGCCGGGAAGCAGCACCCCTGCCGCGACTGCGGGAAGGGCTTCTACACGCAGGGCGCGCTCAAGGTAACTATACGCGGGTGCGGGCACCGCAGCAGCCCGCTGTCCCACAGCCGGGAAGCAGCACCCCTGCCGCGACTGCGGGAAGGGCTTCTACACGCAGGGCGCGCTCAAGGTAACTATACGCGGGTGCGGGCACCGCAGCAGCCCGCTGTCCCACAGCCGGGAAGCAGCACCCCTGCCGCGACTGCGGGAAGGGCTTCTACACGCAGGGCGCGCTCAAGGTAACTATACGCGGGTGCGGGCACCGCAGCAGCCCGCTGTCCCACAGCCGGGAAGCAGCACCCCTGCCGCGACTGCGGGAAGGGCTTCTACACGCAGGGCGCGCTCAAGGTAACTATACGCGGGTGCGGGCACCGCAGTAGCCTGCTGTCCCACAGCCGGGAAGCAGCACCCCTGCCTAACTATACGCGGGTGCGGGCACCGCAGCAGCCCGCTGTCCCACAGCCGGGAAGCAGCACCCCTGCCGCGACTGCGGGAAGGGCTTCTACACGCAGGGCGCGCTCAAGGTAACTATACGCGGGTGCGGGCACCGCAGTAGCCTGCTGTCCCACAGCCGGGAAGCAGCACCCCTGCCGCGACTGCGGGAAGGGCTTCTACACGCAGGGCGCGCTCAAGGTAACTATACGCGGGTGCGGGCACCGCAGCAGCCCGCTGTCCCACAGCCGGGAAGCAGCACCCCTGCCGCGACTGCGGGAAGGGCTTCTACACGCAGGGCGCGCTCAAGGTAACTATACGCGGGTGCGGGCACCGCAGCAGCCCGCTGTCCCACAGCCGGGAAGCAGCACCCCTGCCGCGACTGCGGGAAGGGCTTCTACACGCAGGGCGCGCTCAAGGTAACTATACGCGGGTGCGGGCACCGCAGCAGCCTGCTGTCCCACAGCCGGGAAGCAGCACCCCTGCCGCGACTGCGGGAAGGGCTTCTTCACGCAGGGCGCGCTCAAGGTAACGACTATGTAGCATTTGCTATGAGGTACTGTTTTATTATAGATTGTGAGGGTGCGATAGTTGACGTTTCGGAGACTTAAATAACACACACAGCCTGGTGATGCACAGCCTGGCACATTGTGTACGGGCAGTTGGTTTGTGGGTCTCTTAAACTCGATGACGCAGGCTAACCTACGGCGCCCTCACGGTTTATAACGTCTTTAGAACACATTTAAATGTTATAAAACAATTACATTTCATTAAATAAAGCGGAGTAGGTTTCGAGAGAGAACGGAGAAAGAGAGCGTACCACAGATAATATAGCTCTGCGAGTCCAGGCTTGCAAGAATAAAACTTCTGGCTACTTCAGTTAGCGCGGAGTTTTTAATTATTCAGAATTGGGCTGTATATACCGGGATGCCAATGAAATTTTGTAGACGTCATCTAGGAACAAATATCTACGCTTGTGGTTTGCCAGAGTTTTGTTAAAATATATAATTCCCGCCCCAGATCCACAAGCGCGTGCACAACGGCGACCGGCCGTACAAGTGCGAGGACTGCGGCCGCCAGTTCCGGCAGTGGAGCGACCTCAAGTACCACCGCGTCTCGCTGCATTCCCTGGAGGTGAGTGCCTGTGTATCTGGCTGCCGAGACATGCTTGTACGGGGACCAAGGGGTATCAGTTATCTAGCACCCATAGTACAAGCTTTGCTTAGTTTGAGGCTAGATGGCGCTGTGTGAATTTGACCATAAATATTTATTTATTTTATTATGAGCTTGTGCGAGTTTTACTATGGCACCAACTCTGAAATCGCAAAACATCAGCAGTTTAAGAGAGGTAGGACATAGCGGGGCATCCCGTTCGAATTTTAGCCGCCCGACTGCGGAAGTACCTCCACCTTACATAATACCGCAGCTAAACAATACTCTTTTAAATAGTATTTATTTCTGCCGGTGAGTAAGGTCTCCAGTGCTCCATGGAGTAGGGATTTGGGGAACCGTGGCTTTGGCAGTGGCGGGGCATTTGCCTTTTTGCTGCCAGAGCAACGTGTTAAAGAGGTGGGCAACGCGTTGCTTATGTCTATGGGCAGTGGTGATCACTTTTCATCAGGTGGTCCGCTTGCCTTTGTGCCTGCAGTATAACATAAAAATAAAGTTTCATACAAAATTTAACTTTACGAAACAGCTAGTTTTTTTACGATTTCGGTGTTGGTGTCGTGGTAAAAGTTGTTTATTATCACGAGGACAGGCATACGATACCCCTTGGTATAATTGATTTGAAGTTGCCTGTATAACGGATGATTTATACTAACACTAATAACCTCATAAAACTGTGTTCTTCAACAAATAACTTAAGTTCTACAACTTTTATGAATTCCAAGAAGAAACCCATACAAATGTCGCTGCTAGGCCATCTGATTTGTGTGGGGAAGTAATTTTTATTAAGGAGTCCGCTATTTTTGTCTGTCTATCTTTATTTCTACTAGCTGAATAGTACAGATTTAACACGTCATTTTGTAACAAATGGTAGTACTGTAGGAGTTACTAAGAAAAATGAAAAGAAATGTAGCTATACGCCATTTACGTGCGACAATCGATGAGTTATATCTCCATTTAAGCTTTTCTATCGTACCTGTAGATGTCGCTACAATGTATACCTTACTAATGCGCTTATTACACAAGACTAAATTCAGAAGCAACTAGCTTCTAAATTTAGAAGCTTCTGATTACACTGTTCTAAATTCAGTTACTAAATTCATTTACTGTTTGAAGCGTCACGAAGTTGGACGTGTTGTGTACAAGAATAGCTGCAGTACTTTTGAATTTATATGAAAACTAAACATGATTCTTTACGTTAATGACGCTCTCGAATAATGTTAAGTAATATTTATTTTAAATTTTAATTCTCTAAAAAGCAGGAGTATAATATTTATACTTAATTTCATTAATAAAAATACAAAATCGTGTGCCTAATGTTACAAGATTAAACTCGCACAGTTAAATTACCAGGCAAAAATGAGTTTTTGAATGTCCATCTATATTAAGTAAGTTACTAAATGCTATTACACCTTCCTAAATGCGTTTCTAATTAGGCTTCATTATTTTCATTAAAATTCAGAAACCATACGTTCTTCTAAATTTAGCATCCTTACTTACTAAATGCAATTACATTTGACTAAATTCAGTAACTGAATTATTTAGTCTACTAAATTTAGGCGTGTGTAATAAACGCATAAGGTTGGAGATGGAATTAAAGATAAAAAATGTAAAGACTATCCAGGGTTTAAAACCTTTTTTATCGAATGTATTTATTTACTTAATGGTTATGCATCACGCACACTTATCAGTGTGCTTTACAATTACTGGTAAACTTTCGATAACAAAACAATCGATTCACCCCATTTATTCAATTTATTAAAAGTGTAATAAGTAACTCGGAAACTATTAGTCCTAGAACACTAGTTAGAAAACTCTAATATTAGAAAGAAGTAGCCGCCATTTTGAATATTGTATTATTATTTGAGAAATACATCTAGAAGTAAATCTCTCACTTTTCGAGCCTTTGCAATAATTTACTGTAACAACGAGCCAAATGTTTAGAATTTCACACCATTTCCAGCGGCATAAATGAAAACTACACATATTTTATTGAAACAGCACAAATACGTAACAAAAGACATTGTTCCCTATTTAATTCAGTAAAATATTTTTAAATATTCATATGATTTTATTTCATTTTGAATGTAATAATTTTAATCAATATTTCAATGATTTAAAATAATCTACCATTTGGGTTATTTTTTTTTGTAGTAGCAACCCATTTGTTTACATTTTTCATCTTTAATTCGATCTCACACCTTAGCTGTTCTCAGCGGTTTCCACTCGCGCGCTGTTCAGATCTCTGTAAACAATCAAAAATTCCGCGAGAATCCATTATTTCCCCGGGATAAAAAGTAGCGTATGTTACTCAGTGATAATGTTGCATTCTATTAGTGAAATAATTTTTTAATTCGGTCCAGTAGGTTTCGAGGCTATTCATAACAAACAAAAAATATAAAATTTAAATCTTTTTTACCCACAGAAAAACTTCAAGTGTGAATTCTGTGACAAGGAGTTTGCGCGGAAGTACTCTCTGAACGTCCACCGAAGAATCCATACGGGAGAGAAGAATTATAAGTGCGACTATTGCAGCAAAACATTTAGGGCTTCCTCGTACCGGCTCAGTCATATGCGGACTCATACAGGTATGTTGGTTTTTCAGGTTTCTTTTATTATCCTTTGAAAGTTTGAATTAGGTAGGCATTCGACCGCCATCTCTGCATGGTAAGTAATGATGCAGTCGAAAATGGAGCATGCTTGTCGAAAGAAATAGCAGATTCACTAAGGGCTTGGAGGAGTCCAGATTGTACTGTTCTAGGAACGCGATCACAGGCAAAGTGAACACGTTGCCTGGAATAGAACTAGGCCTAGGGGTCAATTCAGCGCATATTCGAGCATGTTCTTGGCCGCCTATCACAGTTAGTGCCATTCTCACCACACACAAATCGCTTAAGGATACTTGAACAGTGTCTAAAGGTGCGTACGAATTAGAGCGGCTCAGTCCGAGGCATGCTCGCCACGCGCGGCGAGGCAGCTCAGTTGCGTATTTGTTTGTGCGTTGGGGCAACGTGCTCGCGGCGAGCCACATGCATTGTTTGTGCGCGGCACAAACAAAATGGCGTCGGACGATGCTGCTTTTATCATAATTCATCGCATTGTTAAAATAATTTTAGTTTTTGGATCCCATAACACTTTTGCTGCTCATATAATTGTATTAATAAAATACATTTGTCCTTGATTAGCATCATATTGTTTAGTATATAAGGTTTCCAAAAGATTTATTTATTTATTTATAAGGAAGACCAACAGTTTAATTATTATTAAAACAAACGATTGTGATTATAAAGTTTTAAACCCCAATAGAAAATATTAAAGTTGTCTAGTGTCAATAAACAACAAAAAGTTTTATTTCGAGGCACCGATACACGTCCATACTCGCGAGGCACGTACGCCGAGGCACTTTTAAGCATGGGCAGAAAGCCGACAATCGGCGCCGCGAGCGTGTGCGCCGCGAGCTACGCGTGAGCCCCGTACGAATTCGAGCAAATGGGCGAGCCGTGCGTGCCTCAACCTGAGGCTGCCTCTAATTCGTACGCACCTTAATGATTCTAATGCCTCGGTTTCTCTAGGAATTTACCAAAGGTTTATAGGATAGATAGCGAAGGTACCCGATTTTACTGTTGCACACTATTTTCAGCTCTATTGTAACGTTAAAAGTTTGATATTTAATTACCACTTAAATAGTGCTCGTGCACAATTTTTTTTTCGCTTTTACCGCCTGAATTGACGCTTAGCCGTACGTATTATAAACGCATATAGGTCAAGCCAAAGCGATTCGTGCAGACAGCTGAAGACATAAGGGCGAAACGTGTGCTCGCATCTCGTGCTCTAAAGACATTCCCAAAATATAATATATCTATTAATATTAACTATTTTTCCTCTCACACTACCTTTTCTTCTCGCCAGGCGACCGTCCATACAAATGCACGCAATGCGACAAATGCTTCCGCGTCGCGGGCGACCTGCGACGGCACACGCTCACCCACGACAAGGTACGCAACAGGTACGTCGAACACAGGAAACCCAAGGACGAAAAACCCAAGAAGACTAAAGACATCAAAACAGAAGTGGACGACTCACCGAAACTGAAGAAACTAGCTGCCAACATCACCAAAGCGGTGGACCAACTAGTGAACAATGAAAAGACTGGCAAACAGAAATCTAGGAGAATCAAAAAGGAAGGCGCTCCCAATATAACTATCACTAACAACAAAGACGCACAATTCAAAGTTAACACTGACTACGATAATGTCTACGATACGAGGCAAGTGGAGTATAGTAAATTTAAAGAAGTGTACACGGAGGGTGTAGGTTACAGCAAAGAAGATATAGATTATAAAGGGAAGGAGTACGAGGAACAAATGATTTACAAAGAGAGCGATCAAAGAATGAACGAGGAGCGGGAATTGGCAATGCTGAAGCCGATTTTCAGGAACAACGTTTGCAACGACGGTGAGAGACAGGTGGAATATAGGGCGGAAAATACTGACGGTAAAATGCAAATCTTCACTCACGTGGAGAAGAATTTCAGCTTAGTGCCTAATAGTGTGACTCTAGAAGATATTAGGCATATTGAAAGGGAACGAGAGCTACACGGGGAGCCGATAGAAACCGGATTCCTGGATAAACTCACGGCGTTCTACAATATACCGGCGGTATGAAAGCGGTTCAAAAATATTACTGGACGCCCCGTCCTATAATATTTTTCAAGCGTTCTCGAATTAATAATAAATGTGTAAATATCAAAGAAGTTTTGATCAATTATTCCGTAGTATCGTTGTCTCTAGCAATTTATATGTATATTCCCGAAGAATATTCTTTAAGAGGACCAAAATGTAGTATTTTTATTTTACTCTTTCTTTAATTAGATAGGCTTTTCTTTCTTTACTTTTAACCGGGTATGTTTGTACAAAATATTATCGTATTCTTTTTGATGTTTTAGCAAAATGTAACATTGTTATCCTTCAGCATAATAATGCAAAATGACCAAATATTTTGGACTGTTTACTATACTTTTTGTGTTCTTATAGGTCAATGTTATTATTTTTAAGACCTATTTAATATTGTTTTCCTTTTTCTATGCATAATTTTTAAGTAATCACAGATAGAAACTGTTTAAATCGTCAGATTTATTAATCGTTTTTTGTTGAGAATGAACTTGTAAAATTTTGTTGTAGAAAAATTCACTGACAAGTATCATACCAAACTATATCAGAAGATACTTTCAGTAAGTTTTGATGAATATAATTTTCTCATACTACTTAAGCTTTACTTAGTTCTGTCCGTACTTACCAAACCACTCGTACGAGTATAGACATAATCACAAATCCTTAATTATAAAATGGCGTATGAATCAAATGATTTGGAGATACGCTTTACGCAATAATAAATATTTGGTAAGAATCAAAAAGACTGTGAACAATGAGGAGGAGCGAGTATATTAAGTTTTACATACAACGACATTTTATATAACTTTGTAGTACAGAAGTAAAATAAGGCTCTAGGAATATTGTTTTTTTAGAGATCCAGTATATCAATATGGGCAGACAAATTACTTGTTTAGCACGTGGCCACACCTCGCTAGAATATGTACCTACGAAATTAATCCTTACAGCCATATAAATAAGTTCTATCGATTAAGACGTCATCGTTGTCACGTGAACAGATAATATAACAGAGTCGTAATTATATTTATTTATTGAAAGTGTTTGCATCGATGGCAAAGTAAAGGTAAAGAAAATACCAACTGCAAAACTCTTGTTTTGTAATGATCAAATATGTGAAAGAAAGTTTTTTTCGACAGAACACGAAGCCAAATGCTTAGGGGAATAAATTAGTGTTCCACATATTGGTGCTGTGCCTTATCGTAATAGTAATAGAGTTCATAATTGTATCGTTACTGGTTATTCTTGTCGTGTATGATTTTGTACCACGACACCCCATACAATAAACTGTACGCGAGAATTTCATCCCCCGTTTTACGTCTAGGGGAGGTGTACTCAGTAAGGGTACTTTTAATGTGCAATTTTCCGTTCTCGGAATTTGTCAAACGACAGATGAGCTTAAAGAAAAACTATTTACTCATATACTGTTTAATTTGTTTGATTGCTGCAATGCCAATAATTTGCTCCATAATGTCTCAAGTTATGGATACTTTTTATAGCAACTTTTTATCCGATAACTGCAAGGACTGGCTAAAATTATACACATATACTCCGTCTGTCAGTTTGGGAAACTGTCAGATACGCGTGCGAGATTTGAACTCAAGACATTTTGTTTACACAAAATCTTGCAAACATTCAACACTATAGCTACTATAAATCTACAATCTTGTTGTATACAGATTTTGTTGCAAACATCAGATTTTAATTACCCAAATAGCTCGACTTTTTAGACAGGCTACTTACTATTTCTGTTTCTTAAATCCTATAATTTATCGTATATTTTTAGAACGTTGTGTCATTCTTCCTCATGTAAAGGACTTCCACCAGGTACCTAATGATAGTTTTAAGGTATCTTATAGGTATTAACAAAACTGTAGTCGGAGTGTTGCTTATACCTGTATAACGGTATCTTTTTTTAAGAAACAATTTTAAATGAAATAGGTTTGATGATGCCGTCTGTATCAGGGGCCCGATCGCCTAACTCGAATGCGACATGCTGCTGCTTTTCGCTCATTCGCAATAGGAGCGAGCGGGATGAAGTGATAATTTCGAGAAAAGTAAGGTAAAAAGTTTACGATTTTAAAAATCAATGCGTGAATGTTTCCTATGGACTCCGAATCAACTGGACCGATTTCAATTTCTCACATTAGCCCAGTGGGTAATCGAGGGTTTTCTCTAGTAATGAAATTAAGTTATATACTTAGTTACTCTCCTAATACTGAACTTGTACGCATATCAAGGCATTACCTAAAGAGAAATCGTTTCGTACAATACTTTGACTGCAAGTTTTGTTGGACCTATATGAATTACTATTGTAAATATTTGTAATTAATTTATACTATACTTAATATTAATAAAACAGGTGATATCAATTTCCTGACATTGAAATGAGTTGGTTTTATTTATGCAGTTTTAGGATTTCTGATCATCATCATCATCATATCAGCCGGAAAAGATTTCCACAGAGGCTGGTCGGTACCTGTTACCTTTACCAGGTCGATCCACCTTGCGGGGGGCCTACCCACGCTGCGTCTTCTGGTTGGTAAGTGGTCGCCACTCCAGAACTTTACTGCCCCATCGGTCATCTGTTCTGCGAGGTATCTGCCCTGCCCATTGCGTGTGGCTTATTTTGACTAGGCACTATGGAGATCCGTAACTCTATTACATGGATCAAAAGTCTATCAATGTCGGAAGAGAAAAAGTAATTATTGGGGCGCCGTTTAAAAGTAAAAGGGAGCAAAAATGACCTCGCCAAAAAGAGCTTATCTTGGCTAGCCCATCTTGAACCTAGCAAAGATCCGATTGTAGCGGTCTAATGTGGGTTAATTGTCGCCAATACTCGGAAAAAATGATTGTCGGGCCGCTATTTAAAATTTATAAGGGGATGGAGGACACGTTCATCCCCTTATACTCGTAAGATAAACTTATTTTGGCTTGGCTGCCATGGAATTCCTTGAACCCCGCCACGTAGCGAAAATATGATTGTTGGGAACAAATGTCGGGAGCCACAATTGTGGTCTTTTCGGCGAGCTGAGTGTTTCAGTTGGTTAACTGCCACGCAGAGGTCCCGGGTTCGATTTCCGGTCGGATCGAATATGAAATGATGAATTTTAATTTCAGTTACGGGTCTTGGTGTTGTATGTATAATAAGTATGTTTTTAAAAATATATAAGTAGTTAATCGGTATTCTGACACCCATACATACCCATACAAGCTTCTTTTTTTTCGAATCTCCATGCCTTGCAGATCAGATGACTCAACAAAGAACGCGGCTGCAGCGTGTCTGGTAACTAATGTCAAAGGGAACTAATCTAAGGCACTAGTCGTCTTGCAAAACACCCATATCTTGAAAGGCTTTATTAGGTTAGTAAGATCAGTCTTGCATGAGGATTGGATAGATTTCCCTGGTATAGGTACTAAACTCTTTGGGATAGATAGAGATAGAAACAATTCAGTCGGCTATACTTTACTCAGGGAGTTGGCTCTACTCTACACTGAGGTTTTTTTAAAATTTTGTATTTTATGCGGCAGACAAACAGGCAAGCGGGCCACTTGATGGAAAGTGGTCACCGCCGCCTATGGACATCAGGGAGGAGTAACGGATAGATATCTGTCAGAGGAAAAAGCTAACAGGGACGACATTCAGTCTTGTCGAGAGGCCATGGTTAGGCGTTTAAACGAAGCCCTCAAGGCAGTCTCCGACTGAGGCGAAGCCAATCTAGCGGCGTTCAACTCTACCAAAACACAGGCGTGTTTGTTTTCCGCCAAACGGAGTCCTTTCCATCTAACTCCGGCTTTCCGGGATGTAGCTGTGGAAATTACCGACAATTTACAGCTTCTTGGTGTTGTGCTATCAACCAATCTTAACTTTGTACAGTACATCGAATCCAAAGCTGCAGCCAAGAAACTTGGTATCCTCTCGAAGGTCAGGCTGTACTTCACTTCAAAGCAGTTGCTACAATTATATCAAGCATAAGTCCGATCATGCATGGAGTACTGCTGCCATCTCTGGGATGGATCAGCGAAATACCAAGTGGCCGCTTTGGATTCGGTGGAAAAACGTACAAAAAAAGTTGATTTTTGACCCGCAATTAATTGAGGCTAAGCTGCAAAGCCTCGAGCATCGGCGCAGGGTTGCGTGTCTGTCGGTATTCTATAGGTTGCATTGCGGAGAGTGTGCGAAACAGTTGCACGACCTCATTCCGCCGGCCCCTTTCCTCCATCGGGAAACGCGATCCGGGCGAGCGCTTCATCCTTATGTCGTGGATCTTCCAGCTACCCGCACAAGTATCTTTGGTTCAACCTTTATAATGCGAACGGCTAAGGAATGGAACGCGTTGCCTGCGAGTGTGTTCCCTGATCACTATAATCTGGAAGCCTTCAAGGCTATTCCTAGACAGGTATGCTCCATCTTCGACCGCATCGTCACTTGCCACCAGGTGAGATGGCGATAAAATGCCTGAATAGTAAAAAAATAAAAAAATCTTTAACGATCCCATGTCATAGTTCAAATGAAACTCATCATTCAAATCAAACACATCCGAATCGTACGAGCGAGAAACGTTCTTTCGAACCTTCGCGTCGTGACCAACAGAGGGTCTACGTAGTGGGGATGAGTAAGTAGTGTCCATACCCGATGGAGACTCAATATGACGGGTTGATAATTTACATAATTATGTACATTTAAATGTTTAAATGACTAATAAAACATACCAAAATGATCTCGCCAATATGAATCATGGCAATACGTTAAAAACCGCGCAAATATTTAGAGTAAATACCTCGGTGCGCGCTAATATTTTGAACCTAACTCATCCGCTCTGAGAATATCAGGAAACTGGTAACACTCCCAGTAATTTGCTTCGAACGGTTTCCGCTTGAGAGTCGGCCAACTATTCGAAATATTTCCCTTGTTCAGTATCCCGAGATTTTATTGCATCTTATTCACTTTTGTTTACATTCCCGTTCGATGATTAATATTAAGATGTGTGCGGAGATGTGGATAAGGGTTTCACTGGGATAAGTCTACGTATTTGCACAGTAGAGGTGCAATCTACCTAGTCGTTGACGATCTGACAATCACTTTTTGACAATATGACTATATCTCAAAGACCGCCACCGCAACTGCTGTCCGGATTGCTAATGTCCTGGTTGATGGTATCCGCTTTCTTAAGAATAAGGATACCTATATACATTTAATATACTTAAAGACCTGAAGTAGGTAGGCATCTAACTAAATAGAGCTCCCCGTGTCATGGTGTACCTACCTATGTCCATCATAGAGCTGGAGCCTTTTCTCCCGATTCCAATGCCTTTTCTATTTTATTTTTACGCTGTCGAACTTGAGGAGGGAAGTCGGAACCAATATGATTCCTAGATAATATATCGATAGATCTTCATATTCAAATACCGTTTACTTCGTATTCAAATTTCACGATGAGGGAAAACGTCGTTATGAAACCTGCACATTCAGGCGACAGAATGTGTAGGTAACCATGATCCAATCTGGTCAGATTTAGAGATCTCTGGTCTGATCTGGTCAGATTTAGACCTCTAAGAGAGGTAGGGCATAGCGGGGTATCTCGTTCGAATTGGAGCCGCCCGACTGGGGAAGTACCTCCACCTTACAGAATATCGCAGCTAAATAATACTCTTTTAAATAGTATTGTGTTTCTGCCGGTGAGTAAGGTTTCCAGTGGTCCATAGGGTGGGGATTTGGGGAACCGTGGCTTTGGCAGTGGAGTGGCATTTGCCTTTTGCTGCCAGAGCAACGTGTCTAGAGGTAGGCAACGCATTAGCGATACTCTTGGTGTTGCTAATGTCTATAGGCAATGGTGACCACTTTCCATCAGGTGGCCCGCTTGCCTGTTTGCCTACCGTATGAAAAAAAATAAAAAAAGATTTCCCTGTTAACAGCATCACGTAGGACATATGGAAATCGCTCCATTGTAATTACCTAATCAGCCATATACTGTATCATGGTTAAAGCCGACCCCGCGCCCTCACTCGAGCGCACAATCGGGACTTTAACGCCAACATGACTTCTTAGTCTTATTTCTTGCGGGTTCCATAACAATATATTATTGTCCTCAGGCGTGCCTGGATGTCAAAAGTCAGCGGCTCTGTCGGTTGCTGCTATAGATCCTGAATAAACTTGCAGCAGCAATGGGAATTTGTTGGACTTTGCTCGTAAAAATACCTCATCCGCGCGGAACAGCGCACGTCGCTGTGCAAGCACAGGGCGCCAACTCAATGGAAAATACCCTAAGATCATAAGCTTTTTTTGCACACAGCCAAATACCTGCGTACTTACTCAGTACACCAGAGACGAACTCCAGGTGAGCAAATAAGATACCGAAATTAATATCCTCCCACGTAGAACTGGCGTTCGGCTCGGTCAAAACAACGGGTTATTACTTTAGAGAAATGTTGTTTGCGAAAATAAAGTATGTTATTTAGTCCGCACTGAATGAGGTTGTGGAACGGTAATGAGGTCAGTGCTTTACTATTCCATTGATCTCGGCAGTAGGTGGCTTCCTTCCGAAACAAAGGCAAGATTAGTAATAGCGTGGCCATTCTCCGGAACTCGACGAATCTTGTGCCTATTTTTACGTGGAGCAAAGGCTAGGTGCGTGCTATTCACGATGTTTTATTATGCGCACTAGCCCAGGGAAGAGAAGCTCAAGAATAACCCAACCGAGAGAAAAATGTGGGAAAACCTTCGACCAAGTATACTTACTTCATCATTATTACAGCCCGTAACAGTCCACTGCAGGACTTAGGGCCTCTCCGACGAAAGGGGAAGTTATTGCTATAATCTCCACGCTTGGCAGGCGGGTTGGAGATCGCAGTGTTTAAATATAACAATGGAAAATGCTGCTGCCCATTTTTCAGACTACGGAGACTTTTGATCTTTTGCCTCGAAAACATTAGTCGCCTTGTACGACACCCATGAGCGTAAGGGGTTGGTCCTATTCTACTCTGCCGGTCACCACACGGCCTACTTATATATACTAACTTATTATCAAATATTTCCTAAAGTACAGAACCGATTTTAATTAAACATGGAACGTATGGAAGCTACGATGTCACAGACATATACACACGTCAACCTTATAACACCCTTCTTTTTTCGTAGGGGGTTAAAAACGTTAGGAGCAAATTCAACAGTTTTCTCCAGAAACTCCAGCTGTTAGTAGTGCGGCTGGTAGGTGGCCAAACACGGCCAAGGGCTTCCACCGGAAGAACTCGTTTGGAATGACTCATTATTCACACCTGGAGTAACGAGGATTGCACCATCGGACACGAGTAGTCATCACCACAGCCCATAACCAGTCCACAGCAGGACTTAGGGCCTCTCCCGTGAGAGTGGTGGTTATTGCCATCACCTCCAAGCTTGGCAAGCGGGCTGGAGATCGCAGTGTTGTAAATAGAAATGGAAAACACTGCTGCTCATTTTCCAGCCTATAGAGATTCCAGAACTTTTGTCTCGAAAACATTTGTCGCCTTGCACCCACGTGTGTAAAAGGGGTTTTTCTACTCTGCCGAATACCACACGGCCAATTGAAATGGCGGAAAAGAGTAGTATCGTTATCAAAATTTTATTTGAGATTTTGGAAGTGGAACTTGAGAGTATAGTATGGATTTCATCAAGGATAGTGGTGTAAGGTTTCACGGGGTCGGCCTTCTGCTAGTGATAGCTGTTATTATCACTTACGATCATCATCATAAATTTAAGAGCCTCGCTTGTGTCGGTGGAGCAATCGCGAAGTCACTATCAAGTGTTGACAGTATTCAACAGCAAACGCTGAATAGAATAGAATAGATAGGTTTTATTACAATAAAGACGCTGCTGCCGTTTTTCTGGTATAGAATCATTTCAGGTAAAGTCATAACTGGAGAGAGTCTCACTGCCCAACATCGGGTCCTTGTAATGGACCTGCACGTGAAGCCCCGAGGCAAACCGAGAGCAGTGCCAACGCCAAACCTGGTGGTGGCTGATGAAGTAACCAAGTCCCATAAGTTCGCCGCTGCTGTCAACGACCTTAGTGTTGCGACAGATGGGGAATCCGTCCAACAACTCTGAGGCAGAACTCAGGCAGTTATCGCACAGGCGGCAAGGACGGTGCTGGGTGTGTCAAGGGGCAGACGCAGGCTTGACAAGGAGACCTGGTGGTGAAACGACACAGTCCAGAGGTAGATTAGAGTGAAGAAAGCCCTCTTTAAAAAGTGGTAAGCGTCCAGATCTCCTGCAGACCACGCTGCTTACCACGAGCGGTAGCCAGAGCCTTATGACCACTTACGTCCTTTGTAGGATAATTATGAATCGTTTAAGGAGCAGAAACTCATTTACAAGTTGGCACGATCGAGGGTCAAAGTGGCACAGGATATTTCCATTTGTCGCCCTTGTAAATGACCCTAAAGGTAATCTGTTACGTGACGAGCGTGCGGAAAAGGAGAGATGGCGCTCGTGTTTCCACAAGCTGCTAAATATGCAACATAAAGAGGCGCATCCACCCGTCGTCCCTCTGAATTAAGGACTCGTGCCACCGATAACGCTTGAGGATGTCGAGGCGGCTCTTCGTCGTCTGAAGAACCGGAAAGCTGTCGGACCCGAAGGAGTCCCTATTAAAGGCGTGGAAATCGGTGGGCTCTTGTGGTGTGAGCATCCTTACCAACCTTTATAATCGCATCCTCCTCACCGGGAAGATACCTAACCAATGGAGGCTGAGTATAATTACTCCAGTCATTAAAGGTAAGGGCTCAATGAGGGAGTGCATTAACTACCGTGGTTTAAAGGTTATGTCTCACACCATGAAGCTCTTCGAACGCATTGTGGAATCATGGATCCAACAGGAGTGTATAATCTCGGAGTGACAGTCGGCCTGGTTGTGGGATCATGGACCCCGTATTTGCCCAGAGAACTCTCATGGAGAGATACAGATCAAGGAACACGCCCCTGTATTTCCTGTTTCTAGACACGCAGAAGGCCCTTGACTGTGTCCTTCGTGAGATGATTTGGTGGGCGCTGCGGTCCAACTCATTACCAGAGGCCTATATTGACATTATCCGAGACATGTACCGCGATTACGATTCTATAGCTAGGATTGCTGTTGGCGACACCAACCCGTTCCCAGTTACTCGTATGGGGTACACCAGAGCTCTGTACTCAGCTCTGTTAAACGTGATATTAGTCGTACGTAGCCTTCATGACGGTGACATCGCAGATAACGAACAAGAGTGCCTTCGACGGTACGGCCACGTCTTGCGCAGACCGGCAAATTATATGGGGAACAGATGTCTGTCCATACCACCTCCGCCAGGCACGGAAAGGGGAGGCCGGCCGAAGAAGCGATGGCAGGACGCCGTTAAGAGTGACATGCGACGGAATCACCAATAAGGATGCCGAAGACCAAGCAAAGTGGACTAAGAAAAGCAGGAAGGTGAACCCTGGGCCCACAGGTGTTACGAGGGAGCGTTACCGGGATTTAAATCCAAGGTGATAATGATGATATGCTTTTCTTTTATTGCCGAGATAGTCATACGGACGGTGCACCTGATTAAAAGTGACTACCGTCGTCCAGGACATCTGCAACCTAAGGGAAGTTGGTGCGATGCCTTTTAGGAATCTGTAGACATGACTTTTGAAGAACCCCATGTGGTAGTGCAGAGGAAAGACATAGGGAGTGAGCTCATTCCACATCTTACAGGTGCGTGGTAAAAAGACACGTGATGGCTGTACGTTAGGTGGGTATCTGGCATTTAGATGGTGTGGATGAAATCTATCCCATCGTCGTAGAGTGCGGTGGCGGAATAGTGACGGTGGCTTGGTGTTACAGTTCTTCGGAACATTCCCCGTTGTGGAGGGGTAGAGAACACACAGAGAGCCAATGTCTCTCCGGAGGCTTCAGGGATCTAGACCATCTGTGAGAAGGAGATAATTGGCAATACGAATAGCCCGGCGTTGCATGGAATCAAGTGCGAGGAGTTGGTATTGGGATGGAAGCTGGGGCGGGTAGAAAACATTGTTATCCATTTCTGGTCTACAGGGTTCTAGCTGGTGAGTTTTACAATCATATTTACAAACAATAATTGTCTAAAGACTAGCGTGACCTATAGGTCGACAAGTTAACTGGTGTATCGTCTGCGGTGTGAGGGGGGCAGAATGGGTGACATCATATGACGTTTCGGGGCAGAGCGCGGGGTCGCGGGGCAGGGAGCACAAGGGATGAAGGGACGTTTCTCAGTGCGCCTGCGGACTCCGCACCGCACGGTTGGTTATTTTGTTACGGACTCTCAGAACAACGCACACGAGGTTATTTTACGAAAATGTTTCCAAAAAAATTAATAGGAGTTTCCAAAGTGTGTTTGACGTTGACTAGACAAAGCGATGAGAATCGGTACTTGACAAAATTATTCTAATTGTAGACCATGCTTGTTGTGCTAAATTAAAAACTTAGTTTTTTTACACTTAAAAAATACGTTTTTCACACCAATACCAGTATGAGGGAGTAGATTATATTTAATTGAATCCATAGGGTTGATCCTGCTCCTGTATATTGTGTTCACAGTGTTCGTTTGCTTTTAAGTGAATGCACTGCATTCAAAAGGTATATGGTACTCTATGATGATCAATTTCGCTCATTTTGACGGGTGCATAGTGCCGATCGCCACTCAGTATTATCAGTACTAGCAAAGTATTATCAGGGACCCTGTGCGTTCGCGCGCACTGATCTCAATGACAACGTTTCCAACTAGGGTATTAATGGTTTTCATAAGATGCGTGTTCATTTGTGAATTATCTAGGCTTTATGTTCATTTTCCTTAAGACCCCCGTTATGCCTCTCCTCTCCCCTAGATAGATGATTCATAATTATGTCCATTATGTACTAAGTAGATAGGTTAAGATTCGTACAAATATTATTGTCAAAAGTGAAGACAACAAATAAATTACGCATTCGATTTACGTAAAATTTCCCGGCATCATACTTTCATAGCTTGTCACACATTAACGTAAGACTAGGCTTAGTTTGTTGCGGCAAACCTAATCTCTATGCAGCAGTTTGATTCACTCCCCACATAACCTTAGTCAGTGTGCAATAAAAAGTAAACATCAGTGCAACAGCACCCGAAACGAGCATATAATAAACTGGAATGGACGTATTTAAAGTGGCCGAAGAAAACACGTCTGTCAGCGGCCGTAGTGAATTTTCACTAAATCGAACGTCGGCAAATAAACATGTCCGAATTCCCGCCAAAGGAAAACAAACATGGCGCATCTATCTGCCGGTTTTGCCCACGCGCATGCGTAACCGTTGAACCGCGGGTATAATTAAAGGCTTCTGTTTACTCCTGCGCAGATAAATCGGCACCGATGCACCGAAATAGTCTCACGTACACCTCGCCGCGTAACCCCTTGGTCTGGCCTTATATGTATGTGTATATAAATTGGAACTCTGTGGACACGGCTAGAAATTGATTTTCAACGTTTTTGCGCCTACCTATTTCCGATTCCCGTGCTAATAATTTTTTTATGGAATTTTTATTCAATTGTAATTACCTTAATCACTCAGATAGGAACAATAAGTAATTGTAAAAAATTCTACTTGATCAATAAACGACGCTCGAATGTACGATACTACTGACATTGTAAGCTACAGCTACAGACATTGTAAGATACTCAAAGCTACCTCTCTAGGATATGCCAAACACTACAAATAACAAAAATACGTTACATTTTCGACAGAGTATGGACATCTTGGCGCACGGGATTCTTTTTTTTAGGTGGCAAACAAGCTTACGGCTTGCCTGATCGTAAGCAGTCACCGCTGATGAAAGATTACGACCCGACCCAAAATCCTGATACTGGGAAAGTACCGTCGTACTCGTTACGTAATACACGAACAAGACATCTTGCCCATAAATGCGGATCGGCGGCAAATCTCGTTGTCGTCATAGTGACAACGTCCGTCCCGTGACGTCAAGTCTGCGACGTCATACCTCAAATAGATAACAATGTAGCGCAGTAACGCTTCAGGAATGTGAACCCACACGTGCGCTCGTACTTTGAACAGCAAACGAGACATTAATCTTTATAATCTAAACATTGAGTCACAGGGTCTCATCACGAGGGATTCGTATCGTGACGAGGAGGCGCGTTCGAACGCGAGGCGAACACGTTAATGTGTCTTCAAACACACTGAATGTCTTTAAATATTTGCTTTCATCTCGGGCCGCGAAAGTCGTATCCTCCGGCCGTATCGTGGCTTCCCATCAGGTGATATTGCGGTCAAATACCTGCGTAGTTTTTTTTTTAAAACAAGTAAGAATAATAAAGGGTTTTCAACATAAATCTGCCTTTTCCATCGTCCAGGCTTCCGCGCCATACAAAAAGATCGAAAATATCAGCGTGGTGACGAATTTTTTTCCTCTTCCTTGAGATGTTTCTGTCGGTCCAAATAGTATACGACGCAACTGGGACATGGCGCTTTTTGCAATGCTGATACGTATCATGATGTCTGCTTCGCACGAACCAATATTGGTGACTTATTAATAATGGAGTCCAGATATTGAAATCGATTGTCTAGCAAGATTCAGCGCACCGAAGTGACTAAGCGAACTGCTGTGATAGTCTGCCATAAGCTAGGTCTAGGGTTGCCAACTTTTTTTAGACCAAATATAGTATTTTCGGGTTAAGAAGCCATAAAAATATAGTAGGTAGGGAATTAATCAAAAAATATATAGTAGGTTTTTAGATAAAATGTACGCACCTATATTATTTCTTAAATGTATACTTTTATTAATAATTAAATTTAATATAATATTCGATTTGCAACAGGAAAACTTTTCTTTTGGGTAAGTGGTAATGTTGTGCTAATTAAATATAGTAGTTTCGCCTACTATATTTTAATTTTTAATTCATAATATATAGACTCCTAATATAGTAGGATACTATATTATATAGTAGGGTTGGCAACCCTAGCTTGGTCTTGGTCCTATAATGAGCAGTTCCACTTATGCGCTCGATTCTTTCTGGCACGACAGACATTTCGGTCTCACTGGCCGGAAAAGTGTAGTATCATCGGAATAGCGCAGTTAGTTATTTTGGTTTCGCCGATAGTGACTCTACCCTCCCAATCCTCGCATGCACGTCGTATAATCGCTATAGATGTTAAAGAGGATAGGCGAAAAAAAAAGATACCTCCATCCCACCGTGTGACGCTTTTTTGAACTTGAAAGGCTTTGCAAGAGCATTATCTATTTTGACACTTCCAATGTTGTTACTAAACTGATAGTATACTACCGCCTTAACCTGTAGGATACTTACTATTATACCAATTTATCGTAACATTGCAAATATTAATTAATTAATTAGCATTGAGAGTTAGAACGTCGTTTTTAAACGACGACTCACTCTATACTTAAGACGAGGTTAATCGTACATTTTTATTACACCATAAAGTTTTTGATACACGTGTGAATGTTGTGATGTGATGTGTTAATTTTTTCTAAACAAAAGATCTTTCCCAGATTGTATTAAGTTGTTTTAAATGCTCGGTTTTCCCTGGCTCGGTGTGTAGGTGCTCATCATCTATTATTACCGCGGACGGGTTATAAATAATCATCTATTTGCGGATGTTTAAGTTGAACTTTGGCTAAACGTTTAGTGCGTTGCTATGATTTTTATGCCGTTTTGTTCTAGGCTAGTTGAAGTAATGAACCAAGTACCCACATTATAAGATATAGGCGGATATATGCGAGGCTTGTGTTAGAGCAAAGTGGCGGTATAGTCTCTGCCTACCCTACCTGTGGGACACAGGCGTGAGCTTTATGTATGTATGTTTTATAATAAGTTTTCGTGCTGAAGACAAAGCAGGTAAGTGGACCGTGGCAGAAGTAGGGATTGACCTCTTGGATGATGATGATAATGATAAAGCTTACTCATTTATCCCACAGGCTGGCGGTAGGCAGTAAGGTACGGTTTCTTTGACGGGACAGAAGGGGCAGAATATATATTAACAAGTTATATGTCTTGGCTAGACCTGCTGACGTGTCAGATGTGACAGGCAGAATCTTTATAAAACGCCACTGTTACAGTTTGGATCTCATTTGCCCTGAAAGACACCGGACCAGTTAACACCTACTTGTACACTCTGTGGACGGATAAGCACTTCATTAACATTGCAGGCCTTCTCGCACAACACCATTAGTATATTATTTACTTTTCCATGGTAAAACTAGTTGGACATCGTAGTAGTAGCACAGGCTGTGATTAACTTTAATCTGCACTTTACTTTCGCTGTCACGTACTTATAAAAATTTACATCAGGCAAGCCGCAATAAGGTTGTTGCCACCTCAGTGTTAAATTAATAAAGGTAGGTATATTATAAATTCCGTGATTTGCTTGAACCTGACGCACATATGCGCGAACCTTTTTACCGCACATCATCATCATCATCTCTGCGTTAAATCCCGGTTGCGCCCCCGCGCTACACGCGGGTGCCCGGGGTCCGCCTTCCTGGTATTCCTAGTCCACTTTGCTCGGTCTTCGGCATCCTTCATAGTGAGTCCGTTGGCACGCATGTCACTCTTAACGACGTCCAGCCATCGCTTCTTGGGCCGGCCTCTCCTTCCCGTGCCTGGTGGGGGCGGCATGGCCAGACATCTGTTTCCCACATAATTTGCCGGTCCGCGCTAGACGTGGCCATACCATCGAAGGCGACACTCTTGCAGCTTGTCTGCGATGTCACGGACACGAAGGCTACCGCGGATGTGGGCGCTCCGCACACGATCTTTGCGGGAAACCCCACACACCCACCGCAGCATCTTCATATCCGTGACTCGCTACTCCTGCTTGTGTCGCTCTAGTAGAGGCCAAGTCGCGCTGCCGTATAAGAGAACAGGTCTAGTAATGGACTTGTAGACCTGTCCCTTCAGTTTCTTCGGCATGTTGGAGTCACAAATGACAGCCGTCACCTCCCGCCATTTTGCCCAAGCCGCGGATATTCGGGCTTTGACGTCGCTGTCGATGTCACCAGTTGCGCTTAGTACCGACCCCAGGTATCTGGCCTGATCCGTTCGTTTGACCTCCTCTTCACCTATGCGGATGGGTAGGGGGTCTGTACTGTTGCAAGCCATGTACTCTGTCTTCGCCACATTTTTCTTCATATCGCCGTTCTCAAGCGACTCCTTCCACTTTTCCGTTGGATAAGACGCCCCTTGTCAGAGTCTGTCAACGCGATATCGTCAGCATACATAGCCAGATATAGAGTAGCCACGGAGGTACCTCATGAAATAACCATTTTACCGCACACGTTCAAGAAATGATCTCCAGTCCGGAGTCTGCGCTACAACTCCGGGTTCTTCAAAACGCATATCTACTAGTCCACCTCAAAGGCCTGAACCACATCCGCTCCCATTTGACGACGGTGACAACTTTCCATCGAGTAGACCGTCTGCCCGTGTATCTCCTTTAACGCATTTAAGATATGGAGCCCTTTTTTTAACCGCTTGCTTCCATATGAGCGATCTCCTTGTAAAACTGCGTCTCTTCTGCCTTTAACAGTTTACCGCGAGCGCACGCGTGGATTTAAAAAATTGAGCTCATTGTGCCTAATTAAATACGTAAGTCCGTTATAAAATCGCAAACACTGGAAAACATAATAACCCGATGATCCAACGAAAACCGCAGATAATGATACGCTTTTTGCTGCGGTTTTTCAATCGATCAAAGTAGGTGAAGGCTGTTTTTTGTCGCAAAGTCAATCCTCGAATGAATCGGCGTGTTTCCGTCCAGTTACTATGAGATAAAAAGGCGAAAGATTAAAAGAAGGGAAACTAGAGAGGTACCCGGCAGAGTAGAATAGCACCAACCTCTTTTACACTCGCGGGTGTCGTACAAGGCGACTAATGTTTTCAAGGTAAAATATGTAGGGTCTCCTTAGAAAGAAAATGGGCACCCGTTCTTTTTCTTTTTTTTTTCGCCCAGCGCAGAGGCAATGGACACCCTCCGGTATTGCGGTTGGGAGGGAGGAGGTGAACTCTCATGAGTACCAGCCGGCCGGCCGGACTGGTTATGCACGACTCGCCAAAAAAGGGCCTAGGCGCATACGTGCTAAACACCCCCTGGGAGCACCTGTAGCCGGGAAGGCTTTCCAGGTTTCATCGGATGCGACACCCCTTAGGGACGGGATCCGCGTTTTCCATTGTAATATTTATAACACTGCGATCTTCAACCCGCCTGTTAGCGTTGAGATTATAGCCATAACCTCCCATTTGGAGGGAAAGGCCCTAAGACGCTGTCATAATTGGACGTCACCCGACCAATAGGAGACCTCAAAACCGCCCGTCACACGACCTTGGTCGCATAACAGTTGCCAATTAGGTCAGCGCCTAAGTACTGCGCTGGACTGTTATGGCCCTTATGGGCTGTGAGGTGGACTATAAGACAGTAAAAAGTTATCAAACTGTCCACTGTTGGACTGAAGCATTTTGCCGTAATCTTCATGCTTGGCGGGTGGGTTCATCGTGGATGTCATCAGTCTATAGGTCCACTGCACCACTCTTTCCATCGTATCCTGAGTGATCTCGAACCTTCATAAGAGATATTATATGGATGTCTGCATATTCGGATTACGATGATTGGACACTATTTATTACATCAGCCACGATAAAGATAGTGAGTACAATTTACATTGGAAATTGACAGTAAGACTGACTTGCACTCATAAATGACTTTCATAAACGTGATTAGGAAAACATTCAGCGTATCACGTATGTACTTTGAAGAATGTTTCGATGATCATTCTTTTCCGACACTTTACCGCAATCGCACCCTCCGGCGATGGGATCGATTTCATCCTTCATCCAATCATCTATCATGACTAACATCCTATAACAGCAAAGTGAATGGATGTCCCAGCAGTGTTCACTCTGCGGCTAACAGAATATAGAGAGGACTAGTCATAGTTTATAAGTTTAAGTTTATTTATTGTTGACCATTGTTTCATGTAAAAAATACATTGATCCACAATACTGCTTAACCGTTTATATTAGGTACCTATTTTGTACCACATTTCATGCGAATAAAGTAATTTCAATTTCAATTCCAAAACATTATGTCGAATTAAGTGTATAAGTAAAATAAATAAATAAATAACATAAATAAAATAAGTAAAATTATTTTGTATTTTTTTGTGTGTGTTTTTTCAATATTGCTATCCCTTTATTATTAGGACATTTTATTACTTATCTTTGTATTCACTATTGTATATTCGTTGTTAGGTAGATAGGTCCTGTTAGTTCTAGAGTATGAAAGGGCCACTAAAGCATGTGATTATATGTTCTATTTAACATCTTCCCATGGGAATTTTCAAACAATACTGTTACGGCGTGCCAGCTCCTGAGGCTATTTAACCAACCTCAGGATCCCCAGCGGTAGAGCTCAGTCAACGACGATATTTAAACACTGCGATCGCCAACCCGCCTGCCAAGCGTGGAGATTATGGCAATAACCTCCCCTAAGTCCTGCAGTGGACTGTTACGGGCTGTGATGATGAATGCCTACATTTTGAATAATAGTTATATGCATTACTGTTAACTTGATTGACCCAAGCTGTTTGAACAGATTATCTACGATAAATGGACTGTTATTACACGACTTAAACGATCCCTTGGACAGGAAGAAAGGGGCCATTTGGGAAGAAACGATGGGATCCTGGGAGGCCTTCGTAGCACTCAATGTTATAAAGCAAAGGAAGGAATTCCGAATCGATATATTCATTTTTTAATTTGGTACATATGTTTTTTATGATTATTGTTTATTTTCCGAGGCAGTTCTTGCAGCACTTTCTTGTCGATTAGATCGAAACCGGGAGCCTTTTGGTCTAGCATATTATTTATATTTCTCTTGACTTGATGAGGTGTCACAGCTTTGAGTGGTAAATCCAGTTGCAGATCTTGGTTAAGGATATCTGTAATCTCCGAATCGTCACTTTCATTAAATATGTTCGGTTTAAAGACTGTAGAGAGATATTTAGCAAATGCTTCTGCTTTATCGTTAGGAGTTCTAGCCCAAGTATTCCCTGGCAGTCTGATGGGTGGTTTAGGATTTACTGGTTTATTTATATTTCTACAGGTTTTCCACAGGGAAAAGTCTGTTGTTCTTGTAGCTGTAAGTGATTCTAGGTGTGCCTGTAGGGTACTATTGTTTGCTTCAAAAATTTGTTGCTTGAGATCTTTCGTGGCTTTGTTTAGTGCAGTCTTATCTTCCGGGTGTCGGCTTGTGTGCCACTTTCGTCGTAATCTCCTTTTTTCTAGAATTTTTTCTTTTATATGTATTGGTATATTGTGCGGCTTATGATGCAAGAGTTTGAAAGGAGTACAGAAGGAGGAGTTCGGAAGGGTATCTTATATCTCACTATGTTATTTAATGGCATAATGAGAACCAATAAATTCCCTAGCATATGGAAGGTCTCGCCGATAATAATGGTGCTCAAACCAGGTAAATCAGCAAATGATGTGACATCTTACAGACCAATAAGCTTGCTTCCGATAATGTCCAAGCTTTTTGAAAGAATTCTTCTGCACAGACTACAGAAAGCGCTTTTAGAAAGAGGCGTTGTGCCCGACCATCAGTTTGGTTTTCACAATAGAACAAGTCCATAGAGTGTGTGATGTCATCAGGAGAGCCCTAGAACGTAAAGAGTACTGCTCTGCCGCTTTCCTGGATGTAAAACAAGCATTTGACAGAGTGTGGCACAAAGGCCTCCTCTGTAAAATTAAACAGCTCTTACCTCACAAATTCTACAGCATCCTAGAATCATATTTGAACGAGAGACTATTTCAAGTAATAGAAGGCGACTCTGAATCAAAGTTTCACAGTATTCTGGCCGGGGTTCCACAGGGCTCAGTACTGGGACCAATTTTATACACAATTTTTACTTCAGACCTACCGCTAGTTCCTGGAGTGACAGTTGCGACGTTCGCAGATGACACAGCAATACTTGCTACTGATTCGTGCCACATCAACGCTTCAAGGTCCTTACAAAAAGCATTGGACGCAATCAATGAATGGTTTCTAAAATGGAAGATCTGCGCCAGCCCATCAAAGTCCGTGCACATAACTTTCACGCTACGCAAAAACGACTGCCCACCCGTCATCTTAGGTGGAGCTGAGCTACCACATGAGAATACTGTCAAGTACTTGGGAATGCATCTGGACCGTAGACTAACATGGAGGACGCATATACAAGCTAAAAGAAATGAAGTCAACTTTAAATGTAGAAGATTTTACTGGCTCCTTGGAAGAAATTCAAAGCTGTCTATTGACAACAAACTCCTCATATATGAAGCAATTTTGAAGCCAATCTGGACCTATGGCATTCAATTGTGGGGCTCTGCCAGCAACTCCAACATTATAATGATACAACGAGCCCAGAACTGCATATTAAAACAAATATCGAACGCTCCTTGGTTTATCACCAATCTGGAAGTCCACAAGCTCTTGGGAGTGAGAACAGTACAGGAGGAAATAAAATCATGTTCCTTAAAATACAAAGCTCGCCTTGAGAGGCATCCTAATAAATTGGCGATGGAACTCACCATCCTGGATGATATGAGACGTCTTAAGAGACGCAAAATAATGGAAATCGACGACAGTTAAACTAACTGACGAGGCATTACCATTGGGGAATGTTCTCAGCACGCCGTTTGTCCTTCACCTCATCTGCTCATAGTCCTAGGATTGATTGCAAGATTATATAATAATAAAAAAAAAAAAAAAATTGTTTATTTTATATTATGTGATTGTTGTAATCTGGTGTCCTTGATAATCAATAAATATCTTTCATTTCATTTCATTTCAAAGACTTCGGGAGCGAGCTCATTCCGTATCTGTCACCCTTATAATAGAGACGTTACGACCGAAAATTCATACACTAGTAACTCACAAAACTTGGGCAAAGTTAGAGTCCAATCAGACGTACTCGTTTTCTGCGCGATTGGTGCCAAACGTTTATGCAATATTAGTTTATTTTAATATACAATATCTTATTATTAGTGTTTAATTTTATTTCTAATTGTAAATATTTTGTCTCCATACTGAAGATATAATTACTACAACTATTAAAATGTGGGTACCACCCCTAAAATATAAAAAAATTTGAATGTCAATAGAAATTTAATGTCAAAGTAATTTAGAAAATTTATAAATATCAATTTATTAACAATATCCACAATTACAACAATGTCAAAATAATAAAAATTATGTGTAAACAGCCGCGCAGCAGCCGCTTTCTCATCGCACAGTCGGTGCTGTACGGTGTAGTAACCGTGCCAATGCGCTACAATAGGGTAGACTGCACGTTTTTGGTCCGGCTGCTACATGGTGACTACGCGGGCACGACGCGTATGCGTTTTCTGTCCGGTTTGTAAGCGGTTAGTCACCGCCGGTGACGTATAAATGGGCTCTAAATCTAGCTATCCAAAGAGGTAACGCGGTGACAGAAGATATCGCTCTGCCTCTATGATATGAGTCGTCTTTTAAGACGCTGTCCTAATTAGTAACGGTCGTGCGGCAGGCGGTTTGAGGTCTCCTATTGGTCGGGTGACGTCCGTCGTACGAGCACGGTTCCAATTAGGACAGCGCCTAAGACTCCCGTCAAGGGCTGGGGTTGGTGCCACGTTCTACTCTGCCGGAGCCCCACGATCAATTTACTACATAGGTAATTCATCATAGTCTTCCGAGCGGTCAGTCCCGGCTTCTTCCATGGAACGCTTTCCGACTCTTTCCAGTTCGCTCGGTCTTGAGCATCCTCGCGAAGTAAGCGTTACCATAGTTAATTATTCTGCGCAAAAGCAATTTGCTTACTGCTTCTGACAAATTTGCATGTTATTAATATTTAGGTAGTAACAAGAAAAAAAATGTAACATCACAAAATAAGCGTAACAGTAACCTGTGCACCCGGATTTCGTTGTTATCACGGCCATCGTCCAGTGTAGCGCAAGCTAGTGGCAGGACCGCACTCAGGTAAGGATCCAAAGGTAAGGCCTCATACCCCTCACACTTACTTATGTAAGTGGTTATTTCTACCGCATTTATTTCTACCCCCAAAAGTTTTAGAATTATACATTAGTAGCGTAAGCAGACTCTGTCAAGACCTTCAAAAACCAGAATACTGTTAATTCGTTTTTATTTTAGTATGAGGTGTGGAAGGTTCGGAAAAAGGTCTTGGGTCGACGTCCTGGTTTAGGTATGAGTACCTTTACTCATTGCGTGAGTAATGATGCGGTCGATATATTAATTTACCTGCCCAGATAGAGTAATTCTATACTTTATTTATAGGCTGAAACTATTTCAAGGAAACACTGTGATTGGGACCTTATTGCACATTCAAATCGTACGAACGAGAAACGTTCTTTCCAACCTTCGAACTATATCGAGATATTGCTGTATTAAGTCTCTTTGTAAAGTCAAACCACAACACATTCCTTACAAATACCAGCAGATTACTCAGACCGAACTATGAACATAATATAGTTATACCCCAAACTAATAATAATTTATTCCTTAAAAGCACATACGTGAGTGGT
The DNA here is from genome assembly GCA_905147135.1 of Blastobasis lacticolella. NCBI lineage: Eukaryota > Metazoa > Arthropoda > Insecta > Lepidoptera > Blastobasidae > Blastobasis > Blastobasis lacticolella. Next base: position 19,928,358 of record LR990050.1, read on the forward strand.
ATTGAATATTTAATCATTTACCTTTTGAAAATAAAAAGTTGGATGGTATCAAAGTTAAATCAACACTTAAAGCTTGGCTGTTACAAAAGTCATTCTACAGTCTATCTGAATTCTATAATTATAGAAATGCTACCTATATTGTTAATTAAAAAAAAATTAGGCTTTGGTTTAGATTTAGATTATTATTATGTTAAAAACTTTTACCTACTTTTAACGGTGTTAAAATGGCAGCTACTTGTCTGTTTTAGTCTTAGCTTATTTATAATAGGTACTATCATGTAGAATATTGTACGTCCGAAATGGGCAACACTGTACTTAATAAGAAATTATTGACAGTGTCCTACAATTTTTTATTCTTATTACTTTACTAGCCAGGCATTTGACCGCCACCTCACCTGGTGGTATGTGACGATGCGGTCGATGATGGAGCATGCCTGTCTAGGAACAGCCTATTCACTCTAGCCTTGAAGGCCTCCAGATTATATTAAAGATTTCTATTCTATTCTATTCATCATCCGGGTAAAGTACAACGCCAGGATTTGGACCCCCTTTAAACCCAGCATAGGTGCTCCTTAGCAACTGACTCCATCCCTGACCTAAGGTAATAAAGGAAGTGTTCACCAACAATAAATTGTTAAGATAAAAACGCCGTGTTTCCCCGATTGTCTGAGATGGGGCGGGACAAAAAATACGTCATCGCGTGACGTCGGAGCGAGACAGGTAGATTAGTTTAATTGAACCGTTTGATTGGTCAGTGTGCGCGGACGGATTTGTTTCATTACATTAATTACACGGAAATTTCCGGATAAAGGTGTTGACTTTATTCACGAGATAACTTAACTACTGATGATGCGGAATAAGTAGTAGTACAGCTACCGACAACGTATTTGTAAATATATGTATAGTGTACTTAACCGTGAGGTTATGGGGCCCGACCACCGTCTCAAGGGCCCAAGCCAACCTCACCTATCCGCCGTTCCCCTGCTGGCAGATGGACAAGACTCTGGCGAGACGACTTCTCCCTAATGTGTGCGGGATTAAAAAAATAAATTTTCAGGAAATCTGTAGGTGCTTTACTAGTAGAATAGCGGACTCTGGCTGGCAGGCCTCCCCTCCAGCCGCTAAGCCGGGATTTAACGCTGAGATGAGACTAAACAAAATGGTCGATTGTTTAGCCAACATTAATTATTAGAGAACTCTTCCAAATGGTCTCTTGAGCCAGATAGGTACCTTAACTACATTTGTACCAAAAATTGCATTTTGCTTTGTGGTCTTGTGAGGTTTAAAATAGGGCCCCTGGACTACGTCTACGGAACATTTTTGTTCCACGGCCAATATGATTTGAGAACTAAAGGCCAATTTAAATACAATACATTTTGCTCTGAAAATTACGTACACCGATTCACGACGATGGGATAGATTTTATTGACATCATTTGGATGCTTGGCACCCAACTAACCTGCGGGCATCGCGAACCTTTTTACCGCGGTCGTGCATGATGTGGAATGAGCTCCCTCCCGAAGTCATTCCTTTACATTACAACATGGGGTTCTTCAAAAGGAATGTCTACAGGTACAGTCGAGTTCATTAATATGTGAGCATTGCCAAGGCTTCAAATATAAATGTACATGGAAGGGTACTCCATGTACGATTCGGATGTGGAATGAGCTCCCAGCCACAGTGTTTCCTTTGGACTATGACATGGGATCGTTCAAGAGGTATATTAGAGATCTCTTCAGAGGCGGGCAACGCATTGGTGACTCCCCTGGTGTTGCCGAATTTATGGTAAATAAATAAAGAAATAAATAGGCGGCGGTGACCACTTTCCATCAGGTGGCCCGCTTGCCTCTTTGTCAGCCGTATAACATAAAAAAAATTATATATCTGAGCAGATGTACATATGTTTTATCGAGGAATCTGCTCAGATATATAAGTACCCTTCCATGTACATTTATATTTTAAGCCTTGGTAATGCTCACATATTAATGAACTCGACTGTACCTCAAAGGCCTGCACTACACCCGCTTCTCTCCGCTTCGCATCCGCTTCGCATCCGCTTCGCATCCGCTTCGCATCCGCTTCGAGCGGTCGACGATAACCGCTTTCTATCAGGGTCATTGAATTATAATATACGATAGTATATAGAAGTCTTTGATCAGGCGATAATAAAAAAAACAATTTAATACCAATAAGAATTTTAAAATATAATAATTATTAAATATAAAAAATATACTTAAAAACTCTTCTCTGTTGACATTGTGTCCAGCAGAGTTAACTTATTCTTACGATAATAATCTCTTGCAACTAGTTGCAAGTGGTCTCTTGTTCGATTCCCGGCAGAGCAGAAATTTAAATGATGCATTTTTAATTCTGCTGCGGGTCGGCAGTTACTTATATAATAAGTATGTATTTAATGTTATCTGAGTAGTTTACCAGTTGTCTAGCACGCTTAGCACTAGTTTGGCTTATTTTGGGGCTAGATGGCGCTGTGTTAATTGTCTAAGCATATTTATTTATTTACACCATGAGTCAAAATGTGTGAAAAAATTTCCGTTTCACGAGCAAGTTTATTAGGGTGTGTCCAAATATCGCGAACGCGCCGCGGATGCATAGTTGGAATGACGGCTCGCGCACAGCTCGTTTAGTCTCAAAATGTCCCAGTTGCAAAATGTCCACTGAGCTCTTGCTCTATGCAAAAGCGCGCGAGCGGCGCGTTGTATTTCACTGTACGAAACATTGAAGATCTGTCACGATTTCTGTTTAGTTATATTTCATTGCGCTTGACGTTTCCTTCAAACCCTATATAACTTAGGCATTTCAAAATGGACTTCAAAAATGGACTTTAAAACTTTTTTAAATGTTAATAATTGTATTGTTTTATGTTGAAATAAACAGTAACTTAAAAAACTATTTTACTGTGTTTCATTGCTATGAAAATGCGTTTAGATTTTAATTAACAACCCTATAAAATTCTACTATATCATTGATCCTCACTGAAGGCGCCCGCCTTTGCGCGCAAGCATATGGCGCATTTTGGACACCTTTAAAAATAGCATTTCAAACACAAGCAACGTATCTGGCTGGATTCCTCTAATTGCTTAATAGGTTGCTTAAGAGGGTTGCGCTTCAGGGTCCTCCAGCGGATCAGTTTCCTAATTACGGATACGTTTATAAAAGAGGTTGTCAAAACCGTACTCCGTACGTACGAACGTAGCCAGTTTTTTTGCCGTACAGCCTTCACACCTATTATACATTGTGGGTAAGCCCTCGCTGTGAGCAAAAAGCAGTGGAAAGTGACCAATGGATGGACGCAACAAAAAATTGTTTTGTTTGTTTCTTATCCATATCCATTATCTATATTGGAGTGGAGACTTTTATAGGTAAATGAACTTGATAAAAACATATCCATTAATAATTTTCCGTCGCGGGGTGTCAATCGGTTCCCGAGACCATTCATCCAGCCTCAGGGTTGCTGTAGCAGGGGGATGGCAAAAAATATTAAATTTTATTCAAGACTACCACTAGTCTCCACCCACACCCGGCGCGATTTCGTCCGCGTACATCTACGCTTTTTTTTCATATTTTGCATTGCTATTTTATGCATAGAAACCTTCCCCTTGAATCACTATAGGTATCTATTATTGAAAACCGCATTAAAATCCATTGCGTAGTTTAGAATATCTAAGCGTAGCGTAGGTACATAGATACATAGATACAGATAGCGGGAAGCGACTTTGTTTCATACTATGTATAGATATTTCGTCGCGGGGTGTCAATCGACTTCCAAGACCCTTCATCTAGCCTTAGGGTCTCTATAAGAGGAGATAGCAAAAAAATATGTTTTTTCATTAAAAAAGTAGCTCTGGTCTAGTGGAAGCGTGTTTGAGAGATCAATATGTGCCCATAGTTAAGCAACGCACGCAGAACTTCAACACCACAATGAGCTCGCCACACGTTAGTTAGCGTCGGTGGGGGTCCGACTATTAGGTATCCCTCCTTCCTCCTTCCTCTTTCTAGGTACTGGGTTTGAACCCCAATGTCGCCATGAACGAACGACTTATTTCTGAGTTATGTTCATTTTTTTCACATTCGGCAAACAGGCAAGCGGGCCACCTGATAGAAGTGGTCACCACTGCCTATAGACATTAGCAACACCAAGAGTATCACCAATGCGTTGCCCGCCTCTATAACTGGCAGTAAAAAGACAAAAGCCCCTCCACTGCCAAAGCCACGGTTCCCCAAATCCCCACCCCATGGAGCACTGGAGACCTTACTCACCGGTAGAAACACATTACAATTTAAAAGAGTATTGTTTAGCTGCGGTATTCTATATGGTGGAGGTACTTCCGCAGCCGGGTGGCTCCAATTCTAACGGGATACCCCGCTATGCCATACCTCTCTTGAATATTTAGATGATTAGTTGAATACTTGAATACTAATCGATGCTCTTCTGGCGAGGGAAAACATCGTGATTTAACCTGCACATTCAGGTGACTGAGTGTGTAACCATGGTCCATGATCCAACCTGTTCAGGTTCCCCAGTTAACACCACGCCACGCCAGGGCCACGAAGGTCAGATGTCAGTCGCTCTACTGTAATTACTTGATCTGCCAAATCCTTGATCATGGTCAATGCGGACTCCGGGCTGAGGCGCGATTCGCGAGAGCACAACCGGGACATGATGACATCACCGTTGACGGAGCTAGGTAGATTAAGACTTCTGCTGTTGACCCTGAGACTGATTGAATAGTCTCGGGATCCGATTGGCACCCCGGACGGGTAGTACGGTCATCGATATTGTACGGTAAGTTCGCTGCATACATCCGGCTGCCACTACCGTATACCGTAATAAAACTTGGTTAAACCCTGCGGCAGCCTTGTCCGTTTTTGCGGTGTACGCGTGTATCAAAGATCGCTCGGAGTAACTGCATTCGCCTCGCGAGTCATCCGATGACATCGGTGATACACGATTGTTTACTGCTCGATTCTGCTATTCATTCATTAGGTACATTGCACGTGTCTAACATTTTTTACCTTGTCGTAGATCTACTATTGTCACATCAGTCGAAAGACGACCAGTATAAGGCACAGGCCTCCAGGGTGCGTCCAAACTTCTCAAACTCGCCCCGAATGAGTAGTTGCTGCGACGGCTTGCGCATCATAATTTTCAAATAAAATAAATAGATAAATAGTAATTAAGGAGTCTTCACTGTTGTGTCCAGCAGAGTTCACATTCTCACGGTAATAATTTGATGCTACGCAAGAGGTCCCGGGTTCGATTCCCGGCCGAGCAGAAATTGAAATAATGGATTTTAATTTCTACTACGGGTCTGGGTGTTACATGTGTAATAAGTATGTATTTAAGATTAAATAAGACACGGCTTTATTACAGTCTTATAATTAGTATTATTTATGATTACACAACTCAACAAAAACAACAATTCTGAAAACTTAACAAACTAAAACTAAATCAATCTATAACTAAATTAATAAATAATAATTACAAATAAAAACCTAGCCCCAAGTCCCTTGTTAAAGGAATTGTTCCCAAAAGGCTGGCCGCATTGCCTCGCTGTATCGCGAGGCTAATCCTTTGGCCAAGGTATTGACCAGCCTATTGGTCGTGCGAAGTGTTAACCAGGCGCTCAGAAAACTCTTTGAAGAGAGTATGAGCGCCTGGTCCCCACGGCCCAAGCGTTTCTACGCCAAACGGCGCAAATAGATGATCTCCGCTGAGGCCAGCATATTTGTGCCGTTTGAAATTTTCTGCAGAAGCGGCAGCGGAACCGGCATTGACACTCGTGGATGGAATATGTGACGGTGCAAGGGTATGGACGCAGTGTGTCCTGTGTTGGGGACACACATGGAAAAACTTTCATACTTACGTACAATAGGAAGGTCTGGCCCTCATGGGCTCTTGCTCTATTACAATATTTAGTTCTTGTAATGTCTATCCAGTTTATTTTTAAAACAGTTCACTGATGGAGCACTGATCACTGATTCCGGTAGTTCATTCAGTTTATTGTCAAATCCTATTTGGCAAAAAAGTATGTCGGTGATCTTGGTTCGCTTGCGGATCTCCTCATTTCTGCTATACATACTTATCCATTATAGTAAAATGAAAAATATAGTAATTTTGGCGTCAATGTACCGGTTATGCTCTTGCGTCCGATAGCCCGGGGTACGTCTTGACCATGATCCATGATTTAGTTGATCAAATAATTAGAGGAGTCAACTCAGGAAATGTTATTGGTACATGGGGATCGAACTATAAAAGCTGCTGCCACTGCGCATTCGCGAGATTGACGCACCCTTACTAGTACATCCGTGGCAGCCTTGGTGTGAGGGTATCGCTGATAAGATTCAAGAGATTCGCCTGCACTATTTTGGTCACAATATATATAAATATATCAATGTTGAAAATAGATCCTAAGCCCGGAAAGAGATCCCACTGGCGGACCAAGAAGCAAGGGATTGACATCAATGTATCGGAGAGCCACGACGCGAGAATTCTAAAGACCTGGGGCCTATTTCTCGAGGAGAATAAGAAAGAAAAACGCCCTAGCAGAAACCGGGGTTGATCGCCGGTATGATGATGATGAATAATATTAATCATCCTGGCGTTAAGTTCCCGGGTGAAAAGAGTGATTGGTACATGGCGACACTGGAATTCGAATCCGGTACCTCTCGCTTTACGAATCGGGATCCTTTTTGAATATGATGATTATTTTTTGAGCAAATATTGAAAATACCTGTAACTGAAATAACCTGATCTGCCAAATCCTGGATCATGGTCAAGGCGGACCCCGGGCTCTCGTGCTCGAAAGCACAACCGGGATAATTAACGCCAAGATGATGATGATTGAAAATAATAACTAATTCGTAGGGCCACAAAATTTCCCAAATAGGTGGATAGCAAAGCCAGCAAGCGGAGAACCTGATGGTAAATGGGCACCGCCCATTAATATTGAGTTCCTTCTGTCAGCTTTCAACCAACACCCATATATGAGTATCTATATTTTGATAGAAAATTAGTGTGTAAAATTGTATCCAAGATACCTAGTTGGAAAGAGTGAATTCTGTACTTCTTAGGGGATGAAAAGCAAACGAGTCATTTAAAAAAATTAAGTACAAATTTTATTTGTTACTCTTACAAATAATTAAGTACAAAATGTAAAAACTAATGTGATTCGATCACTTAAAGCTTTTAAAGCTCGCCTTAGAAATAAAATAAATTAAATTGAAAATACCGAAAATAAATACTTTACGTATCTATGAGATTCTATGCCTTTGGCACAATCCTAGACTAGGATCCTTAAATTAACAAAAAATAACTAAATACAAAATAATACTTTCTTACAACATAAATACCTACCATACAAAGAGAGCTACTATATAAAAAGTCAAGGCAATTTTACTAAACAGAGGAAAAAATAAATACAGCTTGACTAGAAGCAAATAATTAGTCTAAAATATTTTACTACTTACTTAATTTTCGTCTAAAATTATTCCTAACTGGAAATGGAATACCTACATATCACAATTTAGGAATTACGCGTATCAATCGCGCTTTTAAACTTATATTTAAAAATAAGTACTGAAAAATTGACATTGAATGAATTAGCTACTGGTAAACAATCTACATCTAACCAAATACTGTAAACAGAAACTAAAGAAAGTAAAAAGTAAATACTAGAATTTTTAAGCGCACAATACGTAATTGATATCATTGATATGACGACGGACTTTAGTCCAAATTAATACCTACATAATACTTAATAGATAGCGTATAGTGACACAATCACATTTGTAAGTCACGTTCAAGTGTGACTGAGCAAAAATGTCGAAGGCAAGAGTCCAACTAACCTAAGACGTTTGCTAACTACTAATTTTAACTAATTAGGTAACCTAGGAAATCAAACCGCTGGATTTAAGTACAATGCCGCATATACACATTGAATAAATTAAAAAGAACAGTCTCCGACTCAAGGAGGATTAATACACAGCAAAACCTACACTAACACAATTAAAAAAATTAAATAGAAACCAAATTTTTTGGAAAATCTTTTAAAGTTATTCCTAATGACTTTTGGCCCCATGTAATATCTTAAATGCTAGTTAAAAATAAATACTGTAATACTGGCTAAGACATCATCAATACGAATAAATTAATTAGAGTTCTTTAATCAGTCAACTCGCATTTGCAAGTCTTTCATCACAACACTGCCGTATGTCTTCTAGTCACTTTACACTTAGGTCAAGTCCGACTGTTTTATGGGTGAAAGCAACTGTTGCTGCCCATGACTGTGCTGCTACACCTCACGCAGCAGAACCGACACGTTTTGACTCGTAACCGCTTCGATCCTGAATTGAAGTTCTTCAACCAGGAGTATTTTGACTGGCCCATGCACATTCAAGGCGTTTGACCCTTTTCTGTTCACGACGATCACTGCGATCGGAATCTGCGTTTCCCTTCACAGGCGCATTTAGATTGATTCCACCGCATATTCTGGTTCCTCTGTAACAAAAGAGAACTGAGGTTAACGAAGGAGTCTATGGAATTGATAAATTGAACGTAAATAAATTACGTAATATTGCCATACATTTTGAATTTAATACGAAAATAGGCATTCTTTGTTACCTTTAATTTAGGTTCAAATAAATTCCAACGTAAAATAGGTGCAAGAATAGCATATGATTGTTGCACCATGTTAGATTAAACAATCTAACAATATATGCGTTGAAACTTGATAAAAATTTGATGCAAAAAGTGAACTACAAAATAATTGTATTGAAGTAAAATCATAAAAGTTGCAAGAACCCTTATGATGTAAACCTGTAAGTGGACCTCTTTCACAGTATGTTTCTTTCACATAACAAGCGGAAACATAAATATTTTTGGAAGCAGATAAATAGATACATACTTATGGTGAAAGAGGTATATATAATTGGCAAATAGTAAAAGCATAGATCTGTAGACAATGGATGTCACGGCGCACACAGCACATTGTGATTTTGTTAGAATGAGGTGTATTTGAAAAGTTAGCACAGAGATTAATTCTATCTTTTACGATTTTAGACTTCACTAGACTCCCCTAGAGAAGTATTTGCAAAATAGAAATTTTGCTTGATTTATTTTGAACAGTAAAAGGTAAATCATTGGACATTGATATTCAATTCATCTCAATGTGAAATTGTGTCAATGTGTGTGTAATATATTATCAGCTATTTGACTAACGATAAAACTATTTACGTTGACCTCGGTGTTCCTAAAAAATAACATTAGCTATTTCAGTTTTGTTAGTGTTGCTGTTAGTGTAGAATGGTGGGATTGTTAGTATAATTTGTTAGTTTAATTTTGCCTTCATTTTGATATTATTAGAGGCAGTTAGGTAGATCGTCATTGGTTTTTATGTGATTTTGGAACGATAAAACTTAAATTATTGGGTCGAATTTACTACAACAAAAGTTAACAATAAACATTAACAGAAACGCTTGTGTTCGGTAGATATAGAAAAAAATAGCAAATTAAATTCGAGCAAAATATGCAAAACACATTCAGTGTCATCACGTAACAACATCAAGTTAGGTGGGGTGCGGTTTAGCCGTGTTCTCATGCAAGACTCAAGACTTGTCAGTGCAACATCCATTATCAACAAACCTTGCAATGCCTCTTTTCCTTCCTGTTGGGGCACCGGCAGCCGCATTTATCGTGGTCAAACTTACGAGGCGACTGACAGCTCTCTGGCGTACTCTTGCAGCAGCCACACGATAGGTGCTCCTCGACTTCGTACGTCATGCAAGCCTCTTTCTTTGTCTTCAGGTTGTATACCCTTACCTGTTGGGACAACAAGATTATGGTCAATTAATGTGTCAGGTGATTAGGTTTTATTGTAAAGATTGCTTAAAGTTAAACGATGTTCTGCTGTCTAATTCTTAAAGCTGGCTGGTGAATATAGTTGCGAACATAAAGTTTCGGTAAATGTAAGATAAAATGAGCACGATCTTTCCTCAGATGTGCATTCTTTTATCAAAACATCACTATAAAAACAATAGCGGACTTATAAAAAGGGCAGGAACTCAAAACATCGGCATATCTCGTTACAACTGAGTCATGACATGAGCCGTGGAGAGTGGCATCTTATGTCATTGTTATCATTACAGGTGGTTGTAGAATTTTCCGTATTCCATTATGAAGTTTTAGAACGTATGTATACCTATAGCAGCGAACCCATTAGGGTTATTAATTTTATATAATATGGTGTTCAATCGCGAGATAATGATACTCTTCTCGTCAACAACGACAGAACTGTGCCAAGGACGCATTTAAATTAGCGGAGAGATAAAATGATAACGCCATATACAATGTTGATGGCTTTTCAAATGGAGGCAAGTGGTTCGATAGGACTGAGAATATTTGCTTAGTGACGACGTGACGATACAGTGCAGGGTTTGTACTTTTCATACCGCACGATGTAGACGAATTAGACGAATTTCTTAATATGACAATCGATGATCGATATTGCATAAAACAAATTGCCATAACAGGGTCCTCTTCTCCACGTGCATTGGTACACGTGAATTGAAATGAAATCAATTATTGTAGATGTTATGGTTAACATTTACTGTTTTGCATCAGATGGGCTGCCAGCACGCTTGTGCTTGAAGTTATAGAAAAATAAATGAAATCACGACTCGTGATACTTACAGGTATCTTCCTGACTTCTTTCTTGAGTGCTATGCACTTGTCCCCGCTGACATCGTATCCGCAAACTCCGACGCAGCGCTTCACCCATATCGCAGGTGGACTCAACTGTGGGGAAAAACATATCATTAGTTATTTGTCAGAAAGCATACGGTTAACAAAGATGTAACAGTGTACTTTGTTTTGCTTCAGTCTCTATGCTATTATCCTAGATTTGATTATTTGGAATGTGTGTGGGTACTGCACAATGCTGCCTCCAGATTCTGAATGTAATGGGACATTGTTAGTTTCGTAATGTTCCGGTTCTGGATATTGATTAGTGACTCGAATTCTTGTATTATCTTCTTTTACTTTTTCCGTTATAATATTTTGCGTGACTTTGCAAGTATTTCGTCATAGGCAGAAGAAGAAGACAGCGTATTATTTAACAAAATTAATAGCAAGTAAGTATGTTTATTCAGAATGTGGCGTATTCAAATGACCGGTCCGGGGCTAGCGGATCTTCTCACGCGAACCACAATGAGCGCGGTCACGGATCTACCAGAGTATTGTCTTCGCCGGGTCGCTAGCTACTGTCCGTCAATTCTAAATACATGTTACTACTGGCGCCTCCCGGTTTCTTAGGTAATATATTAAATTAAGTAAATACTGATCCACTTCATTTATAAATTCATCCTTTACCTGATTCAATACGAATTCCCACAGTTATAATATTTTTAACGCAGTTTTCACTAGGTTTTACTATTAAAGGGCTAGTTTTGGAGCTAGATTATTTTAAGAATAGTATACCTAACTAACGCAGACTCAAGTTCACAATGAATATGATTGAAATCCACGAATCCCCGTCAAAATGTGAGGTTACATCTTAAATTAGAACCACCGCATGCGTTATTTGTTATTTAACATCACGAAATCGGTTACAACTTATTATCAGCATGATTTTAAGACGCTACGATTACTCAACGATGACGCCAGCAGCTGCCAGATAAAGGTATTTATCAGAGTAATTGGAGCTGTGCTGTGTGAATTAATTAAGTAAAGATATTCAATTTTTCAAATATTGCGCAATGTGTGAACTAATAACGAGGAAACGTATAGTAAACCTAATCTTATTTAGATTACGTTTCTACTATAATGATAAAGTATCTTACCGTTTCATATGCGACATCCCGTCTTAGTTGTATGAAGACTTCCTTGGGCTCCGAACAACTCGCTTTGCGCATGAGCACTGTACGCTCGTTTTCATGGTCGTTTGTACATTCCGCTGTGGACAAATTATGAACATTAATTAGGGGTAAAAGAGGGGTGTTAGGGGGATAGAGAAAAATAACTAGGTAAGCTCTATATTGTAAGAGTCTCTACATATCTAGAGAGATTCATCCTCCACGATAGAACTACAGCTTCTTGAGACCGTGGACCGGATATCGGTCTACCAGTTAGAAAGGCAAAGTTAGGTGTAAAAAGTGTTTTCACGTTGATGTCTGTTCTAGTTACAAACCGGGTGGGAGGTGGGTTTTCCATAGGCATTATATTTAGAAGTGTGATTTGTGCCCTTTGGAAGTCGGATATGAAATACTTCATAAATAAAAGTGAATTATAAATTAGAAATTGTTTCATTTATTGATGCACGAAAAAGAGTTACTAAATCAATTGGTAACTGGTAATTAATTTCATTAAAGTAGATTAGACGGAAATAAAAATAAAAATTCTAAGACAAAAATACCGAATGAATGAATACTTTATAAACTTAAACCAAATCAATTGAATATTTGAAAAGAAGATCGCATATTTTTATATATGCAGGCGTAACTAAAACAACAGTTTATCTTAATTAATGACTATCTACTAGTCTGATGATTGTGAGCCCACCGTATCACGGTGCGTGTGCGCCGCCGCCGTATCGTCTAAGTAGGCCACATATTGCATCATTTACTATGTCAGGCGACAGTTAATGAACTCTTTCCAAACTGTATTTTTGGTAAACTTTCTTCAACTATCGGTTTTCTTGTCTAAGATGTACCTACATCAGTTGAGATTATTGCATTCCAGGTCTAAACTAGAATTAAAATACTACGAGTTTATTTAATTGACTACCAAATACTATTTTCACTAATTCGCAGTTGCGTTTCCGTCTCACAATGTCGTAACAGCAGCTCGAATTAATATTTTTTGTATATTATATTATAAAGTAATTTGTAAATTAATCAGGGAGATATATACCTCTATGCAAGACTGCCGCACTGGGTTCCATGAACGCGTACTGGGGGCTCGTGGGAGCAAACACGCCCTCCGGAGCGCTTAATACTGTCACCACCATCACCAAAAACACAAACAAACTGGCTGCTTCCATTGTTTTTAGCACTATCACTTACACTTTATATCAATAAATAATTAAAAATATTTTTTTGTCAATGAAAAGTCACAGTGAAATTTTTTTCCTAATTTATTTCCTTTTTATTACACGCAACGTAAACGTAACCACTGGGGTTGATTCCACGTCCGTCTTGTATGCAGGCTTGGTTGCTTATGCTGGTGGTGCGGCCGGCTTTTCTAATATACGAGGCGGTTGACTCAGCCGGTAGGCACGGCTGTGACGTAGCGTGACGTCACGGCCGTCAGCTGGCGGGTACGTCACCCGTGACAATCGGTTTTCGGAGGTTCGCCTCGCCTTGTAGAGGCGTGTGCCGGATGGCGGGCGGACGCATGGCGCTTGCCGGCATCCGCTTTGAACTTTCCCACTTGGTTCTGTTTAATCTAGATCGGGGTTTTGAGAAGCGAAAAAACTTGAAACGGGATGTAGGTGCTTTGACTCAGACTTTTGGTGCAATATATTTTATGGCATTTTCATAAGAATTTCAGATAACGATTTACTGGATGATTACTGGTAACAATTTAGATTTTTATTTCCAATTTAGATTAGATTTTGTAATCTTTGTTCAGTATAAAACAATGTCGGCCGCCGCTTCTGTTCCATTGAATACTATCAAAAACCTAAATCTATGATTTTTTATGCGGTGTTCCCAATTGGGTAGAGTGATAGCCCGCGGTGGGTCGAACAGGATACTACTAAACGCAGCACTGGGTACCTATACACTGGGTATTTTCACCCGTATAGGAATAGCTTCTATGGAATTCATAATGATGTCACATAAGGGAAAATTTTATCACGGACGGCTAGGTATGGGGCTCAAACTATGACACGATATTGAGTAATTGTTTATACCTTGAGGTAATGCAAGCCCGGCTTTGGACGTTGCTAGAAAAAATTCCGGCCATTTCACGATGATTCACGACGCGTGTCAAACTTCACACATGGGGTTACCTAATAATTGGTCGCGACCATGATGAAATTCGACTGAAATAAATGTGGGCGGGTAATGTAGGGAGCGAATGGCAATTATTTAATTTACTTAGCTTAATAGCAAAAATTTTATATAATCTAGATTGATTCTGTAAACACAATGTAATTTTAGCACGAATAAATTTATTTATTTAGTTGTCAGTTTAAGGGCCGATTGTTCAATCCTCAGATAAAATATATCAGTCTGATAAGTTATTATGCGACTAAAATAAAATTGTATCGTTACTTCATAATTGTAAAGGATTTTAGTTTGTTTTCATGTGGCAGTGTATTACTTTATCGGGCAAATAAACTTTATCTGAGGATTGAAAAATCGGCCCTAAGTCAAATAAGTCAGTAAGTTGTCATATAAGTCAGTTTTAGTGTGTCAAACGGTACTTTACCCTTCTTAAGCGGCGGCTTAAGCGGCTCTAGCGGCTCGGTCATTGGATGATCTATGATCGTCAATTCATGCGAGACTTGAGTCGCCAACGCCGCTGTTCCAGTATCAGCGTACTTGCTAGTCCGATCTAAAGTTAAGCAACGCACAGAGCCTCGGGAACAGGATGGGTGACCGCTTCGAGGGTAATCGAACTTTGTCACCGCATCGACCGTCACTCTCTTAATACCGTTGGCGTTGGGCTAGGTCTACGATCTGCCCACCCTGAGACTGCTTGACCAAATTGGCGCCCCGTAACGGAGTATATTTTACAAGCTTATATGTAACTTGCAATGTTTGTAACTATGTATGTTCGGGAAAAATTTTGCAAGAATAATTTGACCCACTTCCCGGTGTTCAAGTTAGCTGAAATTTTGTATACCTATGTAACTTGGATGACAATGCATTAATATGGTACCATGGAGCTTGTCTGATGGAGTCGGAAGGTGGTCATAGGAACTAATTACAGCGGATACGGGCTTTTTGGAATAGTCTTAATGAATACTATACCCCTAGCTGATATTCAAGGTCTGATGATGGTGACGGAAGGTGGCCTTTGGAACTATTAAAAGCTACAAGATAACCCTATCGTGTTTGGGCTCTTAATGTAATGAACGATAAAATGAATGAATGATAAAAGCTTGTTGTGTAAACATATTTTTCATTTGAGAACTTATATAGTAAGAGCACAATAAGGTACAGGCTAAGTATTATAAAAAAACCGTTTAATTTGACGTTCACTTGTTTGATTATGACGTTCAATAGAGTGCATGCACAAGTGATTTTTCCTCAATGAGTGAAAAATCCACCATTTCCGAGTACTCTGAGACAGGCTCAGAGTACTAGGAAATTATGGATTTTTGACACGATAAATCTAATGCTTCTGATTACGTCACAAAGCTAATTTTTAATATGTATTTCTTCAGTTTTTTCTTTAAATAATTGTCGAAGGAAATGTGCGTGCCGGCTCTAGAGCCGTACGAGTGGTACAAGATAGAACGAGTAAAGGTATCCGACTCCTAAGCGAGATGTACCGGTCTCGAATCCCACTGAGGCACCAATGACTCTTTTCTGAGTTATGTACATTAGTTGAATACTAACCGATGCTCTTACGGTGAGGGAAAACATCGCGATGAAACCTGCACATTCATGCGACTGAAAGTGTAACCATTCTCCAATCTGGTCAGGTTAACAGGGTCACGGAGGACAGCAGTCGCTCCACTGTGATTACCTGATCTCCCAAATCCTGGAGCATGGTCAAGGCGGACCCCGGGCGCCGGGATGTCGCGCCAATAATCCTAAGATGACCAGTGTAACTATGACTAACTAGCTTATGCTGACGCTTATGTAGGTGGCGAGTTGTGAGTTTGAAAATTCAATTGAAATCTTTCGTACTACTGCCCAGATTTCCAAATTCTGGAAATGAGGGATTTTCAAACAGGTACTTTAAAAAGTGAACAGTGTAGTTCGACGTGTCTCACTAGATGGCGCTACTTAGACAGGATTCTCAAGTATTGAATTTGGTAACCGAAGTTACTCGGAAAGGTGTTTCAGGAAAACATACTTAGTTTTAGTACCTTTTCTGAGAAGAACGCGTAAAATGTCTACATTCTTATGCATGTAACGGTTTCGTTTGGATTTATTTTTGAGAATCGTGTCTAATCAACGCCATCTATTAAAATTATTTGAACTATTTTTTCTCGCTTATGGAAAATCTCTTGCCTAGTAGTGGAGTAGCCCAAAAAGATAAAAATCTATCTTGAAGGTAAATAACTATCTCGCTTCTGTAGGCCATTTGGAAGTTTCTTGTTAGAAGTAAACAGTGCCTGTTGTGTCGTTTATTATTGTGTTTTCTCCTTTATGTTTTATTAGTTATAGTTAGGGTGACAAAGTTTCAACCCAAAGTCCGTTAATATCGCTGACGTGTTCCATTGTATCAAATAAAAAGCGATTAGGCTATCGATAATAATCAATTTTAATATCTTTTCAAAGGAATGTGGAATCCCATATTCTATATAGATAAGTAAGTAAAGATAAATATTGGATTACATTAAAATCATAACTGTATTTGGAAAATCCAGCGCATTAAATATCATCAAAGTAAGGCGGCTAACAAAACAAGGAACTAACAGATATAACGTAATATAAAATCTATCAATTTCCTAAATTATGTTGTATTATTTACTTATGATAAAATTAATCATCGCTTACTTCATTATGTAAACACTTTATTAGGTACCATATCCTTTAATTCTTACCTAATATTGATAATTACGTGGCATGACCATGTGACGTAAGGCAGAGTAGGTGTAACATAACACAGCACTAACCCCATTACCACATTATTAGCAAAATAACCTGACAGAAAAAGTTGGATAGCCTCTGACCAAGTTTATATATACTGTAATATTTTATACAGGGTGTTACATAATATATGTATAAAGCCGTGAACTGGATGGAGTGTTAAACATAATAAAACGATAGGTACAATTATTTCTGTCGTACGTGAATTTTTTTTATATAACATATGTATGAAGCCGTGAACCGTATAGAGTGCTAAATGTATGAAAACGATAGGTACAAAAATTCCACGTACAACAGAAATAATTGTACCTATCGTTTTATTATGTTTAACACTCTAACCAGTTCACGGCTTTATACATATATTATGTAACACCCTGTATACTACTGTACCGATTCTAACAAAACAACGATTAAACTGACTTATAATTGAAGAAAATCGCGTTGAAATCGGTCAATCCATTCAGGAGCTACGAGGCCACAGACACACCTCCACATACACAAAGATACACATGTCTAACTTATAACACCCCTCTATGTTCACCGGGGGTTAATAAAATATGGCAGAATTACTCACTAACGTGAAGGAGGCCTTGATTCCAACACCTGGCCTGTTACGATAACATTATCACATATGGTTGGTATTACGGAAGGTTGTGAAATCAATTGTTAAACGCCCCAAACCTCAAACGAATCTTATCTGAAGTTCAATTCCAAAGCTTTATCTGTGAGACTGAAACTAGTAAAAAATGCACAGATATGATAATTGTGAATGTGTATCTGTCTGTAGCATCGTCGCGCGCAAACGGATAGACCGATTGTGATGCGGTTTTGAAAGCCAGTACAATCGAAATGGTTCATAGCTTTGTTTCATTAAAATTGGTTCTATAGTTTCGAAAATATATGAGTTTAAGACAACTTGGTCGGGGGTAATCCGACTTTTTCTATCGGTTAGATTAGCTTATCATGTAGATTATTTAAATGACTAGCCTTTTCCAGCGACTAAGTACGTCCTAGTTGACAATTCTTTAAATTTTGCTAAAAAATTAGCAATACTTATACAGTGTGACCATCGCGTATCCTTGGAATTATTAAAATTAAAATTTATTTATTGCATTTCCATGTTTTTGTAGTTACTTAAAAATCCTTAAATCTAGGTAGGTTATAGCAATATTTAATATACGGGCAAGGTTTTGAGTACAAACAAAAATTTAAATACAGTCGAACATAGAACCTTCTCCTTTTCTTTTTGAAGTCTTTTAAAAAAATTGTAGTGTGGATTTTTTAAATTCATATACTGCTCAAAATAGCGTCTTATTTTTTCCTAATCATCGTAATGAGGAGTTTTCCAGTAGGTATAGATAGTTGGTTTCCAAAAGCATCAATAGATGGCGCTCCTACAATTTTGGTAATCTTTTTATAATCTGTATGATGGTGGCAGTGATTTCATGCAACCAACAAATACTAAACTTAAAAATAAAATGTTTATTAATATAAACATAACTGTTAAAGGTTGAACAAAGTGTAAAAAGAAATATTTATAGAAGTTAGCACTATGTTCCATTATTATTACAACCTCTAAAATGGTTGAAAACTATTGACAAATACAATATTATCCAATACAACGTACCCAGTGTTTATATCCTGTTTGCTAAGAACCTATTTCAAGCGATTATCAATTACCAAAATTGTCGGGGCGCCATCTAGTGAGTGGTTAGGAATGCTTTAGATACCTATTGGAAAACTCCTCATTGATATTGCGGCGAGTCAATCAGTCAGTGCACCAATCCGCAACTATTTTCAAGAAGGTACGTAAACTCCTAGATATCGATCATTGCACGTCACAAAAATAACAAAAACATCCACACCCATTCAGCATCATAAGTATCTCAAGATGTAAATCTATAGCACGTGCTTATAGGCGATAAAGAATCAGTGATTGATACGTCACCTAATTTGTTGATCAATTTCTTATTTAATTGGCCAATGAGGTATAGTTTAATATTCTTGCGACTGACGTAGAATTTGATAAATGCTTATCAGGGAATCTGCATTCAAAGATCCTAATTTCTTCTTCATAGTTTTATAGTTGAAGCAGTAGAACACTAATCGATACTCTTACGGCGAAAAATATCGTGATGAAACCTGCACATTCAGGCGGCTGAATGTGTAACCATGATCCAATCTGGTCAGGTTCCCCTGTTAACAAGATCAAGGAGGTCAGTTGGCAGTCACTGTACTGTAGTTAGCTGATCTGCCAAATCCTGGATCACTGGGAGAGGCAACCGGGATATTAACGCCAAGATTATTATTTATATAACTCCGATGAATTCATTATACACAGATCATGAACTTGGAAAGTAAAGCCCCACGCACACTAAGGTTGTGGAATGTAGAACCTGGAGAGGTTTTTCCTGGAGTTTTCCTAGAAAGAGGTGAAAAGGTTTTTACGGGGTTGATAACGCGTGGGTAGTGCCCCTGGTATGGAAACGTCCATAGACTGCGGTGACTGCTTACCATCACGCAGCCCGTGAGCTTGTTTACCACCTTAGTGAAAAAAAAGATATTGATTAATATATGGTATAACCTTTCCATGACACCCACACACACCCATACAACACAGGAATGCTTATGTTGGAAAGCGTAGAGCGCTATTCTCTATTCACCCAAGCCTTTTACAGTTTTCTTACAAAACCAAGCACCGTAAAACCTCCGCGAATCTATAATCTTAATTGCTCTATGCCTCGTTGGCATGCCAAGCCGCACATGCAATTAATTCCCACATAATTTATAAGTACCACGAACATGATTCCGTAGAAAGCTGAATCGATAATGTTCCTAATTAAAAAGAAACGGTGTCAAAGAGTTTTCCATGAAGGGGTGGGTTGGTGATGTCATGGAATGACTCGCCTTAAACGCCACCCCATTACAAATGGGCGATGCCTATTGAGGCAGCCTTGTTAGCGCTGTAGTTCGCTGTGGTCCAATGCACAGCCTTACCGCCTTTTTATAAAATTATGATTGGGTTTAATACATAGTATAAAAGAAAACAAAGTCGCTTCCCGCCGTCTGCCTCTATTTATCTATGTACGCTTAGATCTTTTAAACTACACCGATATTAATGTGGTTTGTGGAATGCTCTTCCCCGTGAGGTGAGATGTTCGGATACGCCGAGTATATTCAAAAGAAATTTGAAGGGTCATCTCCTTTCTACCCTGAACACATGATTTCATCGTCTGTGTCTTGTATAGCGGTTTTGGATTTTAATTAGTATTGTTTTTGTTTAGTTTAATATATTTGTATTTGTTTTGGTTCTTTGTATAGTATATTTATTGCATTTCTTCACTGTATGGTGATAAGATAACTTCTGTAAGGAATCTCAAATGTACATTGCCTAGTAGTTTATTGCTTTCCGACCTCCACTATATCCATGTAAATGGTTGTCTGGAAGAGATCGCTATTGGCGATAAGACCGCCCTTGTACTTGTCATAATCTTGCAGAATCTGTGATAATTATACTGTTAATGTACAATAAAGTGTTAAATAAATAAATAAATAAAGCTTTATAAAAATGTACACCCCATAAAGTTATACCTAACAGCCTTAAATAAGCAAGATAACTTAATTTATGATTTCTAAGTAATCTATGTTACGTGAGATATAACTTACAAAACAACTCAGATAAAAAAACAATATAATGAGGCTTCGCTCTTTCGATAAGATACCACAAAGGTGAACCCGACCTTAATACCCTTAGAGCCTTAGATAATGCTTACCAGATTGGGCATACTTTCTGACGAAAATCGTGAGTTCGGTTGAGTAAAGTTATGCAATACCTTTTTATGCAACACCAAAAGTACCACAAACTTAATAGTTCCGTAGATGAGGTCGCTAGTTAAGCTAGTGGAATAAAATTTATCAAAAGGCGTCCACAGTTCTAACTTTGTCTTCCGAACAGTTAAGTTGGCAGTGCAAGGGGATTCGCCGAATCTGCGAGTTCGCACCTAGCGAGGTGTCAAGGCGGAGAGAAAGGTGCCAAGCGTGAGCTGGCGGTATTTTGAGGTCAGTGATACTGACGTAGCTCCTCTCGGCGAGTCATGCTTAGATGAAAACGATAGACAATTTGCGTCAGACGATCTCGTTCTTGGTAGTGGTACCCAAAGGCCAAAGCAGACACTAGACCATTCGCAATTTGCATTCTTACGGTTTCGTAACTTGAATTAAGGTATTCAAGATATTATGACGACATTTAAAATTGATTAGGACTGAATATTTTTATTACTAGCTGGCCCGCCGCGATTTCATTCGCGTGTTGTTCTGCCCTATAAACCTTCCTATTGAATCACTCTATATTTTGTTGAAAACCGTTTAAAAGATCTAAGCCTACCTACATATACCTACAGCGGGAAGCTACTTTGCTTTATATTATGTATAGATGAAGGTACGTCCTAACATTGTTGTGATTATTTAAGTATGCCATTTATAGACAAAAAGCTTATAGTTAATATGCGACTTGCATCCACTTTTCTCGCGGTATCTG
Source organism: Blastobasis lacticolella (assembly GCA_905147135.1). Classification (NCBI taxonomy): domain Eukaryota; kingdom Metazoa; phylum Arthropoda; class Insecta; order Lepidoptera; family Blastobasidae; genus Blastobasis; species Blastobasis lacticolella. The sequence goes on from LR990050.1 coordinate 19,949,683, forward strand.
CTAAGGAATTCTCTGCCTGTCACTGTTTCCCGAAAAATATAATCTTGGGGTCTTCAACTCAAGAGGTGTCCTCTCGACAGTCGCTCTCTTTAACTCTCAAGTCTGTGTATTTAGTCGAGAACCCATAATTAGTTTCAGATGCGGAAAACCAGGAACTGAGTCTATGACTCTCCGTGACTACTTCCACTTCTCCAAAATATGATAATAGCTAGTATAATACGCTATATCTTCGAGCTCATTATCGCTTCCTACCAGGTGAGATGAGGTCAAATCTAAGTTATAAAAAAGAGGCACGATACGTCATAATATCAATTTTAGTAAACTATCCACCGCGCCGTCATATTTTACTTTAAACGTACGAGTTGAAACGTTTAGAACACGAACAACTGCACCTTGAACCACTTTCATGCCAAATGATTAGCAGCTCCGTTTCCTTCAAACATAAATCAAAGTCAAATTTCACTTCCCGCGACGCCGCGTCCATTCTTGCGCAAGATTCCCCAGCCGCGCCAGACATACTGTCTGAATGGCGTAAGCCACGGCTTTTACACCCATTACACACTCTCCTCACACGCTAAAATATAATTGGCACCAGACACTTTCCTTAACGACGTCGAAACGATAATATGGTACGGACGAAATTAGAACTAATTCTTCTACTGAGAAACTTTCTGGGTATCGTATTCGCTAACGCTGTTGTAAATGTTTATAGATGCCAGTTGTCTGAAGACTGAAACTTTTTTTGAAGTATCGCCAACTTGTCAAACTGTATGTATTTCAATCGTGCAACTAGAACGGTGTCAGAAATGCGGCTGCCAAATTTTTTCCTCCAGCAATCTTAGACCTTGACATGATCTCTATTTTGGGATGATTTTCTCAATGGCCCAAAATGATGGTACGATCACGTTTTTCTGAGAAAATAAGAACGATATGCTGTTAGTTTGTCTTGTGGTTAACTGTTCTATTTATAATGTAGGCAGGTGTAGGCATAAGTGAAAATAATTTACTAGGAGCGCTTCCTTGAGTTTGATTTTGCGTACCTCGCTTAACTTTTGTTTTTGCTTGTTTTCGATTTAATAGAAAGCATTAAACATTTTATTATTTAATTAAAATACTTCAATTTAAACAACGAAAATAATTACTAAAAGTGTTTTGATAGCTGTTTTGAAATTCTTTACAGACGAGGATTTATTTATCCGTCTGTATTTCAGCACCTCAAACAAAGGAAATATGAAAGTATTAGCCAGGACTTCATATTTCAGGTGGTTAGGGTAGAGACGTGACCTTAAAGAAAATAGATAAAAAGATAAAAGCTAATAGATACCATAATGATCGATAAGCTGGTTTGTTCCTCAGACTGAGGATATAAAAATATAGTTGGTATCCTTTATTTGTCTTGTAAAGTTGTAAGTGTTCCCACAAAATGGTAAACAGTGATCCTGACAACGGTTAATTTTTTTAAATTATCTAAGTACTTAGTTAAAGTGTAAAAGTGTATTTTTATACCAATGGGCTCTTATCATACCCGACGAAAGTGTTACCGTCTGCTTTATTGCAAAAAATATAGTAGATTTGGCTATTACATATTTTTCCAACATTACATAGCATCTAGAAAAATATGCTAGGATATTATAATAAAAAATAGATTTTGATTTCCGTTGCTATCTAACACGGCTAATGAACATTATTTATTTATTCATTTATTTCAAACCAATTTGTATTGTACCATCATCACCACAGCCCATTACAGTCCACTACAGGACTTAGGGCCTATTCAACGGGAGGGGAGGTCATTGCCATAATCTCCACGCTTGCCAGGCGTGTTAAAGATCGCAGTGTTATAAATATGACAATGGAAAACGCTGCTGCCCATTTTCCAGCCTACGGAGACTTTAGATCTTTTGCCTCGAAAACATTAGTCGCCTTGAACGACACGAGTGTAAGGGGTTGGTGCTATTCTACTCTGCTGGACACCACACGGCTATTGCATAATACCAAACAAGTTTTTGAGGACCCTAACTTTGTGAGAGTTGTGAATTGATCGGTATGAATAAACAAATATGTATCGTCTATAGGAACGAGTAACCGTTCGATAAAAAAAGTTACTTTCGCGTCAATATTCCAATTGTAGGTACTCTTGCGCGCAAAAACCTGGGTCTAAACTGAATTCGGAAGTTCAAAATTGCTATGCACTGTCGCACTAAAGTAAATAATGTGACGCACGTTAAATACGCCACATCGATCCACATGTTCTTGAATGTTTTCCACCACTAAGATCCAGGATATGGTAAATCAGGTAATTACAGACATTTTAAGGGTATGTTCCGGGTTTCCAGGTTTCCTATCGCGTACCTTTACCGTAGGAAACCGCGATAGTTTAAAACAGTAGGAAATTACAGGTATCTAATGACCTAACCATTTCTAATTATGTTGTCACTGTCAAGATGGCCAGTATGAACCCTCTCAGCATATGTGTTGTGAACCGCGAGCCGTATCTCACAGCGCTGGTTTTGGTGGGCCTTATACCATTCGGCTTCTGCTACCATATAACCAGTGTCGATGTGCAGTATGCAGTCAGTGCGGTGCATATCTTCTTCTTTTATTTGAAACCCCTTCTTGCATTTTATTAAACCTCCGATAAAACAGGAGTGTTACAAGTTTGACGTGTGTATCATATACCACTTATACCACTTATACAGTTTTGTATCTGTCAATGACATCGTAGCTCCCGGACGGATAGACCGATTTGAATGCGGCTTTCTCTATTTGAAAGCCAGTTTAATCGAGATGGATATTGGCTTTGTTCATTAAAATCGGTCCAGTAGTTAAGAAAATATTTGAGTATATGTAAACTTTTTTTTTATATTACTAAGGTGGTAAACAAGCTTACGGCCTGCCTGATGGTAAGCAGTCACCGAAGCCTATGGACGTTTGCAATAGCAGGTGCATCACCCACGCGTTGCCGACCCCGTAAAAACATTTTAACCCCTTTCTTGAAGAACTCCATGTTGCACTTGCTTGGGGCTGATCCGAATTTTTATAGACTTTGATTTTATTTCATTTTTCTTTCGGTTAGGTTTTTAAGTTTTACTAGGTAGGCACCTTAGGGTACGGGAGGAAGCGCCCTTTGACCTTTGACATTGACCTGTTTTCGCGAGCTAACCTCATTCACACCGCGACCGCTCGTAGTTTATCGCACGGAGCGCGCCTCACGCGCCGATGACGTCATCGGGCCGCGACGCGGGCGTGACGCCGCCTCGGCCTGTAACGCCGAGGAAAACTGAGGAAAATGGACCGTTACAGGAAGGAAGTAAGTCCTTATTGTCGTCATAATATAGGCTTTTACAATAATAGCGTAAATATTTTTTTATGAGATACTCAGTATATGTCGTAACAACTAATGCTATAGCTGCTAGAAATAAATCAGCAAGTAACAAAAGATAACGTAAATTATAGGTAACATCCCATCCATTCATAAGAATAAAAAACGTTACTAATCACGTGACTTTTAAGTCTGTACAATATTTAGAGTACAGTTCAGCTGATTACACCCAAGTGTCAATGACCTCTCGGCCAGCCGGTAGGTTATTGACACTACTGCATTTTTCGATTACGTAGTTTTTTGCATAAATTAAATCATGTTGTAATATTACACTATTATTGTAAAACCCTAATTATAATTTACTGTCATTAGGAGACAAGACATTGGCAATCTTGCTTCGCCAACAGTATTAGGAGGCACACCTATCGAGTGGCGAGCTAGTTACGGTTGCTTAACTTTGGTTATCGCTCTCGTAAGTACACTGCACACTGTGCAAAGTCGTTAAAACGCATCATCAGTGATTTTACAGATGTCGCAATAGATACGTTATTGTCGTCGATTTGTTATATCAAAGACATAAAGGAGGACATATCGATTATATCCACGACATCTGTCACGTTAAGGCTGCCAGACTTAACGTGAGAGAGGTTAAGGGGTTAAAGTTCTTCACTTTAGGCTGCCAATTAATTACCATAACTTTTTTTCTTACAGCGATTCGAGATTGTCACCATAGTAAAAGTTGAAGAAAATGAAAAATCCTTTTCGCTCGACGTTATTGGTCATATATGCCGAATTTTCCAGTTCAAAATGAAGTTTAATTTAACTGACCATTACTTTTTTCTCACAGCGATTCATGAATTGTCGAAATAGTAAAAGTTGTTAAAAATAAAAATCATATCCAATAAGATATCATTCATCCGAGCATCGCGATCCTGTTTAACGCGCACAGGCAAGCTGTGGAATGAGCTCCCTCCCTCCTTTTCACTATGAAATAGGGTTCTTAAAAAGGTAAGTCTACAGTACCTCAAAGGCCGGCACCACATCCGCTCCCATTAGATTGCAGATGACCTGTACGATGGTAGCCGTTCGTATGCCTCCCCAGGCAATAAAAGACGTAAGACATACCTAGACCATTCATTCATTCATTTATTCAAGAGCTCAATACACATGCATAAACATTATTTATTTTGACATAGCAAATACCAATTATTTGAGAAGTGGTAAATTCCTAGAATACCATCATTCGTAAATGCGTAATTAGCGAGCTAATAAACTAATTTTAGAATTTAACTAACTGTTTATTTTACAACGTGTTACCTCGTTAATGACGTTTATTTGTAATCGTATACATCAAGGCGACTGCCTTTTACGATTCACGGCTACTCTATAATAATTTGTCTCTATTACTTACTTTTAAAGATCTTAAAAAAGATTTTAAAGTAGTGAAAAAAGATAATATCACTTTCTTATGTTAAACCGCCGCCTATTATATACATCAGCAACACCAAGGCCGGTACCAATGCGCTGCGTTGACAGTATATACTCAAATATACCTTTTGGATAATCCCATGTCCAAAGGAAATACTGTCTGGAAACTCACGAATCGTAAGAGCGAGAAACGTTCTTTCAAACCTTCGCGTGGACACCAACAAGTCCGCCAGTCCGCGGTGGGTGGTGCTATCGCTGAATTGTACTGTGAACACCAGATCAAAAAATCTTCAGAGCATCCCACATACAGCCGGTAGAATACACACAGGGAGCAAAAGTCGCTTCGGTCGCCAGTGGTTCCAAGTCGAAAGACCTTTCGTTCGGAATCCAGAGTATAAAGCAGGTCGGCAGTTTCGCCGGCACAAAGATGGAAAGAATACTTCCAGCCACATGGCTGCACCTGTGACTTATACAGCAACAGGCACTGCTTGCGAGCAAGAAACGTTCTTTTAAACGTTCGTGCTTATGTACCATAATAAAAAACTAAACTTGGTGTCAATACCCGGCTGTGATCACACGCCGAAAAAAATAATCTTGTACTCGTTTTCAAGCGAAGTGTTTTGTTGGAGTTGCCGCCATTGGAGTGCCAACTAAAATGTGAGGAACTAAATAGATCTCCATTTATACGATATTGGATAGGTAGCAGTGCGTTCCCAGTCTCAACAGACAGTTGAATAGATCATTTGAATAAAATAGCGCTTTTAACTTTTTATTGGAGTCGTAGGGTCTCCAACGACGTTAGGGCCTCCTAAAACTGTACGCAAAGCGGATTGGCTAAGGTTTTCCGCTGGGAAGCCTACCTAATGCGCTTATTAAATTTCTCTAAATTCAGAAGCAAAACATAGTGCTAGTGATAAAAAAATTTATCCTATTCAATACATTCCACTTACTTACCGATTTTCTCTCACGCTTTTTGTTTCTGAATTAAGACGACTGAATTAAAAACAAATGTGATAAGCGCATAAGATTTGCTGAACAGTCTCGGGAGTCAAATGGCCGATTGACAGTGCATATGTCGCAGCCATATGGTTAAATTAGCCGGTTAACTAAACGGCTAGCTTTTTGAGCAATTATTTAGTTGAAAATTTGCCAGTTTCATAAGATTTTAAAGTGATGTTGAAAGAACGATATTGCCTCGAGTTTACGCAGCTCTTTCACACATTGTTCCAATGCTAACCTACCCACAATAACTTCAAAGTATAATCATAGTTTGCATTAGGTTTCTATTCGGTTAGTTTAGGTTAGCATTATGACAATGAATGGAAGAGCTCCGTAAACTCGAGGCAATATCGTTCATTTGACTTTACTTTCAAAGTTCATGAACTTGGCCAATTTACAATTAAATAACTGCTTAAATAGCTAGCCGTTTAATTAACTGGCTAATTTAACCATCCGGCTGCGACACATACATTAAATTATTATTATAGAGAGTGACCTAAGAAGTGACTAAGAAGTTTCTTTCGTCATTGCATTGGTAAATACCCTGTAAGATTAAATAATGCAAATGCGTACCTATTTAGTGATAGGTAGTTCCTGTTTTAGGTAGATGACCGTATGTTAATCTCTATGGGTACTTTGGACTGCGTCTGAAACAGGATTCGGCTTAGCATTAATCCATCGATATGAGCTAAAAACTGCCAATACGCATTACCTACGCATAAATCGGATTAGTGACGGAAGTGTTACAATTATTCTTCATAACAAAAATAAAGATGGAATCTTCCGTGCGGTGCTTTTGATATTTGGCGTATTTTTACGGCTAATTTGTGTAACTCTATTGGACCATACCCATTACAATATTCACCTACCTACTTACGTTACTTTATCGGATTTCAATCGTAGGATTAGCTTTTCTTCGAAATTGTAAATGAAATTCCCAGTATGAAGTACTTAATTTCTTTCATTACATTTCCCAACAAACACTTACTCAGGAAATGTTGTGTAATTTCTGGTAGGTGATTTGTTTTTTCATTGAGAAAAAATATATATTAGATTTGTATGAAATTTCATATTTAGGGGATCAGTTTAACGAAGGCGTGTGTGTATGGTGTATAAGGAAAGCTAGTTTATGTAATGTACTTATTAGTTTTATGTGCAATAGCTAGGTTGACTTAGGTCTAATCAACTTCCACGCCCAGATAAAATAAGAAATATAGATGGTACGCTGTCAACAGTGACATGAGGCCGGTTTCGTAAACATGTGTGTCATGGTGTAGTTTGGTTGTCAATAGCATAGCAGGCAATAGTTTCGTTGTCAATGTGAATGTGTGTGACCGTGTACATACACACAGTATGGTGTAGTTTTGCGTGCGTCAGTATGTTGTTCGCAAGTTTCTGTCTTTATTTCTATTTGATCTGAGCTGCCGCGATGATTTGTGAGAAGCCTTCAACAGTGTCGACTTTCCGGGTATTCCGGGCTATCATTCAAACAGAAACAATTACGTAAGCAATGTATGCATGTCAATGTTATGTATTTAAGGAAGGTTGTATGGACGTTTGTTTGACGTTTCGCAATAACTGAAGGAATTTTACGCGGTAGGAAACCCGGAACATACCCTTAAAATGTGTGATAAAAACCGCGATAGCTTAAAACATTATGTTAATGTCTAAAACCTGTTTATTAATAATAATAGTACATTCCTAATCTATCTAACGCTATCTGCCGTAACCGCACCCGGCGCCTGCGCCGGCGCCGCCGGCCCAAAACACGTAATACGTCAATGACATTACAAAACTGTTATATTCCGACTATTGCGAAAGAGTTTCAAAATTTTATGCTAAAAAGTTATGATTCAACGATCAACGATAAAGAACTGTTAAGTGATTCATATAATGATACCAATGGCACTTGAGAAGCGCGTGCTTGATAACCTAGCACACGCCAATGCACGTATGTGGGCGTGTGATGTCACAGCGGATCACCAAAGCCAAGTGGCCCCAAGTAAAGATAAACATCTGTCACACCCCACACGTGTGAGTTGAATAACGCTTTTCATGACACCTCGATGTTTTTCCTTATTTACACTCGAGTTTTGAACAATAAAAAGTATAGGTAATGAGCGACCGAGTGGACTCAGATATAAGAGGTAGTTATGTATATTGTTTTTCACGATGATTGTGTTGCTTAAAACAGTCTGATATAATCTTTTGAAACAGAGCCCAATGATAAATGAGCCGAAGCAAAGCTGGGTTTCAAATTCTTGATAAAGATACGAATAAATTTTATGATAATTCTTGTGTCTATGGCATCAATGACTCAGGGAATCTTAGAGTAGGGTTAAGGTGTAGAATTTAAGAGCACTAGGAAATGTTTTTTTTTTTTTTCCCATTTAAGAAAAGACTGACCTCGGCAGAGGAGGTCAAACGGTCGAAGGTCAGGGCAAGTGCGAAAGTAATCGGCGGACAATCCTAGCGTTAACCAGTAAAACTGTTCGGTGAAGTCTCTCTATCAGGTCCATCACACGGTCCCAACCTCTTCATAGGGTAATGATGAGAAGTTGGAACACGGCTGTTAGTTGAGACTACGACTGATTAATCTCAGTGGATGTCAGTTGCCACACACGGTAACCTAGTGTATCAGATTCAGTCAGCCAGGTTTAATTTATCTACCTGATTCGGCTTTCATAATATTTTCATCGTAAGGGATAGTGACGTCCACTAAGAACAGATACCACTTCACCCGGTCCATAAGAAGAATATGAGACTTATTAGTAGGAATAGTCCAGTTCGTAATGATGGTTCCTATACAATCGAGCATGGTCATATTCGAGCTCCAATAAATTGGTACAAAGCAGGAAAGCTTGAACTTTAAAGCTTGGAAGCTGACTCGACTGCAAATATTCGATATTAGCAAGACACCCGGAAGTTATATGCTTGAGTGACACCCGTTCCTCAGGGTATCAATAAGTTAATTAAATCAATATGAGGAAGCAGATTGTTTCTCTTATGTCCAATGAGCGTGAAACAATCTACGTTCACAATAATATGATGTTACGGGGTGCCAATCAGCTCCAGAAACTGTTCAACCAGTCTCGGGCCCCCAGTAGTGTTTATGTTTACGGCATTTTTCATGATGAATTAACACACATAAAGCTAACGCCGCTGTCGGACAGGTGGGGTAGGCAGAGACTATAGACCACCACTTTGCTCTGTCCTAACACAACTCCCTAGCCTCGCGTATATCCACAACTCTTTTCATACGTCTCCTTATATTCTTGTTACTTCAGACCCCAGCTTTTTGGAGAACGTTACTGATCTGGTCAGTGAATGTTTTTCTAGGTCGTCCTCTTAAGGGATGATTAAAATTTTAATCAAGAAATCTGTATTTATAGTCATATTTATTTCGAAATGCCGTGAACGGCTATCCTGAGCCTATGTTTACATGGTTTATTTGGTGCTGTCACCATCCGGCATCTGGGTTTATCCGCTGGAAAATCACATTACATACTTGACAAATGGACATTTAGACTAACTGTTACGGTAAAAAGGATGTTTGATTAAACGTCGATTAGCGATTATAATCGGTTGTTTGATTTGCAGCATCTTTTTTGGGGACTTCTGAAGGTTTCGGGGGATTTGTGGTTTTTTGTTGTTGGCTGCTAAGGCCGTCAATAGGCCGATTTGAGTTGTCGTTTAGTTTGCATGACCAATGCTGTCCAATCCATGTGTAGAGAACTCCATATTCCATTATGTGATAAAATTGTCATAAATAGAGGTGTAAATTGTGCATTAGAGGCACTGACACCCCGTAATAGAAACGTTGTAACGTTATGATAAAAATGTGAAGTTTTGTGTTCCAAATATTAGGACATGCGAACTAGTAATCTGTTCTGGCAAATTTTATTTCATGCTATCAATAAAATGTTGTCAATCAGTGGGTACCGATAAAACCACGCGTGCGCCATGAAGTATTCTGAGAAGAGAATTTCAAGTATATCTACCTATTTGGAGACTCATTCCGGAGAAAACTATTAAGGATTACATAACACAGGAAGATAGCTTTCGCCCGCGACTTTGTCCGCGTGGACTTAGAAATGTGTTATTCCAGGTTATTATTTATAATATTAGTAGGCTAGCAAAAATATTGGAATGTTAGCCTATTTTTAATGATGTAGACTGACAAATTTTTTTTGCAATTTTGTGGGATAGTATAGTAGGTTTGAAATAGAACTAAATAAATGAAACTTTCCCCCTACTCATGAATCTAAGCTCCCGTTTAGTTTATTTGCTGCTGCAATTATTTCAGCAACTATCTACCAATTTATTTCAATTATCTAGCAAGTTATCGGTAGTATCGATATCAATTACCTGTACTCGTATACTGAAGCAAAGATGATTTGAAGGAATCACGGGCGGGGCACGACACGATTAGTAATTTAAATAATATATCTCATAATATTCGTGTATCAAAAACATGCATTACATTCCACGTTCACTATCGGATCATTCAGGTTATTGTAAGGTCAACGAATCCATTTTCGTCATTGTTCGATATTACGTATTGACTAGCTAGTGGAGCTGGTACCCTGGTAGGAGTCCACTTTCTAAACTCTTTCAAATCCACACACGTTCTTCGGCATCTTCACATCGTTGCTTCTTGCAACCGACTCATTGATGTTTAATAATATCTAACGCTTTGAAAGATAAGGTAGCTGGTGCAATTACAGGCATGAGGCCTTTCATCTTAGTCCTCACAGTGCCAAGCACTTACGGTTCTGCATTTTTGTTGCTTACAACCTAAATGCAAGTATTGTAGATGTTATGGGCGACAGTTACCGCTTACCATCAAGTGGGCTGTCTGCTCGTATTGCGTACAATAAAAAAGAACTAAAAAGGTATTTGTAAGTAGACCTCGCAGACCCTTGATATAATCCGCGTCTAAGGAAGGCTGAGATTAGTCCATTTAGGTTTCCGTTACATCACTGGCTGGTCTTACGTAGTCTTTAATAATTGTAATTTACTGTACTTACCGTCGCTTAAGGATGTAATGTTAAACCGATGAAGTGCTGTCTATGTCCTTGTTTATGTCTATGTATCAGTGAGGCCTACAAAATACGTGACCAAACCAGCGCAGATAAACCTCTTCAATGTTATCCCCGATATCTCTCACGCTAAAACTGTCACGTATTTACTCGTTATTCACTCAAATCTACAGTTTTACACAACTTTTATCGCTCTCAGGAAGCTCTAAGGGTACAATGGCCCTCATTTGCTGCAGCCCTAATACCTCAGCCCATCAGCCCACCAGTGGCCTGATATTATGACGGTGATTGTTATCACCAAAGACATTGTATCGAAAATTGCGTGTGAAGATATCTTTTTCCAATCTTTATGATGATCACAGTAAAGTGGTGTAATTCGAGAGTTCACTACTCTTATTCATTACCATTTATTTGAGGTAATAGATTTGAACCTATGAAAAATATTGAAATGAATAAAATTAAATACTGTTACTTATCTATCATTGCAAACTGCTATTCCACCTACTAATCCAGATCTTCAAACAAATGCGAGTTTCATGCTAAATACTATCATTTGGTTGTATTTATAGCTCTTGTAACGGCCTAACCGGGATACGTACCGATATCTCTAAAACGCTTCGGAGGTAAACAAAAAAGTAGGTTGTCTCCGTGGTTACGCATTGCCTAAACAAAGAGTATGATGAGTATGGTTACGATCTGACCGACAGAAAAGTCGGATAACACCCGACCAGGGGCTAGGGAGGAATCACGTGATGCCTTAGGCGTTATCTGTGATTTGTCCAAGCCATTTGATTGCGGTAATTATGAAACTTTAGTCAGGAAATTAGAATATTATGGAATCAAGGACTTAGCCCTTAACTAACTAAATTCATACTTGCGTCATAGAATTAAAAAAGTTGATGTAAACGGAGGGTGATGTATGGGGTCTGATGTCTCAATAGGTATCCCTCAGGGGTCTATTTTGGGTTCGTTTTAGTTTCTTATTCATATAAATGACTTTGTAAAAGATACCTTTGAAATTGTCTTTTTCGCTGATGATACATCTTTAGTGTTTAAAGTTATAAGATAATAATCATCGTATGACGAGGTGAACAAAGCAATTTCAGATGTGTTAAACTGGTTTAACATTAATAATTTATACTTAATGGCAAATAAAATAAATGTTTAAAATTTTCCTTGGAATGTACTGATAGGTACTGTGTAGGTAATGGTTGTAGGTGAACATTTAGATTTTGATAGACATGTCAGAGACAGCAGTAAAATACTGTGGAATTCCAATACATTTTACTGCTGTACCTACTCTAGATTGAGAACTGGCGTTAAATCTAAGTTCTGCAGCATATGCTGTAAAGAAAGTACGAGGTATTTCTGATGAGGCGACAGCAACATTAGCCTACTTTAGTTATTTCCACAGTATTATGAATCAGATAGCAGCGTCGGTGGTCTAGTGGTTATGGTATCTGACAGGTAAGCGAGTGGTACCGGGTTCGAATACATTAGTTGAATTCTAACCGATGCTCTTACGGTGAGGAAAAACATGCCTGCACATTCAGGCTACATAATGTGTAGGTAACCATGATCCAATATGGTCAGGTTCCCCTAGTAGCAGGGTCACGGAGGTCAGATGACAGTCGCTCCATTGTAATTACCTGATCTACCAAATCCTGGATCATGGTCAAGGCGGACTCCAGGCCCTCGTGCGCGAGAGCACAATCGGGACATTAACGTCAGATGATTTTTTTTTATCGCTCCATCGTGTCGGAGGTAAACAAAAAATAGGCTGTCTCCGTGGTTACGTATTGCCTAAACAAAGAGTATGATCAAAACCTGACCGACAGAAAACTGCTCAAATAGAGAAAACTGCATTCAAATCAGTCCATCTATTCTGGAGCTATAATAGACAGTCATACACCGCCACAGAGCCACAAATACAAAGAGTACGTCAAACATGGAGCGAAGATGATACCGGAATAGCGCGATAAAATTATATGTTCTCAAATTAAAAAAATTTTTCATGACAATCTTTTATCGCGATGTATAGTACTCATCAAGACCATCCTAAGACCCCAACCACGATGAGGATGTCTTGTTGCGTTCAGTAAATCCTAATAACCACCTTCCTATTCCATCAACAGAGCAGCTCCATGATTCCATAGTAAAGCATTGTGATTCGAGTTACACAGATATGCCAAATTCTTTCCCGGCGTTCAATTGAGAAGCCGGGAAGTAGGTCAAATTAGGCTTGCTACATTCCAGGACATACAAGTGACAGCTTGTAAAATGTATATAGCTTCTTTTGAAGAAGCTCGGCTTAAACAGCTGTTGCGCAATCGCCACTTACGGAAGACTCGGCCGAAGCCCTTCTACACGTATACTTTTAACCCGTTCCACGCCATGGATTTTTACGCCACGGCCCAAAAATATGTTGTTTAGGTAGTGTTGTGAAAATAATACATATCGATATATTAGATAATGAACTCGGTGTTAATGTTCGTGTGTGCAATTAAAATAATGGTTAATTATAATTTATTTTCTTGTCTAATATATCAGTCTTTGGCGTCATGGGCACGGAAATGAGATGTCACATATATGTGACTTTGGCGTTTGAAAATGTTAACAACCAGAGGGACTATTGGCTATCTCAGTGGACAACCGAATGTGACATAAAAATCATACACTACTCTAATTTGGTAGATGGCATTGCCAGTGGCCAACATAGATGACATAGTGTAGAATGATCTAGTGTCAAATTCAGTCGCCAACTGAGTTAGCCAATAGTCCCGCAGGTTTGTTAATGTGATGTGTGAGGTCCGATGCTTGGACTAAGTGGAACATAAAATTCCTTAAGGATATAATGTTGTTTGTTGTCCGCGTCACAACAGAGCTTACACTTGGGATTATTTACAGAGGAAAAGCTTACACTATTGTATGGAATTATTAATGACAGTAAAATTTTAATGGAGCACAGGAAAACTGAAGATGAATGGTTAGTTATCCTGTTGGTTATTGCTATTAAAACAGTTATAAATGCAATTTACATGACGGTAGATGATTTATTCTTGACTTTGTTTGTGGTTAGAGTAATATGTTACTTAATATTATTTTCGTGCCCTTGTGACGTGTGCAAACATAAGCCGTTATTTCCCCTGAACAGAAAGAGGATGATATATAAGTAGAGTGCACTAGTCAGTGTTTATTATAATCACATCGCCTAGATTCAGCTTTGTATTTAATTAACTTACAAGAGAAACGACTCTACAATCTACCCGTCTGTTTTTACAAGATTTTAATTCTTCTCCCTCACTCGGTTTTAAGAACATCTATTTGTGATATAGCTCTATAAGTATTTGTGGTTGTTTAAATTACACTTATTATATAGCGTCCACGGCAGAACACTAGATCATCGATAGACATCCTAGGGTGAAGATAGAAAGGTAGGTATGTCGTTTATTTATCACCAAATAGATAATAAAAAAACAGACATCAAATACAAAAAAACATATAAACTTAACAAAAGCGGAAAAAACATGTGAATATAAAAAAAGCGATAAAATGGAATATGGTTCAAGGCAACATGATTATAATTCTATTAACAACTAATGCCCTGCGATTAACAGTGAACCTACTGTGATACTGTTTGTGCAAATCATTCCTGCATAAGAAATATATTTATTAAATTAAGTAACTTGCACCTTGCCTACTGGCAGCGGTTTGTTAGATTAGTTTCTTAATTTTAGATTAATCTAGTTTCAGTTAGTTAATATTTGTTAGTATTCGTGTGTTGTTGTTTGTTTTGTTAGGAGGTTTATTGCACATAAAACAACTTAGTAACTTGCAATGTTTGTATGCAACTATGTATGTTCGGGTCAAATCTTGCAGGCCTTATTTGACCCACTTCCCGGCGTTCTACTGAGCAGATATTTGGTATACCCATGTATCTTGTATGGCAATGTATACTATACCCCTAGGTGATACTAAAGGTCTGATGACGATGACGCAACGTGGTCGTAGACACTAATAAACTACGTATGACTGTGGATGGTTACTAGTTAAAATAGATCGCACATAAGCTTGGTATGAAATAAAGATTTCACTTATACATTCGTTTCAAAGGTATATTCCGGGTTTCCTACAGCATACTCGGAACATAATTTAAAATGTGTGATAATGATTGCAATAGGTCAAACATTACACTTATATATTAACTACTACAGTTAATACCTAAGCAACTTCTACAATGTAATCTTTTTATTTACATTACGGCACTCGTACACATTAATATTTTTTAGTTTGTTTGTGAATAAATAGACGGTGTTACTGAGAATTTAATTAGATAACTGCAATGCAAGATTTTTTAATAGGTATGACGTAGAATTGGTTTCGTAATGGGTGACCGGAGGGAAGCATTAGCTAGTGTTTCGAAAAAGCACAAGCTAGTGTTTCGAAAAAGCTATAAAATCTGGTGATATTAAATAATTTCTACTTGTAAGTAATAATAATCTTGGTGTCAATATCCCAGTTGTTCTCTCGTGCGCGAGGGACCGCCTTGCTTAGTCATGATCCAGGATTTGGCAGATCAGGTAATTACAGTAGAGCGACTCCCATCTGATATCCGTGACCCTGGCGATAGGGGAACCCGTATAGTGTATCACGGTACGGTATCTTATTCAGTCGCCTCACAGTGCAGATTTCTTCGCGACGTTTTCCCTCACTACAAGAGTATCGGTTAGTGTTAGGACTGAATTTATAAGATTTTATTTCATTTTAAAATGTTATTTTTCTCGTGAAAATGTAATTTTTTGAGCTGCTTTGGGTTACTTTTGAATATCGACCACTGGCAACACTGCTTGTAACGGCAACTATGGTTGAGGTAAGATTCCTATGTAAGGGGCAGTGTAATCATAACGTCCTTATCTAGGTGCCCGAACTTGGGTGTGTGTAATCGAACCCAATGATTATGGATCCCTCTCAAAGAGTAGGACTGAACCGCTATCGAGTCTTACATGTTTGGCAAATAAACGCGAGCACTAGCACGTATATATTATCAAGTGAAAAGATATCAAATATTATGTCAATAAGGAAATCTAATAATAAATTTTAACGCTTGAAACATTTTTAAGGACTTGTATTGCGAACTTCGCGCCAAATGGGGTCGTTTGAATTGCGCTATTTTTCGGATGGAATCCAAAAAATGTTTATTTTGGGGGTGGTCTCCGTACGAGTACAATAGCGATTTTAGAGGTTGCGGTTAGGGAATGCAATACCGGGATACTGAGATCTCGAAATACCGGGACCCACATACATTTTGCGGGACCGATCTCGGTCAAAAATGTAGCGGGATCCCGCTGGACTGGCGGGACTCTGCGCGCAGCGGCTCGTGGGCTGTCGACTGGCTGGCTGGGCGATGGCTAACCGGCGCGAAGCTACACTTGCGAGTCAAACTATCGAACCGATGAAGTTATAGACTGATTTGTAACGCCAGAAATGTTTGTGCGTAAATGGGAAAATATGGGGTTTATGTTTACGAGAATTAAAGGAATTATGTAAAGGCCATTAAGTGTTTGTGGTGTATGATACGTAATTAGTTCAATGTATTGACGAGAGTATGTCAATTTATGTTTTCATTTTTATGTTTTAAAGTAGCTATAAACTATTTAAATTGTAACAAAATTTTATTATATTTGGGTTATAATTCAAAACGTGAAAACGAGGTCCATTAAGTCTCTATTACGATTGATTTCTGGGATCTAAGTCCACCCTGCTGGATTCCGTAAATACCTAGATCTAAGATGGTTCAGTCCCGCAAATACCTGGATTGAAATTATCTTGCGGGTTTGCATTCTCTAGTTGCGGTGGTTCTAAAAACAGTTCTAAGCTAACATAATGTTTTAAATTATCGCGGCGCTCAAAGCTCTCTAGTCGGCCCGTGACCATGATGCATGCAACTGAGTCGAATTATCAGGCTAATCGTAAACAAAGGCACGCGGTAGGAAACTCGGAACATACTTTTAAAATGACTTCTAACCTAACTTTGCCAGCAGAGCCGCACGTTTCCCGTTTCCCTCGGCTCTCTAGGCCACTTCATCGCCTGCCGAAATACTTCAGACATAAAGCCAATATATTATGTATCTCTGTTGCTTGAAATATGAGACTGGTGTCGGTATCTTTAATTCTCTGTATTTATCCAGGGCAGTTCATCTAGTTCGAAAACGATGGAGTTGTTATCACTTATTGACTATAAATGGCATGCCGCTCGGAAATCTTCAGTTGGCGAAAAGAAATGGAATGAAATGACATTTATTAGGTAACAAAGACACAACATCACAACAATCACACGTAAATTGTTCATCGCGCTGTGCAATAGATTTTGACTGACGTAATTAATCGACACGGTTATTTTCCTGCGGCCTATTGAGTTGCGTGTTCATATTGCGTCGGTAAATTTCTCTTGCTGACTCCAATCGCAGCTTATGTTAAGAGAAATTTTTATATGTGACATTAATTGTAAAAAGGAATTCACACAGGCACCGTTTTCGTACATTGGTGAGCCTTTTCTCTCGTTGCTTGAACGATTCAGACGCACGCGAGTCTGATTGACGTCGGCAAACGTGACTCTGTATTTCATAACTACCTCCGTATGTAAGAAATGAATATTACAAACCCATACGTCATTATGTGTAAAGTATAACACAAACAACTTCCTGGAAAAAGTAAATTAATTATCTTCCCTATTTTACTAGACTTTCCTGACTTCACCTTGACTCATTACCTGGTTATTACTCCCATACCTTGATGAGCTAAGCTACACGCAATACCTTATTATAGCTTAAAATGCTCGCATCCCGCTGGAGTTTGTATAAGTGGAATAACCATCGACGTATGAAATTGTTAATTGCGTCAGTTTTGTTACTTTTCATCGCTTTATAATGCTAAGTAGATCACGTACACAGTGTCGGGGACGAACCTGGGCAGAGGGCATACTAAACTCGTTCTATGCTTATGACGCACGTGTAGCTCAGAAATTTGGATGGGTACAACTTTTATTGTAAGTGGTTTTTATTTTTCCAAGCTTTTGCTAGCGACTCGGCCCTCGTGAACTAGTTTTTGGGATGCATTGGTTCATTTTCCTCCCATCCCGACTCACCTGAGGGTAAGTGACGCTGACGATGTGGTCGAGAATAGAATGTGTTTGTCTAGACAGCGGCTACAGCCTATCATTCTTTTCTATCTTCTTCTTGAAGAACTTCATCGTGATTTTTTAGTGAAACCACTCCGGAATCTCATTCGGTGTAGGTAGACATTGTTTTGACTTGACGCCTTTGGACCACGTGCGCGGTATTACAACCAGGATATTAGCGCTCGATACTATATTCTGCGGAGACCTAGTGCTGCTATAAAGCAGACATTAGGAACCTAGACGCATTACACCTGCGTTGTTTGAGATCCATCTGACGCATAAAGTGGCAGGATCGTGTTCCAAATACGGAAGTCTTGAGTCGTGTAAAGATGCCTGCCATTGAGGCTCTTATTATAAAACACCAACTGAGATGGAGTGGCCTCTTGTACGCACAAGTGTCGTAAAATTCGTGCAAATACGTTTAGAGAATCTCCTTTGAGCAAGGCAGGTCACTTCCTCCCGATGAGAAGCGGCTGCTGCAAAAGACGCAACCCAAGCCCTCTTACAAATTAACTGGACAACTCTACTGTGCTACATGATCTTCAAGACAAAATTCGGTTTTGCGAATCACATCAGAGCCTTTCATAACCTGGATCAGGATTAGAACATCTAGCTACATAGTTTCAAGTCTATAAGGAGCCGCTGTGGTCGCATACGGTGAGGAGGACTATATGTTGATGATGGCTTGAGTTGACCTAGGGCATGGTTTAAAATTTTTTAAAATTGTTGTTACATCCTTGCACAGATTGGCGCACTTACTTGGCGCGTTACTTTAAATTATAAAGCCATAACATAGGTTAGATACAAATTAATTTTATGAGATTATTTTAGAATGATTTGTTTTCCTTATACCTAAGTACCAACCTGCATATGTACGGACGGTCACGCATTGTCTTCATGCTTACTGTTTCTATGAACAACGGTGTAGATAACTGATTTGATATTTATTGTGAAATAGGCCCTTATACCTACTGTACGCACCTGTATGCTATAGACACATTGTTTTCACGGTTCCTGTTTCTATGGACATCTGTGTAGATAACTGATTTGATATCAATTGTGGAGTAGGTCTCCATACCTACTATACGCACCTGCATGCTATCCGATCCGTATAATAACCAAAATATTTGTGATAATAACCCACCACGTGCGTTATCTTGCTTTCATTACTTATAGTGTTATTTTTGTTTTATATTAGATAAGACTGGCAAATGACCGCCATCTCACCTGTTGGTAAGTGACGATTTTATTTATTTTATTTTTATTTATTTACTTAAGGAAAACCAACAGCAGTTATTACAATAACGCAATAATAACATTACATAGCCAATAGAACGATGCGACCGAAGATGGAGCATGCCCGTCTTGGAACAGTCTATTCACTCTTGCTTTGAAGTAGTAGTTCTAGTATTGTGTACAATACGAAACGATAAAATTTCAGAAAAATCATAGAGTTTCTGAGATTTGATACTCAGGCTGACTATGTACTAGCTAATAGACTAAGGCCCGCTCACAAACCGCTTTCTCACCGCGTATGCGCAGCCACCGAGCTTTGAAAAGTCACCCCAGTGGTGCGAATGCTACGCGGTCACTCAGAGGAGGCTACGCCGTCGCTTTTCGGACGTTGCAAGTACGTGGTACTTCAATTCAATGATAAGTTGATTTACTTCGGTTCAATAGAATGACTGGAAGTTCGGTGCCATTTACTATTTTAAACTTTTAGTATCTTTGCATACAAATATCCTAGTACCTATTCCATTTAATCTTCTTTAGAGTAGATAGGGCATCGAAAATTACATATAATTGCATTCATAACAATTTTTTTATAAAATACAAAACATTTATCATATTTTATCAATAGGTATGCAGACGATATTGTGTGCTATAATGCTAGGGAATTCTAGTTCTTTTTGCGCATATCCGTTGGCCATTTTATGTTACGTAAACACGCATTATTTGATACTGTCCTCTTAAAATGAGTTTCTTTCGTCATTGAGGTAGATGAGGTAGAGACGGCAGGTGGATGATGCACGACCGGAATGATCCGCCGGCCCGGCGAACGCTTTATCCTTATGTCGTGGATCTTCCAGCTATCCGCACAAGCCGCTTTGGTTCGATCTTTATCATGCGTACAACTAAGGCATGGAAAACGTTGCCTGGGAGTGTGTTCTCTGATCATTATAATCTGAACGCCTTCGCAGCTAGAGTGGGTAGGCTATTATTATTATTTATCATTTATTTCAGACCATACAAATATTATTTTTAACAGTCCATATTATATTGTGTTAGTTAAATTACTTATAATATATTGTTAAAATCATTACATAATTAAACATTCAATTCATAAAACTCATAAAATCATCACAATATCATAATAAAAAATTAATTCAAAATTCACATAAAATTTCAAATTCTTAAGTAGGCAAATAATTAATAAAAATTAAGTCCCAGATGCAACATGGAGTTTAAGCCAGTGTTGCATCATGGAACAGTCCAGTCTGTTTGCCCACATATTTAGGAGGCTGTTATGGCTCCCCCGGACACGCTGCAGGATCGACGCAACCCTTTTTCGCATGATAGCGAATGCCTAGATAGGCATGCTCCATCTTCGGCCGCATCGTCACTTAACAATAGGTGAGATGATGGTAAAATGGCTGTCTAGTCTAATTTAAAAATAAAGGATTATAATGTACGCGGTTTTGTGGAACGATGGCTTAATAAGCTTACCTACTGTCACTTGTACAGAATCTTAATTTGCTTAAGCATTTGAGACGATGTGAACTGAAAACGCGTAAGATACTATTTAGAGATAGAGCTGCTCCAAAGAAATACTTCTAGGAAATTCTTTACGTAAACAAAATTTTGAATGAAAAGGTTACCCTTATCTATCTATACATAGTATAAATGCAACGTTGCTTCCCGCCGTCTGTCACTATGTACCAAAGAGATTGGAAAGTTAGCGACCTTCATGGTTATAGACTGACAGACTGACTGGTAGACTGACAAGAAGGTCGCTAACATTCCAAACTCTTTGCTATGTACGCTTAGATCTTTTAAACTACGCAGCGTTATTAATGCGGTTTATAACAATAAATACAGTGATTCAAGAGGAAAGTTCATAAGCAAGGAAAAAAGAGTAGGGGCAAAGTAGGTGTACACGAACGAAGTCGCGCCGGGTCCACTAGTATTTGTTAAAGCGTCTACGATACGTTAAACTTAAATATAACAGTTCCAAGTAGTGTTAATCACACCAGACGCCTAAAGCATACCTACCTAGTTGGGAATCCCTTTCTAGACGATTGCGTGCTTTGAAAAGATAAAACACGTACTATAGTATCGCGATATAACAGTCTGACTAATATCATTGCAAATACACCTGTGAAATACCGCTGTTATTGTCGTTTTGTTGGGATAGGCAGTTAGGTGATGAAACCTGCACATTCAGACGACTGAATGTGTAACCACGATCCAATCTGGTCAGGTCTGGTGTTAACAGGGTCACGGACGTCAGATAGAATCCGCTTCACTGTAATTACCTGATATCAAATCCTGGATGGTCTAGGCGGACCCCGGGCACGATATCGCCATCGGATGATAATTATATGGCAGTTGGATGAGGAGCTGAAATGTGTCCGATCGACTAAATCAGCGCAACTGTCTAGCCAGACACATGTAACGCCGCTCGAACCCCAGAAGATGGAGCAAAGTGGACAAAGAAGAGCAGGAAAGCGGACCCTGGCTGAAGCCCAGATTGGCCGCTCGGATGATGATGATAAGAGCCGCCATAAACTGCAAGTTATGCCAGTTTTCAGCAGTCGTTCTCTAGCCTGACTACTAGTTTGTAATACAAGAGGTTGCAAAATCATGTACAACTTGTAATTAGTGGCTTCTACAAATTTTGAAGTATATAAGTATTTCACATATTCTCACGTCGGCTTAGCAAAGTCTTCAAAGCAACCAGGAAGCATAGGTACGAAAATTGCTCCAAATTCGGAATTCTGAACTCTGTATATAGAGAATGGTTTTCACACTTATTACTACGTATATACTTACTCATATTGTAACACAAGGCGTCCATACGTCACGTCTCGCCATAATTTACGAATGTTAATAGCTTTGGTTAACTGTCAACTGTAAGTGTACTTACAGTTATCTATTCTAACATTATAACAACCTAACCGACAGAAAAAGTCGGATAGCCCCCGTACTTTACTTGAATTCAAACATTTTCTATACTACAGAACTGATTTTAATGAAACAAAGCTACGAACCATATCGATTAAATTAGCTTTCAAATGGAGACCGCATTCAAATCGGTCCATCTGTTCAGGAGCTACGGTGCCACAGACAGACACACAAAGCCACAGATATATACGTCATACTTAAAACACCCCTCTTTTTTCGACGGGAGTTAAAGAGGAAAAGCTTTTATGATTGTAATATTGTAACTCTGTGCGCTTATTTCCAGAACTAGTAGGCAAATAAGTAGTGCCTGTTGTGTCAGTTATATCTATGTTATATCTCTGTATTTCTTTATTGTGTGCAATAAATTGTTAAATAAATAAATAAATAACTAATAAATAAATTTAAAAAGACTTTTTTTTTATAATACCAAGGTAGCAAACAAGCTTACGGCCTGCCTGATGGTGCGCAGTCACCGTAGCCTATGGACGTGTGCAATACCAGGGGCATCACCCACGCGACCCCGAAAAACCTTTTAACCCCTTTCTTGAAGAACTCCATAGTGTACTCTCCAGGGAAAACCTCTCCAGGTAGTTCATTCCACAACCTAAGTGTGCGTGGGAGAAAGTTCCTCAAATAAAAATAATATTTTCATACTCATTGGTTATTATCTAGATGATCAGAACTGATAATCATTTCCGCTTGTTGTCTCTAAAAGGTAATTTGCTGATACCATTGAGTAATAATGATGTGGAAAACCTCTTATTATCGATCTACGACGCCGTCGCGCCACGATTGTATACTGATATTCATAAGTGTTGTAAAACCCAAATTACTTAATCTTGATTTACCGCTCATTTAAGTACCTACCTAAGTAGTACCTGGAAGCGTCGGTGGCCGAGCGACAAGGGTACCTGACTCGTAACCAAAAGTTACGGGGTCGAGTCCTGGTGTTTGATTTCTGAGTTATGTACATAAGTTGAATACTAACCGATGCTCTTACGTTGAGGGAAAACATCGTGATGAAAGGCGACCAAATGTGTAACCATCATCTAATCTGGTCAGGTTCCTCTGGTAGCGGGGTCACGGAGGTCAGATGGCAGTCGTTCCACTGTAATTACCTGATCTGCCAAGTCCTGGATTATGATCAAGGCGGACCCCAGGCTCTATTGCGCGTGAGCACAACCTGAACATTAACGCCAAGATGATTTTTTTGGTGTTCCTACCTCCTCGTTTAGTAATTAGTTTGCCGTAGAGGTAGCGATAACTCATTAATCAGGTATTAAACCAACCGTCTCATAAATCCACCTGCTAATCCTGAAATTAGTAAACCGTGCCTAGTCCATAAGCGAGTGACTCAGTTTCCACGAACACCTCACCGAGTGCAATGAAGTGAGCGACGTCCGATAACGTCTAGCGTTTTCTTTGACTCACTCTTTGCTAACGAGTGGATTTCAAGTGCTTGCTACTTCACGACACGATAATTATGAGTTCTCTTCTTGTTTTCTTGCACTGGAGTCGTAGCGTTTTTCGTAGTCGCTACGCAAGAGAAAATAAAGTGACTTTATAGTCTACGTCAGAATGGAAATAGTTCCAACCACATTCTGCTTCCGAAGCTCGTTCGGGATTACAAAAAGGTAGAACTTATAGGTAGAAAGTCCGTGAATGGGTGTATATCTGTGGCGTTGTAGCTCTCGAACGGATGGACCAATTTCAATGCGGTTTTCTATATTTAAAAGCCAGTTTAATCGAATGGTTCTTACTTGGTTGTACGCACGAGGGCCAGGGGTCCGCCTTGACTATGATCCAGAGCGACTGCCATCTGACCTCCGTGACACTGCTACCAGGGGAGTCTGACAAGATTGGATAATGATTACACATTAATTCGCTTGAATATGCAGGTTTTATCACGATATTTTCCCTCATCTTAAAAGCATCGGTTAGTGTAAAACTAATGTACATAACTCAGAAAAGCGTTATTGGTACATGGCAGCAGTGGGATTCGTACTCGGTACAACTCGCTTGCGAGTCGAATACCTTTACCATCAGGTTACTGACTGCCTCCTGCCAATCGGAGTTACTATCCTTCCGGAATATAGCAAAGCAAATATAGTTGATTGGAGAGTAGTAGCACCTGTAAATACTTACATTGTCGTATCTGTAACTGTAAAGCGCCTGATACGGGCCGTTCAATTAATTTATTCAGACCAAGGCACGCACGGTGACTGCTATCCTTCAGCAGTTGCTGTTACAGTCACTAGAGTTTGTTGTACGGGGGCAGAAAACTGTAGCGGTAATACGGTATGTAGGTAGAGAAATGTAGTTCTTGTGTATCGGTCGGAGATTTTGCGCGATAACCTGTAATCGGTTCCTTACACCGTACCACGGGATTTGTAGTTTTTTTAAACTAGTGAACACGGCGCGACTTCGTTCGTGTACACCTATATTTAACTATCTACCCTTTTGTCTTGCTTATGATCCTTCCTCTTGAATCACTCTATCTATTGTTGAAAACTGTATTAAAATACGTTGCGTACTTTAAAAGATCTAAACGTACATAGGGACAGACGACGAGATATTAGTTTCTGGAATACATATACAAAATTTCATTGACTTTGATAGCGTAATATTGAAAATTTGATCGAATTACTTTTTTATGGTTGCTTGGAATAACACAAGTTTTAAATGCCGGGACTGGGCTACCAGGAACTATAGAACTATTTTTCCCACACTATTTTTCACTTTATTGCCCATTTAAGGTTATCATTATCGGTGACTATCTGCCTGTAACATTACACATTACTTTACTTTTGACTTTACGTCAGACGTTACTGGAAATGGGTAAAGTATAGCAAACATCTATACGTCATCGAGTACCCCACAAGGATGTTAAGCTCAATTTCTGAATCTTTTCCTTTTATCATAATCTCTATCTCTACGGTATGTTTACAGCTCGTTTGAGATTTAGTAGGGACTTATCTACAAATAGCAGTGCTTTTGTGGTTTGTGTTGGAGAGTTGATCGTGTAGTGTTACTTACATTAGTGAATTTACTTACTGTTTCATAATGGGTGTCATTATCCTGGCGTTAATGTCCCGCTTGTGCTCTTGCTCACGAGAGTCCGGGGTCCGCCTTGACCAAGATCCAGGTTCCAGAATTTGGCAGATCAGGTAATTACAGTGGAGTGACTGCCATCTGACCACTGTGACCCTTAAACAGGAGAACCTGACAACATTGGATTATTTGTTACACATTCAGCCAGAAAATGGGCGACAGAATTTTCTATTGGGTTTGCATCAATGCGATCTCCTACCCGCCTACCAAGCATGGAGATTGTGGCAAATCCCGCCACTCAAGTGAAGAAGGCTCAGGTCCAAGTTGTGTATTATTGGGGGCTGTTGACGTGGTAATTTATATTGGAAAGGACGTGTTATGATGACTCCTGATGTCTAAAATAGATTAAGAAGTTGATATCTTGTCAATTTTAAAGTTATTTTGGTAGAATATTCAATTGGTTTCTCCACCATGTCCTTAGATGGACTGTTAAATTGATCTAACATACATGACTCAAGAGCAACGTAATGAGAATTGTTTAGTATTCACTGACGAAAATGTACCAATGTAAATTTGAAGGAACCTTGTGATGCCTTCCTCGTATGTGACGATGACATAATGCAAACTAGTACAGTGGAAACCCAAATGCAATGGAACTCGAGTCATTAACTCAAACAAATGGAATAACTTTGGCGGTTTATGTAATCATATATTTACCGTGAACACCGGGTAATTGGCCGTGTGGTGTCCGGCAGAGTAGAATAGCACCAACCCCTTACACTCGTGGGTGTCGTACAAGGCGACTAATGTTTTCGAGGCAAAAGATCAAGAGTCTCCGTAGTCTGGAAAAGGGGCAGCAGCATTTTCCATGGTTTTATTTAACCACTGCGATCTCCAACCCGCCTGCCAAGAGTGGAGATTATGGCAATAACCTCCCCTTTCGTGGGAGAGGACCTAAGTCCTGCAGTGGACTGTTACGGGCTGTGATGATGAACCGGGTAATGAGCTCACCTGATGGATTGTGAAAACGAAATGAAAAAGTATTGATCGGCTTAGGGCAAAGAGAAAGTCAAGCGAGCTTAATTGAGGTAAGGGAAGACTCATGCAGTCAGAAACCTTTTCGCCGGCGAGGCTCTGGGCACCGTCAGGCACCCTAAGGCCGTTTCCCATCGCCGCCGTCACCGGAACGTCACCAAGAACGAGATGACGGCGCCGAAATAGTGAAGCATACCCCTTCGGCCGTTTATAAAACAGGAGTTAACTTTCAGTGTCCACTGCGTCTCAGAGTGCCGTGAACAGGAGTGCGGTGGACAGGCGGAAATGTTTGTCACCGTAAGAGCATCGGTAACATTCAACTAATGTCTCTAATTCAAATCAGAAAAGAGTAGTTGGTTAATGGAGTGGGATTCAAACCTCGGCGCCATCATGTATCTCGTTCAGGTTGACGTCCTGGTTACGGCGGTGGTGGACAAACGGCCTAAAACCGCTTTAGCGAATGACGTGTACCGTGGGCACTCGTCCAGTGAGGTTTCATGAAATACGTGACTAATATTATTTGCTGTTCTCTCAAAATCATGCTGTGTTAATCGTTGGAAGAGCTATGTTATTTCACTGTGCTGCGCCATAGTGCGGGTTTCAAATAGAAACCCATGATAGACATCTGGTGTGCGTTTCCACCTTTACTGTACCAATGTGCGCTAGGGCTTGACCTAATCAGAATCTAAGTCCGAATCTGACTAAATAAGAAACTGACTAGATACCTCAGAATCTGTCGTCCTGCGAATCACCCATCGCTGTCCAACGCCGAGAGCGTAGACCCGCCCGTGTTAACTAAATTATTTTTAAGATTTAAATTAAATGTGGTTCATATGAAGACACGCTACCTGTAGCAAACTATTAGTTAACTGTTCACTATGTAGGTACACGTAGTTTGAATAGGTAAACCTTGGAATTGATTCCGCGCAGTTTTACGATCTGTTGTAATTACAGTTCATCGATGGTTTATCGTTAGTTTTAACGCTTAGAGACAGATATTGATAAATGTGATGTACACGGGATTCTCCCTGATATGTAGGTAAGCATATGCTTTTTTATAGTAGAACTTGTGTAAAAAAGTGTTTAAATTCTATCATACAATGGAATTCCATCAAGAATGCAATAATCCTTTTTATATTTATACTAGCCAGGCATATGACCGCCATTTCACCTGGTCGTAAGTGACGTATCTACCGCCGTGGGTATCATCATCATCAAAGGCCCGCCGCGTGGGAATGATGAGGACATTTTCAGCTATTTACAATGAGTAATACACTACAACTGTGAAACGGAGGTGAGTATGTTGCATAACTGTTGTACATCGCTGCCCTCCCACGCGACGGTTGACTGTTCTTTAATATTAGATCGGTAATCATCTCGCAATTTTGAGAAAGCTTGTTCGAACTACAATTGAGTGGTGACGCCTCGCGCTCGCGTGGCGATGGATAGTCTTTTCTACATTAGAGTCGTTTAGCCATAGGTAAAATACTAGATTTTTCTTAATATTGGACTGGACAGGCAGTTAACCGTCATATCACCTGTTGGTAAGTGACGATGCCGCCGAAAATGGAGCATGCCTGTATAGAAACAGCGAATTCACTCTAGCTTTGAAGGCGACCAGATTATAATGATCAGAGAAAAGATGGTACTCGCAGGTAACGTGTTCCATTCCTTAGCCGTAAGCAAAAGGTCGAACCAAAGCAGCTCGTGTGGATTTGCTGGTTTACGGCAGTTATCACCGGTCTGCCAATATCCATAAGGACCCTTTTCAAACTTACCTAACTAATACGAACTAATATCTTAAAAACCTAATATTATAGACATAGACATAGACATAGATATTATTTATTTTGACATCACAATACTCATAATACAAAACTTATGGAGCAAGTTACATTTGTATATCTAAATTTAACATAAGTATATATATTTAAAACCTATTCAATAAAAGCGATTCGAATATGGAGTAATACGATGTCAAACAGGGCCCGGACTCAGCATTAGCTGCAGCAGAATGATGCAGCGCTGGTTTTCAGCCGGACCTTAACGGTGTGGAGACCTGCACGAAGCACACAACTAGCAAGTGTTATATTAAAATAATAATAGTGGAATAGTAACAAATATATAGTAATAATTATAATACATACGTGTGTAAAATAAATAAAAAGAAAGGTGAGCGTAATGCTACAGATTAAGTAAATTAAATAAATAGTAGTAAGATAACACAAAATATTATAAATAATAATATTATTGAGTAGACTTTAATATAATGAATGAAACCCGAATTGACATAATACAAAAAAGCGTTCTCAAAACAAAATTTAAAAGCTACGAAGTGAACCATAAAAACCGCATCGAAATCGAAACAGACACACACCTCCACACATACACAGAGCTACCAGCACCCCTCTTTTTCGTCGATGTATAAAAACATACTACAACTTTACTGGCCTATGTATTTGTGTGTGTGTCTTTAATAGGGTAAGGCAAATGAGTAAGCGGGTCACCTGATGGAAAGCGATCACCTGCTGCCTCAGAATATTAATATTTGCAACTATAGATTGTAAGTTAAAGGGTTAATTTTCTACCTATACACTAGATTAATTCTAATCCACTCTATACCTTCACCCTTCGTCATTAGTTTTTATTCTTTACCTTTATACAATTACGCGTATCTAATACTTAATTTTTATATAAACATATCAGTTATTACTTCCTAGTAAGAAGTAACTCAAAGTGACAAAGCAATTTAACCCCTTGTAATCTAATGACCTAACTATTGAATGGGTACTCCACCTAATTAGGAGGAAGATAAACGCAACAAACTACGCACTATTCTACTACGGCCGAGTTGTAACCACTCATTTACACTTTCATGAATGAATACCGCAATGCCGACCGCATACAATGTCAGAACGACGTTTCTACTAGCCGTTGCTCATCTAATTTGTACTCTATTACAAACGTAAATGATATAAAATCCCTAAACGAATAACTTGTAATAGAGTTTGAAGTGATTTCAGTTTTGTGTCGATGGGTTAAGGTAGTAATTGTGATGCAGTGTGTGGGAGTTAAGACGTTTTGGTTGTGCAGGAGGAGTGTCGAACGGTTTCCGGTTTTCCACGTGGTAGAAGCGTGCCAATGTCATCTGGAAACGAGCAGCGACCTTCTGATAACTTTCTATAGTGTGAAGGAAACACCGCACTGTACATCAATCGTCATCGTTGGTGTTCTGCAAGTCATTTTGATTTCAAAATGTGTCACGCCCACCGAGCGTCGGTAGGTGTCCGATTCGTAAGCGAGAGATCCCTGGTTCGAATACCAGTGCCGCCACGTACCAATGACTCTTTTCTGAGTTATGTACATTAGTTCATTACTAAAATGCTCTTAACGGTGAGGGAAAACATCGTGATGAAACTTGCACATTCAGGCGACTAAATGTGTGACCATGATCCAATCTGGTCAGGTTCCCCTGTCAGACGGCAGTCGCTCCACTGTAATTACCTGATCTGCCAAGTCCTGGATCATGGTCAAGGCGGATAAGAGAGAGATGTATCCTATTGGCCGTGTGGTGTCTGGCAAAGTAGAATAGCACCAACCCCTTACACTCATGGGTGTCGTCGTACAAGGCGACAAATGTTTTCGAGGCAAAAGATAAAAAGCCTCCGTAATCTGGAAAATGGGCAGCAGCATTTTCCATTGTTATATTTAAACACTGCGATCTCCAACCCGCCTGCCAAGCGTGGAGATTATGGCAATAACGTCCCGTTTTGTGGGAGAGGCCCTAAGTCCTGCAGTGGACTGTCACGGGCTGTGATAATGATGTCCTATTTACCCGATAAAAAGCTCGACATGTAACTGCGCAATTGTGTCTTGTACAGAGAATTGCGATTATATCTATTTATTTTATTTTATTTATTACATACACATAACAGATAACAGCCACTTCAGAATTTTATCATTCTAACAATTACAAGTCTAGACTGTAATCCACTGAGAATGTGTACCATTTAGAATATGAAGAAAGTACATGATCCTATCCTACATAAGTTTACAATTTAGGCATACAAAAAGAAAAAGGGTGACACAAAAATTCCAAAAAGTATTGATAATCCAAAATACAGTTAAGGCAACAATGATGACCAAAATCAACAAAAAAATATAGTCCGCAAATTATTTCGAAAATGATTTATATTATTATTTATTTATTTATTTATTTATTTATTTATTTATTGGAGTACCAACAGCTATATAAAACATAATAAATAATATATTAGAATCAATTAGCCAATTACAGGTCCTCGCTAGTAGCAATTATATTAAACATTTTTTATTTATTGTAGTTAGGTATTATGAAATTAAGTATTTGACCGCCATTCCACATGGTGGTCGCCGACGATTCGATCGAAAAAACAGCATGCCTGTTTAGAAACAGCCTTTAGCCTTATACTCTATGAATGCAGAATATATCGTTTCATTATCCGTCCACACAATTCAGCTATACCGTCTGCATTCATTAACTTCTTTATAAAGTCGCTCGTTGTAATCGAAGAGGTCATTCTACACTACAGTTACAACTTGTAACGGCAACGTGGTCCCCATACGAGAAGAAATTCGCACCACGCCTTAAGTACTGTAAAAGGATTATATAATTTATCTACCTTTACAGAAGTGGCCGAATAAAATAATAAGCATCATGATGACAAATCACAAGAGAAAAGTACAAATTGAAACTTAAGTATTAGTCAACTTAGTTACTTTATTAACTACTTAATATACAATTATCAAATTCCACTAACTTTATTACCTCATATTTTTTACATCAGTATTGTCTAAGAATATATAAATAACTACATGTTTCTCCGAAATTTTGGTCAACGAAAATTTGCGTACATTTATCGAGGGTAAAAATAGCGAATCATCCTATTTTTGTCACACACGGTTGATAAGATAACACATTATAAAAGTTGACATTAGATACGGCAGTGTGTCACGGAAAGTGAAGATGCATATATTGCGTATAATTACGTCAAGGTTTTATGCTTCTTAGAAAATGTAATATGCGTGATTAATAGGAATTGATATTCCTATTCATCATCATCACCGTCCTAGCGTTTATCCCGGCCTCTGCCAGGGTCCGCTTTCCTACTCATTCTCCTCCACTTCGCCCGGTCTTCGGCATCCTCGCGTCGCAGGCCGTTGGCTCTCGCATCCGACTCAGCGATGTCAATCCTTCGCTTCTTGGGTCGCCCACTGGGCCTCATTCCTGATACCGGCAAGTTCAGGCACCTATTTTCCACGTAAAATTTTTTAGTTGATATTCCTATTATTCCTATTATATTAGTGATTTTAAGTATTATTCGAATAATGGCCGATTGCACTAAATTTAGGCGACACCTAAGTTGACACCTTAAGATATACCTAAGCATTAAGGAATCACAAAATCTGTGTGATAAAATTAAGAGTGACTACTACCTTAGGAATCGGCTAAGTTCTTTCTTATCTCAATTTAGAGCTTGCTGATTGGCTATAGACTAGTTGAGATGGAACTTAGGCGATTCATAACTTTAGTGCAATCGGGCATTAGCGAGTTCAGTTTTAACCTTAGGTTGGTGATTGGCGCAATGCTTGTTTTGTTTGTAATATCTGAAATCAACTTAGGCATCGCATAATGCTTAGTAGAATCCGGCATAAGGTTTAACCAAGTCAGGGCCAAAAACAATATGCAACAAGGAATAACTGGTGATGTCGCGAGTGGTGTCATCCGTTTGCTTTCTCTCTCCAAATTTGGTAAGTTTACAAAAGTGGCCGATACGCTCAAGCGCCGACCCACCATGAAGAGGCTGCAATTGAAGTACTAGAAGTACTATATTGAAAGAGCTTCAATTCCAACACCGATCATAATAGAACCACAAATGTAAACGTCCACAATAATTACCTAGACATTACCCAAGAATTTTACATATAGATTGACATTACCATATCGCCTCATCGGTAACCAATCATAATTCCCAGTTATGACGTGATCTAATCTAGACTATCCAATCACACGTCTTCAATATTTACCCTACTATTCGTGTCAGCTAGTTGTCTGTCGTTCGTTCAACTTTGGTTTAACTCTGTAATGTATTCACAATTGTAATGACATTAACACCTGTTTATTTTAATCGAGGAAATTTACTGGCCATGTGGTGGTGCAATCGCGGTTTGTTCATGAGATTTTGCCGCACCCTTAACAGGATAAATTAACCAAAACCGACGGGTGGGCTTGGTCCCCACCCATTAACGGCTATCTTAAAAGGACGTTTAATGTGTCACTAAGATAGACTGTCTACCACCTCCGCAAACCAGAATTTAGGACACCCCATTTTCTGTTTAGTATTATTGGTCGTGTGGTGTCCGGCAGAGTAGAATAGCACCAACCCCTTACACTCGCGGTTGTCGTACAATACGACTAATGTTTTCGAGGTAGAAATCGACCAGGACATCATCATCATCGTTAACAAGGAGATGAAACCTCCGCTTTTCTTGGAAGCAATTCTTGGGTATGCGTGAAATCACTACTAACACATTAGGTCGGCGTCGTGGATTAAGGTTTAATTCCGAAGAGTTTGGAAAATTACCTAGCGACGACCATGCTTATGGAGCCCCTTCTTGACTCATTCCTTTATCATTGCATCACCACGATTTAGGAGATGGACCAGTTTTTGTATCCTAGTGCTCAGTATCCATCCCCCTGCCTCCAGCTGATGTTCATTTTACATCTTACAATAGGTCGTCCAACTCCGTTACCTTTTCAAAAAGTCTAATATCTTTTGTAGAGATCTCATCAACATTCCATTACTCCCTGCGTTCAAACGCTGATTTGTATTTTCTTAAGTTTTGTTTATAGAAATAAAATAGATGGTCAGCTTCTATCAATTCGTCTTTTACACTTACTATACCCTTATCTACTTTTACAATTAGGGTTGTTGCTACATTCTAAATACTCTGCCGATCAGCTAACGGTAAATTTAGATAGGTTTGAGGGACATTTAATGAAGTGGTATAAACAAAAGATTTACATAATTATAACAAATAAACTAAAACTATATAAAAAAATCAAAAAAGTCCTCCACATCGTAGCCCCCCGGAATGATACCCAAAAAGCTGGCTTAGCTGCCTCTTTGGTTAGCACAACTTATCATCTGCCCGAGGAACGAGCCAGCGCAGCTCTCTGGTCACTTATGGCATCTATTAGCATATTTGCCAAATCTTTACAAAACTTCAAAGTCCTACGGTCGAAAGTCTCGACGCCAAATGGCTGAAATATGAAGTCCAGGGATAGATACTATACTAGATAGAGTAACAGTATGAGTATAATGTATGTCTGAGATCAGTCCATTGCTTTGTTTACTGAGAGTTGATATCAGTCGAGCGACTAACTTTCCTTATTATGCATTGTTTATTTCGACTGTGATGACGATAATAGTGAATCAACCAGAAATAACTAGTTGCACATTGTAAATAGTGGAGCAGGTTTAAAATAAGTGTCTTTCTTGTTATCGAATAAGGTAATATGGTATAATATTTGAGGTAAATGTTATACACCTGAACTGAACGTAAGATCTTCCGAAAAATTCTGCGGCCAACAAAGGGGGAGGACGCCATGTGGAAGAGGAGGAAGTCAAAGTCAAAGTCAAATAATTTTTATTCAATTTAGGTTTACAAAATTCTTATGAACGTCATAAAACACAAAATAATGTTTACAAATAACATTTAGAAAAATAGGGCTGCGGGCCGTGGCAACATTGAGCCGGTGTGCCTTCCAGACATTATTAGTCCCAGCATTGGACTGACTGTCACTGTCTGTCACTGTCACCTTGACAGTTTGACTTACCGCCCGAATCAACGGTGCACGGTGCCGCGCCGCGTGCGTTGTTTTTGTGCACATATAACATAAATATTATACGAACACGAAAAAAACTATATATCAAAGGTGATAACTGTAAAACCTAATAATTAATGGCTAAATCACAACCATACGCATTTTCCAGTAGGTACACAGTGCATACCTGTGAATATGCAACAATTAAAGTAAACATAACCTAATTAACAGTGCATTCACATTTTAGCTCGTTTATGAAGAAATAC
The DNA here is from genome assembly GCA_905147135.1 of Blastobasis lacticolella. Taxonomy (NCBI): domain Eukaryota; kingdom Metazoa; phylum Arthropoda; class Insecta; order Lepidoptera; family Blastobasidae; genus Blastobasis; species Blastobasis lacticolella. Next base: position 19,984,055 of record LR990050.1, read on the forward strand.
ATTAAAAGGAAATGAGTCTTGCAATGTATGAACATCTTTTACGTATGACTTGAAACTTCCGTAACAAATGATGGATAACATAATGGAATTTACGGTAAGGTAGTTTTCACGTTCTAAATTACATTACTATTGTAGAACTATTGTATTGAAGAACGAGGAGGTGGAACAGCTTATTTCCGAACCCAATATTCTGGGAGAGATCAAGGCCGCAAGGCTGCGTTGGCTTGGCCACGTGGAGAGGACGGGGGAGGATTGCGCCGTAAGGAGAGAATATGTGGATCAGATATCGCTGAAATCCTGAAAGACCTGCACGCCCTAGGAATCCTCGATTGGCAGAGATGGCGCCGGATAGGAAGAGGTGGCGATCTCTGGTGTCGGAGGCCAAGATCCATTTTGGGCCGCTGTGCCAGCGCAGTAAGTAAATAAGTAATACACCTGACGAACCCGTCCCGCCTGGATGAATAGGATACTTAACTTATATTGATATCTATTCTGTATATACATTTAGGACTCTTTTAAAAAGCAATGAACGCAGAATAGAACGCTTTGCTTGCCAACGTGTTCCCTGAACAGTAAATCTAGATTCATCAAGGCCAGAATGAATGCCATAGTGAAGGCTACTGTTGAACTACCTAAGCATGCTTCATCCTCAGCTGCATTGACACTTATCATCAGGCGCTGTCTTTATTGGCAACGGTCGTACCACCATGATCGTGCGACGGGCAGGTTTGAGGTCGTCGGGAACAGGAATCCGTCGGGCGTCATCCGTCGTACGACCATGGCCGTACAACCGTTGCCAATTAGCACAGTGCCTCAGGTAAGATGGCGGTTAAACGCTTGCTTAGTATAATGTACAATATTAGAGAGAGACAAACTATAAAGCGGATCACCTGATGAGTTAGTGATCACCGCTGCCCATATTTTATATACTTACACCTGTTTCTTGGTTCAGAATACTTTAATTAGGCACTATTTGCTCATATCAAACATGTGAGTAAATGTCAACCTACCTACTTGCACAGATGGAAAATTTGAGCAAGTTTGGTGATAAATCTAAAAATAAACAACATATTTATTTACGCCGATAACTCAGGTCGTGTTGCTTTTTCCACAGCTGTGCGTCTTCTATCACGTGTGGATGGAACAGCTCAAGACGTGCAGTGATAAATTATTAACAATAATTAATTACCTGCTAAAGTTCAGTCGTGTTTCGATAAGGGGCAGCCTAGGTAAAAGTTGAGATTAAGGCTGAAAGACACTACAGGAAACTATGCTTACTGGACTATGTAGATATTACCTTTTTTATGCTGTACGGCAGACAAACTGGCAAGCGGGCTACCTGAAGGAGAGTGATCACCGCCACCTATAGATATCATCAACACCAGGGATCCCATGTCCAAAGGGAACACTGTGTCCGTGAGTTCATTCTATATCCGAATAGTACGAGCCCGAAATGTTCCTCCGAAGCGTAGACAACAGAGGGTCTACGTGATGAGGAGACAGACATAGACACTATTTATTTTGATATTACAATACTTGTAAAACCTACATTGAACAAGTTACAATTCTAAATCTAAATTCAACTTATATCTATTTAAAACCTACTTAAACAAAGCGATTCGAAAATGGCGTAATCCGATGTCAAAAAGGGCCCCGATTCAGCGTTAGATGCGGCAGAACGATCCAACTAATGCAGACATGCTGTGACTATTAAAAAAGTGTCACAGACGATGTCCGGCATGAGTTAGTTGCAATTCACTGCCCAAGTTGCGTCAGTGTGAGACACTGGGTCACTTTCACTTTCTCCGAATTCCAGCTTTTTGTGGACCTAAGAATTAAATGAGGAAGAAGGAAAATGTGACACGAAATGCATACTAACTACCAGTCTCACAATCCTACTTGTAATATTTATCAGTGTTTTGACATTGATTGATTGCATAGCCTCTTATCAAGGGTGAGTTATATTTCGTTATGATTATGATAAAAACGAAACTTGTTTAGAACAAAACTAAATTTAGCCCCACCTGCACCTAATGGAGTGCATTTTACTACATAAAAAATTAATGAACGTTAGTGAGGGGCAGTACCATTTTCAATAAGGGTGTGGTTGGATGGCTCCAAGTGTAGATGATAAATGTGTGACATTTCATAAGGTAAGTAAGTAAGATACTTCGACAAAACAAGGGCAATGTGACGAGAATCCACATTTGTTCTATCTAATGAATTACTTGTACATCAAGAACATGTCTGGTCGTCGCCGTCTTTTATCGTATCTTTCTCCAAATATAGACACAATTATTACAATACCATAAATATTACTATCCAACATATTTGCATACCATAATTAAAACGACATTTTGCTTTATCTGCATGTTGTTTTCCGACCCAATACATGACTATATCGCCTGGAATGCTGTCTGTTCTGTGTTCGGTGTTCGTTTGACCGGTCGTCGACCTGCGTATGTACCTCTACATTGAATAACCTATTACTGTCCATTTCGTCAGTTGTTTGCACGGAAAACGGGTACGGAGACAGATTAAATATTCATTTTATACGGCGTTGCCCTGTGACATTTTCTTCTTTATACAACAGGTGATAAACCCGCCGGATGGAAAGCGCCTATCTTATCTATCACATGCTTAATTTTTTCATCAGATATTATGTTCTTTTCTGTGTTCAATAAGTTACAAATTTCTCATAGTGTTTTCTTAAATTAAGCTGTCTCTTAGAGTTTCATCACTTTTTAGGTAAGTACAGAAATTGAAAATTTGCAAGAGAATCAACAGACAATTTATGTTGACTGAACAGTGGTCACTGATAACCTCAGAATGTATATAACAAAAACAAATAGTTACCGCAATACATTGACACGTGCGACTGATTACCTTCCCTCTATAGAGAATAGTCTAAGTGAGTCAAGGAAAACAACAGCGGTAAAATGATAAATAATTTACACTGAGATAACTTAAGTAATAAGTAAATACATCAGTTTTTTTTTCTATAATATGTGCAAACTAAATGCTAAAGCAGTTCCTTTTCACTAGTTACTGGGCTGGTATTTCACCTCATACCTTTAAATATGAAGCCGATGATCTTATTGTAAAGTTACAGCAAAGAGATTATGCATTCCGATGATATTGCCGGCCTAGCCGCTGTGGGGTTAAGAACATTGAAGCTCACATGTGAGATTCGAATAAATTCGGGGAACTTTACCTGTTTACAATAATGAAATTGTGAATTGGCCGTCTTAGCGATAATGGCTGCTTGATAGATCTATTTCATGATACATGAAACTTACTACTGTGATCAAAGAGTAAGGTGAATTTGCATATAAAATGTAATTTTTTGATTTATTGTTCCAAATCAATTTTATCCCCTTCAAAGTAAGCCCCGTACGATAAAACGCACTTTTGCCAACGCTTTTTCCAGTTCTCGAAACAGTCGGAGTAGTCTCTTTTCGGTATAGCCTTCAAGACCTACTTCGATTCGGTCTTGCTTCACCTTTTGCACGATATTCGCTGGATTGGTCGGTGGTTTCAGGGTCGTATGCGTATAGCCAAGTCTCGTCTCCAGTAATGATGCATTTCAAGTGGTCCTGATAGTCAGACAGCAAAGTTTTACACACATTAAAGCGACGCATTTTTTCCAAAAAATTAAGCATTTTTGGCACCAATCGAGACTTGACGCGTTTGAGCATCCTTCAAAATGGTTTGGGCTGAGCCAAATGATATTCTAGCACTATTAGCGAGGTCTCTTATTGTCAATCGTCGATTTTCAAGCACCAAATCTTTGATCTTTTGGACGTGGCCCTTGTTGGTAGACGTTGATGGTCGTCCAGAGCGCGGTTCGTCTTTAACGCGTTCTCGGCCCGCTTTGAACTCGTTGTACCACTTATAAACGATTTTTTGTGCCATAGTTTCATCACCAAAGGCCTTCCGCAACATTTTCAACGTGTCCGCACAAGAATATTCGTTCCGAAAACAAAATTTGATGCAAGTTCTCTGCTCAACAAAATAACACATTGTAAAAATCGAAAAGTTCACTTTTGATTGTTTAAAAAAACGCGTGTAACTCGGAGATAATCAAACCTTTTGACAAACAGGCATTTGTCAAATATTATAGACAGTCCTACCAACCTAGGAAAAAACTACCTGCCTTCCTAATGCCCGGGAGTTTTAAATGGCAATTCCACCTTACTTTTTGATCACAGTATTATTTTTTTCTATGTAAATGCGTTATTTTGTAAAAACCAGGTCATACTTTTTGACGACGATGTAGAGTTTGGAGTGGTTGGTAGACCTCGTATAGTCTTCAGGAGTAATATTTAAACAAATTTGGCAGGATATAGTATCACAGAGGACGGGTAGAAGTATTCTATCCTTCTTTAGAGATGGGTACTGAGCAAGGAACATGAATGAAAATAAAATTAGACCTAAAGTTGCTAACAAGGATCAAGACCAAAGAAGAAGGAAAACAACGAAAAACCTTATGAATCTACTCGTGCAATTGTTGTATCTAACCTTAGCAGTCCAGATATGGAAGCCCAAATATCAATAGTTAGGCTTATTAGTATGCAATTGTTTCCGAAAAACGAAAAATAGCCTTGCTTTAGTAGAATGACAAGTTACTGTGAAACCACTATTTTTAGAACTACCTTGACTTTATCATGTGACAAATATTACGTCTATGATTCTGAGAATTTTTACCTCAGTAGATACTGTCGGTAGCAATTCAGGTTAAACACTTTCAATCGATACTCACCCTAATAACTATGACCATAAGAAAGGGATGGGGATAACTGAGGTGCTGACTGGCGTTGCTCCTTTTACTTGTCTAAATATTATGACGTCTATACTCTTGACTACCAAAGTTCTTTGCAGTTCTGTAAGTCATTAAACTGCGAATAATAAGGTTCATAATCGGTTCATTTTAACATTGTATTAAATTGTTAAATGTAACTAAGATAGATCACCGGATGTAATCTTTTGCCAAGTTTGTCATAACGATTCCACGACTTTCTTGTCTTGTTTTTTACTATTACTTACTGTCAATTTTAATGCTTTACGTATACAATCCGGAACTCAGTAATTTTACAGAGGTTATTAAATATAAATATGTAGAAAATAAAATGGGGCAATAATACTTCTACAAATTTAACTCCGTTTTTTAATGTGTTGATCATATCATAACGCTATATACGATTGGTGATAAAATCTCTAAGAAATTCTAAAACTATGCCACGAATCCTTATACGGCTGTGTATGTATATGGTACAGCCGTACAAACTAAAATTCAAATTAAGAATTGCAATACGTATACTTACCATTATATATGGAGTACTGCTCCCACCTATGGGCTGGTGCACCCCAATACCAACTCCTTCCACTTTATTGCATCCAACGATGGGCTATTCGTGTTGTCGATGATCCCCTTCTCACAGATTGTCTGGATCCCTTAAGCCTCCGGAGAGACGTTGACTCTGTGTGTTCTCTACAGTTCGAACCATATGGTGGCATGAATGCCTGGCATCCAACTAGCTACTTCCCATCAGGTGGACCGTCCGTTCGTGTGCCTCTCTCTCTCTCTGCAGTCGGTCCCTCAGGACTGAGGATCGTGGTCCAATGAGCACATCTTCGAGCGCACGAAATGTCTCCAAATGCTTTAATTCCTGGACACAGCGGCCATCGTTGTAGATCATGCATCCGAGGTAAATCATCTTATCGACAACTTCGACCCCTTGTTAGCGCAGGGGGCTGGAGAGCTGACCGGCTCTGTAAATTATCATTAGCTTGGTTTTGCTTCTGTTGATAGACAATCCCAAGGCCTCACTTTCGGTCTCCGGTCTCCAGCCTCCCTAGGCAATAACAAAGAAGACAAATAAACACACGAACGACTAGTCTCGCTAATATCAGTATACCATCAGATTACCCGCTTTTCTTGTTAGCGTAACGAAATTATAAAAAAATATTATAATATAGTGATTTTAATTGTATTTTACTGTTGATGTAAATTGATGACTTAGATGTTATGTTCCTGCTTTCTAATGACACAGTTATGGGATGGAAAATTATGTGTTCATTGTTTGAAACCAATCGAGGCATTGTAGCTATTTAACGTTTTAATATTTAAACAAATATGCACAATTAATGACGTAGGTAGCTGTCGTGGCCTGAACAAATAGACCATAATTTTTTCATGATCACGACCAAAGTGCGTGGTTCGACGAAGGCGGCATCACGGCAAAAGTAAATAAATTAAACTGTGTGCGTCATAAAAATATAACGACTGTCTCGTGTCCATTGCTTAATTGAAGTCTTTACTTGGCTAATGTCTCTGATCGGAAATCTGTCTCCATGAAACTTGGTCGGATTTTGCTCAATTTGATAGTTTTGTCTTGCCACCAAATGATCCTCAACTTGGAGGCGAAACAAAACTATCAAAGTTGCTTCTAAAAGGTACTTAATAAAATTAAGCAATGATTCACATCGTGTCATCGACTTGTGCTATATAAAGCACTAGCTGTCCCCCGCGCAGTTCGGATATCTGTAAACATTCAACTATCCCACGGAGTCCTATAATTTGCCCGGGATGACGGGAATAATGTTATTCCCTATAGTGAAAAAATTTCAAAACGGTTAAGCTGAACCGTTCCGTAGTAGTTTCGGAGATTACCCGAACATATAAACCATGAGCGTCGGTGTTCGGGCGGTTGAGTATTCGACTCGTAAGCAAGAGGTACCGGGTTCAAATTCCGCTGCGGCCATGTACCAATGACTCTTTTCTGAGTTATGCACATTAGTTGAATACTAACCGATGCTCTTACGGTGAGGGAAAACATCGTGATGAGACCTGCAAATTCAGGCAACTGAATTTGTAACCATGATCCAATCTGATCAGGTTCCCCTCGTAGTAGGGTCACGGAGGTCAGATGGTAGTCGCTCCATTGTAATTACCTGATCGCCAAATCCTGGATCACGGTCAAGGCGGACCCCGGGCCCTCGTCCTCGAGAGCACAACCGGGACATTAACGATAAGATGATTTTTTTTTACAAACCAAGGTTACAAACTTTGTGAGTGTAAATGTTGATGAAATCTTATTCTTTATAATGACGAAGTGGGAAAGATGACGATAAAAGAAAGTAGACGAAGTCGTCCTGATAGAACTTATTGTACATTTTTCAAGGTGCATGATTAATTATGTCGTGGACATGCATATATGTCTAATCTCTTTATCAAGGGAGGCATCCCCTGACAAAAAAAAGATCTGAAATTATATGCCTCATGTCCGCAACTGTTCTACATAGTTACCATACTGCACAAGCCTAACCACATGATAAGTTTTTACCCTTACTTGTAGGTACCCTAACCTAACCTAACCTTAATATGATTTCAAGTTGATATTGGCAGTACCAACAGACCAACATACGTAGTGATAACACATCGATAACATAGCTTCATGCTACGACGTCAAAGTCCAAGCCACGCAAGACAAGATAACCGTTACAATTATCTCTACTGGGGGTCCAATGTATTATCATATCAATATTGTAGTATAAAGTAACGTTTATTATTCTAGAGCCACGTATTCTACCTCTCTTGATGGAAATAATTGCTTAATGAAAGATGATGAAATAAATATTTGCGTACACATCAACACCTGATATTAAGTGATATAAATAATGTTACAATATACAAAACAATATACCCTGAGATTGTAAAATTTATCGGGTTTATCACCACGGTCTCCTGATTGTGATTCCAGTTTATTAATAACCACGGAAAATTAAAAACACATACGTCTACCTACTGTATACAGACTTGGGAAGACGGCTAGATGGCTGATATTGATCAGCTTATTAGTGTTATAAAGATGCCAAAATATTGAAAAGTCCCTATGTTCCATCGGGATGCAATACTGACCTAGATCCACCTCTATTGAAGTTATAAGTTTTGTGAAAGAAAATACCTGCAAATATGACATCGTAGATTTACGAAGAGACGTGTAAGATATAAATGCAATAAAACTTCGCAAGAGTCGTCAATGCGTCAGTATAGCTAAATAAAGACGACAATTATTACCCACAATGTTGTTATTTCATACGGATTCAACATACCAGACAGAGAGAGTTAATTGAATTGATAGCCCGACGTGATCTATAGATTTCAACATTGCGCCGGAATTTTGCTGAGTCACTGTGATTGAGGGAACCGTTATTTGAATTGCGTCACTGATTTTGTCTGGCGATAGCTATGACAATTCCTTATGACGATTGCGCGACATTATGATAACAGTAAAAATCCTAATATACGACGGTGTATCCCTATGCGGCACCCAGGGATGTGGATCAGGATTCAGGACCCACATCCAATAAAACTAAATTTTTTTAAATCTTATTTTTTGGCATAGTCCAGCATTTCAATAGCCTCAAGGATAAAACCGCTGAAAACCACTCTTACATAGATGGATATCACCAAGGGGTGATCAAAAGATAGTCCAAATAATATTTTACAAAAAATATTAATTAAATTTTGGGTAAAGCCTGTAATTACTGGGTGCCGGATGCCCGGTGGTTCCTTGGCTTGGTTTTCTGGCAATCGAGAGGTGTTGTCCCCCTGTGCATGTGAAATTTATCCTGGAGATCCTGGAGGGTATCGAAATGCTCCGATATAACATGTGTAGGTATTCGTGTTAGAAGGGACTATGTTGAAAAGTTAGATAAAGCTTTTTGATGTAGTGTCATTAGAAATGGGTCATGAGTGAAGCATACTGATTCACCCTCGTAGGGTGCTTATAAATGCAGTACGGGTGCACGCAGGTGCAATATAGGTGCACGCAGGCCTCCTAATGGAAAGCTCATATTTTATTATCAATTTACCATTCAATAACTTACATAATTATGTTTTTATGCGTGCATCAAGAAGAGATGACGATCTACTACGTTTACTTACGTATTCTGTGACTCCTCGAAGCCGAATTAGCCGATGCACTTTATTTACCGCCTTGGACTACATATATAGCTATTTTCTAGGTATTTTCCCTACTTAATTTACGGCTAAATGGTATTTTACTTTTTAATTAGGAATAACAGGTGGAAAAATGATTCCATAATGTTAATTACTTGTGCCAGGTCTTTCCCGTTTTTCTTTCCTTGTATTTTGCTTTATTGCAACTAACGCAAAACATGCGGGATATTTTTTTTTGAATAGGTATCCTATTTTAGCCTGGTTCTCCAAAAATGAACATTATTAGTCCATTTACCTGTGTTGCAGTGTAGCAAATAAAATTATGTACATAGTTACGCAAATATATTTTCAATTCTAAATTCAAGGAAACGATTAGCAAGTCAGGACAAGTTTCTAACCTATAGTCAGGATACTGGTCAAATATTTGCGTAATCAAGCATCCGTTTCGGAATCGATTGTACGTGTCTGACTACAAGTAGACCCTACCCAAATATCGGGGTCAGACAGACCAGCAAAAATTCCTATTCAAGCAAGTTGTGACCAGTTTTCTGTCTTTCAAGCTTATCAGTGAGGTAACATTCCGTGTATTCAACATGATATTGCAATTTTGTTTGAACGGTTTGGGTTACCATGGGTGATAGGAATTTGGAAAATTACTTAAAGACCTTTTTTTCGAAGTTTTATACCTTTACCCTTTTTACTAGCTTTTCCTTTTCGTCTCTGTTTACAACCTGGGTCTTTCATCCATCCCCGATATATTTAATTACTATATCAGCCTACTTACTAATATTACCCTGTACTGAAGCTTTATATCCACCATATTTCATATGAAACAAATCAATATCTGCGTATTTCTTATTATGGGTATGACAAGCTCTGACTAAAAATCTGTTATTGGAATAGTACATTTTACAATAGTGAACCGAAAATACATCACTGCAGCGGCTCTGTAACCTAGGACACCTGAACTGAAACGAGAAAATGTGACGGTATAGTATTTATTTGTCTAGGTACATTTAAAATTAATTTATTATTGTGACAGTACTTACAAAAATCGCTGGTAGACTTCACTAAGGCATCTCTATGCCGTTTCCACATGGCGACTTCAAGAGGTCAATAAGCAGTGTTGCCAACGCAACTTTGGACGGATGGTTGCTAAATGATATAATTGGTTAGTAAAAGGGCAGTTAATCGCCAAAAAAGTTACTACCTAATATAGATGTGCTAAAAGTTATAGCCACATTAAGAGCATGTTGCTGTCGGTCACCACACGAAGGTTCGAAAGGACGTTTCTCGCTCGTACGATTCGGATGTGAAATGAGCTCCCAGACTCAGTGTTTCCTTTGGACTACGACATGGTATCGTTCAAGAGGTATATTAGAGGTCTCTTCAGAGGGGGGCAATGCATTGCTAACTCCCTTAGTGATGCTGATGCCCATAGGTGGTGGTGACCGCTTTCCATCAGTTGGCCTGCTTGCCTGTTTGTTTGCCGTATAGCATAAAATGTCGAGAAGTTGTCTCTATGTCGAAAGACTGTTTCCCAAAAATCTTGTCATTAAGGCTCGATCCATTCGATCGCCATAATTAAATTTAGCTGATCCTCTCCACAGCATCTGCTTACCTACTTACAACCACATCATTCAATTAGTACCCGTAAAATGAGTGTTATTTCCATCAATCCCATACCAGGCCCATTGAAACATTGCCAAATTTCGCACCGAAAGTGCTAAAAACTTCACCACGGACTTTCCTCACAAGAGAGAGCTCTCCGACTTAGACATGTCCGGACATGTCGTGCGCGTACGCACCGACGCGGTTTCCAGGGCACGGATCCCACGTGGCGCCGGCCACCAGCTGTCACATGTCACGTATCGTGCCGTGTCACGAGATAAGAATGGAATGTTACGAAATCGCCGCGCGTGAATGGGCGCGTAGGCTTGTTATCAATGGAATGGAATTTTACGCTTTATTGTAGCTCGACCGTTACCCTCGCGGGCCTATTTATAGAGTTGTCGTAGATCGAAAATAGGTACTGGGTAATGGATTAGCTTATGATGTATAATATTACATTTAATATTAGACCGTGACTTCATGTTCCCTTGAATCTTCCTTACAATATTCCCGAGCTCTGTTCACTCCATTCCGCGTAAATTTTCGATAATCCTTTCTTAGCGTGACCTGCCCTCAGACTAAATTAGAAATAAAGACAGAATCTTGCAAATAACATTCTGATGCACGCAAAGTACGCCATGCTGTGTGTACGTACAGTGTACCTACGTACACACAGCATCGTATCTGGATATCGTAACCGTATCGTATTCGGAGGAGTCCAAACATGATATGTTTTGAAAATTATGTTAATTTTAATTTAAAACAAGTAAATAAAACATTATGATGTGATATATTTTTAGAATCGGCCGGCCTTTCATTTGATATAACATACGTTAGGTTGCAGAAAAAATTTTTTCATCTAAAAAAAGATGACGTCGGAACTGCTCTCTTTTTTTTGTGCTACTGGTCAAATTGATTCATATACGGTGCTCGTTATCAGGGTCAAAATAGTCTGTGCCTGTGAATATTCTGTCTGTTTCTAGGCGAGCATGTATTATCTTTGGTCATACATCGACACTTACCACCAGGTAAGATGGCGGTCAATGTCTGGTTTGTATAAAGCTAAAAATTACTAACTGGTCATTTATTAGTTTCAATAAACATTGGAGTTTTCTGTATTATTCTTATTTAGATGGCAATATCATCTGGTAACACCGACGTTCATATGTGAATAGGCTAATGAAAAGGTTTAATGAATTTAGGAATCTGTCAAGTCTTACTGGGCTATGGCCTGGGCGAGTACCACCGCCGGATCCATTTCGACCGCCCAGCAACATTGCTTATATTGTTGTGTTCCGGTTTGAAGGATCTTAAGGAAGCTAGCGCAATCACAAGCATGAAGCATTGCATCTTAGTCCTTGCTATGACACCTGCGGTTCTGCGTTTTTGATGCCTGCAATCTAAATAAATGCATGGCGACAATTACCGCTTAACATTATTGTGTTGTCTGCTTGTTTTTCACTGTATAGCACAGAACAGATTAATGTGAAATAAGCGAGAGATTAATCCGGGCCGTAGCAAATGGAAAGATGTGGCACCCTACCCCTTTTTTTATGTTATACGATAGGCAAACAGGCAAGCGGGCCACCTGATGGAAAGTGGTCACCACTGCCTATAGACATTAGCAACACCGATACTATCGCCAATGCGTTGCCCACCTCTATAACACGTTACTCTGGCAGCAAAAAGGCAAATATCCATCCACTGCCAAAGCCACGGTTCCCCAAATTCCCACCCCATGGAGCTCTGGAAACCTTACTCACCGGCAGAAACACAATACTATTTAAAAGAGTATTGTTTAGCTGCGGTATTCTGTAAGGTGGAGGTACTTCCCCAGTCGGGCGGCTCCAATTCGAACGGGATACCCCGCTATGCCCTACCTCTCATAAAACCCCTACAGGGAAAAGGCTTATCGTTATGTATGTTGTATCGTTTAGTTGGTTATTGAAACATAAATTATGTTAACTTGCACTTATAAATAAATAAATATGGTTAGACAAATTCACACAGCATCATATTGCCCCCAAGTATGCAAAGCTTGTGTGTAAGACATTTGATAAACTACTAATTTACACCTACTACTACTATAACTGGCCTAACATTTAATATGTCAACATTTATCACTTCCTAAGATAATGAAGTCGCTATGAAACAATTCTTCCGCAACCCAAAATGGCTAAACATTTGGTAGCGGTTTTTCAACTTGTATTAGATCACTGTCTGTAATGAGGAGCACTGAGTCACAACTACTTAGGTACATACTTAATTAAGTATGTGGACTGGACGGCCTTTACAAAAACTTTGTTCAATATGATCTAATTATAGCTTATTACTATAAATTACTGGATCAGAGCATAAAATTGAACAAGAGGCCCAGACTTTGTCCTGGCTTTGACTTTGTTTCGAAAATTGACTCCATGTAAATATATTAGGTTGCTCCGTTGCCGTTTTGGTAGGTTGGAATGTGAAAGGTTATATTATGTATTTGGGTGCACGTCATATCTGCTTGTCTATTCGAGCCCTCTCTCTTCGGTAGGTCTGCTGTAAGTCATTTCTGTTTAGAAATAAGCAATACCTTTTGTGATTGTTATCTTTATGTTCATATTATTGTAACTTTCAATGCGCACAATAAATGGTTAAATAAATAAGGTTAATCTCCTTTCACATAAAACCTAGTATGAAAGTAGCTTTTCGTAACTGCACTTCGAAATAATCTACAATCTTATTCGGGAATTAAAATTGAGTGCTGACAAACCATAATTCGACAAGGGTCACTTAGAACATACCGACATTTGATGCCGACAATAACTAAATGAGATCGACATAAACAGGCGAATCAAGCGGCACACACACACACTGATGGAAAGTGTCTTAAATACGAATTTTCAGTTTGGTATAGTTGAAATTTCTTCATAGCAAATTCTGTAGTTGTTGGCCACACAGACAGGTCACTTCGACGACGAATGATAGTACTTACTATGAACTATTCAAAAATATATACAAGAAACAAAATGTACTGCTCTCATTATACCGATGACAATGCTTACATAATTAATCTTAGGTCTACAGGAGAGCTGGTGATGTATTGATACCGTTGCAGGATGCAGGGGTAAACTCTAACTGGGAAGGATTCCTAACCTACTATTCTTTAAATTTGTAGAGACATTTGATATCTTAGTTTTACATTGTATGGAATTATTGCTTGCATCCTTGGGCTGAATAGTCGGCAAGCGCCCGGTGGAATGGCCCAGGTATCGATGGATAAACGAAGTCCGGAAAGACCTGCGCGAGCTCCAGATAACTCACTGGGAACAAACCGCACAGGATTGTGTCGGAGGTCAAGATCCATTCCGGGTAGCTGAGTCAGCGAAGTATGTATGTAGTAAGTATTACTTGCACCTACAAAGTGAATATAAATTAGACATATTACGTCATCGGCCGAATAATGACAGGTGATTAAAAATGAATTAAAAAAAATAGCAAGAAGCCAATTATACATATAATATCGACTTCAAAAAAGTGACCCCATAGAATTCAAAATGTTACATATCCGGCATGCCATGCCATCATTAGATCACTATTGCGTAACGCTGACTAACCGGCTTTGACGTCCTCTAAACGGCTTCATTTCTTCTTAGGGTCAAAGACTTCCCATTTGTATAATTGAAGTCTGATGTGATTCATACTCGGTATTCGGTATTTTTTCCTTGTACCTCTGTCTGTGACGTAGGCATTATTAGTTAGTACTTATTGCGAATGTAATAAGGACTGTTTTAGCGCCGCTATCGAGTTTTCAAACCACACGCGTGGCACGTGCCGCGTAAATCTGCGTATATTTAGGTAAGTTATGGTTATGTCTATTTCAATTCTATTGTAAAACGTGTCGGAATATCGCGATGATGTCGGTGTGGTCATGGGCCTGTATCCATAGGTAGATAATAACCCACTGACTGTAAGAGTGCGTCCAAACCTCGAAAACGCGCCGCGCATGTGCAATTGCAGCAACAGTGCACGTGCCGCGCGCAATTTGCACGCAAACGGCGCACTCATCTTCAATTGTTTCGTACGATGAAATGCAACCTGCACCTGCGTAGTTCACGCTGCCGTTGCTCCAACTGCGATGTGTGGTCCAGCTCCATAGAGCTATTAGGAAATAAAAAATAATCAATATTAAGTAGCATATTGTTTATCCTATATTTAAACATGGTACGGGCATGGTAAAATGAGAAGTAAGAATGAGAATAGCCCGGCACGGATTATGACGATGATTTTTTGGTCCGAACGTGAAATATTACGACTTTTCTTCTTTTACGCTAATTATATTTAATTATATAACTAAGGAATTATGTACATCGCAAATTACATCACATTTGCGCTAGAATGAATCACGCGAAAATACAGCGCATATTGGCATTCCATTAAACTTGATAAACCCGTCGAGGGTGAACTCATTTTAGATAACTTGAAAACTGCGAAATCGTCTTTTAATTAGTATATATAAAGCTCGTTATTAATATATTATTTGACCCTCATTAAGGAATCAATAAAATTTCGACGTCGCGGTATATAGGTATCACCACTTGCTCTAATATCAGTTGGCTTAGCAACGCGTTTGGCGATTTTTTCCGTGACGTCATATGCGTCCGATTTTTGCATGGGGACCTAGCGACAGTAGCGTGACAAATGACTGATAGCAGCTTAGGTTGCCAAGACAAGGCGGGACATAGCTGAGAGGTGGCAATGGTCGTGGATGGTTTTTTATGTTATACAAACACAAAAAAACCAGCAGGTCACCTGATGGAAAGTGGAATCCATGAATGACCGTTACCGCTTACCATCAGGTGGACTCGTTTGTCCCTGCGTAGTATAAAAAATAGTGGTTACTGCCGCCTATGGGAGTTACCAATGCGCGGCCCGCCACTGAAAAGACCTCTAATATACCCCTTGTGATTGGACAAAAATAACGAAAAAGCATGTAAGTTTCTGAAAATATTATGAACGTAGCAACTGGGGCATCAGACGTGACCTTGTATGTTGTAGATAAGTTTAGCAGAAAAATTCGCGTCTTACACATCATTCCATTGTAATTTGTTATCTCTTATTACCTATTTATAGGTTACGGTTATCTGTTGCTAACACGAACAGTCTATTTTAAGATTTGAGAGCATGGTCTCATTTAAAATACGATGAAATAATAGTAGATTGTTTTAAAATATTGTGGTTACTGTCACACATTTCACATGTTCCGGGTTTCCTACCGCAGATGCATGCAACGGCGTCGAAATATCGGGCTACTGGTCAATAAAGGTACGCGGTAGGAAATCCGGAACATACCTTTAGCCTGAGGTTAAAATAAATAGGTACAAGTCAACAATATTTGGATTAATTTCGTACTGTCATAGTCTCTAACATTTAAAAAGTCGTATAAACAACTGCCCCCCGGAATGGAATGGCCCATAAAGCTGGCTGGTCGCCTCATTGGATACCGATGCTTATCTAATCTGTGGTCACCAGTGGAATCGGTTAATTTTTTCGGAAGCAATTAAGGTAAATAACTTTCTAGCACCAGGACCCCACGGTCCAAAAGTTTCTACCCCAAAGGCTGTAATACCATTTTATCTAACTAGCAGAAGGGTTGCAGCATTTAAGCTTATGTAAAATAATTATCAGTTAAATTTCCTCAAATGTAAGAGATAGGTATTTAAATTCAGTTTTCCTTATATAGTCCCAATATGTAAACATAATGCGTTGCATATGGCGATGTCTGTTAAACTTATGCCCGCATAAGACTCGCATGGCATACCTACATTCGTTGATAAAAGTAATATATGCGTAAGAAACCCTTCACATCGATAAAACCCCAGCTGATTCATTTCCACCAAGGCCAGCAAAATAACCTAGACAGGCTTACAAATAACTTTAGCCCGGTCTTCCTAGAGTTCTAATAGAAAATTAACAGTCAATTATGTGAGCAAATTGCGTGATTGGCACTGAACTAGCGGAAGACCGGGCTTAGGTATCCAATGTGCATCGGTAGGATTTTCCCTTTTTCTGTTGCGTCGTCATGTCCGCCAAGTCCTTCCCTTTCTTATTTCCGCTTGTATACGTAATTATAATAATATGTGGACACAAAGGTTTAATTCTCAATACTTTAATCACAGACCTATTAACATGTGCTGGCAAAGTATACTCTCTTATTTTTTTACCCGACTGCGCGACGCATACGAGGGTAATTATGTTTGTTCATTTGTAGCATTGAAGAGACCAAAATCTTGGACCGATTTTTATTGTTCATAGCTCGATTGGCAGGGAATAGGGTTTGTTCGGGAATAGTGATGAGTGTGAAGCATTGAAGTGTTGTCGAGTTATAAGCCAAAATCTGCCTTACTATATTTCTATAAAATATCACATTCACACCGTAAGTAGGCAAGCGGGAGAGTCGGTGGCCGAGTGGTTATGGTACCTGACACGTATAAGAGAGGTACTCGGTTCGAATCCCGCTGCGGCCGTGTACCGATGACTCTTTTCTGAGTTATGTACATTAGTTAAATAATAACCGATGCTCTTACGGTGAAGGAAAACATTGTGATGAAACCTGGGTTCGAACCCAGTGCCAATTACTCTTTCCTGAGTAATGTACAGTCAAGGAAACTGAATATATAAATAAATGAATATGTTTGGACAATTCACATAGCGCCATCTAGCCCCAAAGTAAGCAAAGCTTGTGTTATGGGTGCTATATGACTGATATACTACTTAAATACTTTTATCATGGTTAAATAACAAGTTTTTTTTCTCGAAATTATTCGAAAACTGTCATTTTAGGATGAACTTCACGCCAATCTATAAAATTAAAAAAAAAGTATTTTATCTACGCTTATTGATTAATATTCCATTTACATACTCGAAAACAGTCGTTGAATTTTAAAAAGTGTTTTATGATACTATTTTACATACTACATATTTTTATTACAGCCTCATCATGAAATACCTTTATTCGTTATACAACACTTTAATTTTTTAATTTCTGGTCGGGCGCATTTAATTGGCTAAATACCGAATAATGAAATTATCTGTGGATGAAAGGTTAGTGAACTGCGCTATATGGACTTATTTTCCCGCTAAACAGAATATATTTTCGGATTGTAACTGTTTGTGATTGTGAATGTCTTTTTCATTCACAAACATAAACATGGGTTCAATTAGAATGAAATATCCTCTTTTGGACACTGGGCGTTAATCACCTACTATATCTAACTTAAATTTTCCCTAAACTACTGAACCAATTTTAATGAAACAAAGCTGAGAACCATCTCGATTAAACCGGCTTTCAAATAGAGTAAATCGTATTCAAATCTGTCTATCCGTACGGCAGCTACGATGCCACAACAGATACACTACCACACATACAAAGATACACTCGTCAAACTTATATACCCTTTTTTTTCGTAGGGGGTTAAAAATGAACGAAATTGACCAATCATAGAGCCACACCACCTGTGTGAGAACAGAACCTACTATACAGATAAGGAGGTATTGTTTGTTGTAAGAGGTAAAAGGTTCTCATTGTCACAGAAGGTGTGTTAAATAGATCACCTTATTCACCTCTGGGATACTAACCCTGACTGCCTGTTTTGGTTTAGACTTCACTCAGGACTCTACGTAACTCATACGCTGTTTTCTCGTAGTGAAAAACACAGACAGACAGAGCCACACACGCAATTTAAACAGATACAATTTAGCAGATTATCGGACCACATCAGGTTTTCACAGATGGCTATCTTTTGGAATTCGGTAATCTGTTGAATCACTTGATTGTATCTTTCATGAAATTTATTTTCCATTTCCCAATAATTTGATTAGTAGGTGTAATACTTACGTATAATTTGCGTCAGAGATAGTTCTCTGAAAATAGTTGTTTTAATGTTACAAAACAATTTTGATGTTTCACTCACTACGTTGGAATTTAATCGTAGTTATTTTAATCTATTCCCATTAGATATCTGCTGCCGTATAAACTGGCGGATGAACTAAGTTTTAAAATGTTGTTTTAGATACCGATATTGGTATAGGGTTTTACCTACATCGGTGAGTAATATTTATTTTGTTACATATTATTGTAGCATGTTAGATACTGACGGTACCCACATTCGATTGTTTATTTTAATGTTTATAAACTGTGAGATGCCGATCATTGACTTTTTTCTATCGATAGATACTATAATTTATTCTTATCCTTACTATAAATAAATAAAGTTCTCTTACGGTGAGGGAAAATATCGTGATGAAACCTGCACATTCAGGCGACTGGATTCATTTTTCAGGAGTCATTAACGCAAAGATGATTTTTTTTAATAAATAAAGTTGCCTTCGGTGTTTGTCAGTCTGACTATATCCGCTAGCTCCGCCTAAACCACGCAACGGATTTTGATGCGGTTTTCACTATCAATATCAAACAAACTGCGTGTGAGATACTTATTATCGACATTTTGTATTTGCTTGAAAGGCCCAACGACACCATTATGTATGGAATATAATATAGTATCGCGCAAGACTCTAACACACATAATAGCTTAATGGCCATAATAGCCAAACCATAAAGGCCTTGCCACATACAAAGCTCGGCGCGAGCGCGGCGTGAGCGCGGTGCGATATTTGCTAGGCAACCATCGCGCGGCGCGTTATTTGCTAGGCAACCATCGCGCGGCGCGATGGTTGCCTAGCAACTATCGCGCCGCGCGATGGTTGCCTAGCAAATAACGCGCCGCGCTCGCGCCGAGCTTTGTATGTGGCAAGGCCTTAATAGCTTCCTAAACCTTTAGCTGGTCTCTTTTCTATTCAGATTAACTCTTCAATGTGAATTAAAAGTTTTAGATAGGTTAATACTGTAGGTCAGAATGCTTAACCTAAAGGTCATGGGGTCTTTTCTTAAATATCAATTGTTGTGCTGCTTGGTGGGACGAACCTTAGCTTTGGTAATTATAGAATATTTTCGAGCTAGTTTACTCGGTAACTGTAAATAGCAGATCGCCGTTACACATAAATAAACTACATAAATAAACGCTACAGAATTCCAGTCCCACGCCACACAGATTCTAATGTCGTGGGTGATATAGAGACTACAGAGCACCAGGTACCCAGACTAAATCGAACATTGCGTGACTGCTTGGTCACATGACAATAGGAACGTATCTACATCAGTCGTAAATGTAATTTCATGCGTTTTTTTATGTTAGAGTAGACAGTGATTTAGCCGACCGCTCACCTGTTCGTAAGTGATGATGCGGCCGAAGATGGAGCATGGAGCATTAGCCTTGAAGGCGTCCAGATTCTATTGATCTGGGACAAGCAACGTGTTCCATTCCTTGGCCGTACGCATTACAAAGGTCGAACTGAAGCGGCTGCGAATTCGTGTGGGTGAGAATCGGTATCAGACGCGGGATATGTTAATTAATTAAACTTATCATCTACTAGCTTTATTTGAAATTTGGCACTACGTGAGAAACACAATAAATACAAGTATTTGACGACCTGAGTGGTTCAGTTGGTTAACATGCCGGTCGCCACGCAGAGGTCCCGGGTTCGATTCCCGGCCGAGCAGAAATTGAAATGATGATGTTGTATGTATAATATTATGTATTTAAAAAAATAAAATAAAAGTAGTTTATCAGTTATTTAACACCCATAACACAAGCTTTGCTTACTTTGGGGCTAGATGGCGCTGTGTAAATTTGTCCAAGCATATTTATTTATTCATTTATAACCTAACCGACAGATAAAGTTGGATAACCCCAACCAAGTTTACTTAAACTCCAATGTTTTCTAAACTACAAAACCGATTCTAGTGAAACTAAGCTAAGAACCATCTCGTTTAAACTAGTTTTTAAATAGAGAAAACCGCATAAAAATCGGTCCATCCGTTCGGCAGCTACGATGCTACGGACATATACACAGATACACATGTCAAATTTATAACACAGAGACCTCTAATATAGAGGTATATTAGAGGTCTCTTCAGAGGCAGGCAACGCATTGGTGACTCCCCTGGTGTTGCTGATGTCCATAAGCGGCGGTGACCACTTTCCATCAGGTGGCCTGCTTGCCTGTTTGTCTGACGTATAACAAAAAAAAAACAGTTCTTTTTTCGTCGTGGGTTAAAATATATATTTTTTTTTTTGTCTGGCTGTGGTAGTCTGATAGGTGGAGGTACTTCCCCAGTCGGATGACTCCAATTCGAACGCGATAAATACCCCGTTACGATCTACCTCTTTATAAAGGCTTGTTACGGGAGATATGATGTGATAATAGGTACCGAGGGGGGAATAAAACAAAAATATATTAAACTGCAAATCTAACTACTACAGCTTCTAAATCAAATACAATACATTCGAATACCTACCTATCCTGCAGTGCTATATGTGCTCAACAAGGCAGCCTACAGACGTTCTGATCCGCACTATGACCAAATCGAACCGAAGCTCACTCACACCAGATGAGTGCGAGTACCCCAGCCAGTGGACCCAGAAGCCGATACCTACGTTCACCTAAACCTACCCGAATGCTAGCTAGCTTAATCCCAAAAAAAGCCTACACCTAAAGACCCAACCCAATAAAGCCCCGGTCACACTGTCGGAAGGTCTATCCATCCTAAAAGCGTACCTATCCTAAAGCCCGACCTAACCTAAGCTCTGCCAGAGCACACATGCTCCAGGACGTACTGACAAATTGATGACGGCATTTCAAACGAATAGCCACATTTGATTATTATCCCTATAAATTCTAACGTTCAAGGATAATGACGATCATTATGCACCAATCTACCATGAGTGACGTAAATTATGACTTCACTGATATGACGTCACGAATTGACCTTCGCAACACGTTCCCTCACATACAGTTAGGAACGTAAAGCTACTATTTGTAGTGTGACTCAGCTTTTATAAGTATTGTGGTTTAATGTGGAGCGAACACAATTCCAGTTAGCAATAAGGTTGGGGCTTTGTGCTTCGAGCTTTTCATGGTTTGTACCATTAGGTATCATGTTTAGGCGGGTGTGATATCAGGCGTATGGGTAAAAGGTGAAACGTTAATTAGGTACCTACGTATGTATGTCATCATCATCATCATATCAGCTGAAAGAAGCTCACTGCTAGGTATAGGCCCCCCTCAGAGATCTCTACAAAGGCCGGTCCTGTGCCTTCCGCATCCAGCTGTTACCTGTGATCTTTATCATTTGGTCGGTCCACCTTGGGGGGCCCAACCCACGCTGCGTCTTCTGGTACGTGTTCCCCATGTATGTATGTAACTATGTTCATCTCGGCGTTAATGACCCGGTTGTGTTGCTGGTTCGGGATCCGCCTTGACCATGATCTATAATTTTCAGATGTGAGGCGACTGCCATCTGACCTTCGTAATGCTGTTTACAGGTGAACCTGACCAGATTAGATTATGGTTACATATTAAGTCACCTTCTTTAGGCCTGCTGGAAGAAATTTCTTTTAGAAATAAGTAGTGCCTGTTGTGTCAGTTTTATCTATGTTATATCTCTGTATTTCTTTATTGTGTGCAATAAATAGTTAGCAGGTTTCATCACGATATTTACCCTCACCGTAAGAGCATCGGTTAGTGTTCAACTATTGTACATAACTCAGAAATAGTCATTTGTACTTGCGGCAGTGGGATTTGAAGCCGGTACCTCTCGCTTACGAGTCGGATAACTTAACCACTAGGCTATCGACGCTCCTGCCTATAGATATCATATTAATATTAGATAAAATTACCTTAATATAAGGTAAATTACCAAACCGGTCGGTCTTGCCTCTCTCATATTTGAAAGATGTGCCATTGCATTAGCTATGCGTACACCTTTAAACTTAATCCGAATCTCCCGGCAGGTCGGGCATTGGCTATGCATATTATATATCTACCACGTACACTTACACGCGCAGAGAAACTTCCACTGCCATGACTTGGCGAATTTGTCCAAGTGGGGATACACGGGTGATGAAACATGCTAACTATGCACCACCTTTTATGCTGCCCTTTGTGCCCTGACACCTGCATGACGAAAGACCTGTATGAAGCCACTGTAAATGCAGTGCGCTTGGCCAAATTTTGGGCATCCAAAATATAATGACTTTTACCATTGACTCGCTAAGAAAAAGACCACTTAAATACACTAAACTTTATTTCTTTAATAGGTTTTATCCCAGACGGTCGAAATCAATGACGCGCCGAAGATCGCAATACCGCAATATACCCGTTGTTTCGTAGAACCCCTTTGTAAAGAACCTGAATAGGCACCACCTCAATAGCTAGGTACTTACTAAACAGATCCGGCTGCATTGCAAGATGACATCCGGCTAGGGCAATTGGTCACGGGCCTAATGATTTTCAAGTTTTACGCTTCGAATGTCGTCATCGTAACTGAGTCAACAATGAGGTGGTACCCCTAATTGAAGTTGTGAATTAGCTTTAGTTACACTTTTTTACACGTTTACACATCGTTAAGAGAGGTAGGGCATATCTCGTTCGAATGGAGCCGCCCGACTGGGGAAGTACCTCCACCTTACAGAATATCGCAGCTAAATAATACTCTTTTAAATAGTATTGTGTTTCTGCCGGTGAGTAAGGTTTCCAGTGCTCCATGGGGTGGAGATTTGGGGAACCGTGGCTTCGGCAGTGGAGTGGCATTTGCTTTTTGCTGCCAGAGCAACGTGTTATAGAGGTGGGCAACGTATTAGCGATACTCTTGGTGTTGCTAATGTCTACAGGCAGTGGTGACCACTTTCCATCAGGTGGCCCGCTTGCCTGTTTGCCTACCATATGACATAAAAAATCGTTATAATTATGTTTTCAATTTATATACCTATTAGAGGGGAGTTGGCATATACCGAGCCTCTTACGGCCTCGCTATATCTAAGCTCAAGAAAGTATTATTAAAGGCTTATTACCATAGATTGACGGGATTCTTATATGGCTAAGTACTGGGGTTTCAAACTGGTAATAATGTTGAGAGGAATTTATACAGGGTGTTTCATAATACATGTATAAAGCCGTGAACTGGATGGAGTGCTAAACGTATTAAAACGATAGGTACAATTATTTTTTTCGTGCGTGGAATAGTTACCGAGAAAACGACTATCGAACTTTTTCTTTTTCAATGTCGATAATCACATTTTGAAAACGAAAGACCGCATCTCTAGAAATCAGTTGTAATAGATCACTCAAGTTCATAATCAGGTCAATCAACTGAATAATACAATTTTACCAGTTACAGATAGGATATAGGTTTTGTGCCTTTAAGTCTTTTCTACCTACCGTTTCATATGAGTTTTAAAATTCAATCTAAAGATCACTACGATCAATACCTCAAGTGGCTGGTTAATAAAATTATTATTACAAGCAGCTCGTGAGCAGTCCGGCACAAAAACAAGACATTTCGATGTTTGTTTCTACTTTAATTTATTTGTTTTTTGTTGCCTTCAACACAATGTTGCACCTAGGTACATAGTCTTCAAACTAATTGCGAAAACACAATAAACATTAATAGGCAAAAAAGTTACAGCTTGATTTCGCGTCTGCGCCATATCTTCTATTGTACTAGGCAGTCATGACTGAAGCAGGTGGACTATGTACGGGATACTGATATCACAGGGTGTCCATAAAGTACATTCACTAAATTTTAATATTTTTGGAAAGTGCAGCAAAACTACACGATATTGTTGTTATACTTTTTTGTCTATTTTTTCACTCAGTTTACATCCTGTTGAATGCATGTGGTGAGTCTTGGCACAAGTTTATGCATTTCTCGTTGAACTTTTCCGCCAGCTCCGAAATAAGGAAAGATGTCATTTTAGTACCTATCTAATAGTAATTATTAAATTCTACTCATGTTTGAATTCAAGAAGGTGAATATTAAATTTGAATAGCTGAAAAAATACCTAGCAACACTATTTACGTACTAGGATTTAAGCATTTAGGTTGCAGGCAACAAACATGCAGAACAGCAGATGCGTTGTCACTGTGAGGACTAAGATGAAATGCGTCATGCCTGTATTTGCACTGGCTTATTTTATGGACACCCCACGTACTAGGCGCAATATTAAGGAGGTCTAAATAATCCGTTTTGTATTTTTTGGTTTCGAGGGTTCTGTACAAAAAAATATTGTAATCAATTATGATTTTAATTCAAAAGGTTCATTCATAGTTTTTACGAAAGTGCACCACCACCTAACTAATAGCAAAGTAGTCTTATTCAAATTACTGTAGCATATTAATGTAGCAAACTCTAATTAATGTAACATCTTTGTCTTTTTACGAGTTTGCTTTCTCATGTCATGTCTGTCAGTCATGTTTCAGTGTCGCGTAGGTAATCGTACCTATCGTTTTCACGAACATTTCTTATCAACTAAAATTAACTTAATGATTCTTAGTTGATGGAGCTTTACCTGTAAATATCCCATGCTTCACCCAATTGGAGAACCTAGGTCACCTAGGTGGAGCACGGACCCAAACACAATTTTAGAAATTACTGTCTAGGTTACTGTCATTGTACCAAACTACCCGATAAAATCGTGATAAGCAAATGTAGGCCATCGCCATAAGGATTATTATTAAGCCCACAGTTGGATTCGCTTGAGACTCACTTTAACAAATAAAAAAAAATCAACATTATGGTGCAACTACCAGGAGAACATAAAACGAGAGAACATAAAAGGCGAAATATGTTAGACCCCTAAAACACGGATCCCTAAGTACGAATCCTTTTGCACGTGCTGTCAAGGTCAAGGCCGGCGCCGGAGCTGTGGCGGCGCTTTTGACATCAAAATAGAAACTGAAAGCTACAAAATCTAAAAATAGAATACTTTGGCGGGCCGTTCTTTATTTTGTGGTTTGACCCACGGCGCGAGTATTCGTTCATTCAGTTTTTAGCTTTTCGCGTGACCGAAATGATTGTTGCGTTGTAGTTGTAGGATACCTAAGTACCTATTGTGAAGATAACTGTGATAAGAGTGTTAACGATGTAAACGAATGATTTATAGCTCCAGGTACCAGTATTAACGTAGTCTTGTCTGTGTTCAGCGTTCAACGTTTAAGTATTGTGATAATCATCATTCTGTGTATGAATGCAAGCTAGCAGTAGGCCAAACACCATGGTACCTACCTATTTACGTATTGCATAGCAACCAGAGCCTGCGTAGTGTTGTGTATCTGTGTGTATGGAGTGTACCTACCTAGCTACGCTACGATACGAGTGCAAGCTTACTTGATAGTTAATACCTATCAGTCATCCGAGCCACAAGAAAGCAAGAAAGTATGGCACCTGACGCTGTTTGTTTTCATAAAATAACTTTAAAAAGGTACGTACCTACATGCTTTAAAGGTCTAGGTTCTAGCTAGACTTTAAGATATGCTACCTAGCTAGTACCTAATCGTAACGTTAGGAGGTTCTTTTCCGACGGGAAATAGGCAGAAAAGACAACGCTTTTATCTGTTCATGAAAACATGTAGGTATTTAGTAAAACCTGTCTGTAATCTGTTTCAACAAAACTAGTCTCATAAGTGGTTCCCTACGCTACGTAGGTCCCTAGATGAGTGAACCATTTTAGTAGGACATAGTACCTACTTATTTGTGTAGAACGATTTATCAATTGAACGAATTCTGTTTTAGTTATGTAGCTATCTTTAGTATGTTTTTCAAGAACGTTGGTGGCTGGGCGGTTGAGTATCCGACGTAAGCGAGAGAGGTGCCGGGTTCGAATCCCGCTGTGGCAATGTACCAATGACTCTTTTCTGAGTTCAGTGGCGTTACTGTCATACAAGCCCAAAAGCCGGGCTTGCCTTATAAAAATAATTATCGATAAAAAATCAAAGATAATGCGAGCGCGAAGTATTTAAAGTTCGCGCTCCTAATGCATTTCAAACTGCCACGCCGCAAAGCACAGCGCCATCGTGCGCCCAGGTTACGAAACACGATCCGAACGCACACGCAAGTTGAGGAAATTGAGACTCGGTCAGTCATCTCGCTCGCACGCGCTGGCTTGTAAGCGGGCTTTGATTCCGGCCGGTATGTCTCTTTCTTACATATGAAAACTGTCCTATAATGAGATATAACTATACGTTTGTTTATATGG
The DNA here is from genome assembly GCA_905147135.1 of Blastobasis lacticolella. Lineage (NCBI taxonomy): Eukaryota > Metazoa > Arthropoda > Insecta > Lepidoptera > Blastobasidae > Blastobasis > Blastobasis lacticolella. The sequence goes on from LR990050.1 coordinate 20,010,767, forward strand.
TAAATTGTACGAGACTTTAAGCCCTGCATGCGTTTGAAGTTGTACACGGATCTTTGAAATTGGCAACTTCGCGCATGCGCAGTAGGTACGTTTGTTGAATGCTGTAATACGTACCAACTTCACTATTGTTTTGTTTGAGCCGTTTGGGCGGATAAGTAATTAGTTTTTTGTTGTGTTTGTGTTGTGTTTTGTAGTAAAAGTGATTTAATTAGATTGATTAACAATAGACGAAGTAGAGTCCCTTGTGATGGTATAAAATGTGCACAAGTTTTGATTTGCATGGAAAAGGTAAAGTTTATAATCATTTCTCAGAAAATAACAAATTATTTCCGTAATGTGGCAAGGGGATGGATTTATTTTTAATAACCGTAAAAACTACACAAACTTCATCTCTCGGCTTGCCTTACTCTGAACCCCTAGGCACGCCACTGTCTGAGTTATGTACATTAGTTGAAATTAACCGATGCTCCTATGGTGAGGGAAACATCATGGTGAAATCTGCAAATTCTGGCAACTGAAATTGTAACCATGATCCAATCGAGTCAGGTTCCCCTGGTAGCAGGGTCATGGAGGTCAGATGGTAGTCGCTCCACTGTAACAAATTCTTTTCTCTCCACAAAATTATTAGACTATGGTCCATGATCTAGGATTTGGCAGATTAGGTAATTAATTGCAGTGAAGCGACTGCCATCTGACATTCCTGGCTCCTAACCCTGCTACCAAGGGAACCTGACCAGATTGGATCATGGTTACTTACACATTCAGTCGTCTGAACTGAATGTGTAAGTTTCATCACGATGATTTCCCTCACCGTAAAAGCATCGGTTAGTATTCAGCTACTGTGCATAACTTAGAAAAGAGTTAGTGGTACATGGCGGCAGTGGGATTCGAACCCGGTACCTCACGCGTACGAGTCGGATACCGCAACCTTAGGCCACCGACGCTCCGACTATTTAAGCATACCTACCTATCGAAAATAATTAGTGTAGGCAAGTTCCTAGTTAATTTGGTAGAGCCTATTCATAAGTAGGTAACATTTAGTACGACGCCTGGTAGTAAGATGAAGGAGGTTGGTTTGTTTTGATATGAATGGCACGAGGTTATTACTCGTCCTTATGGTGTGTACACACTCAACGTACGCCAACGAAGGGCTGTCGGCCGAATTATTTGGACTTCTAAGGTCTAATACTTGCATTTCGTGGTCAAGCAAACGATCTTTGGGAGTTTTGGGAACCGATTCGGGCTCGTATTTGCACGTTTGTTTGTTGGCCTTCGGTATCCGGCCAAACTGCGATTGGATGATTACTTCTATCCGTTTGATGTTACCGCCACGCTGCACTGCGGATTGCCGGCTGGCACACGCCAACGGACAATCGTTAGTCGAAACTGGTGCGCGTCACACATCGCCCGGTGTGTACGCAGCATTAGGCTCCTGGTAGTAGGCTTGAGGAGGTTGCTTTGTTTCGATAGGGGTCGCACGAGGTTATTAACCTGTTTTTTATATGATCATCAACTTGAAATAGAGCTGCGCTTCAACGTAGTCGATATGGTTATTTATCTTTAAAAATTAATTTTTTTTATTAAAATTAAAATTCAATGTCCGGATAAAATGAAGTCGCCAGTGCACTCTTTGAAAGCTCTACTTTAACACCCTTTCGGCTTTATACATGTATTATGAAACACCCTGTATATTGGTCAAATTGTAAGAAATGGGAAAACGGGAAGTCAGTGAGCCGGTTTGATAATTTCGTGCTCCCAGATTGATAAAACCGCGTCCCTATTAATTTCACGAAATTTGGTTAGTAAACATTTTAATAAAGAGAATTATAATAGAGAGAACCCCGAGTTCTTACCGGGTACCGATTTCACGATATTGTCACGTATCACTGGGTCGATCCGTGACAATATCGTGAAATATCTAGCATCTCGTTAACCTTTGTTACACTAGCTTGCTACACAGTAAGAAACCCGTGAAATATATTTATATAAATTCTGATAATAATTGCCAAGTTCGACATTATCGTTGTATTAATGCAAAAAATCGGCAGTTCTGTTTAGGTCCTGCGATAAGAGCTCATGGTAAACCCCCTGATAGGTAGTGATCATTGCCGTGCATAGACAACGCCGCAACGCACGGGGAATCGCGAATGCATCTTTTTGAAAGTTTCAACGTCATGAAGGCTTGGGAACACTGCTCCAGAATGGGCGTGCAAACAAAATTGACACCAATATGATTATTTTATTATTATCAACAGCCCATAACAGTCTACTGCTGTACTTGAGCATCCTCCACGTCCGTGGAGGGCTTCGCCATTATCTCCACGCGGGCCAGACGGGTTGGAGATCTCAGTTTTTAAAACACACATCTGAAATTATGCTGTCCATTTTCTGGTCTAAGATACCCGGTCGAAGGGTTGGTGCAATTCTGCTCTGTTCTGCTTGACGTCTCACGCGCATTCGATACCATTAATCTTATCTAGCTGCTCTCAAAACTTGTGTACTATGACTTTGATGACGCTACTGTAAAATGTTTTGCTTGTTACCTGAATAGTCGCAACTTAAAGAGTTTGCATTTACAGTAATTGTACGAAAAGCGTTTCGATGACTTCTTCTGTAACAAGGGGATTTCCGCAGGGATCGATCTTGGGACCGATTATTTTCATATTGTACAGCTATAACAGCTCGGATATATGTGTCTGTTATACACTGTAACTACTACTAATATGCTGACGATTCGCAGTTTTATGTGTTTTTCAAGCTCGTGAAACTCAGATGGCTATACAGAAACTCAAATAACGTATAAACAATTCAATTCAATTCAAATTCAATTCTAATATATTAATCTAAATGTACTGGTTCTGAACCGCTTAAATCTAAGTTCATGGTCCTGGGCTCTAAAAGACAAAAAAGCCAAATAAATACGTTATCGTATGTAAATATTAAGATATTTAATTTTTAATTGATTTGACATTCTTAATTTAATTCAATTTGGAAAGGACATTTATAACGTTGACATTTTGTTTTAATTTATGTATCTAAATAATGAATAATCTAATGGATAATATTAATGTGGACAATGTCTTTGTGAATTGATGTTCTTTTAATCCAGTTACTGTAACTTTCAAAGATAAATAAAATAAACTAAACTAAAACAAAACAGTTAGAAACTGGATGTGAGATTCGGAGTAACATTGGTAGAGCGGGTATTATATTAACCTGGGTGTTATAATAGATAACTGAAAATTTTAGCAACTGTTTTTATCGATTAAAGGTTTTATACGGCATCCGCCAGCATCTCAGTGTCGAGTTACAAACCCTCCTGTGTGAAACTTTGACACTCTCAAAGCAGATACTGTTATGGGTGAACCTCTACACTCCTATACTAAGACTTTTAACACAGCGCGTTCAAAATGCTTGTGCTTGCTTCTGCAGTCATAAGTATAGAAGAGAGTTGGCATAAGTAATAATAAAAAAAAGATTTATTAGTTCACACAAAGGTTACATAATTTCGTTGATAATCATACAAATGTACTAACATAACGCCTTTGTGGGAACCTGGAGTCTGAAAAAGGCTGAATACCTGTACTACAGATCTCCAGGCTCCCCCCCACAGACGAGATTTATAAACAGAAAAAGATAAAAAATAAAGTGTGAATGTATAGAGACTGTATATGAGGCGGTAATACAGCAACGTAGATAATTTCGCTCACATGTATATAAAAAACGATGGACTACTTGTGAATCCCAGTGCTAAAATAGCCTTTCCCAATACCTTTCCGCTTCCCTAAGCGCATAGGGAGCCCTTTCGGAGTGGTCATCGAAAAACAACCTGCATCTGACTCGGCGATGTCAATCCATCGATTCTTGGACCTTCCGCGGATTTTGCTCCAATATTCCAATTTTTTTTTAAACTTTGCATTTGTCCTTGGATCTCTGCAATGTTATTTTTTCCTCAAATTCTACGATATATCCTACCCATATTATTATGTAAGTAACTTTTAATCTATAGAATAACTAGGTCACACCTGCACCATAGAAGTAAATACAAGTACAAACAATAACTTTCCACGACGAGAACCGCGAACGGAATTCCTTCCGGCGGTAATTTGTTATAAATAACCCACCGTTATTTGTAGAGATCCTGAAATAGCGGATCATAACACAGCACAATGATAGTGAGTCACTCATTAATAGCCGCGCGTGCGCACGTGGCCGCTATACTAGCCGACGGACACGCTAAAATTGCCAGTTATCCCGGCAAAAATAACCCTAATTCGCCGGTATTTGGTTAAAAATAACTGTTCCGGGAAAAAATTGCTGGCGTGAATCACTGTATCGTGTACCGAGTAAGTATGGAACGTGGGGGTGGCGGCGGTAGCGTTGGTGTGGTACGGTATGGTTCTTTTTTAGATAGGTACTAGGTAGCTATTAGTAACGAGGAGCGTCGGTGGCCTATAGGTTAAAGGGTCCAAGGTACTGGTTTCGAACCCCAGTGCCGCTATGTACATATGACTGTTTTCTGAGATATGTAAATTAGTAAAACACTAACCGATGCCTTTCCAGTAAGGAAGCAAATCTTGATGAAACCGTCCTATGCAGGCGGCTGTATGTGTAACCATCACCAAATCTGGTCAGGTGGCAGTCTCTCCACTGAAATTACCTGATCTGCCAAATCCATGGTCACGGTCAGGGCGGACCCCGCACATGCGCGCGAGATATTAACGCCAAGATAATTGTCACTTACGGCTTACGAATGGATCTATCGTGCGAATGTAACTAGAAGGGTCGGTAGAGGGAGCCCGAGGAGGACCTAAGTACTATTCTTGCTATCCAGGCATTTGATCACCATCTCGTTTTGAGTGTTACCGTTGATCGGTTTCTGTAAGTTTTGCTTGATGGCCCCACCGCCATCACCGCACTTAGAAACAATAGGGAATGTAGGTATATTGTGTACGTACGTAACCTTCTGAGTTCTGCTGGGTTGCGGAATAGGGCAGTTGTAATAATGAGGGATATCCTCACTGTGTCGGCAATCTCTAATAAGTTACAAAATCATCACCAGCGCCCTATATTGTATTGAACAATTTTTTATACCACTACGGTGGCAAACAAGCTTACGGCCTGCCTGATGGAAAGCAGTCACCGCAGCCTATGGATGTTTGCAATACCAGGGGGCATCACCCACGCGTTGCCGACCCCGAAAAACCTATCCACCCTTTTCTTGAAGAACTCCATTTTGTATTTTATCACATTAGTAAAAAAAGAACGGCACTGGCCTATTAGGCAACGCGTTTGCGAAACCGATAACCAAGGTTAAGCAATGCTCGCAACATCCAGGAACTGGATGGGTGACCATTTCCTCCTTTGGGGCTAGACGAAGTTCAGCGCCGTAACGAGCTCGCCACTTGTTAGATGTGCCTCCTAATACCGTTGGCGAAGCGAGGTTGACCAAGGTCTTCTTCTGGGCACTCTGAGACTTTTTTTTTTTATTAATAATTGGCTTGCATTTGACCTCAACTCACCTGATGGAAAGCGACGATGAGGTCGAAGATGTAGCATGCGTGCCTAGAAGATACCTATTCACTCTTGATTTGAAGACCCCGAGGTTATACGTATCGGGGAACGATGACTCAGGTAAAGAGTTCCAGTCCTTTGCAGTGCGCATAAGAAAAGTGGATGCAAAACGCTTAGTGCGAGGTGGTGGGACATCTACCATAAATGGATGACGATTTTTTGTCCCCCTCGTTGTTCGATGATAAAAAGGGCATGATGGAACAAGGTTGTGGAGCTCCTGGGAGCACTCACCGAAGTGAATTCGATAAAAGACCGACAAGCCGGCTACTCTACGGCGGTGTCCCAGACCCAGAAGGCGAGACTCGACAAGCGAATCATCACCAATCACTCTTTTGGCACGTCTGTCGATAGAGTCAAGAGCTTCTAGCTGATACTTGGCGGACTTGAGACTGGTTCAGTTTAGGGCAATGTATTTGTTTAAGTACTTACCTATTCACATAAGTGGTTTTTTTATTAGTGAAGTATTCTAAAGAATCTCGCTATAGTATTTTTTTTTACTTAATGTGGCAATAAAAACTTACGGCGCATATAATTATAACGTTTATTATTTAGAGGCGGTGAAATTTAAATTATGAAAGTTAAAATAAAACAAACAAACGGAGGTTATATCTCTATAACAATAACTACTCTACATTCTAAGTACTCTAACAACCACAACAACGCTACTACCTGTTCTAATAATTACTTTATAAATAGCTACCTACTTAAACGAAATTGTTACTTATCTTTTCTATGAAAAATGTCCCGTTACGGAATCGTCTTTTCAGGCGTTCTGAGAAGTTGTGGCCGTCTACCTACATCATCCATCACATTGTTTAGTTTCTCCGAAATATAGGAGGAAAAGGTAAGGTTGGTAAGTGTCTGACGTGCTATCCGAATGCAGAATGAGAATGCGTTTATTTCATTTTCAATTGTAGCTACAACAGGAATTATGAACGATACCAATAATCTGTGATCAACAACCGATAGAAAACAATCAACTGAACCATCATTCACGAGTCTCATTCTTGTAGATGAATAGAGCTTTTGATTTTATTTCGTGATATGGCACGGCTCGAATACTTTATACATTTAAAAAACTAAGTGATCATCTGCCTTGATGATCACTTAGTTTTTAAAAGCCCGGGTCCTCGTGTGCGAGAGCATAATTAGGACATTAGCTCAATGTAGCGATAAGGCCGCCGATTGCTTTTTCTTTGTTTTTGGTATTATTTGTGTATAAGCAATAAAGAATATTAATTCAATCAAGGACTCGCGGAAGACCAGCGCCGCGGCTCAGGCCGTGGCATACGCTGAGCGAGGTCCTATTGTCGTCAGGGGTACCACTACAGCAGTTCCGATGCTATCTGTATTGTGTATTGTTTACTGTCTGTAATTATATGTGTATTGTGAACTTGTGATGTGGTGTCCTGAGACAGTAAATGTATTTTCATTTCATTTCATTCATTTCATTTCATTTATTCATGTAGGCACTGGCAGTACCTACTTAAGTTTAGTTCTAGCGCGATCGCAGTGTATGGGATAAATAACAAGCTCCTTCTTTTTAAATGTATCTACCGATCAACGCAATACCATAACATTTAACAAAAAAAACGCTACACTAAACACTGAGACATTTGTTGATTTTGACATTAAGTTGTGGAGCACTGCAGCTAAGTCAACATAGAAGCGATTTCAGTAAAAAATGCTGCGTATGATAATAAATACGAGTACATTACAAATTGCCAGCTACATTGTGACTTGAATGTGTCGATGGTCAAGGAGGTTAGAAATAAGGTTAAAAGCAAATGTGTAAAGAATTATTTTAATCAGTTTCTGTCTCCTAAAGAGGAGAATCAACTGAAAGCCCCTGAAGGCCCCCAAAGGCCCTTCATTCGATTATACATGGGTCTGTTAATGGGCTGATACTATTTATGACGTGAGTGCAATTATAATAATAAATGTCTATTAAGACATATGCTGCCAGATGACAAAAGGATAATAAAAAATATATATCGGTTTCGGCCATACAAACGAAAATGTACCTCATAAATCAAAGTGTACCCAGCTCGGCTCGACCTACTTGGATATTAGAATCTGGGCTGAATTGATGCTGGGCTTATACCAAACTTCTACGCACAGTAACATGTTGTTTTACAGCGTAATTTACAATTCTTAGAAGATTGTTACGTGAACGAGCCTGAAATCCGCCATGCCGGACTTAGCTAGTTAAGTTACGCATCCCCAACATTTGTGAGGAGTTATTAAAATTCTATATTCAAGGCAGATTAATAGGTCAATTGTTTATGACATCGTATTACTTCTAAACGAAAAGTTTTGGCGGCGAATCGTTCGTAGCTGAAACGTTCATAGGTACTGTTCATAGGTAGGTTCAAACTAAACATAGGTACTGTTGGCGACTAATAACGTGTGTCGGAGATATGTTTCTGACCCATGTGACGGTCATGTTGACATTGATGACGACGATAAACCGTTTAAAGGTACAAGTCGCGCCTAAGTAAACTGTGACGTTCAGCCCATTCAACCTATTAAAGAGCTAAATTCCAAAGTCATCTTCTCAAACATGATCTAAATCGAATGACGCGGGTGCCTTGTTTAGTCTCCGTAGTTTGTCGCTGGTAAATCAATGTTTGCTGATCCGAAAATAAGGACGTGTCACTGCGCACATTTGGCGCGCCTACGGAGTACGGCGACGGAGGTGCGGCGGTGACGGCGCCGGCGCAGCTCGTGACGTTATGTGGCGTCATCGTGTGCAAGTAAGGTAGGGTATGAACAAACTACTGTTCAGGATAGGAGCTACAGACAGCTCTTTGTGCAGGGGATGCCTAGTAGATGAAGAAACAGCGGTCCAAGTGGTCCTGGAGTGTAAGGAACTAAAGGACAACAGGGCAAAAGTCGCATTAGGATCGAGATCTGCGAATTTCCGAAATGACTGCTGGATTTCTGGGGTCTGGCTAAATTAGAGTTGAAGTGCGGAAAAAGGAGCCAATGGGTTAATAATCAACGTAAACCTAAGCCTAAGCTAGGGTAAGTTGGCGTGTTGTGTCTGTCAGAGTTAGGCTGGCCAACTGTCCAGTACTTATATATATTCTTTATTGTACATAAAACAATGTTACATCGTTAGAACTCATGTGTGTCCTGTATTTAAATAGATCATAAAAATATTTCAATGGTCTCTCATACTCGGCCTGCCGCCGGAAATTCTATTACTTATACAAAATTTTAGAAGAATTATTACTTATACCTTGATGAAAATATGTTTGCTTAATTCCTTAAATTTATATCACATATACCTGCCTACTGTAAAATGAGTAGGTGCATAAGGTTGGCCGCCCTAGGCAAAGTGCACAGAGTACTTTATTTATGGCAGAGTGGTGGTGGTGGAGGGATTTCATGGCCGAGGAGTTCGCCTAAGCACAAACCGACTTATCTAAAATGACGGAAACCCAAATTTCATACAAGAAACTTTATCAATTTCTTGAAAATGACCGACGACCAACTGAAAGGGATATTTTCATACCCTTACAAAAACATAAGATGATACATTTCTTCTTTTTCTTCTTATTGAGTCGATGGAATTAATTTGCCCTTCTCTCTCTTAATTTTAGGAACTTACTGACATCTAAACATACTCTATTTTCAAAATCAAATACTTATTATATTAAGTTATGTAAGTACAATTAAAAACATTTGTTGACAAAGGACCCAATATAATACGACACATGATTATGGACATGAAGCATGTCCACATTTTCAGCTTTGTACCTGCGTTTTGGCATTTTTGTTGACGAAAAACCTAACTAACATCACGGGGTGCCAATCGGCTGCCGAGACTGAAAAATAGTGTCAATTATGATCATCATCATCATCATCATAATTTATTAATAACATACGTTACAAGTCAATTTTTTACATATTAAATACATTTGCAATGTCATATTACATAATAATAATAAAATAATTAAATAGTGAAATGTCAACAATATAAAATAATATTTCAATCATTATTATAGTTACTAGAGTGTAGACACAAGTTAATTTGAGATATTGAGAGTTAAAAATTCATTATAACTATAAAAAGCACTCTTGACGAGCCATCCCCAGCGGAAGACTAGCCAACTTCGCTTAGACTTCGGTATTGGGAAAGGAAGTACTCCTAAATAGTGGTGAGCTCGTTGTGATTAGCTTCAAAGTACGAAAACGTTACTCTCCAGTTACTGGATATATATAGGTATGTTCTTTGTATAACTTTTGTTTATAACGGTCTTACAAGCACGATGCCACTGTAGTTCGTGCCAAATGGATTAGCAACAGCAGTCAACTCTCGGTCAGAAGTAATTTGTAAGTGATTGTTGTATTGATTTAAATAGTCGCTACAAATATTAAATTGTAAAAATATGATATAAATAAATAATGAAATAAATACATATGCTTACACAGCGCCATCTAGCCCCAAAGTAAGTAAAGCTTGTGTTATGGGTGTTAGATAACTGATAAACTACTTATATAGTTTTTTTAACAGAAATAGAACACATTTATATATTTTTCATTATATTATAATGACGGTTCTTGACGATTACCAATCAACCCATTTCGTAAAATCCACCCCCCCCCTAAAATCCTCTTCCATAAAATGATATGGTATACGAAACAATTCGCAAACAAAAATTCTTCCGTAAGTTACGTAAAATAAAAGTATTCGTCAGCAAAAAGCCAACGGCACGCGGTGTTCCCAGGCGGTCACCCATCCAAGTACTGAACGCGCCCGACGTTGCTTAACTTCGGTGATCGGACGAGAACCGGTGTTTTCAACGTGGTATGGACGTTGGCGAAAGGATGGCTCAAATTATGTCTCAACATCATTAGGATAATAATGAAATATATATCTGTGAAGAAGAGGCTGATACCTGTACACATTTACAGGTTTTAAATATATTGGAATCCATTGTAAATCTTGCTGCACGTATTCGAGACCGTAACACTATTTACGTTTACTTCTCTACATGAAGCCTCCTCCAAAAATTTGGAAATATTACCAAATTATATTATCTCCACACTTGGTAGGGGCGGTTGAAGATCGCAGTGTTGAAAAATCTCATAGAAAAGAAAACAGCTATTTAGTCCACGTCCCTACTTTTCTTCCTCTATAGTAGCCTCCGTGACTGGAAGGAGTTGCCGTTTTAATCTATTCTACCGGTTAGTAGACGTCTATCTTAGAACATGTGTTATTATTCTTTTTTGGTTTCAGATGTCCTGGACACAGAGTCTTTATGCCTGTGCACCGGTGGCTGCTTTCCGTCAGGTGGACCAAGCGTGCGCCTAACTCAATGAAAGAATTGGCTTAAAGCATGAGCATGAGCATGGCCGTGTGGTGTCCGGCAGAGTAGAATAGCACCAACCCCTTACACTCATGGGTGTCGTACAAGGCGACTAATGTTTTCGAGGCAAAAGATCAAGAGTCTCCGTAGTCTGGAAAATTTTCCATTGTATTATTTAAACACTGCGATCTCCAACCCGCCTGCCAAGCGTGGAGATTATGGCAATAACCTCCCCTTTCGTGGGAGAGGCCCTAAGTCCTGCAGTGGACTGTTACGGGCTGTGATGATGATGATGAGCATTACGATTCGATTTATGAACGCTGTAGGTAAGCACCATTCATACCCGTTGCTCCAATTTCCGTTTATTTAAGTCAAGAACTACAGTGAGACCCAAGGAGACATTGAAGTAAGTGAAGCCGGTGGTAGCGTTGGTTGGTGTAACTATTTACGAGAAGCCTGCAACGCCTGATACAAATACCTTAGCAATCCTAATATTTTATACCACTCTTTGCTGGTTTCGCTCGTACTTGCGGGATCGGGTCCAATTGGTAAAGGTTGATGTTGGCCGTTCTAATTGGTGTCCAATTGCAGCTGGAGTACCCCAGGGTGGAATTCTCTCGCCTATCCTTTTTTCTCTTTTCATTAATGGGATTACTTCTTCCTTGACCTCCTCCTTTCACCTTTATGCAGACGATCTGCAATTATACATATCGACTCCTCTGTCTAACCTGAATGATGCCATTGAGATGCTCAACAGGGATCTTTACCGAATTGAGTGCTGGGCTAAGGAGTTTGGTCTGAAGGTCAATGCCTCCAAGTCCCAAGCTATTATAATAGGTAGCCAACATTTTATTACAAAATTGAAGGGTATTGCTCTGCCAACGTTAATTTTTGATGGCAAAATCATAGAGTTCCAGGAATCCGTTAAAAACTTGGGAGTTTTATTCGACCAGACTCTGTCCTGGTCGACGCACATCGGTGAGGTTAGCCGCAGGGTATTTTACTCATTTCACTCTCTTAAGAGGTTACAAAATTTTTTGCCTGTGGAAACTAAGCTTCTGTTGGTGAATTCACTCATCCTTCCATTGTTGGATTATGGGGACGTGGCCTACTTGGATCCCACGGAGGAACTTCTGTCTAGGCTGGAGCGGTTGCAGAATCTCTGTATTAGATATGTTTATGGGCTTCGTAAATTTGACCACGTGTCGGAATACAGAACCAAATTGAAGTGGCTGCCTATACGGCGAAGGAGAGAGTGCCACATACTAGGTTTATTATACACCACTCTTGTTAATCCCACAGCCCCTCTGTACCTCCGCGAGATGTTCGACTTCTGTCCATCGGCGGATCCTCGTTTGCGCCCTCGTAGAGAACTCCAACTGGCAATTCCTACTTATAGCTCGGCTGCCTATGGGAAATCTTTCCGAGTGTATGCTGCGCGCCTGTGGAATTCTCTGCCAGACGACATTCACAATGCTCGTACACAATTCAGCTTCAAAGAACTTCTGAAGAAGCACTTTCTCAGCAGTTAACAGAGCTTTATTATATATATGTATAGTGTTATATTTATTTATTTATCTATATAGTATGGATATAGTATATATTATATTAATATCTATATATATATATTTGCTATGTTCAAAATTATACATAAATGAATGTCTATTGTTTAAGTTAATTAATACCTGTAAAATAAAAGTTATTTAGTTATAAGTGCTCAATATTGCCTCCACCGCTCTTTAGATCTCCTTTCAGAGGGTCTAAGGTTGGCTGGAAGAAATCCCATTGTGGGATAAGCCCGCCTTTGCTTTGTAAAATGATATTTTTCTAACTACTGTATTTCTTTTTTTATTGCAATAAAGAGTTTACATACATACATACATACATTTTATTGCTGTTAATAAATTGTAGGCGCAAAATGAGCTGTCTTACCTTGCAAATATGGAGTGGTTTTTTTTGTTTGTGTTTGGCAATGGAAGTTTAAGATGCGGATAGAGATTTAAAATAAACATCCTCCGCCTTATTCCTTAACTCCGGGATTTTTTTATCCCCTTAACAGGATTCAGCTTATGCACTCTACTAACCTAAAATAACCTAACCGGGCTATTTATAGTCAGACCTAACATTCATAATCAATTTCAATTCAATTAGTCAATCCGATTTCAATCATTCTAACGAACCACAAAACTCCCTTAGACTAAATAAGGCTGTATAATAAATGGGCACTTGACTGTAAATTGAAAAAAAAAAACTTTGCTAAAAATTGCCAAGGCATCAAACGATTTTGCCATTTTTTGGAAGTCTAAAAAACAAGATGGTAATAAACCCCTAAAAGAGCGGAGTCCTTGTTTCGGTTTATATATTTTCAATAAACCACAAATTTCATAGATAATAAACCATGATTTTACCCTATCTTAACTTTCTAAACAGTAAGTTTTTTTCGAGTTGGCAAGAAAAATGTGATTGCAGCTTGTTACACGTCAAACGTCAAAATCGTCAAATGGTGATTCTGCTTGGGATTTCCGATAAAATGTTCCTATTTTATCGCTAAAACAGAACTATAGAGCTGATTGGGAAGTGAAACTAAAGACATAAACCCTCAGAATAATTTGAATGTGCGCACAGAAATAAATAAACATTCCTTAGTTGTAGAAACTTATATGTTAGTAGGGTAAGCTTATCATACGAAATGGGTAAGTGGTTTTATCGTTGTAGAACGATTGTAATCGTTATTATTGCAGTGTTTTCATCTCTGGGTCATTAATGTGTTGCAGGTGGTTTATTTAGTTACTTCAGAGGGTTGCTAGGGGCGCGAGAAATGCGTATTTTGATACTCGGCTTGGACGGAGCCGGAAAGACTACGATACTGTACAAATTACAAGTTGGGGAAGTGGTAACCACTATTCCCACTATTGGATTCAACGTGGAACAAGTCACTTATAAAAATCTGAAGTTCCAAGTTTGGGATCTTGGTGGACAGACCAGCATCAGGTAAATGTCAAACTGCCTTATAGGTTATGTTTTAGTAGTTAAGGCTATTGTTATTTAGAGCTAAGTGCGAAAATGGAAACTCTTATCTGCATTATAAACACTTGCCTTGAAACATTTAAATTAGTAATTTGTTCATTATGTGTGCAGTTGCGTACAAGAACTGCTCTCATTTGTTGTACTTCATGTAATAAAACTCGATAGCAGTAGTTAGCAATAACATTTTAAAACGTTCCTACATTAATTTCACTACCTATGTAGAGTAGTAAGTTGTTTTCCTTCAAGATTTGTTTTTCTAATTACTAGGCATACATTTTACTGCCACATCATCTGATGGTAAGCAACAATGCAGAGCATGTCTGTCTAGAAACAGCTTTTTCACTCTGTCCCTGAAGGAGTCCAGACAGGATTTCTTCAGGTGTTCCAATAGGAAACCATTTCCAAAGCTGTCTCATTTTAAATTATATTTTACTAGCCATTCTCGAGCCGTGGCTTTCACCTGCATGCAGTTCGTATATCTAAACAATAAATTTTCCTGCGGGCATCTATTATTTTCCTTTTTAGATCCCAGGTCACAATGTGCAATGTGCACAAGTAACAACCATGATAAGTTTAGGTTTAGTTAAGCCATCAGGTTGTAAAAAATTTCGGACTATTCGGCAAGTGTTTAATATCACTGCCTGTTGTAACAGTATAAACGTGTATTGTGGGAGGTCAAGCATTAGCTAGAATTTGTGTAAATGTGTGGGGAGCAGATAACAGTATTATTATGCCTAAACAGACAGGCAGTTTGAACAACTGATATGTCTGTTTCTCACTATCCTCAGCTTATTTGACATGGTCAATTAATTCATTTTGTTATTTTTAAATATCCAATTGATTTTTAAAGGCATTGGTACATGGTGCTTGTACAATTTGCTCACTGTAACTTAATCCAAAGCAGTTTTACTAGTGTAGCATTCTATTATTAAAAGAATTTTTAAAATCAGACCAGTATGTTTCTGGGTTATGTACATTATTTTAACACTAACCTATGCTTTTATAGTTAGGGAAAAATTGTGATGAAACATGCACATTCAAGTGACTGAATGTGGGACCATGGTCCTGTAATTACCTGATATGCCAAATCATGGTCAAGGCGGATCAAAGGCTCTCGAGTGCGAGAGCACAACAGGGACATAAACACCATGATTCTTAATTTTTTTGCCATAATAGAAAGAGAAACAGCCAAGAGATATATTTATTTACATTGTACTTAACATTATCAGTGGTATTAACCCTGATTATGGATTATATTTTCCAGGCCATACTGGCGGTGTTACTATGGAAATACGGATGCCATAATATATGTAGTGGATTCAGCTGACAGAGACAGAATAGGAATATCCAAAGATGAGCTTGTTCATATGTTAAGAGTGAGTATCTACACAGTTTATTTTTCAGTTAATTCTACATCTCCTCTAAAATATTGTGGGTGACCTAATTTAACCCAGTACCATAGTAGTGAATAGATGAAGAGGTTGGTGGAAAGAGGAATGATGATTGCTCCACCGTCTCTTAAATATGTGATGAGGACCATAAGTAATTGAGTAGCATAAATAATTGAAAAAAGGAAAGTTTACTACGTTATGGAAAGTGGTCTCCGTCCGTCACTATATAATCATTGTATTTGTTTCAGTTTGATTGTGTCTAATTGGTCCTAATAACTCTTATACAACAGAATGGCAATTAGGTTGATCTCTGTGTAATCTTTGTCATATGTCTTTTATGTAAAAGTCTCATATCAGACATTCACAAACCACCAGTCACAAATATTGTGTTATGGTTTTGAGTTTGTTTTCCTGAACTTTTTGCAGTTTGAGCCTTTTTTAATTTTTCAAAATTTTTTGCAAATCCCTGTCTTAAAAGTCTTAGCTTATTCTGTACAAAAAAATTCCGAATTACTTTATATCTTGCTTTTAGTCAGGTAAATAATTTTTTAGAGAAACAGCACCAAAACTAGATTAAAACTCTATAAACTCAATATCTACTCAATATCAAATCAATCATCAGGATCAAATATATCAAACCTTGCTTGAAAAAATAGATTTTACTAACAAGATTTATCAACAGTCAGTCACATGGAAGGGTTAATTCCAAAATTAAACACTTTAGAACTACTTACCAAAACTCATGCGTCCAAATTACAATATTACAGGAAGAGGAACTGGCGAATGCGATCCTAGTGGTGCTAGCAAACAAACAGGACATGGCTGGTTGCCTGACAGTGGCAGAAGTGCACCAAGCTTTGGGATTGGATGCCTTACGCGACCGGACCTTCCAGATCTTCAAGACCTCAGCGGTACGAGGAGAGGGGCTGGACCAAGCGATGGACTGGCTGTCCAATGCATTGCAGGCTAGGAAATAACATTATTGAATGGGTAAGTTGGAATTTTTTATTGTAATAATTGTTTAATCCCATTGGTTAACTGGGGACATTCAGTGGAAATGTCCTAATTACTGCTGGCTGAACGAAATGCTGAAGGATCTGACCAATCTTCAGGTGGATAAAATCCGCTCAGAATCAATAGCAGGTGCGTCTTTTGGATTCCCAATTTGGATATGAACTCACTTGAAGAGAGCATTAACTGACATAGCATCTACAAACTGCTTCAAGGCTTATTAATTGTCATGCCTGTAAATACTTATGTTACCTTGATACTGGAACACAGGCAATAATCAAATTTGAATTGGGATCATGGGATCCTTCAGGAGGTATATTGGAGGTGGTCAAGCACTGGTGACACGCCTGGTGATGCTGACGTACCTGGTAGGAAGCAGTGACCACTTTCCATCACTATCTCAAGTCCTCTAATTTACTAAGATTGGCATTCTGCTACTGTTACTAATGGCTTAATTGAATTGTAATTAGATCGCAATTAATGGCAGTTTAACGCGTTTTTGGTATTCTGCTACAATTAAACACCCATTTAGACAGCCATTGAGCTGCAAATGCGATCAAATTACAGTTCAATCTAAACTTAGTAAATAAGCGGACTTGACGCCTAGGTGTCCCGCTTGCCTGTTGCCCACCACATAACATAAAAAACAACTCTGTTTCTCATTTCAGAGGCAGTTACAAACAATATGGGAAAGAGATCCGACTGATCGCATCGCGTTAGCGATAGAAAGAGATAGTACGATAGTCACCTGTAACGCCATTAGTCTAGTACTTAGCGTCGTCGCCCGAGCGCTACTACACACAATAATTTACACTTTATATCTAAATTGGCTAAGTATAGCTGGCTATTATGTTATAAGTTGGAGACAGTGCCGTAAAATATATACCTTTTTTCTTTTAGGCAGATTGATAATAGAGTTTAAGCCAGGCCTATAAATGTAAAGCCTGAACAGAAATATAAAATACCTACAAAAATGGCATATGGCGCTAAGAGGGGTAAAAGTGCTGCCACTTTAGGAAATAAATCAGTTCTCGCTAATCACAAGCACAAAACGGTAGTTTTTAGCAAAAATTAAATGTTTAACACTAAACTAAGACGGTATATGTGAAAACTTTGATGATTAAAATATTGTTTATTGTTGTTTCTGGACATTGAGCTGAGCAGATTTTTTATAAGTGGTTAGTGAGAATTTATTTTTTTCCTATAGTGGCAGCATTAGCACCTTTATACCAAAAAAGAGTTATCGAGAAATCTAAAGCCAGGTGATAGGAGATTGTAACAGATAAGGATGTAATAAAAAATTCGCTATTTTAACTTACATAGTTGGCTTTGTGTTAGGTATTGTATATTTCTTGTCTACTGAATGTTTACATGTACATACAATTAATTTAAATTGTTCTCGAGATATAATTGAAATGCTATGAATCAACGTCTTTCTCTGAGATCTCGTATTCAATTGGGAACTGTTTCACTACTTACTGATAAGATTCCGATATCTTATCTAATGAATATCTGTGATCCCGCATCTTTCGTTTTGTATGTAGGTACATGGGGAAAAGAAACGAATCTAGTGGCAACTTGCACTTTGACAGCGTGCAATGGAATGAAACCTTACATAAAATGGCCGACGGATGTACCCAAAAAGAACTAGCATAACAACTAGAATTCCGTAGCATCATGGTACATAATGTGGCGAATCGCTACGCTCATGTGCTGTCATCGCCATAGAAACAATTAAAAGGGGCCAGTCCATTTTTCGGAGCGAACTTTTTCTGGGTTCAATGAAGATAGCTGAAACTTATAAGCAAGTTGTGAAACAGATCCCAAGTCTTATGCCGAGTGGGAGGCATATTGTTTCTTAAAATATCGCTTGCTATTGCTCGCGACTTCTTTTTCTAAAGGTGCTACTTAGCGGGCAATACTTTTACTAAAATGTGCGGCTGGAATACAGTGGCCGGGCAATATGGCCGAAATCTTCTTATTCTTCTTCGTCGAGTCAATTTTTCGAAAACCCTAGATCTGGCTTGCACAGTAGTTGGCCACGGCAACGGCATTATCAGTCGCCAGGAACAGTTCCTCCTAGCAGGACAAAGAGGACAAGAAAGCAGATGCTCCATGGTTTGGGGTGGAGCTCCACAAACCACCATGGCCGAAATAAAATACAAGTTAGACTATGTAATATTTTGAGTATGGCCCGGCTGTATAGCCAAACATGCTTGTTGTGGCCGATGCATTTTTGTTAGGGTGCAGTGCATTGCCGGGCCAGTTCCATTGTTACTTCAGTCGCTCTCTATTGTTGCGGCATAGTGCGTTCTTTTATATTCGACATGAACTTTGACGTGAGTTATGCTGCGATTAGTTGCTATATTCTGTGCTTTGTTTGGTGTGGAGTAGCCCGTTCGTTTACGAGACACATACATGAGCTTACAGACAATATTGCTGACATACGTATTGCCGAATTAAATTATGCTGCATTGAAAATATTTTATTATAGTCGGGCCATTATTGACAGTATTAAATCAATTTTTGCAGTAAAAATATTGCCCGTTGAGAAGCCTCTTAATATTGAAAATAATTTATGTATTTCGATTCCATGCAACCGGTGTGTGAAATCAAAATTCCGACGCAAAGTTTCCCGCTGTGGAGTAAACGGCCTTTTGGATCAGTTAGGTTAGGTTAGGAACTCTAGACATCTTCCATCCAAGCTTGAGATAATATCTAAGTTACGCATAATCTAAGGTCTTCAAAATGTCTCGATTGTATGAAAGTGGCCCATGTGCCCGTTTTTTTCCAAAGGGATTTAGTATTGTTGTCAGCTAACATTTTTATACAACAACCTGTTGTAAGGGTTTCAGGTGTTTACATTAGAATGTATGCGATGTATATTTGAACAGAACTATTCTTCCCGTATCCCGTAAGATGATAAGTCTCTGTGGGTGTTTTAACGACTAAATAAGCTATTTAAAATGTTCTAATAAGTTTAATTTTGACAAAGATAGTCTCAATCCTAGAGAATTGCTGTCAAGGCGAATTAGTCCGTGGTATTGTCGATGGTTTTCATCTCATGTCGCGCAGGAACGTACTACGGGGTTAAGATGATCAAGAGCCACAGTGGCTGGGCCTGTACAAAGACTGGGTACTGGGTAGTAGCAGTCAAATGGTTGAGGAAATGATCCGTGCTATTAGTAGCCCAATTTACCCATGAATATGATTGATTGTATCGATGCAAAGCAGGCGTTCAGTTTAGTGCTCGGTGGCGACGCGTATTTTTATGTAATAAATTGAGTAAATTGTTTCTTAGAGCGACGGGAGTGTATGAATGAATGGAGGGTGTGCGGAGTGAGCGGTGGCTGTGCCGGCGGCCCTTCGACGGATGTGGACCAATGGGAATGGTGGATTTTGGCGCCATTTATGGCTGAGCTAATCGCGTGTTACTTGTAAACTAAGGTTATGTAACCGACCAATGGAAATAACTTGGAGTCTTCTCGGCATCGGCATCAACGTCCTATGACTTCGAATCGCCTTCGTGGTTGTTCGTGTCTGTCTCTCTTGACTAGGGAATTTACAGTCATTACCGAATTATTTTGACCACCTGGTTACCATGAGCTCTTATAGCAGGACCTAAACAGAACTGCCCTGTTTAGAACGAGACAAGCTTATGTGACACGTATAGCTCTGTCTCGTTCTAAGCAGGGCAGTTCTGTTTAGGTCCTGTTATAAGAGCTCATGGCAAGCCCCCCGATCTTACGATAGTCCATAAAATGACAATATCATATAGTTGAAGTGATCAGGTAATTCGTAAGTGATTTTTTTATAAGTGTCGTCAATCCGAACCGAAATAGGGAGCCGGCGCTGCCACCGTATAAGTTATTAATTAATTAATATATATTTTGTATCAGTGAGGTTCACCAAGCTATTTATATCTGTCGCGGTAAGAGAGATGATTGTTCCAAATAAATTATCATGTATTAAAAATTACAAGTTTTATTATGTATGATATAAATAATAATAAAAAGAAATAATTTTAAAACTGAATCGTGGTTTGGTTTTTTCAGTATTACTGATGGAATATACCGAATGTACAGTCGAATTCATTAATATGTGAGCATTGCCAAGGCTGAACATTTACATTTGAAGCCTACAATTAATGAACTCGACTGTACTAATAGGACATTTCAATCAACTTGACCCAAAATTATAAAACGATGGACTTTATACAACATTTGTCTTGAAGCAAAGGATGACGGTAACTTCACTGGACGTTATTAGGAGTGGATAGTTTTCGAAATTGGACATTTTAGTTCGTTAATTCGGGCCCGGAGTCCGCCTTGACCATGATCAAGGATTTGGCAGATCAGGTAATTACAGTGGAGCGATCTGACCTCCGTGACCCTGCTACCAGGAGAACCTGACCAGATTGGATCATGGTTACACATTCAGTCGCCTGAATTTGCAGGTTTCATCACGATGTGTAACTAATGTACGTAACTCACGAGTCATTGGTAAATGGCGGCAGTGGGTTTCGAACCCGGTACCTTTACCACTAGGCCATCGACGCTCTTGAAACTGGACATTTTAGTACTAAACCTTTTAGTACACTTGAAGATGTGAGACAGGACTTAACTTTGTAGCAAACTAGACGACGACACTAGACCTTGTTAGAAGGCCTGGTTCACATGTTTCGCTGTGTCAAAGTGGACACTGTAATAAAACCTCCACATTCAAATGTCCGGTTGCATGTCCATCCAAAATATCAGTCATAAATATCAAATCTGCGAAATCCTGGATCATGGTCAAGGCGGACCCCGGGCTCTCATGCACGAGAGCACAACCGGGAGATTAACGCGAAGATGATGATGACAATTTACGATCCGTCAGAGTCGATAATGGTCAAGACCATTTATCAATCGTAATTTATGAGAGGTAGGGCATAGCGGGGTATCCCGTTCGAATTGGAGCCGCCCGAGGGGGGAAGTACCTCCACCTTACAGAATACCGCAGCTAAATAATATTTTTTTAAATAGTATTGTGTTTCTGCCGGTGAGTAAGGATTCCAGTTCTCCATGGGGTGGGCATTTGGGAAACCGTGGCTTTGGCAGTGGAGGGACATTTGCCTTTTTACTGCCAGAGTAAGTTATAGAGGTGGGCAACGCATTGGCGATACTCTCGGTGTTGCTAATGTCTATAGGCAGTGGTGACCACTTTAATCAGGTGGCCCGCTTGCCTGTTTGCCTAACGTAGGACAACAAATAAAAATTTGGAATTCTTATGACCACCTCGGCTTCATCATCAGACCCCGAACACCGCAAAAGGTTACAGATTCTATCAAAACGACACAAAATACGGGGCAAAACATGACTAGGAGAGCCTTAAGCCACTTGCCGTCTCCATCATCAGATCAGCTCAAGGGGTGCCATATAGCATTGCATTGTCTCCGGTAAGTGTGCGAAATTTCAGCTTAATCGTATGTGATGCTGTTTCTAGTTTAACAGCCATCAAGAGATTGCTGTTTGAGTCCACAATTTGTAAAACGATTTAAAAGCATACCTACTAGCAATAGTCCAGGAAGCTACTGCTCCTAGAAAACCTTTAAGTTATATGATCAGCAGCAGTCAAATTTAAATCCGTAAAATATTTCGAAATAGTCAATTAAGTTTGGAGATTACCCTGAGAACGTAACTAACAATATTTATAATATCACTTGGCGCGATTTCGTTCGCATTTTCTTTCAATTTGATGAACTCTCCCCCATTTCTCTACCTTACCCCGACTTTCTGATGGAGTGGACATTATACTGGACGTTCTAAAACTGTGGACATTTCATATGAACCTAAAGGAAAAGGTCCTTCCGTATTCTTTTACAATTCGCAATGAAACAAATAAGTCGGTAAGAAGTATATTTTTGCTTATTAAGAAGTTAATCTGGTTATAAAAGTTTGAAATGCAAACCAGTCTGCAACCATGTGCATTTAAGATAGAAGAGTAAAATGATAAATCCTCGGTGGCCTATCTCGGTTCAACAGATTTAGTCCTTTTATCAGATAAGTATGCCTTGGAACCGAATTTTCGTACTTCCTGGTCAATTAATACCGGTCCATCTCCAACTGAAGCGCTCGGGGTCTTCGTCGGCAATGTCTTGCAAGGAATCGCGAAACCTGTAGAAAGAAAGTAAAATAACATGAAACTGAGGAGTGAAGGTAATTTATCCGATAGTTTCCGGTACCATTGGGTGAGTATTGTTCCCATCCTTGGGCCGGTGAAACAGCCGACCTGCTTAATCCTTTGAACTACGTACAGAGACGCGTCGTACGAATTGGCGTCGATCCCATACTGACAAGCAGAACCATAGGCTGACCGAAGGGACTTTGGGTCCCTGTGTGTGTTCTACCGGCTATACAATGGGAAGTGTTCTGAGGAACTATTTGATCTGGTGCCCATAGCTCAATTCCACCATCGCACCACCCGTCGTAGGCTGGGTACTCATTCTCATTACGTAAACCCTCTAGTGGTGTCCACGCGTGATTTGAAAGAAAGTTTCTCGCGATTCAGATGTGAAATGAGCTCCCAGCCACAGTGTTTCCTTTGGACTATGACATGGGATCGTTTAAGAGGTATATTCGGGGTCTCATTAGTGGCACGCAACGCATATGGTAGCACCTCTGGTGTTGCTGATGTTCATAGGTGGCGGTGACCATTTTCCATCAGGTGCATGTTTGTCTGCCGTATTCCAAAAAAAACTAAAAATGGACGGATTTCAGTTATGTTACTGTTGTGTCACAGCCCCGCTTCGCTTTTAAAAATAAGTTATTTAAATAAATTTCATTGTGAAATCTTCGTGTGTGAAGTTTCCCAAGATCCAAGATCCACATCGGGTTGCGGAGGCAGAGAAAATAAAATAAATAAATGAATAAATATTAGTGTACAAATTCACCTAGCCCCAAACTAAGCAAAGCTTGTACTATGGGTGCTAGATAAGTGATAACAAAAAAGTGACCCGTAACAGAAACTAAAATTCATCATTTCAATTTCTGCCCGGCCGGGAATCGAACCCGGGACCTCTTGCGTGGCGTGGCATGTTTAGGTGGTATGGGTTTAGGTAATCTGCAGTCATTTATTTTAAATAGGTACCTAATTCTAGATACATTTACTTCCTTTTAAAATTATGGATTTTCATGTTACATAGATATACATAATAATAAAAAGTAACTTTTCAATTTATGGATTTTAATTTTATATGCGTTTTAAAGGGGTCATGTTTACAATATATGTGTTTTTTTATAATTACAAGTACATCGTGTGCATTACCTGTTCCATCTGGCAAACAAGTTAAAATTTTCCTCGCTGAAACAAATAATCCAATTAATATAAATAAAGTGTGCACCTCTGTATGTACGATTAGATATTTTAAACTACGCAACGGATTTTGATGCGGTTTTCACCATCAGTCAGAAAATTTCTTGCTGAATGTTTATACAATAGAATACCTGTTCATTAAGCAATAAGAAAAACTAAGAAAACCCGTACGAAGCCGGGACAAGCGCTTGTAAATAATTTCACAAAAAAGGCAAAAGTCGATTTGCCTTATTGTGGACAGGTAATATCTGGAGGTATTTCTCCGATTCAATCAGATTGGGCGGTAGGTCTAAGAAGCGTGCTTGACATCGCCGAGTCGGATGCGAGTGCCAACGGCTTACGTCGCGAGGATACCTAAGCCCGGGCGAAGTGGTGAAAAAAAGAGTCGAAAAGCGGAACCTGGCAGAAGCCGTGGCTGACAACGCGGAAGATGAATATGAATTGTACCGATTCAGTATGCCATGAGCAATGGCCCATCGCTGAATGAAAGTTGAGCTGCTCACGGGAATCAATGATTGGACGCTAGCGCCGCGAGCAAGCACTGCACTTACCCACGCAGTCGTCTAGAGCTGCCACCACTGTCGTCATTGACACTGAAACATGAAGACATTCGTGTATTAGAAAAAACATGCCTAACCAGGTAAATAAATAAGTCTTCTGCTCCAACCGACATTGTCCAACTCATTTGGAGATAGACATAGACATGATTTATTTTGACATCACAAAAATCCATAAGCGTTTACATAATATGAAAATTTTAGAAACTTCAATACTGAACAAATAACCTGAGATAACCTGTCGGTGGCGAAAATCTCCGACATCTGAATTTAGAATAGACAGCAAGTTGACAGAACAGAGAACCTATGGACGATGTCCATCGGAAGGACCACCAAGCTATGCACCAAGAGTCTGGTTTTAACTTAAATAATAATCTTAGCGTCAATATCCCATAATGGATCCTGGAGGATTTCTCATATTAAGTCATTACAGTACAGCGACTGCCATCTGACCTACGTGACCATGTTTAAAGGGGAACTGGGCCAGTTTTGGATAATGGTTACACATTCAGCCGCCTGAATGTGCAGGTTTCACGATAGTTTCGTTCACCGTAAGAGCATCGGTTAGTGTTTAACTAATGTACAAAGCTCAGAAAATTTCATTGGTAGACACATGGCGGCACTGAGAATCGCACTCGGTACCTTTCGCTTGCAAGTCGGACGCCACATACGCTCTTAGCTCTTCCTCACCTTGGTCCCTTGCAAAAAAAAATGCAGTACCGTTTATTATATTTGTAAAGACTAAGGTGTGATTAAACTGTACATGCTGTAAGTAATTTGGAGGTGAAATAAGTATTCTTATACATTATCGTACTAATATAAATCAATAAAAACCGTTTATTACACCTATCTCAAACATGACACAGTACATTTGAGTATAATACCGGGCATAATCATCATCATCACAGCCAATATCAGTCCACTGCAGAACTTAGGGCCTCTCCCACGAAAGGTGACGTTATTGCCATAATCTCCCGCTCGGCAGGCGGGTTGGAGATCGTAGTGTTATAAACAAAACAATGGAAAAGGCTGCTGCCCATTTTCCAGTCTATAGAGACTCTTGATATTTTGCCTCGAAAACATTAGTCGCCTTGTACGACACCCACGAGTGTAAGGGGTTGGTGTTATTCTACTCTGCCGGACACCACGCGGCTAATTAACAATGAAAAAGTGACAATGCTATCGTTACTTACCCGCCGGCTACATCTCTCAGTTCACTTTTCTCGCAATACATTCCACAAGAATCACCAAATCGTCTGAAACATTTAAAACAATGTATCAATGCAGAAATCGTAGACTTCATTATTACTTGGAAAAGACGGTTACATACTTATAATCTGGAATCAGCATTGAATTAGGCATTTGTTAGGTAGGGGAAGTCCTGGAGTTTGCGGGACAATATAATATCATCTGTCTACATATTACTAAACGACAAATAACTACCGATAAATTCAGGTATATAAATATAACCAGCTATTACTACTTATAACGTTACTGGGCCTACGCTCCAAAGCAGTTCAAAACTTCGTTTGAAAATTTACGACCTATCTGCTTTAGGCTCAAGTAGGTACTTAACGGTTATTAGGCTTTTTTAAATTAGGTGAAATGGTTGTTTAAAACTTTTCAAATTCTGCGAAATGATTCAGTTAATCAGGTTTATCAATTGTTGGCGAATCAGCTCGACTCTATGCATCAGCGTAACGGCTTTTGCTTAGTAAGCACAGAATATTATGTTCTTAGCTATAATGAAATTTTGTTAATGAATCTTGTATCGACTTTCTCGCAAAATTATAAATTTTTTGTAAGTACCTAGTGATCCTCTCTGACGTTTTAGTAGAGCTGTGTATGAGACATTTGACATTTTAAAGGTTTATTCAAGGCCCAACAACATGTACAGCAGAAGGTAACAACATGTTCCCATTGTGTGATTTAGTTAATACAAAATGGTTACGAACTGCGCTACTATTTGCTTAAATCAATAAATAAATGAATGATAATATAACAATAAATTATGGCTTACGAATCATTGGGCCATTTCAGTTTGCCCTTATCGATATGAGCGGAAGAATGTTCAACTGAAGGGGAGGCTGCCTCCTCTTTCCTGCCGTATGCGAAAAGAGCTACTCCAGCTATTAAAGCTGCACCTGCAGCTACAATGGGTACCGTATTGTCATTGGACATTCTTGTTCGTTTGATGAAGCCTGTTCACAGATCTTGCTGTATTGGCCCCGGTTGCGACTGTGCCGCTGACAAATGCAAGACGTAGCCAATCACAGGTGCTAGAAAATTTATTTCACAGGTCTTTTAGTTTAGGACGACACGAAATTCCTTTTGGGAATCACGCGTTTTCGGAGCTACATGTTAAGGGTGAATACGAATATCTGCAAGCAAAATAATAACCAAGACGGAAGAGAGTGACAGCTTTGTCAAATATGTCAAGCATAGACAACGCAAAGGAAACTGAAAGTCAGTTTAGCTAAAATGCAGCACTCTGCCTTTATGCTTAGTAGGTTTTGTGACTCCTTACGTAATTCTAGAAAAGTAACCAGCCTATTGTTAGATTCGGTTTTGTCGTCTGGCTTTCCTTTGTCTCTTATTGTTCATCGGCTCTTCTTGATTGATAGATTGGGTCGCACACATTATTTTCCTGTTTGTATTTATTTTAGGATTTGTGACCTCTGCTGTGATTCAAAAAAGGAACAAACCCAACTATGCCACTCCTTTGCCAAAATGACCAATACTTCCACAAAAGAAACCAGCCTATTGGTTAGTTCGGGTTTTTCGTCTGACTTCCCTTAAGCTCTTGTTATTTTTCGGCTTTACCGGAGTGATAGGTTGAGGCGCACACAGTGTTTTCCTGTTTGGATTGATATTGGGTTTTGTGACCTCTGTTGTTATTCCACAAAAGGAACAAGCCCAACCATGCCACTGCTTTGAAATAATGTCGGGTTTATCGGGTTTGCGTTTATTGTTTGGCATTCTGGTCTCTGTTTTCCATTAATTTGTTCTTCTCAATTAGATTGGTTCGCAGATATTCCTTCCACACTTAGGTTGTTTTTGTGGTTTCTCCGTAGCTCTACCGTAATTCCACAAAAGGAACAGACTCAACAATGCCACTCCTGCAACAATTACGGGCACTACGGTCTTTTCGTCTGGCATTCTGTTCCCTGGCTATTATTATTGGGTTTTCGGAGGGCATAACCTCGGCCGGGTTGGACCTGAGTTCACGTATTTATAGACGAGGAATCCGGCAGCCAACAAAGCTAGTCCTCCAATAATGTAAGGTACTGCAGCGCTAGCATCTGGCATGATCCTTCCTTGATTATTGCGTACCGATCTTCTGTTTGGTTGGCTTGACTATGTTGACAAAGCAGCAGTGTTTATCTGTAGGTACTACGGCAGGCGAAATACAACCATCGGTCTGGTGATGGCAGGTGTAGTCTTATAGGATGGTACTTTGTAATATTGGTCTAAGTATTAACGGAGTTTTTTTTTTCTAAGTAAAATTACGCGCTTTTCGGTCTTACATGTTTGGTGTGTGCCAATGCGAGTGACAGTGGGAGCACTGTCAGTGTCACAAATTGAGAACACCATAGAGAAGTATAGAAGATTTTTTTTCTGATGAAGAGTTGCAGTGAGTAATCTCCTTAACTTATAATCTTCATGCTTGCATTCATCAACAAGCTTGGGGAACGCAGATACTGATTTTCTAGTCTTCGAATTCCCAGTCCATACCATCTGCCCCATTCGCGGGTCATCTGCTCCCTGCGCTATGAGATGTAGGTGCGGCGGCACAAACACTGACCGGCCAGGTCGTTGCCTAGCCGTTAAGTGTTTGTAAAAGTGAGGGGGGGTTGTTAAGTATCTCGTTGTTATCCCGAGATGTATGGATCGAGGCAATCACACGTAGATGTTTCTGAAAAGCGTTGTTGGCGCGGTTGAACATGTGGCACTCCAGACGCTGCAGGAGGCCCTCAAACGTTGGGATGCGCAAGTCACCCATTGACTTCGTTTTCGGTGGTGAGTGGCGGAGTAGAGTGTGTACCACGGGCGAGGTCGGTTTTTTTTTTATGTATTGCAAGACAGGCATTTGACCGCCATCTCACCTGTTGGTAAGTGACGATGCGGCCGAAGATGAAGCATGCTTGTCTTGTAACAGCCTATTCACTCTAGCCTTGAAGGCATCCAGATTATATTGATCAGGGAACACACCCCCAGGCAACGTGTTCCATTCCTTAGCCGTACGCATGTTGGTGTTCCACGGAAAACGGATCTTCCGTTTTGCACGTGTTGCAGGCGGGACTGCAGGGACGGACTTGCCCCAGTGTTTGCTCGTCTGCCCCGTTACCGCGGCAAATGGGAGCAACCCGGATATCCAAGTTAGGTACGCCTATGCCTCTAATCATTTAACTATCTACCACCGAGGACTGGAAAGGTTTGGCGCTATTTTTTATTCATATTAGATAGGTGGTGTGGTTATTAAATATTGGGTATGTCTTAAAGTCCCACTTAAATGTTAATTATTAATTATCTATCAACGCACAAACAGCGTCTAGCTAGAGATTAGATTGAGAGTGGAATTCAAGTGATGCGCAAAGCCCGTGTGTGCGTGTATTCCCAAAAGTGTTCAGCGATGTAGTGCGCACGCCGCGGTGCCCGGTAGCCGGCAGGTGCATTCCATACGCAGGCGCAGCCCACGCAAAAAGAAGCGAAATGACAGTGCAAGAAGGTCCAAATTCCAATAGCTTTGCCGGTCCCATCCACGAATATACGATAGGGACCGACAGGTCACTTTTTGCCCGGCACTCGATTTTTATTGAGCCTCCGTTTTGGCATTTCTGGCTGGGGGATGCCGAAACCAAAACCTTAAGTGTGATTGATGTGGTTTTTTCTGTAGGTACTTAATCGGAGTATTCCTTGTAAGCGGAGATAATATTAATATGTAGTTTTAAAGAGAAGAATGTAAAAAAAACCTGAGGATATTCAGACACAGATTACATTAGGTGTTTGTATACTTACCTACAGAATAAAATATCTATTGTAGAGTGTGGTGACACCTCAAAAAATTTTCTACCGCCATGTAAGTGCAGATTCTTCCATAATCTAGAATACCCACAGGTAGGCTTCCTCGGCTAAGTATTGCACCCTTTTAATTCCCCCTTTTCAGAAACCTCCCGCCCACCTGACACCGGCCTCGGCATCTCGTCACGAACAATCTCTAGTACCAACAAATATGTAGACCCTGCGCGGCATGTACGAAATAGCAGAGATATCTCCCTTCGCCGGCAGAACTGCGTAAACACCAGAGTTGAGCAGCCGATAAGCGACCTTACGCGTGTTTTGTAAGGTTGAGGGTTGATCGGTTTGTGGTGAAGTTTGGGGGTGCGCGGGCGGGGGGAGCGGTCCGACTGGTTGCGAGCGACGACCGCGGGCCGCGCGCGCGCCTGTACAGTCTCAAACTTAAATTTCTAATTAAAATCTATAAAGCCATGTGCTTTTTTGAGCTAATCATGTGGAACGCATTTTGTTGCTTAGATATTTGTGTGTAAGCGCGCTTGTTAATTAAATCCATGTAAAAAAAAAATTTCGATAACCAGGAAACCAAACAGACCTAAGGACTTAAACAATTTCAATCTTTACCTAATGCACGTCTGATGGTACTAGAATCTCCACAAATATCTCTACAAAGACCGATCCAGTGCCGTCGGCATCCAGCTGTAGGTACCTGCGACCTTTACAAGGGTTGTAAGTCCTTACGGGTGGTCCGCCCATGTTGCGTCTTGTGATCGCCACTCGACAAAGTTACTGTCTCAGCTGCCATCTGTTCTGCAAGCCTTGCCTACTGCCACTTTTCGAGCTCGGCAGGACACGGTTCCTAGCGTTGTTCCGTTGAAATCGGTCAAATAGTTTGGATTGTTTTTAGTATGTACTAATTAAATTTCCTTGAGGACTATGTCAGCATTTTCCGACATGTATATAGATTTGGTCATAGCATCTCCAACTTGGATTAGTGCGAGACAAGAGCTCCGTACCCCGAAAAGCGTAGGGCTCGCGCGCCCGTCTGTACAAGGGCCGACCGCAGGCACGAGTCTCCAAAGAATGCCGCGGGTTCGGCGCGGCGCCTGCGCCGGCAGTCCGCGCCGCAACCGCGCCCGCGCCGCACCGCGCGCCCAAAAGTAATACTCGTACTGTGCTGTGCTGTGCTGTGACAGTGTCAACTCCGAGCCCACCACTGGAATGGATGGCGAGGTTGGTCTGAACGGTGGGAAAGAAAACTAGCGAAAGTAGAGGGTGGTGCCGTGTGGTGTGGCGCTTTTTGCAGCGATTGTTAGGCCCGGTGGGAATTGTTTGTTGTTTAGCTTTCGATTGAGCTGTTTATCTCGCGTGCTCTCGTGGTATTGTTTTAATTTACGTAGGTATAGTTTTCAAATACAAATAAGTTGCTACGATTTATTTTCCGAAAATGCCGAATGAAGATTTTCATAAGGCTGATTTTTTTATGAAAATGTATACAATAATATTTTTAAATATACATATTATCGAAAAACGTTAATAACTGATAATAGCAGTCAACCTTGGAATTTCGAGACAATGCCTGAGTTTTCGGGAAATGCGAATTTACATTTCTATGGGGTACCTAAGCACCAGTGGGAACTTTATTAGGAACTAATGGGAATTTTTCCCTGATCGTGCCCAGTGGGTACGATCGGAAATATTTGATTAATAACAAATAGAGGTATTTTTATCTGTCATCCAAAGATCTGATGATAATACATTAATACGTAGCCTAACGAACCTATTTTTGTAACTATGTAATACGTAATGTGTTCTCCTTTGGAAGTCCCTTATACTTCTCCATAAACCTTACAAAAACATAAAAGTAGGTACTGCATATGATAAGTTGATGGGTACTTGTCACCTGCATCGGCATAACGATAGTTTTTACGTATAAAAGCACAATAGAAAAAGCTTTGATAACTTGAGAAATGGCTCTGCTCTTATACCCACCTATGTTAGTATTGCCGAAAAGTTGTCGAAAATACTACAACCTTTAAATATAAGTTTAAAGTAGGCATGTATAAGACTTAATAATAAGATTAAATCCTACTCACACTTATATTTTCGACAACATCTACCTATCGCCATTCGCGTACCAATACCTGACCGTCTGTATTGTATTTTCTAGGTGTATACCTAGCAAAGCTTCAATCTAATTCTATAGCTTTTGCCTGCGTCTTCGTCCGCATCAAGCTCCAGGAGCAGGAGCAGGAACTATCTTACAATGAATTTATGGATAAATTACAAGCTTATAAACTACAGCAATGCAACTTTTTATCATCTGTTCAGTAGTACCGTATGTCATAAAAAAATGTTATGCTTGAAAGAGTTACGTCTATAGATATCCATCCTTACAAACTTTGTAAGGTTGTAAGACGTAGGATAGGTTAGGCTCTCCGTCAACGAATAGATAGATAGATAATTATATTATTATTTTTCATACAAAACATAATACTTACAGTAGATACAGTTTAAATCAGTGAGACAGTAAAAGCAGCCTAATCGCTACAAGTGATCTCTTCCAGGCAACCTTCCCAGAAACGTAGAAAAGCAATTGAACAACAGGTAGAGTTGAACAGTTACACTTAACAAATATTTGAACAATCAGCCTTATGAAGCATAGAGTGATTCTTTAGTCACACCTTGTCCATGTGCGAAGCCGGGCCGGTTCGCTAGTTCAATTTCGTGATGATATCCAGCCTCTAATGACTTGCCCGAATCGGTTGATGTCACCGCTGTAATACCGGTTCCAGCGAGCTTCGAGGAATGCGCTCTTGTATAAGATGTAATAAATAATAAGCGATCTTTTTTACAGTTCTTACTTGCTACTAAATTACATTACTCAGACAGTTGGCAGGTTCGTTTGAGTATGGCGTTGAAGGGGTTAGGATGAGGTATGAGTGGCAAGTTGGAATGGTTGCTGGAAGGGGTGTAGATAGGCTGGGATGCGATAATCGGTCAGACCTACGCATCTACTTAATATTAATAATATAACCAGCTTTTACTACTAAAGTAAAGTAGAGTAAAGTTCGACTATAGTGTTCCAAACCAATTCCCGCGGAAACCATATTGAATTTCGAGATAAATTATATTATGCTATTCTGGACTATAACCTATAGGTTTTACTGCCAAATTTCATCAAAAGCCGTTGAGTTGTTTTTGCGTGAATGATTCATTAACATCCGTCAATTCTTACCAACAATAGTAGGATTAGCCCTGGCTCCGCGAGGTATCAGATTTCATAAGGGATAATCTAAAGATTCATTTTCAGAGAGAGCCGTTGTCTAGTCTATTTTTAAATAGGTATTTGGGATATTGGATGGGAAAAACGTGGTAGGTCCTAAATCTGCTGATGTCAGAAAAGAGTTCCCGAAGGAGAACCAAGATGAAATTGAATTGAATAAGTAGATTCCTAGTCCTATTGTCCCTCGACAGCTTTTTCGCGACTAATGTCTGCTTAGAAACGTGTATACCGCGTCTGGGTAACACAGTTCTTGTGCAAACTATAAACAAATAACACAGCGTATTGCGGCATTGGTGGTGTCCCAATAACCGGTAATTACCGGTCCGTTGTCAGCCTGCGCCCGCGCCGCCTAGCTCGTTAGCCGCGGAATACGCGGACGACGGATTGGGGTGTACCGAAACTATGTTGATTTGGCTTTGTCACTTTAGATTTGCTCATTCAGGCGACTGAATTTTTAACCATGTTTAGGTTTCCCTAGTAGCAGGGTCACGGAGGTCATATGACTGTCGCTCCACTGTGATTACCTGACCTGCCATTTGGCGCATAGACAATTCTGATCTGGGCACAACCGGGACATTGACGGTCATCATCACAGGGGCTGTATGTACGTGACCGCCTAATTTTCGTTTGAACACGATTATTGTGGGAACCACAATGAATTTCGGGATAAATTAAAGCCTATATGCTATTCTGGGCCATACTGCTGCCAAATTTCATCAAAATCCATTCAGTAGTTCAGTTCACGCCCTCAGGTGGGGTAGGCAGAAATTATGGTCCGCTACTTTGTCCTGTCCTGGCACAACTTCCTAGCCCTAGCTTCTTACATACCTATTGAAAAATTGGACAAATAGATACTATCGTAGGTACACAACCCAAATACCTACACTAAACAAAAACAACAGGTTAGAGTAAATGCCAAGCGACGCGGCTCCGAGCCGTCTGATCGTTGCGGGTGATTCCGCTGGCATCCGAGCTGCACGAGCCCCGTAGTACCAATAGTACCTAGTTTCGTAGTAGCTACTATGAGTAGTACTAAACCTAAGTTGTTCGTAATAGTGAGTTAAAATTCTTTAAGCTCTTGTTAAGCAACGGTCGTACACGTCGTCGTCGTGGAACCTCTCGTATCAAATCCAATATTAAATAAATTTCTTGTAGATGCCTACTTATGGATACAATTTTATTTTCTAAATATCTGCCCCATTTTTCGCTGTTCCAGAATTTACAAACGTTTGGTTCAACAAATATTAGTCATTTTGATTTTATACTCATATCTGACACCATCATAGCTTGCTCTACCTACCTCACATTACTTAAAGTCTACCTTATATACCTAGTCATAGCCAGCGTCCGACCTAGGCTTCCCACTTTGAACTTGAACCCACCAATTAAAATAAACACTGTTGCAAAAATAAAAAATGAGTATAAACTTAGATCTCCTCCTGGGAACTTTCTGGGCAGAATCTTATTATGCATGAGATGCATTAGAGCATGGATGGAGGAGATCTAGAGTCCCTAAGGTACCTAACCGATTAAAAAGGCCGTTTGCGCGACAGCGGGAAAGTTTGCGTCGGAATTTCGTTTCAATACAACCGGTGTAATGGAGTGTATTATATTCTCATGACTTTGTATTTCTAGTTTCTTCTAGCCCTATTTTTGAATCGTTCGCCTCGATTCGAACGGTTTTTAATTTTGATTTTCGTAATGAAGAATACGATATTTTAATGCATGAACACCGTTCGAATTCGTAAAAAAATAGAGCCACTACACGCGCTGATTCCACCAGCTAACACATTTTCTATTCGATGCGTTTTGAAGAGACGCGATTACATGACTCTGTAATATTAATAGGTACTCTAAAACTCTGTAATAGTATAGGTACATACAGTAGTTATTGCGTGTGTACAACCGGTGTAAAGGGGTGTATTATACTCTTATGACTTGGTAACTCTCCTACCCGCGCTGATTCCACCAGCTAACACATTTTCTATTTGACGCGTCTGGGAGAGAAGCGAGATTACAAGACTCTGTAATATCAATAGGTACTCTAATACTCTGTAATAGTATAGGCACATACAATGGTAACTGTGTGTACCTATACCTGTTACAAATATTAAAGGTTGCGACAGCTCTGCGTGAGCAAGAACAGTTATCTCGCTGTAATCGGTGATTGTAAATTAAGTGTTCTCAATTCGCAGTTAAAAACTACCTGTAGGCTAGCAATCATAATATTGCATTGTTTAATTTTTTGCTGCGTATCTATGTCTAAATGGGAGATAAAGCAATTAGTTGTCATAATTATTGTCGTCTGTTTATTTGCTTTGTTTTTATGCTACGCAGTGTTTGACAGACGAGCAGACAGCCCACCTGGGGCCTTACCATGAACTCTTATAGCAGGACCTAAACAGAACGGCTCTGCTTAGAACGAGACAGCGCTATACGTATCACATAAGCTTATCTCGTTCAAACCGAAAGCAATTCAGTTAAGGTCCTGCTATAAGAGTTAGTAAGTTAAGTTACCTCAGATGGTAAGTGGTAGTCGCCTATAACATCTACGATTCATGCATTTATTTAGGTTGTGCAGGCAACAAAAATGTTGCTTAGCGGCAAATAAGCCTTGTTGCTAGCGGCAGAAATAGATCGACTAATGAGGTCATACTCATCCAGCTCATAGCCCAGGCAGACTCCCCAGGCTCACCGCAGAACCGCAGGCGCATTGTTACTGTAAGGACTAAGATGACACGCCTCATGCCTGTGCATGCGCTGGCTACCATATCCTTCCTTTCTTCAACTATTATTGCTACTTATCTATTGATAAGGCTTTAAAACTTGTCGGGCGCAGGCCGGATCTGACTATCATTGACGACTCTGCCTGGCATTTTAGGACGCGGTACGGCTCTGCCTGGCGTTGTAGAGCACGGTCGGGTTGTGCCATCCGCCGCCGTTGACGTCACGGGGAGGGTGTGCTCCAGCTCTGGAGCGACCGACATGTCACTGTTTCCTTCCGTAATACTTCACCATTTGACGATTGAAAGAGATATTTTATGTGTTACTTAATAAAGAAAAACATATTTTGATTTGAGAAAAGTACAAAGAAATGTAAAATAAGCTCCTGAAAGGGATTGCGTTGAAGTCTTTTGTATGAGAACGTTATACGTTTAAGTAGACTTGTCTACAAAAAAATATTCATCTCGAGTAGGTACATGCAAATCACATTAAACTTGAAGTAATAAACAAACAATGTCAAACCTATATCTAAATAGGTCGTCGTCCAAATAATCGCCCCACTCTTTGCCCAGACTTACTAGGAAGATCTTTAACATATTTATGTCAATCTGACGGAAAACTCTCACCGCTACCTATGGATTTCAGCAAGACCAGGGGTATCAATGCATTGCCCACCTCTAAACCCTGAGACACGTTGCTCCGATAGTCATCATCATCATATCAGCCAGAAGACGCTTACTGCTGGGCATAGGCCTCCCCCAGAGATCTCCACAAAGGCCGGTCTTGTGTTTTCCGCATCCAGATGGTACCTGAGATCCTTACCAGGTCTTCGGTCCACCTTGTAAGAGGCCTACCCACGCTGCGTCTTTCGGTACGTGGTCGCCACTCGAGAACTTTACTGCCCCATCGGACATCTGTTCTTCGAGCTGTCCCATTGCCAATTCAGTCTGGCAATCCTTAGAGCTATGTCGGTGACCTTGGTTCGCTTGCGGATCTCCTCATTTCTGATTCGATCGCGCAAAGAAACTCCGAGCATAACTCTTTCCATTGCCCTTTGGGTAACAGTGAGCTTTCTTATAAGGCCCACAGTGAGCGGCCGCGTTTCAGTTCCGTAAGTCATCACTGGCAACACACATTGGTCAAAGACCTTCGTCTTGAGACACTGCGGTAATTGGGAAGAAAATATATGGCGTAGCTTTCCGAGTGCTGCCCAACCGAGTTGGGTTCAACGATTGACCTCTTTCTAGAAATTGAACCTACTTAGCTGGTTTATTTGTCCTAGGCATGTATAGTCGTCAACAACTTCAAGTGGAGTGCCTCCAACTGTCACTGGAGTAGGCACAACATGGACATTCGACATTCGGCTTGTCCATGTTCATTCTAAAACCTACTTGTTGAGAGGCACTACAGAGTTCATCAAGCATTTTGCCCAAGTCTCAATACTCAATACTCAAATGTTTATTGCTTCATAAAAGTAATTTTTACAATTATGACCCAGGGTCTTCCAGGGTTTCAGCCATGACTACGATATCGTCAGCAAATCTGTCCGTCCCAGTCCAGAAGCCTAAAGATATCCTCCAGTGCAGCGGTGAACAATTTCGGTCATATGACATCACCTTGTCTAACACCTCGCTGCAGCTGAATAGGCTCTATGGTCTTGTCCTGGAGACGAACTGACATAGCGACGTTTTCGTACAAACACTTCAGTGCTTTGATATATCGATAGTCATTTTGGTACCGCTGTAGAGACTGGAGCACCGCCCAAGTTTCGATCGAATCGAAGGCTTTCTCATAGTCCACAAACGCCAAGCTCTGATAGTATAGCTTATGTGCTATTCTGGATTATAACCTATACCTATTGCTGCCTATCATCAAAATCCGTTCAAAAGATTTTGCGTGAAGGAGTAACAAACATCCTTATTACGTTCGCATAGCATTCGTAGGAAATTGTTTGTCTGAGGTATTCTGTAATGTGGTACTTCCCTAATCGGGCGGCTCCAATTCAAACGGAATATCCCGCTAACCCTACTTATCCTAACCTTATCGTCCCCGGTGTTACGATACTCGATGTAGTCCTTACGCCGACTTATTTGCTTACCGTGTCAACATTACGAGTCAATATTATTCTACGATAACTGTCCCTATGCATTGCGCCATGAGGTAGCTGCCGAAGTTGAGGCACACACATACTACGGGTTTTCTTATTAGATCTCCTGATAATATTTATAAATATGAAAGTTATAAATAATTTTATAAATATGAAAGTGTGCAGATTGGAGGTTTGTTGCTCCTGCACGCAGAAACTACTAATCTGATTTTGATGAAATGTTGCTGTGTTGTATCTTATATAAGTGTGTACAAGAATAACACTAATAACGCGAGGTCGCAGATTTAAGCTAAATCATATTTCGAAAATTTTCCTGCTGTAATCATATACCATCTTGTGACCCGCTTGCTGCTTGCGGTTTGCCTCGTTCTACAATAAAAAAAAATGTAAGGACCAAAGTAAGAAAAAATACAGTCCAGTACACCAAATCCGTTTGAATGCCAAAGGATTTGGACAAATAAGTAACCTTAATGCAAGCTGATGTATCGATGTTGATGTGAATGCGTCACGCGGCTGCGCAGGCGCCGGCGATGTGCCCAATGGCTACATAACGCGATTACTGGACCCACTACCGGTAAATTTGGGGGAGTTGAACTTATATATGTCATGATTTATTGTATTTATGTCCCAACCTACTTTTATTTATAGCTACTTTTATTTAACCGTTTATTGCACACAAAAGACAGCATACAGAAATTACAAAAAAAAGACTCAAAAGGCACTAATTATTTCTAAGAAGAAATCCTTTTCAGCAGGCCTATAGAAGAGACATGGTAGAGTATCGGGATCTTTGTTTTAGTTTAGCATTGAAGTATTCTAAATTTTTTTTTTTTTTTTTTTTTTTTTATTAATAATAGGCTTGCATTTGACCTCAACTCACCTGATGGAAAGCGACGATGAGGTCGAGGATGCAGCATGCATGCCTAGAAGATACTTATTATTATTATTATTATATAATATTAATTATAATTAATTATTTAATTATTATAATTAATTATTAATTATATTAATATGACAAAATAAACCATGTCTATGTCTATATGATAGCTCTATCATCATCATTATGGAACATTCCATCCTTTTAGTTTTTCAAATTAGTGGAAGGGTCATAATCTCCACGCTTTTGGAGGGTAGCAGTACACAAAGGACAATGGTGCTGATGTTTACTATGCCAAAAAGTGCTACTCGCATTGCACGATATCCTGAAAGCGTTTAGAACAGTATTTTCATAGATATAATTTAAAAGAGTTATATTTACCTCGCTGCACCAGCGAGAAAATATGTGTCTCACCTGAAGCAGAGATAACTCTCTTTAAAGCATTTCGTGAAAGATTCTACACCAGCAGTTTTTGGTTCAGTCAATACCCTGCGAGTAGTCTACAACAACAGGGCTCTGTCCAAGCTTCCACGATTCTGCAGTGCGTCAGGCATGTTTGCTGATATGGGTGTGGATGATTTTTACACACTTATGCGGAACAAGACAGCCTCGATTATCTGCAGAATACGTAGAAGCACGAATGGTGTACGGGGATGCTTATAGGTATGATTCTTCACAGGTCTCAAGGTTTACCAAGCTACATGTCAGATGTGTGATTCGGTAGATCTTGAGACTTGTGCCACATAACTCCGTGGTAACGGTACTATTAGTGAATCTATCTAGATATACATAGTACAAAACAAAGTCGCTTTCCGCCGTCTACGCATTGGATTTTAATGTGGTTTTCAGCAATAGATAGAGTGATTCAAGAGGAAGATTTGTAAGCAATAAAAATGTTGTTGATAGGGGTAAAGTAGGTGTATGCGAACGAAGTCGCGCCGGGTCCACTAGTATGGTTTAAATACGTATAACTTGTCAAGTTACGGACATTGTGGTCTGAAAACAATTTTATTTTATTTTATTTAGAATACCATAACAAAACGTCGAATTGCAATGACATTTTAACCTGGCTAATACTACTTAACATTGATTTGGCAAATAAACAAATAAAATAATGGACGTCGCGCACGCGCCGCCCGCACGAACTCCGCTCACGCATTTCATCCCATGTCACGCGGGGAATTATTGGGCTTTGAGTGATTACCCGCATATTTTATCCGACGTGTATGTATGAAAGGATTTGGAAGAAGCCAGAGAGCTTTGTCATGGCCGTAGTAAGTGGAACATTGGGGCGTCAACTTAGGCGCTGTCCTAATTGACAACGGTCGTGGGACCATGACCCGACCAATAAGAGACCTCAAAAACACAAGTCGTACGACCGCTGCTAATTATAATTGAGCCTGCGGAAAAAGGCGTGATAAGTAATTAGATGCCATAGACGTTTTAAAGTTCATAAAGTTCGAGAACAAGGGTCACGAACTTTGCCCTAGAATATGTTTAAAATTTGGCCGTGTGGTGACCGGCAGAGTAGAATAGCACCAACCCCTTACGCTCATGGGTGTCGTACAAGTCGACTAATGTTTTCGAGGCAAAAGATCAAAAGTCTCCGTAGTCTGAAAAATGGGCATCACCATTTTCCATTGTTATATTTAAACACTGCGATCTCCAACCCGCCTGCCAAGCGTGGAGATTATAGTAATAACCTCCTCTTTCGGTGGAGAGGCCCTAAGTCCTGCAGTAGACTGTTGCGGGCTGTGATGATGCAGATGATGTTTAAAAAATATTTTTGATATTACTTGAAAATCGCGAGGTAACGTCAAAGACCTGTATGCCTGTGACCATTTGATACCCTAATCCATTTATTACCGACATTCTCCTAGTAGCTCCATATCTCCCAACTGAATCCACCGCCCACCTCGACTATAAACTGCACCAGATCGCATTCGTTCGACATTTATACCCTCTTAAGATTACATATTTGTCATAAACAAAATTGAACCCCTGACCCTTTAGCAGGATTGCCTTACAAAGTTGCCCGCATGTCGCATACTGAATTCGTGCGTCATATGCTTGGCATACGATAAAATTTCCTTGTAACGGTGTTTAGGTATATTTAGCTCGCAGGGAAACGTTCAAGTTGTCGTTATTGACTGTTTGTTTATAATGGTACTAGAGCCCTGCCTTCGCACGGGTGTTCTCGGATCATAATATGCATGTTTAGGAGGAGAATTAACACGCGGTAAGTCACTTTATTTTATGCCATAGGATAAAGGTGATCCGATGAACTGTGAACCCATTTCGACGTATTTAGGTAGCTTTTGCTGGCGACTTCGCGTGAAATTCTGTTATAACGTTCCAGATTTGTTCCCGCGGGAACCACGTTGAACGAGCCTGTTTACTTTTCTGGGCTATAAGCTATATTGCTGCAAAATTTCATCAAAATCCGTTTAGTAGTTACAAAGTTTCGTATTTATAATATAATGATAGTAGGATAGAATTTACTTTAAAGTTACTTTGATGTTCTGCCGTTGACCATACAGCTCTGTCTGCTACCTACTAATGGTCATACACCCCGACTGCTACTAAAAACTGAAAAGTTAATAACAAGCAGATTTCTGTACGTTAATATGTAGGTATATAATGCAAATTATACTTTATTTAAAACTTGAAAGCAAGCGGCCAACTTACGGTTTGATAATTTTTAGAAATGTAGAATGGGTTCCGCCTAAACTGGTAATCGCCATATTCAAATTTGATTAATGCCATGTACTCAGTGATACCCGCAAGATTACGACAAATCGACAGACGTAAGAATCACCAAAATCAGCCCACACATTTGGTCTCAAGAGTGCCACTATGAAACAAATACACACACACACATAGGCTGATAAACACATTACCCTCCTTTGCGGCGCGGTCGGGTAAAAAGCACCAATCGCAACACTCGGCCGCGTCATAAACCCAAACGGCCAACATCGAAACGATCTTACGGTATCGGCTCGAACGCTCCGCGATTAACATTCCCGCTTGCGCGCGCGCATCTCTACAATAAAAGGAGTGTGAATGGAGGAATTTTTTAAGCGGGTTACATTTAGCATTTAGCATAAAGTGGGGTGCGTAATGCGCAGTGTACCCGCGAGCGTGCATTCGTTAGCATATGGGTAAGAGGCAATACATACAGACCTATATAACGCAAAATTCAAATTTAATTTGGGTACAGATTCGTTACTACCAACGACAGTGCACTAAATAAATAGAAGTTTAGGATGTTTCCGTACCTCAATAGAAATAAGCGGATCTCTCATAGATCACTTTGTCGACCGTCCATACGTCTGTCAAAGCCTATTGGTCAGGAAAGCGTGGAGGTATCAAGCTGAAATTAATATCAAATAGGTATCTACTCAGATCTTCAATCCGGCGCTGTGATAAAATCAAACTTATATGCTCCGTTTTTACCGCATATTTTGTTACACGCAAAGGAATCAAAACAATAAAGTATTTCCCGTTGACCTACAATAATAAAATTTGTCAAGAAGCAATGATATGTAGCACAAGTTCCTAAATGAAAAATCCGAAAAGCGTAAATTTGTAGTTACGTAAAAAAAGTCAAAAGGTCAGTAATTTGTAGTAACATCAAAAAGTATTTGGATTACCAAATATTTCATACAAGTTGCATTGGTGGTAGGTGC
Source organism: Blastobasis lacticolella (assembly GCA_905147135.1). Taxonomy (NCBI): domain Eukaryota; kingdom Metazoa; phylum Arthropoda; class Insecta; order Lepidoptera; family Blastobasidae; genus Blastobasis; species Blastobasis lacticolella. The sequence goes on from LR990050.1 coordinate 20,052,697, forward strand.
ATTTGTAACTTTTAAATGTTTTTTTAGTATCAAAAAGTTATCTTAGGTATATCCGTAGGCAACTACGGAACCCTATACTGTACGTGGTATGACACGTTTTGGTCGGTTTTTATCTAAGACCTCAGTTTATATAGAAATCTTTAGATTTTATTTTATAACAGAAGGAGGCTGCCAAGCAAGCGGGTCACCTGATGCTGCGTGATCACCACCCCCGTTCACAAACGCCCCCACTCCCGAGGAGTCACGAATGCGACATTTAACGATGACAAAAATGAAATCGAATAAACGAAATTAATTATTTTTAGAGGCATTTAAAGCTAAAAACATATCATTAATTATACCGTCCCCACTAAATTACATACTCATTCGCTCTTAATGACTATCGTAAAATTAGTTAAAGTTCGATTAATATATTATTCTATTCGATGCACATAAGATAACTTGTTGAAATATCGATCAAAAAGGGTCCAGCAATGCGAAGCATGCAGGAAGGTAAGGGATTCTTTTGTTTGAATGCCTTTTATCCAGGTAGAGAGTTGAGCATTGTGAGTTGTGACCATACTTTTCGGTAATAATGATCAATGTACATTAAATTAAATAATGAGTCAATTATGGATCCAAAAGTAACTTTAATTGATACTAAACTATTATCTAACAAAACTGTTTTATAAAGCGCAATTTTTTTTTATAGTTAGACTAGCCAGGCATGACCGCCATCTCACCTGGTAGTAAGAGACAATGCGGCCGAAGATGAAGCATGACAGTCTAGAAACAGCTTACCCTTGAAGGCGTCTAGATTATAATGATCAGGGAACACACTCGCAGGCAACGCATTACATTCCTAAGTCGTACGCATACGTCGTAACCTTTATAAGGTTGAACCAAAGCGGCTCGTTCGGATTGCTGGAAGATTCACAACATAAGAATGAAGCATTTCTGCGAAACTACTGAACCAATTACGATAATTCTTTCACTAATTAGAAAGCTACATTCTTCCCGAATTTCATAGGGTGCTTTATGCCTCGGAAAAGTAACAGGATGTACAACCAGCTGCAGATTGAACGAACCTGAACGCTTTGAATATGCTGTTCCTAGACAGGCATGCTCCGGCCGCATCGTCACTTACACCAGGTGAGATAGCGGTCAAATGTCTGTCTAATAATTTAATGGCATAAAAATTTTCCGTATGCATATTCCTCCAAACCAAGCACCCCATGGCCACCGCAAGGCCCTAGCTCATCTGCAATCTGTCCGTGTTTAATTGACGTCGAATGTTATTGATCCCTTTATCCGACGAGCTTAAAAGCTCTCGATCTCAAGTCCAGATAGCTTTTATCGTACGCATTAATGGACGCTACAAATAAGGAATCTGGTTTCGTTGATTGGTAATTGGGTTGGGAGATCATTTCGTTTTATTGGTTACGTTTAGGTGGGGTGATTTCGATCGAATGGCTGGTTGATGGGGGCTGTGTATGATTGGGTACATACATGTTATTCCATGCATTGCTGTTGAATACAAACCCAAGAAGTCATCCTAATGTAGGTAGAGATATATGGATACGACATCTACATACAAAATTGGAAAGGTGATTGCTCGAATGGCTGTTCCTTTATTTCGGAAGTTAAGTATTTCCTCTTTTACGTCCGTGCGTATCCTATTTTGATCCTACTAATATTACAATCCTACTTAAAATAATACGATAGGTAAATGCGAATGTTCGTAAGGATAGGCGGATGTTTGGATGTTTGTTACTCCTTCACGAGAAACTAATTATTGGATTTTTGTAAGGCAGTATAGTCAGGAAGAAGGAGTATTGGAGGGCTTATGGCCCAGAATAGTACATAGGCTATAATTTATACCGAAATTCAATGTGGTTCCTGCGAGAACGGGTCTAGAACGTTATAATAAATTTTACGCGGACGAAGAGTCATCGATGCTATTTTGTATGGAAAACAATATACAATACAGGTTCGCTAGGTTCCGCTATCTGAGAAGTCAAATTTCAAATATCACAAACATTTCCGTGTATATTATACAACATATCTTTAACGAATTGGGTGACCCACTTCCCTCCCTCTGTTATTAGAAAAACCTAATTCGATCCTCAGAATCTGAGGGTTTAATTCAAATTTAACAACATTACCTTCGAGGACAGACTACGGACTTCACCCGCACGCAAGTCTTCCTGAGAATCACTTAAAATTATACGTATTAAGTCTAATAGCTACCCAGTAGCTTAACTACCTGCATGGCAGAGACTACCTGCAGTTTAATTATGAGGGTAGAATGGTTTGGTACGGCTGTCGACAAGCAATGGATATTACGCGCTTCCTCTTCGAGATTGTCCAAGGCATCTATCAATAAAAGTAGGCGCTATTAAAATAATGATGATACGTATCCGCTAGTTTATTAAAACACCACTTTATCACCTGTTTTCAGAAAGTTTACTATGAGGTCTCGCAGTGCGCGCGAACGCACAGGGTTCCAAAACCCTATTCACAGGCAATACTTTAGTTAATGGTCGGCATTATGCTAACGTCAAAATGAAGGCAAAGATAGCTAAGGTAGCGAGCAAAATTCTCAATCATAGACTTAAGCCATATTGAACACTGTGCACTAAGCAAAGAGTCGATGAATGAGCACTTTGAGAAGAGACTTTCTTTGCACAGTAGCGCTACTTTACTTGAACAAGTATTGTTTGTGAATACAGGTGTCAATCAACGCCGGTAAAAACTATTCTATACCCGAACGAATTACTGCATTTTTAACCCCCGACAATCATGTTCGGGAAGTATTTGAATATCTATTTGTCGGAGATTTTCCGACATCAGTCGATTAAAAAAGAAAAATTATTTAACAGTTTGTAAAATATCAGATAAAATGTAAAGTCTACGTAAAGTCGGGGTTTGAGGTAGGGTTGGCGTTTGTTGGCAGTTATTACTTTTTTTACTATTTATTGGTCAGGCATTTGACCATAATTTTTGTCCATGCCTGTCCAGACACAGCCTATTAACTCAGGGTTTGAAAAATACCAGATTGCACTGATCGGAAACACGTTAGCAAGCAAAGCGTTTCTTAGCCGTACATAAAGGTCTAACCAAAGCGCTCTACCTCGTTACTGAAACCAAACTGTGCTTGATGTAAATTAACTGTAACATTGTTAAACCGCCTTGAACTACAGTTACTGTGCTGCCTAGACTTTTCAGGCATCCACTTACATCACCACAATAGCCACTTCAAGGGTTCCCTTAGACAATTAGGTACAACAATAGGTCTCAAAGGATACTCGACCCAATCGAAGGCGACCCGAAGCATTGTTCGTCACGTTCCGGAATCACCGTATTGACCCGCCACGACCTCATTGGCTCTGTCATTGGACTTTCTCAATACTTTCATTGCGGAGTTAATTAGGCGTGTAATAGGGTGCGCAGGCGCAGGCCGGGATGCCACTCCTCAGCCGCTCGCGCGTGGAGACAATGGCTGTATCTGCTGGTAATGAACCTTATGGGGAACAATCGTACTTACTATTCTTAAATGTTATATGATCCTAATCCCCAATTGCACACAACTTTAGGCGACGCCTATGTTGATTAAAGATATTTCTCACAAGAAAACTTATTGCACCAGCACCAACCCAACTTCTTATCGAGTCGATGGATTAAATTCTGACTTACACTTTATTCGCTTACTATTCGGCGGCGCATACAGCGTTTAAACTGGCCTCGAACAACCCTAAGTGAAAACTACACTCGCTAAGTCACTCGTAACTTTATGACACCGATTTTGTGACACCTAAATGCTTAGGAATAAGGCTTTATATTAAGCGTTGCCTAAGTTTAGGCAATAGTGAATTGATCTGGCTAGGGATCAGCGCCTTATTTTCCTATTTGGTAGCCGGCTACAGGAGGGGGAAATTTGCGCATTATATAAATTAATTTTCATTTATATAATGCGCAAATTTCTAGACCATCAAGAGACCATTGCACCAACACAAATCTTAAGTGAAAACCGAACTCGTTAAGTCACTCTTAACATTATGACATCAAGTTTGTGACTCCTAAATGAAATATGTTGAGGCGCCAACTTAAGAATAGCCTAAGTTTAGTGCAATCGGGCATTCGTGGTTTTTATATTCTGAGATCTTTATATAAATGCAGGATTTCAAAAAATCTCTACAACTCTCTAACCAGCGGTAATCTTACTAGAAAACTACATAAGTAGATAGATACTATAGTAGACTACATCGAACTACCTTAATAGAACAGCTGCTTTTCTAACTTTAGGTACTGTAATAAAAATAAAAATAATAATATTCGTGGACAAATTCACACAGCGCCATCTAGCCCCAAACTAAGCAAAGCTTGTACTATGGGTGCTAGATAACTGATATAGTACTTAAATACTTTTTTAAAATACATACTTATTATACATAAAACACCCAGACCCGTAACAGAAATTAAAATTCATCATTTCAATTTCTGCCCGGCCTGGGAATCGAACCCGGGACCTCTTGCGTGGCAAACCGGCATGAGTTGACCATTGAACCACTCAGGTCGTCAGGTTCATTGTAGGTGAATTTCGCAATTATTGCCTTGTTCAATTTAGATTTCACGTCCGTTCCTATGAAAATTTAGGGCGGATTGCACCATCCTCTTAAACGCATTTAAGCTGATACCTAAATGAAAACCTTCATACAAAAACGATAAATGACGTGTTTAAGAACTTGGTGCAAACCGGGCTTAGTACACATACAGTACAAGGTGGCAAAATATGTTAATTAGCCAAGTTTCAGCTTCGTTTTCACACACGCGACAGACACGCTCTAGACGAAGCCGAATAGCCGATGAATATTATTACTTAGTACTTAGTACCTATAATATTATACTTATTATCTCCGGTATTACTTTAGGCCGACATCTGCCCCTTGTCGGTAACAAGTCCTAAATACCGAACAATTAGCTCAACAGCCTCGCCGACTCAGGCAGGCCACTTAGCATTCTTACCGTGCCAATGAAACTACCGTTGAGCTTGGAATGACTGGGGAACTATCCCTTGAGATAGTTTCTGCCGAGCCTGCCCACAGGGAGACCTTTGTTCAAGTGCATACCACCGCCTGCGTGTTGGATATGCAATAACTTGGCCATATGTGGGCTCTGTGGTATGTAGATTCGACCTACATTGGCGTGTTTACGACGTGATCTGACAGAGTTTCCTTAACGGGTTGGTATTCTAGCCGTCTAATATGTATGCTAAGTTTTCTCGCGATTGATGTTTAGGTACAGTAATAATAGTTCTGTAATCAAACAACACAAACGTGGTACGCGAATTTATACTTGTAAGGAATCTGTCTTTGATTGCTTGTAAGGAATCTGTCACGTGCTGGAAACAGATTCATAATTTTCCAGCCTCAATACAGTATTTGAGTTTAATTTCGTGATAATTTCAAAATTTAATTAACTTCGATAGCGGATGCTCGTCTGATATGTTAACAAAATGAATTTCTGAATGTAGGTATTGAGTCATATGCAATGCGATCTTCTATAAAGCCCCTCAAGGGACTTAAAATTTGACTACATTGGTAATCAGTATGGACGCCAAGGTGTTGTGTGGACGGACATTCAAATCAGGGTCCCACAATTAAGGGTTTTTTGAAGAGTTGAAATTTTTTAGGGATATCAAAAACTATGTTCTATTTAAGGTGGGTGTCAAATTAGTAAATAAATACAAGGAAAAATATGAATAACTTTCGCAATAGATTTATTCATAATTTATACAAAATTAATTTGTGGAAAATTATACGGAACTGTTTCTTTTTGCGGAAAATCATAACCTGATTTGGAAAAATTTAACATGATTCGGCAATTAGATTGACAACCAAATAAAAAATTAAGTCAAAATAAAAATTAAGTGTGGACGGACCATCAGATTGTGCCGTATGGAATGGCCTTTATTTTGTGACGACATAAATTCACATAGATCCAGAAAAAATGTGCGTAACCTAAACCAGAAAAAGCGTTCTCCAAATACAGTCAAGCGTAGAGATTATTGCAATGCCTCCACTAATGTGGATGAGGCTCAAGTTATTATGGGCTTTGAGCAATGTCAGCAGCGACGACCAATCCAACAGAGCTTGACACTCAGGTACGCTGTTGTCCTCAGGACAAGCAAATACTGTATTGTAACCCGCAAAACCTTTAATTAAGGGCTGTTGATAATATATATATTCGTGGCAGTGTGGTGTCCGGCGGAATAGAATAGTACTAACTCGGTTTTCGTGGTAAAATATATAGTCTCCGCAAAACTGGATAATGGGCAGAAGCGTTTTTCATTGTCAAAGGAGACAGTCTAAAATTTTCCTGACCACCAGCCGGCATAATGAGAGTTGTAATGGATAAAGCTTATAAAACGTAATGTCTTCTCATAATTATTTAAATTCTTTAGCTAGCCAATTTATTTATATTAATGTTTAAAATATTACTAATTTGCTATGAAACGAAAGCATTCTTGGCATAAAATTATGAACACACCTGAAAAAAGCTATGGATGCACAAACTTATCTGACCCGGTGGCCAAAACTGGAACCAAGTGTCGCCATTTTGAAATGTCATGTCAATGCCATTAACAGCGACGCTGTCACTGGGTTAGATTAAGTTTGTGGCACTGCATAGACAGACAGGTAAAAAAATCCTAGGTTTGGAAATTGACAATGACAGGCATGTCATTGTCTTTGTCATACACTGCCAGTAATGACGAATGAAACTCCATACTCCGTTAGGAAGACCTGCCCTGTGGTTGTAATTTCTATGGCGATGATAGGCTGTGAGCGAGTTAATTAGCCATAATAATATGTATTATGTTGCTGGGGAATTGTAATTATTATTTTAGTTTCTTTTTGGCCGCATCCGTCGGCCATTTTATGTATCAAAAGGTGTGTGTCACGCATTGTACGCATTTTTGCCGTTGAGCCCATTAAAATGAGTTTTCTTACAGAGTCATAAACTTGTCAGACCATGTGACAGCGTCGCTGTTGTTGGCATTGGCATGACATTTCAAAATGACGAGACTTAATTCTAGTTTTGGCCATTGTGTCAGATAAGTTTTTTATTATGTAGTAAAAACCAAGGTTAAGCAATGCTAGTAATGCAAGGGAGCTGGATGGGTGACCATTTCGTATTTAAGGGTAGTCAAACGTTAGGACCGCAACGAATTGGAAACTCGTTATGTGTGCCCCCTAATACCGTTGGCGAAGCGAGGTCGACCGAGGTGTTGTACATACCATGATTCTAAGGAAATCTAGTTCTTGTGCTAGTTGATTTTGGGCACATCCGTCAGCTATTTTATGTAACATCAAAAGGTATGTCACGTGGCACGCTGTATTACCAGTGTTTTCTCAAAGCGAGAGCATTACACGCATTATTGAACATAATGCCCTCTCCTCTTGAAAGGAGTTTTTTCTTTCCTCATTGATTTCTCTTCGCTATGACGAAAAATACTTCTTACTCCGGGCGTAGAAGGAGTTTCTTCTTTCATCGTTTACTCTACGGCTTGTTCCAGTGTTGCATGAGTGTCGCGTGAGTGTTGCAGTTTTGCTAAAAATATTAAGTTTTCAAATAATAATTGTGAAGAATTGGCTAGACGTAGATTTCTTTTTTCAACTGATTCGAGTTCCGTATTTTACATACTTCCGTTTTTCATTCACTTTGTACCGGCTGGATCTTAGTGAACACATTGTATGAACCGATAGACCCTATCCTTTAACCCCTTACATTTCCTACCTGCCTAGCGTGGCGACTGAAATAAGCATCTACTTACACACTATCTGCCTGGTCTACTGGTTGACTGGAAGATAAAGCCTTAGTAGCTTTAAGTTCACCAATGTTGTTGTGCAATAATTTTTTTGAATACATAATATTAAATAACCTCCCTTTTCGTGGGAAAGGCCCTTAGTCCTGCAGTGGACTGTTATGGGCTGTGTGATGATATGGTACATGGACCCGTACCTCAACCACCCGTTTCCGTCCACAGTGAAGATGCGTGCAGTGTGCGCACGGAGGCGGCGGCGCTGAGCGGCGCGGGGGACGGCTGCGCCTGCGCCGCCTGGCCGCCGCGCCGGCCCGCGCAGCCCGAGATACTGCGCCCTAAGCCACGGAGGTATGGGGTATTTTTTTTTGTTGACTACGGAGGTGTCCAGAAAGTGCGCGATTTGGAAAGAGCTAAAAATAGCTCGCCCCTGCCGTGATACGCTCCATGTACCTTTAGGTGGGCAATGGCATGGGTCGATGGAGGGTTTATTGGCTAGGGAGGCACACGGCCTAATTTATTTGTGGCGCCAAGCAACAATGGTTTGAAGAGTAAAGTAGCCAACGAAATTACAGGCATGAGGCATTTCATCTTAGCCCTCACGTTACATTTTTGTTGGCTGCAACCTAAATGAATTAATAGTAGATGTTATAGTTGCCGCTTACCATCAGGTGGACTGTCTGCCAGTTTGTATCTGCGTAGTATAAAGAAACACGGACATACGGTCCCCTTATGAAAAGTGGTAACCATCTAGCGGGTCTATTCTTGCGCTGCGACATCCCGAATTCGATATTTTCAAAACGTAATTGAAGACGATCTTCGATAATAAAAAATAAGCAAACATCGTCAAGCCCTTTGGTTGCAATTTCGATTTCAGTTATTTTTAATACAGATTTGTGGCTAGAAAAAATATGGAATTCGAGATGTGGCAGCACGAAAATAGGCCCCCAGGACATGACAGGGCCTATTTATTACTTAGGTATTTAGTATGTACAACCTACGCGATGCCGACCTTTGAGGAACCTGAAATATGCCTCTGAAGAATCCCATGTTGTAGTACAAAGGAATGACTTCGGAAGGGAGATCATGTCACACTGAATGCACTATTATTGTTACTTAGAAACTCATCACGATAGTTTTAGTTTCTAGTTCTCTCTCTCTCTTATTCGGCTTGAAACTCCGACAAAATAGCTGATACTTCACACGATAAATTAAAAAGCAATTTATGTTTATCAAAATAAATGAATTAAATTTTAACACACAAATTTATTTATTTAACAATTTATTGCACACAATAAAGAAATACAGAGATATAACATAGATATAACTGACACAACATGCACTACTTATTTCTAAAAGAAATTACTTCCAGCAGGCCTACAGAAAGGAAATAAAGAAGCATTTTTATGAAGCAATAAACATTTGAGTATTGAGTATTGAAATGTTTAGCTAAGAAATGCAGATACGACATACAAATGTATAATGGTAAATTCTTGTCAATGTAAGGTCTAAATCCAAAAATGTTTTGTAGGTAGAACAACACACCTAAGCACTCCCAGCGTTTAGTTCCCAAGCTAAGTTACTGGAACTGTACCTCAGTGGCACCGAAGGCAACAATTTAAGATGCATGACGGTGGCAATTGCAATAAATTAAAGGGTTCCGTTCCTTAGCTTTCCATTGATACGTCTTAGTTAGGGGTCAGAGCCTTGAGCTGGGCCTTTATCATGGGCGCAAATTACTGCGACACGTGGATTTATTAACGAAAATGATTTAGGGATTATCAGTTACTTAACGGATTTTACTATAACCAGTTAGCAGATTATCGAGTTACCAGATATATACTTCTCTTTTTTATTAAAAGAACTAGTCAGGCATTTGATCGCCATTTCACCTGGTGAAAGATGGAAGATCCACGACATATCCTGCTCGTTCTACCTCATTTATCATCTATCTATCATTTTTTTATGTCATCCGATAGGCAAACAGGCAAGCGGGCCACCTGATGGAAAGTGGTCACCACTGTCTATAGACATTAGCAAAACCGAGACTATAGCCAATGCGTTGTCCACCTCTATAACACGTTACTCTGGCAGCAAAAAGGCAAATACCTCTCCACTGCCAAAGCCACGGTTCCCCAAATTCCCACCCCATGGAGCTCTGGAAACCTTACTCACCGGCAGAAACACAATACTATTTAAAAGAGTATTGTTTAGCTGGGGTATTCTGTATGGTGGAGGTACTTCCCCAGTCGGGCGGCTCCAATTCGAACAGGATACCCCGCTATGGCCTACCTCTCTTAAAAATTATATTTATCTTTAAAGTCCCGTGATAATCAGCGGAACTACAAAAATTTTTTGCTATAGGTAGATATGTTAGAAACAACAGCGCCACCCATCATCGGTACTAAATGTTGAAACATAGCTTAGGACGGGCCCCTTTTTACTATGTGCTGGCGGTAATCTGCCAGCTAGAGTGCATTCTTTTTCTATTCTACACAGTGACAAACGACCATACAGTCAGCGATAACTGTTACCCATAACATCTACGATTCATGCATTTAGGTTGCAGGCAACAAATACAGAACTGCAGGTGCGTTGTCACTGCGAGAACTAAGATGAAATGCATCATGCCTGTAATTGCGCTGGCTACCTTACCCTTCAAACCAGAGCACCACAATCCAAGCATTTTGCTTGGCGGTAGAAATAATTAAGCCGGTGGTACTCACCCAATCGGACTCCTCAGGATTCAAGGAGTCCTGCCACCTGATACCTAAGAAAGCGCTTTTAAATTTACTGATTTAAAAATCTATTATAGAGTAATACAATTCCAGGATAACACTAGAAGTAAATACCAATATCAAGCTAGATCATCTAAACAGTGTAGGTACACCTAACTACCCTAAGCCAGCAGTTATGTCGCTATATAAACGGCCGAGCCATTACGTAACGGAAATGTTTGCATAGCTTTTGCGAAAGCTCAAAGTTATTGGACTCCTGGCCGGCTGTTGTCGTGGATTTATATCTGGAGCCACAATGGAACGGAATTATGCTGATTGTTAGGTAGGCCGGGCTGCGATACTCTTAGATCAACTATACCAATAATTTCACGGTTTACATTGGGTAAGGACAGTGGCGAGTAGCGGGTATATACACAGTGGCGAGCGGTGCGCGCCCAGACAAAACAGCGAGTCCTGCCATTACTCTGTCGATTTGAACGAGCAATGTTTTGTTAACATACGTTCATTTTTGCTGAAAATTCTCTACATATGGTCGGCCGTTATACACTCTACTAAATTTGACTGTATATACTGCACCAGCAAGTCAATTGCCATCTGGGGAAAAAGCGGGCGCGCGTGAGATGCACTTGCCACTTGCAAGGTAGCTTGCAAACTAAGTTGACACGCTACTGTTCGATCGGTCTACACCACTGTACTTACTCACTGTGATTACCAATCGCCAAACACTTAAGTAAGATGTAGATAATGAAATAGTTGTTTTATCTGTAGTGTTTTGTGTCGCCATTCCTCATAACGCGGTACAGCCTAAAGCTGATTACCCACCCAATAACCCTGTTATATTAAGGGCCCACTGTACATCAAAATCAGGCTTTCGCCCGCGGCTGAACTTGCTATTATTGGTACAACTTCGCTTATGAGCGTCGTAAAAGGGGACTAATATTTCTAATCAGCTGGGCCAAGCAACCAGAAAACAACCTGCTATCTTACTGACCGTCCAAGCTTGGTGAATGTGAAAAATCCATCCACTGATGTGGAGAAGGCTCTTGTCAAGCAATGGACTGTTTAACAGGCCGTTAATGATGATATAGATCCATTTACCTAAACAAGTTTCACGAGTGACATTTCAAAAACAGAAGCTAGAAACAGAAAGTTGTATTGCGTTCCCAATGTGGGCGTGATCGGAGATTGATTAGTACAGAATTAATTGATCATTAAACTCGGTTTAGACAGCAGAGGATCAACAAACCTCTCAGCAAACCGGACACTGCCACAGTTGATTTATCACGCTATCTTTATTTTAATATGTTACTTAATTATTTGTCTAAGCCCGTCGTAAATTGTAAAGCAATAAAATTAAATTGTCAACTTTTCGTTGCCAATTAAGTAGAGCATTAGTAAATTAAAGAACATGAAATATTTTTATAAATCTTAACAGACTTTTTGCTACCTATTGATTTTTATTATTTGAGCTATCCCAGCGAAAATTTATGAGAATGTGTTTAGATGTTTGTTAGTCTTGAATAGATCTTGACGAAATTTGGCAGAAATATAGCTTATAGCCCAGAAGACCACATAGGCTATAATTTGTTCCGAAATTGAATGTGGTTCCTGCAGAAACGTGTCTGGAACGTCATAACCTAATTTTACGCGGAAGAAGTCGCGAGCAAAAGCTAGTTGACAAACGTATTAGTTATATGCCATGATGACACTGTGGATCGTTTGTTCAGAGGCTAGACTCAGTGTTCATAGATCTCTACTACCGCCCTAGGCTCTCCCACGTGACCTTGCTGCCTTACCGTGACCGCCAACTTCTTTGTAATCGGCGGTGGATTGACTATTAAATTATTAGATAATTATTGTTTTATGCAATTTATTTTCTTGTGAAAATATTAAGTTCCCAGAACCAAATGTTATATTTGCAGCTTTTAACCTCAAACCTGAAACACTAAGGCATACCAGCCACACATACCCCGCATACCTCATCCTGTCCGCGCGTCGCGGGCCAAACTAAATCAACTTGAATTATAGGGTCATGGGAGTTCAAGCGAATACGTCAAATTTGTCCAAACGGGCAATAAACCGTGGTCCATTCCAATGGTCCTTTTTACGGGCATTGCTGGTCGAGGCTGTATAATTATGTGGCTTGAGCAGTTTTGTTTGATAACGGGTGTGGATTTTGGTGCACACGGATATATTTTATTGGCACATTAAATTTGTAAATCTCTCTACCACCTACCACCGCGTGCCCTTAAATGTATATTTTATAAAATTACTAGCTTTCTTTTGCCCGCGACTTCGTCATCGTAAATTTCCGTTAAGTACCTACTACGTTCCGTACTCGTCCTCGTGAATACTGAATTTCGGAAAACTATAGTCTAGTTACCCCTTGATAATGTGAGTAGCTTTCTAAAGAGATATCTCTGATGAAATCGAGAGGCACGGCTGCAGGCCGCTGCACGCGGGTCACAGTGCAGAGTTCTTGCAATTTTTTAAAAGTAAAACTTTAAAAAAATGCGAAACAAGTAAGTTAAGTAAGTGAGGTTCATCGTGAGCGCACCACTTTTGCTTTTCAACCAAAGCTGAAGAACTACTGATAGGGAAGTGCTGAAATATTGATCGTGTTTGCCATTTGCCACATTGACCCTACTATACCTAGTATCCCGGCTCATAAGGCTCGTCTTATTGTTCATAGAAGAGCGTTCTTTCCATCTAACATAAAAGCTGCTGCTGTAATGATGTGATCTCTGCCTACCTCAACATTATGTATCTATAATATGCATGTATGATAATACCCATTTCATGTAGTTACGTACAAAGGTACAGGTACTTACCCACGTAAACACTCTTACCTCTTACGGTAAACTCTATTGTTTTGGTTGTACGACAGATACAGTACTCACATACACTTTTCCTCTATTTGACGTATCTATGAGTTTACATCGTATAATAGTATGGTATGAAGTAATTTCGCCTGTGATCCGCTATCTTTTTGCCTGCGACTCAATGAATGGATGTTATGAACACTTTCGTTCTTTCCCTCGTTTTGTGGTTAATTAGTCTAGTCAACCAGCAGTTTAATTGACTGAGAATTGTTTCCGTTCTCCGGTTTATTGCTTTTTCTAGATGACTTCTCTAAATTACCTACGTTGAGATCGTCAGAGTTTGTAATTTAAAGTAAAACACTTTTATTCTTATAATTTATAATTTCTTGTTTGTCTTTTCTGATACATGTATGAGGATATATAGGAAACTAAAAGGTTACTAAATCTTGAAGCACAGGAGACGAACCCAGAAAAAAGAAGTAAAATCCCTTTCATATCTGTCGTTTGGACAATAACAGCAGAAATTTTCAGGGCAACAACGTACGTAGCAACCCTATTAAATAAATCAATGCTTTGGACTCTTACTTTAGTAAAAAGCGGTGATTTCGACACTGACTACTCGTCAAAACCTTCCCGAAGTCCTAAGAAGCTAAAGTGCAAGCACACAAACTAAGTCATGGCGGTCAGATGGCAGTCGCTCTACTGTAATTACATGATATGCCTGATATGCAAATCCTGGATCACGGCCGCTCGCACCCGAGAGCCCAACCGGAATATTGACCCAAGATAGTTGCTTTTATAATTAAGGAAATCGTCTTTTAATTTTATCATTTGTTCAGCACTGTGCTTAACCGTCCAACTATTTTTTCATATAATGGTTTATTCATGAGCAGTTGGTCATCCTGATGCCAAAATGCATCATCCACCCCTCGATGCATCATTCATTGCATTGAGGGGGCAAATTAAAACGCCCTTTCCATTAGTGAAGACCGCGTTAAAATCCGTTAGAGGAACTTCCGTTAATTGCATCCATACCGACAGGCTATATCTTATACAACGCTATGTAGTGAATTACCTCCCATCTATTCTCCTGTCTGTGTAACGTAATCTATCTTACTAATCCAAATAGTCTTGTAGTTTTTGGCCTGTCTTGTTAAATACCCGTGTCAGATCCGAAAAGTGCATATATTAGTACAGAATAAAAGTTAAGGAGCCGAGATTGCTACCCTGAGGGACGCCCGTTTTAATCGCGCGAAATTTTTATGTTAAGGTCTCATTACATATGCTTTATTAGTTCTATTTATTTCAACACATTGGTGTCCTGATAGAATTGTGTCTTGATGAAACTAAATCCTCATACCAAGGTAACAACCCAATCAAGAGCATGACTCAGTAGGTATTCCATATGACTCTAGTTCGCCAGGAAGAATTCCATGACATATACAATCAAAAGCCTTACTCAAATCGAACAGAATCGTAAAACACAACGGCGATATTATTCCCAAAGCGACCTCTTCCAGCCCCACATGAACAATGCAATCGTAGTCACAAACAATACAATACACGATGCTCTCGACGATCTACGAATAACCCCACAGTTTTCCTTTCCCGCGAAAATGGCAAACAATGAGCGAATGGGTAGGTCTCGCTCCTACAGTACTTTCTCCAACCTTGGGATGGGAATGCGCATGAGGCCCACACAATGCTTTATGCAACGAAAGTAACTGTTACTTATTAATTACATATTTTTAGGTGTAACCGTGAGCCGGAACGTGTGAGAACGTACTTTAAACCGTGATGAGTTCGCGCGTAATTCTGTAGGAGATCGGAGAGATTGGGGGTCTGTTACTGTACTGTGTTATAATCGTTTGAGGTTACGTCATGGGAATGTAATTTTTGTAAGTAATGCTAATATCTAATAGCCCTCAAGTATATGTTAGGAGAGGTATGGTACAGCGGGATATCCAGTTCGTATTCGAGCCGTACGAGTGGGGAACTACCTCCACCTTATATAATACAGCGGTCAAACAATTGTATTTGAAATGATATGGTGTTTTATAATCGACGGAGGCCAGCGAGAACCCGCGCTGGAGTGATCACCGCCGCCCATAGACATCCGTAGCACCCATTGCGTTAGGTGATTGTCTGTAATTCACGGACCGGTAAACTTAGTAACAAATTAAAAAAGACAGAATGCTCGGTGTCGATGTTACGGGATGTTGATTTTCATTATCGATGAGGTACAAGATTACGTTGGCTTGTTTTTTACTATTAAATATGACTACAACGACTGTTATTAACGTGTGTTTACAAACATAACCTCAGAGGTCGTTGGCTAGCAATTACTACATCGTCAGTCATGGCAAATAATAGCTACCTATGTAAACCGGTGCTATTTCTCTTATAAGCTTCGTGTTTAGGTGTAATTTGTGATTGTGCTAACAGTAAACGCAAGACAGTTGCACGTCCCTCGAAATTATCGGAGTGGACGTGCCTTGCCAACTTTATTATTTCGGCAACCAGCGCGATTCGCCAACTTGTTCGTTTGCTCTCTCGCGCTATCAGACAACTTGATTTTGCTGACTACCGCGTTTTGCCTCCTTCAGCCATTTTCCGAGCGAAAATGATCTGCCTCGTCAAACGGGTAGGTAATATTCAGCCTCAGCATCATGGCGATCCCTATCAAACAGAATAAAGAGCCGGGAATAAATTCCTATGTTTAATTTTATTATAACGGATGCGGACTGCGGTGGCGATCGTGGCAATTACCGCGCGCCCCTAGAACCAATAGTCCAATCAAGCCAGCTTTATTAATGTCCGCCGACTCCGTAATAACTCCCTGCATGAACTGCGCCTATATTTATTCAACGACTCATGGTTACATTCACCTCGACCCTCGAGGCATGCTTTAAAACAGACGCGATACTATTTTTATAATTTAAATTTTATGATTAGCCTAATGAAGAGCAATTTAAAAGCTGTAAACACCGCGTCGATTATCAATCTTTCGGTGCGGATAACTGATCGCGTTCGCTAATAAAACGACAGGTATTATGCCATGACTGATGCCCCGAAGTGTGGCAGAACGGTACCGGTAATCCGTGAAGCACACTCGCCGGCGGCGGTGGCGGGGCGCGCGTCGGCAACGCAGTGCGGCCCCGGCGCCTGCGGAGTCATGCTGTGCCCCGCGCGGTGTTCATGCTTCCTCTGCCGCAAACTGCAGTCCTGCCGCGCCGCCGACGCGAGGAAACCCCCCAACAAAATGTGCGACAACTTCATCCTCAAAAAGGCGGAGGCCTGGGAGCCGATGAAGTTTATCCGCGGAGCCGCGCGCCTCTCCGTCCGTCATTGGCAGAATCGCGAGCCACAACCAACGAAGAATCGAGCTCCCGGTCATAAGTCGACCAGCTGCGAACAGCTGTACCCGCACCCGACTGAGGAAGACCCCGGTCCGTTCGGCATGCGACGCGCGCCCAGCACCGACCGGGTGAAGCCGGATCCTAAGCCGTTATTCAAAATATTGGGAAACAAAAGCAAGAAGGGCGACGTATCGGAATCCAAGTCACGGAGGAGCGTGCTTAATTTCAGGAAGAACGAACTGCCCAATGTTAAGAATGTTCACGAGAAATACATACCGCTGCCGCAGTCGTCTTCCTTGGAGGAGCATATTTACAGCGAGCCCCGATCCTGGAATACACAGTACGACGACTGCTGTCGCCCACCCGTGTACTCTGAGAAATCGAAGGACGAAACCAAAGGATCGGTGTCAGACAAAAGAATGTACATCAACCGACCGCCGTGCTACGAAGAGCTGGCGCAAAGGCTGTCGCAAGAGAAAATGAAGAGAGGCAATCTGCCAATCCCGGATAACGGACTCGCCAACAAAATAACGCAGAACAACAACAAAGTGGTGATCTATTTCGGGGACTCCATCATTCGGAAACATAACGAACTGAAAAGGGAAGAAACCAGAGCTAAAGAGACTCCACCGAAGGAGGAGGCTATTTACGCGAATAGGCTACTGGATGAGACTAGTAATCTGGGTCTGAGTAGGGAAGTGGATAAGGGTGGGACACAGCTGGTGTCCGAGGTCGAAGTTCCCGAAGCAATTTACGCTGAGGTGAAGTCCGAAGACAGAAAAGAAGCTGAAGTGACGATAAACGACGCGACTTATAAGAAGGATGTTTTTGGGACTATGGGCCCTGATGGTTTCCTCGTGGTGGAATTTGAGGGGAACTATGAGAGGGCGCGGCAGTTGGTGGAGTTGGTGCATTCGGGAGGAGCGGACCACCATGAAGCTACTGTGCTGGACGAGGATGAGCAGAATGACTTCGACTGGAGCTTCATTCAGGACTGGAGGAGACGGTCAGTGTCTTTTATAAGTAATTTCTATTTTTTTTACGTATTACATACGCGTTGTAATATCTTCATATCGTTAGTATGTGTTACTTCACTCAGCAAAAACACGGGCTATATCAATAAAACTATGCACACGATTACTATACATAATGGCCATGCAAAACTCGTGGCGTATCCGCAAATAAATAAGCACTTACCTAAGTAATTTCCGGTAAAAGCGGTGCAACCGCAAATGACAACTGGATGTGTTCTCGTGTGAGTCTAGTAACGGCTAAAAGTTTATGACTATTCTTACATAATATGAACTTACACAGGAAACTGGAAACGAACTGCATAATAAGATAGTCAAACTCTCCTATCCAAATGTCTACGTAATCGACTTTTCTTCTGCGCTATATACTTGACGATGTATTAGCACTTCCAGAACAAAAGTCATACCTAATTCTACTAATGCTATAAGATTATAAGGATGGTTGTATGTTTGATACAAAAACGCAAAAACTACTAAACAAATGTTGATGGTATTTAGCAGTGATGCAGCTTTTAGCCCAGAGTAGCACATATCCAGGGAGCCTATTCTCGAACTGTGACATCTCAAATTCGACGTTATTCTAGCCACAAATCTGTATTAAAACGTCTCTAAAATAGATTTTTGACATATTATTTTACAATAGTTGAAGATAGTTGAGAAAATGTTATTGGGCTTCAGTAGACATTTCATAAGGGGGATTTGTGGCTAAAAAATGAATCGAGAAATAGGTCCCCTGAAATTCAATGTGGTTCGCGCGGGAACGGGTCTGGAACGTAATAACCGAATTTTAAGTCGACCAAGTTGTAGGCAAAAGCTAGTATCATCAAACTCTTCATATGCATTTTTATATCGACCGTGACATAAGGCAGTCACGTCGCTAACAAGCATAAAAACTAGTCCGGATTAAGTTCTAATTAATAATTCCGCATTCAGGAAGTAGGACGGCGTCGCATGCGCAGTGCATCGGCGTTTATCTTTGGTTCCGCTTTCTTGGGTGTTTCGGGCAAACCTTCCTTGTTAAACTTGATACCATCGCAGACACTACCGGCTTTCAAATCTATTGACATCGATATGTGCCATGGTTTATCGCCTTTTTACTACTAGCAGTGCCCCATTGTGGTCTTGTACAAAAATATCTTACGATGTAGATACTTCAAGATTTATATCGTTGGTATAAAACAATAAAATAAATGGAAGTCTGAATGATGCTGTGAAGGCTCCTGATAAAGCATTGGCTTTCAGAAGCAAACTTTCCTTATGCGTCTTTGGCTGCATCATCACTTACCACCAGGTGCGATATTCAAAATGCCTGGCTAGTTTAATTGTCAAACATAAAATATATTTTATAAATTCATTAAATCCTCATCTGGCCTCTCCAATTCGGTTTCTCCTCTGAACTCCTGAACTGCATAATGCCTATTTTCAGGGGATTTTTACAACCACTTGTAGTGTTTCACGAGAAAAGTATGTAGCCAGGATTGGTCATTTTATAGAAGTAAGTTCTTAGAACACGGGCGTCTGATATTTACCTTAGAGCGCTAGTGCGCTGTATCTGGCCACATTTAACCACAGTCCGTGCAAATAGAGATAGACCGTCAAGTTTGATATGGCTATTCATTGACAAGGCCTCCTACTTTGTACGGCATATATTAGCTAGAAAGCGGTCATACGTTCGAGCGTTCCACGTTCTCGTTCTGCGTTCAAGCTTTCAGTTATTCGTTTTGAGCGACGCGATCAGAATGCCAACTGTATTGGTATGTCTATGTAATAAAATATAACATACGCAGAACGCAAACGCGAGACGCCCTAACGGGTGACAGTCTCCTGTCTGATAGAACCATATGTACCCTACGAACAGTAAGCTATAAAAGCGATGGCTGTGACGCTTCAAATAGTCGTATACTGTTATAGTCATAGACTGTACAATTTAACTAAATAGAAAAGTTCATATCAGTTTTCATGTATTTTTCGATCAACGATCAAGGCACGTTATTGGCAATCCATTTTGTACGATCTAATTCGCTCTTACAGCATTTCTCAGATTCGTACTAGATCCGTACATAACCACTCTTACCGGTATCACCAACCAACTTTACACCGCTACATGAATACCAACTGTTTCAAACTCGGTGTTAGCATTATAGTCATTACATAAAGGTCTGTTGTCTCGCGCAGGCGCGGGAAGACGCACGCATTAATTAGTCGGCTCTCCGCGATAGCGATCGACGACGATGGTCGTTCAACCCATGCGAGCTTCTGTCTTTGTCCTGATAATATCTAGCATAAGAAGTAGTGAGGAAATTCGACCTTATGTCGACGGCGTAGCGCCTCGCAATTCAGCAACACCTCAGAAATGCCATTTCTACCCATGTTTAAGTCAACTTCTTTTGTTATGTTCGCCAGGTGCTTTTTGTCCACTTCCTTGAGATCTTCTGATGGTTGATTCGCTTAGTTCCTAACACAAGCAAATGAGGCAATTATAGACCGTGACGCCTCAAGTGCGCTTGTTTATAATAAGTATTACATAAAAATGTGCTTGTAATCTAATGAATCTTTCTTTCCTAATTATTTTCACTTTCGTGCCCATACTGGTATGGCGGTATAAAATTATTTTAAAGTTATGGTTGCGTTACGCCGTTCTTCTTAGCATTGACTTCTTTCTTATGGTTGTAGAAAAAGTTTCTATAGATGAGTGTGAGGAACGGACAAAACCAACACAACAGAAATGTGAAAATAATCACCATCCTAGCGGACGCTTGGTTTCTGCTAGGGTCCGCTATGATACCCTTTTACTTAGCTTCTGCCTCGCATAATAAGCCGTTGGCTCTCGCATATGATTTAGCAATGTCAATCCCGGGGGCCTCTTTCCTGATTCTGATTCCTGTCTCTGGACAGTGGATGCCGACAGGTTTAGGCGCCTCTTTGGCACCACACAGCGCAGGCGAGCCTCCTCAATCTTTCCACGATATCCCTTCACGTCAACAGTCTTCTGAACTTATTGTTGAATGTCATGTCAATACTGTCTTTACACATATCTCGTAATCATTTATCTCTTCTTATTTTTAATACATTGGAGAAATAAGATGTGATGTCGGTCGTTTTAAGTAAAGATTATGTTAACCGGGTTAAATGTGGCGGTAACGGTATATGGTCAATTCGGATTATATCCTTGCTATTAACATCTTTTATTTCTGTCTGAAATACCTCACAAACATCAAATAAGTTATGTAAAGTAAAGTAAATATTTATTGTTAAAAAACTGGTTCATTGTTCATTTATTGCATAAATTAAAAATTTACATGTCCACTTTGTTAAATTCAATTTTTTATGTGTTTTTTTAACATATAACTTAAATTAACAAATATATGCCATAGCAGTTTACCCACTTCGGGTGTACAATATTCAAATTATTATTACACAACACAGAAAAACTAAACAACGAAATAAACTTATTAATAACCGAATTTACTTTAGTTTTATCGTATCTATTTAAATAACTATAACAAAAAAAACTTCATAAACAAAACTTCTTAATATTTAATATAAATGCTATCGACATTGTAATATTCCTTAAGATCGTAACAAGACTTTTTTAATAGCCACTTTTTTAAATTTATTTTAAATTTATTTTATGAAAGGTGCTGTTACAAAATATAATCGAAATGTACCTTCTATCAGTTTAAACCTGCTTTTTTTATTGTGCCTGTTTTCATTTATGCATCTACATTTAAAAAAGGAGCATCGTACAAGCATCATGTAACTTGAACATCCAAAAGGCAACATTGTAACACTCATAAAACGTAAGCGGCAGGTGGTGCGTGGATCTTGATTAATGTTAGTAATTATCATACAAATGCCTAATTGTAATCAATTAGGTATACTTAACAACTCGGATACTGGGGACTTGAGATCAATCTTGTTTCGTGGTAGGCTTCAAGAATGTATCGAATGTTTTCTTAGTTTCTTATACTTTGTTTGTAGTAATTGAGCACATATTTGGATGGATTGTGGAAACATAGCATCTCATGGGTCCAAACCAACCTTACTTGCTCGTCGACCCGCTGCTGGGGACAAACGAGACTCTGGAGAATCAGCTGTTCCCCTTGTGCTTGCTGCAAGTAAATAGTCAAAACATCACTTTGTAATTTAAGGTTCTAGGTAATAAGAAAACACTTTCAGTCAATGAAAGATAAACGAAAAGTACACTTGTATGTTTTTAAAATGAACTAAATTTTTTTATATTATAAAAACTAATATTGACAAAGTATTCCGTGTCCGTCTAGTTTTTGTTACCAACAATATTCAAACAAAACATGAAAGAAAGCGTGTGAAAACTCTAATTATATCTACCGTTTTAGGAACATGACAGTTAACTACGATTAAGGTAATCAGGAGGCTTCTATGACATAAAAAATGACCAAACAAGCCAACTTTTGAAGGACGGCCAAGGACGGAACGGAACGGAACCGTTTCGTCACGCGAGCCCATTCAAAACACGGCTCTTACACAAACTATGAGAGTTCAAAATGTTTACTACCGGCCATTATATTGGCGAAACACGAGCCGGCGCGCGCGCATGTATTGTGTTCACGCATCGGTGACATTACGTGGCCATGGCATTACATAAAAAGAAAAAATAATTGTCACCACCATTTTTGTCCCTCATAGCAATAGTAAGAAAGTTCCTTTTTGTTTTTCTGACAACCCCTTCCAGTTATGGATGTTGTACAAAGCGAGAATGATTATTTTTATTAACTCCCGACGAAAAACGAGGGGTGTGTATCTGTGGCTCTGTGTATGTGTGTCTGTGGATTCGTAGCACTCAAACGGATAGGCCGATTTCGATATGGTTTTCTTTATTTAAAAGACAGTTTAATCGAGATGGGTATTAGCTTTGTTTCATTAAAATCGGTTCAGTAGTTTAAAAAATATTTGAGTATATGTAAACTTGGTCGGGGGTTTTTCAACGTTTTGCAGTCGATTCAGTTATGTGAAAACAAATCAGCCCTCTACGCTGGTTTTCTTCTTCCGTCGTGTTCCCTCGGCCAAGGTGTATGTAAGGACCTCCATAGTCCAACTAAGGACCTCACATAAACAACGAGTTGGCCAGACTTCAGCAATAAGCATGACAGCAACTGTCAGATCTTAATCCCGCTAAAACGGCGCTAAAGCACTATATTCTAACGCTTACAACAAGATCCCAGAGACGTCCATTGGACTTCGGTCCCCTGACCACAGCATCTTTCCCTTCTCCGCGGTAATTGCCAACAATGGCGTTTGGACTCTTTCCTTCACCTTTACCGCCTTTACTAGCCGCATTTAGAAAAGTCGATACAGTATTACTTCTCAAAACAAACACTTGAGTCGCGAGACATTACATCTTATTACTTGTCACGTAAGTTGCGTAGGTGTTGATTATGATGTATTCCATGACCACTCGCTACCAGTTTGTCACATCTGGATTCTGTATTTCAGGTTAGGCTACTTTCGCTTTTGTTTGTGACTACTTTTCTTGTCGTCTAGCTAGATCACTAGACTAGTCGTGCACCTATTTATGCAGTTTTCCATGCAAGTTGATTATCTGTTTTACCTGATTAGTTAAAAGACGTAGATGGACATTCGACCTCCACATATAACGGTAGTTGGTGGAAATCTTTTTACCTATACAAGGCTCTTTGAATTAAACCTGAAAACTAACAATGGGTAGGTGATAATTTATGTTATAGCTTTTCAAATGCATGTCTCCAAAATCAGTCTCAGATTAAACCCTGATGTTGGTAAGCACTTAGTCAGTATAAAAATATCTTACTACTTAAAACATATTTAACATAACGAGCTTTCGAACTAAAAAAAGTATTTTTAGACTCATAAATACATTCACATGCGCCACCATTGTCGTAACAAAATATGCCTCCCTATATTAAACGTTTCAACAGCGGTATAAAATTTCACTGTTCAGCTAAAGTTTCTCACTGTTTTTATTTCTTCGACAACTTCCTCTAAACACATCTTCACACTTATAAAGTAGGTATAGGTACAGTGGCGTAGCTTGCCATCCAGGGGCCCCGTATCAACAGTTGTTAAGGGGCCCCCCTAGTTGATACCACCAACTACGGGGGGTGCTAATGAGTAACTGAAGTCCTGGGAAATCTCAGCTTATGTCAATAAATGGTTGAGCGCAGCGAACTCACATAAATTTGCGTGTTAATAATAAAATAAAAACCTTGCGTGATCATCACAAAAATAAGAATTTTTGTAATTTATACTTTAAAGCCTTGCGCGATTTTAATAAAAATGGCGTAATATCAGTAAATGGATGATAGAGAAATTTTAAACATTCTGATGTGACGAGATTTATATTACCTTCGCTAACAATTAATGAGCGAGCGCAGCGAGCTCTTGACTATATTGGCGGAGCGGTCTGAAATTCTCTATTGAATAAGTTTTTTCTCGGGAAGTATTGAAGAGTTTAACTGAAATTATGGATAAGGAATTTTTGCTTACACCGTGGGCGGGGGGCCCCGTATCATTGATACGGCTGATACGGCGGTAGCTACGCCCCTGTATAGGTACTTGTTTGAACATCAGCTTACAACGGCTCTATCTTCTATCTACTGTAGTGACAGTTTCCTACACTAACCATTGTTGTCTGTAGGTAATTATGCCTACAGTTAACTATTCTAGTTTGTTCGTTTACCACGAAGCATTTATTGTTTTTTGTCGCGCAATTGTATAAGAGAATCGTGTGATAGCCCTTTTTTTCTGCGGACAACACCAGCACGAATGGCTTTAATATTTATTTTCAATTTAATAATGGAAGTTAAAAAAGTAAATCGAACGTTTTAGACACACTGGAGTTTCTAATCAGTCAGAAAAGGCGTTTGTTTTAAAACCATAAGTACACGAAAATCTCAGTACAAGAGCGTCGTTGGCCTAATGGTTAAGGGGTCCGTCTCGTACCCTGAAGTACCGGGTGCCGCCATGTATCCACCAATACCTCTTTTCTGAACTATGTTCATTAGTTGAACACTAAACGATGCACTTACGGTGAGGGAAATCATTATAAATAGAACCTGCACATTCAGGCGGCTGAATGTGTAACCATGATCCAATCTGGTCACGTCCCCCTGTTCCCTGTTCAGAGGGGAGGTCAAATGGCAGCCTCTCCACTACCATCTCCGATCTTCCAAACGCTGGATCATGGTCAAGGCGGACATCGGGGCCATCGCGCACGAAAGGGCCACCGCCAAGAGGTTCATCTGAGTACTATTCTTTAGCTATAGTTTCTTGTCGCCGTCCGATCGCTGGAGCCACACCGCCGATGCCGGCCGTCACGGCCACGCTTTCGCATTTAGTCGCGCCCCTTATGAACCTCTTTAATGCATTTACTTAATGCTCGTTACGGCTATTTTCGTATTTTCCGACTAACCGATCGAACGGGCCCTGTTTACAGTTGCAGATGGATGTCTACGTCACATTTTTTTCATGTTTTGTTATAGGTAGGTACGACAGACAAACAGGCAAGACATTCAACTGTCTCAGTGTCCATATAGGCGTGAAAGTGATTTGATCATAGAAAGTTAAAAAATTACACTTATTTCTTGATAATTATCGTCTATTAGTAGGCTTTTGTGACGGTGTATTGTTCTAACGTCGTATTATGAACCTTGAACATATGAAATCGGGATTGGTCACGAACTTCGTCAACTGTAGTATTTTCCCTTAATCATACATTGAAGCCATTATACGCGCAATGAAAATACACAGTTACCTTTATTATATTATTATTCTGGTACACCCCATAAAGACAAAGTCGCCTAGTTGACGGAAGGGTGAAGACGATCGACAGAATATACGAAATTTAATGTAGTCTTGGCACTCAGATTCCAAGAGGAGAAACAAAAACACCTATCCTATAGCATCCAGTGATACAATCTAGGCAGCAATCACGATTCACGCAAGACAAGAAAACAGGGTATGTCTAATGGTATGGTAACATCCATGCAAGCGCAGCACGCAACCGCGGCGCCCGCGCACCGGTCTCCATGGCGGTTACCGATTGGCCGCGGACGTTGTCGTCACGGCCCTGATTGGTCCAAAGCTCTGGACGTAACGCTACATGACTGATATAGGGCTGTTCGAATTTCGAAACGGAGCGGGAAATGTTTAATCGATTACTGATTTGATAGGGTTCATCGAGAATACGTTCTTCTCGTGGACGGTTGTACCACTGTTATTTCTGTGGTTATACGATTTTGATGCACAGTTCTAATCTCAATCTCATATCATCAACATCCTGGACCCTCCTGGACCCAACATCCTCCTCCAAATTGATGCATTTATTTACCTCAACGCTGTGCTGGCAGATTGGAGCACGACCATTTTTTGGGAAAAGCTCCCAGGGCCAAAATAACCTATGCTTTACCACGTTGTATCTTTGAAGTCCCCTGGTTATCACGCTATAGAGCCTCACTTCACAGGAACTTAGTTATAATCGACCGCGTCAGACTCTTCGGGCGTGCGCACTTTTATAATGGTCTCTAAAGACTAAGTACTCTGTCAGACTACCTGGAGAGGTTTTCCCTGGAGAGTACAACATGGAGTACCTACTTCAAGAAAGGAGTGAAAAGGTTTTTACGGGGTCGGCAACGCGTGTGTGATGCCCCTGGTATTGCAAACGTCCCTAGTCTGCGGTGACTGCTAACCATCAGGCAGGCCAGAAGCTTGTTTGTCACCGTAGTGGTATAAAAAAGGACGAAACTGTCACCGACATTAACCATACCAATCTCCGCAGACCGTCCAGTGGCTGCCGTCCAGCCGAAGACGCGGCGTGGTGCGGCGGCGTGCCGGGCGCGCGGGCGCTGCGCGTGCGCGTCTCCAGCGGCGCGCCGACGGCCGCGCAGCCCGCGCACGCGCGAAAGATCTCGCCGCCGCCGCACGCGCATCGGGCTACTACTCCGCCTAGGCCGACCGATGCTAAAGGTTAGTCTGGTTTATGCTAATTACTCAGTAATTAATCCTGGCTTCTCCTCCGGTTTCCTGCTGCTTCTTTTCGACTTTATATAGCTATTCTCAAGCCCTATCCACAATTCAGCTTTGTACCTCATTTGCGAGTATGACGCTCATAATTATATGCTGTCTACTGCAGCCATGTACATCCCTCGACGGCAGTCGTTACACTTGTAGCGTGTCCACGCCACCGGTACGTCGACGTGCCGTTCATGTAAATAAATAAGCACCTAAGTTTAGATATAAAACCTGCATTTTGTTAAAATCGTCTTGCACTGTCTATGAACCCGAACTACAGAATATCTGTATAGATACTAACGTAACTCTAAACAAAAACATTGCAAAGTTAACTCGGTTCCTCCGCGAGTGGAGACATCTTTTATATGGTATCTGACCCTAGCTTCATAAACTCCAACCCCCCACAGCACACGCCGACGACCCCCCAACCCCGGACACGTCCACGGCCCAGCTGAAGCCGGTCGCCGCGGTGTCCGCGCTGACGGCCGCCAGCGCGCCGGTGCGGAACGCTCCAGCGCAGAGCAGCCACGCGTTGGAACGGCGCCCGCGTCATGACCACCACCATCGGCCGCCGGAGAACGCGGCGGCTGTGCAGGTAACTAATACATCGACCACACAACTATCATAGTAGACGCGGTGAGGTAGGCGGGAGAAGAGACGTTTCGGGGTTGACTCGCTAACTACCTGAAACTTAATTAGAATTATAGAAAAACCTCTTGCGTCAGGATCACGGGATAATGCACGTCCCTTAGAACGACATAACATAAAATAAAATTAGTAATTTTCTAGCGTTCAGAGACGCCACCAAAAAATGTTATTTATACAGAACGCCGTCGATGGTCATTTGTTTTGCATGACGCGCCATGCCAGATTTGTCTTTACGTATGCATCTATAAAGTTGAATATCATCTACATATACTTGAAAAAGCAAATTTACGTTTTTCGTGAATTACAGCCAAACCAAAGGTTTTGACAAAACCATAGAGCCAAACTAACAAACTATAAGAAATCCTTTATACGATTTCTATATAACTGTACCTATGTTCTGTTTAATCGTGTTTATTTGAGTAAGCGGTTTAGGAGATATTCGTAATAATATCTCAAAAATATATGGCACTATATTTAGGCTTATAAATAATAAAGAGTTCCAAAAACACTTAAACATTTTATGGACCTAATTGCCGTTTTCACCAAACTTAGGAATCGGCTAAGTCAATTATCTTAATTAAGACATTGCTAATTGTCTAAAAACTAGGTAAAGCTGAACTTAGGTGATTCCTAAGTTTAGTTAAAATAGCCATTAATCATATAAATAGCTCAAAATCTGTGGTCAAAAACCATTTTCCGCCATTGCCTTTCCAACAAGCACACAATATCGCATAAAATCCATGTCCACGGTGTCGCACCCAAGCACCTCCGACGCCACATTACCGCCATTGGCGAGGCAATTAAGATCGATCCGCATTAACGTGCATCGATTGCCGCCATCGATCTTCATATTATAGAGATCAAGGAGATCAAGGTCGGATCGATAATCGATAGCTCACAACTCGCAGCGAACGTGATGGCGCGAAATCGAGCGAAAAGATCGCGAAATCCGAGCCGACACCTGCGCGGGCGCAGGACCGGTCTTTTCTCTAATGAAGTGTTTTTGCTGTATTTCTCATCTCACATCAGCGGGGCGTACACACGTACAACGTATATCGCTTATTGTGTACCTACCTAAAGGCTGAGTAAGCAAATAATTAGATGACGCGGCAAATAATTTTTGCTATTTTTTTTGTCTGGATTACAAAACCCAGAATTTTTACCTGGATTTTAGTAATTGTTGTCATCTTTTGGTGGTTAGCTTTAGCCTGCGACTTCGTCAGCATAATAAATTATGTTACGTTTGGAGATAAAATGAAAATTGTTCTGCTCTGTCAGCGGTTTTATTTATTTATTCAGGAAAAAACAGTCTTTTAACAATATTACATGCAATTTCAATTCACAAACATTTATCGTGTAAAATAGTAACAGAAAGACCGACCGAAGGAGAAATTGTTTTATATTAGATATGTATTCTGCGATAGATAATCAATTCCCCTCGTAAATGCCCATGTGTGGCAAAAACTAACTAAGTAAATGAATATCTATAAACTATGAACTTTACGATCTTTTACAGTTGTTATTGGCAAAGCCTGTCCAATAAAAGGTGAGAATTATGCTAATTTTGTGTGATTCCATTAATTTGTTTAAATTTGCACCATTCATGAGATCATTATCTTCTCAATGAAACTGGAGTTGGAGCCGCTGTATTTATTAGGTTTTATCGCTAATAAATCTTTACAATATTGTAAAAAAGCGGCCACGCATTCAATCCGAAACTCTACTAATATCGGACTATCCCGCGCGATCGTGTTACGTGTATTAAAATACTAGGTACATTAAATACACTTGCGAAGAATCTAGCTTTAGTTTAGTGAAAGAGTTTTCGAAATCAAAATCCGTTCACTAATTAAGTTGCGTGAAGGAGCAAATAATCAAACCTAAAATCCTTACAATTTCGCATTTGTAATATTAATTAATAGGATAGGATTAGCACGACCAGTACGATAGGTATTAAGTAACGACAATTTACAATTAAGCGATCCCTTATGTACATTTTACCAACCCCAGAATTATTGGAACAAGGCAGGAATTGGTACACCTCATCGATTTTTTTAATGCCACTAATATGGCTAAACAAGCTTACGGCCTGCCTGATGGTAAGCAGTCACCGCAGCCTATGGACGTATGCAATACCAGGAGCATCACCTTTATTTTTATTATCATTATCATATCAGTTTTGAAACTTTTGAAAGTCACAGTACAGTACCTACAGTAACAAAATGGTGTAAGCAACGATGGCACCGCATGACTTCACAAGCAAGCTCTGTGGTTAACCTTATCCTATCTATGCGGTTTGATCCAGTTTACACTTGGTTTTGTTCTGATGAACCTCGTTTAAGGCCAGTTAGTACGTAATGGCTACATGTTACATGAGACTGTGGTTTGTATGATGAAACATGTTTGGCACTTATGTTGCTTTGTAATGTCATCCATCATGATATTAATGTACATGCAATCTACTAGGTACTTATATCGTGCTACTGATGGCTTTTAATGTTAGAGTGTACTAGCTTTTGCCCGCGACACCGTCTGCGTGGAAATCGTTTTTAGGGCAGTTTATCTTTTCTCGATCGACCAATTTTAAGTTACCTCCTTAATGTATGAAAGCTAGTACTAATGAGAGGTAAAGTTTTATCGCTGGTTCTACTAAATCGAATTATATAAAACATGGCCCAGATTTTAATTTAGACCCCAACTGTGAAAACCTTATCAAAATCCGTTCATCGCCATTTCCAGTTGCTTATAGTTTAGTTTGTCTATTATGGTTCTACATCAGGTGTTCTAGTTTCCAATAGCAATTAATATGTTGCTCAGGCTTAACAGCTACACAACAAAATGAGTTTTATTCAAATCCGTCCAGTAGTTCCGGAGATTAGCGTGTACAAACTGACGCACAGACACAAAAATTTTAAACACTAAAATTACTTTATCGCATTTAATTAGTACTTTGTGAATAAATTCAACGTACAGACACGCTTTTTTACTGTTTTATTATATGTATTTCATTGTAAGCCTGTGGTGTCGCAACCGAGCCCAAGCTTTCTGTGCAAGATATTAGAACATGTGAAATGAAATGGAAGGTATTTATTTATTAACAAGGATACCACATTACAACAATCACATAATATAAAATAAACAATAATCATACAAATAAAAAACATATGTACCAAATTACAAAATGGATATATCGATTCGGAATTGCTGTGCTGTGGCACACCTTGTCAACAAAAGGACCTCACTCAGCATGAGCCACGGCCGGAGCCGAGTGGATGTGGATGTTTTAATACAAATAGTTTAATCGGCTTTTGTCAACTATTGCACATAGTTACCAAAGATACCTAGCCTGTCCTGTTGCCCACTCCAAATTGCATCATTTTCGATTCCGCAACTTACCCAGCTGTGTAAACTTACAATTTAAACATGCAGATAGCAAAACACTCATACCTAATAGCAAGTAAATCTTCATACGAAGGTATGTAGGTACCAACTTACAATGCAACAAAATAGCACTCCATTAAAATTATAGATTCATACCCCATTCCCGGTCCCATAATCCTTTCAGTCCATTATAAAGAAACAGATTTAAAACAAGTGTATGACTACATGAAAGTTTATTTGTATCATGAACGTGAACCTCAAACTTCCTTAATGCACATGGCGTGGGCCTTACGCTGCATTGCGCGGGAGTCGCTCACGGCATCTAATCCATTGCGGCGTGGGTGATGCGCTTGGTATGGCAAACGTCCATAGGCTGCGGTGACTGCTTACAACCAGGCCGTAAGCTTGTTTGCCACCTTCATCACAGCCCATAACTGTCCACTGTCCAGAACTAAGGGCCTCTCCCACGAAATATATAATCTCCACGCTTGGCAGGCGGGTTGGAAATAGCAGTGTTATAAATATAACAATGGAAAACGCTCCTGCCCATTTTCCAGCCTACGGAGATTAGATAGAGAGACGGAGAGAATTAGTCGCCTTGTACGACACCCACTAGTGTAAGGGGTTGGTGCTATTCTATTCTGCCGGATACCAAATGGCCAGTGGAGCCACACCTTAGTGGTATAAAAAAACGTGGCGGTGAATGTGGGCGACTGTTTCTCTAAAAACCCAGCATTGGACTACAATCCACGAGAGACTCCCACTGGATACCGCGCATGGCCGTAAACCGCCGCCATCGGCGCCCGCGCACGTGTGAGGGCAATTTTACGATTTAGGAAACATTTATTTCGAACATACACCGAATGGGCCCGTTTCTGTATTGGCCACGTAGTAAAATTAAATTTAACGTCCGAACTAAAGGTTCAACTTAGGAAGGCGCTGGGGTTACTGACACAGGCCGGGATAAGCGCTAGGACGATGATGATGATGATCTATGGGCTACTCACCTTGTCTATTCTCTTATCTGAGTCTAGGTAATCATAATTAAAAGAAAAATTAAGTTTGCGTCTGAAAATGGCTTGAAAATTGTGAAATTCCTGAAGCGTAGAGCTTTATAGGTGTAGGCATAGGTATGCGTTGTATTTCTAAGCGAATTTCGTTCTTAGATAAGTACTAATTATCTGGTTTTGATCCTGGGCGAACATAGTGTAGGGGTAGAAGTCCATAAACTCAATAAGGAGAAGGCAATCATCCTAGGATTACGCTCAGATATGATCTAATTATCTTACGACATACCTATAGGTAAGTTCTTTAGTCGATGTTGTATTACATACAATCTAACCTAGCTCATTAATCCAAAAACCAAATAAACCCATCGACGGCAAACAAAAGAGTGCACCCTAATTGAACAAAAGAACAATCAAAACAATCACTAACGACATTATAATGATACTGAAGGAACGAGAAGATGATTGAAACAATACACCCATTAGTTAGTGCAACGAATTGATAAATTCATGTCGAGTTACCTAAGTTGAATTATACTATAACAATTTATAAAAGTTACGCACTAGACTAGCCATTGTAAGCTTGATGAAGGCGATCAATGCAAGCTAACGTTATGTAATTACTAAGATGCATGCTTTATTGCTCTTGATTTAAATTCATCATCATCATCATCTTGGCGTTAATGTCCACCTTACAGAACACCGCAGCTAAACAATACTCTTTTAAATAGTGTTGTGTTTCTGCCGATGAGTAAGGTTTCCAGTGCTCCATGGGGTGGAGATTTGGGGAACCGTGGCTTTGGCAGTGGAGGGGTATTTGTCTTTTTGCTGCCAGAGCAACGTGTTGTAGAGGTGGGCAACGCATTGGCGACACTCTTGGTGTTGCTAATGTCTATAGGCAGTGGTGACCACTTTCCAGCATGTGGCCCGCTTGCCTGTTTGCCTACTGTATGACATAAAAAAAATGTCCCGGATGTGCTCTCGCGCACGACGGCCCGGGGTCCGCCTAGACCATGATTCAGAATTTGGCGGGTCAGGTAATTACAGTGGAGCGACTGCCATCTAACCTCCATGACCCTGCTACCAGGGGAACCTGACCAGATTGGATCATGGTTACACATTCAGCCGCCTGAATGTGCATAATTTTAAAACGATAATTTAAATCAAGAGAGCTTTCAAGGCTTGTTAAGGCCTAGTACCTCTACGACCTACGACGAGAAAGCCTCGGTGGCCGAGCGGTTAGGGTATCCGACTCGTAAGCGAGAGGTACTGGGTTCAAATACCACTGCCGCCATGTACCAATGACTCTTTTCTGGTACCGATGCTCTTACGGTGAGGGAACACATCGTGATGAAACCTATACACTCAGGCGACTGAATGTGTAACCATGATCCAATATGGTCAGGTTCCTCTGTTAACAGGGTCACAGAGGTCAGACGGCAATCGCTTTTCTGTAATTGCCTGATCTGCCAAATCCTAGATCATGGTCAAGACGGACTCCGGGCCCTCGCACTAGAGCACAACCAGGACATTAAAACTAAGATGATTACTATCAAATTAGAAAGAACGCACATTGTTTTTTTTAAAGAATAAAAAGTATAACAATGCCGTGCATCTATATATATAAATATGTATGTATGTATAACAACAAAAAAAATACTTCCAAATGATACCTATTATTAACTGTGTCGAAATATAGGGCTACTCGTCAACAAAAATACGCGGTAGGAAACCCGGAATATACCTTTTAGTTTGCGAGCTACATTGTTGAGGTGCCTGATGACTTTAGTAAAAAAATACAGTATCATAAATGCTCAGTTTTTAGGCGAACTGCATATCGAACACGTGTGGCGCATAAGGCTTAAAATCTATTAACCCCAAAGCAGAACCTGAACACGAGTACCTAACGTCTTACTTGACCAAAGAAATGTTAATCCTGAGTTATCCTTGTCATTATAGCAAAAAAAATTCCTAGCTAGGATGATTCGGCTCGAAGGACCAGGCAGATGTATGGTAGGTGTAGGTGTAGCGGTAGGGGAAGGGTAGGGGAAGGGTAGGGTGACGCCACACGAACGAAGTCGCTCCGGGTCCACTAGTAATTTATACATAGGGGCAAGGTCAAAAGCGCGATGTAACTACACTAGAGACCTTTATTGTCTAAATATAAAAGTATACCGACGCGACGTTGTGCGAATCATTCAGCAAATCGTACCAACATCCACGAGATTGCACCACAAAGTCGGTAGCTCCAATATTCCTCGTTGCAAAATACCAATTTAACATCTGACCCCATCAGTTACGTGTAATTGTGATAGATACCATCGTCTACTTGATGTGTTGACCGCCATTGTTGGTAAAGTGGGCATTGCTAACGAGTTCGGGCTTTTACCACGGCACTTAGCTTGGAACGATGTAACTGAATTACTGGATCGTATTGTTACGTGGGCACGCTGCAGTTGTCAGTTTTCCAAAAAGCATGGCTGTTATAGTTCAATATTAGTGACATAAAACAATAACGATGTTTTCCAAAAGAGGATGGGTCTGGAGTACCCTCAACACCGACTATCCGTACAGTGGAATAGTTAAACCTGGCGAATCCACATTTACGTTATTTATTATTTGTGCTCGTTAAGAATAAAGAGGTTGACAGGAGAGAAGAGTGGCGATTGCTCCACCGACAAGAGTCATACTCTTAAATATATGATAATGAAAGATTTTAATTTTTTTATTTTTGATAAGTTGTAACTATAAATATAATAGGTATATATGTTTTTCCGAGTCTTCCTACTTGCTGAAACGAAGTGTCAGAAATCACAAAATATTTTCACGTGTGGATATAATCCAATACAAGAAGTGATTAGTCAGTAAGAAGAGTAAGAATGAAAGTTTATGTCACTTCAGTCGAGAAATTACGTTAATTAAGCAATGTCGGAAACAATATTTTCGTTTTTGTTTGCTGTGTTCTGTAATTGCTACCGGTACAAAGTGACAGGTCGCTAGCTAAACGCATAGTCAAAGTGTTAAGTTGATAAACAGTGTTATGTTAGAGCTGTTTGTGAAACAAATAATCAGCAAATCGTGAATCTAAATCCAGAATACCAACATAATTCTAACGTGTAGGCGAAAATGGAAGCCTGGACTTACATACTTGGGTATCCAAATTTTGTTTTCATCATCATCCGTCTCAGCCATAGGACGTCCACTGTGGGACCTATTCACGCACTTCTTCAACACCCATCGACTTTGTGGGCCTTGCATTCATCGGCTTCACAGAAATCTAAATATTTATAATATTACTAAGGTATTGACTTATTTATTTAGATGACTGTAATCGGTTCTCTTTTATTTTTATTTTCAAAATACTTATGCACAAAGGGTTTAACATATGCATAGAGGCTTACGCTTATGTAGTTGCAGAAATGATAATAAAAGTTAATCCTTTCTAAACATATTGCTGTCTTTTTCTGACGAAACTACTATAAAAGGAGACTAGAATGTCTAAAATGGGCAGCGGCATTTTCTGATGTATGTTTTGGACAGTGCGATCTCCAACCCGCCTGCCAAGCGTGAACATGAAGGCAATACCCTCCACGGATGTGGAGGAGGCTCAAGCCTCAGTGGATTGTTATTGACTCTTGATGTGATAGCTGTCAATGTCATTTAATTATTTTTAAGTAATTTTTCCGATTAAGAAATGGAAACATTTCATCTAAGTACAAATTTAGGAATTTTCGAAATTTCACCCGTCACCAGCCCGCGCATCATCGACTCTTGCGCAACCGTGTTCCGGTGCTAATTAGTCTAAGGCGTTGGCATCACAATAATTGCGCGTTACGGGGCGAAAGTGTTGCCAGCGGAAAAAATAAATAACCATTGTCTTAGCGGATTCCCACGATCTTGTGATAGGGAAAAGCGTAATCTGTGGGAAGCATTAAAAACTGAGAGGGAAAGTGTGCGACAAGTGCTCGCGCGCCGCTCTTGAATCGATTTCGCAAGGGATATTGTTTAACTGCTCAGTGTTCACCAAAATACTACAGGTGTATATATGTTCACAATCCTAGCATAGGTACATTTATGCCTGCTTGTATTAAACTTAGACACCTAAGTGCAATCGGGCATTAATGTATCGTGGGAGGTCCTACTCCTATTCCGCAGCTGACCGTACAATATAAAAGCATAAATGCATTATGTACCACCATCAGAATCAGTATCGTAGGTGTGTTTGGACCGTAGCTTGTGGCACTCGGTAGTCTCTTGCCTACCCCTATGTGATACGAGCGGGAGTGAGTATGCATGTATGTACGAGTATGTCTGAACATGCATACATACATAATGTTTTAAACTATCGTGGTTATTATTACACATGTTTAGGGTACGCGGTTGGAAACCCGGAACATACCATTAAAATGAACATATATTCTGAAATCATATTCCTATGCTGTTGTTAACAGGATTTTATAGCATTCATTATAGAAGATTACAGATAAGAAAATT
The DNA here is from genome assembly GCA_905147135.1 of Blastobasis lacticolella. NCBI lineage: Eukaryota > Metazoa > Arthropoda > Insecta > Lepidoptera > Blastobasidae > Blastobasis > Blastobasis lacticolella. The sequence continues at coordinate 20,089,005 of LR990050.1, forward strand.
CATCGTTACTAACTTTCACATTTAAATGAATAGAAGTGTGGATTTACTGATCTGAATTTCAAAACCTAGCTACTAACACGCAACTCTACTGTTAGTAGAATGACTGTGCATTTAGTCGTACATTAACTATCTAGACTAGAGCAACAAGCCGTATCTTAGTCTACTCCAGACTATCTTAGTGAAAGTGGTTAAGCAAATGTACGCGCGTAGTACCTAATTGGCATAGTAACGACACTCTCACTGTTAGTATTCTGTCAAATTCATTATCTGGATCCCACCATTCATTAACAAGCTCAATTCTTGTCACCCAGTTCCCATAATTTATGTATGCTTGCGTCGTTATTTGATTGAAAGCTTTTTTATTACGACTCTTAATTACGTAAGTATACGTACTTACGCATAGGTGCATACGTAATCTGTTGACAGATATTTGATTGATGTTATTGATGTGATAATTGACTACACCTGCATGAAAGTTATTCATAAGTCTGTTTATTCGCTTTTTTTTTATGTCATACGGTAGGCAAACAGGCCATCGGGCCACCTGATAGAAAGTGGTCACCACTGCCTATAGACATTAGCAACACCAAGAGTATCGCCAATGCGTTGCCCACCTTTATAAAACGTTGCTCTGGCAGCAAAAAGGTAAATGCCACTCCACTGCCAAAGCCACGGTTCCCCAAATCCCCACCCCATGGAGCACTGGAAACCTTACTTACCGGCAGAAACACAATACTATTTAAAAGAGATTTATTTAGGTTACGGGATATCAGCTTACATCAGGTTTAAAGTAACCTACACACGCTCGATTGAACGCTGGCAGTACCCACCCCTTTCATATACTGAACCTGTACACTGAACTCATAAGTTAACAAATTAAGTAAGCGAAGCGCCAATTTGCTTTTATTTATACCACGGTGGTAAACAGGCTCACGGCCTGCCTGATGGTAATTAGTTACCGCAGCCTATGGACGTTTGCAATACTAGGGTATCACTCCCATGTTGCTTACCCAATAAAAACGTCTCACCCCTTTCAGAACTCCATGTTGTACTCTCCAGGAAAATATCCTGGAAATATATTCTTTGGACTATGACATAAATCGTTTAAGAGGTATATTAGATATCTCTTCAGAGGCTGGCAACACATTAGTAGTGCCCCTGGTGTCGCTGATGTCCATAGGCGGCGGTGACAACTTTCCATCAGGTGGCCCGTTTGCCTACTTGTCTGTGTGCCGTATAACTAAAACGACTCTAAAACTTACTCCATGTAACCGCCCTTCTCTTGTACCCCCAGAATGGCGTCCGTGAATGCAACAGCAGCTCCGATGAGAACCGATCTTCAGGTCATGCGTCGATGTCGGACAGCGGCGGCGCGGAAGCCGGCCGGGAAGAACCCCGACGCTCAAGGCAGCCGCCGCATGGACGAGCCAAGCACAGGCCACATAATAAGGTTGGTATTGCAAAAGTATGGCTTTTTTATGAGGGAGAAGCGATTAGGCAGCTCACCTGATGGTAAGCGGTAACTGCGCTGGTGAAGCTAGAGGTCAGCTTATTAGTTTATCTTTACTAAATCCTTTCAACTGCTGCAATTAATGATTGATATGTTGCTAAGATTTACAACGGCTACAGAAACACGATCAAAAGCTTCTTGAAACCTTGAATATTGTTGTTGTCCAATCGTAGAGACAGCGGTTTCAGACGAAATTGCGGTTGTGCACTTGCGCGGCTCGCGAAAGCCCGGGGTCACACTTTTCACTAATTATCGTCTTTCCCCAGCTTCAATCTCCGTGGCCAGGCGGCGGGGGTCTGGAAGACATCAGGTCTGCCATCAAACAGCTGACGCTGCGTTCTCGAGACAGCAGCAGCACTGCCACCAGCGGAGCCTCCAGCGCTGGAGGAGGCAGTAATAATGGCGCTCCAGGTATGATGGTGGCTACTTTCTTGTTCGAACCGCAGCTTAGGTAACATCTACTTCCTCTTTTCCACGCACAGCACAATTAATAATCACGACTGACTTCATAAGGTGACATTAATTTTCAGCTGCTCTCAATACCTCTACTCTTAGAATAGTTTGCCTCCTTTGTCCCTTACGCCCAAAGACCTCGTCCTTGACTCCCAGGGTATTTTTAATTTGTCATATAAAATTTATTTCATGACTGATGAAATTTATTCTGATCGGTGTGTGTTCTACCGGGTACAATGAGGAATATTCTGAGGAACTTTTTGATTTGGTGCCTACAGCACAATTCCGCCATCGCACTAACCGCCGTGGGCTGGGTACTCATCCCCACTACATAGTTAATATCTATGTCTATACCAAATATCTGTTGGTCGCCACGCGAAGGTTCAAAAAGACTTTCCACGCTAATAACGATTCGGATGTAGAATGATCTCCCAGCCGCTTTGTTTCCTTTGGACAATGACATGGGATCGTTCGAGAGGTTGTGTTCCTAATGTCCATAGGCGGCGATGACCACTTTCCTTCAGGTGGCCCGTTTGCCTGTTTGTCTGCCGTATAACATAACACTATAAAATTTAATTATTTTTTTTCTTATTTAAGAAAACAAACAATCTTATATAAATATTACACATAAACAAAACAAATTAACAAACTTACAGTTCCATGGTTCTGATACAAATTTTTATTTCTATCGAGCTTACAGTAGTTATACAGCGCAAGTAATAGTAATTTTTATAAATTGATTATCAACAAACATAGAAATCTACGTTATAGTACCTTATAAGGCTATATTTAGGCGCCGGTTGCTTTTTCGTTCGGTTGGTATTAATGTTAAGAAAATCTTCTAACTTCTGCACATGACGATGATTCATAATGTGGTAATGACTCTGAATTGTACGGGGGATTCGTGTCTCCAGAATCAGCTCAATACTCGGAAGGCGGGTCAGCAGACGCGCGGCGGCGGCGCGCGGCGCTGGCGCGGCAGCCTTCCCTCGACACCGTATGCACCAACGTCACCAGCGCCGACGAATTCGTGTGGGTCGACTCCCACAACCGGTCAGTATCTTTAGTCTTAATCGTAGCGCTCTTGGCAGGAAAAAAATGTCTGGCTATGCCATTTCCGGCAAGCATGGAATAAAGAGGCCCGCCCTAGAAGCAATCTCTTGACGTCTTTGAATATAATATACGTGAACAAACTCGCAACCAAAGATGCCAGAAGGATGAGGCGAAAGTACAATTGAAATTGACGTCCAGGTTGATGTCGGAATGATGAATACGAGGCGGGAGTACAGTTTTAGTTAGTCCTCTAACAGTTAGTCATTTCTCAATACAAGTTCCCCTAATATATACTCATCCCAATACAGGCTAGTGGAGCTCCGCTGCGTGCCGTGGACGGCGGGCGAGGTGGCGCGCGCGCTGCAGGCCGGCCGCTGCCGCGACGTCGCGCCCAAGATGGCGCCGGACGCGCCGCCCAGGCTCGCGTATTTGCTGCAGAGGTTAGTGTAGGCTTCGTGGTGTCTTGCGACAAAAGAGGATTGAGTCGTAAGTACTTTCAATGGGGCAATTAGAGAAAACAACCCAACCCCAGCCACTATAGGGTAGGTTTTACTTGTCCGTACCTATAATAAGACCACGGTAAGTCCAAATCAACTGACAGTAGTACAAATTATAAAGTGTTGATATGGCAATAATCTGGGGATAATCTGTTCTTGTCAGTCCTTCTTGTAAACATTCAGTTATTTGGTCACGATTAGCTTGAACTTCTGTCTAAATTATTAATCATGGTGAAAATTACGCTTCCGCACTTCCTTAATAATAGTTTTGCCCATTATTTAATAATATTGTTCTTAACTTACGAAAATAAACAGTCCTACAGAAATTGGTTTGTTATGACTTTTATGAATGACGTTCTATGACGGATAAAAAACTTGTCATAAGTTGCCATACAGAGTTTTTTTTTAATATGCGATTCGAACTTAGCGTGGTCTTATTGTAGTATATTTTTTCACTGTCACAATAGCTTTTTTCTCATTTATTCATTCTATGTGGATTAATTCATTCATTGATCTACATTGGCGCCCAACATGGGCCTGCAGAGTGAACCACCCTAAGCTCTAGGTTTCTGCTTTGCTGATTTATCTCTATTTTAGTTTTAAAAGTTATCTTAAATACCTATCCTCTTTCTACCAAAATGACTATGCTATACAACCTTTTAGGAACTACACAAGAATATAATTCTTAAAAATACAAAGCTCTTTTCAAAAAGGAGAAATTTCTTAATTCGTCGAAACCTGGTATTTTTTATTGTAAATGCTATAGAGGGAAGACCTATTCAATTCCTTTGTTCAATCAGGGCTCTGGTCCGGATAGCGCGGGAAGCTCAGCGTCTCTCCCAGAACTTCAACTTCTGCTCGAAACATGAAGTTGCCGGGGCCTTCAGGATAGTGCTGAGTACACCGCTGGCCGATGCCTGCATCAAGGTAAACGCTTTACTATCAGGTATTCTACTAATATACATAAATTAGGTATTTAATGTCCTACTCAATAAATAAATTTTAATTTAATTTTAAATGCGAAAGTTTGTGTGCGTTTATTTGTTACCTCTTCACGCCTAAACGGGTGAACGGATTTAGATCAAGTTTGGTAGGTAGCTAGATTAGGATCTGGAATAACAAGTACACTACTCTCTTCTAGCTCTAGTAGTGGCTACTCTTTTTTTTTATCGGACGGTATTGTTGCTTTATTAATTTCAACATCCATTTTCTATTTCGTGGGCTTTCTGCCCTCACATTAACCAAAAGGTTACCCTCCGGGATTTCATCTTACAACTGAAAGCCTCTGGTGAAGGTTTTTTAGGTGTCCATGACGAATTTCCCATGCCTGATTGGGCAGCAGTGATTTTTGTTTTAAATAGACTCGCCAAGCATTTGACCGCCATCTCACCTGGTGGTAAGACGATTTGTATTTGAAAAGACCTCTTCAAATACAAGAGAGTATAAAACAAAGTCGTTTTCCGCCGTCTGTCCCTATGTATCTATGTACGCTTAGATCTTTCAAACTAAGCAACGGATTTTAATGTGGTTTCCAACAATAGATAGAGTGATTAAAGAGTAAGGTTTATAAGCAACAAAAAAAGGGTAGGTAGGGGTAAAGTAGGTGTTCACGAATGATGCCGTCCCGGGTTCACTAGTTATGTATGTATGTAAAAAACTTGCGTATCTCTTCAGGGCTGCCAACGCGCAGCCACGATGTACGCGACGTCGGGCAGCGCAGCGCGGCGGCTGGGCTCGGCGGCGCGCGCGCGCACCTCCCTCACCCCCGGCCGCTTCCAGCGCTGGATGCGGGACGTGCGCGTCGCGGCGTTCGTGCATGAGTGAGTACTACTGTCTAGTAAATGCTCTTAAGTGCCAGATGGGACTGAACCAGATTCGTTGGGTGTCAAGAAAAGCCGGTACCGTCAAGTAGCGGCAATTCTGACGCTATCCGTATGACAGAGAGGTCGGTAGGACCCTGGGCATTTTTATTGCCTATGGAGGCACATGGTTAGACAGTCCATCTTATGGTAAGTGGCCACCGATGTAACCGATGCAGTGCTAACTTTTGAGGTACCTACCTGTAGACATGCCTTTTTAAGAACCCCATGTTATAGAGCAAAGAAAAGACTACGAGAGGGACATTCCACATATAAAATTAATAAGAAACCTGGGATCATGGAAACCACGAAATCAAGTTAGCAGAAGTGGCGGTGTGCTTGCTATATCCGCCGAAGTACCGGCAACCGCTAGGTTCAAGGAGTTATTGAATGGAGACCGCGACTCCGCAAGCTTAGTTCAGGACGCCCTCTGGCCAGGTGAAGTGATGATGAAAGAAATCTAGTAAATTACCGACAGAAAAGCGACTTTCGGTCCATATTCAAAGCTATGCATTTAACTTTCACCGAGACCGTCAACCCCCTCAGATACGCAGCAATATACCTCTGCGCGGGCATGGAGACGTTACTGGAAGAGATCGCTCTGATCGCGGGCACCGGCGTCGCAGGCGGGCCCGTGACCCCGGCCGCCATCGACGCGGCGGTCGCCAACTGCGCCGACCTCTGGGGCTTACTGCAGCCCTACAGCCATCTGAATGCTGGAAGAGTCGCTTCAGGTTAGAGTTTAGACACGCTTCTGTACATATTCTTTTGGTAGCAGGCCTAGCAGGTCGATGGAAGTCTTAGAGACGAGAGAAACTTATACGAAGCTGTCCAGGTCTTGGCAATTTCTCACATTTGGCCGTCAAGCAGAAAATGAAAGAAAGCGAGGGTGTTTGAGTTTTGCCTTGTCAAGTATTTATTGCTCGTATAAAAAGTAACTTGTAGTTTACTACGAGCCTTTAATTTGTTATAAAAAATTAGGCAAGTCCTAATAGAATTGATAAAAGAGAGGTGCGAAATCATGCTATCGTTTAGGCAAAGGAGATGGCTTGGGGAGATACTAATCCCGGTTACACTACCAGTTGTGTAATAGGGTTTATAACCCCAATGAAACAACCAAGTGATGCCTGTAGTGCCCTCGGTTCTACTAGTTCCTCATCATCTCTATCCGGGCTCTCGCGCGCGAGGATCCGGGGTCCTTGACCATAATCTAGGATTTGGCAGATCATGTTATTTACAATGAAACGACTGCCATCTGTCCTCCGTGACCCTGTTAACAGGGGAACCTGACCAGATCGCCTGAATGTGCTTTTATCGCCCCTCATCAAGCATCGGTGAGTGTCCAACTAAATAAGAGTGAAAAGTCATTGGTACATAGCGGCACTAGGGATCGAACACGACACCTCTCGCTTCGAGTCGGACCTACAGCCATAGGCCGCTGACGCTCAATTAGTTCCCCTAAAGACCGAATAACAACCGTTGCACCGTCGCCAGGAGCTCTATCGCTATCCCGGTGGGAGTCGATGAGCTCACTAGGCTCTGGTTCGTCAGGTGTGGCCCGCGCGGACCGCCGCCGGCTCGGCCTGTCGCAGGACTCCGGGATAACGACCAATGGCTCTGGTGAGTACATTTCTTTAATTACGCTTCAGTCTCCGCAGTGGTTTGGTATAATAAATCTGACAACCTTGAACTGAAGTATTTTGACTGCTTACCTGACCACTATAAACTGGAATTTTCACATTTGATGTCAATAAGCCCGATGGTGGTAACGTTCTCGAGAGACCACAAACCAGTTAGTTTTGTGAAAATCGCCAGAAGACCTGGATTTATAGGGAGCAGATGTACAACCAGGTACAAATAATCTTCATCATCATCAGCCTATTGATTATCATCATCATCACAGCCCGTCCACTGCAGGACTTTGGGCCTCTCTCACAAAAGAGGAGGTTATTGGCATAATCTCCTCGCTTGGCAAACGGGTTGGAGATCGCAGTGTTGCAAACATAACATTGGAAAACGCTGCTGCCCATTTTCCAGTTTTGGATCTTTTGTCTCTAAAAATTAGTCGCCTTGTACGACACCCCCGAGTGTAATGGGTTGGTGCTATTCTACTCTACCGGACACCACACGGCTGAGAACCGAAACCTATTAATACTAGTCCGCTTCTCGACATAGTCCTCCGTCAATGAGCGCCAATGCATCCTGTCTTCGGCTTGCTGCAGCCTTTCGCTAATCATCACCCAAAGGGCCGACGGGCGTCCTAAACCACACTGGCCGCGGTCTCCACTCAAGAACTCGTTTACCCCTGTGGTTGCTGGTTCCTCGGCAGGACCATCTCACTTATTGATGACAAGCGGCTTTCACCCTCGCAGTTCGGCTCTAGAAACATTCAACTCTCCTGAGGAATTATTAATTTCCTAGAATAATAATATACTTAATCCCCTACCCCTAGGCGGCTCAGCTACCTCCGGCTCAGCCAGCTCGGGCGGCTCCGGTGCGTCGGTGCTGCTGACGACGTGCGCGGGCTCCCCGGCGGAGCTGCGCTGCGTGCTGCGGCGCGCCTCGCCGCGGCACGCGCCGCTCTCGCCGCCCGCTGAGCGCGCGCTGTATTACTTTATGCGGTGTGAACAGGTGAGGTTCTAGATTAGATTTTCCCTGGAGTACTACACGTAGTTCAGTACAAGTTTTTTACGGGTCGGTAGCACGTGAGTGTTCCCCTGGTACTGCTTACGGTAACTGCTTGCTTACCATCAGGAGGGAAACTTATTTGCCACCTTAATGATATATTAGCGTATACTATTTATTTTTTATGTTTTACGGCAGACAAACAAGCGAGCCACCTAATGAAAAGTGGTCACTGACGTTTATGAACATCAGCAACACTAGAGGTATCAAAAATGCGTTGGCCACTGTTTGCGACTGCTGAGCGCGCGCTCTATTACTAAATGCGGCAGGATGGGACTCCACAAAAGTCCACACACTTACTTGTCAGTCGCTTTTTCAGCCCCGTCAGCCAGCTCCCATCCTCCTTAATTAAATGACAGTTCACCAATAACATCCAGACTAGCGAATCCTATGGAATGTGGCCTAAAATGCCTCTTGCACCGTTCATCATCATTATTGTCGTGTGAGTTTTCAAACCGCCGAAGAAACCTCCGACGATATAAATAATCATGATTGCAACCAGGAGCTTTCGAAAATACCTATTGGTTCGAGAGGGAATCGACTGTTTTGCCAGCATTTAGGGCAGATACAATCATCGATCATTACGGTCATACACGTAAAAAGCTGGGAGTCGAAACTTAGCGGGTTTGGCAGAAGTATGGAAACCGGTAATGTGGAAGTGTACGTCATACACGTAAAAAGCTGGGAGTCGAAACTTAGCGGGTTTGGCAGAAGTATGGAAACCGGTAATGTGGAAGTGTACGTCATACACGTAAAAAGCTGGGAGTCGAAACTTAGCGGGTTTGGCAGAAGTATGGAAACCGGTAATGTGGAAGTGTACGTCATACACGTAAAAAGCTGGGAGTCGAAACTTAGCGGGTTTGGCAGAAGTATGCAAACCGGTAATGTGGAAGTGTACGTCATACACGTAAAAAGCTGGGAGTCGAAACTTAGCGGGTTTGGCAGAAGTATGGAAACCGGTAATGTGGAAGTGTACGTCATACACGTAAAAAGCTGGGAGTCGAAACTTAGCGGGTTTGGCAGAAGTATGAAAACCGGTAATGTGGAAGTGTACGTCATACACGTAAAAAGCTGGGAGTCGAAACTTAGCGGGTTTGGCAGAAGTATGCAAACCGGTAATGTGGAAGTGTACGTCATACACGTAAAAAGCTGGGAGTCGAAACTTAGCGGGTTTGGCAGAAGTATGCAAACCGGTAATGTGGAAGTGTACTACCTTCTACTAGAGTCTACCTACGCCAGTACCGATATGGGCTGGCAGACGCCGATCTGTGACTTCCGGATTTCTACATGTTTACTCCCTAGAGTAGAGATAAAAAGTTTTATCCTCACAACTTCCACATCATTCACCACTTCACTCCACTCCAGCACTATTGGCTCCATTGCCTAGGCAACCAATCTACCTAAAACACCCATCACCCTCCCCAGCTGGAGCACAACACGAGCACCTCCGGCAGTTGCGCGGCCGGGCCCGCCGGCGCGGGGCTCTGGGGCGAGCGCGGCGCCGGCGCCCTCCCGCCTCTCGGCGAGTGGGTGCGCGTGATCCGGGCGCACGCGAGCCTGCGCCCGCCGCCGGGCGTGCCGGACGCGGACGACGTGCTGCAGGCCGCGAGGCTGCTGCTGCCGCATGCTGACTGCCCGCCTAGGGCTGTTACGTGAGTTTTTGAGCTAATTTTGTATGTTACCTGCTCAGTGTGAAGCTAGCTGATGTCAATGTTGTATAGGATGCGGTTAATTTTAGAACGTCTATGTAAAGATGGGCCTCCACGTGGCTAGTGAGGCAGTAGTACAGCTATAGACAACATCATAGACAAAGTTATCATAAATTACCAGCAGATGCAGAACGTTCATAATTTTTGAGTTTGTGTTCATGCAGCTTCAACCTGTCTCCCACAGCCTTGAAGACGCAATTGAGCCAGCCTGGTCCCGTTGCAACCGAAATCCTGATGAGCTCTCTCGCGCTGCCTTGGGGCTGGCTCAGCGAGCCCTGCTCAGCGGAAGACCTGAGCTGGTAGGGGGTGTGAGAGCGCTGCTACCACCTGCAGGGTTGGATGCCACGGATGCTGCAGGACTGACGGTCCTCATGAAAGCCGCCTTGGCGGGCGATGAGCAGATCGTAGCGGTAAGTTAATTTTTCTTATTTGTTATAATTGGACTAGCCAGGCATTGGAGGACACAGCCTCACCTGGTGGTATTTTTGTAGAAACTCCCTTGGGCTTGTGGAAATTCCCTTTTGATTTCGGACGGACATATAGAAAATTGACCGGAAGACACGAAGACTGCTCTACGAGGTTATATTATAACCTACACAAGAAATCTGACCCTAAGACTAAGGAACGGTCGGTTTACTGTCAGTTGTGATCATCAGCGGTCAACCCTGCCTCTGCCAGAGTCCGCTTTCATTCTTTTCCTCTCCACTTCGCGCTTTGCGCTGTCTCCGCTTTTTGAGAGAGGAAGTTACAACCAATATATTTTCGTCTCCTACCTGTTACTTCTTAATAAAAAATTATGCAGGTGCCAAAACAGTTGGTATTAGCTAAGGTTCTGGTATGAACTACCTGGACAGGTTTTCCCTGGGGAATACAACATGGAGTTCTTCAAGAAAGGGGTTAAAAGATATTTACGGGGTCGGCAACGCGTGGGTGATGCCCCTGGTATTGCAAACGTCCAAAGGCTGCGGTGACTGCTTACCATCAGGCCGTAAGCTTGTTTGCCACCTTGGTGGTATAAAAAGAAAAAAGAAAGCTTGTCCGCGGGCCTTCTCTAAATACTGAAACGTTACTCAATAACAGTGAGGAGCTCTTTCGGGACCTAGACCCTGGCTAAACAGGAGTTGCAACTTTGTCCGTAAGCGATAAGGCTTTCATCATCATATCAGCCAAAAGACACCCACTGCTGGTCTTAGGCCTCCCCCAGAGATCTCCACAAAGGCCGGTCCTGTACCTTCCGCATCCAGCTGGTACATGCGATCTTATCATCTGTACCTATGCACTTTAACTTGTTAATTCATTCACTGGTTGTTTTATTCCCAGATGCTATTAGAAGCCGGCGCAGACCCCAACGTGGAGACACCGGGCTGCGCGCCGCTGGGGCCGCTGTCACCGCGCGGCGCTGCGCCCGCGACCGCCGCCGCGCCCTACACGCCGCCTACTGCAGGTAGGTTATTCTGGATCATCATTGTCATCATCATCTCAGTCGTTGGGCGTCCACTTATGAATGCCTTCCACGCCGATCAGCTTTGTAGCTCTTGCATCCGTACGAGATTGGCTCCATCTCGTGGATGGCCGTCTTACGCTGCAATTTTCGGTACGTGGTCGCCACTCAAGAACTTCATTGTCCCAGCGGCCATCTGTTCTGCGAGCTCCGTACAGACACTGCCAATTGAACCTAGAAATCTTTTAGGCTATATCGGTGTCTTGCTCTTGCTTGTGACTTATGTGATCGTTTGCGTCCTACCTAAGACAAACCTTTACGATCAGACAGAATTAGTTTATCTTCGGGACGTGCCTGAATGTAAACACTCATGTCCTCGCTGTTTTGGTTGAACAGGAATCGCAGCGGAAGGAACTAGTGGTAGGGCCTAGCCCGACATCATCATCATCCAAGCGGTCAATTCCGGCTTCTGCCAGGGTCCGCTTTCCTCTCTTCGGTGAGGCCTAAGGCGCTGTCCTAATTGACAGCGGTCGTTCGACCATTGTCGTGTGTCGACGAGGGGGTTTGAGGGCTCCTATTGGTCGGGCGACGTCCATACGACCATGGTCGCACTACCGTTGCAAATTAGGACAACACCTAACCCGTATTAACACAAACCCTCCACCCGCAGGCTGGACAGCGCTGGTGTACGCGATGGCGGGCGCGGGCGGGGGCGGCGCGGGCGCGGGGGGCGCGGCGGCGGCGGGCGCGCTCGAGGTGGCGCGCCGGCTGCTGGCCGCCGGCGCCCGGGTCGACGGCGCGCCCGCGAGGGGCGAGGACGTTTGTACGCTGACGCCGCTGCAGGTTCGTGGAGATTTACCTAATCTATTTATTAGTAATATATGCCGTCACGGGGTGCCAATCGGCTCCCCAGCAGAAGACCTGGTCTACCTCGGTTCGCTAACGGCATTGAGAAGCAAACCTAATGAGTGGTGAGCTAGCCTCAAAGTACAAAACTGTTTCAGTTCACACATTCAATCTCTGCGAACCATGCTTATCGATATAGCTGCCACTAGATCAATGCCGCTTCTAATTCATCATCATCATCGATACCCTAGAACTATGCACTGCTTACCACTACACTGCACTAGAAGAAACTAGGATGGAAGCTGGATGACGACGGGGCATAAATGTGAGCTGTGGCGTCAGCCAAGGGAGTGCAGAAGGGACTAGTACAGATTTCTTGGTGTCAAAAAGTAGTGCGCACCTCCCATGTCTGTTAGACTGTCGATAAGGCCATGGGTGAAAGTAGGTCCACTGATGGACTTGAGCTTCCTGAGGAGGTCTTGGATATAGAGGAGGATTTCTGAACTGACATGCTCCATCTTCCGTTTACACTATCGTGATTGTCTCCTTCTAACAAAAACAAAAACTTACATAAAATCTGGCGCGTCATGTCACAACACGCCAATGAATCCGCCTTAACGGAATTACGGCTGCGGACGTATTAACGGTAGCTCTAGCTAGGGCCTATAGAGTCTAGCTAGTCGCCTTAGGGATTATGATAAAAAACAAACGCTTGAAAATGTTCGCAACCGTCCGACTGTACTGTGATCTTGGCGGCCTCTCTAAGCGAGGACTAGGAAATGGGTAAGCACTACTACCTATACTACCCGATGAGGTGCACGATATCAGAGGGCTTACCATGAACTCTTATAGCAGTACCTAAACAGAATTGCTTTCGGTTTGAACGAGACAAGCTTATGTGACACGTATAGCGCTGTCTCGTTCTAAGCAGGGCCGTTCTGTTTAGGTCCTGCTATAAGAGTTCATGGTAAGGCCTCAGTACTAATAGTGCACAGAAGCACTGAAGCGTTCAAGTTAGCACTGAACTGTAAGTAGGAGGCGATCACAATAGGTCAGTAATGGTCGCAGTGATACTAGAACTGAACAAGCCTTGAAAGGTCGCTTCTCAAAGGCGACTATCTCATATCATATCATAAAAAAATTGTCGACCAACTAGGGTATAGGCTCCAAGTAAGCCACCTCTGGCCTGCAATTGACGACCTGACTGGTTCAGTGGTCAACATCAGAGGTCTCGACTCGACTGTCACGCAAGAGGTCCCGGGTTCGATTCCCGGCCGAGCAGAAATTGAAATGATAAATTTTAATTTCTGTTACGGGTCTGGGTGTTCTATGTATAATAAGTATGTATTTTAAAGTATATAAGTAGTTTATCAGTTATCTAGCACCCATAACACAAGCTTTGCTTACTTTGGGGCTAGATGGCGTTGTGTGAATTTGTCCACGATTATTTATTTATTTATTTAATCTAAATGCTGTAAACGCCCAGATGGCGTGCGGCGTGGGCGCGCTGGAGCTGGTGCAGCTGCTGCTGTCGCACGGCGCCGACCCGTTCCTCTCCACGCAGCTCACCGACGCGCTCTGCTACTCCGCCGCCGCGCAGTACGGCTGCTATAGGTAATTTTATTTATTTAATTATTTGTGTTTGGGAATACTTACAGCTGTCAAAATTAAGTATATTGGTAACTTTAAACATCTTTGAGCCAATTACAAGTTTCCGCTTATAGATTTAATGTAGGTATACTCCATACAAGGTAGGCACCTATACTTCATTACAAGGTAGGTATACTTCATTATAAGTGAGGTTTAGAAACAAATCAAGAGTAACAAATATAACTATCACTATCATCATATATAACAGGATCTAATGAAGTCTCTCTTTTTAATTCCCGACGAAAATCGAGGGCTGTTAGGTGTTAAGCAACTAGACTTGATCTAGGTTGAACTATGATAATTGATAATAAAACCAATTTGAACTGTTGTAAAGCCTATATTGCAAAACAAGGAACAATAAAAGCGGTCATCTGGTTGGTAGTTACACCATCGTCTTAAGCTAATGTAACGGACACATCGTTAGCGCGTTCTAAATGACTCGCAGAGCCATCTTGTGGTTCAACATGGAACATAAAAAACTAGATACGAAACTTGATACAGTTATAATTTGACCACGTTTGTAACATGCCGCCCGCCAAGGACATACGTGACGAAATGTCCTTAAAAACTACAGAATTATGAAATCAAATTGAAATTTGAGCTTAGTATAATTTATCTAGCTGTTTACAAGTAAGTAAATTAGTTACTAATAACAATAATAATTTAACTTAGAAAAAATCCTTGAATTCGGACTTGCAAAATTTTCCAACAAAATCTTTAACTTAGAATCAAAATGTTAAGCAACTAGACTTGATCTAGGTTGAACTATGATAATTGATAATAAAACCAATTTAAACTGTTGTAAAGCCTATATTGCAAAAACAAGGAACAATAAAAGCGGTCATCTGGTTGGTAGTTACACCATCGTCTTAAGCTAATGTAACGGACACATCGTTAGCGCGTTCTAAATGACTCGCAGAGCCATCTTGTGGTTCAACATGGAACATAAAAAACTAGATACGAAACTTGATACAGTTATAATTTGACCACGTTTGTAACATTAGGCGCAGTTCTAATTGGCGGTCGTGCGACCGTGGTCGTATGACGGATGTCGCCCGACCAATAGGAGACCTCAAAACCACTCGTCTCGCGACTACAGGCGTACAACCGTTGCCAATGAGGACAGCGCCTTGTAATTTTGACGTGTGTATCTGTGCCTGGTTGCTCTGGCGGTGTACGTGCCTGTGGCATCGTAGCTCTCGAACGGATGGACCGATTTGGATGCGGTTTCTTCTATTTGAAAGCTAGTTTAACAGAGATGATTCTTAGCGTTGTTTCACTAAAATCGGTTTAGTAGTTTAGAAAATATTTGAATGTAAAATAGGTCACGTGTTTTTCAAATTTTTCTGTCGGTCTGGTTATTCGAAAGAGAGCTCTTCGTTACGTGCCGTCAATCATATGATAAAATTTCGTCTATCTATCATGACTAACTGAATTCACTTATCTCAGACGATGTCATCTACGCCACTTACACGAAGTTATCGGACGTTAATATTGCTTACGTACCGACCAGATTCGGCTTCGTATTTACTGACAGACGACACTCCATGAAGCCAAACTAGCTGATGTGCATTATTTACCGCCTTGTACACTAGGCAGCACCTTAACTTAACCTGTCTCCCATTTGTACGCGAATCCTTAGTGATGCTAGCTGGCGGCAGAAGGCGGGATAAACGAAACGCAGTTGATGATGGTGGTCCTTAGTGATGCTAGCTTTTTTTATACTGGTGGGGGTAGGTTGATGTGCTACCTTCTGTACAATACTCTACCTACTTTGTCGTGTCGCAGTATTTGGTGTAATAAATGTTTCTAACTAATTAACTATTTTCTAATTAGATAAGGTTCTTGTCTACTTTTTCATGTAATTATTTATCCTTTCTCTCTCCAATCCTTAGCGCGGTAGCGGTGTGCTGCACGCACGGGCGGCGGGCGTGCGCGCGCGCGGCGGTGCGGGGCGGCGCGCGGGGCGTGGGCGGCGCCGCTGTGCTGTCTCTGGAAGAGGTAAGCAGTTCATTTAGTTCTATATATATTGGCGTAAAGATGAGAAGATGAGGAGGTGTGTCAGGATTGTTGCTTGTGGCACTCGATAGTACGGGCGTGAGTCTGTATGTAGGCGCGAATGTGGGGCCCTACCACCTCTGAACCCAGAAGTCACCCTCACCTGCACACGATTCCCCTGCTGACAGACGGATGTGGCTTTGGCAAGTCGCTTACTCCCTGACAGCCTAACTTGTTGTGCGGGTCAGTCAGTCAGATAATAGTCGCTGCACGTTAAAGCTAAAATACCACAACGTCAGACTTACCTACATACCTAGAGTATAATACTAAAAGAAGGGGCACTAGCAGAAGCCGGGGAGCTGTTTGAGGAGTGGGGTACCTAATATACCCCTCACATCAGCCCGTAAGAGTCCACTGCTGGACTAGGAGCCTCCTCCACAAAAGTGGCAGGTCTTGGCCTAATCTCCATGATTGGCAGGCTGATTGGATACCACAGTTGAAAAGGTTTATATTTAGATGACAATTTGTATTTTTATCTGCCGTCACCGTAATCATCTGCGGTCAAACTCGGCTTTTTCAAGGGAACATTTTACTATCTAACTCGCTTTCTTAAATTAATTGTATTATTCCAAGGTGCTCGCGGAAGGCGCAGCCGGCAGCGCGGGCAACGTCGCGCGGCCCGCCCTCTCCAAGCAGCAGCAACGAGCGCTGCAGGACGCCATGTACTATGCGGCGGAGACCGATCATCTGGGTACGTTAAAAATTTTATTTCGTTTCTTGGACACCTCAGCTCACCTCTGCTTCTTTAGTCGCATTCATAGTCAGACGGCCCGAATTGTCGAAGACGAGTCTCGTGATCAGTCTGATGATGATAGATAATTTCCTTGGGTAATTCAGCCGGGAGTTCCCGGATCCGCCATTCTGCGAAAACTCGGAGTTGTCAGTGCATCATTAAAATTTCCCAAAATATGTTAAAATATTGTTCTATAATAGTTCAAATAATTTCGATAGATGGCGTTGACATTTTCGCGGTTTATTTTCGTTAGTATTGCCATCAACTATTTTTCAGTTACCCTATAACGTACCCGTGAAATCTGTAATAAGTAGTTCTTCTATAAATGCTTTTTGAAACCAACTGACAGCACCTACTAGAAAACTGCTCATTTTGTTGTCTCTTTTCATTGAAAGACATAACGCTGGAGCTCCGCGCTCTGGGCGTACCGTGGTCGCTGCACGCGTGGACGCTCTCGCTGGCGGCGGCGGCCGACGCGGCGCTCGACCACGTCATTGATCAGCTCTTGCAGGACTTCCTACAGGTTTGTGTGCTTTTTTATACCTAATAGTAGACACTTTCCTCTGGGTTAGCAATGGGGAATTTTTTCCATGTTATTTAGGTGACAAGTCTACCTAACTATCCACTTCCGTTATCTGCCATTCTGGAAAGCTGTTGAGCTGGGTACTTGAGCTCACACAGTATATTATTATCTCGATCTATCGTTGAACTTGACTAAAACCCAAGACTGTAGTAACAAAAGAGCGGACAGTCTACCTGGAGTCCACCATGGAAAATGGTAGTTGTTGCCCATAACAACTACGCTCTAAGCGCTGCGCTATTTGGTGGAGTGTTACAAAATTATAGACAGTAGGTATTTCAGAAATTGCCTTGAACTATTTAAATAGGTGCAGCATGTTCTAAGAGTTACCTGACCTGCTCAGATATGGTTGCGTCAGATACCTACTATTAGAACCGTGTTTACTTAGATATGTACGGTTAAATTGCGTAGATACGTAGCTGTTTTGAAAATAATACTATAAAGAAGTAACGCAACTATTACTAGGCATGTATTAATTATGAATAATGTATGTATTTTGATACAGGTTTGCCCATCTGACGACAGTCACTACAGCAAGCAGTTCATCTACGAGTGTCTCCCCCTGCTGTTTAATATTCTACGATACAGCAAGGTACGTTTCGTTACTTACTTTTTTAAGCGTCAAGTTACAAAAACGAACGCATTCATCCAATGCTATTTGATTATTTTTCTAATCTTCAAAATTTATTTAAGAGCTTCGATTGATTTTTGGAGAAGTTGCTATTTCTCCCTACCACCGCTTTTAAGTTTATTTAATGATACGATACTAGTACCTAGCATATTTTCCATTACTTACAATGGCTACACACACTCTAGTTCTTCTCCTGCCTTCGCCATCCTGCTTTGCTGTTCTTCTTATTCTGAATTCGTTAAATTTTTTACAAATCTGCTATCATCACTAACCGACTGGTCAATCCCGGCTTTTATCAGGGTCCACTTTCTTAATCTTTCTGATCCACTTTGTTCAGTCTTCGGTATTTTCACATCGTACGATTGGATTTTCCACTCGAACCGGCGATGTTTTTTTTATATTTGACAACGAATCACTTATCTGCCATACAAAAGTAAAAAAGTAACACTCCGCACCCAGAAGGAGGGCACGGTGCTGCTGCTAGCGGACATACTTTGCGCGTGCTACGGCTGGGAGCCGGTGCCTTGCGTGCTGGAGCCGCCACCGCCGGCCGCGCCGCCCATGGCACGAGTCGACCCCACCTACGTCAACAACCCGTCGCTGGCTGACGTCACGTTTAGGTAATTAAAGAATAACGCTCTTGACTCTTGTCATACAAGAGCATAAGTGCATTGCCACCTTAAGAATCATATTCCTGTGCAATCGATAAGTTGTTAGAGCGTATCGTTTTAGAAAGCGGTTGAGTTTACGAAATATATTTTCATTATTTACTTAATTTCTATAAATTTAGGCGTCAGCCTTCTTGGGGCTTAAGGTACAGTTTACAGTTAATTTCGCTGCTGTAAAAGTGATAGGTATTGGACTTATGCTCTTGTATTGTAGATAGATTCCTAGCCTGATCACTAGATATTTTATGTGTCGACAAAGGGTAAATTCTCTACTTGATAAACCAGCGAAATCCCTGCTCTACTCAGATCGTCCAAATTCAGCAGCTGGAAGCAGCGCTGGTGCCTTAAGCCAAATGGTTTTTCTGGTCTGATTAGTCGTTAACGCCGATTTGAATCACCCTCGAAACCTAGCTTGTCACAATCATATCTATTTGCAAATCTTGCAGACCTGATTGAATAATAGATAAATGTTATCTTAAAATATAAAAATGCGTATATCTTTAAAAAATAAGGTTACGAAAAGCACTACGATGGAACAAGGCCCAAATGCTAATCAAGTTTCAACTCTGTTAAAACTCTTACCAAGACTTTTATAGAGACCGAATCTCGTTATTCTTATCAAATTGTTCCCTTCATGTAGAGTCTATAGTTTTAACCCGTATCCCAACCCGCCAGAGTGGAAGGCCGCCTGTTCTACGGCCACAAGATAGTGCTGGTGTCGGAGTCGCCGCGGCTGCGCGCGATGCTGGCGCCAGCACGCGCCGCTGCACCGCCCGCTGCGCCGCCGCCCGCACCGCTCGTGCAGATCAACGATATCAGATACCATATATTCGAGGTTGGTACTTATCTGTGCTATGTATAAGAATTAAATAGATCGTAGATAGCTAGTAGCACAATGTAGTGGTTTCGTAGCGCAGTAGCCTACAGCCAAATACTTTACCGCCCGTGGGTGACCGTGGGTGTCATATGGAGGTGTTATAGAATACGACTAAGGCATCTGCGTAATATTCATGAAACTGAATTGGCAACCGTATTCATATTGATGTAGTATCTGCTCCGATCGCCAATCTGCTTGGTAAGTTTAACAAGAATGACTATGACACACTCTCATAGTCTCATTTAAATTCACAAAAAACAATAAGTAACAACTTTCAACACTAATAAGTTTCCATTTTTACCCACTGCAGCAAGTAATGAAGTACCTGTACTCTGGTGGATGCTCGAGCTTGGACATCCCTGAGGGCGACGTACTAGAGGTGTTGGCGGCCGCGTCATTCTTCCAGCTCCTGCCTCTGCAGCGGCACTGCGAGGCGCGCGCCGCCAAGACAGTGGATCTGCACAACTTGGTCTCCGTCTATATTCATGCGAAGGTACCCTTGTTTTACATAAGGGTTGCAAAGCAGTGTTGGGCAAAATTTAATTGCAAGTTACAATTAAAAATAACAATTGATTAATTGTTAATTGTGACGTTGCAATTAACAATTAATCAATTGTTAACTGTTCTTGTAATTAAATTTATTAAATTTAAATAATGTAAATAGTAATATTATAAGATTAAGGAGTGGCACAGGGTAGGGCTTTCACAAGCTTGACCTTGATGGCCATGCTAAATCGTTCTTCATGATAGCCACACAAAATATATATACTAGTACTTAAGAATAGAAAATTCTTTCCGCAAATAGCTTTCAACATAATAATGCGTTTACATATTATTTTGTCTCTCTCGCGTCCTACTCTTACCTCTCAGCCCTCGAGCGGCCCGATCGGGCCGCATAACAATATAAATCTGTGATTGTTAATTGTTAGTTTTAATTGTCTCTTGTAACAATTAAAAATATTATTTGAATTATTTTAATTGTCTCTTGCAATTAACGTGAGTTTATTTATTTATTTGAATAAATAAATTAATTGCAAAACGCAAATAACAGATTAATTGCAATTAAATCAATTGTGGTTACATTAATTGCAATTAATTTTTCAATAAATTAATATGATGATTAAAATATCAATTGTTCATGCCCAACACTGTTGCAAAGAGATATAACTATGGCATGGTGAATTTTAGCAGATGTGTTTGACTTTTCGTCTGATCTGTCTATCTATATGTTCGTTTACTACGACGTCGTACTTACGTCATTTAGCCTGTTGCTAACGTTATACGCCTTTCGCGTTCGTAAAAACTCTCTGTCATTCAATTCTATGTGCGGGTACTATATCATCGATTCTTTAACATGTTTAGGTAGCTACGCTTACTTCTAAACATACATACATTTATTGTAGGTATACGGCGCTACTCAACTCCTGGAATACTGCCAAGGCTTCCTGCTGCAGAACATGGTGGCACTACTCACATACGACGACTCCGTCAAGAGGCTTCTGTTCGGGAAACGGCTGCCAGGCCACAACGTCCTGGGCGCTCTCCTGTCGACGCTGCAAAAACGCATCGAAACCAGGAAGAACCAAGCTAAAACTAGATAGCAGTAGCTTAAATTGAAGTTTCATTATTTTTATTTATGATACATACTTATACGTATAATCTGTCCAAACTGACTTGTCCTATTTGGTTCAGCAAATTATGTATTTAAATGGATAATGTGCAGCTGTATTCGTTGAAATTTACATTCTATGTTTACTTTTATTCAAGACATTTATATACAACATACGTAGCGTGATTGATACGGCAAGTCGTGATTTTGGGCATTGTTTGTTCACCAAAAAGGACAAATCAGAATAAACAGATCATAATGAATGTATTTTAGAAGTACTTATTAATTACCTACTTGATCTAAAAACTGTGAAACTCTAGTAACTAATTCACTGTTTCTTTAATCAATTATTAATTTATTTCAGAAACTAAATTAAATAATACATATTTATTACCAATCTACCACTTATTTAACAAATAAAATCGATTACAAAAACCAATAGTTAATGCAGATCTGCGACAAAATCATGTTTTGAACCGTGATTTGCTTTAAATTGAGGCCGAACTGTTGATTACTTTATATACCTACCTACTATTTTGTAGATAAGATTATAGTACAATATAAAACAATTACTTACCTATTATAGTTAAATGTGTAAAGAGATTCATTTTCATTACATTTTAATCCTAAAATAAATAATATTACGGATTAATTAATTATATAAATGTAATTATTGTTGATACAAAATAAAGCTTCATGTTGGTTAAAAACTACGTATTACGGACTTTATTTCTAATGAAGTATAACAAAAAACCTATTTTCATAAGTTGACTGTCTGTTGGCTGTTTCATAAGTCCAACACTGAAGCCGTCGTTAAAACCATTGTAGGCCTTACAAATTTCTGATTACTAGTGGTTACCAGGGTTCTGTTCTGAGTCCTTACTTGTTCTGCGTTGCCTTCTTAACGGAAATGCTAGACATGCCTCCTTGGCTTATGAAATATGCCAATGACATCGCACTGGTTAGCAAGCTTAGGCAGGATTTAGAGACCAGGGTAAACATGTGGAATGAAGTGTTAGAAAATGGGGGCTTGCAGATGAACGTCGCCAAAACATAGTACATAGCTAGCTGCAGACCAAGGATCCTCAAACCATTCATAAAGAGAACGAAGCTGTCAATAGAACAGATAAATTCAAGTGTCTCGCATCTGTGCTACACGAGACCGGGGAGGCGATATCGACCCCAAGGTCAGAGTGGCCGTATTCACAATGATCCGAAACCGTTTCCGAACGAATCGACACGAAATGCGTGAGCGGCGAATCCGTGTCGATCGATTCGAAAACTGTTATTCAGAATCCCGATAGATTCCACGGAAACTCTCTATAACATATGAAAATTTCATCAAAATTAACTGAAACCACATTTTCCTAAGAACTTTTGCGGGGTCCTTTGTCGATTCCGTATCCGAATCCCATTTCTGAGCCATTGTGAATACGGCTAGGTCCCGTAACGGGACGACGCACGTCCGGAAACTTCATGCTAATGAAATAGAAATGCCAAGGCACAAGGCAATTGAGGAGGCTCGCCTTTACGTTACGTGCTGCGTAAGTCCCAGAGATGCCCGGGTAATAGGTGCCTTAACCTGCCGGTATCGAAAAGGCGGTCCAGAGTACGGACTAAGATACGTTGGATGGATATCGTCGAGTTATACGCGAGAGACAGCTTACGACGTGAGAATGGCGAAGAAAGGGCGAAGTGGAGTAGAATGAGTAAAAAAGCGATCCCCATTTTCAGATGGCGACCTTTTTACTTTTTGTCAGCTAAGTTTCTTAAGGTAACCTATTTGTCTACTAGTAACTTCGGCTATCCATTTCTAATGCTTGATAATCCTATCTAATTAAGGAACTCGTGACACGTCGAATTACGTTTAGGTAGTATTGGTATCTGTCAGAAAATATCTCCCCATTGTATTTTATTTTAAGCACTGGATGTCGGTTATTGAAAACAGAAATAAGCATTTACAATTCATCATATATAGCATTGGCCTAACATAGATAGTAGAAAATAAACTACTTCTCACCTATGGCCATGTAGGTATGTATAACTTACTTCCCCAACAACGGATGCAGTCGCCGTAGCCGAAATCGACCAGGATACCATCATCTTACAATTACCTATCTACGTATGAAATTAACCATTTAATTTCGTAATTAAAATGTTCCGTTGGTAGTATTCTATGTAAAAGTTGCACGCCGCAAACGTTCTCTGCACTGGGTGATTTTCTAATAGGTAGCTAATTTATTATAGATGACGTTGTTTAAACAAGATTTTCAAGTATTTAAATACCCGAAGTCTAGCTAGACCGAAGGAAAGATTAATTTTAGTATATTTTCTGACAAAAAACCAACATACAACATGAAGCTCTTCAAGAAAATGGTGAAAAAGTTTTTACGGGGTCAGCAACTCAGCAACGCGTGTCTGATGCGCCTGGTATTGCAAGCGTCCATAGACTACGGTAACTGCTTTCCATCAGGCAGACCGTAAGCTTGTTTGCTACCTTAGTGGTACAAAAAAACAGTGCAAAAAGTAAGTTTTAATAAGTAGGTACCTACATTTAACGGTTTCGTCTTGATTCATTTTTGAGAACTATTTCAATTATTTAAACTATTCTTTCCGTATAATCGGCTGTTGATAAACCTCCTATGAACGTCCAGCTGCAATAAAGAACCTCTTCAATTTACCCATTCCGAAAGGCAATTTTTACCATGTGGTATAACCTTTTTTCCAATCCTTGCAACCCAAAACTACAAAATTTATTGTCTTTGAATTTTGCGAAATGTCATCAATTTAAAAAAATAAATTTGTATGTCTATGGCACTCGGTGGTGTGATGTGATGAGTGGAAGTGCGATTTTTTACAAGTGCGAAATTGCGATTTGTGGTCGGGAAGGATTAGAAGTGTAGTTGAATTTGAAAATATTAATGTTGTGACAGTGAAGAAAAATGCAGTTTTACAAGGAGAGGATTCTAAACGCTGCACAGTTAAAAAGACTTAGTGAACACAAATATTCTTGTACAAGTGCCAGTATATTGGACGCATGGCTTCAGCCTTGGTGGTGCTGGCTGGTCTCGAAGACCCCGCTGTGGCTCGCCCCGAATCTCATCACTATATTAGGTCTAATAGTCAATATCGTCACAACATTAATTTTAGTATGGTAAGTGCCAATCACGATCTCGTAGGTTGTAGGTATTATCTGGAAATTGTGTCACGATCCAACGAGCGGAACGACTTTCATTTTTGCATTCGCGCGTTATTGCTACTTTCTTTTTTCCTATATTACCAGTTCCAGCCAGTTTACAGATGATGAGGTGTTTCATTCAAGAATTGTAGTTTTTGTATTGTTTACATGGTTCTAAACATGTAGTATTAACGCTATTGGTCGAACCGGCATCGCGCCACAGTCTCTGATAAGATACAGTAGGGCTCATGTGTAGGGCATTGACTACACTATAACGGCTACTGTGATAGATATCCGAAGCACTTTATAAAAAGGCTATGTGACTTTGATTTTACTTACTCTACATAATAATAATAATAAAATGTTTTTGTTTAGTAGTGGGAAATAAGAAAGCATCAAATTGATTCTTCAATAGACATCTATTGAAGTGCTTAGTATATTAATTTACATTTTGAGTGGGAAATTTTTAATGTTTTGTTCTCTGAAAATTTGTTTGGTTCTCTGCTTTTTTCTCACAAGAGTATTCAAAGACCTCATTGGTTTTTAGCCAGTCCTGAAAATTTTCTTACTTTCATTAAAAATGTCATATCTCCAATTAGATTGTTATTTGTACATCTTGGACTTCCACTTCCAATGTTTCTATTCATTCCTGCCACATCTTTTTCGTAAACTACCTCTCATTCATCCTCTCTACATGACCAAACTAACTCGGCATTCCTTTCTATATCTTCTTTCATTGACAATTCTTCCAAATTTGTTAACACTCGGTCAGAGGATATGAAAGGGGGCAATTAAAAAAGACACTAGGCACATGAGCATTGTTCTATGTAAAAATTACATGATTTTAGGTTACAAATACTTTATTAGTAACAGAGTTACACGTCAAAGTGGCAAGTTGGTACCTAGGAAGTATCTTTATAAGAAACACATTACAATTCATTATAATTTACAATGTTATAGTAAGTAACTCCATAAGTTACAGTAAAGTTGCTCTGTATCGAAGATGCTTTATGGTTTATATTATACAACTTGATACTATCATAACCTAAAGGGAACTGTACCTACCTACCGTAAACCAGGTTATTTTTTATCAATGTTAGTGCAGTTCAAGTCACTATAATTTAATTAATTTTATTTTAAAAATTGTTTGTATAATACTTGGGTATTGATTAGTCACCTTGAATAATCTTTTAATGTGTCAAGATGTCAAGATACGCATTTGATAATAGTATTCGCGGATGAATGATAATGATTTTGAAGCAGAGGGGCCTTGTCTATATGCTGCCAGTGCAACATGTTTACCATGTTTACACCCCATGGAGCACTGTTGTTAAATTTTGGTCTGGTACAACATGATGAGTGAAGTATTGAGGATGTGTGTTTACAAGCAGTCTAGTTATGGTTTAAATTTTACACAGAACCTTGGACTAATAATTCCCAATACAGCTATTCTCAGTGGCTATCACCTGTGCATATTTCGGATCTCTGTAAACATTTAACTTTCTGGCAGGACCAGTATTTTCTCAGGATAATAAGTATCCTGCAAGAATTTTTCTCTTGGGAATTCCAAGTGACAAGGCAACTTTTAATCACAGGAAAATAATAAGGTTATGTGGGATTGAATGTTTACAGAGATCCAAACTACGAATAATGGATGTTTGTTTGTATTCCTTAGATTATGTATAAAAGTAGTTTTGACAATTCCGCCTATAGAGCCATATTATGTCATTAGATAGGTCATTTTATATTTGACTTACCTATCCAATGATGGTGTTGTGTACCATCATCGTCGACATTGTTAGATAAGACTAGATATATCCAGGCATTTACCGTTACTCGACGACCCTGCGCCTCTTTTAAGTGATGGTGGAAAATATAGTTTGGGTAACTAATGTTCGTGCCAACCCAATTCCTTAAGGGAATTCAAGAGACCCTTAGGTCTCCAGAAAATCTCCGAGAGGGTGGTTGGTTGTCCTTAATATTTAGACCTATAAGAAGCCACGGCACTAAATTTTAGCAGGACATGGGCAGCTGTTTCTTCTTCCTCTAGGCATGCTCTGCATATGGGGCTCTCCGTTAGACCTATGGTAAAAAGGGGTTTATTATACGGGCCGTGTCCTGTTAGTGCCCTGGCTACCACTCGGAGTTGTTTGTTTGTTAGCTTTATTAGTTTGTTGGATAGAGAGGGGAATATCATGGGAGGGCCTCCCTTGCTTGTCTGCAATCATTCTGTGAAGACCATGTTTGATTATGTATTACCTTGATTTTCTCCCGTAGGCGTGGGTGGGTCCACGCTAATGGTATAGTCGACATTGTTTCAACACACAACAATTTTTTACTGTAATACTTCAAGTTCACTGTCAAGTAGCCATCTACAACTTAAACAATAGCAAAAACCTCAGAGACCATACACTGAAGTTGTCACAGGGAACCAGTACCCCAGGCATAATTTTTTACCAAATATCAGTACTGTCAGTACATGAAATCAACAGCGGGATTCAGTGATCAATGTTCCATCAGTGAACAGTTTTTAAAATAGACTGGAGACATTACAAGAACTAATATCGTTATGTACACGCATCAGATTACATCTGCTAGTGTATAATAAATAATAATAATAAAGTAAAGCGACGTGGCGTCAAGGAACAAGGCGCCCACTGTTGATACACATGTCTGCCGACTTCGGCCGATATCTAGCGAATATACTTGTAAATACCAAATCCCTAATGAAGTTCGCGGCTCTGTAGCGCCAGGGTTTTGTTTATATAGGGAATATATTGTACTGTTATCAGAAGGTTTAGGAGAGATAGCCATAGGACAACTGAATTTGGTATTTGATAATGCTACTCTTAATTTAGTAATCGCTAGTGCCCAACGTTCATGACATGGTATAAGATTATCAAATGTCAAATACAGTCTCCCACTAAGATAGCCCCGCAGTTCTGTTCGGCGAAGAAATTTGTCTTCGCGTTTTCTGTGGCACCTTAGGGCGTATAACCGTAGAAAGCTGGTTACCGAACGTCGCCGACGAGCAGATCGGATCTGGTATGACACAAAGCATAGAGACTGCCTGCGCAGACTTCCTGCGCGAGCCGGTTCCGATAAGCGTGGTAACTAGCTTTCTACGTGTTTACGCCCTTACACGTGGCCAACGCCTAGCAACTACCCTCTAGCCTGCTCTAAACAACTACCCTCAAACCCGCACTAAACTTCCAGGTATAGTCCAGACGCGCGCCAGGACCCTCCAAGATGGGCGTGTGCCGTCTGCGCGCTAGGTGTCTTCATATACCAGAGCCTCGACGCCATAGACGGCAAGCAGGCTCGTCGGACGGGCTCCACCTCGCCTCTGGGGGAGCTGTTCGACCACGGCTGTGACAGTATATCGACTGTCTTCATTGCGCTCGGCGCCTGCATAGCGGTCAAGCTGGGGGAGTACCCCACGTGGATGTTCTTCCAGGTAACTTTTGTTTATGTCTAGCTGATACTGTATACGTATCTAGACTGTATGGGCGTCGTAGGTTCTCGTCTGGCATCGTGTACAAACGACGACGGAGGACGACCCAGAAAAACATTCACTGATCAGATCAGTAATGATCTCAAAAAAGCTAGGGTCCGAAGTGGTAAGAATAAAAGGAGATGTATGAAAAGAGTTGTGGATATATGCGAGGCTAGGGAGTTGTGTCGGGACAGAGCAAAGTGGCGGTCCATAGTCTCTGCCTACCCCACCTGTGGGACACAGGCGTGAGCTTTATGTATGTATCGTGTACAAGAAAAATTCTATTCCAATTTGTGCCAGGTATTCCTAAACCTCTACTATCGCTACAAAGTGGATTTCTTTTTGTACTCGATAACCTACGGCGCCCTTACAGTCTAGTACAACAGGTTTCACTAAAACAGAGCACACTTTGTGGAGGCTTTTCATCTTAAAGTTATTTTTACCATCAGTTATTTTCAGTTTTCTTTTTAGACCCTCAAAATTTGGTCATGTGCACTGCGTTTTCAGTGGCGTCGTAGAGATCCTTCATTGTGCAGCTGTCAGGCCACATAGGGCAGCATAAAAAGTGGCGCAGGATTTCTAGTGTAGCACCGCATCAGACATCATTTTCAGTCATGTCGTATTTAAGCGGAAGTGTAGTGAATAACCACGAAAGTCTTAAAACCAATATGTCGTGTTTATTTAATAAGTTTCGCAGCGCAGTGTTGACGTTATTGAATTTTAATTTACGTAATACCTACTGTTATTATGTATAAATAGCCTTTCAATTAATTTGAACGAACGTACTACGACCAATTGTGAGTAGTTAATATATTGAAAGTAAACAACATGATGATAATAAGTTGCGGTCCTTCCCAGCTGTGTTGTTCGCATTAAATACGTTCACCTACACAAATGTTCTTCGAGTTGATTGCACTAGGAAGCAATGGTCTATCTTCAGCACAGTGTCATTTATCACCAAGCTTGTCAAACGTCTCAAAAGAACAAATA
Source organism: Blastobasis lacticolella (assembly GCA_905147135.1). Lineage (NCBI taxonomy): Eukaryota > Metazoa > Arthropoda > Insecta > Lepidoptera > Blastobasidae > Blastobasis > Blastobasis lacticolella. Next base: position 20,117,528 of record LR990050.1, read on the forward strand.
AAGCCCCCTCCGCATATAAGGTTCAATAAAAATACACAACAGAACAACATGGAAGAGGTTGGTGCTATGCTACCCATCTGCTACCACATTAACAAATATTCTAACAGTGGCTCTAGCACAAGTGTGTCCGCGACAAAGCTCGCGCCACGAGACAGCGTTTGTCTCTTTCTCTCAATACTAAGACGAAAGAGATAGCAATACCTATGTCGCGCTTTTTCTCGCTTATCGCGCGCGAGAGCAACTTGTGCTAGGCCTCCTGGGGAGACACAGTTTCAGGCAGTTGTTACAAATCCTTACGTAGTCACTACATATTATGAAAATTATGAAACAAAGTCCCACACCGCGTCTGTCTGTCTGTTCGCGATGAACTCACAAAATACTGATCGGATTTTCATGCGCTTTTCACCAATAGACAGAGTGATTCACGAGGAAGCCGGGGCAAGTGTAAAATAAAGGCTTTTCGGATGCGGGGAACGTGGTCGGACGTCCGACCAAGGTCGGTTCGCCCGCGAGACCGAAAGCATCATTATTTTATACTTCGTAAGGATTGGTATCAACTGTCTAGCTGCCTCCTAGATCGGCCCTGCCGCAGTGTCATAGAATAGTTTAAACAAACATCCTAACTGGGGAGTCCCAGTTCCTACACACGCATGTCATCGCTACTGACCTCTGCGACGTATTCGACGAGTCTATTACCATTTCCGGGTCAGTAGGCTAATGTCATTAACAGGGGTTCGTGACGTAGGCAGTGGACGACTATGTTATTGCAATTGTAAAGTATTAGCGACTATTTAAGATCTCTGTCAGACCTATCTATAGTATAAAACAAAGTCGCTTCCCGCCGTCTGTCACTATTCATGTATCTATGTACTCTTAGTCCTTTTAAACAACGGATTTTAATGCGGTTTTCAACAATAGATAGAGTGATTCAAGAGGAAGGTTTATAAGCAAGAAAGAAAGAGTAGATAGAGGTAAAGTAAGTCGGGTTCACTAGTGATAAATAAGCCGCAACATTTTGATGTTGAAAGTGTTTTAATCCACTTGCGAAAGCCTAAAATTTCCACGCACAAGAAATTGCTTTCGTTGGAACGCTAGCGCGACCTTCCCCACCGTTCATTGTCATTTACGATCGTATGGTGTAGACACAACTTACAGACATTTCCAGTAAGATGATCTGTCTGTTCTTTCAGTTTTCAGAGCCTTTGGGAATGGGAACTTTTGCAACTAAACCTAGGTCAACTTTCATTTGATACATTTCATGTCTTGTCGTTGCTTTGATTTGACAAGTAAAGGTATTATGATATGGTACTAAAATGTACACGTATCAAGCGTTGGTGGCCGAGTGGTTAAGGTATCCGACTCGTAAGCGAGAGGTACCGGGGTCGAATCCCACTGGCCGGTAACCCCGATGTGAGGCCAATGACTCGTTTCTGAGTTATGTAAGTACATTAAGTGAATGCTAACCGATGCTCTTACGGTGAGGGAAAACAACGTGATGGACACTGCACATTCAGGCGACTGAATGTGTATCTATGTTCCAATATGGTCAGGTTCCCCTGGTATCAAGGTCACGGAGGACACTAAAATGTATACGTACCTTACCTATCTACAATCAAACTAAACAGTTCCTCGGAACATTTCGCGTTGTACAGATGGTAGAGAACACACGAAGAACCAACTTCTCTCCGGAGGCCTAAGGCAGAGATGGCGAACCTTTTTTGGCAAACGTGCCATATTTATAAAAGCAAATAATGACGTGCTCTCAATGAACCTTGACTTAGTGATGAATAGACAAAAGGGTTAGAAGAAGCTTTGCCCCTAAGTCACATTAAAATTTGTTCTATGTTAAAACGAATCGATCAGATATACATCAATTCTTTAAATTACTGGCGTGCCACAATTTTGTTGGCCGCGTGCCATTGGTTCGCCATCCCTGGCCTAAGGGATCCAATTGTACAGTCAGCTGCAGAGTGAATGAACCCCCCTAGCATACAAAAACGTATTGTGTGTCAGTTCTCTCTGCAGCTGACTGTACCATTGCTAACTGTACATAAAACATGTGTCGCAGCCACGACCATTCGCGTACGTGTATTTAATAAAAGATGCAACCGCCCTTTATAAACACGACGCCCTTTTCGCTGTCACGTAACGTTTGTAATATAAATATAAATAATATAAGTACGTATGCGTTCGATTGTGTTATTATTCCATTACATATACGAGTCTATTCATAAGCGATTTGTTGTTACAATAAACACGTTATGTGTTATCTACATATTTGTGCAATTATAAAGTTCCATGTTGTTTTGTCGTACCAACAAGTAGAATATAGGCGATTAGCCATTTAGAATCTCCGCAGACCAGAAACGCATACGCTGCTGTGTTTTTGTTATAAGTATGTGTGTATCAGTGGCTTTGTGTAATTGTGTGCGGCATCCTAGCCCCCGAACGGATAGACTGTTTTAAATGTGGTTTTCTCTATTTAAAAGCCAGTATAATCTAGATGGTCTAACCTTTGTTTTCGTTAATATCAGTCCAATAGGTTATTAAATATTTGGGTGTATATGTAAACTAGGTCCGGAGTTATCCGACTTTTCTCTCGGTTAGCTTTTCTGCCGATCATCATCATCATCAGCCTATCCTAGTCCACTGCTGGACATAGGCCTCCACCAATGGGCGCCAATGCTACTCCTCGGTTTGCTGCTCTGCAGCGGCTCGCAAATTGTCACTCCACCTGGTCGGTGGGCATCCAACACTACGCTTACCGAGTCGCGGTGTCCACTCAAGTTTACTCCATCGGTTGTCAGTTCTTCGGTAGATTTGTCTAGCCCACTAACACTTACATACAGAGAGACATACAGACACAACTGTTTTCATACATCTCCTTTTATTCTTGCCACTTCAGACCCCACTCTCACTTTACTCTTCAACGATCTTTTGTGCGGTCTCCAACATTGGCCGGTTGGAGAACTACAGTAATGACGATGATGATACTCTATAATTGCATCGAATGTGGTGCCCTAATTGTGAACCGTCCGGGCTCTAATACTGCGATGTGCAGTACCAAGTAACAAGAACAGTATGAATCATAATTGCATCGCGCTGCCCTTCAAACTCGTACACGCAGACGCAGACTTGCATGATACGATAACACGACGTCGCCGTGATAACGTGTTTTGTGTCTGTAAAAGATATAGTTATAAATACACTACGCGATAAATCATATTGACCAATTACTATAAGCACCGGTCTTGCACTCACGGGCTACCAACCCTAGGTACCAACTATCCTACTCTAACCGATGCCGGTAACTACCATGGGTGCCGACCACCAATGCCGGGTGACCATTTCGTACATTTTCGGATAATCGAACTTCGGCGCCGCAACGTGCTCGCCACTCGTTAGGTGTGTCACCTAATACAGTTGGCGAAGCGAGGTTCACCAAGGTCTTCCGCTGGGGACCTTGACACTGGTTGAGCAGTCTCTGAAGCCGATTGGCAACCCGTAACGGAATATTATTGTTATTTTATTCTTCTACACTTCACACGGCCTTTTCATAGCTTTTTACATTGACTTTTTATAATACATAGTATAGAACTCATCATTATCTCAGTGACATGACGTTCACTGCTGAACAAAGGCCTGAAACCACGACAATCACGCCGATAGACCGTGCCTCTAGTATCCACGATCTTCCTATGACCTTTGCAAGGTCGTCCGGCCAGGTCCACCCGTGTTTTGGAATCACTGCATCGTAGATGTGTTTCTTCTACACACACGTGCGATTGTTTCGTCATGTGACGTCGCCGACCTTGCATGGACCGATTGAACGCGTAACGCGTTCACCTTGACTTTGGAAAATTTTCGCCGACGTCTCCGTGGTAGCATGTTTGTTGGAAACCCTGAGACCATTCAGGAGTCGCGAGCCAAGCCAGCCGAGACGCGCTGGAGGCCGGCCAAGCCGCTGAATCACTTGACAGCTTTTACCTAAACCGGTCGATGTATTTTCGGACACAGCAATAAGCGTCATGTACATAATATTTTACCTATTTGCGTTTGTTTCGCCGTTTTAGTATATACCGTTTTGTATGGAAGGTCGACAATTAAGTTTTTTTTGTAGCGTCCGTTTACAGAAGCTTACAAAAAACGTCGTGTAATTTATTTCAGTGTGCGAATGGCCGCGTTCATAATGTCAAAATGTCATCGAACTCTTGTTTGACTTCCTGCCGTTTATTATCATGAGTAATTTAAAATTTATACCGTAATGCGTTGATTTATGCTGTAACATTGCTTAGCTAATGTGATAATCATATTGGCGTTTATGTCCCGGTTGTGCTCATGCGCGCGCGGGCCCGGAGTCCGCTTTGACCGTGATCCAGGATTTGGCAGATCAGATAGTTACGGTGGAGCGATTGCCATCTGACCGCCGTGATTTTGTGAGGGAACCTGACCAGATTGGATCATAGTTACACATTTGACGTTTTCACTGTAAAAGCATCGGTTAGTGATCAACTAATGTACATAACTCAAAGAAGAGTTATTGGTAAATACCCGCACTGGGTTTCGAACCCGGTACCTCTCGATTACGAGTCAAGGGTTTACAAGGGGTCGCCCTTGACCATTTTGACCTTGGCCACCGATGCTCTTCATTCTTTATATATTTAGGAAAACAAACAGGCTTACATAAGTATTACACACAAAGAAAATATAGTAACAGACTTACAATTCCATAATTCTAATATATATTTTTTTATCGAGCTAACAGTAGTTAATACAGCGCAAGAAATAATAATTTTGATAAAATGATAATCAGCAAACTTATAAATCTGGGTAACAGAACCTAATAAGGTCATATTTAGGCGCCATATTATGCTATAGCTTTTGTGATATTGGTTGCCATTGTTATATTCCCTTTTTTATTTGATGTTATTCCCAACATAACACAATACGGTTTGTATTTTCTTGATTGAGGTTTGTGGTTTCTTGGCTCCCGAACGAATGCACTGGTTTTGCGGTGACATCAGCCATACATGTTGACCACGACCGCTCTATCAAGAGCGTATCGACCAAAAAGATGCGGTCTCCATCGGTTCAGGGGTTTGGAAAATATATTTGAAATAAATAAATTACCCAGGGGCGAACTATGCTGAAGAAATATGTAGGAAATAGATGCCTAAACGCCGGTATCAGGGAAGAGGTCCCGCGGTAGACCCTGGAAGCGATATAGTGACATCGCTAAGTCGCATACGAGAGTCAAAGGCTTACGACGCGAGGATGCCGAAGACCGGGCAAAGTATACAAGAAAAGCAGAAAAGCGTATCCTAGCACCGAGATTGACCGCTCGGATGATAATGATGTTTCATCATCTAAGCGATAAATCCCCGTTTCTGGCACGATACGCTTTCCTGCTCTTTCTTCTCTACTTTGCCCGATCTCATCGTCATCCGAGAGACGAATTTCCAGCAAGTATCAGAAATCAGCAAGATTGGCCGTTGAAGTACCTTTATAATGTTAACTTATAGCTACTCACTTAACTCGTTAAACGAATGGGCACGTTGTTTTACAGGATGTGCTAATTTGTCCGACATTGGGCAAGCAAAGCTGAAACCTTGTGATTTAAATTGTTTCCTAATTTGAGATTTCACTCGGTATTAGTTTGATAATGAATATTTTATATTCAATAATAACCTCGATATAACTTACCCAAACGATGTGGTAGCTGTCTCCAACCAGGCTTTTGGGATTATCCGTGACTTATTGAACATAAATCAATGCAAACAACTTACTGTTCAGTAGACTGCAGTATGGCTACTTGAATGACATTTAATAAATGGCGTCTGTAGTTCTGATTATCTCTACTGAACAGATAACTTGATGGCACTGTAAATCATAGATCATTGCGTTGGCTGATAACTTTTAGTTTTGTACAAAGACAGGGAGTTCATCCTCATACCTTGGAACCAAATTGGTTGCGAAATGTGCGGTTCCAAAGGTACTTTCTCCCACACACACAAAGTTCGTGGAATGAACTTTCTGAAGAGGTTTTCCCTGGACTCCTAGCGAGCACAACATGGCGTTTTTCATAAAATGGGTGAAAAGGTTTTTATAAGGCTTTAGCGCGTGGGTGGGTAAACGTCCATAGGTAGTGTTATAAAAAGAAAAGCATGGCCAGTCGAAATTAAGAAGAAAATCTCCTTCATTCCAGTGCTTCTGCGCAATGACACTGTTCTACTGCGCGCACTGGCAAGCCTACGTCACCGGCACGCTGAAGCTCGGCCGGATCGACGTCACCGAGGCGCAGTACTCCATCATCCTGATACACCTGCTGTCAGCCACGCTGGGACCCAGCTTCTGGGCCACCACGGTAATGTTGGCTTGCTGATTTTATGACCGTGTTAGGGTATTGTCTACCGTAAGGCGCTGGCCCAATTGGCAACGGTCATGTGACGGAGGTCGCCCGACCAATAGGAGACATCTAAACCGCCCGTGGCACGACCGTTGCCAATTAGCACAGCGCCTGATTGTTAAGACAGGGGACCGATCGTCTAACTCGAATTGGAGGTCTGAGTGAGAAAGCGATGTGTCGTCCCATAGTGTTATCCTTCAATTCGAGGTAGGTAGTCGGGCCCCTGAAGTGGATTTGAAATATACGGTGTGAAATTGTGGGTAGGGTTGATTCAGTTGCTCCGAACCAACTGCAATAGAACTTCATCCATACATTGAGCACACTGAAAGTTCTGCGCTCCTGGCCACTTATAAATGTTTTAATTTCAAATATTGTATTTTTAAAATAAAAGAACTATCATTGATTTATAAAAAAAATGACGGAAATTCGTTTGTCGATTGTTTTTTTTATCACAAGTTGAAGTTACTCGTCCGTAGCAAAAATTTAGGGGGTTTTTAAAATCCCCCTAAAAACGCGAAAGGATTTTACGGGGATGATCTTCAAAATGCTTTTGGGAGGAAAGCACCAGACAAAGTCATTCTTGACTTCTGAAAAGGTGCCAGTGACCCATACCGCACATAGTCCAGACCTGGTACCATGCGATTCCTTTTTCTTTTTTTTTCAATATTATCAAAGATTTGATGAGAGGTTTGACATTTACGGGGCCGGAAGAAGCTGTGAGCTTTCAACCAGCACTTAAAAACATGCTCTCAGACCAATGGTCCTCAATGTGTTTCACCGAATGAAAAAGTGTTAAAATGTAATGGATAATACTTCGAAGAGCAGTAAATATATTACTGTACATGTAAATTATTTTATTAATGACTTACGCAAAACTTTCAGTGTACCCTACATACTACAATTTTGCAACTGCCATACATTTCAAATGCAATCCGGCTGTTTATAATCGTGACTTATTTTAGGTCACTGACCCTGATTTAGGTACATTTTTGATGATTTTCATTCGATAGGGTTTTGATTGTTTAATGCGGCCATTTCGATTGACGTACGATATCGTAAATGAAGATGATAATAAGGTTTCCTTTCTTTATGGTTTTCGTCATCGAGAAATGTCCGAATGAATAATATTATTGCCCTACTGTTTTAATGCTCTAATTAGAAAGAGTTTAAATAATGCATTTTATGTGAATTATTTATTTTATTAGGTAGGTACATATTTGTTTATTTACACTCGGAGCTAGTCTCAGTCTGTTGGAAGGCCAAAAGTCAACGAATTGTCTCCACAGATCTAATGGAATTATTTGTAGAGAACTTAGCTCACACCGTCCGTCTCTTTCACGCAAATGTAGGACAGATCACATGATTGGTCGTTGTCATGTTAGCGGAGAAGCTGATTAAGTTTGCCTCGACCGATAATGATTGATATTACGTATACCAGTAATTGGGAACCATGTGTTTTACCAGTTTGTTTTATAAGGTAACGGTTATTTACCGTCTCCATTCATATTTTATGTTCTTGTGATAGATTGTTGCCGTTAACAGCTCATTCTTGCGATCCAACTTTATCAGAACAAAGCTAAATGACAAAGGCCAATCGTATCAAACTTGTTAAATGTTGCACTCTAATAATTAATCATCAACGTGCACATTAATGTTGAAAACTTTTGTATGAATGTGTTCTTTGCAAAGTATAGGTCTGATAGGAATTGTGATGTACGAGTATCAGAGATCTGTGATATAGGTAACTACTTACAGGCAGGTAAAGGCACAGAATACTAAAGTGGTACAGCTCTAGCGATTATAGGTTGTATGTTAAGGCCTGGGGTCTAAAAAGGTCACATCAGCGTTTCATAATATCATCACAGCCCGTAACAGTCCACTGCAGGACTTAGGGCCTCTCCCACGATAGGGAAGGTTATTGCCATAATCTCCACGCTTGGCAGGCGGGTTGGAGATCGCATTGTTTAAATATAACAATGGAAAATCCACATTTTCCAGACTACGGAGACTCTTGATCTTTTGGTTCAAAAACATTAGTCGCCTTGTACGACACCCATGAGTGTAAGGGGTTGGTGCTGTTCTACTCTGCCGGACACTACACGGCCATTTCATAATATGAGTCATGTTAATTTGTCACAAATTTATCGGCAGCGTCGCCGTTGTTGACATTGACATGACAATTCAAAATGGCGTCACTCAGTTACGATATTTGCCACTGGATCAGATATGTTTGTGTCACTGTGATAAGAATCATAGTATGACACGCTAATGTGACCTTTTTAGACCCCGTGTTCCCAACTGTGAGTCGTGACGTATTTACAAAAACGTCACTTTAATATTTTAAATCAAAATAATTTTTCTTGACGCCGGAAGTCAAACATCGATAAATTAGTGACGTAAAGCTTGTACGTTTTAAAAATACCCACATGACTACGCATAATTAGTGTTAAGTTATCGGTTATCAATGGATTAGTGTAGACGTTTATTTGTTAATTAACATGTTGATAAAAACTCGAATGATTGCAGTTATTACTCAACTAGTGTTTTTATAGTTTAATGTGAGCCGATTGCATGTTCATAATTTTATCGTATCTGTAACGTGCGTAATATAGGTACTTATAACGCAGCATCCTTGCATCTAAATTGCGGCAATCTAAAATTGAGCGATTATGTCTATTATTCGTATAGACTAAAATAATTAGTTAAGTAGGTGCTTATTGCTGGATAACATCATCAGCAATTTAAATCTGCAGTGCCTTTAAAAGGTGTCAAATGTGAATCCTGTAAATTATTAAGACCTTATGTACCATTGGACTGCAAATAAATATGAAATAACATCGCTTATTATCTATTATCAAATAACGATGTACTCGAAATTGCAGTTACTCAGAATCAGAAATCATTTATTGTAAAACTGTACTCTCAAAATCATATGCCGTAACAATTACATACAATTCATTTTAGAAGACACTCTGATATTCTACACTCTTAAAAGGAAATACAGAGTAGGGATTTCATGTATGTTTTTAATACCGGAGTATAGGATGAGCTTGTTGAAAAATATACTACTGTCCTAGTATTGAAATATGATGGGCCAACCCATAGTGACGTGGGTCGGCGGCGCCCTGAGCTTAACAGCATCGGAAGTGCTACCGTATTGTAAGCCTTAGCTGTATAGAAATAGAGTGTCGGCTGGTCGTAGCTCGGCGGCGCACTGAGGACACGAAACGTCCCAACAGCATTGAACGTGCTACCGCATTATAAGCCTTAGTAGTATTACAATGAATAGAGTGTCGAATGGACTACCTAACCCATAGTGGCGCAGGTCGGCGGCGCACTGGGGTCATGAAAAGGAATGTCCTAACAGCATTGGACGTGCTACCGCATAATAAGCGTTAGTAGTATAGCAATATGGGCGTAGGTCGGCGGCGCACTGGAGGCGCGCTACTCGCTGGCGCTGGCGGCGCTGCTGGCCGCCGCGCTCACGGTGGGCGCGCTCGTCGCCGCCATCGTCGCCGGCGGCGTCGGCAAGAACGGATCCACTGTCGCTGTGAGCCAACACCACGTACAATAGGCGGCCTTGGGGGCCAACGGCCGACTTTACTTGACTCGTCTGTGTGGCTCAGTGAGCTAGGTCGGACTCACCCACTCGTCCTTGAGGCTCATATTGAACTAGATCCGGGTCTCCAGTGTCAGGGATCGTCGCTCCAGGGCCTTGATCGTGCTAAATTTAAACGTATTTACCAATACCAATCCGCAGCCGTTGTCACATGCCGTCTTTGTTTTTCACTATATGATGAGAAAAAGACGTCATGTGACAACGGCTGCGGATTGGTTTTGGTAAATGCGTTCAAATTTAGCGCTATAAAGGCTCCTCCCAAGATCTGGGGATCGTGATGGGGGAATTCTCTGAGGTGACAGCGTCGAATACAGCGCTCCGGTAGTGAGTACAATTGCAGTGCTGCATTCGCCATTGTTATCTTAGAGGTTAGATCTATTGTTTCTTTCTTCAGACCGAGAGACAGGCTTTTTAGCTTTTTAGCCAGTAAACACGATGAGATAGGACTACTGTTAGCTTGATCTTAGGGCTTCCCGCCGATTGTTACCGCGCCACCTGTCCAATGCAGTCATGGTACATTACTTAAACAGCAGCGCAGTTTTCAAATACACTGCTCTGTACGCTACCAATGCCACGTCTATAATTTGACGGTAGATCTCAGATCTCATTGGCGCCATCTTGTTTATATTCGCAGCAATGAAGGCTAATTTATTTTTGCCCACCAGTTGGGGCTATCGGCGAGACAGGTCTTGTCATTAACAAAATAATGCCGTTTTATTGGCCAAAGTTCAACTGCCAAAGTTGAGCGATCTATTCTGACCAATAGGCCCTGACAATCCCATCTAGCAAAATTTCAATTCGCGTTCTCCCATTGACGGTTTAGTCCGTGCTATTGTTTGCTTTCGTATAGGTGTCTCGGTGTCTGTTGTTTCGTTATTTCCTGTCTCTCTCAGCTCTCTGCCCTATGGAAGCTGTTGACATTACCACGGACTAACTCGTCGAGTTGTCATTCGAGTTCAATGGCGAGTGGGTGGTATGCTGAGTCGGAAGTTGGTCAATGAGGTCGCAGTTGCGAGTATACAGAGAGTAGGCCGGGGCCGTGGTGAGCGCGTAGCTTATTAGTCGCAGTGCAAATATACGGATGTATGATGAATTTTGTATGCTTAGATATGACCAATTTGCATGTCTCGTTCCATTCAATAAAGGAATGGAGTACAGAGTACCAAAAGCTTATATTTATTTTACAAGTTGTTTTACCCTTGAAAAGGATTCACAAAGTCAACCCTAATAAGGGATATAACTTTTCGTTTTTGTTTCATACGTTAATTTAGCCTTTGTAGTTTGTTTGTATTTTCCTAGTTCGTTGTTAAATTCTAATTTATGCCTGTTTCAAAATTATTTGAAATTGAAACTTATTTTGTATTTGTGTATAAAAGTAGAATAGGTGTAATTTTGTACGTTCTCAATTAATTTAATTTATGACCTGCCTGATGAGGCAAAAATGTCCTCTTAAATTAAAAAAGGTCCTTAAATGTCGTGGCCCAAACCTTGCACTGCGGTAGTAAGCTGCGAAAGTACTGAACACGGCCTTGGCATCAGTTGATGGCATGGGAGAGCACATTGACATTCCAAACAATGGGAAACACACTCCTAGAATCATTTTTACTAATTAGATCCTTTCCGTATAAATAATCTGCTGCATTGTGAAAAAAATTCTACAACTTTGCATTGACTTTTCTCGGGTCTACCACGACCAGTGCACAAGCTTGGGATTTACATGTTCGGGTTTGAAATTAACAATATCATTTTATTACCTCTTTACAATTTTTAATACAACCGCTCGGTAGATTTAGACATGACAATTTTTTTTTCTCAAATTTCGTAGGTACAGATGTCGTCGGTAATTAATGCACATCGGCTAGTTAGCCTTCGTAGAGCGTTGTCTCTGTCGCACGCGTGCGAGTAAATACGAAACCAAAACTTATCGATGTGTATAATTTATCCCCGACTAGTAATTTATTTAATTTGCTACAGAATTACACTTTTATTATATTATAGTAGAAACAAAAATTAAATTTGAACTTTCAGTTATTTAAAGGTCTTATGATCTTGTCATCTAAATATGACTTAGATATACCAATGGATAATGGTGCTGGTAGTGTTTCCGTCACCTGCATTTTACTAGCGCCATTTTAATTTATTATACAAATCAGATTGCACTTATTAAAATACTTATAGGGCAATACAGTTCAATATTACACCAAACGTCTCTCCCATGCGTTATACTGAGATTTAGGACTGTAGGTCTCATGAGAATGCGCTGGGCTTCAGACATCGTCATAGCATACTTACCATAGCGGAATCAGTGTTGAATTAAAAATGCCCGTAGATTATGTTGGCGTCCTTAAACTATAGTTAGTCTTTGGCTCTTTCACATTGCAGTTGTTAGTCTATGGTTGAGTGGTCCATTGCTGTTTGTCGTCCATGTTACATGTACGGTTGTGGCGACGTTATTTTCGGACGATGGGCTTGGTGGAACAGTTTAGGGCCATGTGACGGTATTTATTTCATTTTTTCTTGTGGTGTCATGCTATTGATTATGTTTCTGTATAAAATATTAACGTAGGATACGTAAGATATTTTACAAGATACCTGTTTACACTGTTTCTAAAATCCAATTGTATCAGACTAAATGCTTAAAATAAAAGAAGCGACTAGTGGTCAGAGATGCACATTTTTCCATTTTTATTATAATGACGCATAAAACTACAAATGTTATTCGCCTAGAGGCGCCACCGGCGATATACTGCATAGGAAACGTAGGAAATACACTCGTGTGAAAGGGCCAACGTTTCGTTTACGCTTAACTTGGTTAATATTTTGAAAAAGTCGACATCATCGCTTATCATGTGGGTTTCTTAATAGCATGTTAGTTTTATACTTTGATTGGATTGTGCTCACGACTAGAAAGGGGACTGTGATCCTTGACATCTAATTTATAGAACTAGACAATCTTGTATGAATGTGTATGGTATTTTCACAGCTTCTCCCATTATGAAACTTCGATATGTATGATTGTTAGTTTAAGTTTTGAACGTGCCATAAGCAGTCTGTACCGGATATTCGATACCATAGTGTAAGATTGTATTCGTAGGTTGTACTTGTATCGTTTTGTGTTATTCTAGCTAAATTCATTGGTTATGTAATGGCTGATAATATTATTAGTCAATGTTTTGTTCTGGTATTTTCCATGTGGGTCTTCACTCATTCTGAATAATACTCAGCAATCATAACAGGTGTCGATGTGATATGATGAAAATGTAGTACCAATATGGTGGTTCATTATTTTTTAGATCATGAGCCATCGCATCAAGTCAATGTTGAGATACTAACAATGAATATTAAAACGTTAATATGACTTAGTGGTGCTTTCAGGCTCAATATTATATTGATGTGATCATTTATGATAATTTGGGGTGTAATAGCGATGTATCCTGAGATACTTTGGGAATATATTTACAAAAATGGCATAATTTTATATTACTAATTTTACAGATATATCATTAAACTTATTTTTTATGTTAATAAGGGGATTTGCCACTCGCATTAACTAGTTTTTAACGAGATTATCACATTTCTAGCAAAGCCCTTCATAAGTATTGGTAATCCATTAACATTGGGTTTCAAATATGTAGGAGTTGTGTATGCTCCTTCTGATAACAGTGGTACCTAAACAAGAATCAAAAAGTAGTCAGAGGCCAATTTCACGAGGTATAATTGCGCATGTATAGATCACGTTGAAAACCAGCGCCTTACGCCGCAGTGTCATGCTGAATGTGACTCCATAAGACGTCTTTCCAAGGCTCTAATCAATATTGTATCATTTTGTATTTATTTCTAATGCTTTTATTTTTTCGTTTGTATGTTTCTATGTACTTATGAATCGTGTGAATGTAGGTATTTTTCTTTTCTATAAAAATTGTCCCAAATCTAAAAAAAACATATTGTTAAAAAGTTTATATACAATGAAAATCGGCTATCGCTAATGCGATAGTAACAATAATTTGTAATCTAGAATATGGCACTACTGATTAGTTTTACTTACCAAATGTCAAAATCTCCTCTGACATTGGACAGTAACAACCTAAACATAGTTGACAGACGCTCATATTTCAATAAGTAGCGTCATCTAGCGGATTTCTGTCAGTTAACAGTCCTTGCCTATCCCCCGATGTTCCACTACAATTCTAAGTTAAAACTACCTCGCAAACCTTGCCAATTGCATCGTGAAATTGGTCTCTGCAAACCGCACTCCCTGGTCAAAACTCATGGCGGGAACTTGCTAGCGCCCTCTATCGCGTGCCCCCATTCATTAGCTCGTTGTGACGCGGCACGCGCAGGTGTCGCTAGCGCCCTCTATCGCGTGCCCCCATTCATTAGCTCGTTATCACGCGGCACGCACAGGTGTCCGGGGCGCCGCTAACGCTGGTCGTGTGCACGCTGACTTTCTCCGCGGGAGCCGCGTTCGTGGTGGACTTCTCGGCCACATTCCGACAAAGGGGCTGCGGAAAGAATGGCTCCACAGTCGCCGTAAGAGACACCAGCGGGCTGTGGGCTAGGTCACGAGTCAGTCAATGCGTCGATTTCTGTTTTTTATAGTCTTTTGGGGTCGTAATTTAGTGTTTAGTAGATTGTAGTAATGCCTAATGATATAATAAAAAGAAAATGAATAAAATTTTATGTTACTTAAAATGACTTAAAATGACGCATTTATTCAAAGGGTTGGGCCGCGTGCAGTGTTGACTGATTCGTCATGTACAAATGTATAATACACCTCAGCGACAAGCATTTTAAAAGGGATAAATGTCAATAAAGCTCCAGTTTCGACTGCATGATACGATTTTAATGTATACCATCCATATCATTTCAGGTGCTAGCGCGATTAAACAATTACTAAATAAATTTATCAAACGCTGTATCGAATTCTAAATGAGGGTAGGGTCGGAATCCATCACTCACTAGTCACGAGCCATTAACAAAGTTGCATAAGTACCGTTGCTCACGTAACCCTCGTCCACAATGAGTGAAGACAGCACATGCAGAGAGGGCTTATTGTGTATTACCTACATTGATTTACTACACCTACCTCAAACTTGACTTCGAACTGTCGGAGCTGTCTTTCAAATTATCTATGTTCCCTTCTATCTTATACGTCCGTCATCTCGACAAGGCGAATTCAGGTTTGGCGGTACCCGGGTCAGTAAAGCCCGCAGATCTCCCTGCCCGTGTCATAGCCATGGATGATTAATGGCATGTGTTTTCCGTCAGCTGCCGACGTTAGGCCTCGCGCTGAACCTGGCCGCGAACTACGTGGTGATCGCGTTCAACCTGTACCTAATCGCCGGTTACGTTAGAGTCATTATGAGGGGTGGCGTAGGCAAAAACGGATCCACCGTCGCAGTAAGATATATCACAAGCGTGGAAATGGGTAACTCGGGATTGGTTGCGTCAAAGCAGTGTCATGGGCGTAGAGAGCCGGAGAGAGTTGACTATGAAAATGGTGCCCAGAATGGGACTCGCCCAATATTTTCACACTTCAAATTTTACCATCTTGCTGCTCGCTCTATTTTACTCGTTGAGAATTTGCTGTTTAGTAAAATTACATGTAATAATTTTTCGTACAATACCAGACAAAGTGAACTAAAAATTCAAATTGAGTTGAGGGAAGTGAGTCAACTCACCCTGTCCAGGCACTGAGTTGGAGCAATCGCAGCGCGGTGTTACCCATCTCTACCGAGTATTGTGCCGTTTGACACCCGCACAAAATGGAGCGCCGCGACTCCGGGTTGCTCAGCACACACGATCGGTCGCTCTTATCAAGTACCAACACGCAGCGTTTATGCACTTGCTGTTTGATGTTACTTGTTACCATCTAGTGCTCATAATATACATGTTGCACTAACAGGCTAGTGAGGGAAAATAGTTTATGTCCGAGTGAAAGTGTTGACTCAAAACTTGACGCCGATTTTCAATGAAATCGCTGCATTTCACAGCCCTATGTACATAAATAATCTTGTATTGTATTTACTTATTAGTTTTTTAATTCATTTTTGGTACGAGAGTACCGTATTCATGTCCTTGAAAACTCCCGATACTGATATAAAATCTTTAACCGTAATAGTTCGCACAATAATACTGCACAGTACTTCATAAGAGCCACCATCGCCGCCTTAGAGCTGAGCCATTTCGGATCGTACCAAGAGGCTAAACATTAACGCTAACCAAGATGCCATTTGTCATTTACATCGCCTTGCTCTGACAGTAGTTAGTTACGTGTGCTGTGTTCAACGTTTGTTCTGACATGTTTTGGTTTTTGCATCCACTAACGCGCTAGTATCGTGCTTGGCTTGTGTCGTACGCATGGTGCGCTTGCTTCTGTCATTCTGCATGCGTTAGTTTTAAGGATTACTCTCTTTTCTATTTACTTGGAACTAGTAATTTCTAAATACCATTTTTTTTATTGATGCCTAATTGTTTTGTCTACCCCAAGTCCTAAAGTAACTTAAGTCCCGTAAGGACGATGATCATGATCAAATAATTAAAGGTGATACCGCAATGGTACTGCACTACAATTTCTGCCTATACCATGGCCTAGAGGTGGTTTAAGCATAGTATTCTACGTATACAGCTCCCAAGCTATTCAAATACTGACGCCTCCAAGCAGTTCCCAATGCGGTCTCACCTTGCAGAAGCCACCCAAATCTCCAAACCAGTACGAAAGTTACAGCCATTCCTTCTACATGACCAGGGCACCAGCATCCTGTCTCCAGTGATCCCGTTCTCGTTGATCGTGGTGCCGGCGTTCATCATATTCCAGAAGAGCGAGTCACACGTCTATGAGAACCATCCGGCGCTATATATACTGGCGTTTGGGATGGTCGCCGCGAAGGTCACCAATAGACTTGTGGTGAGTATTGCTGGCTAATATTAAATTGGAATGTATTGCTCATAGAATAATGTCCGTTTCTGTATATTAAAGTGATGCAAAAAATTATTGTTGCACAGCATTGTTGTGTGGCGGCCGAATAATCCTCGGGTTTGACAGATTACGGAAACTGGAATCCTAATTTTAAAAACGGGCAAGGTGCTTGCGATACTGATAACCAAGGTTGAGCAACGCTCGCAGAGTCCAGGAACTTGATGGTAACAATTTCGTACTTTGATTTGGTAAAGCGAGGTTGACCAAGGTATTCCGCTGGAGACCCTAAGCCTGGTTGAACTGTTTCGGGAGCCGATTGGTACCCCGTGACGGTATATTTCTTTTTAAATCGATGTCTTACTTAGCTTGTATTCAGTTGTGTAGGAAATATTTTAAAGTTTATGTGGACATACAGACATACTGCAGCTAAACAATACTCTTTTAAAGTTGGAGTTTTGCTACGAGTCAAATTTATTTCTACCTCCTATTTAAGATTTAATTAAAATTAAACATACCTACCCATATAGCTTAAATTTTATATTTTCTGGAAACAAAGTGTGAATCAGTAATTGGCTTATGTATGGAATAATAGACTAAGTATACATTTGTAACAAAAAAAAGCTGTTGATTCATGTTAATAAACAAAATAAAAAATAAAAAAATAAAATAGTGTTGTGTTTCTGCCGGTGAGTAACGTTTCCAGTGCTCCATGGGGTGGGGATTTGGGGAACCGTGGCTTTGGCACTGGAGGGACATTTGCCTTTTTGCTGCCAGAGTAACGTGTTATAGAGGTGTGCAACGCATTGGCGATACTCTCGGTGTTGCTAATGTCTATAGGCAGTAGTGACCACTTTCCATCAGGTGGCCCGCTCGCCTGTTTGCCTACCGTACGAAAAAAAAAAACATTGGTGTTTTCCCGACTTATGCTCTCGACATACATATGCTCTTTACTTCCTAATTTTAGCCACGATTTTTACAGTGAATCTCCTTATTCCAGGTGGCCCATATGACCAAGAGCGAAATGGACTACTACGACTGGTCGCTGCTGGGGCCGGCGATGCTGTTCCTCAACCAGTACTTCAACAACGCGATACCCGAGTACTACGTGCTGTGGCTGTGCACGGTATGTATCCGTCGCGTTGCCCGCGGAATCGATGATTACAAATCGCTACCTTAGGTGTTTACTTGATCTGTATAAGGTGTTATACGCTTATTACACAAATTCAGAGGCAAAAACCGTGAGAGGAAGTCAGAGTGAAATGTATTGCTCAAAGAATTAGGTCCGTTTTTGTATCACGCCATTTGGAAAGCGGAGCGACGCGTAACAATTATATAAGTGGTACAAAAAGGGACCTTATTCTGTGAGCAATACATTTCACTCTGACTTTGACCTTGCTCTCACGCTTTTTGCTTCTGAATTTAGACGACTGAAGGTATGCAAATGTAATAAACCTATTGGTAAAAATTTAGGTCGATCCTGTACGCCGACGTTTTAGAGACCATCATCCGGCCAGATTCGGAAGCGTATATGTGATGCGTCCTAATCAATCAATATGCTTTCTTCGATCAATTAAACTTCTGACTTTTTTATACCTACTAGACAGTGACTAACGAGTAGACTGTTAACCTGATGGTAAACGGTAGCTGTTATACACAACATTCATGACCACGGGCGACGATGAGGAATAAGATGATGCCTCATGCCCAAACTTCAAACCCAAACCGCTACACAACAGTGCAAGCATTATTGCTTGCCAGCAGAAATAGAGAAGGCGGTGGTACTCACCCTGGCGGACTCATCAGGCTTTCTTACAAGAACTAGCCAATCATTTGACCGCCATCTCATTTAGTGTTAATCTTTTTTTATGCTACTCAGTGACAAACGAGCAGACAGCCGACCTGATGATAAGCGGTAACTGTCGCCCATAACATCTACGATTCGTGCATTTAGGTTGCGTGGATAGGCAACAAAAATGCATAACCACATTGCGTTCTTACTGTGACGACTAAGATGAAATGCCTCATGCCTGTAATTGCGACAATACAGCCGAAGATAGAGCGTGCATATCTAGAAAGTTGACAATGTCCTATCCTTTAACCCTGTCCGCCGACAGATATGGGTGTGCGTGGACCTGGTTCGCTACTGCGGCCAGATATGCTTCGAAATCTGCGAGCACATGAAGATCAAGCTGTTCCGCATAACGGCGCCCCAGAAGCCAGCGGCCGACAGGAACGGTACGAGCGCACGCCGACAGCTCCCCAGACACGCCAAGCGGGCGAACTCGCAAACGTAGGCCGGGTGGGGGAAGGGGGAATTGGGGGGGTGTCGGTGGAAACTGGAGTCTGGTAGTTATTGCTGTAGTGATAGTGTGAATCGCGGGTTTAGTGGCTGAATTTGACATAAGCAGTTCGGAGAATGAGGGTAGTCAGAAAGGGAGAGCG
The DNA here is from genome assembly GCA_905147135.1 of Blastobasis lacticolella. Classification (NCBI taxonomy): domain Eukaryota; kingdom Metazoa; phylum Arthropoda; class Insecta; order Lepidoptera; family Blastobasidae; genus Blastobasis; species Blastobasis lacticolella. The sequence continues at coordinate 20,136,914 of LR990050.1, forward strand.
ATGATGGTAATACGGGTATTCGCGATTCCAAAACCCACGAGATAGCGTTGCTGCGATGTGAGGTCTGACGTCAAAATAGCAACGTCATTGGCTGGAATAGATCCGTCATTTTACAGAAACTATTTCGGCCCAATAGCACGACAGTATTATGATAATGGACCGTACGTCTCACTAGCGCCATCCAATAGAAACTAGAGCTGCGCCTTTATCGGTTATGTGGGTCGCGGCTGTAGTGCCTAGGTTTGGGATTTTGTACTGATTTAATAAGGAGTGATCTGGATACGTAGTTGATGGAATGATGAAGCTATGTGCAAAGCTCAGTCCACGAATATTTCTACTGTAATGTAAATACTGTTGTTGACTAGTTAAACAGGGCTAAAGTTATTTCAGGCCATGCGTATGTCTCTGCAGCTTGATTGTTAGCGAAGGATATTGAGAAGATACCACGGGGTACCGTATGACAGCTTTTAATTTTGACACTAAACGGCGATTTCAACGTTGGTCCATGTCTCACTTTAAAATTATCAAATTATATTTGTGTTGATTTGTAAATATTTCAAATAATTGCGACTCCAGTTTCCACCTCCACTGTGTCGTGCAGTTCCTGCGTGTGACCAGTGGTAGTATTCAATTTCGTTCTATAGGACCTTCTTGTTCGGTTTAGGAAAATAACTAAAATATAAACTAAACGAGATTCGCGTGTTTAGAGTAGGAAGGGTCACATGTAGGAGCGGGTAGGGCAGAACTGTTACGCTTCTTAAAATAATTTTGTTGTCCGACGCATGGTCGAAAAACGTAAAACCTAACGGCATCGGTGAAGAAGCTACATGTACAGATTGAACTGTCTGTAATCAGACGTTATTGGACGGGTCTCCCATGTCTTTTTGAGACATAACTGAACATTTAGATGATGTATCTTACTTTAGTGTGTTTATATATAGTTTAATAGCGTTCTGTTTGTTATTGACCGATACATCGCAAGCCTTATTGTTGTCAAATGCGGGGTGACTCTAGGCGTGGAGTTTTAAAAGTGAGGGTAGATTCTGCTTCTATGGACAACTTTTGTTTTACAACTACCCACCTTCGCTACCCACTGTGTTGATGAAAAAATTGTCAAAGTGTTCTTCAATTCAATTCATTTATTTAATCGTCAACATGGGTTACAAAGTTGGTTTCTCTTGGTCATTGTGTAACAATAAAATTCCATTGTTTAATATATTTTTTTAAATAAACAGTTAAAGATTATTGAAGCCCCTTTTTGAAGTTGCAAAGCAGAAGTGGTTTAATTTGGGACGTGGAATCGATTGCATTTTAAATCCCCAGCTCAAAGGCATCCTGCAATAAATTAAATTGAATATTACCACCTTGTTGCTCTGTACGAGATGATATTATAAGAGTTTTTGTATAGGTAGGTTCCCGTCTACGGATTGTTTTGATTAGACCTATATTTAGTTATTCGACGACATTTGGTGTTGTTGTTTTTATATGTCTAGAAAAAGAAATCGAAGAAACTATCTTTAATTACCTACTTTTTTTTTAATAACTGAAGAGATTATGTTGCCGCGATGCGTAGTTATAAAGTTCTATGTCGTTTCGGCACGATTCGTGTGCTTAGCGGGCTTCGGGACCCATGTAAATATTTGTGTACTTACGTTAAAACGTGTTGTTGTAATGTTACTCGCCTCGCTCGAATATTTCGCACCAGACACCTACTCCATACTACCAGCGACTCTTGCCAAGATGCCAAGTAAGATGGCAATCGCAGTTCGGAACTTGTCGGATACGTTCGGCGTGGTGTTGTAAAAATCTCGAATCCAGGAGTCTGAAATTATAAACTCGATTCAATTTTGCAGGACTCAGGTTATTGAGTAGACATTCACGAGTCTAGAGCTAACTAGAGCTTGTACTGCGAATGCTGCAAAGCTGGCCGAACGTTGCCGACGAGTTCCGATCGTCAATCGGAATATAATCGCTACGAAGCGAATGTCATCTTGGCTTTCCCGCTGTGCTGTTCAGTGTTCACCCAAAGATAATAGAAATGATGACTGCAATATTTTCATTACATCTTTTGATAGAGTTCTGCTTAAGGAATAGCGAAACTAAATTTGTTTTTGAGTACCAGCAGGATATGAAGTTTTGAAATTCCTAATAAGGCAGAGTACGACAATAAACGTAAACTCCATGTTGAGAGACAATCATCCAACCAGCGGTTAAGACTTAAGAGTATATAACTCCTTTGTTTTTAACCGATTATAATTTTAGTCTTATTATTTTTAAATTATTACAGCAATTTTCATATTTTGTTCACATATGACGTAATTATATATATCATATATATTTTGATTTAGCTTTTATTGATATGTATTTATATATATCTTTTTTTTTAATGTTTTATTGTGAAATTTATATTTTGTAAGTTTATAAGATGATAAATAAACTATTATCTATTTATTTAATTAGTAGCAGTCATCGTCCTTATTTAACATTGGAGTGAGCTGTTCAGGAGCCACAGAGATGCAAATCCAGATTTCGAACCCCGCCGTATTACGTAGGTTCGTCGAATCAATAAATTGCGTTTAGGAAAATGTTTACAGTTTATGTTATTGGCTTAGAAAAAGTAGCAAAATAATTACTAATGTTATTAAAAGGGTTTACGTACAAAAGAAGAAAGTATCGAGTAAGTAAGAATCCTCGACATGGTTGACGAATTGCTAGGAATAGAACGTCGCGCGTTCGTGACAATACAATGGAACAACCTTAACAATTCATGAACTTTTTACCATTTATATAAATAAAATATATGTATGTCATATACAACACATAAAACAATAATATTAAAACAATTGTCCTTTTATATTCGTGTTAAAAGTGTCGCTACTTTTTTGCTAATACTCTTTTCCACAAAAATAAATCTTGCCGAACAAGAGCGCAATTTTTGAAGGCGACAACCATACAATAATCTTAAAGTGAGTTAGAGGAAAAATTGCCATATTTAGTTTGTCAATGGCGGATAGCTAGAAACGACAATAATAATTCGATAATTTTGACAAAATTTAATAAAATGATTGCAACTCATGTGGTGGCAAACGTAAGCACTAATTATTGTGTGTGTTTAATGGACGGTATTAGTGTTTTAAAGTTACCGATAATTTGAAAAAATGGCAGTCTGATAGTGCGAGAGAAATCTATTAATTCTAGTGTGAGAATAATGCAGCAAAATTAGGTATAGCTATAGATATTGATACCATGCGTAAGCTAGATAATGTTTTCCCGTTTACTACTTCCCAGTTAATATCACTGTTTGTAATCATCTAATCGTCCAATGAATCTATTACTATTCATATGTCTATAGTAAACTTGTTACTCATGTGTTACATTTAATATTTTGTTTAGAAATATTACCCATCCTTTAGCCTATTGCATAATTTACGTTAATGTCATCTAATTACGGTGAAGCGACTGCCATCTGACCTACGTGACCCTGCTATCAGGGTAACATGACCAGATTGGATCATGGTTGCACATTCAGTCGCCTGAATATGCAGGTTTCATCACGGTGTTTTCCCTCACCGTAAGAACATCGGTTAGTAATCAACTAACGTACACAACTCAGAAAAGAGTCTTTGGTATTTGGCCGCAGTGGGATTCCTCTCGCTGGCTCGGCCAACGACGCTCTTCCAAGTTGCAATTGCAATATTATCAGATTTTAGGTCGTACTTTGTTATGCAATAGAGCCCTGATTCTACCCAAGGCCTTCAATTGTAGGATCAGAAAAGCTTCTTTAGTCGAATCTAGTTGCTAATTTCGTGGGAATGGCACGTTTTATTGAATACAATTTTGTGGTGTTGGGTTTACTGTCACTACAAAGACGTCATAATTACAACAGATATGTAGTTTATGTAATATCATTGAATAAATCATACTATCGCCGTCTCTTCTAGAATATTCATTACATTGGTTGCGGATTCGTATTCCAGTACGAAATACGGCAGAGTATACTGCTTTACATTACAAATTAAAGTACATTTTAGAAATACTCCTAGTCAATTCATTTGTATCGGCTACAACATGCATACCGGAAAGCGGATATATATAAGTGTAGTAATTACTGCATGGTAATAGGAACCATCTGACTCTCTAGTCTTCCCTTTGAGACTATGACACTGGTCTAACAATCCAAGCAGCATTCCGTAAAGGAACATTATTATTATTATCTGACGCAACTTACTCATATATTGCGTCAAGCAATACCATCCATATATATTTTTATTAATTGCCTAAGAGGCTTCTAAGCAGTCAATATTTTTACTGCAATGTCATTTACGACAAACTTCATGTCTAGTAGAAAAGGATATGCCTCAAATTGAGTGCGACTGAGACATCAATATAAAAAATGGCTGACAATGGTGGCTACTGTGTTGCCCACGTACTTACAAAAAATAAATTATAAAAATATTGCGCGGTTTGAAGCCTCTTTGAAATAAGCATAAATTATGCTAATCTTTTATCAAACTCCTCTGAACTCCGACGTGTTTCGTACACCGCATCCGTAATATGTAACCCGCTAGCTTAAGGTGATGGCTGTCCTAACCCCGACCTTCTTCACATGTCTTGTTCTAGAATAATCTAGTTTTATACTTAGACGTTATAATTTATCCGTTTCAAATATTAAATTGTACATATAATTGTTTATTTTCCTACACCTGTTTAGATTGTGTAAAGGATCAAGTACTAAATTGATTACGTTGCGGATATTCTATTCTGAGAATGTTGGCAATTGAACCTTTAGATTTAATTAGAATTAACTGTTAAATATGTCGTATTAGATGTCGTCTTTTGTGGTAAACAAACCGAAGCATTCTTGTAGTAGAATATCTGCAATCAAGCTCGGATCACAGTATAGTTCTAGGTAGTTATCTGTCGCCTGTTTTCTATATTCCCAACTTCGGATTGCTTGCCAGAAATAAAAATTGAGAGTACTTTGATATTTGTCAATAATATGAAATAATCAAGTGTTTTGAATAAAGAAACCGGGCGTAAGACACCTTGTGTTGACAAGATTTTGTACCAGCCCGCGTACGAACCTAGTCTAAAACATAATGGAGTATATTTTCATATTTTGGTATTCGTATAGCAGATAATAGTTTCGGAGATCGCTAGAAAGTTGTTACATGACCTATTGGGGTTGTCATGGCCAGTGACAATGACAGTTCGTTTAGAGCGTCTACCAGTAGAGTCCGCTAGATGGCGCTGAAATACGTTTTACCTTGAACAATGAGATGCTCAAATACAGCCGCTATATTAGATGGAACTGATATATCCACCTTGAACAGTTGATTTGCTGTTATGGGTGATTTAATTAAGCAAATCAGGATGCGATTTTACTTTTAAAATGGCAACTGTAAATGTCTCCTTAACATCATTTTGTTGACGACATATTCGCGCCATCTAGTAGATTTTAATAGCTCTAGAGGTCATAATATCGATCAGAAAGTTCTGGACAGCCCTCAATAGATGTCGCTAGTACACATTGCTCAAAAGTCGATGGTTTTTACCGAACGTAGTGTAAGTCCGTAGGAGCCATAACGCTAAGTAACTGTAAATATATGTTTATATACATTCATAATATATTGTGTTACATAGTACGCAAGCTGGCTGTATCATATTCTGTGACGTGTATTTTTTATGTCAAATATAAGCAAATGTACATTTTGAACCGTATTGTTTTATTGGAGAGCACTTTGTTGTTTATTTTCAAAAACAATTTAATTTTTAATTTACACACGTTTTATCAGCATTCATGTGAAATCTGAATCGGTGGGCGTACATCTTGTAATCAATTATTTTAGCTTATCTGTCAACTATAACAGTGAGCCAGCAAAAACAATTTTGTATATTAATTTGTATTGTTTATGATTGTATAATTTTTTTGTGATATTTGCTGGCCATAAAAGTTTTAACCTACTGAAAATCAACGCGTAGTATAGCTGACTGTTATAGTTGATGAAATATTATAAAGCTAAGTACCATTTTCAATTTGTTAGCACCTTTTTGTTCGTAGCCCTTTACTACGCCAATTACGCGGTTAATTCATTGTCGTAAATGAAATTGTATTATTTATTGAAAACTATTTAATCAATACATTGTGTAATACTACATCCTTGAAGTCTAAGGTCAGTGATCACGTGTACGATACTCGGGCTACTTTGAACCTTATTTTGTTTGCACTGTGGTTTGTTTTGTCTTGTTCAAGTGAAGGGTATTCAATGTAATACAATGATAAAGTTTTTAAATAATTATTTTACTTTAATTTGGTATAATATTTTGCATTGAATACCTAATTTGTATTGGATTTTGAGTTTTGTACTGTAGCTTTGTTAGATTATAAACTCATCCATTAATCATCTGTTAGTCTTAGAAATAACATTATTGTAACTAATTTTCAATCTGACGCTTTTTAATTGCATGCTGACTACCTCAATATTTTAGTTTGGGTTGGATTTTATTTCTTTTGATTGTGATTTCAGCTACTTTTTTTATTTTACAGTCTCAACGGACAGCGAAAAATCTGATGTGGAAGACTCAGCGCCTCTACTCAACAACAATAGTTATAGTTAATACTGTATTTACTGTAGCAATAGTTGTAATATCCACAGTTGATAACATTAACAGTTGATGAAGGTGTAGAAATCCTACTGAATAATAGACTACCTAATCCTAATAGTTTCAGTGTCCAGCAAATCGGTAAAATAGATTATGGTGGTTCAGCCAATGGGGGCTGACGATTTTTGCTCATCATTTGGCGCTACTGGCGTGTAAGTCTGTTTATTGGCTAGAAGCGTTTTGTTCTGACCAATAGCACGCGAGCACGGCATATTTTCGTCTATTCCAACTAAATTGGACAGAGCATAGATGTTTATAGAGAATATACACTGTCATTCTGATACAACTCTATACAAATTACTCAATGTCATATAGACAACTAGAACAATAAGGTGACCAAGGCCACCAAATTTGACAATAGGTGTGGTTATGAAGGGGTATTTGACAACTTATAGCCGTCCCTTTTGGACATGTTATACGCACCATTACAAAGGGAAACAAAATATAGATTGTGAATCCAGTTGTGAGTAGGGTCCTTCTGTCTCTATGGCCAATTTCTTTGGTCTATTCCTAACTGACAAACCGCTCTGTCTATCTGTTTGACAACAGGCTTTACTCGTTTAGTAGCGTCATCTTGTGGAATTTCGGACTTCCAGACCCGAAACAAAAATTTTATTTCATTTTAACTTCTGCCCCACCGGGAATAAATCCCGGCACCTCAGCATGGCAAAACGTCGGTTTGACTACCGAATCTGTCAGGTCATAATATTTATACCTACTTTTAGTATTATATCAGCTTGCCTTTTCAAAAATTTACTATCTCTTTTGCTCATGTGTTCCATATTTATTGTATCAATACATATGTATGTGAGCAAAAAACTTCTGTCTAATGCGATTATTACATTTGGTTTCGTCTAAATTCAGAAACAATAAGCGTAAGCACATATATTATACGAGTACAACGCGTCGCTCCGCGTTTGATTTTAAACTGGACCTTATTTTATGAGCAATACATTCCACTTTGGATTGCTCTCCCGCTTTTTGCTTCTAAATATAATGAGCGTATAATCTATCATTGTCCCTGACACAATATATGTATGCATTATCGGTATCCGAGCGAGCAACGTCGCCCACAAAATCATGTGGGACTTATCAATTTTGAACCTATTGTTGAACACCCTTCGATAGGACAGTATAATATCCAGTGCCTATTATGTTCACTTGCCCTAAGATTTTGTTTCGTGAACTAGTTAGAAATTTCAACTCGAATTATTAGAAAATTCACATAATGTTTGCTTAATAATTGTTTAGTATCAATATTACAGGTAACTTGACTTATTACAATGGCACATCGTAGTAGATAATTAAATGTAAATAATACCTTGTTATACTTAAATTCAGTACCTATATGACTATATACTTTTGTTTGATGTCTATCTACCTATTGTATGTCTATTTAAGGTATCGCTTACTTAGAACTCGGACCAGACAGGACCAGATAGTTGTGATTTACCCATTTAAATTGGAAAATAAAATTGTTATGCATTGTGTCAAATGAAATGTGATTTTATTTCCAGTGGCCACTGTTTATTTTACGGTAACACTCGCTTATCAGTGTTTATTTATCACGGCTGTTATCATACATAAACCAACGGTCAGTATAAGTCACTCGATAGGTATCTACAGTCGTTTCTTTGAAGAAGGTTATTCTTAAAAAACCCCAGTTGCATGTTCGTTCGACGTACAGAATATGAGGAAAAGTGAAGTCGTACAAACGGCAATTTCGGGACGCGGTGGCAAAGCGTTTACGCGTCGCACCGAGGTACATTGCTTTATTTTACGCGGTCCATCTTAACGTTAACTATCAATACAAATATTAGAATGCTAATTTAGTGTAATTATTGTTCTGGGAGCCAAGTGGCAGGAGCAAAAAGTTATGTAGTAGGTATTCTCGCTTGATCCAAGGTTATTGAAAAAACCCGTAAACAAGTTTGCTGTCCGTAAACTGTCGACTCTATAACCCGTCTTTTGGAAAAATAACTCAATCTAGTAACTTTATTTGTAAAAGGGAATAATTCTACAAGCACAACTACACCACATATCTAAAATACAGTGTACAAGCAAACGAATGAGTCATGTAACTCAGTGATCGAGTGTAATATAAATTGTGAACTCATAGTTTAAATGGCGCGCCGAGTGAACCTGCGTTTGCGCATCGTAACGTCAAATAATCTGTACAGAAGTGAAGTGTGACAACAATAAACAAATAAGCAGCACCTGTTGTGTCTTTTATTCTGTTATATTTCTCTGTATATCATTATTGTGTACAATAAACAGTTAAATAAAGAAATAACAATAACAAACAACCAAATTAACGAATATTACCTAATGCTACCTAGAAGACTGGCGCGCAGGGGCTATGAAGATATTGACAGAAGTAAGTACTTTTTCTTTGTTAGTTTCTAATTTGTCTGCGGAATTTTACGCGCTGTTTATATCCGAACAATTATTGCGACTGCGAATAATTTGTTTTTAATCGACGCACCGTCGATACGTTATCAGCTGACGTTGTGGGTATGTACCTAGTGTGTTAATGTCAATTCGGTGCAGTTATCAATAATGGAACATATAAGCTTGCAGGAATTAGGTAAAACATTGTTGCTCATTAATTTTAATAGGATAATTTCTCATTCAAAAGTACTCCACTCATTGTCAGACTGTATAATTACCGGCACTTCATGAGTAGATACTCCAGATCTAGTCCAGTACTTGTGTTATTCTGCTCTTGAGGTTGTAATCTCCTACTCGATTGCCAGGGCGTATACGGATATTTAGTTCGGTAAAACCCTCCACCAGTGTAGAGGAGGCCCCGAGTCTTCAATCTGCCGGTGGTAGGAGCACGGTCAGTAGTCAGGTTTTGGTTTTAGGAGGTTTTAAGATCAAGACATGCAATTCCATGTTGTTGTTTTTTGGATTTTGTCCCTAAAGACCCGGGGTGAACATGATAAATATAACATAAACCAATGACTAAGTGAGCGCAGCGAGCTCGGTACCGAATTTTTTGTGTATGGGTTCCTAAAATGCTGTAATGGCGCGAATGGTCTGAATATTTATCAAAAGAGCGAGCGCACCAAGCTCGAAAATGTATGGTATATTGGCCACTACAATACTAATTGATTATACGGCGCGGGTGGTGTGTATATATAAAAAATGAGCGAGCGTAGCAAGCACGAAATTTTTCCAATTTTCGCCCAATTGGCTCGGGGTGAACATATACCTAAATATAATATTAACCAATGAGTTCGGCTCGTACTGTTTAGTATACCTACATATTGGCTCTTTAAATCGCGCGATTGGTGTAAATATTGAACAAATGAGCGAGCGCAGCGAGCTCGAATTGTTACTAAAAAGAGCCGGAGCGAACTTATTAATGAATTAGCGAGTGCAGCGAGGTCGGAATTTTTGGTTTATTGGCTGTAAAAATCAGGATTGATCACGCGGCGCAGGCGGTGTGAAATGATTTCGGGGAGGGATGTTTGAACCCCCTACGCTTATGAGTAGGAGTCAAGTCAAGCCTGAGGAGTCCGCCAGGATTCGATTGTAAGTTGTACTTAGCCAGCACAATTACTGGCAAGTAGCATGTACGCTCGATTGTACAAAACTTAGGGCGACGTTATAAAAGTCAATTTTAGATATTCCTAACAAGATTAAGCATGGCACCAGCACTAACCTGAAAATAAAACTCGCTAAGTCACTCTTAACTTCATGGAATCGATTTTGTGAATCCTAAATGCTTAGGAATATCTTAAGGCGCCAATTTAGGAGTCGTCTAAGGTAGGTTTAAATGGGGTCAAAAACATTTCTAACATGGCAAAAGTGCATTTCTAGATGTTTTGGGCGACAGTTGGGTACCACTTTCTGTCGGGTGGACTGTATGCTCGGTTGTCACTGGTATATACAATAAAATAGCAATTTGTTTGGGCTGTTAGATTGTACATATGAAAGAAGGCTATTAGATAGATGATTTGTTAATATTAAAAATTAGTATTACGCCTACTCGTACGTACCTACGTAAGTTAGGATACGAAAATGGAACTAGCGCCTGTCTAGAATATAAAAAAAGTTCATAAACTAAAACCTGTCAACTGTACATAGATACGTAGACTGCTCAAATCACAACCCTTCCTTTTGGCTTTGCCATAGTCGGGTATTCACTTCTTTGATGATTGAGGTAAGTAGTACCTACATTACTTACCCTTCCTTACCCACGTCCAGACCCCAGCGGTGCGGGGAGTGCGCGGCGCGGCGGCCGCGTGCTGGGCCTCGGTTCGGTGCCGCGGCTCACGCACCGCCTCGGCCGCTGCATCTACTACTACGTGCGGCAGTGGACGCGGACAGCGAGTTGTAAGTCCTTTTGATTGTTTTTAAAGTATAGTGAACATCAGCGAGGCTGGAGACAACAGCGTCTCTCTTCATGGGACTTAGTATTAGTACCTACCTAAGACTACAGTTACACAGGTCCGTCACACAATACCTACTTAAACCTAATGTTTTAAACTATTGCAGTTATTATCACACACTTTAAATGAACGTGGTAGGAAACCCCGAGCATACTTTTAAAATGTTCTTAAACCTACTTAGGTAAAACACGTCAATAATAACCGACGACGAGATTTGAATTCTTATCAGAGTTTGGCTTACGTTTTAATTAATTCTAGTAAGTATTAAGAACTATTAATGCAAATGAGTAAAACAGGCTACTTTTAACAATAACAGCTGCGCTCTTTATCGACTTCACAGGAAACCCCCCATCATAGTAATGTTTAGTCAACATGCAGGAATAAATGGTCTCGTCAATTCAGCCATAATGTTGAACCACGTATTCGGTTTCCTACCTAACTTATAGACGTGCTCGGGTTATCCTGCGGCATCAAGTACAAGTAAAAATCCACTTTGTTGCGATAGTAGGAGACCCACAGTAGCAGGAGGCAGCGGTGACTGCTTACCATCAGGCATGCCGCAAGCTTGTGGTATAAAAAAAAAAACACAAAACGTTGATCTGCCCGTGCACAACCTGACACAAATTTTCTTTGGCTTCTGTGAGGTTTCGCCTTTCTGTTGGTTCTAGAAGTAAAAAATATCGGTATGCCTCACATCCCCTTGGCAGTTTCGCTTTTCAGCCACATTAAAGTCAACAATTGGTGACTATAGTGCCCTCATAGTTTAATAGATATATGGCTATATGAATAGATAGATAAACACTTTATTGCTCATAGAATATTACAATATCAATCACGTATAATAACAAGGAACACATAATATGAGCAATAGCGGTACCTGGTGGAGATGTTTCAGAAAATCATAAGAATCGCCTGTTTACCCACAGTTTTTTTTATCAGATATTTGGTATGAATTATAATTTTGCTTTTGCTTGCCTAGGCAGACACTGGATTGACTGCCTTCTACGAAAGTGTAAGGCGCTGTCCTAATTGGCAACGGTCGTTCGACCATTGTCTTACGACGGACGTCGCCTGACCAATAGGAGACCTCAAAACCGCCCGTCTCCTCCAAACCATGGTTGCACGATCGTTCCCAAATTAGGGCAGCGCTTGAAACAGGCTATTGATCTGGTATCGAACTTGTGGTTCACATTTTCTCTCTTACTCCTGGATAAAATGTTACGGCAATACGAAGCTACGAATGTGTAAAAGCGTCAACTACGCACTTCTCTTGGTAGGCGTTAAGCACTCAGAGGACGATATTTACGCCAAGTAATTTTTAAAAAAGTAAGTAGGTACAATGTTCGAATTCAGAGATATTTATTCCGTTTTACAAACGTACGTAAGTACTTCAGTAGGTACAATGTTGTTTCTCAAATGTTATTTAGTGGAAACAGCGACATTTTATGGTAGGTACATACTTAGGTACCTACATTTTCTAAGAGACCTAGGTACAGCTATATTTTATTTACCTACCAGGTTATATATATTAGGAAATCTTAGGTGGATATCTGTAACAAATTAATATCCAAATTATCATCATCATATAAGCCAGGAGACGTCCGCTGCTGGATATAGACCTCCACCAGAGATCTCCACATAGGCCGGTCTTGCGCCTTTCGCATCCAGCTGGTACCTGCTATATTTACCAGATCGTCGGTCCACCTAGTGGTGACCTTAGTTCGCTTGCGGATCTCCTCATTCCTGATTCGATCGCGCAATGAGATACTGAGCATAGCCCTTTCTATCTCCCTTTGGGTGACGTAGACTCAAACTATACCATACCCGAATTAAGCGAGTTACTAATATTACGCAGTTAAATTATAATTGGTGGTGTGTGGTGCCGCCACCTCAAAGAATAGCACCACCCCATCTCTTCCCGTGGGTGTCGTAAGAGGCGACTAAGGGACAAATCCGAAAGGTGGGCAGCAGCATCTTTCTGGGTAGATTTACATCAACTGCACTGCGATCTCCAACCCGCCTGCCAAGCGTGGAGATTATGGCAAAGACCTCCCCTTTCTTGGGAGAGGCCCGAAGTCCTGCAGTGGACTGTTATGGGCTGTGATGATGAAATTATAATTTTCCTCATTGTTTTATCATTCTATATAAATAAACGTATTTGTAAGTGTACCAAACGTTACGTTATACCCCGATGTTGTAACTACTTCAGTGTCCGAACACAACGCAAACTGGCAACTATACCAAAGTTTAGCTGTCTAGTGGTTACAGCCTAGCTTTGTCGCCAAACAAGGCCAGGAAGCGCTCGGTTAGTTTACTTTCCGACCCAAAGCCATACAATAAAATTCATTAGTCAGTTTGCCCGTAAACGCAGACTGTTTTGAACGGACGCCGCAACATAAATATTTCAAAGCCAAAAGACGTTAGATATTTTACAGGAAAACCTTCAAAGCGATTTAAAACTATTACCTAATTATTTTACTATGCGCAGTGTTAACCACACTTCCAGTTGAGTGCCTAATACTAAGAGTTTGTGTAAATTCGTTAGGTACTTAGATCTGACTGTTTTTCGGTCATCTGCACATAGTAGGATCTGATACCGACATCGAGCTGTTATAATTAGAGTTAGCTGTTATAGTTATCGCAATTTCGTAAAATTCGTGTTGTATATCAGCACCGCAAAAACGAAATTCCAGATGCGAATTTCGCGGTATTAAAAACGAACCGTGACAGGGAAATCCCCTTTACGAATCGTCGCATGTTAGTCGTGCGTGCGGGATTCCCAGACATCAAACAAATACATATACTTTTATAGACGTAATCTTCCCTCCCTCTGAAAGATGATCTTAATAAAAAGCTCATGTCAGACTTTACGACTTCTCACAGGATACGATACTAAAAAAGGAAAGGCTTTGTATGAAACTGGACGATGAAGAGGTAAAAATCTGGAGACTGACTTCGGACTATCTGGTAAGCATTCCACCAACGAACGTAGAAACTGGGAGACCATTTTTTGCTGCTGTATACATATGTAATAAAAATAGAAGTTCTTTAAATGATGAGACACTTTATATTTTACGCTTTTTCGTAAACATTTCCAAGTAAAAAATAAAGCTTACGGTTGTGTGTGTGTGATTTATTGTAGTTACCTTGTGTTAGTGTTGTAGTTTAACCCCAAATAACGATTTTTCTTTTATTTCACAATACCGCAATACTGCGTTATTGATTATCTAGTTATAATGTAGGAACTAAGTTTTAGGCCATAGGAAAGTTTTCTATCAGAGGGTTTCTCAGTTGTCCCTACTGGGAACAAATGGTGAAAACATCCCTAAGATCCATGTTTCGCAGGTACACTGGATATTAACTCAGTGGGAGATTTCCCGAGAATCGATTAAAAAGGGGAAAATGTTTAAAATAATTATAATAAATGGCGTTGATTCGACACGATTCTCAAAAAATAAATCAAAACGAGACCGTTAGTTATGCTGACATTTTGCGTTTTCTTAGAAAAGCTACTAAAACTAAGGATCCTTTCACGAAACACCTTTCCGAATAACTTTAACAACCTACCTACTATCCCATGGAAGAAAAGGGAGACCCAAGGACCTTCTTTCCCTAAGAACAACAGAATACATTGTTTTTCCTTTGAAATTGACCTGTAAGAAGTCTTTTTAGATTTAGATTTATTTATTACTCTCATATGTTTAAATACATTTTTGTTAAATGAGGTCGTCAAATATAATGCAATATACAAATTATCAAAAGGAATATACGCAATTAATACAATGATTACATAATGTGAAACATGCCCATGAAAAATACATGTCAATATAAAAAATTAAATAAAGTAATTAAATGTCAAAAGTGAATACATTCAATAATGTACAAATTGTGTCAGTTTACAGATTAAAATGTCAAAGTAAAACTATCCATAATAACAATGTCAAACTTTAAACTTCAAAAATAAATAAATGTTAAAACATAATTATAATTTTAATACTAAATGTCAATAAGATAATATTTTTTTTTTATTATGAATAGTTTTTGTTGAAATTATGATTAAAATATTCTTTAACGGTGTTAATTTTCTGAACAGAATATTAAATAAATAAATAAATAAATATTCGTGGACAAATTCACACAGCGCCATCTAGCCCCAAACTAAGCAATGCTTGTACTATGGGTGCTAGATAACTGATATACTAATTAAATACTTTTAAATACATACTTATTATACATATTTAATTCAATATAAGGTTCTTCAGTTGGCGAGTTCTTCAGTTAAAGCCTCTACCACAGTGACTGTCTCTCCTCTACTACTGCAACTACTTTTCAGTCAGGATTTACGTAAACACACAGTTTTGACGCGAGTACAAGCTAATACTGTCCTGTTACTGTAAAAGATAAAGGAAACAGCTTTGTCCTATTTTAATGTCATCATAATACATTGTTGTAAATACAGTGTATGGGTAATTCACCCAAATCTGAGACAGTGCTACAATGTAATTCGCAAGATATACAAATAAGGGACAGAAAACCCACGTCCACTCGGGGTCCTTTCGACTTCTGGGTGTTAAGGAACGGGTTTGACCTAATTAGGGGAATACGGATTTATACGGAATGACGATCTGATAAAGATCGCAGTTATCGGAAATGTGTGAAATCTATGAATTGTTAAGGTTATGGACCTAGTGATTAATCCGGGCATTATTCATAACATACCGATCCCTGTTCAGGAAATGTATGAAATTCCTCGAAAATGTGTATAACAGAATTTATTTCACACTTTCAGGACGATTTTAGGCACTGTATACTTTTTCTAGGAAATTCTATACAATGATAAATTACATATTTCCTGTAACATGTACAAATAATTCGTAAACAACTGAGCCGATTTATATTAAACAAAGCTTCCATATTATTCTGACTTTCAAATATAGAAACCGCATCAAAATTGGTCCTTCAAACCGAAGCTGCTTGGTGGCAGAAACAGATAAGGCGGTGGAATAACTTCTCAGGCTTGACAGAGTCCTACCACCTGACAAAACACCTACACACGTCAAATTTACACCTACTTATATAGATAGATGTTTACCCCTCTTTTTCGAGTTTGAAAAGCACAGTCCTTTACAGTGCGAGGAGTCTCCTGACTACCGCATCCGCGAATACAATCAATTCGCGTGCCTCCGCCGCCGTAGTCCGCCGCGGCGGCTCCATTAGTCAAGCTGTTCTAATCCGGGTTTTGAGGGTAGCTATCAAAGTGCTGCCTCGCCTTGTAATAGTGTGATTTGATAAATTGATTCTAGTAATAAGAATTCGGTGTGTTTCCGGAGGCGGACAGCGGTGGAGGGATGCCTACCTACGAAACAAACATTATGTAGAATAAGATACATAAAGCTCACGCCTCTGTCCCGCAGGTATGATAGGCAGAGTCTATGAACCGTAAAGATGGTGCAAACTAAGACTATACTGAGAGCGTCACTGAGCTAGTGGTTTAGGGATCCGACTCGTAAGCGAGAGGAATCAGGTTCGAACATCAGTGCCGCCATGTACCAATGACTGGTATAATATACCAGTCATTGGTACATATTACGATATCATACTACGATAACAATAGTAGGAAAACGAGAGCACTTCATTTTGAAATGCATTTGAAGTGACATGTCAACAACAGCGACACCGTCACCGAGTCAGATAAGTTTATGGAACTATAAGCCTATACCTCTATCTTTCCGTCCAACTGTCTGTTATAGACGAATGAAGGACAAGAAACATGCTTTTTTGGGTGCTTTTTGTTTTATAACGGTACCGTCATCAAGTAATAACAGTAATATCAAAGTTTAAAATGAATATACGTAGTGAGAATATTAATGTTTAAAGTAGAGCGTAGAAGGCCTAATGTCGAGCTAGTGGGTCGGAATCGTAAGCGAAAGATACCGAGTTCGAATCCCCTTGCTGCCATGTACAGTTATTAAAAAAAAAAAATTTATGATACGATGAACTATATTACAATTTGAACTAACTGGTCCGCTAATTTGTTGTATGACTGTACAATACCAATGACTCTTTTCTGAGTTATGTGAATACATTCGCTTTTGAAAACTAAGCGATAGAACTGTGAGAGAAAATATCGTAAGGAACCCTGCAAGGAAGTCCAAGCGACTGAATGTGTAATCATGATCCCATCTGACCAGTTTCCTTTTTTAATGATACACGGAGGTCAGATGGCATACGCTTTACTGTAATTACCTGATCTGTCAAAGGTACATATTCCGCTATGAAACCCAGCTTAAATTGTAGTGAGAGGCCCTTATCAAATAGACAGAAATAAACTAAAGTTTTACTCTGACAAACATAGCAGACAATTATACTTACTTACATCCCTATTTATTCGAATACACGAGCATTTAGTAGTCACACTTGTCACTTACAAATGGTGGCAGCCGTGGTCACTCTATTGTTCCCAGCGTCCACCGGACGGAGGCTTTTAGCGGGTAGTTAGCTATACGCTTTGCAGGGTAGTTCATAATACGGGTGTAGGTGACGCGGTGCAAGCGTCGGTCGCTCGAAAAATGTGTTCCGCGGTGCCCTTTTGGTACGCAAAAATGTCGGCGATACAGGGTTAGGGATCTTGTAGATTGGAAATGGTATTTATTTTTATAGTTTTGACACTATGATGATATGGACTACTAAATATCCAGCATCATTATTTATAATACATTCTTAGACCTTATACGCCGACGTTGTAAACTTTTCCCGAATAAATTCAAATGTATGCCATTTATTATAATAACAAGGACAAGTTTTCTACTTCAAATGATGTTACATATTGGAATCTCATCACAATTTATTTTATAATGCCAAATTATTGATTTGTAAATACCTACAATACCTACCTATAGCTTACCTACATGCTAAAAAAACGGTTCGCGTCGGAGAAAATAAATTGCCCTTCGAATGCCTTGAGAAAGCTAGGGACTCCACGTCAAAACTCTAGGCAAGTGTTTGTTCTTTTCGACGCCTAAAAGCAAAAACGCAAAACATCAACTCGACTTACGCAAAATATCAAACACGTACAATGCCACAATGAAAACGCCAACTCTAGTGATCGGTAACTCTGTGGCGTGTCCCATGCTGGGCGCCACAACCTTGATATTCACTGACATTTCAAAGCAAACGCCCCGTACATGCGACGCGCGACGCGGTAGCACGCATTTCACGGCTAGTTTGCAATGTCGGCCAACATGTATTTGTTTACTAGCAAACGTTTCTCCGATTGGTGGAAGCATTGAACTGTGCGCTTTCGTGTCATTCGAGGGATCGAGGGCCTTACTGACTGGTATATTATTGAGGGATCGCCGCCATATTGTATTTATGATGACATCACGAAGTCCATCCTCAGGTGCTAAACTATCTCCATGTCGTGCGAATTTCATCAAAGTCGGTGCAGTGGTTTAGCCGTGAAAGCGTAACAGAAGTACTTTCGCATTGAAATATTGTTAGTCCAGATAGTAGCGATTAGGGAATGCAATCCCGCAAGATAATTTCAATCAAGCATAACTATCAAACCACTCCATATACGCTCATACACTTCTGGCGTTACAATTCGATCTTTGACTCTATAAATACTTAATCAATTTTAATTAGACTTTAGACGATGGCCAATAAGACAATGAATATTAATTAAATGCAAAGATAATCATTGTCGTATTGGCTATCAAACCGCGAAAACCGAAAACTTATTTGTAATGACAGAAATGTATGAACTTATAGGGAAAAATATGTAGTGGTTCAATAATTAAGCTCGCAAGTGTAGCCAGCGCCCAGTAAGCCAGGCCACGGCCCACGAGCCGCCCTACAGTATCACATATAAACCATGCTTCTCTGTAATCCCGCCAGTAGTGCAGCGTATGCGGCAATGTATGCGGGATCCCAGTATCCCGGTATTGTATTCCCTAGGCACACTGAACCAGCGTCATAGCATCAGCCGTGGCTTATACTGAGTATGGTCCCGTGGACTATGCAGGTACGTTTTTTGGCTGTATGTGTGTTCGCGAATCACACAAAAACTACTGAACGGATTTTGATTCGGTTTTTAGTAGTTAAGTAGCTTGAAGTTCAGGGTACATGTTCCATCTACCCTGTCTACATCTTCTGTAAAAATATTGTCTGGCGTATAGCGATCACGTTGATGAAATTATTTATATACAGAGCCTAATTAAAATTGGTCAAGTATTTATGAAGTTAAAGACCGATTTATAACGCCAGAAATGTATTAGCGTATATGGCTCACAAAAGCATATCCAAAATAATGTTTAATATTCTAAGAATGAAAGGTATATTTTGTGGTGTATACGTGATTATTTCAATTTATGTCGATTTTGACGTGCATATTAATTAATCTAGTCTAAAAGTACTAATCCATCATTTAAAATGTACCAAAAAGCTTGTTTAATTTGGATTAAAACTAAAACTAAAACCAACGAGATCAATAAGGTATTTATTACCATTGATCCCGCAAATACCTGGATCAAGCTGGACTCAGATGGTTCAGTCCCGCAAATACCTGGATTGAAATTATCTTGCGGGATTGCATTCCCTAAGTGTGTTCCTTAGCGCGGACGAATTGATAAAAATAAAAGACACATTACAGACATAAGGTGTCGGAAATTCCCAGAAAACTCAACATATAAGTAAAATAGCAAAAAAAATATTAAACCGATTTTCTTGAACGGGTAGAAAACGCATCGGATACAGTCTATCCAGTCGGGAGATACGATGCCAAAGACACATGGATTATCAGTATATACGTGACAGATATACACGCCAAACGTATAACACTCCTCCGATTGCGTCGTTGGTTAAAAACAGAAGACAAAAAGCAAGTGACCTATATTTATTACTAAATGGCAATTTTTCAGATTCATGCACGACCGACCTGGATCCGCTTGATCACAGCCCGTATACCAACCCCTTACACTCGTGGGTGTTGTACACGGCGACTAATGTTTTCTAGTCTCCGTATCGATATGTGAGAAATTGGTGACCAGAGGCAGCTACTCGTCGTTCAGGCTCGATGTACCCGTCCACAAAGTTCATATAGTGAAAAATTTAAAACACTGGCCCGATGGCGTACAAATACGGCGCTTTAACGTTGTAACAAAAAACTCGAAAAGTCACGGCGCACAACTAAAACCGCACTAAACACAAAATCCACATCAATTAAAGTAATACATCAAAATGTTCGATCAATTTGTGGTAAAACCGGACTATTAGAATTATTATTAAACACCGAAAATCCAGATGTCCTGGCATGCAGCGAAACGTGGTGCAGAAAGGGTGAGATTGAGCGAGTTAGGTTATGTGGGTACGAACTGGCGAATAATTACTGTCGAACGAACATCGCTCATGGTGGTGTTGCCCTGTACACACGGGCCGATATTCCGTATCGCCAACGAACCGACCTACAGAGCCTGGCCGTTCAGTATCATTTTGAATTCTGTGCTATCGAAATATTACATACAAATT
Organism: Blastobasis lacticolella; assembly: GCA_905147135.1. Taxonomy (NCBI): domain Eukaryota; kingdom Metazoa; phylum Arthropoda; class Insecta; order Lepidoptera; family Blastobasidae; genus Blastobasis; species Blastobasis lacticolella. The sequence goes on from LR990050.1 coordinate 20,157,502, forward strand.
TTATTATTGTTGCAATGTATCGCACAGGCTATGGTGATTTTGACATATATTTAAATAAATTAGAATTATTATTGGCTAAGATAGTTGACGAAAATAAGAGGTTTATCTTGGTCGGCGATCAAAATGTGGATTACTTGTCCGATAATTCATTAAAGAAACGAGTAGATGAACTTCTGCATTGTTATGGGTGTATAAATTGTGTTCGGTTCCCTACCCGTGTGTCCACGGACAGCTCAACTTCGATAGATTGCGGGATAGTGCCTCGCGACGGCGGCCACTGTACGGCGGTGCCTATACACACCGTCATTAGCGACCACGATGCGCAGTTGTTCACGCTGACCACAGACCAGTCATACCACCGACAACACAAGGAAAAAATTGAAAAACGAATGTTTAGGGATGAATGTTTATTATTATTTTATTTTGACATAGCAAACTATAATTGGAATTTTATTTTTGACAATAACATTGACATTAATACAAAATTTACTAAATTATTTGATATCTTAACATTCTATATTGACACTCATTTTCCAATTAGAAATATTGTAAGAAAGCGCGATAAAAATCTGAAATGGCTAACGGAAGACCTTGCTAAATACATTCAAATTCATAACGATTTCACAGAATTTAGAAGGCAATACCCAGATGAGAAAAATATTTTAGCATACATTGATCATTATGCTAAACTCATAAAGTCAGAATCATTATCGGCTCGTAAATCGTATGTTGCAACACGTATACACTCGAGTAATAACCCTTCGAAAGAAATGTGGCGTGTTATAAATGAGGAGGTATCGGCGAAACCTAATATTCAAAATATTTCGCTAAAGGATGACGCGTCAAACGCCGTTCCACCACATAAAGTAGCTGATTACCTCAACAAATATTTTTTATCCGTTGCGTCTAAATTTACCTTAAAAGTAGATGAAACAGCATCCGTCCAATATGTAAATCACTATTTAAAAGACAGTGTAATAAAAGAGTTTCGCATACCAACACTTACAGTGAATGACCTGACAAGTACTTTAAAATCTTTAATGAAAAAGCTTAACACTTTGGATATTTATGATATGTCTATCAAGGTCCTCCTGAGCATCTGGCCAATCCTATCGGGATTACTCGTCGAACTGTTTAATGGTATTATTTCAAGTGGTGTATATCCCGACGTACTAAAGAGTACAAGGGTTTGTCCGGTGTATAAAGGTAAAGGCGAAAGGTGCTCAGTAGACAACTACAGACCGATAACAATAGTGCCCACTATATCAAAAATATTCGAATCGATTTTATCACAACATCTTATGCGGCACTTAGAAAGAAATCACTTACTTACTGACAATCAATTTGCTTATAGAAAAAACATGTCAACCACAACAGCTGCCTATAAAATATATAATTGTGTTGCTACCGCTTTGGATGATAAATACAAAGTTGCAGGAATATTTTGTGACTTATCTAAAGCGTTCGACGTTATCAATAACGACCTACTACTGAATAAATTAAGTCACTATGGTATAAAAGGAAATGCCCATAATATTTTAAATTCTTTCTTAAAAAATCGGAATCAGACGGTTGAAGTCAGTCTTGATGGGAAGAAAGTAAAGTCGGGAGCGGGTGAGGTTAAGATTGGTATACCGCAGGGATCAGCCCTAGGTAATACATTATTTTTATTATTTATAAATGATCTGCCATCACACATCACCGAAGGTCTGATGGTTCTATTTGCTGATGACACAACTGTTGTGGTAAGCGCACGCACGAATGAGCAACTGGAGTGCAAGATAAGCACTGTATGTAGCCAGCTGCAGAAATGGTTTACTACAAATGGTCTTATCCTTAATGTAGCTAAATCAAATGTAATTATATTCTCTTGCAGAAACTCTCCAACTGCATTATCCTTACGCAGCCCAATACCCCTAAGTTTAAATTGCAAATTCCTCGGTTTCTACGTGGATTCCAATCTTACGTGGAAACGACACGTAGAGGTGCTCTGCGATAGGCTTAGTAGTGCTGTTTTTGCCTTGAGGAAACTAAAGCCTATAATGTCCAATGAAGCGTTATTACAGACATACCACGCATATTTTCACTCCTTATTATCATACGGCATTATCCTATGGGGCAATTCAACAGACTGATCGTATATTTACCATACAAAAGCGCGCTATACGAACGATAGCAGGCGTGAGGCCGAGGCACTCATGTAGGGAACTGTTTAAAACATACAGAATACTGTCCCATTACTCGCAGTATATATTTGATATTATAATGTTCACGCGACGCAACATATGCGACTTCGAGCGAATGTACATTCCGGGTCGAGCGACGCGGCAAACGGGGCAACTAAAGTCTGTACCGCGGCGGTTAGCATTGCTCGATAAAAACCCGCGCGTTGTCGGACCAACATTCTACGAGCGACTACCCGCAAGTATAAAAAATGAATATTGTGACGAAACATTTAGTCGCCGGCTAAAGAACCTCTTATTGGAAAATCCAATATATTCAATAAAAGAATTTATCGAATTAATTTTGACATGACAATTGATTAATTAAATTACCCGAGCACCTACCATTGTAATTTATATGTAATTTTATTATTTATGTTGGACATTTCAAATATTTTTGTATATCGTATCACGTAGGTATATCCTACCTGACATTTTCTTTTTTTTTATTATTTTGTTTTAATTGACATACCATATTTAATTTACATGTATACTATTATGTATACCATATCTACTTAGGCTAGACTACTTACCTATGGACATGTTTATTTTAATTTCTTTTGTAATTTATTGTGTTGGACAATGTTCCATTGATAGGTATTCCATTACGAATAAGTACCTAAACACGCAGTTGACATTTATTAGATATAATTTTATTATCATTTAACTTTTGACATTTCTTTTTATTAATAATGTAATCACTTATTTAATTTCATTATAATTATTATTATTTATATTATGACGAAATCTCTGTGAATTGCTTATATGAATGTGTAGTATAATGTAATTTTCACTGATTAATAAATGAATCTAATCTAATCTATCAATCAATCAATTAATTTTATTCAACATAGGTATCAAAAATACACCTATTGAACGTTAATACAATGTCGATACTTAACAGTAATCACATAAACAATAAATAAAAATTAATAGATAATGTCAAGTCGATATACGTCTTACATACAACGTATTAAATATAACTGATAAGTAAGATGGAAAATGGCAACAGTTTTTTCCATTTTTATATTTGTAACCCTAGGATCTCCCACCCGCCTGCCAAGCGCGGAGATTATGGCAATAACCTCCCCTTTCGGAAGAAAGGCCCTAAATCCTGCAGTGGACTGTTATGGTATCCGCTTTGATTGGCAATATTCCACAGACAACCTCAGTGGTCTTATTACTCTTGCGAGAAAATTAATTACCAGCATTCCCCTTTGATGCAGTTTTCTACTTATTACATAAATGCAAAAGCTATTTTTAATCTATTTTAATTAGCAACTATTCATCTTCAACTGAAGCACTATTCGTTTAGCCTTTACATGAATGCAGCAGCGCTCGGCTGCGCTTTATGCTTATGCGCTGATAGCTTTTCTCAGAAACATTTTTATGAGTACATTAAGTTTCTTTAAAAGAAGTCGACGGGAAGGAAATTTGTCTTTTCATCGGTAAGTAATTAATTAAGTTTTTAGTATTTAGTCAACACGGTCGCTGTATCCCTGTGAAGCAATTTTTCTTCTGTATTACATCATCGTCATTAAGAAAGAAAACCCCTATTATATACTACCACTAGCGATTTAAATTTAAAATTTGTATTATTTCACTTTGTTATTTAAAATTATGATGAATACCACTCATTTCGCTTATTTATACTAACAATTCAGAAGACTTTACAATGCATTCGATTCTGAAGATTACTTTTTTCATTCACACACTCATTCACATCTGCCTACCCCTACGGGAAAAAAGGAAACGTTGTAGGTATGTAATTATGTACCTATAATAATAATAATAAAAAATAATAATCGTGGACAAATTCACACAGCGCTATCTAGCCGCAAAGTAAGCAAAGCTTGTGTTATGGGTGCTAGATAACTGATAAACTACTTATATACTTTTAAATACATACTTATTATACATAGAACACCTAGACCCGTAACAAAAATTAAAATTCATCATTTCAATTTCTGCCCGGCCGGGAATCGAACCCGGGACCTCTATGTATGTGATATCTAAGTAGTTCATATTTCGAATAAATGAAGTTAATAAACAGTTTATGCAATAAGTAATACTGGAAACAAATATACAAATTTTTTCAAAGAATTCCATACCATCAAATTAATGAACAAACCAAATTATAATAATGGCGGTCAAAAACAACCTCGAAATGTCCATTTAATTACCGTAACACACAAAAGTTGACAGAGCATCAGATTTCGCGAGAATCCCACGTAAATACTCATCACGCAAATTACATTTTTCCATAACAATGTGCGTGTAAAGGGGCTGTGGCGCGTGCGGCTAAGCATTTAGTGACTAAACTCAGTGATAGATAGTCGGCCGCACCCGTTTGCGGAAATAGTACGTGACCTGCCTAACGGCACTGTAAAAATACGGCTTTAAAATATTACTGCCGCGGTAATGGCGTGGTTTGTCTCGACATTAACGACATTGTAGGCTGTTTCAGTGCTTGTAAAGATTTGTTAGGCTCTAAATAATACATACTACAGATGCTGTTTGAACAAAAATAGCACAATATTTACATCGGGCTTTTTACTCGTGCTGCATTAGGGTTGGTTATGTGATGCTATGCTGATTGGGCAAGCAGAGGTCAGGGTGCATCGGTGGGTGCCTATGTCCACTAGTGGGATCATATACGCTGATGATGATGATTGATAATGATAATAATAATAAATATTCGTGGACAAATTCACACAGCGCCATCTAGCACCAAACTAAGCAAAGTTTGTACTATGGGTGCTAGATAACTAATATACTACTTAAATACTTTTTTAAATACATACTTATTATACATAGAACACCCAGACCCGTAACAGAAATTAAAATTCCGGGAGCCGGGAATCGAACCCGGGACCTCTTGCGTGGCAGACCGGCATGTTGACCATTGAACCACTCAGGTCGTCAATGATGATGGTTGATGATGAAGATTGATGATGATGATTAATGATGATGTGAGGCAGTGGTTAAATAAACATGCAGACAGTCCACCTGATGGTAAGATAACTGTCCATGACATAAACGATTAACAGTGTTTCGTTGTGTACTGTCAACACTGACTTCCAACCCTCTACTGATGTGGAAGAGGCTAGGGCGCTATACAGGATTATTGTGATGATTTTGACTAAACATATCATCTACAAGGCCATCTACAAGGCTCTACCTATTTAGAAAAGAGTTATCTAATTGTAAAAAACGTTATTGACGCGGGCGGACACACCTCTCTACAACAACTCAATTACATAAAGCTATACCTCAGAGCTTCTGCAAACTCCATGCCACAGACCGTTCATGTTAACGTCATGCGTAAAATTACCTATTATTTAAATGCTTATGAATAAATATATTTATTGTTCAACGGCAGACAAACAGGCAAGCGGGCCACCTGATAGGAAGTGGTCACCGCCGCCTATGGACATCAACAACACCAGGGGCGCTACCAATGCGTCTCTCTAAAGAGATCTCCATGTAATAGTCCAAAGTAAACACAGTAGCTGCGAGCGAATCATACGAGCAAGAAACGTTCAAACCTTCGCGAGGACACCATGACACTATCAGGGGTTCTACGTAGTAAGGATGAGGAGGTAACCAGTCCGCGGGGGCTCCAAGCGGCTAACCCTCCAATCCTCATCGCCGACGCGCTTTTGAATGTCACTTCAAAAATGTATGATTTTTTTTTAACTCGTTCGTTGCTGTATATTTTGGCGGCCATACAGCTGGCCGCGTTTGTTAGCACCACACCTGACCCTTTGATATAGGGTTACCAGCGTAAGTTTCTCAGTTTCTTAATCTCACGTCGCCGCCATAGTCCGTCCTTCCACTATTCGCATTAACCGGTTGTCAGTAGCGATTACCGGGGCCATAACGGGCCCGGAAGCGCCGCGCCCCGCGCCCCGCCCCCGCCCCGTCCGCGCCCATACGTGGCCTACCGAAATAGACGCTATCTACATTGCAGTGGAAGGCTTGGCTTCACGGAATGGGATGAAAAGGTTTACCCCGTTGTAGTGGCCAAGGTTAAATGGTGCGTTGGAACGGGTTTGAGCGAAATAAAAACGGTCACGGTACTGCTTACTATCAGGTGGGCCGTACGCTTGATTACCAACTTAGTGATATAAAGAATGTGTAGTTTTTTCTTACCACATCGGGTACAGAGTCAACCGGAACTATGAAGCCGTAGACATCGATGACTTCGGCTTATATACTAGCGATCAATCCTGTCCGAAACATCATCATCCGATCACCATCATGAACTGATGATGTGAGTAATCACAGCTTATTTGTTACCTAACTGACCTACTGACTTACCAACGCACTGATTATATGCAAAGCACTAAAGTATCTGGAAATGGAGAGTACTAAGATCGTAGGTTATTTAGACCCGGCTTCAGCAGCGTAGCAAGCTACGCTGCTACGCTGCTGCTAAGCTAGTAGTCAGCGGTGAATTTGGCATCCACGTTAAATAGATAATTACTAATTTATTTATTTATTTAATCATTTATTGTGCACAAAGAAAGTTACAATAATATGAACATAAAGGAATTTATGAGCGAAGCCTACAGTCGTGGACGTCTTTTGTAGCGAACTTGGTTCGCTTTTTCACATTTTGTTTTAGTGGGTCATTCAAACTCAATATTATTATAATTATAATCATTAATATAAAACGTTTATTTTCTATTTAAATTAATACAATTGAAAATCATTATTATTAAAACCATCTAATGAGAACGCCTGCACGCCCGTAGCGAATTTGCTACGCGTGCTACGGCGCTCCACCCTCTTCGTAGCATTGTTCATTCGTAGAGAGTACACCATTTTTTTTAAATTAATTAAGGAAAAATTATAAATGAGTTCCGTTACGGGACACCTATCTTCGGCCACATCGTCATTTCATTTACCATCTGCATATTCTTGCATATTTCCTATGTGTTTTTAGGCGCCACACAACTAATACAGATGTGGAATAAGGGGTTGACGGCCTCCATAGCATTCACTGTTACAGTAAAAGATCTTACATCGGTTAACCCCCGAGGAAAAAAGAGAGGTGTTAGAAGTTTTACGTGTGTTCTGTGGCTCTTTGTATGTGTATAAGTCTGGAGATATGTCTCAGCTGTAGCATCGTAGGTCCCGACCTGTTGAACCGGTTTCGATCGATTAATCGAGATGGTTATTAGCTTTGTTTCATTAAAACCGATTGAGTAATTAAAAAAATATTTGAGTTAGTATATGTTAACTCGATCAGGTGTTTTTCGACTTTCCTCTGTCGGTTAGTTCACATTAAAGATAGAGAAAAAAATTTATGCAGCAGATCTTTTTTCCGCGTAGTAGTCCACGCCTGCTACCACGCGTCCGCGATTATTCGTAGACGGCATGTAGATACCAGTAGCCGTATTCACAATGATTCGAAACCGTTTCCGAACGATTCGACACGAAATTCGTGGGCTGCGAATCCGTGTCGATCGATTCGAAAACTGTTATTCAGAATTCCGATAGATTCCACGGAAACTCTACTCTCTATAACATATGAAAATTTCATCAAAATTAACTGAAACCACATTTTGCTAAGAACTTTTGCGGGGTCCTTTGTCGATTCCGTATCCGAATCCAATTTCCGAGCCATTGTGAATACGGCTACAGTTTAGTGAAGTTATTCAGCCGCAGATTGTATGATCGTAATTTCTTTTTTTATAAGGATTTGTATTTGAGCCATCAATGATTATAGAACGATCATGCATAGAACAAACCATTGCTGGCTCAATGATGCCGCGGCGCATATTTATTACTTAATTAATTAATAAGGTAACAAAGGTACTTGGTAGGAAACCCGGAATATACCCTTAAAATATTGTTAATAATCAAGATTCATTATGTTTATGACGTTTAAATGATATATTGATTCCTCGCGAAGGAGTTAAACACGTGTCAAGGTTTACCTGTTACAGTGTTATATTATTAGTGTGGTGCGCAATCGACAGAAGCTAAAATAATCACGAGAAAGCTAAACTAGTCACGGGGTGACAATTGGCTCCGGCTACTGTTGCACTTAGCATCCCCAGCATTGATCTTGGTCAACTACGCTTCACCAACGGTTTAAGGAGATACGAGTGGCGAGCTCGTTGCAGTGGTGAAGCATTGCTTAACCTTGGTTATCGGTCTCTCAAGCTAAATGCCATTAGCCGAATACCTCTTTTTAAAATTGTGTTTTGGAGTCCCTCGAAATAACATATAATCAAATAATTTTAATATTTTAAGATGTCAATTACGTACCAAGGTCTCAAGTCCGCTAATTTACTAATCATTATCACAGCCCGTAAAACTGCAGGACTTAGGGCCTCTTCCGCGAAAGGGGAGGTTATTCCCATAATCTCCACGCTTGGCAGGCGGGTTGGAGATCGCAGTGTTTAAATATAACAATGGAAAATGCTGCTGCCCATTATCCAGACTACGGAGACCCTTGATCTTTTGCCTAGAAAACATTAGTCGCCTTGTACGACACCCATAAGCGTAAGGGGTTGGTGCTATTCTACTCTGCCGGTCACCACACGGCTAATTTACTAATGGCTTGATTTAATTATTACTGGATCGCAGTAGCAGCTCAATGACCAAATCTCTGCAGCTTGGGCAAAATGGCGGGAACACACGGCAGTCACCTGTGACCTTAAAATCCCTGTTAAGCTCAAACACATTCGCGAAATCCACGCCAACGAAATGAAAATGTTGCGGTGGATGTGCGAAGTTACGCGACTCGATCGAGTACGTAACGAGTACATCCGTGTCAGTCTTGGCGATATCACAGAAAATATGGAAGAGGCTCGCCTGCGCTGGTTTGGTCACGTGTTGCGTAAGCCTTAGGGATACGTGGGAAATAGGTGCCTGAACCTGCAGTATCAGGAAATAGGCCTCGTGGGCGACTCAAGCCGAATGCAGGAGCCAATGGCGTACGACGCAAAGATGCTGAAGACCGGGCAAAATGAAGAAGAATGTGTAGAAATCAATTGGGCTATTAGTAAATTACCGGACTTGAGGCCCGACTAAAACATAATCTAGGCAAAGCACCATTAGCGACATAGATACAAAATGTTATGAACTACCTAATTACCACTAAATACGTTCTACCAAAATTACCTCTTATTAGCTTATTTATAATTTGCTTCAAATTTGATTATTTATAATTTGGCCCCCGCCTTCGCGCACGTCCCACTTCCTTGTCGCTACACAAACGTCAATAACGTCTAGAATTATTAATTCAGAAACGTTTACCCAATGAGAATACAACCTACGTTTTACGTTTACGTTCTAAATGCGGCACGTTAATTAGCCTTTGACGCGCGGTCATACGTCACCGCGTGAATCGGACTGAATTTACCTCTATTTTGAGGTGTGTTACTGTGGTAATATAGGTTTGTGGGGTCCATTTACTTGTGTGTACCTTTGTGTGTGCTGTGAATATGGTGTGATATAATACGATATTGTTAACTCAAGATGGGATCCGTATTACAAGCAATCGTGGATGAAATAAAAGCGTTAAGTGTTAAACAGCAAATTCAACAATTTAAACGATATTTGAAAACTGTTTAGAATATATAATCTGAATTAAATCTGAATCTGAGAACTTAGGGCCTCTCCCACGAAAGGGGAAGGTATTGCCGTAATCTCCACGCTTGGCAGGCGGATTGGCGATCGCAGTGTTTAATATATAATAATGGAAAATGCTGCTGCCCATTTTCCAGCCTACGGGGACTCTAGATCTTTTGCCTCGAAAACTTTTAGATTTAGATTTCATTTATTTCCCAAAAGTAAATACAATTTCATTTTGATCACATTCGATTTTCAAAAATGTGTTTTCAGTTAGGGTTCGTCAAGAGTTACAGTACATATATAAGTACTTATACAAAAATGTATGAAACAATACAAATTCAAATGTCTGATAATTAAATTACATTAAATTTTACAATGTCAAAGAAAGAATTATATAAAAATAATAATTATTCTATATGAATGTCACTTTTTGTCGCCTTGTACGACACCCGCGAGTATAAGGGGTTGGTGCTATTCTACTCTGCCGGACACCACACGGCCAATAATTAGAATGTATAATACCACACGCAAAAAGGCCACATTTAATGCAATAATCGGGGTTCAATATTCAACTAACACTCGCTCTATAAACCTATAGACCCCTATAACTATCTAGTGCCACCTAGGACGATCCTGACGGCTGACACACCTCTGAATTCATACACAACAGATATACTTATACGTCAAAGTAGCAAATGATGGTAAAGGATGAAACGGCACACTTTTTTCATACGAAGTTTTTCAATACAAAATTGTTAGAAAAAGCCATTCTATTTTTAATTTCATATTTGTTTCGAAGAAGCTCGCGTTCTTTACACATATTATTAAATTTTTTCATACACGTGTGAGTGTGACTCCCGATAAATGTTATAATATGTTCAATACTTCAATTTCAAAAATGAGTACATGAAAAGTAATTACTGCAAATAAATAAAAGCCATAGAGACCTGTAAACGTAAAAGGCTAACAGATGCATTTTCCCATTAGTTTTGATACAAAGGACGTCACAATTACGGACCGACCAACGGAATACGAAGAAAGCACACAGCCGGAAATAGCAAAGTTAAGTAGGTATCGAGAGAAATTAATTTTGTATTCCACATACAATACAAAACCTTGCTCAAGGGATATTCTATTTACGTGGGGGTCGCATTGAATTGATAATAGTATTGATTTCGAATATAACCACCAACTTAACTGACCCCACGACGGCGTCGCTGTTGTCGAATTGAAAATTACATTCAAAAGGCAACACCTAGTTCCAGTTTCGGCCACCGGTTTTGATAAGTTTGTAGAATGCTACAATGGTACAGCGGGTGTGCAGTACACCGATAAGCGCCTATTCTACACTTCGTCGCTTTTAAATGGATAATTGCGATTATTATGGACGTTCTATTGTACGGGTATTCCGGATCAACACGCGAGTGAAAGCCCTGGTATTGCAACCGTCAGCCTGGGGTATTAACTTACAGCTGGTATGTCATCAGGCAGCCTGTTTGTAAAGGTTACATGATGCTCTACTAGCTCAGTGACATAAAAAAACATCTTGACGTTAATGTCCCGGTTGTGCTCTCGCGCACGAGGGCCCGGGGTCCGCCTTGACCGTGATACAGGATTCGACAGATCAGGTAATTACAATGGAGCGACTGCCATCTGACCTCCATGATCCTGCTACCAGGGAAACCTGACCAGATTGGATCATGGTTACACATCCAGTCGCCTGAATGTGCAGGTTTCATCACGATGTTTTCCCTCACCGTAAGAGCATCGGTTAGTATCAACTAATGTACATAATTCAGAAAACAGTCACATGACCGGAGTGGAATTCGAACCCGGACCTCTGGCTTACGAGTTGCATACTCTAACCGCTAGGGCCACCGACGCTCTATCACGAGTGATATAAAATTAAAACCCCTAAAAGTCGCTGTTACTGGTGGTAAATTACACCTTCCATTTTAATTGGGGTTGTTAATTTTTGTTCTATTAATAAGATTGGGAATGACACAATTGCAATAAGATCAAGATCAGACAGACGGATAACAAAAATTTGTAATATTCTGTGCTAGAGATTTATTTTTGCAAAAATAGTACCTCCATGGGTCAGGATATGGGCACTAGCTCTTTCTGTTGCTTTTTTATAACACCCCAAACCGGGTATGGGATTTATATCCCTGGCTGCATGGCATTTGCCAAGAGTGGATTAGGTTAAATCCAACCAGTAATGAAAGAGGCTTGATCATGGACCGCAGTATTATACTATGCTATTGATAAAGATAGAAACGTTTAATCTAATACGTGTTAGACATAATTAAAACGCTTTTTTACACAAGTTCCACCATTTTTTTCCACTATCACACAATAGAGTTTCGTCAAGAACCATACAAACTAATAACGTGTCTATCGGAATATTCCCCGTCCGGAGCCTGCGTGTTTCCACATCCAACTCGACCGAGAACTTGTTTGTTTGTTTGTTTATCAGCTCCACCGGAGCGCGTTCAGTTGTCGTTTTACAATTATAAGAGCTATTACAATGGACTGTTTTTTTAACTGTGTTCATGAACTTTAGTATTGCTGGAATTGTTTTCGTAGGCACGGAAGCCGGGGTGCGTTGTTAGTGAATGATAATAATCATCTTGGCTGTATAAAACTAAGTCATTTCCCGCCGTCTGTACCTTTGTATTAATGTCCGCTTAGATCTTTTAAACTACGCAACCGGATAACCGGTTTTCAAGAATAGATAGAGTGATTCAAGAAGAAAAAAAGGGGAGATAGGGGTAAAGTAAGTGTACGCGAACGAAGTCGCCCCGGTATAAAAAAAACAGTTTTCTTTGGGAAGTCCGAGAGACCCAATTTCTGAAAAGCCTCAAGATGTCCGTGACATTTTTCTGACATTACATCTCTTTTACCGAGAATCGTTGACAAAAAGGATGGACGGACGGACAAAAGATCGTTGGGAGCCGATGGATGCAAGAGGCACAAAGTCGAGCGGTGTGGAAAGTGTTCCACAGTGGGTGTTCTGTGGCTGAGATGATGATGATTACATTATTTCCCATAAGTATTGTGATACGGTAGGAGCATCGGTGGCCGAGTGATTAAGGTATCAGACTCGTAAGCGAGACGTACTAGGTCCGAATCCCACTGCGGCGATGTACTAATGACTCTTTTCTAAGTTATGTACATTAGTTGAATGCTTATACGGTGAGGAAAAACATCGTGATTAAACCTGCACTTTCAGGCGACTGAATGTGCAACCATGATCTAATCTGGTCTAGTTTCCCTGGTAACAGGGTCACGGAGGTCAGACGGCTGTCGCCCCACTGTAATTATCTGATCTGCCAAATCCTTGATCATCGTTCAAGCGGACCCCGGGCCCTCGTGCACGGGAGCACAACCGGGACATTAACGCCCAGATAATTTTTTATTGTGATACTTAGTACGTTTAAGTGTACCTACTTTGGATAACCATTCAGTAAGCAGAAAATGACCTAAATTTCAATTGCCTCCAACAAAGGAAAAAAAAAAACATTATAGTCTGCGTCCCACCTATCAAAATAAGCCGTAATTTTAAGCAAATTTCGTTCGTCATTAGGGCTGTTCTGGCAAGGACACGTTAAATATTCAACTACACGGTACACAGTGACTACTAACTTGCAGCTTGAGGTGTTCCACTAACGAATAGGCCCTGCCTAATGAGTTGATCTAGGAAAATCGCCTAACGTTAGTTTATAACTTGGAGAAGACTCAGGTACGACTAAATCTCGTCCTAGTAGTACTTATAGATATAATAAAAAAAACGTTTATTCCACCAAAATAACGAAGTCACAACAACAAATTCATGCGAGCTAGCCACAACTAACACAAGTTTTACAAAACAAGGTATAGGTCGCTCTGATCCCAAAACTAAGGAAACTTGTATCTTACAATCCCATACAAACAAGCAAGTTGGAACCACTGGCAAACCGAAAGGACATTGGCTCCCTGTGTGTGTTCTATCAGCTGTACAATGGGGACTGTTCCGAGGAACTTTTCGATCTGGTGCCCACAGCACAATTCCGCCATCGCACCACCCGCCGTGGGCTTGGTACTCATCCTCACTACGTAGACCCTCTGTTGGTCACGACGCGAAGGTTCGAAAGAACGTGTCTCGCTCGTACGATTCGGATGTGGAATGAGCTCCCAGCCACAGTGTTTCCTTTGGACTATGACATGGGGATCGTTCAAGAGGTATCTTTAGAGGCGGGCAACGCATTGGTGACTCCCTTGGTGTTGCTGATGTCCATAGGCGGCGCTGACCACTTTCCATCAGATGGCCCGCTTGCCTGTTTATCTGCCGTATAACATAAAATAAAAATCTTAGGGATCAGTGATCCACCGAACGGAGACTAGCATTTCAACACTTAGCCAATAATTATAATGTTGGTACAGTTGAGCAAGTTTTCGGATAGGCCAGTATTAAATTATGGAAAAATTATAAAAGTCATGTTTAACGAACAGTGGAAATAGCTACCGGTATAGTAACAGGTAGAAAGTTCATACCACGAGTCAGTGCTTACGGAACTACTTACATTAATGTGAAAACTCTCCAGACAGAACCTGTGGTTAGCTTCAGCGTCGTTACGTACATAGAGTGACTATACTTAGTTAGCCTACGTATGGGAACCGGCGCATGTGGGTATCCACTCTATTATCCAGTATACAGGATTACTGGTAATTAGATGCTACCGTCTCAGGGGGGTGTAGGTACTGTAATTTGGAATTGATTGAACCCTATAGTGTGTTATGCAAAAGTGAAAATTTTATGAGATATTTGATATTTAAGTGTTTTTTTCGCAATAATTATTTTTTTAAGTTGAATCTTTTTTCTTTTTTAAAGTGCCTGTCAGAATCAATTTATTCTTACTGTTTATGAAGGATGATAATGTACCACTTGTTAATTAATCATAATATCACAGAAATTCTAAAGCATTTCAGAACAGGAGTTCGAAACATAACATAAACATAGTTTATTTTGCAACAAATGCCATATTTAAAGTAAATTTTCTCAAAATAACCATTAATGATCAAATGTGCAGATTATTAGAAAAACATCTACATTTTATTATCCAGTACGGATAGCACAAGATGCTCTCGCGCGTGATAAGCGAGAAAAGGCGCGACATAGATTCTGCTCTCTGCTCTGCTATCTCTTTCATCTTAGTATTGAGAGACGGAAACAATCGCTCTCTCGCGACTCGAGCTGTGTCGCGGACACACTTGTGATAGCAAGGCAGCTTTGCCACGGAGTATAATTCGTGGCGAAGGTTAATAAATGATGAGTAAGTTAAGTAGATTTCTTTTTAAACTGAAGTAACCTGAGTGGTTCAGTTGGTTAACATGCCCCCACGTCCCCACGCAGAGGTTCCGGGTTCGATTGCCGGCCGAGCAGAAATTGAAATGATGAATTCTAGTTTTGTTACGGGTCTGGGTGTAGTATGTTTAATAAATATGTATTTAAAAGAAAAAAAAGTTTATAATTAGTTTATCAATTATCTAAAACCCATAACACAAGCTTGGCTTACTTTGAGGCTAGATGGCGCTGTGTAAATTTGTCCAAGCATATTTATTTCTCTTATTTATTTAACGTGATTTATTCGGTTGAAGTATTCGATACAAACAGTTTTGGAGACAGCGAGCGGATGACGAAGGACAGGGGTCCCACCGCCTAACTCAAATTGAACGTAATTGCTGTCACCAATGCCGCCATCTCACTCGCGAAGATGGTTGCCCCTAGTACGAAAATAAATAAAATAAATTAATATGCTTGCACAAATTCGCAGAGCGCCATCTAGCCCTAAAGTAAGCAAAGCCTGTGTTATGGATTTTAACTAACTGATAAATTACTCATATACTTTGTATTTTTATTGTGTTTTGTTTAGTTAGCAAAAACCCTTATAGGTATTTAATGACTGTGTAGATATACAATGTATACCTCAACTCTAACGTCTGACGTCACATACGTTACTTAAGCTTGTGAAATACGATAGTCCCCCTACTCCTGCGGGATTCAGGAGGGAGTAGGAACGTTTGTAATTCTGAAACCACTAACATATTGTTACGAGGTGCAGGCGCGGATCCAGGAGGGGGGAGGGGGCAATGGGTGCGATTGCCCCCCCTCAATCATTGCCTTCAGTTTTGTTTCACTATTTACCAATATTTCAAAACCTAAAAATCTCAAATATTCATTTTAACAATCACCCCAGCTTTCAAAAACAATAATGTTCAAAGTTACGTGCGCGCTCCGATTGCTCATTCAATAATTTTAATTTCTTTTATGCCGATCAGTATCACACAGCATCTACACCTAAGCCAATATGTCAAAAATTCCGAGCTCGCTCCGCTCCCTCATTAATTTATTGGTCACCGAGCTTTTAAGACCCGAAATATCAAAAATATCGAGCTCGTTTTGCTCGCTCAACCCAGGTTTTGGTTAGGTTAGGTTAGGTTAGGCCCCACGGGCGTACTGGCTACGGTATACCTATAATTAGAAGATACCTATAATTTAGACTTTTGACCCCTCAACCAAATCCTGGATCCGCGCCTGACGAGGTGGTTGCGTTGCGGGAGGTTGACCCATTGGGCTTACTAACCACGTCGCCGGCCTAATTTACTTCTAAAAACACATCAATTCCGAGCTCGCTGCCATCGCTCATTCGTTATATTACTTTTATTATGTTTACGCAAATACTCTTTTGATGCAAAATTCGGAAAATTTCGAGATAGCTACGCTCG
This sequence comes from Blastobasis lacticolella, assembly GCA_905147135.1. Lineage (NCBI taxonomy): Eukaryota > Metazoa > Arthropoda > Insecta > Lepidoptera > Blastobasidae > Blastobasis > Blastobasis lacticolella. Next base: position 20,174,085 of record LR990050.1, read on the forward strand.
CTCATTTTTTGAGTTATTTACATCTCCCGCGCAATTCGTATATTTAAAATTTCTCAGCCCGCTACGCTCGCTCATTCATTGGTTTATGTTACTTTTACTATGTTCACCCCAGCTGTTCTGAACCATATTTCGAGAAATATCGAGAGCTCACTGCGCTCGCTAACCTTTTACTTTATATAAGGTAGTTATAAGTTTTGTATCTGCCCCCCCCCCCTTATAGAATCCTGGCTACGCCCTTGGCTATAACCCCAAATAGTGGTGGGGGTGACTGCACATTTAAACACTAAAAACCAGCGCTGCAGCACTTGCTGTACCTACGCTGAGCTGGGGTCTTTTTTAGGCATCGCATTAATCCATGATTTGCGGTATTCGTGTTTGCCTCTACTTTGTATAGGTTAGTGAAATTACCTGTTAATGTAAAACTTGTTTGGATATTGTTGTATCACAATCAATTATGTCTAAACTATTAATAACGAGTTATAAGTTCTTCTGAGCCGACCACCTCACCACGCGGCCCTGCGGCTAGGTACGTTACGCACTGTCTCTAATTCCCCAACAAATGTCGTAAAATGTTAACGACCGTCGTAAACTCGGGATCATCGTAACCTGCGCGTAGTATTACTCAGATTTCGGAAAATAGACATCGGTCGGTGCGCAAGATACTGTAACGTGTATTTAAGGGTTATGATCGTGTAACGTAGATAATGATGATGTTATGTTGTTATTATTACTTGTAGGTACTCGGGGCGATAATGTTTAGGGTAACCTTAGCAGACTTTTTAATTGTGTAATAAGAAATTTGAATCTTAAAGTTCAAACAAACATAGGTACAGTTTGCGACAGGTCGATAACGCAATTGGGGGTATAAGCTGGGATATGAATGGGGGACGCCCCGTACACCCGCCACCTTAGTCTCACCGCTGCATGAGTCCACATTGACCGCGTTTTAAGGATTTATAGTTGTTGCTTGTAAAAAATTAAAAACAGAAAAAAGAAAATTGCCATGTCGACCTATCGCGCATTGTACTTAACTTGGAGTTTTTATTTATAAAATTTTGTGCACGCGTTGAGCGCGTTATTGAAGTCCTTTCTTATTGCCTATTGACCACACGATGATCAGACGGTCCCGTAATGGAAAGCGGTCACTACCGTCCAGGACGTTAGGAATGCGGTGATGACCTTTACCTGCAGGCAGGTCTTTAAAAGAACCCAAAGTTATAGATAGTGCAAAGAAAAGCTTTGGGACATTTATTTTACTCTTCCTCATTTATCCCTAATCCCTCGCCAAAACCAAAACTCACCTCAAAACCAACACTATTAAAAACCATTAAATTAAAACCATTACGAACCTACCCTGTCCCCATAAAGACAGAATCACGGCCGGGCGCGGTAAAAATGATAGCCCGTCCGTGACAGACAAGTGTCGGTCCGCGAGGCAACCGGGGCAGCAACCGGCAGTGTTCCGTCGCCCGCCGCCGCGCCCGCACCGCCGGCTCGCCCCAGCTCCCCCAAACCTACCCACCGAACCATCCACAATAACACCCTTACAAAAAACCAAAAACAAACAACGTGAGTAGTCCAAATCGTTGCTCGAAAACGTCCCGTGCCAAGGACAGCCGCCGCTAAAAGTTTAATGTCGATTGTTGACGCATCGCACGTGGTCGTGTCAGTGTGTTTCAAGTTCAAAATATATGGCTGAATCGATTTACTGAACGTTAAACTAATGACTCTTTAATACGTAGGTTTGTTGCACTTATTTTTAAATCGATAATTCATTTTCACCTAGGCGGATTGCTATTCAATAATTTAGTCGCGACGATGTGTTGCAGTGGGATCCAAGGTTGCTATAAATAAGCTTTTATGTTATTAAAAGCTTTAAAGCTTTTTAATTTACTGTCTAGTTTTAATTTATACGCAAAGGAATAAAATATCACTGACTATGACGCCATGCATATCTATAGTATACTCGTAGTTATAAAACTTCCTCGCACCTACTGCAGAATTTCTACGCGATATCTGACATACCTACATTTACTTATTATAAAGTCTCTCACGTACACCTGGCTACGAGACATTTTCTTCGGTAGATTCCAATACCTACCAAAGTGGATTTCCTTCCAGTAAGTATTGACTGCGACTTGGCCTGCATTTGCATTTGTAAAGGTAAAATTTACGCTACAAATGCCGCGCAACAGAACAGAACAAAACAGAATCAAAATCGGTTTAGTCGTTATCGTTCTAATTTTAATTTAATGTGTTGCTGGTCATTCATTAGAACAATGCGCAGTAATTAAAGATTGTCTGTACCAAACAGTAATATTGAGGTCTTCATTTAAAATTATACACTGCGCAGCTTCTTACGTTCCGTAAGTAAACATACCTTCAAAGCTTCCCTGGGTTACCATAGCAACTAGGCCGATGAGATTAGATGAGCACTTACTGGTTTAAAAGCATTATTCTGAAGATACAAAGCAAAAACAAATAGGTAACTAGTTATAATCTGATATATTTTGATATTGCTTTAACGAGTCTATCAGAAAACAGAAAACGCCCCTGCGATTCTGAATTTATATTTCATGAACTTTATGTACGCTTTACGCTACGTTAGGTACGCTTGCCATCAGGTGGGCTGTCTACACGTTGTTACTGAATTTATAAGTAACTCGATCTTCCTCATGAATCACTCTGTCTATTGGTGAAAACCTCATGAAAATCCCTTCAGTAGTTTTCCGCGAACAGATAGACGCGGCGTGGGACTTTGTTTTATAATATGAAGTAATACTTATACACTACTATATTTAGAGATGAAATAAAAGATAAAAAATATAAACACACAACTGTCAATGTCAAAGAGACTATCCAGGGGTATAAAACCTTTGGTTTGCGTAACCAAATGGTTATGCATCATGCACACTTTTCAGTGTGCTTTACAATGGCTGGTAAACTTTCGAAAACGAAACAAATCGATTTACCCCCATTTATTCAATTGATTAAAAACTTAATAAGTAACTCAGAAACTTTTAGTCCAAGAACACTAGTTAGAAAAGTCCAATATTAGAAAGAAGTGGCCGGCATTTTGAATCTTATAAAATTTTATATATTACTAGCTGACCCGGCAAACGTTGTTTTGCCATATAAATAAAAATAAGGGTTGATCGTAGAAGGGTGAAAATTGAGGATTGTATGTATTTTTGTATGTTGTATCATAAAAAAATAGAAATTAAAAATTTTGTCTAAAAAATAAACAAAAAAAAATTTAGGGGTGGACTACCCCTAACATTTAGGGGAATGAAAAATAGATGTTGGCCGATTCTCATAGATACCGGATAAGCACAAAAAATTTCATCAAAATCGGTTTCGGAGGAGTATGGCAACGAAAACTGTGACATGAGAATTTTATATATTACTAGCTGACCCGGCAAACGTTGTTTTGCCATATAAATAATAAAAATAAAAAAAAAATTTAGGGGTGGACTACCCCTAACATTTAGGGGGATGAAAAATAGGTGTTGGCCGATTCTCATAGATACCGGATAAGCACAAAAAATTTCATCAAAATCGGTCAAGCCGTTTCGGAGGAGTATGGCAACGAAAACTGTGACACGAGAATTTTATATATTAGAAGAAGAAGATTTGAGAAATTAATTAAATATGTCTCGGCGTCGGTCAATCCCTTACTTTCCAAGCCTTTGCAATAATGTACAGTAACAGCGAACCAAAGGTTTAGAATTTATTACCATTACCAGTTGCATATTTTATTGAAACAGTACAAATATGTAACAAAAAAAACATGATCCCCTATTTAATTCAGTAAAATATTCAAATGATTTTATTTCATTTTGAATGTAATAATTTTAATTGAAATTTCAATGATTTTAAATAATCAAATTCAAATTATTTATTTTCCACACATAACTTGATAAAAAACAAAATACGAAGTGTTCCTTATAAATAACTTAAACTCTAGATACATTCAACATTAAGAAAACTACAAAAACAATTGGCGTGTGGAGGGTACCAATCAAGTACCAAAAGTATAAGCTGAGCAGACACTAAGGACTACTCACCACTGATTTTCAGATGGCCCCTTCATTTAGTTTGACCTTTCGCTCTGGCACTAGGCCACAAGTAAACAATAAACTATTAAAAATATATATCACAACCTCTTTATAATAAGTAAGTGGATTTATGAAGAATAAATCATCTATAAAGAAAACAAAATTAAAGATACAAATTGCTACCTAATTTCTTATAATCATGTCAATAACATAAAAAGTTGCATCTACATTATATTATATTATATTTGCCTCTTGTTAAAAGTGCTGCTTCTTATGATTTACTACTAAGGTTCTCTTTGTTCAATCAGTAATAACTTTTGTATTTTCGCTTTGAAACTATTCTGAAATATCCACCAATTGGGTAATTTATTTTAAATAACCTAAGAATAAAATAACCCATTTGTGTACATTTTATATGTTTAATTCGATTTCATACCTTATAGAATCCTAATCAATAGGATTGTCATATAATTACAAAAACCATTATGTGCCTCAAGTCTTGTAAAATAGATCTGTAGATTTAATTGTAACTAATATATTCATCATCTTAGCGTTAATGTCCCGGTTGTGCTCTCGAGCACGAGGGTCCGGGGTCCGCCTTGACCATGATCCAGGTAATTACAGTGAAGCGACTACTATCTGACCTCCGTGACCCTGCTACCAGGGGAAGCTGACCAGATTGGATCATGGTTTTGTACCTAATATAGGTCTTTATTTTCATATTAATATTAAATACGAATAAATACATTAATAACAATAACCTTCACAATCCACAATCAAGCTAATTTACTATATCGAGCATGTATCTTGAAGCAGCTGCAGCGCTGGCGCCGCGCCAGCTGTGGACGGCGCAGCTCCCGCGGAAACTTGTTATTGCCACCTCGGATTGGAGAGAAAATGTCTCGATTAGTTAGCTCTCTTTATGAAATTGTACCTATATAGCTTTTGCCCGCGAGTTCGCGTAACATTCGGTTAAGAGTCAAGGTGGTTAAAGTTAGTCATTCTAATTGAAACCTCATATCTTCGCAGAACTGGCCGTTTTTAGCACTTTATAGTCCTCTGTACCCTAACCAAAAAAAGAAACGAAAGTATCGTCACCCATTTGTTTTAATAAATAATGTTCGATGCTATCTTCTGAAAACTAAAATGAAATAATGGTTTATTGCGTCAGGTACATTCGAAATTAATTATGAAAAAATCGAGCCATTCGTTCATTGATTTATGATTTTGCCACCCGAGCCTTCCGCACATTTCGGCCTGACCTGCGTTCCGCTATAGATATCGTAAAATCTGATCTTATCACTAATAGACCCCCTACATAACTCTTTCCCGCTCACGATTTCTGTAATTGGTTCCGTCCGCTGCTTCGTAGAAACCTAATTCGATAGATTACAGTCAGGGCGAGGGTCGTCATTTTAATTAGCAGTCAACAAATTGGGCAGACACCATTTGAATTCCATTATTTACTAGCGTACCGCCCCGGCTTCACAGAGGCTTTTTTGGCTTTACTTTTTTGCAAAATGCATGTATTATACATATAAACCTTCCTGGAGAAATTGTCAAAATGATAGTAAAATCCGCATTAAAAATACTTGGCGTTGTTTAGGAGTTAGCGGAAACATACAAACAGACAGACGCTGCAAGCGACTTTATTTTTAATATGTAGGTATATGTCTACATAACTCGATCACTAACACTACTCGTGTAGCTAGAGTAGAAGCTACGTGAATCTGTCCTCAGCTGTATATTAGATGGTTCAATGTAAGACATACCCCGGTCTAATACATACCAAAAATCAAATTTTTTACATAATTTTTTTTATAAACAATTAAAAGAAAACTTCAAATCAATGAATGTACATATAAAGCCAAAGATTTTGACATGAAACTACATCGTTTAAAGCTAAATAAATTCCATTACTAATTAAAGTTTGAGTCGCGTAGAAACATAAACGACAGCGCTCAGAGCTTTAAAATTATACCTGCCTGGACAACTTACCCTTCTTTATATCTATGCAAAATGTTCCTGTAATCAGTCTAACGTCCGACTCTAGGCTATATAAAAAAATACCACGTGCCATAAACAAGGTAATGAAGTCAACAGCCCACAGGCATAAACTAGGGGTGATTCGTGAATCTAGGGGTGGCCATCGCAGTAATGAAAGCCCTAGATTGGCTGCAGCTAACAGTCACCAGGCCACGCTGTAAACTGGGAGCGACACGCTGTGGATTACCTACACTAGAGTACAGTTTACCGTACACGGTGACTCAACATGTCGGAAAATTCGGGACATATAGAATTTGTTCGATTTGTTTTTGTTTGTCACTTGTACACAAACATGACATAATGATACAGTACAGTAACAGAGATGTACAAAGGCGAGCTTAACTCATTAATTGAGTACATATATTTCGAGCTGCTTGTACTAAACACATAATCGCATTCAAGCACAAAAGTTCACACAAAATGACGTTAAACGTCATTCATAAATTGTTAAGATTATAAAACAATAAAATAATTTGGTGCAAGTCGGGCTTAGTGTAAAACAAACCAGTATGGAAACAGCCCACAATTCACCGTTGGGTATACAATCCTCCAAGATATTATTCCATAATAATTCCAGTTACCTAAGATACGAGTACATAGTCGTACATAGCGTATTGGTTAGCTCTCTAGCTAGCCTCTCTCTACAGACTGTGAGTTATATAGCCTTTTGTGACTATTCATAAAAAAAAGATAAAAGTATAGCACGACAACAGTAAGTATTACCTACAGAAATCTGAATCAATTGGCTTATTTAATATATAATCTACAGAAATCTGAAGAAGAACTTATATTACATACATATATACATAAAGCTCACGCCTGTGTCCCACAAGTGGGGTAGGCAGAGACTATGGACCGCCACTTTGCCCTGTCCTGACAAAATTCCCTAGCCTCGCATATATCCTAAACTCTTTTCATACATCTCCTTTTATTCTAACCACTTCGGACCCCAGCTTTACTTAACTTATATTAATTTAAATATAAATATTTTTTTAGATTTCTGTAGACAACACTAATCGTTATCGTGTTCTACTTAGTCTTTTTTATATTAAAACGTAGTTCACGCCATTTCTGTTTTATTTTTGGACATCCCATCTTAAACTCAATCTCACGGACCACCCATTCAATTTACCGTAATCAAAAGGTTATAAGATTACGCCATCCCACCCGCGGGCGGCGCCATGGCCACCGTAGGCCGCGAGGACAGTGCGTGGCGCCGCGCGTCGTTACCGCGCTGACGTCACGCCGCGCCCGCACCGCTATCACAGCGCGGCCGAACAATCTACTTACATTAGTGGTTTAGTCAATTAACTTGCGACCCCAGCTTTGTAATGTACAATGAAAGAGCATATTTATTTAACTGTTTATTGTACACAATAATGATATACAGAGAAATATAAAAGAACAAAAGACAGAACAGGCGCTGCTTATTTCTAAAAAGACATTTCTTCCCGCAGGCCTACAGAAGAGAGATGTTAGACTAAAGTAACGCAGATACGACGTGCACAATAATTGAATATTTAAATACATAAATATATTATATTATAATATATAGGTATATAAAGCTAATATAGACATATTATTAAAACAAGCGATATAAAATACATAAATATATAAGTTATGGACTAGACAGGGAAAGGTAATATTCCTTGACTCTCTTCATATGTGCATTACTTACTTTGAGGAAATTTTGCTTTGCAGCTACAGCTACATACTTATCTGGAGTATCTTTAGACAAAATGAGTTTTCTAAGGGGTCATTAGCTGTACTTTAGGCCCAAAGAAATCGTGTTTCATATTGGTAACTTGCCGTGTGGTGTCCGGCAGAGTAGAATAGCACCAACCCCTTACACTCATGGGTGTCGTACAAGGCGACTAATGTTTTCGAGGCAAAAGATCAAGAGTCTCCGTAGTCTGGAAAATGGGCAGCAGCATTTTCCATTGTTATATTTAAACACTGCGATCTCCAACCCGCCTGCCAAGCGTGGAGATTATGGCAATAACCTCCCCTTTCGTGGGAGAGGCCCTAAGTCCTGCAGTGGACTGTCACGGGCTGTGATGATAATGATGGGTGGTAACTTACAATAATAATAAGAAAGTTAAGAAGAAGAGTGGCGATTGCTCCACCGACAAGAGTCATACTCTTAAATATATGATGATGAAAGTTATGAATGCTGTAAAAACCTGTTAACAGTTGTTACACAGTGTTGTTGCACAGGGATACGATTCTTAAGGTGGTCCTGCACATATTATACAAGTAATGTGGTCTTCCTCACCGTATCCGACGATAGCAAAGATTTTAAACTATTTGTAGTTAGATGTTCGGATCCTTGTCCAGGCACTATCGGCACTGGTATTATTACTATTGAGAAGCGTAGTTTATACTCTTTGGGATAATCTGTGATTCGTAATTGGTAACTAACCACGTTCATTATTTGAATTTGTGTAAGAAATATTACTCGACGTTAAATTAAAAATCCTCAGATCATTCCCCTATTGTACAGCTGGTAATACACACAGGGAGCCAAAGACCCTTCGAATAGCCAATGATTGATTCGGAATGAGATTTGTCATGACGTCGGACGGATCTATCACGAACGGCCCTAGCACCGCAATTTCTTTATTTATTTATTAAATCTTCATGCCCAAAATGGTAGAATTTGAATTTTTTTTTTCAAACGTTACTAATCTTAGTGCATCGCTCGCTGCGATAACATGTTGGTGTCGGTGAAATTTGTACTATCTATGAAATATGTGTTCTCGACGTCTTTACAAACGCACAGACACTGTGCTAGCTATTAGGTCTATTTTTATAGCATAAATTCTTAATGTGTTACTATTATTAGTTACAAATGTTCATTGCTTTTCCTTACCATACGTTTATCTTTCTACTTAAGTATACTTACACTCGAGTAAACAGCTATATCGCTAACTGAGGTGACTAAACAATTGTTTGAACTGCACACCTGAGACTACTATATTCTATATAGTTTGTTAGAACTGTTCTCCCTTGCGCTCTAGGTATATTAAGGAACTGCATAGATAGGTAGGTCCTAGTCCTAGTCTGTTTTAAATTTTTTGAAACTATTAATGTTTACCTTAATTGTACATGTGATCTAGAAATAAATATTATGACTGTCTATAACTCTCATTTCATTAAATTACAATATTTTACTTTGGCAGCGTCGGTGGCCGAGCGGTTAGAGTATCCGACTCGTAAGCCAGAGGTCCCGGGTTCGAATCCCGCTCCGGCCATGTACCAATGACTATTTTCTGAGTTATGTACATTAGTTGAATACTAACCGATGCTCTTACGGTGAGGGAAAACATCGTGATGAAACCTGCACATTCAGGCGACTGAATTTGTAACCATGATCTAATCTGGTCAGGTTCCCCTGGTAGCAGGGTCAAGGAGGTCAGACGGCAGTCGCTCCACTGTAATTACCTGACCTGCCAAACCCTGAATCATGGTCAAGGCGGACGCCGGGCCCTCGTGCGCGAGAGCACAACCGGGACATTAACGCTAAGATGATGATGACAATATTTTACTTTGGACAAAATTTGGTAAGAAGGGTTCAAAGATAGGGTAGGAGGAAAGCCTACTTACATACACAAGTGGCCGCATCGTCACTTGCCACCAGGTGAGATGGCGGTCAAATGCCTGGCTAGATCTTATAATAATTAAAAAAGGTATTTATCTCTAAAAATAACCAAGTTTTTCATGGACAAAAGCTCATAAATCTTCTGTACATTTATGTCGCATAGTAAAAAACGTAAAATCCTCAGATACATAAATAAACTAACAAACAGTTCTCGTGTCCTACCTAGTTTGTCAACTGGTTAATTGATTGTATCATCAAAACACACCGACAGGTTCTTATGATGACATCACGTCATGGCCTTATTATCTTGTTTAAGTTCGAGCGTCTACTTCATTTCACGTTTGAAGGCCCTTCAAGAGAGTCACTGTTGGTAGGAAGATTCTACGGCTATATCTGTGTTCTTAGATAATAGTAGTAGTTCCACTGACTACCACTGGCCCTCTTACGCGGAACGAACTCACATCAAGCCTTATCAGTCACGGCCTTATAGTAATATCGTACCTGTTATGTTATCCGACGGAGTTATGGCTGATATAATCGCTACGGGGAGTTATTTCTTCAGTACGCCACGCGTAGTCAAAGGAGCTAGTTTTCGTACGCACGTGCTCTGGTGTTGTGTATGTTGTGATAAGGAAATCGAAAGTTAATAAAAACGGAGTGTTTTTTTCTTAAATTTCGGTTTAAACTCTCGTGATAGAGTAATAGTGAGTGACTAGTGAGTGTTAAATAATCCGAAGAGTTTTATTGTTAAAAGTGGAAATTGATTACAAAAGTTTTAAATTTAGGTGCGTCGCTCAAGATTGCGTATACACTAGTTATATTTGCTTATGAGTGGTATGTAAATGACAAAATTTAGTTTGTTATGTTTAATCAGATATGTATTTACATATCATCACTGTTGGTTATAGAGATTTTAGATGAGATATTAATTGTTAAGATTATTTACTTACCTAAGGATATCTAAAAGAACAACAAACTAGCGGAAAAAGGCATTTCTTATCGAACTCCTTTTAAGATATTCATATGAACGGCTAACTTTTGTCTCGGTTTACATTGAATTTCGAGGTAAATTAAAATTTAAGTCGGGACAAATATAAAATTCATAAAAATATTTTTGTAAGATAGAAATTGCGTGTAGGAATAACAAACATCCAACCAAGCGTTCATCCAAGCTTTCTCATTTATAGGTAGATAATTTTATAAGGATTGAATTTTAAAAAATTATCACTTCAGCCCAGAAAAGCCCACGGACCTTGAGGTTCGTTATAGAACAATCAAAATAGAACCTTCGTTACTGAAATGCAGAAACAACATCCAAAACTATGAGCATGCAACGCGTCGCCGCAGAATTACACCGCATGTGGTTATACAACGTGCATAAAGGGCTCCGCTGGCTGTTACACCCCAGTGCCTTTGACACACACCAGCCAGCTTCAAATTCAAATCAAAATCCCGCAGATAAATTCGTGAGCTTCGAGCAAATTTTGCCACTCGCCAGTTCCCACGCAAAATTTCTAGCTGGATAGACCTACCAATATAGGACACTATAGAATCTTATCTGATAGTACCGACGTAACGTGTATCTACTGATATTTTTGTGAGTTTAACTTCTTTCTTAATCTCACAAACTTTTACAGACGCCGGTTTGCGTAATGTTAGAATACGGACGAAATATCCAACCGTTGTTCAAACCTTGATAGGCAATTAACATGCGCTTCATTAACCTGAGATTGTGCAAAGAAATTGGGAATTTGTATGATTAGAATGATTGAATTGCAGCCAGTTACAGTGAACCGCTGATCTGGTTGTTTTTTACACGCTTTAGCGTTGTGTCACTTCACTAATGCTATGACGATCCTAGGTCAAAAAACTACCATAATTATGACAAGAAAGTGTCATAAATATGAGTAGGTACACGACCGAAGATACCCATAAAATTGAACGTCTTGATATTATTATAAAAAGCTAGAATATACAGCTGCTACTCTGAAGTTGTAAGTTTGTTATTTACAACTACAGCTACAGCATGCGAAGCGAGTATAAAATCATATTAGGTCTTGCATCACAGCTTGCTCTATGAAAATTTATATAACAATAATTTAAGTTGTGGGTTAGCTTAATGGTTCCGAAGCCCAGCAACTACTACGCGGTATAGCATAAGCGGTGTAGTTAGAAGTTAACGAAGTTCCCTGTAATAGCTGCGGCAAACGCGGCAGCAGGTATCCGGTACCGGACTGAATCGAGCAACAAAACCCTGTACGGAATTTAATTAGTTTACCGAAATTGTCCGAATTATTGAACCATTCATTAGTACCCCGACTAAAACTGATCCTGAATCCGTTGTTTGTCAAAACAAAGGATTCTCAACAAACGATATCGACAGCGACTCCACAATGGTGCTACATAAATACCTGATCGTGTGCAGTTAAAACTAGCAAAATATCGAATTTCCTTGCATATCAAAAATTTGGTGCTAAATATTAGGCAAGTTAGTGTAAAAAGTTAAAATTACGTGAACGTGCGCGAATGAAGATGTTTAGGACAGTATGATTGAGCCATCATACGTCATCATCGAGACATGTTGTGGACAGTATAATCGAGAGCTTCGGTAGACCAATCACCAAAGGGAACACTGAACAATCACAAACAAAGTAATAGGTATCACGAAATGCAGTCGAGACATCTAATTTCTCTTGGCGTTCGTTCTAAAACGTCCCTGTATCCTCGCGATGCGTCTGTGGGTTGCGTAGTTTCCTGTGGCAAGTGCTAGTGTGGCAAGCAGGTGAATTGAGACGATGGCGTGGCCTGGAGGCTCTCCAGATACCGTGGAGCTGCCGCTGCAGCAAGTAGGCGATGAGCCAGACAGACTGGCCGTGCCGCAGACGGATGTGCTGTCGCCGCAGCGGAGGCAGAGTAAGTTTTTATATGTTGAAATCTTTCCTTTTGATTTCCCTTTTTGGTGTGCTTCAACTTAGTGTGCAACTAAGGCTTGTATATAGGAAGTTCAAAGGCGGGCACCGCATCTGCTCCACTTAAATTGCAAATGTCCTGGATGCCTATATTCTGGGGTAGGTATTTGTGCCTCACTAGACGATAAAAAAAGGATTTGCACGACTTAAATACGTTTAGCAGCTAAAGCAATAATATTACTAAACTAATAAATACATGACGCAAGCAAACATTTATTTATATATTATTTATTTATATAATATAATATTTTAATTGAATTTTACAAGGAAGTAAAATTCAATTAAAATATACTAGTCTTTCAACTACCTATTACTTACGAGAACTTAATATACTACCTACGTAGGACTTTATTGATAAAATAATTTACAGTTATAATAAAAATATACACTAATACCTACATCTAAAATACCAAAAATATATACAGTAATACATATAAAATATACTACTACTAAACATATTACTTATTATATCTAGGTATCCACTGAAGTCGGACTTACTTTGAATCACAGACAAACTTGCGTCTGCCGCCTCAATTTGTTTGCTGCTTCTTAGTAATTGAATTGTGTGCTCCATTCAAGACGATATCGATTGTCCTCGCCAAAGCTGCCTTTGTCAAAAGTCACTATCCTTATGTAACTACTATTTATTTATTGCCACTGTACTAAATAGTTAATTTTGAAGCCCAAAAGCAAGTTAAATAAAGTGAATATCATCATCTTGGCGATAACCGTAGCGTAAAGAATAAAAATACTAGTAGTAAATCTCGGTTAGTCTTCCGCGCGGCACGCAAATGCCTAAAAAAAGAAAAGGCAGACCTCTGCCTTTTTTGTTTCTAGTAGGCATTTGACCGCCATCTCACCCGGTGGTAAGTGACGATACGGTTGAAGATGGAGCGAGCATGCCTGTCTAGGAACAGCCTATTCACTCTAGCCTTGAAGGCGTCCAGATCATAGTGATCAGGGAACACACTCGCCTTGACCAAGATCTAAGAATTTGGCATATCAGGTACCTAATTACAGTGGAGCGACTGCCACCTGACCTCCGCGGCCATGATGACAGGGGAACCTGACCAGATTGGATCATGCATGGTAACACATTCAGTCGCCTGAATGTGCAGATTTCCTCACGATGTTTTCTCCACCGTAAGAGCATCGGTTGGTGTTCAACTAATGTACCTACCATTAATCATTGTTTTATTTGAAGTAAGTATCTTCTAAACAGTCGCTGTGACCATAACCGGCTGCTAGTAGTAATGTACCTACATCACTCAGAAAAGAAGTCATTGGCGGAAATACGGGAATCGAACTCGGTACCTCTCGCTTACGAGTCGGGCCCGCTAGTCATTAGGCCACCGACGCTGCCTACTACAATAAATTCAGGTGAATAATCACAAAACTGTCATACAATGTAAATGTCATTACACCCACATGGCCCGTGGCTGGCTGTCCGTTGTTGCGACTGTCCGATAATGCTGACGTTTACATTTTAATCCCGCAACGGTTTACGGGACCGAATATCGTGCCATATTGCAATTTCAAGTGCTCGTTGTACTTATTTCAGTGCTTATAGGTCTTTGAATAGGTAAAACAATAACTATCAAACCATGCTTAACAACATAGACACGGTAAATCATCATCATCATCATCACAGCCCATAACAGTCCACTGCAGGACTTCGGGCCTCTCCCAAGAAAGGGGAGGTCATTGCCATAATCTCCACGCTTGGCAGGCGGGTTGGAGATCGCAGTGCAGTTGATGTAAATCTACCCAGAAAGATGCTGCTGCCCATCTTTTGGATTTATCCCTTAGTCGCCTCTTACGACACCCACGGGAAGAGATGGGGTGGTGCTATTCTTTGAGGTGGCGGCACCACACACGGTAAATGGGTAAAGTTAAGTACAATATTTATATTGCACTTACTTCCAAATCACAAAAAGTACAAAACGAAAAAGAATATTAACAAACCAATGCGCCAATTGTCATTAGCAGTGCCATGGAGAAGTGCAACCGGCCGCACCCAGCATAATGCCACGGCTGACGCAGTGGCGCTGGTTCACAGTGCGCCCCTGGTTTTAAAATGAACATTCTTTAAAAGTGCCCCTACCTGGATGAGCTCGCTTAACTTTCCCTTTGTTTTCCGTTAGATTTTTTACGTTTGAAAAGAGAATAATTAACGTAACTCTAATTCAATAAGTACTTTTTCATTTTCACACACATTTGTTTTTAACATTATATGAACAATCTTAGGGCTTTAAAGAGAGAGTTAAAACAAATGAGCGGGAAACTATAAATTGACCCTGACGGGCGTCAGTTGTCTTATTGCAGTAGCTACTTACCTATAGTTTTCCTATTGCGGCATCTTTCATCAGGTTGTAGGACTGTCGCGCCTGAGGAGTCCGTTTGGGTGAGTTGAGTACCACCGCCTTATCTATTTCTGCCGCCAAGCAACAATGCTTGCATTGTTGTGTTCCGGTTTGAAGGATAGCCAGGTAGATAGGTTGGTATAATCCTCACAGTGACTCGCACCTGCGGTTCTGCATTTTTGCAGCCTAAATGTATGAATCGTAGATGTTATGGGCGACAGTTACCGCTTACTATCAGGTGGGCAGTCTGCTCGTTTGTCACTGCGTAGAATAAAAACAAATATTCATTTTTATACATTCAGTATTACCATTGTCGTTTTAACTTAATGAAACGTAAATGAGACGTTCCTTGCATCCCGTAGTTAATAGGACACATGATGGAATGCTTACCATCCGTCGTCAGACATCTGCCAACTAAGGAGCGGAGGCGGCGCTTTGAGGCACCTGTAGACATGCAATTTTTATCTTTTGAGTAGGTGCAACACACATTTATCGCCCCTTGAGATCATAATGAAGTCTTTACTTACAGATGTGAGGGGCCCTACTTTTGTACCGCTCGCCTCAGTATCAATACACGATACTGATTTTCCCTTTTTTGAGCCCTATTTTCGGTCTTGCCAGAAAACATAAGGTAGGTGTGGCACTCTGTCCCAGACTCTATCGGTATTGCATCATAGGTACATTAAATTGTGCTAATATGGATTTCACAATCGTCAATGTTTTGTTATTCGTAGGCACTATCAACTACTATAACTAATCGTATAAATAAGTACTAACTTATTACATTTATTGCCTGCCGTATAGTATTGGTTATCGTAGGATTTATCATAAGTATTTATTAGCAGAACATATGACTAAACACCAACATTTGTTTATTGACATTCATGTTCCTATGATAAGAAATGGGTGGGCACCTATGCATATAGGTATAATTTGTTGTATGGACGTACTTAAAAATAACAATCAACATGAGGTGTTATCAGAGAAGCATTAGTCTTAACTTTATGACTATTCAGACTGTCTGTTTAAGTGACCGGCAGAGTACAAAATCTAACATAACCTAAACACTAACTTATATGTGTCGTACGAGGCAACTAATACGACACTGGGGATTCTTCTTCTTATCGAGTTGATGGACTAAACTCTGACTTATACTTTATTCGGCGACGCATACAGCCTTTGAACTGGCCTCGAACAAGTCCTCCATGGTACAAGTTTTAGGGCACGCCGAGCATGAAACGAGGTGGTCCATAGGTTGCGGAGATATGCCACAGTCACTGAACTAAAGAGATTCTATTTACATCGGCCCACCTGGGTTTGCAGCCTATTTAACGCCTTCCAGGTTGGCCACGGAAGTTTGTTTCCGGGTGGGAGCTTTTCAGTAGGAATCATCCTATGATCCTATGATTTTCCGGCATGTGTCGTTAAGAGCTGTATCCACTGTCTTAGCATGAGCTGAGTGGGGGATTGCAGTTTGATAGTGCACAACAGAAACTCAGAAGGCACTGCCCTAATTCGCAACGCCCGACCAATAGAAGACTTTAAAACCACCCGTCGCACGACCGTTGCCAATTAGGACAGCGCGGTCTGAGTTTCTGTTGAGCATTAACTTATTTTTTTTAGGCAAGACATGCATTTGACCGCCATCTCACCTGTTGGTAAGTGACGATACGGCCGAAGATGAAGCATGCCCATCTTGGAACAGTCTATTCGCTCTAGCCTTGAAGGCACCCATATCAAAACTGCGATCCCCAACCCGCCTGCCAAGCGTGGAGATTATTACAAAGCCCTCCACGGACGTTTAGGGGGTGCGAGTCCAGCAAGTCGTTAACATGCGTCTTGTGAAGTCGCACATTAGATACATAGTTGTAAAATGACATCGCAGTTTTGTTACGTCGCATTGACGATATCGAAGTTTGCTTGTCGCGAAAATGAGTTACAGTCATGTACCAACCTATAATGTGCAATCGTATAATACATATACGGACACCACACGGCCAAACATAGAACTATAGTTACAAATGTAGAACATACATCGCACCAAAAGAACACTACATGTTCATATTAAACATGACATACTCACGGCTGAATCCCATAGGGGTATGCATGAATAACTATCGAGTGCCACAAGCTACGGTCCTGGTACAGTCATTTAACACATTAGTTGATACTTAACCATCCATAAAGAGTGACCATCACTTCATACATTTAAAAGAAGCTTAAAAGAGCACCATCTCTCCCTGAATTGATAATTCTGACCAAGATCAGCTGATTTGCTGTATGACTGTACACCTCTTTTGCGTCTTCCACACCAAAAGTCGTACAAAGTAAACTGTATCAACGTAGATGTTATGGGCGACATTTATCGCTTACCATCTGGGTTGTCGGTTCGTTTGTCACTGCGTAAATTTAAAAAACTCCTGCAGGTATTAAAATCTGTCATATGAGACGATTATGAACATACCGAATCCGCTGAAAGCCTCTCTAAATTTTCAGTTATTAAGTCACATTGAGCGCCACAGTTCCCGCCCCGAGGGTCAGCCCTCATTACTCATAAGCCTCGCAGGTTAGGCCCTCCTAAACTGCTAATGAAGCAGCCGTGACGCAGTGGCTGACATTCGAGACAATCTAGGGCTTCTAAGACCCGTGCTGGGTAAAGGAGATATGCGATAGTTGGAACGCTTCATAGCTTCACACTAGTATTCTATGGCGTCATAGACAAATTTATTAGGTAATCAAACATCGTATAAACACCCAGGCTCAGAATATATATTAAAATCCGTCGTTACGATTCCTGCCCAGCCAGGAATCGAACTTCAATTCTCCTGCTTTTTTCTTGTTTCTTGTTATTTTATTGTTTCTCTATCGCAATAACGGTATATATACACCCGTCAAACCTATATGTACTAAATTATGGTGGTATATAAATAACAACCGGTTTAGTGTGTGTCGGCCTCGCGCATCATAGTTCGAATTTTACGAATTACCTATGTACGTATGTATGTATGTTTTACGTATTACAAATGTAACTCTAGCATCAAAATCTCGTTACTAACATATGAATTATTTGTGGTAAAGGTACAAAGTACCCATAGTATGCGAGTTCGTTTCGCACAATAGTTTATTACTTATACGTATATGGTGACTTATCAGTTCTTGATACCAAAATGCATGTTCATGACAACAAACAACTTTTACTATGCCACCATATCTGAAATCGCAAAAATGAAATTGCTGTTTCATGTAAAATTGAAAACGAATTCTGCCAAAATCTAGGACAAAGCTAAATTTCTTTTCGCGGTAAGTTTTTTGTGGTCACGAGCACATGCATAAGCATACCTCTTGGTACAAGAATTAATTTAACCCTGTACCTACCGATAGATTACTATTAATATTTCATTAGAATACTTCCTCGTGAACGACTTCACAATCGATTAATCGCATTTTAATGCCAAATAGCCTTTTTACGGCAACAGCTCAATTGAAAGCGATTTAAAATTTATAAAGCATCGATCATTGGAAGGTAGCGCTCGGTTGCCGATCGCTTACGCCAGAAAACTAAAAGCAGAAAATATTTTGTGGAAAAGTAGAGTTTCTTGTTAGACTGCCAATTGCATTGTGGGGCATCTGTGGCTTTACCAAAAATGTTTTCTCGTAGCTTTTAGAACCTTAGAAAGGCTATACTATCATAATTATTAAAATTAAATCTACTTATTTCCCCGTGAAAAGACACTTCACTTCACAAAGAGAAACCTTATATAACCCAATTAAAATAGGTAGGTACTTTAAAAATAGAAAAAGTCGCCCATACAAACCGCTGCCCTCCGGGATTGTGTTCAGAAAGCTAGCTGCGTTGTCTTGTTTAAATGGTATCCTTAATAATACGAGTACTTTTCCTTTGTCCGTTGAACGAGCCAACTCTCCGGTCATCGGTGGCGTCATATAACTTTTTGGAAAATGAACGCGTGTAAATTATTATGATTATTATGTTTATCGCGTAAGCAATAAATGAACCGAATATAGCAAGCAGTGGAAGCTTGTCTGTCCGCATGTCCCACCAGCCTATCAACACGATCGACTTGCGTAATCCAGTGTATAGCGGTATCTGTGACCGACACCATGCTGGTCCAAATCCTTATATTCATGTACATTGCCACATGCCTCATATTCTATGTGGCCCATGTCATAGATTATTACCTAACAGTGTTGTAGTGATTGTGTTAGTAGCATGTGAAGTGGATTTGAATGATCAAATGCATCTATTATTATGTGGTATAGATGTATTTTGAGAGGCAGTGGTGATGCCCGCCCAGATCGGCCTATGGTGAGCATAGACCGTATTTTGGCTGGGCGGTCGCGGTTTCTGAGGAAATTCGCAAGGTTTAGAAGACTCGGTAAGTGTCAAACTTTTACTACTACCGCCGTAAGTAATTAGGACTGTTTTTAGGTACATAATACTAACAAACGAGGCACAAGCAGCCAACTATCGATTACAGCTACAATTCATATTCGGTTTCATCAATGGACAAAGCAACTGTCGGGAGAATATCGTAATGAAACCTGCACATTCTGTGTACGTAATCATGATTCAATCTGGTTAGGTTCCATTGTTAACAGGGTTCCGTGGTCAGATGACAGTGGCTCCACTGTAATTACCCACCTTATTTGCCATATCCTAGATCGTGGTCAGGTCAGACGACGGACCCACGCAATGCACAACTGGGATATTAACGTCAGAACAATTATTATAATGGACAAAGCCATTTATTTGTATCAGAAGCTAGCATCAACAGTTTGTAACATCCTAATGTTGTACCATTGACCCTGTCCACATTAGAACCGTTGCAGTCTTCAAAAGTTTCTGCCAGTAGAGTAGGTGTCGCAGCCAACTGGTTAAATCAGTCATTTAATTAGAAGGCTAGTCCGTTAATCATACGCCGGCATTTAATTAAATAACTAAAAGGTAACCAGCCAAGTTGTTGAATGTAACGTTTAACTACTTGGCTGAACGTTATTTAGCCATTTTGTTAAAGGGTATACAGATGGTTGGTTAGAGTGACCATAAGTTCGCAACTTAAATGATAAACTTTATTTAAGATAAAAAATAATGAATTAATAAAGATCACTTTTATATAATAAAACATTATTAGTCGCAAGATATTCAATAAGTAGGTATACAATTAATTGTATTGCGAGTAGGTACCTATAACCGTATTTAACTAAGTAAAAATATTTAATGAAACTTTAAATTTATAACTTATCTACTACTTGTAACTATGTAGTAAGAACAATAGCAACAGTGCACTATAGTCCTATTTTATAATATTAAATGACACGAAAGTTTGGCATTTGTTTCTAATTAAAGGTAAGTATAAAAAGAAAATGAACATATTCAGTTATCGTAAAGAATTAAGATAAATAATAAATAAATAATCGTTGACAAATTCACACAGCGCCATCTAGCCCCAAAGTAAGCAAAGCTTGTGTTATGGGTGCTAGGTAACTGATAAACTACTTATATACTTTTTAAATACATACTTATTATACATAGAACACCCAGACCCGTAACAGTAAGAATACTTAAAGTTATCTCAATTCTTACTTAAAAACATGTACCACATTTTAAATTTAGTTAAAACGAAGAGCTTGCTGTGCGAGCTGTCTGACGCCAGATTTGTTTTGGTGACTACCAGCGCAGCAGTAGATAAAATTTGAACTAAATTTAAATCACCTGCCTGATTTTACTTCAGCCGTCTCCGAAGGGCTGCCTTTAATAAGCCAACTAGTTAAACGTTGAGTGAAGCTCGTAAAATCAGCGATCGGCCTAGTCATTCAATTGATTGCCGGCGTTTCGTTAACGGACTAGCCTTCTCATTAAATGGCTGATTTAACCAGATGGCTGCGACATAGGTATGGCATAAGTAGGCACGTTACTTTTTGTAAAAAACAAATATTTGATATTAGACATGTATCTCAATACTGTTACCCTTTCAACTGAATTGTACGCTATCGCCGGATTCGACGGCAAAATCCCTTTGGCTATTTGTTTTCGCTTTTAACATTTCCATTTCCACCTGGAATATGCGGGATATGTGGAAAGCTTTTGTTTCGTCCAAAAGAACTTGAACCGGACCGGATTTTTAAAACATTATCCCGGTTGCTTAATAATTCGTTTTGCTGATCCGGGTACATTCCAATTCGAATTTCAAATCATGCATTAACAACTTTATGCAGTAATCTTGAAAATATAACAAAGGATATTTAGCGCCCCCGTACTGACTTTATCAATTTTGTAGAGTGGCTTTAGTTTTTCATATTTTAAGAGTTATTTTTTCATTAGGATAATTCTTGTGCAATCCATTCATCGAGGTAACATCTTAATATACGCCATGTAATAAGGTCCTATTGCCCTTATTGAAAACCGCTAGAGATCCATATAGAAACAGTTTACCTCGTTATAACAAACAAGTGTTGCTGCAACGGCGCATTCGCGGCGTGTTCGCGTATTTGCACCCTTATTATCCTGATGTCCTAATCAAAGATTTTATCAGATCTCTCAAGTGTGGAGCGAGATTAAGTTAATAGGTATGCACCTTATCTGCTTTGAAAAAAAATCATTTTTAAACACAACCAATTAAATGCTTACAAAACGACCACACAAGCTAGCCTATCTACATAGTGCTGGTCGGAGGATTTCATATCCTACCTACGAATTCTTGCGAGGGCTCTTACGCGCGATAACGCAACTGGGACCTTAACGACAAGATAGTTTTTTATGTTTACAAAAACTTACTCATCGTGTTTTTCTAGAACTCTGCACGGCTAGAACAAGTGTGCTCTGGCGCGCGATAAACGAGAAAAGGCGCGACATAGATATTGCCATCTTTTTCACCTTAATATTGAGAGAAGGAAACAAACGCCTTCTCGCGGCGCGAGCTGTGTCGCGGGCACACGTGATAGCCGAGCTGGCACCGGCAAAACCTATGTGCACAATAGTATGCAGTAGGAGGTGCCGCGTGCAGTCCGGCAGTGTAGAATCCAGCACCAACCTCCTCAACTACGGGTGTCGTACAAGGCGCCTAAAGTCTTCAGGCTAACTAGCTAGGACCTCCATAGACGGGAAAGTGGGTAACTGCATTTTCTGTTGTATGTTAAAAGATGCTGTGATCACAGCAGCATTCTCAAAGAGGGTTGACATTGCTAACACTTTTTTACGGTTTTACTTAGGGAAAAGAGAGACATGTTCCGATCCCGCCTAGTGGGATAAGGGTAGGGTAGGATACCTTTAAGGTATCAGAAATAAAAATATTATTTGATTGCCTAAACATGTTACACTTAACACAATTAAGTTAACAATGTTTACTTAACACCATAAGGTAAAGGCAAACCAACGGATCTAGCCCATACAGCCAAGTCTTCAATAACCGTAATTCTCTGGATCTGGTGTCTAATCATTCCGTCACGACTTCACCTTCACAGATAAGGGTGGGTAACGATATAAGTGGCAGTCGCTGCACCGCCTTGGCCTTGTGTGAAGCCCCACCAATGCCGGCACGTGGCGCTTTGTCTGCAAAGGACTTGTTATAATAATCATATCATTTATTTTCTTAATTACTTACTTATTTATTTAGGTACACCAAGATTCCAGGATTCCATAAAATAAAAAAGGTTTTTCTATACCACAGGTGGCAAACAAGCTTACGTTCCACCTATGAACGTTTACAATACGAGGGGGTATCATTTAAGTGAGATAGGGAAAAGTCCGCGTACCTACTAATGGCAATCTGCCACAAACCTTGAGGCGACCGGGAATAACGTAGTTACGTTTGCTCTAAATTGCTCTAACTAACCTTTTATGAGCGTCAATTTACGTCTCACCTGCCGGCTTGACAACGCTAGCGAGCCGCCCTGACTTTGCACGGGTGTTTTCGGCTTTTCTTAACAAT
The DNA here is from genome assembly GCA_905147135.1 of Blastobasis lacticolella. Classification (NCBI taxonomy): domain Eukaryota; kingdom Metazoa; phylum Arthropoda; class Insecta; order Lepidoptera; family Blastobasidae; genus Blastobasis; species Blastobasis lacticolella. The sequence goes on from LR990050.1 coordinate 20,197,068, forward strand.
AATGTGCATGTATAAAACATATACATGCACACATATATAGTTTTGTAATTGGCAGTACCACTTTTATCTGTATCTGATTGTAAACAAATGTACATTGCTGTAAGACTGTGAAATAAATAAATAAATAAATATAAACCTTGCGTAAGAAATTCTCTAACTGATTGTGAAAACCCCATCAAAATCCGTTGCGTTGTTTAGGGGGAGTTATTGGTAATACATACGAACATACCAACTCGGAAAGCGTCTTCATTTCATTAGTATTATCAATTATAAAATGAAGTATTATTTATCGCGTTCCTCTGACTCTAGTTAGTTCACTGGGTTAAATACGTAGATCAAATTAAGCTATACAATATTCCTATCTCCTATGTCCTATATTATTTATTTAACTGTTTATTGTATAAAAGCCGGTTGAGCCTGCGGCGTCGAGCGACCACCAATAAACGCGTCAACTGTCAATATTAGCTCCAAACGCGGTGTCAAATGTGTTTCGAAAAGCAATAAGGGCTGCGTGGAGCCATCATTGCTACCAATCAATTAGTCGGCTGGAACTGGAGCCTGCTAACTAATAACATAGTAGGTAGGTAGTTAGGTGCCTAGAATCAGCAGCACTATATTTAGTATGTTTAAATGTTGTAATGGTCTAGTAGCAGCGAGCTTGCTAGACCGATGCAATGTTCGTAATGTCCGGGAACTGGATGGGTAACCGTTGCATACTTTGAGGCAAGTCGATCTTCAGTACCAAATCGCGCTCGCCACTAGTTACATGTGCCTCTTAATACTGTTTGCGAAGTGAGATTGATTAAGGTCTTCCGCTGGGGATCCGAAGACTAATTGAACAGGCCATGACGATATTTATACATACAAATACATACAAACTCACGCCTGCATCCCATTAATTTTTTGTATTGTACGTATGACGGAAACCCATGCAACCCGTTATTGAAAAGCTGATTCGCCAGAGCCTCGTCCCTCTGTCAACAGCTGACGACAAGCAGGCGAGGCAGGCAAGCTCTATGAATGAGAAAGGATTTTTGGAAATGTACCAGGTGTAGGCATTATCCGGAATGTATTTCGAGAGAAATGCACCACTGCCAACAATTTGTTTTGCAGTTTGGCAGGGTAAATAGAATGAAGGCTGATTGTATGATAAATAAAATAAAAAACAAAACCCTTGAGATGATTAGACCGGGGGTATTGTAGGGAATGTGCAAAATTGATCCACGCGAGAAACTCGCTATCTTATTATATCTGTACTAGTAATATATATGCATTCCTTGAAGACCCACGGTTATTCACAAAATAATATGCTCTCCTTATGCAGAACTACAGTAGGTGCCTACCGACATGTCGGTGTGTAGCACGGTCCCTGTAGAATGTCTACGTAATATGACATACCTATGTATACAGATTCAATATAATGGTCCACGCACTGGATACCAGTACCTAATCAGTTCACAAATACATACGGAATAATCTAGTGCAGGGATCATGAATTAGTTGTTTTGGGGGTCCGTTTTTTAAATAAGTACATAAAGTGACTGTCTCGGTGTTGGAATATAGACATATTCCTCTACAAAAACCAATCTCCAAATGGCAACACTCACATATCTCTCTCTCTCTAGTCTGTGGTCTAGGATTCAAACTTTACTTCCTTCCGTGGCCTTCGTTGAAATACAAGCTGCAAAGCTAAGTATAAAACTTTAACTCTGTGTGTTATTTATCGGCCCCGTAATCCATTATCCTACAGGTTATGGGCCCAGATAAGCTCGCTTCACTGCGCTAATATCATATTTATAAGTTTTAAATAAAAGTTAAAAGAAACAAACAAGTACGAACATGTCTGACGGTCTGTGCTATTGAAAATCCTTTTGCAAAGTGGAAAAACAAGAAAATCTACGTGAAACGTAAATGAAAATTGGAAATCCATTCTGTTTATCGAAATTTAAGATGATTGTACGTTCTGGTTGCATACATAATGAAAGATTACTTTCTACGTGAAATTCAAAAGTCAATGGCGGCCTTACAAACAAAGTTTTGTTTTGGTTTTCTGAAATTCAAGAATAGTCACTAAACCGAATAACAATCGGTTCAAAAATTACATAGAGAAGTTACGAGAAGAATTATGAATAAATAAACATCTATAAGTTAGTAAGAATCTGGAATACGGAGTACCTATCCGCCCACAACAAAAGGGATGATTTTTCTTTGCTTATATAAATCAAGCATTAAAAATCTCAGTACCTAGCTAAACGTGTGAATTAATTTTCAGATAATATGTAAGTACCCATCAAACGGTGTACTCATGAAATAACATTGACTTAAAACATTTCCATCAGCAAGTGATCAGCACCTTAGAGGTACATGTACCTGTGGAGTAATAACTGTGGTGCACCTGCAAAAATCTATTTCAGATCAGAACTATAAATGGATTGAACATCAGTAAAGACGGTAAACTACTGATGCGAGGTAATCCCATCTCAATTTTTTACAAGTAAATCTGATGGATATAATTTATTTATTATATTTAAATCAAGTGTGCAGTAGTGATCAAAATTAGAGGCATAAGCATAACATAAACAAATCTTTATAAAGTAGATCGACATTTTCCAAATGAAAAATTTAATAACTTGCAAATATAATGAGCTACAATACAATATTTATGTCTACTCACTACAGGCCTATTTACATTTAAGTTGATAAACAAGTATTTTAGTTGAGACCAAGTTGTGAGTCAAACTTTGTAAACCGGCCAAACTTGTGTTGCACACTTGCCTACCATACCATCAGATTACTGTGTGCCTCTAATCTCTTTATTTTCAGCAAAAACAATTTAAAATTGGTTCATTAATAAATATACAAAATGTGAATAATTTGTCGTGACAAAATTCATATGAATAATTTTAGTTGACAAAAAGTGTAACAGTTGGAAAAATTTGCGAATTCCAAAGACTAATATAGGATAATTGTGACAAAGTTAACAAAAGAGATTGCATAAACTCTACACAGTAATAATGTCTCTTAATTTTGGACCACAACAATATAATGTTTGGACATAACGCCAAGATGATAAATATGAACAATATAATGTTTGTCAGTTTGTCACATGCTAAGAAGTAATAACAAATTAAAATAAAAAAAAATTATGAAAGTAAACTTTGTGAAGAAATGTTATAATTACCTATGAAACAATTGTAGAACACTACAACAAAATGGTGATTTGTAATCCTATGTATTGTATAATACCTGATAAAACATGTAATATTTAACTTACATAAACATTTTGGGATGAAGCAGTATTGCCTGCAGCATTTACTATTAAATATTACAAGCACTCATAGATAATATTAATAAATAAAAGTGATACATTAATAAAGTACACAAGAAATTAAATATTTTAAAATTTTCTTGTTTATGATGGATATGAAGGACCCTAAGACTGTTTCAATGATCTGGGAGCCAATTGGTACCCTATTGTGGGATATAATATTTTTTTTCCAGCTATATCATCAAAGAATTATTATTTTGTTTCAAGAAAACAAAAATAATATTATTTTTAGTATTATTCCTGAACAAACAGGCAATTGGAACAACTGGTGGAAATATAAGATAAAAATAGTAAGCATGGTATTCTGGTATACCGGATAATAAATACTATAACCATGCTATACCAAACTATTCTAAGATATCTTACACAATACATAAAGTAAATAACGCTATTTCTTCTGTGGTCAAGGTGTTGGGACTGTGTATAAAATCTGAGGAGTAGTGTGCTACGAAATCGATAAGTACAAAATCAGAATATAAAATACGAGGAATCGGTTTAACCGTAAACCCGTATGAAATAAAATTCGTAAATTAAACGAATAATCTGATTATTAGTACGAAATCTGATAGTAGTTTTAAAATGGGTATAATACCTAAATCATGCAATATTATAAATCTGATAAATTGTTACTGTGATGTGGCTAAAGCTATCCAAGCATGATCTGATATAGGTATGAAACCTGTCTCTATTAAATATAATAAAATCTTTGTGTAAATGAAAGAAATTCCTATGAAACCAGTATTTAAAACTTGTACTGCTGTCAAAACATTGATGGTTTTTATTTATCTTAAATGAGTGTTTTGAATTATATGCGACATACCCTATTTCATACAGATTTTAATGTATGAATTAAAATGAGCTATTTCAAAAATATGGCTATTTTAACAAATAGTCTAAATAAATTTCTTTTATTGTTATTATACATACATACCTACATACATAGTTACGCTTTTATCCCATGGACAAGGGGTGTTTTTGTAGTAAACTAATTGCAGAGTATGTATGTATTTCCTGTAATTTTCTATAATAATAATTTACTGTACTCGTCTTAGGTTAAGAATGTAATGGGGATCCGAATAAATTACTGTATATTTCTATTTTAACAAATATTTATATTTTCTTGAGAATTATATTTATGTCTATGGGCCTTGCTGCCTGTAATAATTGAATAATGATAAAGATTTAATAAATCATGTTGCCAAGAGTTAAGACTCTTATATCTATCTTATATATTTACTAAGGTAAAGACTATTATATAGACAAATGAAACCTTTGCACTTGCAAGTTCAGCTGCTTGCATTAATAGTAAATTTTTATAAGTTGTGACTTGGAAATAACTTACTTAAGATAGTGAAATAGCCTACTTATTTTAAATAAAGTGGCACAAATAAAAACTATCAGGTGGCACGGCAGTGTTCCTAAGCCACGCCAAGTCGAACAGTCAAAAATATTTCTATAAGTAATGCAAATTATTGTAACTATGAAGGGGGCACGTCAGTGTTCCTAAGACACGCCAAGTCTAGTTTACAATAAATTTAGGGGGTACGACAGTCCTCCGCCAAGTCGAACAGACAAGAATAATTATTTATTGCATTAAATCAAATATATAAACAAAGGAAATACAAAAGGCAACAAGTATTTTTTTAACAGAAAATAGTGTATTTGAATGATAATAAATAGTGTGGTACCTACAGGGCAAACAGGACATACACCAAGATGATTTTGCCCTCTCTTCTGTTGGTCGGCTGAAAAATATTTCTTTAGAAATAAGCTGTACCTGTTGTGATTTAGCTGTATGTCAATTTTTGTAAACTATTTATTGTGCACAATAAACTGTAAAATAAACAAATAAATTGATTATGATGATGAGTACCTACCATAAATTCAATACTAGTGCCTATGTACTTAATAAGAGTTTTCTAAGTTGGAGCAGATGACATTACTTGATGATTTACATATGGCAAATATAACTATAATTTTGTGGTATAATTAATATACTCAATCCAAGACAACAGCCCTGTACGCCTACCCACTTGCACAATCCCTCGGTTGTGAATGAATGTGCAGTAGGCCTAGCACAAGTTGCTGTCGCGCGCAATAAGCGAGAAAAAGCGCGACAGGTATTGCTATCTCTTTCGTCTTAGTATTGAGAGAGAGACAAACGCTCTTTCGTGGCGCGAGCTTTATCGTGGACACACTTGTGCTAGGGCCACTGGTAAACAGTGTTATAAACATTTTGACATCAAAAGAAGTTGAGAAATGTAACCATGTTATATGTTTTTGTTAAACACATCACCTAGATGTTGTTAAAATTGAATGTATGTGAGATTGTACTATCTTGAATCAAATAAAGTGTAATTGTGTTATGTATCACAATTTAACTAAATGAGTACAACTCATACATTTCACTTACATAATTTTGAATAAAGTGATATTGTTTTGAGTAATAGGCATATTGTTGTTAGTTTTAAACAATTTATATTTGATTAGCAGAAGTATTGATCAAGTTGCTAGCTCTTGCATTAAGTAAAATGAATATGAATATATGAAATAAGAACCAAAGTAAGACAAATTAATGGAAATATCTATTTGTTTGGTAGAAAATAATTACTTCAAATGAAGTATCGTCACTGAGGTCATGATTGAGAAGATTTAATAGTGAAATAAGTTTTTAGAATACTTATGTATAACAATGTTATTCAACTGAATTTGTTTTGTAATATAATGATAAAAGATTTGTTGATTTTATTAAGAATGTGTAAGATGTAACTCTATTGTGTAATAAGCTAACTCTAGCTTGCAAATTACGCAACTTAATATTTAAGTTGACATGGTTTGATTAGGTTTTCCTGGGTTTCCCTAATCCTAGCAACAAATGTTGGACCATATAAATGTTATAATTTTTCCCAGAATTCACATGGAAGGCTTGTTATGTTTTGTGAAGCTAAAGCTGTTTATTGAACATGGGCAATTAACCATTATGTTTTGATAAATCTTTGATAGAGAGTGTTGGCCAATTTCGTTTAAATAAGAGATCAATTTTTGAGGGGGGCTGTTGGAATATAGACATATTCCTCTACAAAAACCAATCTCCAAATGGCAACACTCACATATCTCTCTCTCTCTAGTCTGTGGTCTAGGATTCAAACTTTACTTCCTTCCGTGGCCTTCGTTGAAATACAAGCTGCAAAGCTAAGTATAAAACTTTAACTCTGTGTGTTATTTATCGGCCCCGTAATCCATTATCCTACACTCGGTCGCGTAATAAAAATTATATTAACTGATTTTAAAGTTGGATCTAAAATGGCGGGTCAATCTTAATAAAAATAACCTAAAACAATGAATGATTTAGCTTACTTTTTTTACACAATCGGAGCGAGCAAGCAATTTTGACATTTTAGGCCATAGAAGCTGTTACTATCAATGAATTTAGGTCTAAGCGAGCTCGAATTTTTTTGATATATTTTGGAGTCTGTAGTGGAAATATCTGACAAAATGAATGATTGAGTCAGCGCAGCGAGATTGGAATTTTTTGACTTTTGGGTCATAACACCGCGCCTGTACTCAAGTTATACAAGTCTTTACTTAAGTAAAGGACCTTAAGGTCCGCACAAAATAGGTTGGCGGTCCGGATCCAGACCGCGGTCCGCCATTTGATGACACCTGCTAGTGATTAGTTGAGCCATGAACGTGACATATCCGTAGGTACCTATTGCTTTGAGATCCCGTCTATCGTAGTGAGTTTGCACAGAAGCCTGAAGTGATCCACAGTGATTGGGATATAGATATAGATTTATTTATTTATCTCTTAAAGTTCTTATTGATAATATTCTTAGATAATATTATACATTAAGATTACCTACATTAGGTCAAAAAAAGGAGTTTTAAGCATATAATTATTGATTTCATACAAGAAAGCAATTTCAAATAATCAATCAATTAAAATAATATAATAATAAATGTTAAAATAGAAAATTAATACATATAATTACACTAAGGTAAAATGATTGATACAAAGCATATCAAATTATTATGCATGATAGACTCATGCAAATTTAAACAATAATAGTACTAGTCAATAAGGTAACTTATTCAAATAGATAAACATAATGGTAGAAAAAAATTAAATTAAATTAAATTAAATGTCCGTTATTAAATACAAAATGTTAATAAACGAAAATAAAACTCATTTTAAATAAAATGGATAATTAAATTGAAAAACAGGTTATTCTTAGTGTTGTACGAACTAAAACTTCTAAAGTTGGAATGATTGGTGAGTTATTCAACCAACACTCCGTCAATATTATTATATCAAAGCGAGCGTTGATAGAACTTTACAAAGTTTGAAATTGCTTAAACTTATTATTGATACTTCATATATTATGGTGGATAACTTTTAAAGACTCATTAGGATAGCTGTGACAAGTGTCGGGGGCAGATACGTACGATTTATCATGTGCAATGGTGTCTAAGCTATCTTGTACACTATCGGTATTTTTATACGTAATATGCAAGACAAAGGGGTGCGCAGAAATTATGATGTTTTGGTTAGCAAATAAGTAGTGCATTTCTATTTTTAATTTTGTGAACTGAAGATTAGTGGAAGTGTGGTGTGAGTGTGTATATAAGTGAGTTTAATTACAACAACAACAATATAACAATTATATTTATAAAATAACGTTTAAACTTAATATTAGAGAAAGAACTAAAGTAGTCATTAAACTGTACGATCCAAATAGTCAAGTTGCAGGTTTCACGCAGATCATTTAGGCATTGTTCAGTTCTTATTTGAATCTGTTTCGTGTTCTCTTCTTTTCTTAAGAAAACTGTCGAGTTTGCGATCCAACAGAACTGATAGTTATTTTCCTTTGAAAATGTTCTACTTAGGAAGTGCAGCCGCAGGGTGTAATATAAAGTTAGCGGATTCACAGAGAGACTATTATGTAGAGACAATATATCTTCTAAACAATTATTTTTAAGCATGTAATTGCTTATATAACAGAAAATTTTCCAAATTCATGAACTTTGAAAGTAACCTTTGTAAGTAAGTAAGTAAAGAGTTAAAACCTAATGCAAACTATGATTATTGTTTGGGGTTATTGTGGTGAGATTAGAATTGTAACAATGTATGGAGGAGCTCCGTACACTCGGGGCAATATCGGTCTTTCTATATTACTTTAACATTTCATGAAATTTGCAAATTTTCATACAAATAATTACTCAAAAAACTAGCTGTCCACTGGCTAATTTAACCATCCGATTTGGAGAAACAAAACATGGATGGATTGTGTGATGATTGATATAAGTGACCGAGATGTGAGAGTGGAGATGACAGCGAATAAGGATGAATGAAGAAAGAAAACCTACTGCGACGACCTCAAATGAATGTAATAAGGGCAGGCCAATGATGAATGATGATTAAAAGACATCACCTAGGGCGTCTCTCGCGAAATACTGATTTTTAAGAAAAGTCATCATTTTCTTAAATTACATTTTATGATTTATTTGTTTAGGTAAAGTTTTATGTAGGTTTATGTAAGTTAAGTTCTGCAGAACACATATTGTTACATTATAAACAGGTTACATAAAAATATAGTTATTCTAATATGACTTCCATATTGGTGGTCACACAACATTCGCGTTGTAAAATTGGCCTATGTACGGCCTACATACTACCCACTTTATGAAAGTCGATAGCTATCTAGGCAATAAATTGATAACAAGCAGCTTACACTAGCCGGTTTAAGGAAAGTAGGTTCTTGACTATGAAATTCTTCGGACACATGTTTCAATTCCCATGAGAATCGCAGTGACGCGAGTGACGTCGATTTCACTAGGTAATCAATGGTCAATGTGCACTTCATAAATCTTAGTAGGTAGGTAGGTTTTCAACCTAACAACTTAGGTCAACTATCTATTAATAGACTGATATAGAGGTATTTTATTGGTGTAGGGGAAATTTGTCATATACCGAGCCCCTAATGGCCAATGGGAAAGTATTATGAAAGGTTTATTACAAAACTAACACTTGTGCCGTGTGGTGTCCGGCATAGTAGAATAGCACCAACCCATTACACTCCTGGGTGTCGTACAAGGCGACTAATGGTTTTTGAGGCCAAAGATATAGAGTCTCCGTAAGCTGGAAAATCGGCAACAGCGTTTTTCATTGTTATATTATATTAGGTTGGGGAAAAAGTCTTTTCGCATATAGTATGTATGAACTTGTAATAAAACCTCTTTGGCTATACTATTTGTACCTGGCTGATTTTGGTATCATTAAAAATTTTCATTTTAAAGAAGATAATTCCAAATTCAAATTATGAAAATGCGTGATTTTCATTTGTTTTTGTTACCGTCAAGATGAGTGAATCTAATGAAGAAATTAGATACATTTTAAAATTTTACTACAAAAAAGGTAAGAATGCACCTAATGCAGTGTCTGTGAGAGTAGCACAAATTTGGTTTATGCGTTTTCAATCCGGAAATTTAGATGTCAATGATGCGCGTCGCTCTGGTCGCCCTGTTACGGATAAAATGGATGATATTTTTTTTAAAGTGGAGCAAGATCGGCATATCAGTAGTTACGACGTAGCTGAAGAACTGGAAATTGACCACAAAACAGTTATGGCGCATTTGAAAAAAAATGGGTACACAAAAAAGCTCGATATTTGGGTACATCACGAGCTTTCTGAAAGAAACCTGAACATGAAAAGTGTACTCATTTGTGATTCTTTATTACGACCTAATAAAACCAAACCATTTTTGAAGAAATTAATAACTGGTGATGAAAAGTGGATCACGTACGACAAGAACGTGCGAAAAAGGTCATGGTCAAAGGCCGGTCAGGCTTCACAGACTGTGGCGAAACCCGGGTTAACTCGCAACAAGGTGATGCTGTGTGTGTGGTGGGATTGGAAGGGCATTATTCATTATGAGCTGTTACCACCAGGCAGGACCATCGATTCAGAGCTCTACTGCGAACAACTAATAAGATTAAAGCAAGAAGTTGAGATTAAGCGGCCGTAATTAATGCACAGAAGGGGTGTGATTTTTCATCATGATAACGCTAGACCTCACACATCTTTAACCACTCAGCAAAAATTAAGAGAGTTTGGCTGGGAGGTGTTAATGCATCCGCCGTATAGTCCCGACCTTGCACCTTCAGATTTCCACCTGTTTCGGTCTCTTCGGAATTCTTTAGGCAGTGTCAGGTTAACATCACGAGAGGACTGCCAAAACTACTTGACGCAGTTTTTTGATCAGAAGCCCCAAAATTTCTATAGCAATGAGATCATGTCCCTACCTTTAAGATGGCAAAAAGTTATCAAACAAAATGGTACCTACATACTTTAGTTAAATGTAAATAAACTATATCTATTAAAAAATGTTTTGAATTTTCATATAAAATGCGAAGAAACTTTCTCCCCAACCTATTATAACACTGCGATCTCCAACCCGCCTGCCGAGCGTGGAGATTATAGCAATAACCGTAATTAGTGGGAAAGGCCCTAAGTTCTGCAGTGCTATGGGCTGTGGTGATGATGGTATTTTGAGAACGACGCTGGATTTTCGTTATGATTTTATATATTCTGAAGGCCAAATAAGTAACTATTAAATTCAAGTCCTAGCACTCGTGTGTTTTCCTTCTTTATTTGACATCTTAAATAATGGGAATATTTTCTCATTTGAACAGGAATGATTTTCAAGTAGAAATTTACAAAAAATGATAGCTTCAAACTTGAAAAAGAAACTTTTCCAGAAAATATTATTCATAAAATCATTTTCAGTGAATCTTTTACAGGATATTTAATTTGAAACGAAAACTTGATGATCATCAAACGCAATTCACATAAATCCGAGTATTTAACTTGCGTGCTATATTGACCTATAAGTGCATAACTTGGGACGTCATTAAAATACTTGATATTTTCTTGACTTTTTTTATTCACATATTTTTCAGCTTTGAGAAAATTAAAAATAAATCGATAACAAAAGTAATCAATTTTAGTATCTCAACTACAACAGTTTCACTGTAAAAAGTCGCACCAACTCCACGTTCATTAGACTCATTTTAATAGCATTGATTATTTACAAAAAGATGTAAAAATAAAAAGACCAAGTGACCGCAAAGTTAAGAAGGTCTCTTACAATGAGATTCAACAGTCATTAAAGTAAAAGACATGGTACATTTATGATGTGCTTAATTAAATTAAGTAAGATTCAAAAACATTTTTTACTTTTTAACAGTGCGCATTAAAAATATTCACGATTTTATTCAGGTAAATTCTTATTGGGCTAATATCATGGATTCACTTCCTGTTTATAATAAAAAATATATTTGACCTACTTCCACCAACTTTTAATAATTTATAGCCCCAATTGTATATAATTTCAAATTTTAACAATATAAACAATAGATAAACTTCAGAAATCGAACGCATGCGGTACCGAACCCGTATAAGATCAGTGATCTGTAAAACGGTGTAAGACAAAAAAAAATTTCAGAAATGACTTAACAATTTGATAACTCTTTACTCTCATCATCACTTGATGAACTGTGTTTTTTAAACGAAGCTTTATACTTGGCTCTAGCCTTTTTCAAAATCTCCATCATATCGTGATCATCTCTTTGATAAGCCAGTTGATACGCAGTCTCTCCTGCATAGTTTGTGGCCTCTATATCGGCGTTCAGTGTCCCACACAGCCACTCAGCTACATGATAATTCTTCTCCCAGACGCATAAGTGCAGTGGAGTAAAACCACCGCGTCCTTCTTTCCCGTTGATGTCCGCTCCAAGATGCACTACGAGTTCCATCATATCTACAGCATGATATGCTTTGCACTTCACGATGATATGGGTGCACAGTTGTCCATTGTAGTCTTTTGTATTTAGGATTGTAGGGATTGGCTCGTCTAAAAATGTTGCCATCCGCCGAAGAAGAGCTATGGAGTTTGCTTGACATACCTCATGAAAGAAGTTTTCTCCTAAGTGGTTCCTCACAATTAAGATCTGAAGTAGCCTATCGGAGTTCATCTTCACAATTTTGTTTACCACATACTGAGCACCGATTTGAAGTAAAGATTTGTAAGGACTGCCACACTTAGTAGAACAAATTGATATTTATTAGAGCTAATTATCAGCCAAGAATAATAGGTCATGTCAATTGCGATCAAAGGTCGGGTATTTTTCAGCCTGTTTGTGTCGTTGTTATCGGTAGTGTCTGAAATTAATTAGCTCCTGTAATACAATTACATTGTTTCTTCACTCGGACTTTCAGATAAGAATTTCAAGAAATCTTCTGTCGAATTCCATATTTAATGAGAAAGTTTTTGCCTTGCTGCTATTAACGTCAAAATTTTTATCATTCAACGGTCATTGTATTCGTAAGCCATGTGGAGAGACATGTTCCGCATGATGTCTCCAAGTTAAATTTTCGTATTCTAATTCGATAATTCATTTAGCGGGTTCATATTTTTTCTCCTTGCATCAGAGTAAAAACACCTTACGTAGTTTGCATGATCACAGAATACTGCACTACTCAAATGATAGGATAAGGAAAAAATGGAATTTCAGATAGCGAACAACGCACACCAAGTGAGTTCAACAGTTTTTTTTTTAATTTCCAAATTTTCATCAAAGTTTTTTTCGATTTTAAAACAAATTATATTTATAATTTGGCGTTTATTATTTGACATAAAAAATATCCAAGATTGTACTTAAGTAAATTTTTACTTCACGCGCTCAATCATACTTCTTAATAATGAAGATAATTCTTATGTGCCTTGTTGGTTTTCTTCTGCAACGAGTACAAGCTCAATAATTTTATAAATGAAGGTATATTGCCCGGCAGTCATAACACTGAGGTGTCTCATTTTTCTAACCGCAACCACACTCTCTTGCACACAGATTTTCTTTTCTTTCTTTAGCCGCCCAATTGCGTGATCAGCAACGCGAAAAGTGCCTGAGCGGCCAACCCCGGCTGAACGGCGAACAACAATTGGTCCTGGTTTTGTGAGACTATTTCTGGTTTTCTCGAGTAATTCCTCTTGTTGTTTATTTACCCTTGTTAAAAGTTCAGCGACTTGTTGCAAGCTGTCGAGTATACCGTGGTCTGGCCAATCAGGATACCAATAGTGGGTTATGGATCGTTACTCTCCAGTTGTGACATCAGTAATTTTAAGGTCTGATATTACAATTTTGGACTCCAATCTTGTAGCAACGGTCTCAATGACATATCTTCCATAAATAATCTTATAATTATAAACTCCAACCCAATAATCGTAGCAACTGTCATCATCTAGATTGGTCAGTGCCACCATGATATTAGTGTTCTGCTGCCAGACTTACTTCTATAAGTCTCCAGACGTATGTTCCATTGGGCCCTGGGTGCATATGAATTTTTTTTTGTCCTCGAACCCATCCACGTAATTAGCGTGGATATACGTAAAAGGACTGTCCGCCTGAGTGATCACGATATCCGACCAGGATTCTATAAATTCTAGATGCTCGTAAAGCGACGATAAGACTTTCCGATGGCCAAAGACTTTTCGATGGCTTCTAGCTCTGACCCAGTAATCATAAAAGTCATGGGATGACAAAATAATTCTGTAGTGATCGTGACTTAAATGCGAGTAACTGATTAAAAAACCGCAACTCAATTATTATTCGTTTAATTATAAATCAAAAGTATTTTTACTGACACATCTGAAAAATTGACATCTCAGGCAGCCATATGTATAAAAAATATAATTAACAGAGTTAGTGAGGACTTGAGACTTCTACTAAAACGTGCAAGAGGGCGTTAGCATAGATTTTGATAGCACGAGCGCTTAAGGCATGCACATTTGGTTTTACCAAACTTTCCCCCTTATTTAAAAACCTCTCCTGTCGGTAAAGCTGTTTCATTCTTTAAAAATTTAGTTAAGTAGTTATCAGTTAATGTAATCAATTTCTTTTTCCAAACAATTTCTTATTCCTAAGTGTACTTTATGAGATGTCAATTTTATTAAAATTATGATCAAGGGGAAACTTATAATATTATAAGCCTAAGGTTCATGAGATTACCTAATTATGAATTGGACGAAATGCCAAATTATTGAAGAATCTACTCAAGTATTTTCTCTAGTTAGCAACAACCATTATGAACTTTATACCTTATCACTGAATATTTCTAAGAAATTTCAATTATTGTAAATTATAAGATGTCATGATCTCAGATATAACTTCTCACTAAAAATTTAAATAAATAGTAATTTTAAAAAGTGGATAATATGATCACCGTAGATAAATTTTATTTCTCGATCTATATTATTTATTGTTAAATGTTTTGACAGCGCTACTAGTATCCGTCTTGTTATCACTACATTTTAATTAGGCGCAGTATGATTGTTGACGTTTAAATAGATTCTACCGAATGACAGAAATTGGCTCTGTCTTACCACAACTATACTCATTAGCGTAAACGTTTAAATCAATAATTATAAATAATACTTGCAATTTAAACCATACCACAATGAGTGTCAGAGTACTATTATTAGAATTACGCGTTACAGTTTCCTCATATAAGTCAAGTTAAATGAATAAATATATTTATTTCTCGTTGGACCAGTCTCGAGGAAACACCTCAAAAACAGCACGACATGTGTTTTCGAACTTATTCTCACGGTCTCAAATACCAAGACTTTGTAACACTTGTTACAAATAGTGACTTTGAAAAAACGGTTCAGCAAGAACACGAAGAAATTCTTCGCAAGGAAGTGAAAGGAAAGTTTACAGAAGCTCGAAAGAAAGAAAACTTAACTCTCAACAGGTATGAATGCCTTCCCTGCTTTGATCACTCGAGAGTGGTCCTTCCAGTTGAGAAGAAACGAAGTAACTTTTTCAATGGCAGTTATGTTGACGGCTTTGAGAAGACCAAGCAGTTTATACTGACGCAGGCTCCCATGCTGCATACTATGTACGACTTTTGGCGCACGTTATGGATGCACCACTGCCAAATAATTGTGATGCTCTGTGAGAAAACGATCTTCAATCAAAAGGATAAGTACGATGCGTACTGGTGTTACCCGGAGGAATATCTCAAGTGCAAGAAATTCAAAATTACAACTAAAAAGATTGAAGTGCAACCAAGTTATGTCAAGACAACATTGGAGGTGACGGATGGAACCAAGGCCACTCAAGAAGTGTTGCACTTTGTTACCACCACATGGCCTGATTCTGATTTACCAGTCAGTGCTGAGGACTTCTTGAATTTTGTATTAACTGTGAGACGTAATTATAATAAAATTACGGCACGATTAACCCAAGAACAATGCA
This sequence comes from Blastobasis lacticolella, assembly GCA_905147135.1. Classification (NCBI taxonomy): domain Eukaryota; kingdom Metazoa; phylum Arthropoda; class Insecta; order Lepidoptera; family Blastobasidae; genus Blastobasis; species Blastobasis lacticolella. Next base: position 20,212,712 of record LR990050.1, read on the forward strand.
AATTTCCCGATCCACCAATAATGGTCCATTCTAAAAGAGGTATTGGTAGGTCAAGTGCTTTCTGTGCTTTATACATTGAAATATCTCGGTTTGATAAGACTAAGATGATTTCTTTAGCGTCTACAGTATCTTCGATACAAACAGATATAATGCTCTTTCTAACTTTTGTTATTACCTCTTCTGTTACCGAGTCTTAGCAGGTTATGTTAGTATAAATGAACAAACAAAGGATAAATCACGGATACTAACTGTTTTGTATCATTTACCTTTATTTAAAATATGGGCTGTTCCGATTTTTTTTACTTTGTACAATAGTGAACCATAGAAGTTCTTAATACAATTACATATATTTACATATAAACTACATTGTTAAGTACATAATCATTAGGGCTATACATTTGAACCGGCCAAGCCGGTTAAAAAAGTTAACCAGGTTAGCTAATTAGTTAGCCATCAGCTTAACCGGTTAACTGAAATTAGCTAAGCTAATTAGCTAACTTGGTTAACTTTTTTAACCGGCTTAGCCGGTTCAAATGTATAGCCCTAATAATCATCATAAAATTAAGTAACTGGGGTGCTACATACGCTTGAATTGTATAATTATTTTATGAGTAGATATATTTTCAATTAAATTATTCATAAATCATACATGTTTATTATTCCATCAACAAGGAAAACTAACTTGGTATTCCCGTTAAAAATCCAATATCCTTGTCACGCTTTTAATGAGACGTAAAGTCCAAATACCTATCCAATAATATAAACAGCTGCGCGTATAAAAATATATATCATACAACTATAGCATATGAGCTACATAGATTATCTGGATCAATTTCTATAGCTATTTTAAACTTTTTTCTTCCACTAGTAAAACGTGTTCCAAAATTTTGTAACACAACGCATACTGTTCTGGTAAAATAACACTGGAATGTATTTGACTTCTGATTTTTACCACTGTTTGAGGAAGTGAAATTCTTTTTTTTTCAAATAATTGTGTTACTGCGCTATCTATAGAACAAAACGTTTCCGTCCAACCGGAACCTGGAGAAGAATGGATCACAATGGGTCCAGGCATTAAGAAATCGTTTTCAGGGTACTCGATTAGCATGTACTGTTTCCGGTGGACCGCTCTTCGAAAATCCAAAAACTCTTTCAGGTCTGTGGAAGTGTTGCTGTTAGGCCATTTGAATAAGCAAAAATTGGTTATTTCGCGCGATGCTTCGGTCATTGTATTAGTAATCCGCAGTCGGGTCTTGATCGAATTCACTCCTTCCGTGATTTCAATGGTTCTGATTAGATATTTTCCGTAAGTTACCTCAAACCCATCAGGATTCATCCAAGGCTGGTAGCATCTATTCGTTAATGACACAATAACACAAGACTTTTGGCTCCACACTAGTTTAAAGAAAGCTTCCCACATGTTTTCTGTTGGTGTTTGAGTGCAGATGAACCTGTGATTCTCCTTAATTCCATCCACGTAGTCAGCATATATTGAAGATCGAGTTTCTTTAGATTTTATCACTATTTGCGGCATGTTCCAATCGCTCTTCTCAAATCTTAAACCAGCACAAAAGTTTATAATCGCCTTCATTCCAAAATCATCCCAAGAAATAACTCGAGCATGCTCTAGGGAGACAAGATCGTAGAAATCCGGGTGACTTGTTATTCTCAGCAGCTCTGATGCACTACGTCTTTTTAAACACGAATTACCCATTTTTTAACAAAGAGAATCTAAGGTTGAGGACTTGTAGCCTGGACTTTTTGATGTGCAATGATGTTACCTATCCGATTCAACTCATACAAAGGCTCATTAATTATATGAGACGGTACTTAAGCCGTATTTAGGCTCTTAATCATTGACGAACCTCTAAAAACGTCTAGGAGCATAAAAGGTAAACTATTTATGTCAAATGACGTCAATTACCACGTAATGATTCGAGAAAACCATTATATGATCCTTATCAGTTATAATTGTTATAGTTCCTTGGACATATGCAATAAATAACATACTCAATTAATTATGCATAGCTTACATTAATGGTTTTTAAGTTTTTCCTTCCGCTAGTAAAACATGTTCCAACACTTTGTAACAAAACGCATACTGTTCTGGTAAATTAACACTTGAATGCTTTTGACTCCTTATTTTGAGTACCGTTTGAGCAAGTGAAACACTTCCTTCTCTTTCAAGCTGTGCTAGTGCATTATCTATAGTACAATAAATTCCCGTCAAATCGGCGCCTGTAGAACAGTGAACTACAATAGGACCTGGCAATTGAGAATAACTTTTAGCTTTCTCAATCAATCTGGACTGTTCTCGGTTAACCTCTTTCTTAAGATCCAGAAGCTCGTTTAAGCCTGTAGGAATGGTGTTGTCGGGCCAATCCGTGAACCAAAAATTGGTTATCTCACTAAAAGTTCCACTCATTGTGTTGGTGATCCGCAATCGAGTTCTGGTAAAACTCTTTTCTTCTTTACTTTCAAGGATTTTGATGAAATATTTTCCAAAAGCCACCTCAGATCCTTCAGGATTTATCCAAAGTTGATAACTTTCTAAGTTATCTTGATTTGTGTCCGTCAGGGACACTATCACACGAGATTGCTGTTCCCAAATTAATTTGAAGAAAGTTTCCCACGTGTTTCCCATCGGCGTTTGAGTACAGATGTACTTGTTAATATTTTTAAATCCGTCCACAAAGTTAGAATGTATGTAGGACGCAGTTTCTTCAGTTAATACCAGCATTTTCCAATCGCCATCATAAACTAGATTTTCACGAGAACTTATAACCACTCGGGAATGATTCCAACACGGAATACCACAGTATCTGTTTTTTTTGAAGTTTTCTTTTCTTGAAAAATAAACGATTGTACCTCTAAGAGGAACAGATATTACTTGAGAGTGTTCTCGACGGACGAGTTTGCAGAATTTCGGGTGACGTGTCATCTCTAATAGTTCGGCAGCACTTATGGGTTTGAAGTACGAGTTTCCCATCTTAAAAGAACTGATAAAAATCAAAGGTTAAGAACTTGTTGCTACGACTCTTTGACTTGAAATAACGTTATGCCTGTCGAACACTTAACTTATACCTAGGCTAATTGAATTCAGGGAAACACTCTGACTTCATTTTAACATTAACTCATGGTTATTCTCAAAAAAACATAAAAGATCCAGGAAAACTACCAGAGATTACGTCATTTTATACGTCATTACTCCATAAAATCATCATATAATGCTTACCGGGCAGGAATATTATTGTTAATATATACACCTTTCAACTTATAGTTGTTAATTGTTTCTACTACAAACTACACTTCTTTATTGGCAAACCCACCTTTATATACTCATAATTTTAACTACTAACATTATACTTTTAGATAGTACTACCGGTTTTAGAATTGCCGTTCAGAATTTAATGAAACTTGGCCTATTGGTACATTATAATATCATAATTAACCAGTTAAATTTTTGGAAGCCTACAGAGAACTGAAAAAAAGATAAAAATATTTAAAAATTTTTGCCTTTAACATTGATCCTTATGGGAAATCACAGATTTTATTTTATTTCACAAAACTGGCCATTCAGATTCTTATAAAAATTGAAGCAATAAAATATGAAAACATCTAGAACATTTCAAACAAATATCAATATGGTTTTAGAGAATATGAGAAAAGTTAATGATAAAAGTTATTAATAAAAAACATTCAAAGTTTATCTCTGTCTTGCTTTCTCCAGTGCGATTTATTATAAGGAAATCTACTACGTTAATCGAATAAGGTTAGGTTCGGGGATTTAACTTTTGTGGTAATGGTAGTACTACCTTAATGTACCAACTGCTTTTTCCTACATGCCAGATACAACTGGCATATCACTGAATATTATTGTTTACTAAACATAAATACTACTAAACGTGATTAATTAATTATTCATCAACATCAATAATGGAAGTCTTTACATTGTAACTTTTTTGAACTTTAACATTATTTGATAACGCGTGAGCTGACGTAGAAGTTTTGATATAAGTTTGGAATAATCAATCAGTAGATCTGAGTAATAGTATTCTTATCTAATGCTACTCACAACAATATAATTTGTTCATAATTATAATTCATTATTCTGTAAGCTATAGAATGGCATCTGAACATTCTATCAAAAGCCTCATAGTGCATTCTATGATCACAATTTTTTCAGTATTTAAATTCAACTAAACAATGCGCGTTGAAATATTTCCAAGTTCCTAAATTTCGAGATCGAAATCTTTCCTTGTGAGGTGAATTGAAACATAATGTTTCAAATCACCTCGTTTTAAATTCAATATGGAGAATTGCATAATTGGAGGTAATTCTGGAATAACAGTTATTTATTTATTTATGTAGATCACGATCTGTAAGTGATCGACGTGATTTCGCTACAAGATAAGTAAGTAAGATTGGTTCAGAAACGAATGGCTCCTTGTCCTTGATGCTACTTTTCCCACTACATCCAAATCAAATGTTTATTTTATATCATTAGTAGGTATAGTGGAGTACATCATGAGACACATCTGTGATCATTGGAGTGGTGATGTGTGCATCGATGGAACAAACAGTATAAACCTCCGGTATGTCGACGACACGTTTCTTGCGGCAAATGAAGCCCTTCTGCAGAGAATGGAGGTGGTCAGCAACAGTCTGGGCCTCTCTATTAATAAGTCCAAAACCAAAGTGAGGGTGAAGTGGACCGAGCGAATAAACTCAATCTCACTGGCGCCCTTGATCTCCAGATAGTGGGAAATTTTATTTATCTCGCCTCTAACATCAGCAACAATAAAAACAAACAATCAGCAAAAAAACTATTGTCCCTGCGAGGTGGAGGTGCGAAGACGCATAGGAATGGCCAAGAACGCCATGTCTGAGCTCTATAGAACTTGAAAATATATGAACATCTCGCTGCCGATGAAGACCAAGCTTGTTTTCACTTTCATTTTTTCAAAATCACTCTATGAGACATGGACTTTAAAAACTGCGAATCGCAATCGCGTTGATGCCTTCGAAATGTGGTGCTAGAGAAGGATGCTGCGAATTCCATGGACGCACATCGGACCAACGCATCTAAAGCAGCTAAATATTAAGGATTGGCTTTCCACTTTTGCCTTTGAAGAGTGCTGGAATATTCCAGTCATATTCCCTGAAACTACGGGAAGAACCTTGAAAGACTGATGATCACTGGAAAGGTAGGTGGCAAAAGACTTAGAGGTTATAAGCAAAATGCGTAGGTCCGATCAGATCCGCACCACATTACATAAACATACTACGCACCACCAGGCTCTGCACTGTGCTGAGGACAGGGGAAAATGGTGTGCCTTTGTCCGTGACAGGATTATAGGCAGGAAGAGGTCACGCCTCACAGATACGAGGAATACCTATAGAAGAGCAAGAGTATAGTGCATACGTAGGTTAACAAAAAACTTCAGATACATTATGACTTGTCGATGTTACGAGCTTGTGAAAAAGAAAAATAGTATTCACGTATTCAATCCAACACAATCTATACCTACCAAACCACTCCTACAACTACTTTTCTACATACTATAGTGAGTTTAATAGCGGTGATAATCAATCATGCCTATACGATTGAACATGACGAAATTATAAACATTCCAATTTTTCCACTTAGCTACAGAAATTATTGAATATCCTGCAATCACTTTTTTAGAACACTATCTTATTAAGCTACCATGCTGCTAATTTAGGCCTAAGGATCGTATATGGTTTGCATATACAATAGACCAACATCTACTATCACTACAAAGTGGATTTTTTTGTACTCGAAGTCGTAGGATGACCTACGGCGCCCTTACGGACTATAGGTATAACCCGCGTCACGAAAGAAGAGACTTGTTAAATGGCAGCGGAGGGGATTTCGCGCAGGTAATCGTATACAGCGCAAGTCGAACCACGTGACCCGCCAAGTCTCTTCTTATTTGACACTAGCTATATATGGTTGCGCTCCCGCGCGGTACCGCTCTGACCAAGACGTGGCCATACCATCGAAGGTGGCAATCTTGCAGCTTATGTCACGAACGCCAAGGCTACCTCGAATGTGGATGTTTCGAACGCGATCCTTTCGTGAAACTCCACACACCATGATCGCAGCATCTTTATTTTCGTGACGCGGACGCATCTTCATTTCATTTCCGTCCTGCTTGTTTCACTTTAAAATTATGCCGTACGCACAGGCCGTAGGTACTTACACACTTACGTAGTCAAACCAACTGGCTGCAGTACTGCTCAACAAAATGCGTCATTTTGTATACCTACAGTCATTTCTGTGTAGCCATGTTTGATCGCCCGCGCCTACTCCCACTACCCAACAAAAACGTTATTCGTATCAATATCAAACAATAGGTTCGCGTGCACTTAGGTATAATGTAGAAGCTTGGCCGCACTATTGGCGGCTATCATCAGATTACCCGGTGTGCAGATCTTTAGGCATGCAGGACGGCCGGACACAAGGGGGTCTATAATTTGAAAGACCTTTATTTTAAATCCATCCCGCAGACTTTCACGTCGGCCCCATCTGAAAATCTTCACCCGTCTATGTATGTTTCCCTTGATCCTGCCCGCTACGGGTAGAATACAAAAATTATGCATGACCACATACTTACACAGTTTAGAAGTTTAAGTAAAAATATATTCCAAGGGGCATTCCCTTCAAAAAACGTTTTCTTCTACTCTGTGACGTTTTCGTACGCGCGTTTATTCTAAGTTTTAGGGCTAAATGGTTAAAACTTGGAGGCTGATTACATTGTATGGAAATGTTTTGTATTTTTGGTTCATGGCAACCCTATATCTAATGTCAATGTCAAAAAGTTACCTGAGCTGTCAAGGGGGCGCTACTGCCTGTAGAGATACTCCTTTGTCGGCGTTGTGATATCGATAAATTCACATGAATTATATTTTTGTAGGATGAGTTATTTTTACATTGTGTTTGACTAATCCAAAACAAACATCAAGTATTTTTATATGCTATAGGTATTATCATTTAATTGAAAATGTTTGAATATTATTAAATGTAAATAATGACAGAGTTTATCTTACACTTTTTTTCATGAAATGCAATTCATCATACTAAAATACTATTTTTAATGAGCAGTTTTCCAATAGGTATCTAAAGCATTCCTAACCACTCACTAGATGGCGCCCCGACAATTTTGATAATTGATAATCGCTTGAAATAGGTTCTTAGCAAACAGGATATAAACACTGGGTACGTTGTAATGGATAATATTGTATTTGTCAATAGTTTTTAACTTTTTAGAGGTTGTAATAATAATGGAACATTGTGCCAACTTCTATAAATATTTCTTATTACACTTCGTTCAACCTTTAACAGTTATGTTTATATTAATAAACATTTTATTTTTAAGTTTAGTATTAGTTGGCTGCATGAAATCATTGCCACCATTATACAGATTATAAAAAGATTACCAAAATTGTAGGAGCGCCATCTATTGATGCTTTTTGAAACCAACTATCAATACCTACTGGAAAACTCCTCATTATATGGTTGGTCGTAATAAAATTAGCTTGTGCCTTTACTAAGTGGTGTGGTATTCCATTAATTATAATGTGTAGCGTATCCTTCTTTTCGTTTTATAAGCAACACTCTACAAATCCTTTTTATTGATTGTTTTTATTAGTCTTTTGCTATTCTGAATGATTTTGAATGATTTTGATTAATCTATTTCTGCCTATACATGATTGCTAAAAAATCGTCCTACGTGAAATTTGATAGTTATTTCAATCTTTTTTTATTATTTATCTTCTTAAATCTATCATTATGGCTCTTTACTTAATGCAATAGATAAGTAATATCAAATAATTTTATTCTTTAGCCTATCTCTTACATAAAAGCTATTACCCTAATAAATGTTATCATAATTTTTTTTATACCAAAAAACAAGTGGCAAACAAGCTTACGGCCTGCCTGATGGTAAGCAGTCACCGCAGCCTTTTGACGTTTGCAATACCATGGGCATCACCCACGCGTTGCCGACCCCGTAAAAACCTTTTTACCCCTTTCTTGAAGAATAATAACACACAACCTACCCTATGTTTCCCTCACATATTCATTCAGAGCACTATTGTTATTGAATATGTTATTAATAAACGAATTCGACAATTTTTTTTTAAATCTGTACACAGTAAGGTACAGTTGACAGCCGTACTTTTCTATCGATATGACACACGTAGCTTACCCATCCCTAGTAAGTGGGCGAGCAAAGAGATGGTGGAGGGAGATCAATACGATAATCGCGTTGTAGCGGGTGTATTTGTGATGTCAACAAAGTTAGAGCATTTTACTAAACACTTACGAATAGTATAAACAAAATTGGCGTTAAATGATCACGCGAACATTGTAACCAAGCTTCCTATCTAGCCGCTCGCGGTGTGTGGAAAATGTTGGCTCGCTTTTCATGCGTTGGTTGAGGATTGTTTTTATTCGAGTTTTTCACTTATAAAATGGTATCAGCGGTCGCAGTGATGGTATGTGGTGACTGGTGATCATGTGCGTCAAATTTAGTGTGTCAAGGGTGTGAATGTTGGTGCGGCTAGGGAAATTTGTGGATGGACTGGGACAAGTGAGCAACCAACAATGGCGCACTGGGAGAGATTCCGAGAGTTCTTAGGGGATCGCAACGTCATGGCACCCTTCTCCCGGTTCTACCGGGCCATGGTACTCAAGATGAACAGGCGTAAGTACTCTTACACACAAGTATAGGTCTACCCTTCTAGGTAGGGCACTAGGATTGGAATTACAGTGTCCTTATTTGATTGGATGCTGTGCACTGGCATCCAACCTATGAATCTTGTTTCTCAACAATTCAGGTGTCATTCGCTCAAATAATGTATGTTTCTGTTTATTCATGTTTGTAGGTCACAATTTAAAAGTCATCTTAAAACTGATGCAAATGTCACTTACATATTGGAGGTTCTTATAAGGAACTGCACTTATATTGGGGTCACAAATTTTCTCCTTAAAATTTCTAGAACACATACTAAAATTTGATGACTCAGCTAATGCCGACTTGAATATGAGTTAATATGCTGAGTTTAGACTTTAGATTACTTTTATTACAAGATTCGTTTTATCTAATAAGCTTAAATTAATGTTTTATAACATCGATAAATAACTGACCCAGTGGAGGGATAAGGCAGTAGGTATATTGTAACTATATTGTTATTAGTGACTATTTAACTAACCATAGAAACTATGATACGATGCCCCCTGCGGTGCCTCTCGATGGCTCCCGGGTTAAATCTGCTTGGACCAACCTAATGAACAACTATGCCAAGTATCAGCGAATAGTCTGATTTAAAATGGTTCCCATACAAGATGTTGCACCAAATTCCAAGCTGTATAGCTTGGAATTTGGTGCTATGGGGTGGTATTTGAATAATATATATTATTATTAAACTTATTTATTTATTTAGATTATTGTTCTATAGTTTGTTTATTTATTAATATTGTTTTGTTGCTGATGTGTCTTTATAACAGTGTAGAAAGTAATTTTGAATCAAGTAGAATCAGTTTGTTCGATAACAACCACTCGTCCAGTCTGTTCTTGAAGGAATTCACTGACATGGCTATCACAACATTTTGTCATAATTTGTTCCACTTTCACACCACTCTGTTAGAGAAGAAGTGATGAGCAATATTGGTGGTAAGATGTTCGCACTCTAATTGCATTTGTTACCTCTGTGCAACTTGCTACCCTTTTCCGTTACAAACATTTTGTGAATGTGAGGGACACTATATTTTATTTTTTATACCACTAAGATGGCAAACAAGTGAGTTCCAGTGAGATCACCACACAGCCATCTTTGAACTTGTAGTGAACTTGTTTCGTTCTTGGTCTGAGGCTAGGAAACTTTATTGAAATGTCCTAAGAAAAACATGTTATCAAACACTTTTAGGCCAACTCTATAAACCAATCTTTGGGAATAAATACTAATATATAATATAATATATTATTTAGAGACATTAGAGACTATTGGCCAGTTTCCCATACATTAATGTATTGTTAACTGTCAATATAACGACCTGAGTGTTCAGTGGTCAACATCCGGTCTCCCACACAAGAGGTCCCGGGTTCGATTACCGGCCGGCAGAAATTGAAGTATATCTATATATGTAGTATATCAGTTATCTAGCACCCATAGTACAAGCTTTGCTTAGTTTGGGGCTAGATGGCGCTGTGTGAAATTTGTCCATGATTATTTATTTATTTATTTAATTAGAATTTGCCATCCTTATCTATGGTGACTTGTAGACAGAGATGGAAAAAGCTATAATCGATGATTAACATTAAAAAGCGTTTTATGTTGTAGAAAGTATGAGCTAGGACCGTATTTAAACATATTATTTTTTATGAACAAAACAAGTGAAAAAAAAATACTTCAACTAATCTTCATTTTTGTGATTAGGTAATGTAAATAAGTAATAGCAGGCTAAAACACCCTAATAATAACCCTGTTTACCCTTGACCACTTGTACTCTGTCCAAGTTGACCTTGGAAACCCCTACCCGGGGCTATGATACCATCAGTATAATTATTTAGTAACCTACTTCATATCCACACGATTTTGCTTTAGGCCAGGTTATTTCACTTTATTAAGGAATGTTTGACTGAATGCAAGAAGTTTACTTTTTTTTGAAATAATCAATTTGTGTTTTGATTGGTAGAAACTTTTAATTTAATGTTACAACTGTAATTAACTATTTTGGTAGCTAGTAGTCTCTCAGTTAGCCAAAATGGAATAAATTGTTGCAGAGTAAAGCCAAATAATAATAAGGAAGGAAGTGGCCATTAACAAACAGTGCAGGAGTCCCTGCTACCAATGTACCTGACTGATTCATTTCTATGAAATGAATGTATCCTTGTTTGTAGCCAGAGGATAATAGAACTATATTACTATATTAATTAATTAATACAATGTCACGATAAAAAATAATTAATTAAATGGCGGGAAGTCAATTTCGTGACTATAAAAAATACAATGTGTGGATGTAATGGTACCTTAGTTCCCGAACGGATCCCGACGCGGTTTTCGTCATTTTAAAACCAGTTTAATCATCGCTTTTAGCTTTAATTTGTTACATTTGATTCAAAGTAGTTTGGTAAATATATGAGTAGGTATTCTATACATCATCATCACAGCCCATAACAGTCCACTGCATGACTTAAGGCCTCTCCCACGAAAGGGAAGGTTATTGCCATAATCTCCACGCTTGGCAGGCGGGTTGGAGATCGCAGTGTTGTAAATATAACAATGGAAAACGCTGCTGCCCATTTTCCAGCCTCCGGAGACTCTAAGATCTTTTGCCTCGAAATCATTAGTCGCCTTGTACGACACCCACGAGTGTAAGGGGTTGGTGCTATTCTACTCTGCCGGACACCACACGGCCAATATTCTATACATAGTATAAGATAAATGTATGCTTAGATCTTTAAACTACGCAAATGATTTTAATGCGCCCGCTGAGGTCCGCATAAAATAGGTCGGCGGTCTGCTAGTGATTAGTTAACCGTGAACGTGACATACTCGTAGGTGCCTATTGCTTTGCCCGTCTATCGTAGTGAGTATGCACAGAAGTCAGAAGTTATTCGGGGGGTTAACGACACTGTGCAGTCACAGTTCGTTATTGGGATATAAACAAATATATTTACTTCACCATACCCAATTTTATTGCGGTTTTCAACAATAGATAGAGTGATTCAAGAGAAAGGTTTATAAGCGAGAGTAAATGGGGTAGGTAGGGGTAAAGTAGGGGTACGCGAAAGAAGTCGCGCCGGATCCACTAGTACCTTATAATATGGAGTTTCTCGCAAAGACCGCATCCGAAACGCCCATATTCGCGGTAGCCTTCACGTCTGTGACATCGCAGATACGCTGCAAGAGTGCCGTCTTCGATGGTATGGCCAAGTCTTGCCAGGCCTTTCCCGCCAGGAAGTAGAGGCCGGCCCAAGAAGCGGTGGCTAGACGTCTCGTTTAAACTATAGTAACAGATGCTCCGATTTGGCTGGAGCCGACCAGCTGTCAGTTGCAGTCGATACTAATCTTTAAGCAGTACAAAATAAAATCGCTTTTGGATTAATTCGGATGCGCGGGCGAGCCGACCTTGGGCGGATCTCCGACCAAGTCCCCCGCACCGTAAGGATTAGTATCAACTGCAACTGACAGTTGGTCTGCTCCAGCCAAAACGAAACATCCGTGACTAGTTTTAGAATGACATGCGTGCTAACATACAACAAACTACGAAGGATGCCGAAGACCGAGCAAAATGGAGAAGAAAGTGTAGGAAGGCGAACAGAAGCCAGAATGTGAGGTACCGAAAATCAACTGTTCAAAAGGAAGCCGGATAACCGAACAAACCATGACAACTTTGTTGTTATTCTATGCCTACTTACTTATTTACTACCTATTACCCGCATCTTTTATTGAGTAATACGTAGAACCCGACACTCCCCTAGAAGCCTAATATAAATACTTGGCGTCGACATTTCTAGTGACGTCCAATTTCGTGATCATCTGAAGAATAAGGTCAATGTCGCATTCATCCCTATAAAGCCTAAGTTAAGGCTCATATGTAGTGGGTACTGTTTCCATATCTGGACTGGGGCGCCTCAGTACCTATCTGCTTCTTCCATTTGACCGCATTCAACCTTACGCGGCCCGAATAGTCGACGAAGAGAGTCTCGCTAGCCGGCTTGACGTTCTGACTATGCGGAGAGAGGTTTCCTCATTGTTGATCTTCTACCGTCTGTCAGTGCTCTGAGGAATTGTTTGGACTAATACCAGCTGCAGAATTTCACCACCGTACAACCCGCTGTAAATTGAAGTTCCACCCGTACCACCTGGACGAGTGGCGGTCGACCACCGTACGATATTCACGAAACTTCCTGCTTCGTGCGATCACGCTTTGGAACGAGCTTGCCTGTTTCTCCACCGATAAATATTTTTTTATTTATCACAATAAAAATGCATGGCAGAGTTTAAAAAAAAAGGAAATTCTTGTTTATTACCTGCTTACTTAATTCGTAAAATTATATTCATTTCGAAACCTTGAAGCACTAGTGCGACTCACACTTGACCGGTTTTTTATTTAAATGTACAGTGGCCATACTAATTGTATGACGAGACACACGAACAGACAGACAGAGGAGGCTTAGTAACAGGGTTTCTTTTTCACCCTTATCCATAGGTACGGTACCGTAAAAAAAGATCACGAAAAACGATGCGTCACCTGCATTTTAAACGTTGCACTGCACAGCAACTCCAAGGCCGATACAAGATGCCATTCCATCGTTACGAGGCGACCTCACTAGAAATGTATGGCGATGGTTATCTAATGCCGCGCTGCTATATCGCGCGGGGATTTTTTAAAACATCTAGCTACCTAGATTCTAAATGGTTTACGTACGCGTACGCCTGACCGCGCCAGTATGAGTTGAGATTAGGTAGGTACCTAAGTACCTAAATATTGCGTTTAGTCGCGTGCGAATTTAATTGGATATTCGTACGTTGAATTGTAAACGAAGGTGATGGTGTTTACGATTGTAAATCTGTAACACGCGACAGGTGGATATCGCCCTCAGTTACGGAAATATGAAAATGAAAAACAATATTTGACACGTTGATCATGACAGCCCACCTGATGGAAAACGCCTGTCGCCCATAACATTTACGATTCATGCATTTAAGTTGCAGGCAACAAAAATGCAGAGGTGCCAATGCGTTGTCATTGTGTGGATTAAGATGAAATGCCTCATGCCTGCTGGCTACCTTATCCTTCAAACCGGAACACGAAAATTAGCGGGAGAAGTAGATGAGGGGTTGGTACCTAGCCAGGCGGACTCCACAGACATGTCATTTGACTGAGTACTACCACTGGTATAAAAGACGTACCTACTAAAAGAGCTAAATTAAATTTGGCCAAGCCCAGCAGCTTTCGGCTGATATGATGATGATAATGACGATGTAGTTTAAATGTGCCATTAATTCTAACCAGGGGTCTACAAGAAATAGGTCCTATATTAACTACTTAAGAGTGTATTTAGGTTACGTCTAAAGTAGTTTATTGTAACTGCATGCACATTCTGCTCGCCTTCAACCTGTACTTGTATATCTTATCTAATGTTTCTCCAAAAAGAGCCAAAAAGAAACAGTTGAATTATGAGTCGGCAATACGGTTGCGGCTGTATGTCCGTTAGTTTTTTGTTAATTTACATAGTGTACGTGAAATTCAGCTTGTTGTCCGGACAAGAACAGTGATTCGTTGCGAAACTTTGCCAAATGTTCAGCATAAGATCGTATTATATTAGCTAGGCTGGGAGGCAACGTAGATCATTTGTTTTTAAACAAGTTTTGCATGTGCTTGTCGTTGGTGTTGTCTCTCGATAGAGTATATTCTATCATTCACATGTTGCCGAACCCGGGATACCGGGAACACAATTTCTTATACTTTTTGATGAAAGCCATGGTCATGCTGTAGGTACTCTCTTTCTACACGACGAATAAACTAATATTTAGGTAGTCTTTAAATTGTTTTTGTAGATGCTATGCTTCAGTTTATTGTTTGAAAAACACCTTGAATATTATCCTAAAAAAACTCTCGGAAAAAGTAAACATATCGTAGAATTTGGATATATTCTATAACCACGCGTTTTGAAGTAAAAATAAGCAAATAACTTTACAAATGATAAACGTTTATTGAACAATACATTAAAGTACTTAATACAATTGAACCAATTTAAAAAAATATAACCATGCCTGACAAAAAAAACCCTTAATCTAACTAACCTCAGGTAATAAAAATACAAATAATGTACTTATACAAATGGGTCGCTGTGAAGAGTGAAGTGGAAACCCAAGTTATTAGAGTCACCTCACCGCTTATAATATAGGTGATAAAAATCAATGAGACGTGTCCCTAAATAACTTTACACAATTAGAGGTTTACTGTCGTGGGTGGCGTGTATGAGTCAGTGCTACGTTTTATGTTAGCGGAAAGCCGCGGAATTTTAATAAAACAGACATGTTTATTAAATATGTGACTAGCTGGCCCGATGCGTCTTCGTTTGCTCGTTGTCCTACCCTATATACCTTCCTCTTGAACCACTGTATCTATTATATTGTTATACTAAACGGGACTCACAAGCGACGCACCTTTTCGATCGGTTTTCCCGACGACCACTCCACCGCCTCGAACACGGTTGGTGTAACCCTACCGAAACGTCGGGAAAACAAATCGAAAAGGTACGTCGCGTGTGAGTACCGTTTAGTATAATTATATGTGTAAAGAACGCGAATTTAGTTTAAAACAAGCATTAAATTCCATTTGCGTAGTTTAAAAGATTTAAGTATCCGTACGTACAGAGGGACAGACGGCGGATGCGACTTTGTTTTGTACCATGTATAGACAAACAAAAAATATGATCGACCTATTATGTTTCCTATGCATACGGAACGCTTTAGGTGAATGATGATCACTGATGTCAGGTCATCGGAATAAGTATGATGTAATCAGTTGGAATAGTCTAATATCCGATGGGCAAGGGGATCGCCATCGGACGCTGATGGCTGTCGCCGGCTTTGGACACGTGCCAAGCGTGTGCCTGTTTAGTGTTTACAGCTCCATTTACCGGTTCTCACAACGATGACACGATGGAACTTAGTGATAATATTGATGCTCGCGTGTGATAGCATCATAAATGATGTTAATTGTGTCTATTAGGTTCGAATTTTTAAAACACAAATAACTGCCTAGTTTGTATGACTTTTGATGGATCAATTCTTGAAAGGTACATCCGGTAGTAATGGCTGGTCTATTCTAATCTATTTGATCGATAATTATGTTCACTTATAGTTCGAAACAAACATCAAAATCAATAAGGGTAGTGTGTTTATTTCGTCATTATAATATAATAGCTGATTCGATGGACATTTCTTTAGTTCTTTTATTCTTTTAATTTTTGAAGTGATCAGTGCTTTGTTCAGTCCCATGGTGAGAGCAGACGTAGCGGCATCCATTCAAGAGCCGAGAATGCTCGTCATCACGTGTCTGCTGCCACTAGTTAGGTGGAGTGCCGTTTATCTTCTCATTTCAGACTTACGTCGCTATTCACATAGTCTATCCATCTTTTCTTTGGTCCAGGGTACGTAATTATGAAGATCGATTATTTTATTTTATTTAATTATTTATTTGCCAACAGATTTACATTTCGGGTATTTATCAGATGTTTTTTTTTTTTTTTTTTTTTTATGTCATACGGTAGGCAAACAGGCAAACGGGACACCTGATGGAAAGTGGTCACCACTGCCTAAAGACATTAGCAACACCAAGAGTATCGCTAATGCGTTGCCCACCTCTATAACACGTTGCTCTGGCAGCAAAAAGCAAATGCCACTCCACTGCCAAAGCCACGGTTCCCCAAATCCCCACCCCATGGAGCACTGATTATCTCAGGCGTCTCATTATTATTTCGGAACTGCTGTTTTTGCTGCAATGCACTAAAACTCCATCCAAACAGGGTCTTAATCGTAAGAATTTTCGTGTAGACTAAAATTTAGGAAATTTTTTGAATGTTGACTGACAGACACTTATTGTTCGATCAGAAGTGGTAAATTGCTTTCGCATACGTGTATAGTGACATATTATTATTTTCAAGGTAATGATATATATCCACCTTAACACGCACATGACAACCATCCTTCATCCTGCCCATATCACGTTGACCTATTGCCCTTCATATTTTCCGTTACTGATAGAACAATGGAATTTCCATAGTTCTATCCATAATCTACAGTTATTGGAATAGAATAAATAAAAAGAATTAGGTTACTACCTACGCGATGTTCCCGCGAGGCAAGGCCGTTGCAGACTCAAGGGCGACGATGCATCCGTGTGTTGGCTATTTTGGAGAGCTGATCAATTGTTTCATAGTCTATTGTTCTTGTGTTCTTGCTTCAGTTCTCTAAATAGTTTACTTAGTTCTTCTAAACTACGTTTCGGATTTTAGTTCATCGTATTCGGAGTATTATGGTGTCCGGAATGAGGTTGCAAGAAAATAATTTATTGCTGATCGCGATGTTAATTGCTTTTTGGTGGGGTGGTACAACCGTTTATTGGCTTTTCCTTTTTTAAGAGTGGCCCATTAAGTTCAAATTGGGCTAGGGATGTCAAGAAGATAATTTTTGTGTTTTTTGTTTGTTGTTATGTTGTATTTGTTGACTTGTATAATGGAGTGACATTGTCTTCGGACAAAGTTTCTTAAATAAATATATCAGAATAACGTATATTTGTTATGGGATATGCTAGAGCAAAAAAATCGTGATTAGGATAGAGAAAGGAATGCTGATGTGATTTGGTCATGTAGAGAGGATGAAGGAGAGGAGATTAACGAAATAGATATATTGGCAGGAGTGGATGGCAGCCTTGGAACGGGAAGACCTAGTCGTACATATCACGATCAAATCGGAGATTTCTAGAAAGGTCCAGTCAAGAGTGCCCTAAACCGACGAGCATGTGTGAAAAAGTTGATGAATGTGGAAGAAGCTCGTTTGACAGGACCGTTGCAAGTGGAACAATGTGGTCTCTACCTACCACTACGGGCGTGACGGAATGTACCTAGGCATATACGTATGTAGGTTTCAAATACTTTGAACGCAAAAAAATTTAATGTGTAATTTTTTTAAAGTATAGGTTTACCTCTCTAGTGTTTGTATCTTTTCGAAGTCGGGGCGGGTTGCTAGATATGTAAGGTATTCGGAACACCACAATGTAGACATGACGATTTTCACACTGACGAACTCGTTTTATCATCAATGTGAAATTCGGTGTTTTCACGCCGCAAAATGCATCCGAATGTTGGCAAACATTACACACGTCTTGCAGTGAACGTGGACGTTGTATCTAATTTTATGACTTGCATAAATTAAAATTAGACTTTAGGTAGGTACTTGATTTGCAAGTCTTGTGTTATTGTCAAAATTTTATTGTACAGCTGCTAGATGGTGAATCTCCAATGACAAAATCTTGTAGAGAGCTAATAGTCTCTTGCGCAGCAGCTATAGTTACATCCATTGGTCGCGTTTGTATCGCCGTAAATTGATAAAAACAATACGATGCGGGTACTATTCAGAGAATACAATACAATACTACAAAGTACTTTTATGATATTCTTTTTATTAATTTATTTACTTTATCCTCTTTCTAACGATATTATTGTCTAGCAGGCGGGATTATGATTCATAGTGTCGTCTGGTAATACACATAATTCCCCTGTTAAAATTATGTAACACAACTACACTACGTCAATTGAAATAATATTCGCGATAGGATGGGAATTTTTCGTGTGTAAAATTGTGTCACGGAACGGTGCGGATTGGGAGTTGGAACGAAATGTTGCTGCATTCGGCGCGCCATTTTGGTACAAAACTACCAAATTAGCTCACACTAAATTAATGAGCCGAAAATTAGCATTGGCGTTTTCTGGCAACGTATTAGGGTTAACAATTAGATACATGTTTTTTTTATACCACTAATGTGGCATACAAGCTTGCGGCCTGCCTGATGGTAAGCAGTCACCGCGCCCTATGGACGTTTGCAATACCAGGGGTACCACCCACGCGTTGCCGACCCCGTAAAAACCTTTTAACCCCTTTCTTAAAGAACTCCATGTTGTACTCCCCAGGGAAAACCTCTCCAGGTAGTTCATTCCACAACCTTAGTGTGTGTGGGAGTAAGTTCCTTCGGAACGTGTGCAGTAACGTGCATTATTTGACATTAAATAGGTGATATGAATCGATAATCGCCCCAACGAACTTACCCAAAACGTGATGGATAACCAAAGCTTTGAAGCTAAGGATCTCATTTGAGAATTAGAAAATTGATGTTCTGGGAGCATACCTAAAAAGACTAATCCAAATTTGACACAACAATGACTGAATGTCCTTTCTGTGACAGCAACAAACAAAGCACCGGTAACGCAAATGACTTACGGCCAACGTTTTCCTGAAGATTATTTCAATCCCGCGAACAACGCCACAAATCCTTTTGGGCAACATTTAGGTACAAATTTTCATATTTTTTATTTTACTTTTTCTAAAATCGATCGCCAACTGAAACTCTATTACATAATTATGTCGGGTCTATCCCTGTAATTTTCCACATTGAATATGCTCTGTAAATACTGGCATCAAAGCGGCTACCTAATAGCACGGCTGCCAAAGACTTGTCGCGCCCCATGAATGTTTAATCAAAGGTTGCCACGATATATGGAGTACTCATAACGGAATAACTGGTGCATATTTAACGTACAGAAGACCGCTACCTGATTGAGAAGCCTGTCGAGTCGAGTCGAGCCGTTGGTTGTATTTTATCGTGCCACGTGACCTAATCGTTTCGCAACTCAATGTGGGCAAATCACCTACGTACGGTCGGGTATCGATATCATGTATGGTTTGTGTGGGTGTTTAGTTAATTTCCACGTAATGCAATGTTTGACTTCAAGCTAGGGCCTATCTAAGCATATCTCTTTTAGTTTTAGAATAATTGACACGAAGACGTATAAAAGTGTGAAACACGTTAAATAAACTGTTTTGGACACGAGAAAATGGCACCGATTGAGCTAAGAAAGTACATATCATCTATAATCCGCGTCATGAAAGTAGAGATTTGTCAAATGGCAGTGGAGGGGATTTCGCGCAGGTATTCGCCTACTAAGCAAGTCGAATCACGTGACCCGCCAAGTCTCTTCTTATTTGACACTAGTTGTAACACCTACAGCTTTAAAAAACTGCTCAAGTAGAGCCCTAGACATGCCTTAGACCTAGCCAAGAATAGCCTCTTAGGTGATTTGATTCGCTCTGCAGATTGAGTGAGCGGTAGTAGTGCGCTGTGTATTTCATCATATTAGATTGCAGTCTCGCATAGAGCACCTAGAAACAGGGCGCTTCAAGGCTTCAAGGGCATAGCGGTCTTTCCTGTTTCGAGCCCTGTTCGTTTGATGAATTTAACCCGTTTCTTAGGACCGGTGTCTTTTCATAATAAACATTTTAGAGAAAAAGAGAGGGAGGGTTTAGAATTTAATGCTAGGAAACAAATATTTCATATTGATTGTAGTCCAAGATTATTTATTATTGAATTAATGAAATATGATTCGTAAACATGTACCTACATAATCATTTTACAAAATCGAGAGTAAACGTTTTACTGTAGGATTTTTTATGTCATACGATAGGCACTGTTGGTCATACGACAGGCACAAATGGTCACAATTGCTCTGGCAGCAAAAGGCAAATGTCCCTCCACAGGCAAAGCCACGGTTCCCCAAACACATGGAGCACCGGAGACCTTGCTCACCGGCAGGGACACAATACTATTCAAAATAGTAGTGTTTGGCTGCGGCGAGGATGTGAATAGAATGAATCGTTTAGTTAATCGACATTGTAAGTAGGGTATGCAAGTTCACAGTAGGTAGGTATGTAGCAACATGATAGAGTTCTAGTATGTTCTATAGTTAATGTACCAGCTTTCTCAGGGCTCACTCAACTACTCAACTTAGTCTATTAGCTCGGCCACAGATTGGCTCTTTTAGTCCCCGCTGCATGTTCTGTCGGTAAAGAGTGGCAGCGATAGACTTTGCCCGTAAACGAACGTCACATCTGCCAATTTAAACTTGGATGGCGCTCCAATGGCTAAGGCCGCACTAACGAGTGGCTTGCTTAGCTACAGCCTAGTTAGCTGGTCGCGTATGGGTGGCGAATAGGTACCTATCTCCGAAGGCGCCAAGCGCGCAGTGCGGCCGGCTGCGAACATTCTATAACGTGTTACCAAAGAAATGAAATGAGGAGTGGTAGAATGATATACATTTTCCTTCGTTGCAGACGAGGACGAGGCGACGACGTCCGGCGTGACGGACGGCGCGCCGGGCGACATACAGAACCGGATCATCTTCGTGAACCGCACCCAGCCGCAGAAGTTCATCTCCAACAGGATATCCACCGCCAAGTACAGGTGAGCCCTACCATCATAATCTCTTTGTACTAGGTTTCACAGTCTTGGCCGTACTGTCATACCTTCCTTCCACTAGGATCTAGTCTTGCTCCACATGCGGATCTGCCAAGCTTGAATTGTAGATGGTATGATCGATAGTTGCCCCTTACCGTCAGATGGGCTGTCTGCTCGTTTGTAGCATGAATAGTATAAGAGAAGGTGAGATTTATGTAGGAGGAAGATGTATGGATGTAAAAAGACAAAAGATTTTTTTTTTATATTATACAAGACAGGCATTTGACCGCCATCTCACCTGTTGGTAAGTGACGATGCGGCCGGAGATGGAGCATGCCCGTCTTGGAACAGCCTACTCACTCTAGCCTTGAAGGCATCCAGATTATATTGATCAGGAAACACACTCGCAGGCAACGCGTTCCACTCCTTAGCCGTACGCATTTTAAAAGTCAAGCCATAGCGGCTAGCGGGTGGCTACAGTGTTACCATCTCGGCCGGTGGTTACGTACGCTGCAGTCGAAGGATATAGAGATCTGACCGACTTTTGTTGGCTTATAAGGTGCATCATATTATCATCAGCTTGTAAAACTCCACTGCCTACAATATTCATTATATATAGGCCTATATTATCCATAGGCCGCGGTAACAGCTTACCATCAGGCGGTGTGCCACCTTAGTGGTATAAAAAAAGTTGCAAATCAAATCAAATCAAAATTTCTTTATTGATTAGGACAATAAATATCTCTTTCAATCGTCAAAAATGAGGGGGATAGGAAAGTAGGAAGGAAACACACAGTGACACGCTGACCGCCCTATGACCGTAGATAAACGTATCCCTCGCCAACCGAACCGTGCTCGACAATGCCAGGCAGAGCCGGAACGCTATATTATATTACGATTACGCTATAGTATATTATAGTATAATTAAGAAAAAACCACCTAAAACTACAGCAAGAGTAAGCCAGTCCACCAAGGCAGCACCCGTTCACGAGTATAACGCAGGGCCCAGCCATCGTCCAATTCAACCATATTTGAGGGAAAAGAGCGACCCGGCCCCCACGCCACCGCCAGACAGACTTTTAAGTGAGCGTGCATTACACATGCTGTATGTGGTAGGTAGTCGCTACCACCCTACTCTATCCTATCCCTTCCCTATCGCTACCTTACCCCTACCCTATCCTACCATTGCCTTAACCCTACCCTACCACTACCTTACCCCTACCCAACCCTATACTACCTTACCTCTATCTTGCACCAACCCTACCCTACCCTACCCCTACTCTAACTACTACCCTACCCCTACCCTAGCGCAGACAGGAGACACCATGTGTGGGAGAGGAAGGAAAATTAACGCCGCTTCCAAGGTGGTTCTCCGTGGGGAAAAGAAACGGCAACAAACCCACAGAGCCTACGTTAATTCTTTTTTTTTTTAAACATGTCTTATGTACTAATACATTATTTGTCCTATATACTATCTTAAAAGTAAATACCTGTATAGAACAGCAGTTCAGTCCCATGGACTTTTGTCATTTACATATTCAGATATACTATAATAACTTTTTTGACATAATTTGTTTTTTATAGCGACTTTAAATTTATTCAATGGTAAATTCTGAATATCTGTTAGAACCTTATTATAAAAGCGTACACATTGACCCATAAATGATTTGTGGACTTTGGCTAGACGACAAGCACCAGCAGCAAGCTTATCTTTATTTCTCGTATTAATATTATGAACATCACTATTCTTCTTAAATAAGTGTTAATTTTTATGAACATACATTAAGTTCTCATATATATATTGTGACGGCATTGTCATTATATCAATATTCCTGAATTTATCTCTTAGTGAAGTTCTAGGTCTCAATTGATAAATCGCGCGAATAGCCCTTTTCTGCAATACAAATACATTGTGCCAGTCGGCAGCGTGTCCCCACAGCAGTATGCCATAGGCCATAATACTGTGGAAATAACTAAAGTAATTAATATATAAGTAAAATAATAAAAGTAATATGCAGATATTGCAAGTCTAGTAACTAAACACACTCGAAAATTAATTCAGTCTAGACAGCAAATCTGAATCACATTTTATCGGTATTACCCGTGAGCCTTATCACCGGCCACGGTCGAGCGTTGATAACAAATCAGTAAATAAACATTAGAACATTATTTCAGTCCCCTGACATAAGTGCGATGGTATTTGTATAGCAAACACATGGTAACATAACAGCCTCCAGTTCACAGTTACATTATGTGCTCAGTTGCTCATTCATATCTGTCGCTAATGTTACATGAAACTACGTGTTTCTAATTAAACTCGATACGTGATAATCAGCCGGCGCCGGTAAATTAGCGGCCATTATTTTCCATTCCACGTTTATAGGCCGGCTATTGCCGAAACTGTTTGTATGAGAGGTGAATTAAATTAAACCCAATTTGTTTTAGTGACATCGTACGTTATGCCAACATGTCACTGTGTTTCCCACCTACTCAATTACATAAGAAATTTTGCTTTGGCTTTGATGATATGTTGCCGTGTTGTATCTGGCAAAGTAGAACGCCCTTTCCCCAACCCTTTCCGTAGGTCAGAAAACGGGCACAGCGTTTGTTGTGGGACCTTGTTACGATCTCTCCTGAAGTCCCTAGACAAGCGGGACCGTTCGTTATGAAGCTCTTTGGCGAAGTCTTTCTCCGGGAGCTTCTTCTTCCCGCTTACAATGATGATGATGTTAGGATGATCATCGCAAATATATCTGATAAGTGATGATCTGACGATAGACAAAAATAATCAAGTGCTCTATCATCAGAGTAAATTTTTTGGGAGAGTCAATCATCGGATAGTTGTGGTGATAGAGCTGTAGAGTAAATAAATGTATACAATTATTTTTTCGTTATTTCCTTAACTAAAAAAAACAATAACAACGCGCCTTCGTATAATGTACTTCTGTTTGTTGGGATTATTTTGGAAGATAAATTAGGAAACTAATCAGGTTGTTTGACCTGATTAGTTTAGAAAAGTAAACAAATGTGACAATATACAAGGAATTTAATTAAAATGTAATTTAAAACTTATCATTACGACAACTTCATAAATCGCAAGACTTTGATATCGCCTGTTCGAAATCAGCATAAGTACAGTACTGCTTATTAAATGACAAATTCACAACTATGTTCCTCCACACAGTCATTAAGCAACGTCTGTCCTGTGGCCGTATAAATGACACACCTCTAGTACCCACTCATCAAATGACCCGAAAACGTCAATCGCCCCGTAATCGTAACTCGTCCGACCATTATGCGGTACTAAAATACGTAGTAACTCCTTTATCAGTCCATGTGATACGGCACCGAAGCCTGCTCGTTACCGCGCGTATGTTCCGCGGTGTTGTCGCGCTGGGGAAATGTGCCATTCGTCCCTTTTCCACGGAGTAGGTGTGAAAAGGACTGTCTGGGTTTGTTTACGCGCGACACACAGTGCCTTGGCGCGGTGCCCGCACCGTGCCGTAACGTGTTCGGCTATTGTGGAGGCGAACGAGCCATCAAGATATATTGAGTCGTGTTATTAGGTTGGACTAGTATTTTAGGGGGATTTGTAGTAATAAAGTTTAGAAGTAGAGTGTTGGATAGACTTTGATTTAGATCTAGATGCCTGGCGTTCAACTCACATACGGGCATCGTGAACCTTTTATCGCGCACATAGAATGACCTCTGCCAAAGTATTTTATTTTCAGTACATAGGGTTCTTTGAAAGGCACCGGTCGATTACCTCAAAGGCACCGCATCTGCTCACCTTAGTTTGCAAAAGTCCTGGACGATGGTGGCCGTTTTCCAACAGGTCGACCGTCTGACCGTGTGCCTCACTAGGAAATATATAAATTTCAATCGTTTTCTGTTCATTGACAAGTTCCAAGGTAACCTGATTTAAGTGATAAAGTAGACTCAGCGCCGCTGCCAATCAATCGATATAATGTTCATTGAGAAGAAATAACCTTACCAGTTGTATCAAGGGCATCGGTATGTTCTTATACCGAGACGAATAAATGAATCAAAGGGCAAACCGCCTAGTGGGCGGGATAATAAGCAGTCTTTACTTTCAATATGTGGCTACCAACAAGAATAATGGACAACAAAGGGGATGCTGAAAATAGAAAGCTTATACAGAGATGATCACGCAATCGCTGATGTTACTCTACTAATGTTACAGCCTTAGGTATATTACCGTCAACCAACGGTCACCTTGATTCGGGGTCATTGCACATCTATGGACCGTAAAATAAAATGCTTACTTATGCAAGTCGCGTTGGCATAGACTACGAGTAATATAAATTGTAATTTGCTGTTTATGCGAGCTGTTAAGTAGATCACTGGGTGGTCTGGAGGGGTGATCTTCTAAGGGCGTAACAAGGTTATTTTTAATCCCTCTGTGTAGGTATTATAATTCTGTGCGCCAATGCAAAAACAAGAGTGTTAGTTGTGTAGGTATGTGAGCGGTTGGACTTGTGTAGGTTGTTTGTGGGCCTGTCTGGACAGGATGGACCGATGTCGGTTGAATCCAGATAGTTCTCAGCTTTGTAACAATGAAAAATAAATATCGGTTCAGTATGTTACCTACAAAATGTAGACTTGTCGGGAATTTTCTGACATTGTCGGTTAGGTCATATTGTTTACTTATGGCAAATGAGCTGTCTGATAGCAAAGGCTATTTTAGTTAATTCCCTTCCACTCTGTCTACATTCTAGCCGTGCGTAATCTATCGAACTTTGGTCTAAAATCTAAAACTTTAGAGAAGTGAGCTAAATGGTCTGCGAAAGATAATAGACATCTACTACCGAAGCCCACCCCGAAAAACCCATAGATTAGTCTGTAGGTATTTTTATCCACGCTTACGCGGTATTTCGGTCAGTCCTCCACATACAAAACTTGAACAAATTAAGGGTATTCCTAAAAATATTTGTCACGCATATATATCGTAGGTATTCAATCTGGATTTCTTACGGCGTACCTTGATTTACGAGTAGCCGATCCAGTCGTCCCCTGACGACGATGCGTGTAAGAAACCTGTAAAATACATCGGATTCTGAGACTGTTTAACCAGTCTTTGGGTAACCCAGCGGAAGACCTTGGTAGAGCTCATTTCGTCAAAAATATTATAGGAAGAAAGAAAACATTTATTGCACATTGACACCACGACACGACAATAGGTACAAAAAAAAAAATTACAAAGAACTAAATAAGAACAAAACAAATAAAAAATAAGATTAAGTTTAAAAAAACTAATAAACCTACAGTTTACTAAATGGCATGGTTTAAACTCCGTGTCGCGGCTTCCATTGCAACTGGGCCCCTTCAGCATAATGTTGTGGCCGCTTGACGCCTACCACAATTTACCACGTTTTCAGTGGGCCCACTTTTAGGAGACACACCTAACGAGTCTTGCTTATGTCCATAGGCGGTGACCATTTTCCATCAGGTGGCCGGTTTGCCTGTTCGTCTGCCGTATAACACAAAAAAAAGGTTCCACCAGGTTGTACCCGACGCGGGAACGACTTTATTTTAGTATCGAAATTATCGACTTCCGACCGCCGCCTGACGCGTACCACAATTTACCCTGTTTTCAGAGGACCCACTTTTAGTAGACACACCTAACGAGTCTTGGTACTCGTAGAAGCGAACTTGCTATAGATAGAAAGCTTGTGTGCCTACAATTCACTGAAGGAGCAACAGACAAACAAGACAAACTTATTAAGTATTCATGGCACGCTTAAACTCTGACGCTTTAGTTGGTTACCGTCTTGATTACGCCGGTAATGGATTCCGTGTAATGAAGAGTAATGCCTACAAGGGTTTATTTTTTATTCAAGGGTGTAAGGTCTCCTCCCCTTCACCTACTTTATATCTACTCTACATACACCTATTTAGCCTTATCTATCCTTATTTTTCTTGCTTAAAAATCTGCATTAAAATCCGTTGCGTAGTTCAAAATATCTAAGCGTACATAGATACATTGGGACAGACGGCGGGAAGCGACTTTGTTTTATACTATACATACTATAGATTCTCATGTAATGTTTACAATCTTTATGTAACATTCTTTTGGCATTGTAATTGAGTTATAACAATTTTACGATAGAATTATGTGTGTTGATGTCACATAATATTCATCGTTTACAATCTTGGCGTACAAAACAAATTGAAATTTTAAAGCTATTGACTATTGAGTAAATAAATTAGTCTTACATATTACCTCATCATCATCTCGGTGTTAAGTCCCGGTTGCGCTGCCGCGCGGTACGCGATACACATTATCTGGGGTCCGCCATACATCTTATCTATTAAAACATAATTGCGCATCTGGCTATGACAATGACCATGACCAGGTATATTCATTGTCCTAATTAACAAAGGACACATCCGATTAGGCGATTCACGTGCAATCTGGAATATCCATTCATTGTGACATTGTATGTGCGTAGGTATACCTTTGTACTCTATTATACTAGCTCTGCAGTGTATGTGCGAAGCAAATCCACCACGAGCTCCGGTCTAATACGTTTAATTATAACAATGCCACGAAGTAGATAATTTAGATACTAAAATAAAGTCGTTCCCCGTTAGGTACAACCTGATGGAACCTTTTTTTTAATGTAATACGGCAGAAAAACAGGCAAGCGGACCACCTCATGAAAAGTGGTCACCGCCGCCTATGGACATCAACAACACCAGGGGTGTTACCAATGCGTTGCCCGCCTCTGAGGAGACCTCTAATATACCTCTTGAACAATCCCATGTCATAGTCCAAACACTGGCACCTGGCACTTTATTCTTGTTGTGTTATAAATACATACACACATACCTACACAACATAGACACAATGTCACGCCTTTTTATGTTGTACTGGTAGCGTGTCAAGCAAAACACGTTGCCGAAGTAGATCAGTGACGAGATCCTTTATTTTACACTGCGTTTGGAATTGGCCCTTGCGAATTAAGATGTTATTTACGTATTTGGGGAATTCGTGATCAAATTCGGCTGTTAATCACGCAATACGACTAAATTGCTTAATTAACCCGTGAGTGCTCGTGCTCTAGAACGTTATAAGAGCACTCGCGTTATATAGCGTTTTCTACTCAAACAAGTATACAGTTTTAAGGAAAGTTGTTTTGTCTAATCGCAAATAAAACTGAGTAGGTGTTTGATGAAATGTTTTATATTTGTTAGTTCAGAACTGTCACGACGCGAGTTATTCCGCGATGGCTCTAACGCCATGATTGTGACGGATGTACAACATTCACGGTATTTGGTGCATCTTTAGCTAACATCAGATAGCTAAAAGAAGGGAGCGTTAGCTGTCCCTTATGCCCAAAGGACTCGTCCCTTACCTCCAGGATATTTTTATATAATTATTAAAAAATGTATTAATGAATGGTTTAAAAACCGTTTAACAACTGCACTTGAGTGAGAAGGAATATGTTTCTTTAGATAGTCTTGTACTTATGCTCGTACATTGTACATATACACTTACACACATAAAGCTCAAACCTCTGTCCCACAGATGGGTTAGGCAGCCAGTACATATGCATCTAATACTCAAAAATACCATTATTCTCTCCGCAGTGTGCCATCGTTCGTGCCGCTGTTCCTCTTCGAGCAGTTCCGCCGCTACTCGAACTGCTTCTTCCTGCTAATAGCGCTGCTGCAACAGATCCCGGATGTGTCGCCCACCGGCCGCTGGACCACGCTCACGCCGCTCATACTCATACTGAGCGTGAGCGCGCTCAAGGAGATCGTCGAGGACTTTGTGAGTGCAGTTTTTAGCTTTGATTGGGGAGGGTTTTGGGGAATGAATGGACGATGACTTAGGTTTAAGATATGTTGATATGTGCTTCGATTAGTTTGCAAGTTAATTTCCGCAATTAAAGGCTTTTATTATTATTATGGGGCCCTACTACCATCCTTTCCGCCCAAGCCACCTCACTTGCACATGGTCCCCCTATAGTTAGACGCACGGGGCTCTACCGCACAACCTTCCTGGGTAGTGCGCGTCAGATAGCAGTCGCCACATGTGAAGAGCCGACGCACCACAAATTCTTATTTGAGAATTCTAGTAGAAAACTGCTTTCAGTAAATCGCCTAGTTTCAATTGTAATTTCTAATATTTCAGTAATTTCCCAGTAAACCCTGACTGTCATATTAACCGCTAGCCGCTGAACCGGGATTTATCTCTAGGATGAGGAGTTAGTAGATTTGATTAGGAGAGACTGCGTATCTCACGTGGCGCCCACTCATACTCTTCGTGAGCGCCGTGAGTGCGCTAAAAGTGATTGTCGAGGACTTTCTGAGTGCAGTTTGTAGCTTTTATGTAGTAGGACAGCCTCTAAAGGCCCCGACACCACCCATTGGTGTACCACCATGGCGCTGTAATAAAATGAATGAATCATGAATGAAAATTCTTTATTGCCCATACAGAAAAAAATACATATCAAAAAGAAATAAAAAGCAACCGGCAACCTTATCGCTTAAAGCGATTTCTTCCAGGCAACCTTACATATTTACTCACTACTCTAGGACACTTACATCTTGTATAGTACTAGTAAGTAGTTAAGTCTGTTCTACAGAACATATTACATTAAAATTGTTACTTTTTTCTATATTTCAGAAGCGGCACCGCGCGGACGACGAGACGAACCGGCGGCTGGTGGAGGTGCTCCGCAACGGCGTCTGGCAGTTGGTCCGCTGGGAGGCGCTGCAGGTCGGCGACATATGCAAGGTGCTCAACAACCAGTTCTTCCCGGCGGACCTGATGTTGATCTCCTCCAGGTACTGTGAAGTTCAGTGCATTCCATACAGTGCACTCGACTTGTAAGTGAGAGGTAACGAGCTCGATCCTCAGTGCTGTCATGTACCAATGTCTTACACCAATAACCGATGTTATAATGTAATTCTTGTAATAGCTGTAAGTCTTCCAAATTAAATAAATTAATGTTCTTACAGTGAGGGAAAACATCGTATGTAAACTAGCACGTACACTGAAAGTGTAACCTATTTTTTTTTTTTTTTTTTTTAATGTCAAACGGTAGGCAAAAACGCAAGCGGGCCACCTGATGGAAAGTGGTCACACGTTTGCCTATAGACATTAGCAACACCAAGAGTATCGCTAATGCGTTGCCTACCTCTATAACACGTTGCTCTGGCAGCAAAAGGCAAATGCCACTCCACTGTCAAAGCCACGGTTCCCCAAATCCCCACCCCATGGAGCACTGGAAACCTTACCCACCGGCAGAAACACAATACTATTTAAAAGAGTATTATTTAGCTGCGATATTCTGTAAGGTGGAGGTACTTCCCCAGTCCCCAGAACCAGGCTAACCTGTTAACAGAGGCATGGACGTCAGATGCTATCACTACACTGTAATTACTTGATCTGTCAAATCTTTGGTGTTGCTGATGTCTTGATAGGCGGCGGTGACCGCTTTACATCAGGTGGCCCGTTTGCCTGTTTATCTGCCGAATAACATAAAAATTTGGATCCAGGTCAATACGGACGCTGGGCCCTCGCGCGCGAGAGTGCAACCGCCAAACATATGATATTCCATATAGTGCAATCACCAGGAACAATGATGGAAAACAATAATATACTTCGTAGTTTATATCTCTCACACAGATCACACAGAGATCAAGGTGTATTTTACGAACTACAGTTTATTTTCGGTAGCGCAATAGTCGTGACACGTTTGTAATCTCATTATTAGATCAAAATAAAAACATAATAACCAGCACCCAATTAGTCCTTACATCTCTAGTGGATTCGCTCGGTAACCCTTATTAAATAAATAAAATAATTTACAGTGAGCCCCAAGGCATAACCTTCATCGAGACGTCCAACCTGGACGGGGAGACGAACCTGAAGATCCGGCAAGCGCACCCGGACACCGCGCCGCTGGACAACCCCGCCGCGCTGTTCGGGTTCCGCGCCACCGTGCAGTGCGAGGCGCCCAACCGGCATCTGTATGAGTTCAACGGACTGATCAAAGAGTCCAATTCCAAGTGAGTTTAAGGGCTTGTATAGATACACAGTGCACCAAAATGTAAGAATTGTAGATGTCATGGGCGACAGCTATCACTTACCATCAGGTGGGCTGTCTGCTCGCTGGTCACTGAGTAGCATAAAAAAAACAGTGTACACGTAATCATGTTAGAAATAAACTTTAGCCGGAGCATGAAACAAACCAGCAGGTCTAGCCAAGATGCCAATGAGCTAGCTAAAATGCACGAGATGGCGTTACTGCGACGTAAAGTCTGCTGTCAAAATAAAGCCCTGTCATTGGCTGGAATGGATTGGTCATTTTACAACAATTGGTTCTATCCAAATAGCACAACGTATTTTGACAAACAGACCATACGCCTCACTAGCGCTACCGGAATTTGTCGGCTACGTTCGGACAGCTTCGCAGCGTTCGCCCTACTGCGCCAGTTTACCAATTTAAAATCGCGACGAAGCGATTGGCATCTTGGATAGACCCGCTTTTAGACCAGGCCTCTTAGGCATTGGTGCATGAATCGTAGATGTCATGTGCAACAGTTACCGCTTTCCATCAGGTGGGTTGTCTGCTCGTAGCTCGCCACGGAGTAGCACAAGAACCGGATGCTCACGGCCACTTTCTATGACACTGTTCATCTGAGGTTTAAGTACAGCATGGTGGAGAGGAAGCTAGGGTTCTCCCCCCTTCCCCCGGCTCCACACATTCCCACCGTTGGAACTCTTGCTTAGTCAGGATCTGTAGCGGCAACTCAAAAGAGCTTCCGAGTTTTCATATCCGGGCACGAACGCGGACAAACTAATACTGGCTTGGAACCCGCAACCAATTTCGTTAAAGGCAAGGTACCCATTAATTTCTATTCATTTATTCGTTCAAACAGAATGGAATGGTCAAATAGTCGCTACGATGGTGGAAATAGGCTCAGACGGAATGAATGGATAAATGCTATAAATGTGTTTTAGCCTTGTAATTCAATATTTAGTTAATATTAGTGTTTATTAGAGATAAAGAAGGCCAGCTGAAACTAGGATACTCATAACGGATACCGTTTTAAATCGATGGTGTATTTCGTTATTGGCCACCAGGTCCTACGCGCACACATACACATACACAAGTATTACATAGATTTAAGTTTGTGTGAGTGAGTGAACGATCGCAAAATATACACTTTTTTAACGTTTGGATAGTAACCATGACCTAGGACCAAGAATCAAACATGACAGACAGCTGTGTCAGTGAGTACCATGGACTTTGAATGGGTATGAGTGAGGTGTACGATGGCAAAATAGCCACATTTCCATTCGTTCTGAATGAATAGAAATTATTGAGGTGTACGATGGCAAAATAGCAAATACGTTAATTAAAAAGTAAAAGGAAACAGACGGGTCTTACGCTCTTTTACCACTTTTTGTATAAAAAAACCTCAGGGAAATATCGAACGAGTGGTGGCGGATACGGAAGAAGCGGCTGTCGATTTCCACCAAAGCGCTGTCGAGCGTGAGGATGCCCCCCGCCCTCCGTTCCGGAGAGGACGACCACCCCGTCACGTACGCCATAGTAGTTCCATACCACAATACACTACATTGTATTGTGTCCATAGTATGTTTAGCGGTCTCTAGTGACGGCGACTTTATTTACTGTATCGACTGATTGTAGCTGAGTCGAGTATTTCGTTAGTCACAGAATTTATAATAGTAAACGCCAATCCTCACGGTAATAATAGGTAATAAAGTGTCCTAGAACGTATTGGTATGCTTCTCTCTCTTGGGCAGATTTTGGTTTATTTTCACCGATAAAATTTACAAATAAATTAGTCTTGTAGAGTAACGTTTATGTTGTATTTTTTGTTTTATTAAGAAACCGCACTGTATTTTTATTTTTACTGTATTAATTTATACAGTCGGAAAATTTGAAAATTAACCCACTTGAAATCCTAAGTACGAAACAATCTTGAATTTTGTTCGGACCATCAATATAGATATCCTCCTCGAACGACTTAACATTCAAATATCCCGACTGTAGTTCCTAAGGAACGATTGTAAAGCCTAACCAAGAATATATGAGAGCTGTCAAGAGGGAACTACTGTCGCTGTTACTTGTTTCTAAATAAATCAGCAATATGGCGGATTTTCATATATTCTAGCGGGACTATTGTCTAACTCAGTTGGCAACTGATTTTGACTTTAGATAATTCTACACTACGTTGGCCACTGGCTGTAGTGTCTACCAAATTAGAGTAATGTATGATGCTCAAATTCAGCTGTCTACTGAGATAGCCAATAGCCCTGCTGGTCAGGCTTTAACTTGGTTATGTCCGGGGGACAATTGCACTTTGAACGTTACCCGGCGGTGTTAAGACCTACATTCCCGTGTCAGGGCGATCCCGCTGGGGCTGGAGCAGATGCTGCTGCGCGGCGCGATGCTGCGCAACACGGCGCACGCGCACGCGCTCGTCGTCTACACCGGGCACGAGACCAAGCTCATGAAGAACTCCACCAAGGGTGAGTTGACACACCGCGTAACGTAGATTCTCGGAATTCAGAGACGCGAATCAGAATCAGAATTGTCTTTATTATTAAACTGGGTAAGTAAACAGGTATGCAGATGTTATTACATTAGTAGCTCCAACAGCTTGCCCATTACGGACGTACTTTTAGAATTATGCAATTCGAATCTAATGTCAAGATACATATTAGTCTCCATCATTTAAAACATTAAGTAACATTGTCTCATAAATAAAAAATTCTAAATGTCAAAATAATAATTTCAGATGTCAAAATTGTAAATAATAACATTAGTATCAGACGGTATAAGTAATAAGTAACTCAAAACGAGGGTAGTTCCCCTTTCAAAGTCAACAGATTCTGGAAAGAGATGAACACAATATGACGGTAGTTCCGATTTCAAAGTCCACCAGATGGCGCTCCTGGGGCGTAAAGTGGTCATATTTACGTTAATGACCCGGCTGTGTTAAGGGTCCAGGGTCCGCCTTAACCGTGATTTTACATATCAGGTGAAGCGACTGCCATCGGACCTCCGTGACACTGTTAACAAGGAAACTTGACCAGATTGGATCAATGTGAGGTTCCATCACGATGTTGTCCCTCACCATAAGAGCATCGGTTAGTAGCCAACTATCTGGCTTACCAGCCAGTCTAAAAATCATCATCGTCCTAGCGCTTATTCTGGCTTCTGCCAGGGTCCGCTTTCCTACTCAATCTTCTCCACTTAGCCCGGTCTTCGGCATCCTCTCGTCGGAAGCCGTTGGCTCTCGCATCCGACTCAACAATGTCAATCCATCGCATCTTGGGTCGCCCACGGGGTCTCTTTACCTCCACGCTCCACGTTTACCAGCCAGTCTAGTATTTGCTGTTTATTTCAATCGGCGAGGTATTCATTTTTATTATTTTCCGCCGTCAACTGGTCATTGTGAACTTAGCTATCTTATTTGTTGCGACCCGATCGGCGGACGACGATGTCTCTAAGGACTAAGACTTTCGTGGATATTCACTACAATTTCACTACTAACCGTGGTAACAAACCCGACAATATGTATGTATGTATGTAATCTCTTTATTGCATCATTTATAGCATATGTGTAGTGTAAGTGTGATGACTCGCTATGTCCTTATCGCGAGTGAACTCTGTCTGCCCCCAGCACCCCTAAAACGGTCGTCGATCGACAAGCAGACAAATACCCACATCCTGATGCTGTTCGGGATCCTGCTGGCGCTGTCGATGCTCAGCGCAGCCTTCAACGAGCTCTGGATGCGAAGGCACGCCGCCTCCGACTGGTACATCGGGCTCAATGGTGGGTTCACATTTTTTTATGTTATCTCATCATCTTGGCGTTAATGTCCCGGTTGTGCGCTCGCCTACGAGGGCCCGGGGTCCGCCTTGACCATGATCCAGGATTTGGCGATCAGGTAATTACAGTGGAGCGAATACCATCTGACTTCTGAGAACGTGCCAGGGGAACCTGATCATGGTTACAAATTCAGTCGCCTGAATTTGCAGGTTTCATCACGATGTTTTCCCTCACCGTAAGAGCATCGGTTAGAATTCAACTAATGTACATAACTCATAAAAGAGTCATTACCTCTCGCTTACGAGTCGGATACTCAACCGCTCGGCCACCGACGCTCCTATTTTTTAATGTTATACGGCTGACAAACAGGCGAGCGGGCAGCAGGCAGCAGCACCAGGGGATTTACCAATGTATTGCCCGCCTCTGAAAAGACCTCTAATATAAATCTTGAACGATCCCATGTCATAGCCCAAAGGAAACACTGTGGCTGAGAGCTCATTCCACATCCGAATCGTGCGAACGAGAAACGTTCTTTCGGACCTTCGCATCGACACCAATATAACAGTGTAGGAAAGCATTTATTTGGTACTCCATGCACACATAACTTATAAACAACAGATACTTAATTATAAGATTAATTTTTACCAGAAATACAACTTAATGCCCAAGCCTGGGTGACTGCCGGATGTGTTTATTAGCGTAGAGACGTCTTTGTCGATCAAAGTGTTTGAAAGACACGGCCGAGGAACTTAAGAATTTGATATTATTAGTCGCAGACTTAAACAAAGATTCATGATGTAAAGTATAATGACGTATGAGAATGTGTATCGGAAAGGGCTGTATCTAAACATCTATAAAACATTACACCATCACACCTATAGCCAAGGAATATTATGATCATCATGATCGTTTCACGTTTTATCTTAAAATAACAAAACAAAAATGGTTTACTTTAAATTATTCATAAAAGTTGTCTTCTCTTTGTTTCAGAGGCGCAAAACTCCGGCTTCTTTTTCACCTTTTTGACATTTTTAATATTATACAACAACCTTATACCCATATCGTTACAAGTTACTGCAGAAATAGTTAGGTTTTTTCAAGTAAGTACTTTTTATACATACCTATATACTTTATTTTTCCTATAATTCATAATGTATGCCAAGTTTTCTGTCTTCTCCGAGCCGGCCTCCTAACTACAGACATCCATTCCCAAAGATATGAAAACGCGGTCAAGCGCAAGCTGTCTTTGAGTTTGATCCAACCTGCTATACAATAGGGGCGACTTTCCCTAAACCGCCACTCGAACGACAAAAGTTTAATTAAATTGTAGAATCTATCAAATTGTATCTACAATGTAGAAACAAAAAACCAGTCCAAAAAACTTCCTGATTCCTATTATATATTTTACCATGGAGCAAATTAACCAGTGCAGAGCGAATCGGCTCGTTTTTTTTAAACAAGGTGATATGAGGAGGGAATGGGGAGGAAAGTGTCGCGGAATGCCCGGGCGGACTCCTCTGAGTTGACAGAGTACCTGATTGAAATCAATATTATCATCCTCGCGGTTAATCCCGGCTTCCGCCTACAGCTTTCCTTTTTTTATGACATACGGTAGGCAAATAGGCAGCCACCTGATGGGAAGTGGTCACCACTGC
Source organism: Blastobasis lacticolella (assembly GCA_905147135.1). Classification (NCBI taxonomy): domain Eukaryota; kingdom Metazoa; phylum Arthropoda; class Insecta; order Lepidoptera; family Blastobasidae; genus Blastobasis; species Blastobasis lacticolella. Next base: position 20,249,264 of record LR990050.1, read on the forward strand.
CTATAGACATTAGCAACACCAAGAGTATCGCCAATGCGTTGCCCACCTCCATAACACGTTGATCTGGCAGCAAAAAGGCAAATGCCCCTCCACTGCCAAAGCCACGGTTCCCCAAACGGTTCTAAAACTCTACCTATTCTGTCTTCTCCACGCTGGCCGGTCCTGGGCATCCTCGCATCGAAAGCTGGTGGCTCTGCTACCTGGAGCTCTAAAGGCCATATTAGCATTTCATAATATGATTCATATTAATTTGTCACAAACTCATCTGCAGCGTCGCTTGTTGACATTGACAAGACAATTTAAAATGGCGTCACTTAGTTCCAGTATTGGCCACCGGATTGGGGCACTTATGAATCATAATATGAAACGCTAAAACGCTTTTTAGACCCCCAGGTAGCAGAGCCAATAGTTTCCGACGCGAGCATGTCCAAGACCGGGGGGAGAGGAGAAGACGTAGTAGGCAAGTAGACCCTGGCAGGAGCCGGGATTGACCGCAAGGATGAGTCATTCGTAAAAGTCATAACAAACAATTTGATTTCTGTAGGATTGTATATTTTCGTGAGTTATGAAAAATATTATTAGATAATTGTCAAAACAATGCGGTGCGGGAGATAATTTTCAGCACGATTAATAGTGTAGACAAACTAAAAGTACAAGTTCACGCTAATAAAGACCAAATAACTGAACGTTTATAAGGACTGACAAGGACAGATAATCCCCAGATTATTGCCATATCTACACTTTATAATTTTTACTACTGTCAGTCAATACGGAGTTATCGTGGTCCTATTATAACTCTCTGCCATTCCCCCAGGCGAAGTTCATAGCGATGGACCGCGACATGTACCACGAGGCGACGGACACGCCGGCGCAGGCGCGCACCAGCAACCTCAACGAGGAGCTGGGCATGGTCAAGTACATCTTCAGCGACAAGACCGGCACGCTCACCTGCAACGTCATGGAGTTCAAGAAGTGCTCCATCCGGGAGGTCAGTATGGGCATGGTCAAGTACATCTTCAGCGACAAGACCGGCACGCTCACCTGCAACGTCATGGAGTTCAAGAAGTGCTCCATCCGGGAGGTCAGTATGGGCATGGTCAAGTACATCTTCAGCGACAAGACCGGCACGCTCACCTGCAACGTCATGGAGTTCAAGAAGTGCTCCATCCGGGAGGTCAGTATGGGCATGGTCAAGTACATCTTCAGCGACAAGACCGGCACGCTCACCTGCAACGTCATGGAGTTCAAGAAGTGCTCCATCCGGGAGGTCAGTATGGGCATGGTCAAGTACATCTTCAGCGACAAGACCGGCACGCTCACCTGCAACGTCATGGAGTTCAAGAAGTGCTCCATCCGGGAGGTCAGTATGGGCATGGTCAAGTACATCTTCAGCGACAAGACCGGCACGCTCACCTGCAACGTCATGGAGTTCAAGAAGTGCTCCATCCGGGAGGTCAGTATGGGCATGGTCAAGTACATCTTCAGCGACAAGACCGGCACGCTCACCTGCAACGTCATGGAGTTCAAGAAGTGCTCCATCCGGGAGGTCGGTATGGGTGGCAAGCAGATGGATGGATGGCTTTCACATGCTTCTTGACACTTCCCCTGTTAATTCAAATACCAGAGAGGCTACAGCAGTGCTAAGTATCATAATGCGCGTATTAAATGGACCGGCCAGATGAGTCGTGCGCACACGCATAGCGCCAATCATGACTACTATATGTTGGTTATTGTTGAGACGGCTGCAGTAAAAGCGTTAAGAGCTCTTTTACATTAGACGATTAAAGTAAACGAATAGATTCAGATTCAGATATTCAGCCGGAGACTGTTGGGCGCGCGCAATGACTCAACTACAAACTACAACTGAGTCAAACTCTTCTGCACTGTCCCTTGTGTCCCTGTGCAGGCTGATACCACTGCACAATGTAGTCGTCTGATGCCAATGTGGCGCCTTTTGAGAACCGGTCTACAGTAAACTGTAAACTGTGCGACCTAATTACAATAACACGTCCCTAAATTTTAGAGGACACCTCAAACACTTAAAGTGTCATGTTTACATGAAATAACTGTTATTCAAAGTGTTTAAAGTTTGGGGCAATGGTGAAATCGGGCAAAAATCTTTATATATTTTTGTACTTACGGCCTTCCTGATGGAAAGCTGTGACCGCAGCCTATGGACGTTTGCAATACCAGGGGCATCACCCACGCGTCGCCAACCCCGTAACGTCCCGGTTGTGCTCTCACGCACGAGGGCGATTGGCCGCCTTGACCATGATCCAGGATTTGGCAGATCAGATAATTACAGTAGAGCGGCTGCCATTTGACCTCCGTGACTCTACCAGGGGAACCTGACCAGATTGGATCATGGTTACGAATTCAGACGCCTGAATGTGCAGGTTCATTACGATGTTTTTCCTCACCGTGTATTGTGTCCTTTATATATTTGATTTGCCAACAGATTTACACTAATTGTTACATTGAAATATTATATGAAAGATCTTTAACACTTAAATGTAAATCCAATAACAGACAAACAGGCAAACAGGCAGGCGGTTCTGTATTTTTGTTGCCTGCAACCTAAATGCATGAATCGTACATCTTATAGGTGACATTTACCGCTTACCATCAGACCTACCTGCTCGTTTGTCACTGAGTAGTATAAATAAAAAACTGACGTCCCTACCCACGCCCCCCAGGTGATATACAGCCCCCCAGGCCCGGGCGAGCGTCTGGAAGACACGCTGATCTACCAGCACATGTCCCCCGGCCACCCCGCCGCGGCCGCCGTGGACGAGTTCCTCACCATGCTGGCCGTCTGCCACACCGTCATCCCGGAGCGGCAGGCGGATACCATTAATTATCATGCTGCGTCTCCTGGTAAGAGATATGTGTACTATACTGTGTATGCATGCGAAAGAACGTTAGCACGGGAGTGTTATGTTACGAATAAGTTTTTTCCCTGGAGAGTACAACATGGAGTTCTTCAAGAAAGGGGTTAAAAGGTTTTTACGGGGTCGGCAACGCGTGGGTGATGCCCCTGGTATTGCAAACGTCCATAGGCTGCGGTGACTGCTTACCATCAGGCAGGCCGCAAGCTTGTTTGCCACCTTAGTGGTATAAAAAAAAAGTGTAAGAGCTTCTAAAGTCAGCAACACGAGAGTGATGTCAACGTTGCCTACCCAAATATCAAAGAGTTTGTGCGCGGTGCTAATCGCGTAGTACCGCTTTCTGTAAAGACCGGCAAGCAGAGTCGTGCGCATGCGTGTAGCGGCAATCATGACTAAACTATGTTGGCCGCCGCAGCTTGATATAGACACACATAACGTCACGCTTTTTTAAAAGTCATACGGTAGGCAAACAAGCAAGCACCAAATGAAAAGCGGTTACCGCTGCCTATAGACATTAGCAACACCAGGAGTATCGCCAATGTGTTACCCACTTCTGTGACACGTTGCTCTGGCAGCAAAAAGGCAAATGCCCCTCCACAGCAAAGCCACGGTTCCCCAAACTCCATCTCATGGAATATTGCCAACCTTACTCATCGGCAGGAACTCAATACTAATTAGTGTTGTTTGTCTACGGTATTTTGAAAGGTGGAGGTATTTCTCTAGTCGGGCGGCTTCCATTTGAACGGGATACTGTGCTAATACTAGTAACACACGCTTTGATTTGGCTGGGGCCGATCAACGATACTAATCCTTGTGTTGTACAAAATAAAGTGGAAACGCATGTGAGCCGACCTTGGTCGGACGTTCGACTATAGTTTTCGCTCACAAAAGCGACTTTATTTTGTACATGGTATGGATTAGCATCGACTGACGGTTAGACAGCTCTAGCCAAAACGGAACGTCTGTTACAAGTTTATGCACTTTCTCTCTCTATCTCTCTTTCAGTTTGTTAATAGTAGGGTTTATAAGGAAGCCGTTATGAGAAAGAGGATGAGGATGGGTGTTTTCTTTATTTTATAATTAATTAGACAAATACTACTTAAATGAATAAATAGTTTTTAGTGTCAGTATTTTTAACTAGATACCGTCTAGTTACGATCAGTCAGAGTACAGCGGATCAGATCAGCCATGACTATTTATATCGGCGCGGGGAAATGGCAACTTTGAAGTGCTTAGTACTATTTTCTATAATACGAGGATAAGGGCGAGGAATCCTCATCAACCATACTTAACCAGTCGTGTCTCCCCCCAGACGAGCGCGCGCTGGTGATGGGCGCGGCGATGCTGGGCCACGTGTTCGAGACGCGCACGCCGCGCGCCGTGCGCGTGCGCGCGCCCGCCCGCCCCACCGCCGACGAGTACGAGGTGCTGCACGTCATTGATTTCACTTCGGCCAGGAAGCGGATGTCGGTGGTTGTCAGGACGCCGGATGGTAGGTATTTTTATTATGTCATACGGTAGCCATTGTGGTTCGCGGCAAGCGGCCATTACATGCTGAGAAGGGGTCCATTTACGCTAGATGCCCACGAAAAATGACACTGGAATGCACTAGTTTAAAGAGTTTCATTGCAAATCTTGCACACGACTCCATGTAAATTTAACCAGGAATTTGCTCTTATCGGCCTAAGAAACGAGGTCGATTTTTCCTTGTAATGATAATCTGACAGTTTACAGAACGTTGGCGATAATTTGAGTACACAAAAAGTTGTCATGGATGTAATGTGAAAACAATAAGGGTCCTAAGATCCTGCCCTGTGGCACACCTAGGGCGGGTGTGCCACAAGGCAGTATTTTAGACAACTTTTGTTTAATTGAAAAACTGTAACAGTATTTAGTGCACACGTTGTTCCAGGACGTTATGTATGTATGTATGAAGAACTGTAAACTATTTATTATCCTTCCTTTTTTTGCACAATCTATACATAGCATAAATTAAAGTCGTTTCCGCGTCTGTCTGTATGTAGTTTTGCTAACTCTTAAACTATGCAAAGGATTTTGATGCGATTTTCACATCAGTGAAACATACATAATTTCTTTCGAAAGGTTTATATGTATAATACATACATACTATAATAAAGAAAAGCCGACACTCTTACGGTAAGTGAAAACATCGTGATGAAACCTGCACGTTCAGGTGACTAAATGTGTAACCATTATCCAATATGGTCGGGTTCCCTTCTTAGCAGGATTACAGAGGTCAGGTGCTAGTTGCTCCACTGTAATTATCTGATCTGCCAAAACCTGTATCATGATCCCGGGCCCTCGTTGGAGGCCTCGGTTGGAGAGCACAACCGGGACATTAACGCCAATGTGATTTTAGTAAAGAGAAACTAAGAAAACACGTTTGATGCCGCTACAAGTCTACTATAAAACATAATTCGAACAAAATCTGACCCAACCTAACCCCTCCCCCAGGCAAAATCAAAGTGTTCTGCAAGGGCGCAGACTCAGTAATCTTCCCCCGGCTAGCCTGCGGGTATGAGAGCGGTGGGGGCGCGGGCGGCGCGGGGGGTGCGGCAGCCGCCGTGGAGGCCACGCTGCAGCATCTCGAACACTTCGCCACGGAGGGACTGAGGACGTTGGTGTTCGCTGTTGCTGATATCGAGGAGGAGGTTTATAAGGTGGGTGGGGGGTAGGGGCTGAGTGGAGGTCAATTTCTGGGCGTAGTCGAGGTCGAAACCGATTAATCGGCTATTGCCTCAACCTTCGGCCGAAGCCTAAGCCAATGATTGATAGATTTATTGATACGATGTAATATTTATTGTACCAAAGGAAAATATACATTATACACTTAGAACCTTCGGCTTCGGTTTCTGTGATTTCATACAAAAGAATATCATATACGCTAAAAAAAAAAACAGATTTTCTAAACAGACGAACTTTGGCCCTTATTCTCATTGTGGTAGTCTTAAAATACAATAAAAATTACTAACTCTTGCCATTGTCGCGATATGTGCAGGAGTGGGCCAACATGTACCACAAGGCGTCCATCTCGATCTTGCATCGAGAGCAGAAGATCGAAGAGGCGGCGCTGCTCATCGAGACCAACCTGAGGCTGCTGGGAGCCACTGCTATTGAGGATAAATTGCAGGTAAAATAAAAACACTGTCTTTTCATAATCATAATAGACACCCACAATACAAGGTCATGCCTACATAACACTACACCTACAAATACTTAGCGTTGTCAGAGACGATGGTGTAAATTTTTAATAATGTCCATTCACGGTGTGCCTCAGGGTTGTGTATTTTACACTGACCTTGTAATGTTTGTAATTTAGTGTTTGGATTGTAACGTAGGAGTCAATTGTATGTATTTACGTATGTAATTGTACGTTGTCCTATTTTTATGTACCATGGACTGTTTCCTGTTTATCGCAAAGTAGTAAATGTTACTTTTATTATCAATGGCCGGCATCGCATCCGCTCCCCTTCCATCAGGTGGAGCCTCTGAATGTATGCCTACATAGAAAGAAAAAAAATGTGCGTAATGAAACGACAAAATTACCCTAGTTACCTATTTACCTATTAGTTGCCTATTTAGACCCTACCGAGCAACTTCTAACTCGGTTGGAACGACTGCAGAATCTTTGCATCAGATACGTGTTTGGGCTACGTAAGTTCGACCACGTGTCCGAATATAGACGTAAATTAAATTGGCTTCCTATACGGCAACGAAGAGAGTGCCATATACTTGGGTTATTGTTTAACGCACTTTTTAATCCCGCCGCTCCTCTGTACCTCCGCGAAATGTTTAATTTCTGTCCGCCCGCTAATCCCCGACTACGCCCCCGCAAGGAACTTCAGCTTGAAATTCCTGCTTACATCTCAGCTGGTTACGGAAAGTCGTTCCGAGTATTGGCTGCGCGTCTGTGGAACGCACTACCGGAAGACGTTCAGAATGCTCGCACGTTATGTTCCTTCAAGGAACTTGTGAAAAAACACCTCCTCGGCTATGAATAGAGCATTATTTGTTATATGTATAATAAATATATATTTATAGTATTTATTATTGTATAGTGTAGGCATAGTTATTTATATATGTGTATTTTTATAGGTTTAAATATATTTATTTAGGTTAAGTCAATTTACTTAGTACATTAATTGTATAGGTACTCATTGTTGCCTCCACCGCTCGTTAAAGCTCCTTTCAGCTTATCTAAGGTTAGCTGTAAGAAATCCCATTGTGGGATAAGCCCGCCTTTGCAATGTATTTTATATCACTTTGTTATATAGTTCTAAGGTATTTAATGCAATAAAGAGTTTACATACATACATACATACAAAAACGTTATCAGCGAATGAGCAGTTTTCCAATAGTTATCTAAAGCATTCCTATCCACTCACTAGATGGCGCCCCGACAATTTTAGTATTTGATAATCGCTTGAAATAGGTTCTTAGCAAAGAGGATATAAACACTGGGTACGTTGTATTTTATAATATTGTATTTGTCAATTTTTTTTTTTATACCTCTAAGGCGGCAAACAAGCTTACGGCCTGCCTGATGGTAAACAGTCACCGCAGCCTATAGACGTTTGCAATACCAGGGGCATCACCCACGCGTTGCCGACCCCGTAACAACCCTTTCTTGAAGAACTCCATGTTGTATTCTCCAAGGAAAACCTCGCCAGGTCAATAGTTTTCAACCATTTTAAAAATTGTAATAATAATGGAACGTAGTGCCTACTTATATAAATATTTCTTTGTACATTTCGTTCAACCTTTAACAGTTAAGTTTATATTAATAAACATTTAATTTTTAAGTTTAGTATTTGTTGGCTGCATGAAATCACTGCCACCATCATACAGATTAAAAAAAGGTTACCAAAATTGTAGAAGCGCCATCTATTTATGCTTTTTGAAACCAACTGACAATACCTACTGAAAAAGTCCTCATTGAAGACATTTACAATCAGTTAAGTTGGATAAGTCATTAATGATAGCATAGAAATAATAAGGCTGCCAAAATGCTGCCTTGTGGCACACCTGACGCCGATGTTGCACGAGGCAGCATTTTGGGACCCTTATTATACTGGGGTTAGGTGTCCCGCAAGGCAGCACTTTGGGACCCTTATTATACTGGGTTTAGGTGTCCCGCAAGGCAGCACGTTGGGACCCTTATTATACTGGGTTTAGGTGTCCCGCAAGGCAGTATTTTGGAAGCCTTATTATACTGGGGTTAGGTGTCCCGCAAGGCAGCACTTTGGGACCCTTATTATACTGGGTTTAGGTGTCCCGCAAGGCAGCACGTTGGGACCCTTATTATACTGGGTTTAGGTGTCCTGCAAGGCAGCATTTTGGGACCCTTATTATACTGGGGCTAGGTGTCCCGCAAGGCAGCATTTTGGGACTCTTATTATACTGGGGCTAGGTGTCCCGCAAGGCAGCATTTTGGGACCCTTATTATACTCGGGTTAGGTGTCCCGCAAGGCAGCATTTTGGGACCCTTATTATACTGGGGCTAGGTGTTTCGAAGGACAGCATTTTGGGACCCTTATTACACTGGGGCTAGGTGTCCCGCAAGGCATCATTTTGAAACCCTTATTATACTAGGGGTAGGTGTACCGCAAGGTAGCATTTCAGGCTTTATGGAACGGTTTTTTTTTTCATTCATTTTTATCTTGATCAGGACGGTGTACCGGACACGATAGCGGCTTTACTCAAGGCCAACATCAACGTGTGGGTGCTGACCGGCGACAAGCAGGAGACGGCCATCAACATCGCGCACTCGGCGCGATTACTGCACGCCAGCATGCCGCTGCTGGTACTCAATGAGGACAGCCTTGACGTGAGTATATCCCATACCATTTTTTTCTGTTTTTTAGTAGCCATCTGTGTCCCATTGCAAGTCCTCGACGCGAGTGTACTTGCCATAATTTTTTTTTTGTTGCCCTCGGTGCCCCACTGCAGGGCAAAGGCTTCCCCCCGTTTGTACACTTTGACCTATTTGTGGCCAGGTCTCTTCACCCTTTCGCTATACAATAGAATGTAAAAAATCCTTACTGAAGATCCAACAATCGCTGGGGTAAAGAAATTCTTAAGTGGACGCCGCCATTCGGCAGGCGTAGAGTGGGACGCGCTTCGGCCATCTGGAATTATTTCTTTATCATCCGAACGTCAACCTTGGCGTTAGCCAGGGTCCGTTTTACTACTTCTTCTTCTCCATAGTTGTGGAAGGCTAGGTCCGCCAGTGGACTAGTATAAGCTGGATAATGACCACGAAATAAGTGGCATCCAACTAACGGACACCGTGAGCCTTATTACCGCGCACGTACAAATTTTTTAAATCAGACAAACCAAGCATTTGTCCTTCATCTCACCTGGTGGTAAGTGATGATGCGGCCGAAGGTGGAGCATGCCTGTCTATGAACAGCCTATTCCTGAAGTTTGTCCTGAGCAACATGGGCTTCTTTGAAAGGCATGCTACAGGCACCGTCCGCTGGCCGGCGCCGCATCCGTTCCTCTTAAGTTGTAGATGTCCGGTCAATGATGGCTGCGCGCCATCAGGGGGACCGTCTGACCACTATCATACCCAATAATAGTGTAGTCGCGGCCATAGGCAGCGGTGACTGTTTACGATCAAGCAGGCCGTTAGCTTGTTTGCCAAAAATAAAAATATAAAAAATTCATAGTAAAACAACAAAAATGTCATCAGTAAATTGGATACATTGTACATTCAGTAATGATTAATTTGCTATATAAATACAGAAGTAATAAAGCTCCCAAAATACTGCCTTGTGACACACCTGGCGCAGGTGTGTCACAAGGCAGCATTTTGGGACCCCTATTTCCTATACTGGGGCAGGTGTACCTCAAGGCAGCATTTTCGGCGCTTAGCCTTAATTTTAAAAATGACTTTTATTACAAAAAAAAATCCTCCCCCAGGGTACCCGCGAGTCGCTGTCCCGCCACGCGCAAGAGTTCGGTTCCCGGCTGCGGCAGCCCAACGAGGTGGCGATGGTCATCGACGGCACCACGCTCAAGTACGCGATGGGCTGCGACCTCAAGAAGGAGTTCATCGACCTCTGCATCTCCTGCAAGGTGGTGGTCTGCTGCCGGGTCTCGCCCATACAGAAGGCTGAGGTGGGTGGAGTTCTTATTCTTGCATAGTATGATGTAAAGTCTGTAGTGTGTGCACTTACCTGATTATTTAAAGTGTAAGTTTTGAATAAGAGCCGTTATTTTAATATTGTCAACACGCGACCAATTATGAGAAACTTATTAGTAACTACCATGTACCCATAAACAAATACCTATCTATCTAGCCGGTTTACTCGAAATACAGTTTTATACTAAAACAATCACACTTTCTGCCACTTTATTGATTCTAAATCCTAGTTGCCAGCATACCCATTCGCTCTGCTAATTCCATCATCCTTGTTCTGCGACATTCTTTACGCGAACCTGGGTCGCCAACATCTCCCGGCTGCATTCTAGTCCATTTGATCCCTCATAATTTTTTTTCTTGATGCTTTTTCAAATTCAGTAAATTTTCAATTTGGGTTAATTCTTCTTAAAAATAATTAATGATCTTTAATTATTAGTTAGTTCTTCAAAGTATATTTTTCTTCATACTTCTTTTATTTTAATATTAACTAGTGGACCCGGCGCGACTTCGTTCGCGTACACCTACTTTACTCCTACCTACCCTCTTTCTACTTGCTTATAAACCTTCCTCTTGAATCACTCTATCTGCTGTTGAAACCCGCATCAAAATCCGTTGCGTAGTTTCAAAGATTTAAGCATACAAAGGGACATAGGGACAGAGAAAGCGACTTTGTTTTATACTATGTAGTGATATGTACATGATAAATGGCAGGCTCGCCATGCAATGGGTGGCGAAATGAATGAAAAACACTGACTGCGTTCAGATGTATATTGACTAATATTACATTATGCTCGCACCTTATATGTACTAAAAAGGGGGGAGAGGGGAGAACACACAATACAGTCGCTTTCCGCGTTTGTCTGATCTGTCTGTACATCCGTTGACTCAACATAAACCACGCAACATATGATGCGGTTTTCACCATCAGTTAGAGAATTTATTCCGGAAGGTTTATATGTATGTATAATACATGCATATCATAGTAAAGAAAAGTCAAGAAAGTCCGTGCGAATCCGGGACGGGTCGCTAGTTGTTTAAACAATAAAGGTTTTTCGGCAAGACTAATTCACTAAATGGCGCTACTGTGTCAGGTCCGCTGTCACATTACTGCCGCGTTATTGGACGGACGGAATATCTGTAGGTTGACGCTTCCATTCCAGCTGTATACGCTGTATAATGTATTTTAGGGACAGTTTGCTAGGGCAGCCAAATGATGATGATTATGAGTTTGCTAGCTTTACTAGTTTGTTTGCGAATTATGTTGCTGAAATGCGTTATTATCCGCGTCATGAAAGAAGAGACTTGTCAAATGAGGGGATTTTGCGCACGTACTCTCGCGCTTACAATCTAAATTGAAAGACATCGGCATAAACAAAAATATTTAGTAAAATTTACAATTCACTTCGCCGTAATTAGCGACGTTTTAGTTGCGGCCGCTGTACGTTTTTGTAGCGCTTTGAAATTGTCGACGCCGTGTTCTGCTTCTCTCGCCATAAAAGTGTATAAAGTGTATACGTCGTACACAAGTTTTCTACATTGTCGGTTTAAAGTTTAACTTCGAGGCATAATTTACCGTGATAATAAACAATGAAAACAAAGGACACCAAAACAGCTATCAACTTTTGCTCTCGAACCGCTAAGCGGCCCGCCCGCTCCCCTCTCGCGCCGCACACCGCCAATGTAACCCACAAATCGTCCACTGCGCAAGTCGAACCACGTAACCCGCCAAGTCTCATCTTACATTACACTAGTTGTACATGGATTGTGTCCATGTAACGCTAGGCTAAAGTAACCCTCCAGGGATAACGTAAGGATATAAGTTTAGAATATCACAATGTTCAAGGTTGTCTAGAAGAAATCCCATTGTGGGATAAGCCCGCCTTTGCTTTGTAATTTTTATTTGTAACTTTTGTATTTATTAGGCAATAAAGAATATAATAATAATAATATAGTTTACAATAAAGTTTACATACATACATACGATCGCAATTCCTCTCCCCCAGGTGGTGGAGATGGTGTCAGTGGCGACGGGCGCCGTGACGCTGGCGATCGGCGACGGCGCCAACGACGTGGCCATGATCCAGCGCGCGGCCGTGGGCGTCGGCATCTCCGGCGTCGAGGGCTTGCAGGCCGTGTGCGCCTCGGACTATAGCATCGCACAGGTGAGCTATGGGAGATGGTGTCAGTGGCGACGGCGCCAACGACGTGGCCATGATCCAGCGCGCGGCCGTGGGCGTCGGCATCTCCGGCGTCGAGGGCTTGCAGGCCGTGTGCGCCTCGGACTATAGCATCGCACAGGTGAGCTATGGGAGATGGTGTCAGTGGCGACGGCGCCAACGACGTGGCCATGATCCAGCGCGCGGCCGTGGGCGTCGGCATCTCCGGCGTCGAGGGCTTGCAGGCCGTGTGCGCCTCGGACTATAGCATCGCACAGGTGAGCTATGGGAGATGGTGTCAGTGGCGACGGCGCCAACGACGTGGCCATGATCCAGCGCGCGGCCGTGGGCGTCGGCATCTCCGGCGTCGAGGGCTTGCAGGCCGTGTGCGCCTCGGACTATAGCATCGCACAGGTGAGCTATGGGAGATGGTGTCAGTGGCGACGGCGCCAACGACGTGGCCATGATCCAGCGCGCGGCCGTGGGCGTCGGCATCTCCGGCGTCGAGGGCTTGCAGGCCGTGTGCGCCTCGGACTATAGCATCGCACAGGTGAGCTATGGGAGATGGTGTCAGTGGCGACGGCGCCAACGACGTGGCCATGATCCAGCGCGCGGCCGTGGGCGTCGGCATCTCCGGCGTCGAGGGCTTGCAGGCCGTGTGCGCCTCGGACTATAGCATCGCACAGGTGAGCTATGGGAGATGGTGTCAGTGGCGACGGCGCCAACGACGTGGCCATGATCCAGCGCGCGGCCGTGGGCGTCGGCATCTCCGGCGTCGAGGGCTTGCAGGCCGTGTGCGCCTCGGACTATAGCATCGCACAGGTGAGCTATGGGAGATGGGGTCTCTTTGTCGTACTGTCATGCACACATACGTACTCACGCCCGTATCCCATATGGGTAGGCAGAGACTATCTAATGCCACAGAAAGTGCTAAGAAATTGATTTATCAATGTTCACAATACTTCCGTCTAACCAAAATGTCACCCTGAATGATATTTACCATACAATGATACACATAAAAATGGAAAATCCAAGTCCAATCCAACGTGAAGTTCAAGTGAATTTCAACCTTACGATGATAAACCATTTTCTTGGCCGACCGTACACTTAGTACACCAAATTGCCGTCTTTAGACCTAAGAATTGACATCTAATTTCTTATTACTTTTAACTGAAATTATTATTACTTATGTTCAGTGAATAATAAGAAAAGTAATAAAAATCCCTAATAAAATATAATTTGTATTGTCTTCATACAGTTCCGGTTTCTACTGCGACTCCTTCTGGTCCATGGCGCGTGGAACTACTCGCGAATAAGCAAGCTCATCCTGTACTGCTTCTACAAGAACATCTGTCTGTACGTCATCGAGCTGTGGTTCGCCATATACTCTGCCTGGTTAGTATTCGTGGTTTTGCGGGTAGACTTGAACAAGAAATTAATTTGTATTGTAAGATAGAAAAATAATGTAAGTTTTTAGAAATACAAATAAATAAAAGTAAACAGACCGTATGCTCCATGACCGCCATCTCATCCGATGTAAAGCGGTCATATGACGATGAATTCATTTACATCAGTAGCCTAAATTCAGAAGCAAAAACGTGAGAGCAAATCAAAGTGGAATGTATTGCTTAATTTATATTATAAGGTTCATTTTTGTATAACATATATTATGTTACGAATTTGGTCAAATGTAATAAGCGCAATATTTGTCTACCCTCATTGACGAATACCCGACGATTACCCTCACTTGGAATTCTCTAACGACTACCAGTGCGATGAAAGTGTAGTGAATAACCACGAAAGTCTTAAAACCCAGTGGTATATGAGGTAACATGTGTGTGGTGGTCCCCAGGTCGGGCCAGATCCTGTTCGAGCGCTGGACGATCGGGTTCTACAACGTGATCTTCACGGCGCTGCCGCCCTTCGCCATCGGACTCTTCGACAAGATATGCTCCTCGGAGACCATGCTCAGGGTAACATTATGATAATTCACAGTCAGGGTCCCCAGCGGAAGACCTTGGTCAATCTCGCTTATTATTCTGTTATGGGTAGTAAGATTGAGGGGAGGCAAACGGGTCACATGTACATCTGCAAACGTGTACGCCCGTTGCTGGAAACCCTTAATATGGTACCGGCTCGGGTATACTGCTTTAGGAAGATAATTCCACAGAATTATAGGTCGCGGCAAGAAGTTTCTTGAATAGCATAAGGTAGTCTAGCTGATACGGCAATCGTTTCATAGCGATTCGCGGCGTTCTCAATACTAACGCTCTGGCTCCAAATGTCATTTAGTGATCGCATATGCCAAATCCCATGCATTTTCCCTGCAAATTTACTGTCTATGGCGACAATAGAAAACATCTTGGCTCGTCGGTGATGATGATTAAGGCCATGACACGTAAGTCGAGCGACGAACGAAACGCGCAGGGAATTGTTGCGCACGCAATTATTATCTTCACGTATCGGTAACTCGGTATCGGTTCGCGAGAATAATAAATTTTGTTTAATGTTGTGTTGGCATATTTACTATAGTATAGAATCACACAAATCACGTACAATTTCAACATTCTAAGATTTTTTTTTAAATAATGAGCAATCGATCGATAACAATTATGTGTGCGTCCGCGGGGCGTCGTATCGGTGCGGGGAACGAAGTGCTCGCGGGAGCCAATCACGCAACGCAAGCTGTATCCTCATATCCTCCCCCACGACACCTCATTTTTTACTTCTGCGCACTCAAGGTCACCGCTCGACTTACGTGCCGTGACATATTTATTTATTTTATTTTTCTTTATTAAGGAAAACAAACAGCTTGCGATAAAAGACAATAAGTGTCACGTTAGCCATCGAAGTTTCCACTGCCTAAGTAACTGTAACCCGTTCCCCCAGCACCCGATCCTGTACCTGCCGTCGCAGCAGGGGCTGCTGTTCAACGTGCGCGTGTTCTGCATCTGGGTGCTCAACTCGCTGCTGCACTCCGTGCTGCTGTTCTGGCTGCCCGTGGCCGCCACCGCGCACCACGTGCTCTGGCCCGCGGGCAAGGACGGCGGCTACCTCGTGCTGGGGAACTTCGTCTACACGGTGAGGGTCCCCGCTCGGGCCCCCGGGCCAGGACGGGGCTGCCTCGGGGCCGCCACCGCGCACCACGTGCTCTGGCCCGCGGGCAAGGACGGCGGCTACCTCGTGCTGGGGAACTTCGTCTACACGGTGAGGGTCCCCGCTCGGGCCCCCGGGCCAGGACGGGGCTGCCTCGGGGCCGCCACCGCGCACCACGTGCTCTGGCCCGCGGGCAAGGACGGCGGCTACCTCGTGCTGGGGAACTTCGTCTACACGGTGAGGGTCCCCGCTCGGGCCCCCGGGCCAGGACGGGGCTGCCTCGGGGCCGCCACCGCGCACCACGTGCTCTGGCCCGCGGGCAAGGACGGCGGCTACCTCGTGCTGGGGAACTTCGTCTACACGGTGAGGGTCCCCGCTCGGGCCCCCGGGCCAGGACGGGGCTGCCTCGGGGCCGCCACCGCGCACCACGTGCTCTGGCCCGCGGGCAAGGACGGCGGCTACCTCGTGCTGGGGAACTTCGTCTACACGGTGAGGGTCCCCGCTCGGGCCCCCGGGCCAGGACGGGGCTGCCTCGGGGCCGCCACCGCGCACCACGTGCTCTGGCCCGCGGGCAAGGACGGCGGCTACCTCGTGCTGGGGAACTTCGTCTACACGGTGAGGGTCCCCGCTCGGGCCCCCGGGCCAGGACGGGGCTGCCTCGGGGCCGCCACCGCGCACCACGTGCTCTGGCCCGCGGGCAAGGACGGCGGCTACCTCGTGCTGGGGAACTTCGTCTACACGGTGAGGGTCCCCGCTCGGGCCCCCGGGCCAGGACGGGGCTGCCTCGGGGCCGCCACCGCGCACCACGTGCTCTGGCCCGCGGGCAAGGACGGCGGCTACCTCGTGCTGGGGAACTTCGTCTACACGGTGAGGGTCCCCGCTCGGGCCCCCGGGCCAGGACGGGGCTGCCTCGGGGCCGCCACCGCGCACCACGTGCTCTGGCCCGCGGGCAAGGACGGCGGCTACCTCGTGCTGGGGAACTTCGTCTACACGGTGAGGGTCCCCGCTCGGGCCCCCGGGCCAGGACGGGGCTGCCTCGGGGCCGCCACCGCGCACCACGTGCTCTGGCCCGCGGGCAAGGACGGCGGCTACCTCGTGCTGGGGAACTTCGTCTACACGGTGAGGGTCCCCGCTCGGGCCCCCGGGCCAGGACGGGGCTGCCTCGGGGCCGCCACCGCGCACCACGTGCTCTGGCCCGCGGGCAAGGACGGCGGCTACCTCGTGCTGGGGAACTTCGTCTACACGGTGAGGGTCCCCGCTCGGGCCCCCGGGCCAGGACGGGGCTGCCTCGGGGCCGCCACCGCGCACCACGTGCTCTGGCCCGCGGGCAAGGACGGCGGCTACCTCGTGCTGGGGAACTTCGTCTACACGGTGAGGGTCCCCGCTCGGGCCCCCGGGCCAGGACGGGGCTGCCTCGGGGCCGCCACCGCGCACCACGTGCTCTGGCCCGCGGGCAAGGACGGCGGCTACCTCGTGCTGGGGAACCTCGTCTACACGGTGAGGGTCCCCGCTCGGGCCCCCGGGCCAGGACGGGGCTGCCTCGGGGCCGCCACCGCGCACCACGTGCTCTGGCCCGCGGGCAAGGACGGCGGCTACCTCGTGCTGGGGAACTTCGTCTACACGGTGAGTGCCCCCGCCCCGCTCGGGCCCCCGGGCCAGGACGGGGCTGCCTCGGGGCCGCCACCGCGCACCACGTGCTCTGGCCCGCGGGCAAGGACGGCGGCTACCTCGTGCTGGGGAACTTCGTCTACACGGTGAGTGCCCCCGCCCCGCTCGGGCCCCCGGGCCAGGACGGGGCTGCCTCGGGGCCGCCACCGCGCACCACGTGCTCTGGCCCGCGGGCAAGGACGGCGGCTACCTCGTGCTGGGGAACTTCGTCTACACGGTGAGTGCCCCCGCTCGGGCCCCCGGGCCAGGACGGCGGCTGCCTCGGGGCCGCCACCGCGCACCACGTGCTCTGGCCCGCGGGCAAGGACGGCGGCTACCTCGTGCTGGGGAACTTCGTCTACACGGTGAGGGTCCCCGCTCGGGCCCCCGGGCCAGGACGGGGCTGCCTCGGGGCCGCCACCGCGCACCACGTGCTCTGGCCCGCGGGCAAGGACGGCGGCTACCTCGTGCTGGGGAACTTCGTCTACACGGTGAGGGTCCCCGCTCGGGCCCCCGGGCCAGGACGGGGCTGCCTCGGGGCCGCCACCGCGCACCACGTGCTCTGGCCCGCGGGCAAGGACGGCGGCTACCTCGTGCTGGGGAACTTCGTCTACACGGTGAGTGCCCCCGCTCGGGCCCCCGGGCCAGGACGGCGGCTGCCTCGGGGCCGCCACCGCGCACCACGTGCTCTGGCCCGCGGGCAAGGACGGCGGCTACCTCGTGCTGGGGAACTTCGTCTACACGGTGAGTGCCCCCGCTCGGGCCCCCGGGCCAGGACGGGGCTGCCTCGGGGCCGCCACCGCGCACCACGTGCTCTGGCCCGCGGGCAAGGACGGCGGCTACCTCGTGCTGGGGAACTTCGTCTACACGGTGAGGGTCCCCGCTCGGGCCCCCGGGCCAGGACGGGGCTGCCTCGGGGCCGCCACCGCGCACCACGTGCTCTGGCCCGCGGGCAAGGACGGCGGCTACCTCGTGCTGGGGAACTTCGTCTACACGGTGAGTGCCCCCGCTCGGGCCCCCGGGCCAGGACGGCGGCTGCCTCGGGGCCGCCACCGCGCACCACGTGCTCTGGCCCGCGGGCAAGGACGGCGGCTACCTCGTGCTGGGGAACTTCGTCTACACGGTGAGGGTCCCCGCTCGGGCCCCCGGGCCAGGACGGGGCTGCCTCGGGGCCGCCACCGCGCACCACGTGCTCTGGCCCGCGGGCAAGGACGGCGGCTACCTCGTGCTGGGGAACTTCGTCTACACGGTGAGGGTCCCCGCTCGGGCCCCCGGGCCAGGACGGGGCTGCCTCGGGGCCGCCACCGCGCACCACGTGCTCTGGCCCGCGGGCAAGGACGGCGGCTACCTCGTGCTGGGGAACTTCGTCTACACGGTGAGGGTCCCCGCTCGGGCCCCCGGGCCAGGACGGGGCTGCCTCGGGGCCGCCACCGCGCACCACGTGCTCTGGCCCGCGGGCAAGGACGGCGGCTACCTCGTGCTGGGGAACTTCGTCTACACGGTGAGGGTCCCCGCTCGGGCCCCCGGGCCAGGACGGGGCTGCCTCGGGGCCGCCACCGCGCACCACGTGCTCTGGCCCGCGGGCAAGGACGGCGGCTACCTCGTGCTGGGGAACTTCGTCTACACGGTGAGGGTCCCCGCTCGGGCCCCCGGGCCAGGACGGGGCTGCCTCGGGGCCGCCACCGCGCACCACGTGCTCTGGCCCGCGGGCAAGGACGGCGGCTACCTCGTACTGGGGAACTTCGTCTACACGGTGACTCACCCACACATACGTACATTTATTCCTCAGTACACTGGACAATTGTTGCGGAGTAGTACAGATACGCGCAGTAGTTATCGTTAGTTTGACGCTCCAGGTGGCATTTCTATTTATGTGTTTTATAACTCACCTTTTTTGGCCGTACCTATCTCGCGACGACAGATGTCTCAGTGGAACGCCTTATGGTACAGGGAAAGGTGGAAGGCACAAGACCACGCGGAACATCACCGATGCGCTGGACCGACCAAGTGAAAGCTGCCGTTAATAGTACCCTCCTTGAGTGTACCAAGAAAACAGCAGTTCGAGAAGAGTGGCCACGGATAGTGAAGCGTACTGCCAATCCTCAACCGGCGACCACGACCACTCAGTCAAGAGTGTAGCTATTTAGAAGAAGAGACTTTATTTAGATTTTTTATACCCCTATGGTGGCAAACAAGCTTACGGCCTGCCTGATGGTAAGCAGTCACCGCAGCTTATGGACGTTCGCAATACCAGAGGCATTACCGACTCCGTAAAAACCTTTAAACCCCTTTCTTGAAGAACTTGCATGTTGTACTCTCCAGGAAAAACCTCTCCAGATTTCTGTGGTTCTATACTAATGTAATCTCTCTCTGTTTCCCTAGTACGTGGTGCTGACGGTGTGCCTGAAGGCGGGGCTGGCGACCAACTCGTGGACGTGGGTCACGCACGTCTCCATCTGGGGGTCGGTCGCCATGTGGGTCGTCTTCATACTCATATACAGGTATGGCCGTTGCTGCAATACTCTATAGTAGACACCGTAAGACAATAATCTAGGCAGACCTTGTTATACATTTTTTAACCCACCTACATCTTTGGAATTTATAATAGCAGCTGTTTATACTCTGGGCTGGGTCAATGACCGCTATCGCTAATTCATTAATGGCATCTGCTATATTATCATATTCTCAACTTAGCTAATCCCCTTCTCGTATCAGAATATCTCAATGCACATTCCATTTCCGAATACTATCGAGTACACTAAATCATGAACACCGAAGAACAGAAAATAAAAAGTAACCTTAAATTAAAACTTATACCGAATGTTGGTGAATGGTGGCAACAGAAACATGAGGTCTGTTGATCCTTTATCCGTGTCCCATTCAAATGTGGGTGGATGATAAAGCAGAATGCAGGGTACAAATGGATGAAAATGATTTTATTGTCACAGTGACAACGCATCTGCGGTTCTGCATCTTTCATACATGGCACCCAAGTGCTGCAGATCCGAATTCATCAGATGGGTCTGCTAGTACGTCACTGAGTTTTGATATAAAGCTGAGGCTAGGAATCTGTCACAATAATGAGCCCAATTTTTCAGACAACAGTTGCAGGACGTTCTGTGATGCTCTGAACTTATAGTTCATGCCCACTAGATTGGCAATAAAGTGCCTCGATCTCTCTGTCAACTACTGTCATTATTTCATGAAAAACACATGAATACTGTTCTAAACTTTTCTATTTCGTTATATTGTAACGAATACGCTTATTTAAAGTGTCATAGCTATCGCTATGACCGCTTACAAATTAGTTCTGAACGGCTAGCACAAGTGTGCCCGCGGCCGCGACACATCTCGCGTCGCGAGAAAGCGTTTGTTTCCCTCTCTCAATACTAAGCTGTATCCATGTCGCGCCTTTTCATCGAACGCGAGAGTACACTCGTGCACGCCTTACCTCCCGAGAGATCGATGCCCTGTATCGCCCCTCCATTTGTCGTAAAGTATATCACGTACGATGGTTGTGATCACAGCAACATCTACCCGTGGGTGTCGATCGGCGGCGTGATGCGCGGCATGGACCGCATGGTGTTCAGCGCCGCGCCCTTCTGGCTGGGGCTGCTGCTCATCCCCGTCGCCTCGCTGGTGCCGGACCTCATCGTCACCGTGTAAGTTATATATACTACTGGTGCGCTAGGCATGTAGGGCCACCTTCTGGCTGGGGCTGCTGCTCATCCCCGTCGCCTCGCTGGTGCCGGACCTCATCGTCACCGTGTAAGTTATATATACTACTGGTGCGCTAGGCATGTAGGGCCACCTTCTGGCTGGGGCTGCTGCTCATCCCCGTCGCCTCGCTGGTGCCGGACCTCATCGTCACCGTGTAAGTTATATATACTACTGGTGCGCTAGGCATGTAGGGCCACCTTCTGGCTGGGGCTGCTGCTCATCCCCGTCGCCTCGCTGGTGCCGGACCTCATCGTCACCGTGTAAGTTATATATACTACTGGTGCGCTAGGCATGTAGGGCCACCTTCTGGCTGGGGCTGCTGCTCATCCCCGTCGCCTCGCTGGTGCCGGACCTCATCGTCACCGTGTAAGTTATATATACTACTGGTGCGCTAGGCATGTAGGGCCACCTTCTGGCTGGGGCTGCTGCTCATCCCCGTCGCCTCGCTGGTGCCGGACCTCATCGTCACCGTGTAAGTTATATATACTACTGGTGCGCTAGGCATGTAGGGCCACCTTCTGGCTGGGGCTGCTGCTCATCCCCGTCGCCTCGCTGGTGCCGGACCTCATCGTCACCGTGTAAGTTATATATACTACTGGTGCGCTAGGCATGTAGGGCCACCTTCTGGCTGGGGCTGCTGCTCATCCCCGTCGCCTCGCTGGTGCCGGACCTCATCGTCACCGTGTAAGTTATATATACTACTGGTGCGCTAGGCATGTAGGGCCACCTTCTGGCTGGGGCTGCTGCTCATCCCCGTCGCCTCGCTGGTGCCGGACCTCATCGTCACCGTGTAAGTTATATATACTACTGGTGCGCTAGGCATGTAGGGCCACCTTCTGGCTGGGGCTGCTGCTCATCCCCGTCGCCTCGCTGGTGCCGGACCTCATCGTCACCGTGTAAGTTATATATACTACTGGTGCGCTAGGCATGTAGGGCCACCTTCTGGCTGGGGCTGCTGCTCATCCCCGTCGCCTCGCTGGTGCCGGACCTCATCGTCACCGTGTAAGTTATATATACTACTGGTGCGCTAGGCATGTAGGGCCACCTTCTGGCTGGGGCTGCTGCTCATCCCCGTCGCCTCGCTGGTGCCGGACCTCATCGTCACCGTGTAAGTTATATATACTACTGGTGCGCTAGGCATGTAGGGCCACCTTCTGGCTGGGGCTGCTGCTCATCCCCGTCGCCTCGCTGGTGCCGGACCTCATCGTCACCGTGTAAGTTATATATACTACTGGTGCGCTAGGCATGTAGGGCCACCTTCTGGCTGGGGCTGCTGCTCATCCCCGTCGCCTCGCTGGTGCCGGACCTCATCGTCACCGTGTAAGTTATATATACTACTGGTGCGCTAGGCATGTAGGGCCACCTTCTGGCTGGGGCTGCTGCTCATCCCCGTCGCCTCGCTGGTGCCGGACCTCATCGTCACCGTGTAAGTTATATATACTACTGGTGCGCTAGGCATGTAGGGCCACCTTCTGGCTGGGGCTGCTGCTCATCCCCGTCGCCTCGCTGGTGCCGGACCTCATCGTCACCGTGTAAGTTATATATACTACTGGTGCGCTAGGCATGTAGGGCCACCTTCTGGCTGGGGCTGCTGCTCATCCCCGTCGCCTCGCTGGTGCCGGACCTCATCGTCACCGTGTAAGTTATATATACTACTGGTGCGCTAGGCATGTAGGGCCACCTTCTGGCTGGGGCTGCTGCTCATCCCCGTCGCCTCGCTGGTGCCGGACCTCATCGTCACCGTGTAAGTTATATATACTACTGGTGCGCTAGGCATGTAGGGCCACCTTCTGGCTGGGGCTGCTGCTCATCCCCGTCGCCTCGCTGGTGCCGGACCTCATCGTCACCGTGTAAGTTATATATACTACTGGTGCGCTAGGCATGTAGGGCCACCTTCTGGCTGGGGCTGCTGCTCATCCCCGTCGCCTCGCTGGTGCCGGACCTCATCGTCACCGTGTAAGTTATATATACTACTAGTGCGCTAGTCATGTAGTGCCAGGTACACTGGTCATGTAGTACAAGTACACTCGTCATATACTACCAGGTACACTAGTCATATACTACCAGTATACTAGACATATAGTGCCGGTACACTAGTCATACTACCAGAACACTATGAAATGTGACAGATCGTGGCGAGGTTAACACAGCAACGCGCCTATTGATATACTGCTAACGATTAATATCCTACATTTCATCGGTCAAAGATGTTTATTAAACACTAGTTATTCATATTCTTAATACTCAAATACTAGTGTTCTTCTACCAGTATACTAGTATACCGTAGGTACTAATCATATACTACGTCCAGCAATGGACGTCCTGTAGAGGAAATGATTATTTTCTTCATGCGTGCGGCAAAGGTACGCCCTATAGAGCCGAACTTGCGACAAATGGATCGATTTTTATTATCTACTCTTTCACGCAAAAAACTACTAATGGATTTAGATAAAATTTTAGCAGTGTTGTTGCTTATATCTAAGAATAATACATGGGTGTACTTGGGTACTAGACAGTTGCACTTGAAATTCACAGGTCATCATAACATGCTTAACAAGTTACCAAATGGCGCCATTAATGTATGATACATTATTTGGCGGTGAAGGGAATAGGTAGCCGCCAATGTTGGCAAGCGAAGATGGAGAAGGTGGAATAGGGTGATTACCCACCTGGCCGGGTGTTGTGACCAGGGGACCAGGGGTCCGACAGTTGATCGTCGGAAGTTATAGTATATATGCCGTGGAAGTTGGCACATTTCTCTAGCGCGATGTAGGACGATCAGCTACATCTATGTGCGGATGCTTGCTAACCTTGTGCTCGTGCACTCGTAATGTGGGTATCGTTGAGTTTCCCTATTGGAG
This sequence comes from Blastobasis lacticolella, assembly GCA_905147135.1. NCBI lineage: Eukaryota > Metazoa > Arthropoda > Insecta > Lepidoptera > Blastobasidae > Blastobasis > Blastobasis lacticolella. The sequence continues at coordinate 20,272,800 of LR990050.1, forward strand.
CGATAGATGTCGTTACAATTATGATTTGTCAATATAACAGCAGAGTTTGGTGGCGTCATCATCATCATCCTAGCGGTCAGTCCCGACTCCTGTCAGGAATCGCTTTCCTGCTCTTTCTCCTACACTACCCCCGATCTTTGGCGTCTTCGCGTCAGTGACTTCATCTGGTAGTTCGGTGAAACCCCTTCAAAGAACCAACGCGGGTACTCTACTAATTTCTTAACGCAATATTTTACTCTCTCCCAGACAGGTGCGGTAATAACGCTCGATAATAACGCACGCGTTATTGCAATATCTATTCAAAGTACATTTTATATTAGGAGGCGCGCGATTTTACACACGGCTGCGATAACATAAATAGAAATAGAATCCTGCGTCCTGCGTTTTTGTATATTTGTTTTTAGTACATTTTGTATCAGGATCCACCTATGATATTACAGATGTGATAAACAAAACAACTTCACAATCACTACACTCATCCTCAATAAATGAGTCCCGTGCCGGTTAATTGTGTACAAAAATTATAACTTGCGATTATAACGGAGCAGTGTGAGAAGGACGTGGAACGCTTTTCGCATAAACGCGTGCAATAATAACGCGCGTTATATCGCAAACAACTACCCTTCCGGAGATCTACTAGAGGCTGAAGGGTCTTTTGAGTTATTTGGAGGAGCTGGGTTGGCAGGAACGTTAGTGGTTCCTACATAAAAGACAGATGTCTCCATCCACACGTAAAAGAGGCGCTAGACGTCAAGTTACGGAAAATGCCCGGGTTCATCTATCTATCTATCGCACCTGTCTGGGAAACGCTTTTAGTCCGTCCTTCTGTCGGCGCAGAGTTCTCAAATGGAGCTTTAATTTTTATAGGTCACATGTCCGTCAGCGGTACACCCTGGCCGCAATCAGAGGGCTCGAGGCGAACCCTCCCCTCATGCCCCCACTGGTGACTCGGTGGAGAATCTCTCTGTATGAATACTTGCGGAGAAATTGGGGGCGATGAGGCTCAACGGTTAGGGCTCGCTAGCCGGCCGAGGAGGTGGAGGGGCTCCTCCACTTTCCGAATGTTACCAAAAGGGGGAGCCGAAAGGCAGACTCGCGGACTGACCGGCCGCGTCGGCCGAGAAACTCGAACACGACGCTGGGCCTCGGAGGCCCGTAGAATTACTCGCGCAAAAAATCTTCCCGCCTCGAACCACGCCGACACGAGCTTCCTGCAGCAGTGTTTATACCGCTACGACATCGGAACCCTCAAGAAACAAGTCTCGCTCAGAGGTCGGCGGTGTCGCGCCACCGGCGGCCCACCCGCCCGGCAGCGTCCCCTGCGACCGGAGGGGAGGCCACCCCGCGGGGGGCCCGCGCTGCCCGGGCAGGCGGGCGGCTGACGTGCGTTCCCGCGTTGGGCAGGCTGCACCGGTGGTACTACGGCTGCCGCCTGGCCGCGCACTACTGCCGCCGTTCCTGCCGGCAGGGCGCGTCGCACCGGCAGCCCCGCCCCCCGCCCCCGCCCCGCGCCGCCCCGGGGAGCGAGCGATGACCCGCGGGACGCCGGCGACGCCGCGCGGCAGGGCTCGGGCTCGCCCGCAGCTTCCAACACCAGACACGGTTCATATCTATCGCCTCCATCGCGTAGACGTAGTGGGAGGGCCTAGGACCGTATTTCGATTCGTTTTTCGTTGAGTGTGGAACGTGCTGCTGCAGAGCGACAGGAACTCGGTACGTTGACCTGTTGCTACCTATCTCTGTCGCTCCCGCGTAAACGTATTCCGTCGCGCTCGCCCAGATTCGGGACCTTGAGGTCTGTAACTCGATCAATTGTAAAGTCAAAGCAATAAAAAACGAATCGATAGTCATAAAATTAGAAATCACCCCACTGGTTGCGTCAGTTTAGTAAATTGTGGTTTCACTGCATCTAGTTCGAATATTCTGGAGATTGTTGATTCATTTTAGATTCTTCTATAGTCTTAGGTAGTCGTTTCTCTGTTTAGGTTTCCATTTGGGTCGTAACTTCGCACATGTATGTCGCTGTAGTAAGCAAATCGATGCAATCGCAGTGTAGTTTTTGCGATAGTCTGAATAGATTTGTATTACTCCAGAATGTATTATCATCGTAATCTGTAACTGTAATTATGTAATTTCACGAATTTTGAGTTTTGAGCCACCTACCGTCATAATATTACTTATGGCGGCGTTTTATATAGATACCTATAACGGCTGTCAGATGTACTGTACTTATTAATTACCTAATCTGTCAAATCCTGGGTCATGATCCTCGCGCATGAAGCACAACCGGGACATGACACTAACATGACTATTTTGGATGCGTAGAAAACTGTTTTACCCATGGATTTATTTTTCACATATAATCCACGAGTAAAATGGTTTCCTATATAGAACACCGCCAAATTCATACGAAAACAGGTGGCTCAACATGCAAATAATCATTCTTCAAATACCAAAACTGAAATACAGCTATCTCATTCCAGCGTCCACAACTCCGCCTTCAAAACAATGACGGAGGCGGTGCGCGAGAGCGAGATAAAGAAACGTGACCCGGCCGCGCTGCTCGCACAGCCGCGACAATCGTGAGTATCCTGTCGTCTCTTTCTCTCTCTTGTACGACGAAATGTGAGACAGTGACGCACACATTCGGGCATGTCCGGTTGACAGAGACAGACTTTCCGTTCTTTTTAATAAACCAAAGTTCCTTTTTGTTTTTTGTGGGTTAATTTGAGCTCAAAAGAGGGGATGTAATTATTAACTTTATGTACCTTTTCATATTTTTACTTGGTTCTAAGACAATGAATCAGACACGGCCATGATTAAGCGGCTAGCTTAGACTAACTAGTGTAACTACCCTACTTATAAGTAGGATAACAATAAATTCTTTGGTACTTTGGAGCTCTGAATGAAATCGTCCAAGCATATTTATTTATTTTTACTTGATTCGCAACGAACATAGACATGCCCGAATGTGTGTAATTATCATCAATTAAATATTAATTGATTGAAAAACATAGATATATTTCAGATCTAAGTTAAAATTAACATGGATGACGATATTATATGCAACAGAATAACACAACAGAAGCAGTGAACGGTTATGCTAAGAGCCCCAGTTAATGGTCTAAAATAATCTAAAACTACAATAACAAATTTATTAGGGGTCATATTTATTTAAAATATTACAAAATTTAAATTGGAAAATTGATAAAAGTCGAAATATAACTAAAAGAATATTTATGAATACAATTTATACTTCATATGGCGCCTTTTTCAGGATTTTATTAATTTTTCTCACTAAATTTTGTACTGAACTACTTTGATTAGTTTCCCACACTCTTGATCGAATAAACTTTCGAAGGACTTAATAACATTAAAATATATAACCTATAACCTAGTAATATGTGTGGAATGATTTGGATTGTGTGTCAGTGTGCCTGTAGTGTACGGATGACGTGTTTGAAATAATGTATATATTTACCGTAAATAAAATATCGACGTATGTATATGTGTGTATATTGTGTATTTAAGTGTATTATAATATGTAATATACATTTCGGCCCTAGTAAATATTCGCCCATTGCCATATTGTCATACATTGATAGCATTTATACGGCACAGTATCGTCACCACGGTGATAGATCAGCATGAACTGCACTCTATAACTGGCACTTAACACTGTCACTATTGATAATTTCCTATAAATACTATACGTAATAGTAAGTAAATAACGTATGTATTACTTCTTATCCTGTTGGTCTTCTTAGGTATATTATACATATTTTATTAATAAATGACACACTTATACAAAAATGTCACCTGGTTAAGGCTGCATGAATGCTATCACTTGGTTTTTTTTATTACAATTTGTACATATCAAATGAACATTTTTATTTTATTTTTAAGCCTGTTTTGATATGTTCAAATGCATCAGTACGGTTTATTTACTTGCCTGAGCACATTGAGCTGTGAGTTTGCGGTCACGTGATTATTATTTTTTACAAGTAGGTTTTGTTTTCACCCCTATTGAAGGTCGAGCCCCTACTAAAAATGCGTAGCTGTTCAATCATGGCTGACGTATATTTGCACACCAGGTGGCGCCACCGGCGACTAACGTCTTGTCATTGTCAAAATAACGCAATTTTATTTCTTAAACCCCAATGTTCGAGCGGTTGGTTCTGACCAATTAAATGGTATGACATATTTTGACAACAAGCAAGCATGTACCATCCTCGACCACTATTATTTAAAAAAACAGGACCTCGCGCTCCAGTAGTAAACCCTCTACTAGTGAGGTTGTGATTTGCGTTAGCCCCTGTTGTTTTTTTTCCAAATATCTAACCTTTGCTATAGGTACGCCCCTCCGGGCGTTAAAGCTGTCTATAAAAATCTATTTGAGTCCATATGATTTCACTTTCAAATACAATTCAAAGTCAACGTCAAAATTTAATTATTGATTAGGATTGAGACGGAGAGGGAGGAAAGTAGGAACGAAACAGACCGGAGCATACCCAGAGCAATTCGCCAGAGTCAGCGTTACAAAGCTTAGTGTGACGATGGACATTCGTTAACTGTCCACCAAACGTGTTCATGTATATCATGAATTACTTTTCGCCAGTGGCGCCTCTACCGGTGAACCGCTGCAGTTTTATCTCGTATTGACCGCAAACCACAGGCCAATACGCCACGTATATGTCCGTCGTGTGTAGCACGCAGTAGAGTAGTCCGATGTTAGAGCTTGCAACCCCCGCGGACCCCGCCACCCACCCGCCTAGTCGACATGCCTGTTGTATGTACAGTTGTAAAGTGTGCTTTAATGTTGGCACAGTAAGGTTGAAATTTAGGTTGTATCGCCGCCACTGTATATTGAAGATCTTTTATTATAATGTAGAATCGAATTGTACCCTGTCAGATATTGAGGGTATTTAGGATATGGAGTTGGAGGCAGCACAGTTCCGATATAAATAAAGAGCGAAGTCAGTAAAGTAATATTGTTTGTTTGTTCAGTAAAACAATATTAAGGTAGGTACTTGGTTAGTTTCACTTGTGATCACGAAACGAGCATTATACTGTAACTGGTACTGACTTGATTACTCTGGAACTGGCTGTTTGATTATATCGGAATAGTGTTACGTTCGGGACGAGGGCAACCGCGCTACGAAAGTCTACTAGGTGGCGCTAGTGAGGCGGGAAGTCTACTGTCAAAATACACCCTCTTCATTGGGTAACCAGCTGATTCTGGCGACTCCCCCTACCGAAGAAGATGACAGATGGGAATATTTTTTTCATGCCGATTCGGGAGCGGATGACACAGATTTTCCTTTGTCGTGGCAAAAATACCGGAAATGAAACTGGATCTGTGCCGTGCGCCCCGTACCTCGACCTCGGTCAATACAACTATTGTATTTTTGCCATTAAGGGGGCAGAGCCATACGAGTGCGAGTCTTCTGTCTAATAGCGCTTAGGTATTTTTGACAACGGACCTCAAGCCTCAGTAGCGCCATCTACTGGCCTCTTTCGGCGCTGCGCCTCAAGATTAGGCGACGAGTGGCGCAGGCATGTCGGCGGCTGCCTAGCGTTGAGGGCACGGGTCCCCGGGTGCCCGGGTCCGCGGGCTGACTGTGTGTGTTGGCGTAGCGGGCCGCGCGATGGGTGGGCGCCGCGGGGGCGCGCGGACCGCGCCTCGCCCGTGGGGCTGTGGTGGCGGCGGCGGGTCGCGCCCGAGTCCCCGCCGACCCCGCGGACCCCGCGCGCCAACGGCCGCGTCCGGGACCCCGCGTCCTCGCCCAGCCTTCGCCGACCCCGCGGCTCCATGCCCGTGTGACCCCGCGCCGAGCTGCGACCCCGATCACCTTTGCGCCTCCCCTAGAGACTGAGCTAAGGACAACGACGCCCCGCCGCACTCTCGAATACGAAGAATACGGATCCGAATTGTTGTCTCAAGTTTTCGAAAATTATTTATGACTTGTTCAAAGGATGTAGTTGTAGAAGATTGCAGCATATCAATGCGTTTTTTATGAGATGCGGGTAGTCGGTCGCCAGCGTCGTATGGTAGACGCTGGTTACGCGAATAATGTACTTTGTCTTCTCATACTTTCTCCGCTTCGACTCTTCTCTCAACGAAACCACTCTTATGACGATATTTTTATAGATATTTTTTACACGTAGGTAATGAAATTGATTAGTGAAATGTATACGAGTGAGTAGACAGTGTTGAATGTAACCGATGCATTTTGTTTCAAAGATGGACTTACATCGGATACGCGATACGCGGAGTGTCCCTTAGGAAATGGTAATTTATTTGTTTGTGAGCGTGATAGGAAGCTAGGGCGTAATGGCTATTGTACCAAGCTCTTTATACCAGTTTCTTACACTCCCTATAATATATTTTCCTACTATCATCAAATCTTATGTCTTTAGCTCTTCCTTATTCCAGAATATTCCAGATTGCATCAAATGCAACTAAAGATTTATAAAATTTTATTCTAGAATAATCTCTTGATATGCCCCAAAACACTTGGATGCCCCAATAATTGTAACTTGCTCATTTCTCCTACAATTGTAATGTAGTGTATAATATTACTCCTATACGTGTACTGTTGTTGTATGATGTTGTTTTATATGAATTGATTAATGAATAGTGTTTCTTGTAAAATATTTTAAGGAAAAGTTAACATTTTTCTGCAGTTGATTTAGAAATCTATTAGGTTTATAAAAGTTATTTATTTACAAAGTCACAAACGTGTAGTTTTACAAAAACATTGAAGTTCCTTCACTACTATTAGATGTAGGTATCGCAGAGGAGTCAACTGCAGAACAATGCTCGTTGTAAATACGATCTCTGTACGTCATAAAGAAACGTTCCGTCTCAACTAAGCTAAATGTAACTTTGTAAATATATATGTAGATACACTCGTTCCATTCATCATGCATTTGCACTGTAAATTATGTTCTCTATTGCCAAAACACCCCGTATCTACCATTGTTTTGATCCTTCCAATTGCAAATAATGCCATATGCACTAATGGAATAATGGACAAATTACTAATTGAATTGAATATCATCAACACAGCCCACAATCCACTGCAGGACTTACGGCCTCTCCCACGAAAGGGGAGGTTATTGCCATAATCTCCACGCTTGGCAGGCGGGTTGGAGATCGCAGTGTTTAAATATAACAATGGAAAATGCTGCTGCCCATTTTCCAGACTACGGAGACTCTTGATCTTTTGTCTCGAAAACATTAGTCGCCTTGTACGACACCCATGAGTGTAAGGGGTTGGTGCTATTCTACTCTGCCGGACACCACGCGGCCTGAATTTGAATTGAATATATTATTAGACTATTTAAATAAGCTCTATTTAATAGAGCCATGTCTTACCAGTGGTTACGCTAGATCGAACCTTGTACATTTTGGTTCAAAACTTGAAATGCATATTCATATCATTCATGATATTATATTGTAAAATTGACTTGTGAATAAATAGTTGATATTGTAGGCTCCACAGTAGATCAGCAATATAGTACGCTAGTTGCAGTCGTTGTTAATATTTATAACGAACATTAAACTTCATAAAAAAGTGTACTGTGTGATAGAAAAATATTAATATCTAAGATATCTTAAAATTTCCGAAGCAATTTAATGTGAATCTCATTTTAATTATTTGTTTATGATGTACCTAACTATTATACATTTCGCTACATTATATTTCGAATAGAATTCGTCCCTATTTTCAAATATTCACTATTAAATATCAAACCAATATTTATATGTATTACAGGCTACTAATTATTTTAAAAGGGCTAATTAGAAACTTAATTTATTGTTGCTAATAAACTTATAAATGTCAATTCCCGCTCCTTTACTCAGCAGTGAGTATTTTAGTCTCTCGAATATCCATTAACTATTGTTGGACATTTTTATTTAATAGACGACATTTATTTGAAGTATATTGTATTCGTTGTACCCAGTGATTGGTGTTAAAGCGTGTTTCAATTAGGAAAAATAGAATTGAGTGCCACAACGATGACGTTTCCTTGGCGGCATGTTACAGTTCGTGCCAAATGGATTAGCAATAGCGGACATTGACCTCTCGGTCAGAACTACTTTGTAAGCGGTCATAGCGATAGCTGTAACACATTAAATAGTCGTATTCGTTACAATTTACCGAAATAGAAAAGTTTATAACAGTTTCCATGAAAATGTTCATGAAAAATGCCAGTAGTTGACCTAAAGATCAAGGCACGCTATTGCCAATCGATTTGGCACGAACTATATCTATTTATTTATTAAAACTTGACTATAGTTCTTTTTGACGCCACATTCAGTATGATCGTTGTGGTACTCAACTGTTTAATGTTTTTTCTATTTACTAACGTTCTTTGTATCGTGTTTTCCGCATTATAAGATTTCGCAGCGACTTTCGAACGGGATTAAAATTATACGATTATGATATTTTGAATATGATAGCTGACTAGCTGCCCACCGCAATGTTCGAAACTCTGCCTCTGAAGATTCTACTCTTCTTGTCCCGGACAGAAGGCCTATCTGTACTCTAAGTTTCCGGGAATAACGGACTTCCTATTCCTGGAATAATGTTCGAAATCGGTTTGTTTTATTTTTCGGAGTTCCAATAAGTTCCTTAGTTATACAAACTCACACTTCCTACAGTCCCTCTATGGGTTTTATTTACGAATAGAATAGGGTATATTTATATGTACTTAGACTTACAGCACAGTATTACTGGCTAAGAACTGCCCAAAATATGCCTAGCATCCGTCGCTGCGTAATCTAGAAAATGCTCCTAGTTATTAATGTGTAAGCTGCTCTTTATTATTTTGCAATTGTATTTTTCTACATCTCTCATCTTATATTCTTATTACGCTATATTTTTTACGTTTTTCTCATTCTGGTTTTAAGCTTGGAGTCGCACTAAATAATATTTACTCGTTCAAATGCAATAAATTGAATTTTAGCTAGTAAAATGGCTATTAATGCACACTCATAATAAAGCATTATTCTGTGGAACAGACATCTATAAATATAAAGCCCAAACAGCTGAGGAACCTATTTAATAATATTTGATAACTATAAAATAAAAGTGTGAGGCTCAAGATTAATTCAGTCCAAGAACAAAAATTAAACAAATTACTGTGTCAAAGACGATTCCACAACATTAGTAACAAATTTAGCGCGAGCGGAAAAGACCGCCTGGTGTAGTTATTTTATTTTGATATAAATTTCGTCTCCAACATGGTTCAGCTAGTCAGTAAATGAACTCAATCAAGAGGCCCAATTAAAGTAAAGGAATGAAAAACACGTTACATGTGCATTCGTAAATGTAACATAAATGGTTTTATACAGAACAGATGTTTGGTGCGACTCCGGCTATCATATGCACTGTAGGCTTTGCCGTCCGTCCATGCAATCCCTACTTAGTTTTACGATAGTGTTTGTGGGTTCGCGTGTAGTCGCCAATGGACGCGTTGGTGCTAAGAGTATGTGCCTTTGTTACTATGTTATTGTACAAATGTAGTATTTACTTAATAGTTAATACTGTATAGACTGCGGGGAGTAGCGGCGCGCCAGTTTGTGTGTACCAAGGTTTTTGGTGTCTTTGTGTCTGGCAGGTGGCGTATTTCTAAGTAAAGGTATCTAATAAGCAATTGTTTGACAGCAGTCGCCATAAGCCACGTCGGAGGGCTCGATACTCCGACACTAGTGATGATAGCTCATACGATGAAAGATTATTAAGTAAGTTAAGTTATTCGATTTGACCAACTTTCTTCCGAGTTTTGATTTACGTTTTGAATAAGAACTGTTATTTGTCTACATCTGTTTGTTGTAAGTATATGTCAAAATCTTCGGTTGTAAATATTTCCAACCATGTGAGGCTTAGCGTTATCTAGATTCTAGTTAGTACTTCTGGAAAAATAGACAAGTAGTTTAGTTTTGGCCAATGCCAGACGCTCGGCCGCCGCCACTCCACCGCCGCGCGTCGCCGCACCGTTGTATATTGTACCCTAAGATGTACATATTAAGGAGCCTTATTGCTAACGTTTATGAACAATCATAATTTATTTAATTTGTTACATAATAAAGTTGCTATTTTCAAATAGTCGTGTAATTTTCTAGTCGTAAGAGTTGATGAGAACAGCGCCCATGGCTGATGTTATTCGTGTTATTCTTGAAAACGTACGTTGATAACCTATTATGGACATAGTATTCACGTGACAATAATTCAGGAATGACCGAATAAACAGCGTACGAATGAAAGTATTGCTACCTACTAGGTACCCAAAGCTTCTATGAAAGCTCTTCTAAGCGAAGCTCTGACATTGTTTTCAAGGTGATTGGCAGACTTGTTTTATTGCTAAAATATACTGGAATTGGTAATTAGCTTGGAGTTGGTTTTGGTGAAATTGTTATGCCTCGAGATCGTTTCTGCAGAAGCTGACATATTCTTCTATCTGTTTTGTTCCTGGTAAAAACTAAAGAGACAATTTTATGCTGTAATAATAACTTCCATTATCATGAGCATGGTGGCTAAATGAGTGCCGCGAAGCGTTTCTGCATACACGGTCTCTTCGGCCCGGTGTGGGGCCAGCGCTGTACTAACCTCTGTTGTGTGACAGCGTCGCGGACGCGCGCCACGCGCTCGCCAGCCTCGCGCAGTGTAAGTACGGCCGCGCATGCGCCCATCGCCTCGCATCCGCATGACGCTTACTGTCATCCGTTTGACCACTAACGTTCCGTTCGCCGCGAGGTCTACGAAATCTCGCGGCGGGCCGCTTCGGCTGCACTATCACGCTTGTATGTCCGGGTCTGGGGTCTATCGGCGGCACTAGGGCCGCAGGGCGCGGGCCGAGTCGCGGGCGGGGCCCGGGGCCCGGGGCCGGGCCCGGCTCGGCCCGCGGCCGCTAGTGACGGCAGTGTGTGCGCAGCCTCACGGAGACGGCGCGGCTGCTGCACAACGTGCGCAGCGTGTTCAACCGCCGCTCCACGCGCTCGCAGGACCTCGAACTGTCGCGTGAGTACCGCACCCAGGGACGCGGTCTAGCCGGTGGAGAGATGCATGGTTTCGTTCTACCAGTCGCCGATTCAAGACGGGGAGGGGTAGGCATCGCTGCCTGCATGGCAGACGCGCGGTTGACGCTCTAATGCCCGATTTACAAGTCAAGCACCGTGGCGAGTACAAGTACTGTGGTGAGTAGCGAGCGCCCAGACAGTGACTGTTACACTACAGCGAGTCCAATGCCATTTCTCTGTCGATATGAACGAGCAACGTCAACAAATACCTGCAATATTGCACAAAGTTCTCTTCATACGACCGGCTATACTATTCACTGTACTAAATTTGACAGTTTGGTGCACTCGCTACAGTCCGATCGTCTTTACACCATTGTACTTGTCAACTTCGCTAAGCACTTACCAAAGTAAATCAGGCATAATTCTGTTCCGTGATTGCGGTCCTTCCGCTACCTACCTCCACCGGCTGAATCGCTCCGCACCGCCCCGCCGCGACACACCCACACACACCCACCCGCCCGCCACCTCCCAGCGACACCGACACCCGGCGCCAAGACCCGCCGAGCTCTCACCTCACCCATTTTGTACTCATCGATTGACGTATGTTTTCACATTGCGCGTACTGACGCGCGCCGGCTGGATTCTGACCGTGCGTTGTGTGGGCAGATGGGTTCGCGTTTTCACAAGAAGAGGGCGGCACCGTGTCGCAAGGGGAGATGATCCGGGCCTACGACACGAGGCAGCCGAGGCCAGCGCGCTCCTGAGCTGACGGCCGCCCCCGCGCGCCGCCCCCGCCGATGCCCGCCACCGCCTGTTCGCCGCATACCGTACGCGTTGGACAGACTGTACAGTAAGTATACGCGTACTCCCCCTGTTGTGGTCAACTCGAAAGGTTCATGTAAATCGGTGACAGGGAATACGTAAGAAAATGTTAGTGCAATGTCAATGTCCATTGGATCAATGTGGTCTCTGCCTACCCCTACGGGGAATGGCGTGATATTATGTACGATTTTTATTGTCATCAATTTCATCACATCTGTTTTTAGAGGCTTTGACCAGATCAAAGTATGTACACTAGTATTAATGAAGTACTTATAATTTACAAACTAAATCCATGGTTATGTATTTGACTATTATTTAATTGCTTGTGTTTTTAAATCGATACCTGTCTATGGTGTTACTAGAACTGTCATATTAGAGGAGTGGATGGCATCGCATAACTATCGATCAGCCATTCAGTACTTTGCATACCATGCTCATAACGATGGAGCTGATTGAGATCTGTTAATATGTACTACCCAATTTTTTCGCTAATAGGACGGCCTCTCAGGAACTTCACTCGAATGAAGTGCTAGAGATGGATGACAAATAACGTCATTTGTATCGGCGGCATGTTAGTATATTTTTACGCCACATTCACGATGCCGCCGATGGGGAACTACTGATGAAAAGATACTGACTTTTTATCGTGTGCCCTTAATGTTATGACGTGATTTTATAACATAGTTCCTTCGTGAAAAGTCACCGTGACGTTATTTATCACCCCATCTGTAGCACTTCATTCGAATAAAGTTCCTGAGAGGCCGTCCTATTAGCAAAAAATATCAAGTAATAAATGTTGATGTTTGCCCGTCGCTAATATTAAAGTGAACCACCACGTGGTATCTACTACATTGTTTTTGGAATTAATTTTACTATTAATTTAATGTTTAAATTAAAAAGGAACGGCACAGTCGCTTCCGGTTTGTAAATTTTGCATTGATTTAGATTAACTAAAAATACAGGAATGTGTGTTACCTCGAATGACATAATATAACAATATTTTCAGTTGTTATAATTGTAACTTATTTTAATATTAATATACGCTTTAAACACATAATATATTATACGATGTAGGTAGACTAATACTATTGTATAGGTGTGCCCGTTGTGGCCTACGTTTCCTATGGTTTGCTGGCTTTCTTTTCAAACGGCTGGTTTATTGAAAAATACTTTGGTGTCGCTTCTTGTGTAGCGGAATACTAATTATCCTACGACCAAATCTATATCTCTATCCTGTTGGAACAAAGTAACTTTTAGTGCAATAAAGATATCTGTAATAAAAAATTTGAAATTCAGCACTCTAGTATGATTCGGCATCAATCGAGCATGCACTGAACTATCGCGTTTCGTTTCACAGTAGCGGAGTATTGGCACAAAGCATTCGGTTACCATTTCAGCGGGTCTAGTCTAAATTTATATTTCTCCATTATGGACCTTTTGTCACACTACTGCGTGGCGTTGGATGTGGTTTCCCTCACGTATTCGTTATTTGTATGTTAGATATTGAAGTCACAATATTAATGTTAAATTAGCAGTATAGTTTTCTAGGAGACTTCGTACAATATTAACTAGATTGACGTTAGACGGCGAGGTTGGAACCAGAGCGATCTAAGTCACATTTTTACCAAGAGTACTTAGATGAGGGTGGCATGGAAGAATTTATTTTTCTACACAGTTCGCTTCACAATCCGTCACAACCGTTATAATGTACAATGGCGATTGTCACAACAGGTTGTGAAATGAGAAACATTGAAAAATAATTGAAGGCGACGTGGTCGTTGAGTTCTGTGCGTTAGAGGGGGTGAGGAACTCCCCCCGCGTCCGCCTAATGGCTGCGTAGTGGCGATGCGCAATATAGGCAAAAACAGTAGCTCTACAGAAGCGCAGTCAATTTACTTAGTTTTTTTTTTATAATTTGACTAGCCAGGCATTTGACCGCCACCTCACCTGGTGGTAAGCGACGATGCGGCCGATGATGGAGCATGCCTGTCTAGGAACAGCATATTCGCACTGGCCTTGAAGGCGTCTAGATTTAAAGAAAAGCAATGGAATTTATTGGTGCGACCCACCCAAGGTGCACCTTAAAATTATTAAAATTTCGTTTATTATGGTGTTTTTGTTGTTATGCAAAGTAATATTGTTTATGCTACTTCTTATATTACAACAAAGGTTTTGACATAATAGGTATACTATTGCAACTAGGAAGCTACTTATTTTTGTAACCTCATCTTAAGCGAACCATGTTGTTCATTGGCTATATAATTCATCATAAAAGTTTTCAAAGAAGGTGTGACGTGACGACTTACGTGTATATTTGTAAGGTTATCGTGATGCATATAATGAAAGTGCCGCTGATTCGTGAGGGAGCCTCTTCAAGCCACAGCTCTTGATAGCCTTCTTTACACTAACGACCGACGACACTCCGTCGGTAAAATTTCTGAGTGCGTCGTAAACTGATAATTATCTACTATTTACTAAATTATTGTGATACGTATATGTATATTATATTGTAATTAAACTTGGTGAAGCTAAAATTTTCAGAGTCTTTACAAAAGTCGAGTGCATGTGGTTTTGAACTTGTGAACTTGTATTTATCACATTGTACCTCTGATAGTCTAATACTGTTATCTGTTATTAAGGACATTCTTTTGGCGGGCGCGGGGCGCGGGGCGGGCCGCGGACGAGGCGCTCCGAAACTAATCGTTCTGCCGTCAAACCTTTACGGAACCATTATGGTATTTTTTGTTACATCGTCTATGTACTTAGGTATACTTATATGTATTATGAGGGTAGATCGCTAAGTACCCGTGTTTGAAGAAAATTCATTGACAGTAATATTGCTGTCAAATTCTTCAGCGAATCCACCTGTCGAAAAACCGTAAGGATGTAACACTGAACAATTATTTTAGATTGTCTTATTTATATTTTTATAAAGATTTTTATCGGTAATATTCGTGTACCAGTGAGATGTCTGTATGTATCGTTCTTTTGAATTAATTTATGAAAATCTGTTAAGTACCTAACCATCATCGTATCGTAGATGCAAGAGGCTATGATCGAACCCTTATATTACTCTTCAATACAAGGCTGCTTTAGAAAACATCTGGTGTAGTTGCCACAGAGACTCGATTGTTGTTAATTTCTTATAAACTAAACAACGATTGTACTCGCGATACTTCGATAATAGCAAGTCCGCGCGCGCGCGGCCTCGGCAGCGCCTCAAGGCCACGTGGCAATTTCCAACGTTAATTCAATTGTTACAAATGTCATGTTGTAAGTATAATTGCGTTACTTGTATTATAATTTGAAAACGTTCCCAAATATCCAAAACATGGCCTATCTGATGTAAAATTAATTAGAGAAAAGGCCGGAAAGCTAGTTAATTTAAATAGAAAGAAATAATATTGGATAGACTTGGCTGATTGATCGATTGGTTGTACGTACATACCTACCTGGTAGTTGTTATGTCATGTCCTCGGCTTCACTCCTTTGGTCCTCCTCACTCGCAGCACCGTGACATTTGGGACCAATGAGGCTGTCACAATAGTCGTAATTTGAACCCCCTACCGTTGGTCTAAGGTTGCTTATCGCGGCCGCCAGCCCCCTCGCCCGCCCCTGTTTAAACTTAAGTAAAATGATATGAATGTAACAGAAAAATATATTTATTTGTTCTCGTTCTTTACTCGGATGTTTTATTTATCTTCCTTTCCTCTAATAAATGGAAATTATGAAAGCGATTCTTGCCTGATGAGAATAAAGACTTCCATTTGCACGCGTGAACCGAACTTTAGGAAGCTCTACGTTTGAGTTTTCAGGATTCGCAAAAGTAGAGCTTCCTGAAGTTCAGTTGTTTCAGAAATTAGGTGCCCTATTTTTGAGCCGCTTAAACTGTCGAAGAAGCGAACTTTCAATTTTAATTTCCAACTCATCGTTGCTGCCTACGCTTACATTCCAACATGTATCACTTAGTGATTTTCACGTGTTGGATCACCTATCTAATAATACTTATGATGAGATGAAGAACTAAAAGACCCAAGCCGAGAAGGATGAAACTAATAGTTCACAACAAAATTAACAAAAAGCTGTGTACAACTCGCAGGACCGATGACCAATAAAGCGAAAAGTTTATCTAGTAGCGACCACGTACCTGTGCATTTTTCCTCACCGTAAGAGCATTGGTTCGTGTTCACCTAATGTGCATAACTTAGAAAAGTCATAGGTACGACCTACATTACATAGCACTGGAGACACAGTGGAGTCATGTACCATAATTTCCACGTTTATCAGGCGCCTGCTTGGAGGTCATAGCGTTGAAATCCAACAACAAACGCTGCCTATTTTCTGGTGGTAACCTACATTACATAGCACTGGAGACACAGTGGAGTCATGTACCATAATTTCCACGTTTATCAGGCGCCTGCTTGGAGGTCATAGCGTTGAAATCCAACAACAAACGCTGCCTATTTTCTGGTGTCGACGGAGGTCCTGGCTGGTCTGTCTCGGTTGGACAACGTTAGTGCTATGTTCTCTACTGTACAATATATTATCATCATCTCTAGGTACTTCACACGGTCTTCGGCATCATTAATGGTAATGGTAAGTTTAGTATTTAGTATCTGACTATAGAATAGTCAGATACTAAAGTTTAAGGAAAGAGTAATGAATGATTATACCTGATAATTCAATATTGTGTGATGATGACGCATTGTTACATTTTATGAACTTTCTAACTGCAAGAAATTAATACAAATCTAGACTACTTAAAAGATTCAAACGTATCATCGACGTAAATAGTCATCAATTGTCTCATTGTCGAGTCAAAAAGATTGTTCCGGAATACAAACTTCCTATCTATATAATTTCTCGAAAGAACTATTATCCAGCGAAATAGGTACCTACCACAGTTCCCGGTTGCGCACGAGGGCCTGGGGTTCGCCTTGACCATGATCCAGGATTTGGCAGATCAGGGTTATACAGTGGAGCGACTGCCATCTGACCTCCGTGACCCTGCTACCAGGGGAGCCTGACCAGATTGGATAATGGTTACACATTCAGTCGCCTGAATGTGTAGGTTTCATCACGATGTTTTCCCTCACCGTAAGAGCATCGGTTAGTGTTCAACTAATATACATAACTCATAAAAGAGTCATTGGTACATGGCCGCAGCGGGGTTGAACCCGGTACCTCTCGCTTACGAGTCGGATACCCTAACTGCTCGGCCACCGAGGCTCCTACCTACCATAGGTACTAATAATACCTAATTATTACAGGCTCCATTTGGGTAGTTTCCGCTGAGCGCATAGGATGGTATTCTCTACTCTCTAATTGTTATTATTGCGTAATTAGGTTATCGTTGGCATGATTATTAGGTATTTACAACGTGGGCCAGGTGGGAATACAAGTGAACTAGTAATAGGAAACGTTTACCAAAAATAAACTTTTTTTTTAATTTTGCCTGTGTGGTTCAGTTAGTTAACATCTGTCTACCACGCAGAGGTTCCGAATTCGATTCCCTAAATTGAAATAAAGCATTTTAATTTCTGTCACGGGTCTGGGTGTAGTAAGTACAATAGTACTAAAAGAAGTAATCTAACAATCATAATACAAGCTTTGCTTTCTTTGGGGCTAGATGGCGCTGCGTAAATTTGTCCAAGCATATTATAATTAATTTTTTTATAAGTATCTACACCAATGATGATTCGCAGTGGTAAACTTTCGACGACACGTCAATAAATGAATGACTGGATAGTTACTTTTGCTATATTGGCTCTTATAATTCGGATTGATTACGAGGCGCACGCAGTGAGAACATCTATTAAAATAAATTGCGAGCGTAACTCGAAATGTTTCGAATTTTGCCCCAAAAGAGTTAGGATGAACACAATAAAGGTGACATTATACTACTATGTGAGCGAGCTGATTTTTAAAATACCTACAGCAATCAAACGAAACAGTCCCAGGCTCGCTCGCCTCCACTCCACTTCACTCTCAGACCACAGATCCGCACTTATTTATTTATTTATTTATTTAATAATTTAATCCGCACTTAGCAGCGTTAGCTTACGAATTGCGTGCATGCCGGGACAAATGACTTACTAACCGGACACAACGCTTCGGGACATGTACCGGGACGACCGGGACCTATGGCAGCCTTATCTTACGGTGACGAAATACATTGTGCGGAAAATGTACATTCAGGCGACGGAATATGTAGCCATAATCCATCTGGCACGGAGGTCAGATGGCAGTCGCTCCACTGTAATTACCTGTTCTGCCAAATCATGGACAAGGCGGACCCTGGGCCCTCTCGCACGAGAGCACTACCAGGCGGTCGGGATGGTAACAATTTAGTCGTGTCAATGAAGTGTTTCGTTGACACGACTAAATTCGGTTGGTCCTCCTATAGTGTGAACGTTAAGTACTCGATACTTAAGTACCTTGTAGATACCTACGATACCTGTGTTAGACCGTGCTGTTGACTTTTACAACAAATACCTAGATCAGTACAGAAAAGCAGAAATAGGTAAAATATAAGTCTACATTGCTTCGAGGCCATTCGCGCATTTGAATGTATTTTCCAAAACCAAACCGCAGCCGAAAGTCACATGCTGTCTTTTTTTTCACTGCTTATGTCATTAGAACGACATGTGACTTTCTGCTGATGTTTGGGTACAAATAAGTACATACATGTATTCAGGAGGCGCTGGTATTCGCACAATATATTGCCATATGGTCAATGGTCATGGCGGATCGGGTGAGGTCAAATTGATTAAGGCTGTTAAGTAATTTGGCCACTCGCGGTGACAACGGCACATGTTGCTTTGTGATAAATACCGATATGGGTACCATGCAAAAGAGCCCGGGTTCAATTCACGACTCAAACGGCGTCCAAACATTTTTATTTTTCACTCTCAGTGTTAAATGTCATAAATTTTACATGGCCTTCTTACCTGCAGGGAAATAATGTTGTATGAAATTCCCAAGGAAATTAATGGTATTTGAATTTCGAACGTTCAAATTAGTATGAAAACTCTGAGCAACCCCGTATTGTAAAGAGAGTAAATTCGAAAAACGCAACTCTATTTTTATCACTAAAAAGCGCGAATGCAATATTGCGTTGTACCTATACCCTAGATTTCTCAAATTGAGCAAGTGTTTCGTGTTATTAAAATTTTAACAGTTCCAAGTCCTTTCCAAATTCTTTTGAACGCTATTACGGGGCTCTTGAACCTTATGCTGTCAGGCGCGGTAGTTAGGTCTGTGATAGATACTCTATATGGTGCAAACCTAATAACTTTAAATAAAAAGGATGGGGGAATAAGGCCCATTGCAGTTGGCACCACCTACCGCCTGACAGCCAAGCTTTGTTGTAGATTCGCCGCCCCTAGCCTTAAATATTATTTTCAGCCCCTCCAGCTCGGTTTTGGCACGAAAGGTGGTTGTGAAGCCACCGTTCATGCCCTCAGGACGTCCCTTATGAATGACGGTGGTGAGGTTTTGCTGAAGGTAGATGTAAAGAACGCATTCAATTCTGTAGATAGAGGCGCTTTGCTGTATCAAATTCATACTAAATTGCCGGCCGCACAAATTTTTTTGTGGCAGTGTTACAATAGGCCCACTAACCTTGTACACAAGGGCCACCTCCTGCACTCCGCGGTCGGCTGCCAGCAAGGCGACCCTCTCGGACCGGCCATTTTCAGTGTCGCGGAAAACTAAATTCTAAATTTAACGTATGGTACCTTGACGATGGGACTCTAGGGGGTGAAGCGAGCATAGTATTACGGGATCTACAGCTCCTCATCTGAGAATTCAGTGCCATAGGCTTGGAGTTGAATTTCTCGAAGTGCGAGCTGTTTATCTCTGAATCTTGTCCGACGCCTGGCGCTATTTGTACTGCTTTTAGCGCTTTAGCTCCTAACATCACAGTCGTCGGCAAGTCGTCGCTTCACCTTCTAGGTTCCCAATTCCCAATTTTTGATGATTCCTTCCAAAATTTTTGTGGACAAGAAAATTCAAAATTTTAATGATGTTTCGGACCGCCTACTCCAAATCAACAGCCACATGGCTTATGTCATAATTAGATATTGTTTATTTGTTCCTAAATTTATGTACGTTTTGCGGTGTTGTCAGCTGTGGAAACATCCTGCTCTTTAAGAGGTCCTAGACAACACCGTAAAACAAACCCTCTGTTCCGTTATAAATATAAATTTTCACAATTCCTCCTGGGACCAGGCATCATTGCCTATTCGATATGGTGGTCTGGGCATTCGGAAAGTGTCGAATGTTTCTTTGCCAGCCTTTTTGTCCTCGGTGAATAGCTCGCAGTCCCTTGTAAATAAGATTTTGTCAAAACTGGGGATTTGAGTCGGCATTCTCCACCCAGGCCAAAAATGCTTGGCAGTTGGCTTGCCCAGAGCCGGACCCTCCGGCTAATCCTTGCACGCAGCGGCTTATCGTTATTGGTGCGAAACAACCTTTTGAGCGCATCAACCAATTCTGCAGAGCGTGCTCGCCTCCTAGCGGCTGGCGCGCCTAAGCGCCTGGTCCAAATGACAAATCACCAGAAGGCTGGCCTCTGCTTGGGTCAGCGTTTAAGCCTCGCTATTCAGCGGGGCAACGCAGCCAGCCTTCTGGGGACCTTTCCAAATTCGAGGGACCTGGCTCAAGGTTTTTATCTTTAGTTTAGTTAGAATTAAGGTTTTTGATGTTAGAGTAAGACTTTTCTTAAATGTTAATAATTGTAATTTAAAATGTAAATAAACTCCCCGTTTTCCAAATTTTATTTTTACGTTAATTGAATCAGATTCTGTAATTGCTTTATTTGGCAGCTGGTGTGAAAAGTAAAGTATTCACCTCTGGGATAAAGCTGTCATAAGTGTTGGGCGGCTTAAACCCCTCACTTCACTCAGGAGTTAACTCTAGAGTCCATCGCTACGCTCAGGATCTAATAAGCCGCCCGTGACCCAAGACACCGCTTTCTCCCCTTGGTATATAATCTACTGTTAAGACAGTTATAAACGCTATAAGTACTCTACTCGTACAGTGGATCCTGGCACACCCTGGCCCTGGCGGGAACAACCGCCACCGAACCGCTCGGAAGCTGATGATGATGATAGAGTATTTATTAAAGACAGTTGATATAAAAATAAATCAAGGAAACAAAAATATACGGGAGTAGGCCAAATAGGTATTGCAATTACAAAGTAAATATGGAGGTATAGGAACTTCCTAATTTCCGCATAATATTAAAGTCAATCAATACACCTTAGTAGATAACAATAAGCACGTTACGATGAGTCGACATACTCAACCGCACTTCGTCTCATATTTTTCCACAACAATTCCCAAGTAGATGACGAATTTTCCACAACAAAAAAGAATTAAATCACGCAAGCGGGTGGACGAGCATGAATAAGATCCACATTAAATCCTGGCACGCAATCTAGACTACGCGATGAATACGCTCGTGACGTAATCGGCTATTTAAAACTGTGATGGATTTGCATGAGACTGGCGATGGCGGGGTGACGCGTCGCTGGAAGATTCCCGTTGGTGCTTTCGTATTCAGGAGACGGCGCGTTGCACCGCTAACAGCTGTATTTGCGGAAGTTGTGCCAGTGCTTGTGTGGGGACGGGTCAATCGCCTACAAATGTAGGTATATTTGCGGCTACCGTAATAACCGCAAGAACGTTAACGTATTTCCTTGGATAATTTAATAAACGTTCCTTTTATTCTTCGCAGTCGCAGCAAACAAGCAGACAGATTAATGCATTTAGGTTGCAGGCAGTCACTGTGAGGACCAATATGAAATGCCTCATGCCTGTGATTGCCGCTGGTTACCTTTTCCTATTAGTCGGAACACAACAATGCAAGCATTGTTGCTTGAAGGCAGAAATATTGATGAAGGATAGGTGGTAGGTTGCCAGGCGGGCTCCTCAGAATGCATACTTTGACTGCGCAATAGGCATCGGTGTGAAAAGCATGAGGGGAGGCCTTTCACCAGCAGTAAGCTGTGATGACGATGATTTTGACAAAAGTAAAAATCAGAAAGATAGTTCAAGTACATAGGAAGTACGCCTTCTTTCATCAAAATGTATTTGTTTATTTATTTATTTATTGGAGTACCAACAGCTACATAAAACATAATTAATATTATATTAGAGTCAATAAGCCAATTACAGCTCTCGCTAGTAACAACAAAATAAAATAGAAGAGGAAAGTAAAACTGCACTTACACACAAACACGGATCTTATTAATGCTCGAAGAATAAAAACTTGTATGTTTTTTAACTTCTTAAGGCTCAAAGGACCATAAACTGCATATTTTTGGTCTTGTTAAGGCTCGAAGGACCATAAACTGTAGTGTACAGTTATCGTGAGTGTTTAGGGGGGTTAGGCGGGGGATGTTAATGACCGAACCCGTTGGATGTTGTTTAAACCCTAAACTTATTATAAAAAGTAATCGACCAAGTAATTTACCTACGCTGCAATACAATCGGCGCGCATTGGCCTACTTACAGCTGTAGGTAAAATTGCCTGTACGGCGTTACTCCGTACAGCAATAATATGATGACAGAATACAAAATGAAATTATTGCGTACTGAAACAAACAAAAAAAAATAATAGAAAAGAAAGAAGAATGCGCCTACATTTTTCCTAATTGAGTACATTGTACGCTGCCGACAACAACCCGTTTCACACAAACTAATAAACATGTTTACCGCTTTAAACAAGACATGAAGCACAGAAAAATAAAAATTAAAAATGTATGCATCCGAAGTCAAGGTTAATTAATACTTAATACTTTGATGCGTCCCGGTCATAAATAAATAAGGTATAGTAGGTACCTACATCAAAATGTCCGCTGCTGTAGGTATCAGAATGTCCACTGTAGGTACCAGAATGTCCAATGCATTAGAATGTCCTGGACGAGTGGCAGTCATTTACCTACCATACCCTTGTCAAGAAACTTCCTGCCGCGTACGACCATTTCGAAGCGATACATACTCCCGAGCCTATATGGAGTGTCGGTGGCCTAGTGGTAAACGTATCCGGCTCGCAAACGAGAGGTACTTACCAGGTTCGAATCCCATTACCGCCATGTACCGATGACTCTTCTGAGTTATGTACATTAGTTAAATACTTACCGGTGCTCTTATGGTGAGGGAATGCATCTTGAATCCGATGAAACCTGCACATTCTGACGACTGAATGTGTTACCATGATGATCTAGTCAAGTTCCCCTGGTAGCAGCGTAACGAAGATCAGATGACAGTCGCGCTCCACTGTAATTACCTGATCTGCTAAATCCTGGATCATGGTCAAGGCCGACCCCGGGCCCTCGTACGCGAGAGCCAAGATGATGATGATGATGAGCCGGTACGGTATTGGGGCCTTCGAGAACTTTTCTCAAAGGATATCCATGGGCGGCAGTGACCGCTTCCATTACCTGGTAATGGAAGCGGTCACTTGGTAATGATTACCATCATCAGGTGACACGCTCGCTCGTTTGCCTCATACTAGTATAAAATAAATGTTTCAACTAAGCGCGATTAGATCGCGGTTACATTATCGCAATCGAATCAAAATAAGTATACGTGCCTATTTAAACCACTAACAATTTTCAGTCATTAATAACCCAATTTTAAAAGGTACGCGTTGATATCTTTTGTATGGAAGATGCAATCCGCCATAGGAAAGAGTTCAATGCGTTCAAGTCGATATCATTTTAATGGCATTATGTGAGTCTGTTGGTAGCAATAGTAAGTGTAATGTAACAATTTTATTAGGTGGGTGAGTGAATATATTAAATTCCAGGAAATCAGGAATCAGCAAGAAACAGCATCTACTTACTACCAGTTAATCTAGAAAATTAAGTAGGTAACTACTTTTCTTAACTACTTGATTTAATTTTCAAATAAGTTTTTCAAATGAAAATTGGTCAAATGACACAGGTGGCTGTGTGAGTTATTTTAGCTTAAAACATAGCATGAAGTATTCCGAGTCAAGCAATAAAATGCTTCAATTCGAAGGCGTCGAAGCCAATACTATCAGACGCGGTGTTTGTTACAAAAACTGCGCTAACTTAATTAGTGCGGAGTTAGCGAGCAGCTCGATAATGGCGCGCGCATTCCACGGAAAAGTGACGCAAGCGCAGCTCAGCGCGACGGCAGGCAGCGCTATCACTCCGCTCTGGAATAAAGCAAAAGTCCTTAGAAATAACAAACATCAGGTTCAAATCCCACTGCCGGAATTTACCAATGACTCTTTTCTGAATTATGTACATTAGTTGAATACTAACAGATGCTCTTACGGTGAGGGAAAACATCGTGATGAACCTGTACATTCAGGCGACTGAATGTGTAACCATGATCCGATATGGTCAGGTTCCCCTGGCAACAGGGTCACGGAGGTCAGATGTCAGTCGCTCCACCGTAAGTACTGACTACCAGATCTGCCAAGTCCTGGATCATGATCAAGGCGGACCTCGGGCCCTCGTGCGACAGAGCACAACCGGGACGATGATTCTATTCCTTGAAATAACAGAGTCTGCTTTGTGAGACGGCGACAATGTGGCATGGGTGTTTGATTGGATCTTCTATTGGTAGCCATTAAGTTGCGTTGTAAGCAACTAATAGATATAGAAGATATCGAGATACACCAACAATAACCTGGACGTAATTAGATACCCCGCGTTTGCAACTAAAAAAGTGAACTATTACGAGATGTTGATTGTGTGTGTTTTGTTGTTATGTTTTGATTAAAATTACCCGCAATTAATGGCAGTTCACAGCGCGACTGTGGCATATCTCCGCAAACTATGGACTTGTACCATGGAGGACCTGTTCGAGGCCAGTTCAAACGCTGTATCCGTCGCCGAATACTGGGCGACGGATACAGCGTTTGAATAAGTATAAGTGAGAGTTTAGTCCATCGACTCGATAAGGAGAAGATGCCTTTTGATGTTGATTATTAAAAGAAAAAGTAGGAACCTAGGTCTTTCCTCCTAAAACCGCGGACCGTTCAAATAATAATAATAAAATATGCAGTTACAGTTAAACATTGACTGCGCAGAAAAATACACCACGAGCGCTCACAAAATTTATGGAAAATTATTACTATCTAAAAAACCTCACTATGGTTTGTTCATTAGCCTCCGTATGCGATTATGCAAAGTTAGCAATTTAGAAATAATTCGTGACGCAATAATTAGCGGCACAACGTTGTTGTAGTATTTTTCCAATAGCTATTTTTTAATTTTTAAAGAAACTAATTTTATATTTTTTTAAATTTTATAATATAAATTATTATTAAATATATATTTCTATAATTTCAGCATTTTTAGTAAAAATACCAATATATTTTGTTCATTTATGATTGCCTAAGGCACCTTTTTCTAAATCACATGTCATCTCCTATCATCATGGCTCTATCTACCCAGAGGGATCCCCCCCAAACCTTATTTTAAAATCTGGTATGGTGTGCTAGCTGTTCAGCTATTCAGGAGCAAAGGCACCTGGACGCGCATTCTAAATCTAAGCGAACTTATGAAGAACATTCAGCTCTTCCAATCCTCATAGAGACAACAGCCACACCTTCACCATTTAATTGAGTGTTATATAAGCTGACATATATCTAACGGGATCCGCCTCGAGTGCGTCCGTTACACGGTCGTAAACTGGCATGCGAGTGTGGCTCGGCCAGACAAATAAAACGGCCGTGAGTTTGACGTAATTGCGCTGAAAGCAAAAAGAAAGTGAGGCGCGGAGGGCGCGCCTCCCGCCGGCATCGGCAGCCGACAGCCGACAGACAATGGGTTACGGTGTCGCGGTGATGCGATGCGGCGCGACGCGAGCGCGGTGATAGCCGGAGCCGCGATTCCGCGAGGGCGTTATCAGTGAGGTAACGCGAGCGCACGCGAAGCGGCACGACAGGCCCGACAGGTGCGCCAGTCGCGCTCGAGCCGCCGGCCGCGCGACCCGCACGCTCGTGCCTTATCCACTAGTGCCTTATTTACTGCGAAATACGTACACCTGCCTCCGACATATGAGCTTCGACAATACTGACTATACTAAAGTATTAGAATAGGAACAGTGATAGAAATAGAGTCGCGTGGCGCGCTCGCGTATCCGGTGCGGCCGTTTCACTCCCGTGACAGTTTGGCGCGCTCGCGGTTTGTTTACAAACACGGCGCGGACGCGGCGACGCTGGCGATTTCGTGAGTGGGCCCGGCCAGTGCAGTGATGGTGGAGGGCGCGCGACGCCCGCTGTGAGCGTGGCGGACGTGCAGGGGACAGCCCGGCTGCCAATGGGGGCGAAGGTGATGGCGCGGTCCCCGCGGCGGCTGGCCGCGCATCGCCGCAGCCGCAGCCGCAGCCGGGAGCTGGCCAGGCTGCGGACGCAGCTCAACGGCAAAGGTATGGTTGCACTAATGGCATAACTATGGAGACCTAGCTATAGGCCTTACATAGGAGATCCCAAAACTGACGTGACGCTTTGGAAGGCCCTCGTGATCGCGGCCAATTTTCCTCGAAACGTAATCGGTTAAAATTTTAACACGACCTAGCCTTTACCTGACAAATAAATAGATATTAAAGAATGTATGATCACAAACTTGAATCATTAACATTCGATATCTATCCAGTTAGTCATTTGGAAAATGAAAGAAATTGTTGAAAACATATATCTCAATTTGGCAGTCGGCAGCCGTTTAATAGTAAGGAAGTACGTAGTGTTTTAGTCGTAAATTAGATACTGTTATAGTTAAGAACATGGAATAGCTGGAATTAGGAAAGAATGCAGTAAAGAAAGAATGTTAGTACGTCTCTAGATAATAAAAAAAAATTGAAAACATTTATATTCAAATTACTAGGTTATTGTTAAATATATCATTACATAAATATTATAGATAAGTTTTTCCCCCACTATCACGTAATTATAGCACAGACTGTGCGAGTGACGTTCCGTTGGTAGTTATCAGCAGTTGTGCAAACAGCGCGCGGTGCAAGGGCAGCACTTGTTTTGTAGCGGAAGAGATGCGCGTTGTCTTTACAATACATGATAGTTTACTTTACATTACATTAAACAAAGGTTTAAACTTAATACCTGGTATCGTTTATTAAACCATAAAGGTATACCTAGGCATAAGTACCAACCAAGACGCACCAAAAATAAGCATCGGATTTAGTGCGTCTAGGTGTATAATGTGGCCATTGACGTGTATCGTGAAGGCGAGTAATGTCATTTCTTTTTATATTTTCAACACTGTGACCTCTACCCCCTCGCCACGGTTCCCCGAATCGGCCGAATCCCCACCCTATGGAGCACTGTTGTTTGGCTGCGGTATTCTGTAAGGTACTTCCCAGCCATCGGCTCCAATTTGAACGGGATACCCCACCATGCACTACCTAAACTACCTGAATAAGCTCACAAAATATTTGTTCTTTACTTTTAAAAGGCACTTACAAAGCCACACAATGATTTTATTTTTATGAAAGCAGGAGGCGAAAGAGCAAGCTATTCACCTGATCGAAAGTTATCACCGCCGCCAATAGACACCCCAGCACCGAAACAGAAATGACTTTAATTTACTATAAAAAATAACTATGCGCAATAATAATTGTGATCAAAGTACTTTTTATTTTAAAAAGTTATCTACTCTAGTCTTCTGCTATCTGTAAATAAAACTTTTAAAATCTGTACAGGAACATGATTCATAGGATGATAATGCTTTTGTAATCCACCCAAAGAAAACAAGCTTTCCTCGCCATAGACAGAAAGTAAAGACGACGACCCCATAAATTAAATTAGCGGCACTACTCAACGATAACTCACCTAAAAGACACGACAAACAAACACCGCCATGTGTTTACGGCGGGCGGAGTCGCGGGGCGGCGCAGGCGGCGCCGGCACGGCCTTGACACGGCTCCCGTATACGCGAAAGCCGCGCGCCCAGAGCCCTTCGTAGCCGTAGGGCTCTGACAGACGGTCTTACAGGCTATCTGTTTGGAATACAGTTGGTGTTTCTTACAATATTATAGCAATCGCTTAGGATGTTTGTTAGGTGCCAGGTCCCAGATTAAAGGGGAGAGACAGGTTTGGTTCTACTCTACCGGAGTCTGCAAGACCCAGTGCTCTAGTAGTCGCCTATTTTCGCCTCTATATTCACTCACACACAAATTAAACTTTTTACCTCTAAATTCAAAATAAGTATTACCTAATGCTTCCCACACTTGTACCAACCAATAATACCTATTTGTCGTTTGTTGCGTATGACAGGGATCCAAGCTCCGAACTGCATCGCTACCTAGCTACGATGCGAGCATTTCACTTATTTTTTTCCGTTCTAAGGTGAAGTAGTTTTAACTTCCGTACTTATTAGCGGTTTCCTTATTTCCAATAAAATATTATGGGTAACAGACTACGTAGGAAAGTAGACGAGTACGTCCTGAAGGCTTATTAACTGTCAACCTGTTACTTGTAGAAAATGAAAACTGAGCAGTTGATACCGAACAACCTTGAACGACTCTGCCACAAACACTTGACGATAACACCGTAAAATTACAATTTCCCAGGTAATCGTCGCTACAAACGTCGTGACGTTGCACATACATTTTACTTTCAAATAGTCTACGAACATATATAGCCTATATCGCTTTTTAAGTGTGTAAAAACATTCGAAGGATAGAGAGTATTACACTCGGATAAAGGTATACATACAGGTACATTAGCTTTATCAAAGATCACAGTAAAAGCACAAATATCAAAATATACATTACATACTTATTACATGCATAACAGCAAGCCTTTTTCGCGTATTGGGAGTAGGCAGAGACCATGTTGTTGCACTTTCTACGGTCCTGAAAAGCCTCTCTCACTGCTTCCACATTGGAAAATATCTATGAGTAAAAGCTATAAGCCCGCCTATGCGCATTACTTTTTTTCGATGTAGACTTTTTTTTGTTCTATATCTATCTCTAAACAGTGATTTAGATTTTAAATTAATTTTCATTGTGTGCAATAAAGTGGTTTATTACTTACCTACTTACTCAATTCCTTCGAATAACAGTCCGAGTCTCGCCGAGGTTGCTTCCGCGGCCTCGCGCTTTCCCCGACTTGAGAGTAATCACGTTACCACTGATTGAATACGACGTTACAACTTGGCAGGCAGCGCGTACGCCAGAAAGCCTATTCACGGAATTATATGGCTGTATGTATTATGAGAAAAGGTATAAAATACTTACATTAAGGCTTCTTAAAGGCCAAACCATTGCCAGTCATTGCTGTTCAGCCGCCCTCTATTGTTGTGGCATAGGACGCCTACAGATGAAGTTAGCCAGGAGCAAAAAGTGCCAATATTTCAGCCAGATATTGCAGTAAAAATGTTGCCCATTTAGAATATCTTTATGATACGAGTATGACGCATATCCCAATTTAAGACACTCGAATCAATTCGTTGCTTCCATTGCTTTTGGTGGTAAAAATAACAGACTCGCGTTCAGTACTTCGGTACCCAGATCTCTCACTATCTTTGCAATTGCAGCAGCTAAGTAAATGAAAAAAGCAAGGACTGCCTACGACCTTTCCACCTACAGAGTAACACTCATTTTATATGTAAACAAGATGCATCATTTACGTGTTACCATCATGTAGTCTTTAAATTGCTAATTACACTCGTTTATCTTTAGTAAAGCATACTTTAATGTTTTAAACTATCGCGGTTATTATCACACATTTTAAGGGTATGTTCCGGGTTTCCTACGGCGTACCTTTGTTGACGAGTAGCCCGATATTTCGACACAGTTGTATGCATCATGATCACGGGATATAGCGATAAAGCGGCCGAAGTCGATCTACCCGCTGTCGCAAAAGTTGTCTGCTACTACTGGAATTCTAACTCACTTTTAAGTCACGACAAACAAAAGTGAGTGATACGGTCAGTGTAGGTACGCGGTAGGATAACCGGAACATACCCTTAAAATGTGTGCATACTTATTTTTTCAAGGTCTATGGCAGTAGCTAACTTTTCGCATCTTCGGTTAAACTATAGCTACCTAGGTACTATTGAGGAGTGACTTACAGCTCTAACTAGGTTAATTTTAGATATCATTGCAGATATTGCTACTTTATGGCTAGAACGTAACGAATTGGCATAGGTACACGTATGATAGTAACACGGGCTAGCGCCGGTTGAATGACCACCGCGGCGAAGGCGGCTTTCTCCTGCGCAAGCGCAGCCTTGCTGCGATCGCGCTGCGCGGCCACGGCGAGTATGCCACGGGCTGCGAAGTCCGACTGGCCTTATCATTGATGGTAGATCGCCTGCTTTGTCTTGATTTGGGATCCAAGTGCTGTCAATGCGGGTCAGTCCGTTTTATTTAATATCCGAGTGGCTAAGGTATCCGACTCGTAAGCGAGAGGTACTGGGTTCGAATCCCACTGCGGTCATGTACCAATGACTCTTTTCTGGTTATGTACATTATTTGAATGCTAACCGATGTTCTTGCGATGAGGGAAAATATCGTGATGAAACCTGCACATTTAGACGGCTAAATGTTTGGGCATGATACAACCTGGTCAGGTTTCTCTGGTAGTGGGGTCAGGTCAGATGGCAGTCGCTCTACTGTAATTAATCCTGGCTCATGGTCAAGGCGGACCCCGGGCCCTCGTGCGAGAGAGCCCAACCGTGTCATTAACTCCAAGATCATTATTATTAATATTGGTTTAATATCGCTATCTCTCTCATATAGAAGCCATCGACAAACCCATGAGCTAATTCGTCAACCTGTCAAATTGAACCCGATGCCAGTGCATCGTTTTCATAGCCGATTGGTACCCCTTTGTGTAGATAACATTGCCCGCAGGTGACAAAGGAACTAAATTTGATAGACAACCAACAAAAACAACTCACAATATTAAATTTAAACAAGGACGCGGACCTTGAAAGCCGACTTCTCTACAATGAAATTAGGTTCAGCTGACTAGAATAAGCACGTTAAGAGTGACGTGCATCTAGTCGGCTCAGCCGCTGCAGCCAGGCATTCGTGCTGTCTATGCATCTCGTGCTGGGCAAACTCCACAATGGATAGACTGCTGAGTCAATGCAATAGTTTTAGGAGATCGACACAGTAACGTTACGTAGGTATATGGGATCGTAATAAGCGTCATCTCTGTCGCGTGTGTGTGAGTAAATAGTTGAAACTAGTGCAAGAAAGTGCGTCGGTGGCCGAGTGGTTAAGGAATCCTACTCGTAAGCGGGAGGTACCGGGTTCGAATCCCACTGTGGCGATGTACCAAATTATTCTTTTCTGAGTTATGTACATTAGTTGCTGCTCTTACGGTGAGGGAAACCATCGTGATGAAACCTGCACATTTAGGCGACTCAATGCAACCATGATCCAATCTTGTCAGGTTCCCCTGGTAGCAGGGTCACGGAGATCAGATGGCAGCAGCTCCACTATGTGCATTACTTACCGCCGACGACTGTACCCCAACTCTATCATCTTCTTTTAGCCTCTTTTACCCACTGGTTATCATTAAGGTAGGTATATCTGCCGATGATGTAACTTAAATTATGCTGCACAAGTAAGTAGTTCAGGGTGAAACGAGACAAGTTTTCAGACAGATCGAATACGATCAAAGTGACCAACATAAAATATAGGTTACATACTTATATTGCAGATTTAACTTGTGTCATGGTTAAACAAGAGTAAGTATTTATGAAAAGGTTGATTAATGTGGAAGAAGCGGAAGTGGGTTGTCAAGACATGATAGTAGAGACTTGATGTCACGGCTCTACGATCTTGTCTTGACAACCCACTAACTAATCACAATTATATTAGTTGAACACTAACCGATGCTCGTACGGCGAGGGAAAATATCGTTAAAAAACCTGCACATACATGCGACTAAATGTGTAACCAATTAACGACGATCCACTCTGGTCCTGTTAACTGGATCACGGAAGTCAGATAGCAGTCGCTCTTAATTACCTGACCTACCAAATCCTAGCTCATGGTCAAGGATGACCCCGGGCCCTCGTGCTCGATATCACATCCGGGATATTTAAGACAAAGTGATAATATACGTAGTACTTACATGTGTTGGTCGGTAAACAAACAAGGCGCCTACATACTTTCGGCGGTCGCACGTCCGACCAAGCAACTGACCGACGTCGCCGCGCCACCGAAATGCAACTTTATTCTGTACGTTGTAAGGATTAGTATCCACTGTCTAGCTGCCTTCTTGATCGGCCTAACCGTAGTGTCTATTAGCCGAGTTTTTTTTTTTTAAACAAGCCAGGAACTTTTTTTGTGGGGAATTCAACATTTGTAGTACTTCTGACGCCAAAACTGGAGCCGCCCTTTCCACTAACCTTGCGACTTACGAGTATAACGCGTCGGGCATGTGTTAAATCAGTCGGCGATCGCATGATTCATTACAGTGTTTAACCGGCGGTATCAAAGAGTTATTTATGCTCGGCTGCGCCGCGACTGCGCAGGAGCATGCTCTCAAAACGCCGCCGAGTGCTTTAGCGCAAAGGTGGGCTTTATCGCGCATATGCTGTTCGGTTTGTTTTAATACCTACATACAAATAAATTGTGGATCAAAAGCTTTCAGTACAATGTACAAGCTGCTTGTTTCATTATTAATTTATTACACTGAGCCTTACCTGGTCTGATGAAATCACTGCCTGAAATACGAGTAACACAAAACCGAAAGACAATTTGGCCATCACTAGGCACACCCTTCCAATTCTTGCGTCCATTGTAAGTATCATATTTCTTAATGTAAACGAAACGTTGTAATTCATCACAAAACACTTTCAAACTAAAGATAGTGAGTCGTGGCATTGACATTCACAGTTTATAGAAACGGGCGGTCCCATTCGCAGCTCGTTACAAATCTTGCCAAATCCTGGATCATGGTCAAGGCGGACTCCGGGCCCTCGCGCGCGAGACCTTTTGACAGAGCTCAACTCGCACATAACGCCTAGATGACTCTCAGGTGCCAGCGAATGGGACGATTTGCCAATGGGACTGCAACGAACCCAGCAGAGTTCATACCGAGATTAACAAAGATAAAGATTGCATAGGTACTAATAAGTAATGTTAAAAAAAAAATAATTACATAATGTTTTAACTATCGCGGTTATCATCACATATTTTAAAGGTATGTTCCGGGTTTCCTACCACACACCTCACGGGACGCCTGGAGACCATGACGCATGCAACTGCATCGATATATCGGGCTACTCGTCAGCAAAGGTCCGCGGTAGGAAACCTGAAACATACCTTTAAAATGTATAAAATAAATTTGAGTCTTTTAATTATTTCACTCATGCATGTCAATTTTTTATTAACTAATCATTTTCAAAACTGTATTCCCCGTAGGTAAGAGTTTTTTACTCTGCTGTGGTCGATACCCATCATACCACAGCGCACACCATGATTCACACACCGCAGAGAGTGGTATGGTAATGTAAATACTATTAGATGGTAGTAATAAATCGTGAATACCTACTTACCTATGTTATAATAGAGTTTGTAAAATCTCATCTCGTTGTTTATTATTACTTTGTACGCGTGTATCGTATTTAGTAAGCTATATTAATGTGATTAGTACCTACTTTTTACGTGATTATTAAACAACGTCATCGCTTAATACTTACTTCATTATCGATGTGTTAAATGTTAACTAGGTACTTCTACGTATTCTTGTTGTTGCACACGGAACAAAAACCAGCTAGCTTTTGTTTATATGAATAATTTATAATGCATGCCTCCATGAAACTATAGTATAAAAACATTTCCAAAGAGTATAGGAACACTGCGTTAACATTTCTACGAGAGGGATCCTATTTCGATAGCTAGGTCGCGGTTTCTCCCGACGCCTTTATTGCATATTGTTATTACCCGAAAACCTCAGGAATCGTTACTGCTCTAGTATCGCTACTCCTATTATTTTCGGTATTCGTGTCACAATAAATCTAGCATTACGCTTTAGGAATCCATCGACTTAGTGGTTGCGCTATTTATGCCAGATGTGTTCTGATATGAAGTGTGCTTGTTTTACCTACTTTTATTGCCCCAAACACATGCTATTAATGCCATACGAATAAAGAAATATATTGCCTTTAAACTGGAGCTGTCAGACAGTCTCACAGTCTACGCTGGGTTGTGCGAGACTCGCGGGCGTGATGGGTGAAATTTGATATAGGTAGTTAAGTGATAAATGAGCAGACTAGCTCGATATAATGAAGCCTATAGCATCAACGTTACCTACATCAATTTATTTAGATGTCCTTCATAATTGTAATGACAAAAGTTCGCAATTGGTATATTTTCAATCTGGCATGCATGACCATGACTCTACTATTAGAACGTGGATCCCGTACCTACATATCCTTTTGCCGGGATATCCTGCAACCGTACTAGGAAACTACAATATTGCGATCAACTGTCCGTCCATGCCGAATCCATAGGCTGGATAGTAGGCAAGTATATCTCTCATATTCCCATAGAATAGACTAACGAACCCACCTTGGCTTCGCACCGGTAACCGGTGAAAACCGCATGAAAATCCGTTCATTACTTTTTGAGTTTATCGCGAACAGACAGACAGGCAAACAGGCCGATGCGGCGTGGGAATTTGTTTTATATTTATAGTACGTAGTGATGACAAAATGCTCAATAATTTTTATAACTGTCATTTTGAGACCGCGCCATATGTTGAGAAATATAGTAGCTCTATACTTTGGTTATGTAGTTGGGTTATATTACAATTACTTACTAGCGTCGGTTACCAGTATTTACTTTAATGTTGTAGCTTGTTAATGTATACTTATAATCCATTAATATGATTAGGTTAATGAAACCTGCATCGCTCGCGGCGTAACCAAACATATTTTCTATGCTCGGGTGGTCTTATGATGGCCGTTTGCATGCGCAAATTTTTAAGAATGGAAAATATTTATTACAGAGCTATAGTATTTTAAAACAAAGACTTAGCCAATTTAAACGCTATATAAACAAATGTGGAGTGCATACTGCTGTCAGCCAGTAAAATATCGCAACGGAATACCTACCTAAATTATTTTGCCAATCGCACATTAACTCATCAAAACCCATTCTACTCGAAATGCTATCATGAATGAGCAAGCGCAATTCTTCTATTTACGACTAAATCCAATGCCAATTATAGAGCTAGCACAGTAGGGGCACACCGCACAGTAGGGCATTAGTCCAACCAGCCAGATGTCGTGCGGCGACGGCGACCGGCGACCGGCGACCGTGACCGCGGCGCTTCCGACACGCACCGTGGCCGCGTAACGGTCATTAGGCAGAATGCGGCGCATGCAGAATGTTACAATGGTCATTAGCATTATTTCAGCTGTATTTTTGTCTTATTTTATCCATATTCGGGTGGCTTATAGAGTAACATTTGCGTTTTTCTCATGAAAAACTTTTATCGTTTCTCACGAAACACATTAATATGAGCGTGAACATAGACTGGGAGACGTGACATCACTCTTATATCACATTAAGCTAAAAGCTGATGATTGGGTATCATCTAAACTATTGAGAAAGATAATGACTATCCATTACACGTACACTATTAGGTAAGTTTACATTTCGATTCACGTAATCTTACGTAAACGATATAATTTTAATCAATACTGATCGGATGATAAAGCACGCGTCCACCAATTAACTTTCACGTAGGTACCTATTATAAAGTCTTATAAGATCAATTGATCACATAGCAGTAGCTCCACCGCAATCCATTGACTGCGAGTTGATCGAAACTGCCGAATTTCATGTTAGAAGGTTGTTGCTAATGTTGGTAGTTGCGTTTCGTAACGCGCTTTATTGTGAGATAATTTGTTTAGGTTCAGTTAGAGCAATAAACAAATATACGATAGGTACGGCACGTGGTGCATGCCTTGTCTGTGTGTTATACTTAGATACTGTAGTATCATCCATCATCATCGTCATCTTGGCGTTAAATCCCGGTTGCACTCCCGTGCGATACGCGAGGGCTCAGGGTCCACCTTCCTACTCCTTTCTACTCCTTTAGGTCCACTTCGCTTAATCTTCAGCATCCTTGGTAGTGAGTTTGTTGGCACGCATATCGTTTTTAACGACGTCTAGCCAACGCTTCTTACGACGGCCAGATCGTCAGCCAGTTACACGTCTGGAGCATTTCTTCCCCTTCAGCGTTACGGCTCCTAACTAAAACCGCCGTGAAACCTCCTCACACTTTTCACTCACATAATCATTCAGATCGCCACCCACAACGATCGAATATTACGTAGTACTTCCCGACTTCCTCGATTTGCTCCCAGAACAAAGCTTTGTCCGCATCGCTACAGCCGACGTGTAGAGCGTAGGCGTTTATCAAATTGATCTTGACCCCTTCAATAAGCACCGCCACCACCATAGAGCGGTAGCTTACACGCTTTACATCCAAGACGCGTCCCGAATCTCCTCAGAGATCACCACCTCCACTCCATTGTCCGCACTCGGAGAACCAGCGTATGTAGCTTGTGGCCGTCCCGATGTTACGGGAACTGTTGCCTCCTTACCTGGTCTCCTGCAGGAATGCTCCTGCCACGTTACGCCTGGCGAGTACGTTGGCCAGCTCACGAGCACGCTAACGTACCACTAGCAAAGCGGACTATTTCTTTGGGCTAGCTTCTTTAACCGGATCTGCTTTTGGTCCGGTAGCCCTAACCCACTTACCACAGAGGTAGGCGATCCCTCTGCGTGTCGTTACGCGGCGACGCCCTATCCGTGTCGGGTTTCTGTACTGAACCTGTACATAACTTTTGCGGGGTTTTGGCTTTTTACGTGCGTCGACTTAAATTCGTGGAAAAGCCGACTTACTACTACATATACTTCATACTTTTATTTTAGGCCAAAATTCTGTAAGTCAATTACGTGTAAGGAATGGGCGTAAATAATACGGCGACACAGTTTCTAACTAATGTAGTTGATTCGATTCAAACTGTTATACGTAAATTGTTTTTGATTCTGAATCTTTAAATATAGTATACCTACTTAGTGAAAAAGATAGAGTCAGCTACAGTGCAGCTGATAGTGCAGCGTGCCTAGTGTACCGAATAGTAGGTACCCTTATTCACACGAAGGTGGCGGCATATCCTAACCTATTAACAACTATGAACCGAATTACATCGGGTAGAGAAATGGCGATTGCTTCACTGACAAGAGTGAAGCTCACTGATTATCCACATATAAAAGCACTGCTTCAAAGCTTCGTTAGCAGCGAACCCCGCGGCGGCGCCGGCGCCGGCCGCGCGGCATTCCATACCCGGTTTATCCGAGAATAGACCCGCACTAGTTATACTGACATTTCGCAAATACCCTTGAGATTTTATTCCAACATACGCAAAAAGTGCACGTAACGTTTCCGTATGGAGGTGTATAGAGCCTGCGAATCAGAAATCGCAACCGGCTTGTGTCGAAGCAATGTTTTAATGCTGATCATTGCTGATCTTTTAAAGATGAGATTAAAGGATAGGGAGGAATTGTTATCAACGGTAATGCAAGTTTTGTTTAAGCTTACATTGATAGGTAAGTAAAAAATAATGTTACGATACCTATTCTGTTCATTCTGTCTCTGATCTGATATGTTCAAGCAATTACCTTCAAAAAGAGCCTTGGATGTCGAGTTCACTAGGCACAGATTTTTTACTTATCTTGGGGCCAACATTTTCAAACCACAGAATTGCCTCTGATGTGGCTTACAGCTAGGTTTGTCAACTTTTTTTAGACCAAATTTAGTATTTTCGGGTATAGAAGCCATAAAAATATAGTACGTAGGGAATTAAACAAAAAATAGATAGTAGGTTTTTTAAATAAAATGTTCGTACCTATATTATTTCTTAAATGTATATTTTCTGCTACATTGATCTTCATAGCTGTTTTGTTTTATTTGACTTGAGTTTGACGTCACGTCATACAAATGCCAAGGCTCAAGATCGTTTTGAAATATTCTATTTGAATCAGGATTTTTTTTTCTTTTGAGGATCTTATAGACGCGTTCCGTTTTGCGCTAAGTGGTAATGTTGTGCTAATTAAATATAGTAGTTTCGCCTACTATATTTTAATTTTTAATTTATGGTAGGTAGACTCCTAACATAGTAGGATACTATATTATATAGTAGGGTTGGCAACCCTACTTACAGCTATACTATAACTAAAAATAAAGAGCAGAATTAAAAAATAGTTTTCAATCTATATTGAACATGTGTCTATGCTCGAAGAGTCTCAACTGTTATACAAAAAAAAAAAAAAAAAAAAATTTCGTGTTCTTACGTAGAAGGGTCTGATGACAACAGCCGACAGCATACTGCTCCTAAGTTAGCATACTACTCCTAAGTGACCACGCTGTAAGGTTTGACATGGACACTAGGAAATCATCAACCAATTGCAGTCCTCTACTTCCTTCCCAAGGCATTAAGCAATGCGCGTTCGCTGTCACCAGCGCTAGCCTTTAAGACTACATTCGCCAAATCGAGTTCTCCTTTCGATAATACGTCTACCACAACAGCCATAAACGGCCTTAACACGCAAAGTACAGTCCGTGGGGAACTGAAGCGGTCGCTGTAGCCGGAAACGGCAAGGAGGACATCAGAGCCTGCGGGAAACGCCTTCCACCCCCGTTCCGAAGCGTAGGTACATACAACGCGTTTGTTTGACAGCGACAGTTTTATCCGCTGTTAGAACCGACGGACTGTCGACGGTTTTATCCTCGGTTCGGAACGCAGTTCAACTTTACGAGTAAAGGCTGCTATAGATTCTATGGCAAATATGAACCCTACTAATATGTTCACTACTAACGTTGCAATTATGAAATACGGTGTGCAATTATATCAACTTTTTTCGTTTCTGAAGAATGCCTTCGCTACAGACCATGATGATAGAGATCTAGAAAGACTTATCTGGAACTTATTCCTCTTCAATCTTATAATACA
Organism: Blastobasis lacticolella; assembly: GCA_905147135.1. Taxonomy (NCBI): domain Eukaryota; kingdom Metazoa; phylum Arthropoda; class Insecta; order Lepidoptera; family Blastobasidae; genus Blastobasis; species Blastobasis lacticolella. The sequence goes on from LR990050.1 coordinate 20,311,650, forward strand.
GATAGTACCCATGCTCGTAAATCAGGTCGTTCGTCTCTCAAAGCACTAGGTAGGACGTCAACCTAAATCCGTCGGGAGCCAGCAGGCGGTGACGTCACGAGGTGCACCCAATTACCACGATTTCGCGAGCCAGCCTTGACCGCGCCGTGCGCCGCGCCGCGCCCGCCAGAGACGTCCATGGAAACGTTGGAAATAATACCTGCTTGGCTGGCCACCCACTGGTTTTAGGACAAGTTAATTGTATTAGGAATTCGTTATATTACAGAATTTCAAGTCGATAATTTAACCTATTTATTTTAAGGTAGGCAAGTAAGTAAACTGTATTTTTATTTCCTGTAATGTTATAAATTGATGCAATAAAGAGATTACATACATACATACATAAGTATCTAAATCTTTATGGAAATATATGGTATCTACGTGTATCGCAAAATAATTATTTTAAATTTTTCTAACAAAGTGTAAGTTCGTAGCTAGAAATGGAAACTGATTTGAATAAATCGCATAAACGTCGAATAAAAGACAAACGATTAAACACAGTAGCGATTTCCACGAAAAACATCGAACAACATAGCCATTACCGCGTGATATCGAGAATTTCGTTTTTCATCAAACGTATGCTGGCCGGTCTTCCGGGAATACAGCTTTGGTGTTTGTTTACAGTGCTTTGTAAATTGCAGGTACTTACACCGCACCCGCGATATATATCCCCCACAACAGCTGCTCCCACCTAATTACTCATAGCGGTGAAGAACACTTACAGATAGCTCTACTAAGTAGGTATCATAACTGCCATGTGAAATTTTGTTACCAGATTTACCTACTAAATAATAATGATATTGTAGGTACTATGTTCATAACTCAAACGGCGCCGCGAACTGCGCGCGCCGCAGATAGAGAAAGCGAAAATAGCCTCCATGAGTACCTACCGTCTGTTAGAGAATTTAGAGATGGAAACTTTGAAGATGTTAAATAAAGGATAACGGGGCAAATTATTAATCATGTAAAGTCAGTTTTATACTTAGCTCGATAGCTTGTATTTCGTCGGAAGACATGGAAGGAAGTAAGTTCGGATCCTAGACCACAGACGAGAGAGGGAAGATTGTGTGACAGACACGCGAGTTTCGGTAAGTCAGGGGCATAAGCCATTTTATGTAGTTCAGTTGTGTTTCATGCCTCACCAATTTGAAACTCTTCTAAAGACAAGAGATTGCGTTATCATACCGAGTGACATTATCGCTTGTTACACTTTCACAATCTAATTAGGTAAGTATCAAGTAATTCAACCTAATGATGCAAGTAATTCGTCAAACCTGCCGCCAATGTCAGGTGTACGTGGTACCAACAAAAGTCACCTTGGCACTGCGTCTGCGCCGGTTTGTAAGCCAGCAAACGCAGACACCCCTCCCTTCCCGCGCCCCCCGCGCTGCCAGTGCAACCATTTTCCCACACAGCCTACACGCAACGTAAACGGATATGGAGTAATCCCTGCCACCATCGACTACACGTTTATTGTTAACTAGCTTTTGCCCAAGACTTTGTTGCCGTTAAATTCTGTTATTAGGATTCGGACCACATTGAGTTTCGGGATAAAGCCTAGGTAGCTATGTGCTATTCCAAGCTGTTTCGTCCATTGCGATAGACTAGTTCTTCCGCGAAAAATCTGTTGTTGTACCTACGTATTTCCCATAGGTCCAATTAATTTATTTGTCACTAGTATGACCCCAGTCGAAAGGTGGGATTGCAAATAAAACATCGGGTTTACACTTTGTTACGAATCGTTTAGTGAACTATGTACCTATGCACTGAGAAAATCTGCATATTCTTCGTATAAACTATGTAAAATGTAAACAGTGCACCCACAATACGTGGAAACATGCATCCCATCGTGAAACGCTGCGCGCTATCCGATGCGCACCGATCACAGAGTTATGCGATGACGTCCGTGCTATGCAGATATTTGTTGGATTCAGAGGGAGTTATACGCATTATGCTCTGTAGTGTGGGGCATTGTCTGTCCATCAGTGAGCCTAAAATACCAACGGCCTTGTGCCTTACTGGGGCGGGCACGCGATGGCGACTCGTATCTAACAGCTGTAACTCCTTCAATTAAATTAAACCTGTATGGGCAAATAGACTGATTACCTACTAATAATTATGTTTATGGCAATATTTATGTAAGTATATGGTACATTCTGGTAATGATAAAAAAGGAGCCCTGACAAACCAACAAAATAAAATTCTGCTACAAAATAAAATGATTACTTTAATAATCCATTTCATTATCCAATTGATTGTTTTCTAAGAGCAATTATCTATTAGGCAAGTAACAATAGGTACTGACATTATTACGGCACGCACGCATAACCTGCGAAGGCTACAGATAAACATTGTTAATGGTCTGTTTTAAGTGCCTGCAAATGCGTAGATATTTTACAAAAAAAATTATCTAGCTAGTGCTGATACGACCCTCGCCCGCGCCCAGCCGCCGCACGCCACTGCGCCTCCGCTATTATGTCACAGATATTATATTGCTATGAAAAATTACACCATTACGCCGTATATAGGCGTTAATTTATGGAGGCGTTGGGCCTTGCTCAATCCAATTAGGCTAAAAGATATCGACTGCACGCGAACTCGCCTATTCGATGTCTTTAATTATAAATGACGTGCTGTAGGTCGCGTCGGATCGCCGGTCGATAGAATCGGTGTTGAAGCTGAACGTTCTCGTCTCGACTACCTACAAATCGTACCATTTATAGCATTTTACATGAGTTCATTTCAATGAGGGTACAAAATAAGGATCGGAATAGGTACACAGTACTGCTTATTTGCAGGAGTAAACACCAAATATCTAATTGTTCGACTTTTTGGCGCTACATTTGGTAACGTGTAGAGTAGCGCCAAACCGACATTTATCAATTCAATTCAAAGTAATAAACTACAGTTATAACTAAAATCTACTGCTACTATTACTGTAATCAACGCAAAGCAAAACATTTTTGGCTTCATATCTCATACATGACAACGGAAACCGTGATAATCGTACCACACAGAGCATTCGTATATCCATTATTAAAATTAAGAATACTATCCTGCTTTTAACTGGTAACTTATTTTTTTTATTCCACTAAGTTGGCAAACAAGCTTGCGGCCTGCCTGATGGTAAGCAGTAACTATTGTAAGTATAAGGTACCTACAATAGTACCTGTAAGAACCTACAAATTTGCTTCCTTTTCTTAATTCGGTTGTTGTGGATGTTAACAAAGCTCATAATTTAAGTAGTTGAGTAGGTACCTACTCATTTGAAATACATAAGTAATATAGAAAGTACTCTGTGGTATATTACGTATATATTTAAAAGTATTTAAGTAGTATATCAGTTATCTAACACCCATAGTACAAACTTGAATTAGTTTGGGGCTAGTTGGCGCTGTGTGGTATTTGTCCACGCTTATTTATTTATACATATTTTCGCAAATCGTGATTGCTAGGTGACATGACCTGAAAAACGGGGTCGTTACACTTGTTATAATTTAGGTAGGTAATAGAGAGGTTTCCAAGAAAATAAGAATTGCTCCTTAAACAGTACCCAGATACCTACTTAACTGCAATTTGGACATATCTCTTCTAACGCGCTTTGAACTGTCTAAATTACTTTTCTGTTCTCAATAGTTTTTAATATTGACATCGTTAAAAGGTTTGGAATATTTCTGTTATCTCCACTAAATGCGTTATTTTGTCGAAGTCAGCTATCAAATATGAAATGAATTTGAATTAAATGAAATATAACACGCCAGTGGACCCGGCGCGACTTCGTTCGCGTGCAGCTACTTTACCCCTACATACCTTTTTTCTTGCTTATAAATCTTCCTCTTAAATCACTCTATCTACAGTTGAAAACCGAATTAAAATTCGTTGCGTAGTTTAAAATATCTATCGGCGCCCTACAGTCTAGATAGCCGACATCGCAGCACACATGCGTACGCGCGCTGCCATTGTCAACTAAAACCACAGACCACCAAACCAATAAGGACCAGCTAAAGAGTATCTAACCGATAGATATCTTATCACGACCAATAACTCGATGCACCGTCATATCTAAGCGTACATAGGTATATAGGGACAGACGGCGGGAAACGACTTTGTTTTATACTATGTATATAGAAGGGATTGTTCATTTTCGACAATATTACAGTGTAAGTTTCTGCGTAATCTCGTAACACTTACAGGTACGAAGTGATCGTCATGACCGTGGCCCGTGCCCGTAGCGTTAACCTGCGCCTGTCATGCACTTTTTTCTGGGTTCGAATACTCCTGTTACTTGTAGCTAGGTGTAGGAACAATATTAGTGCTAACGCACTACATCCAATCCGTGCTCTTATGGTATGGTAATTATACCGTCCGTTTCAATTCAAAATATACCCTTATTGAACAACTTTAATAGTGTAGCCACACTAAGGAAGAGAAATTAGAATCCGCGGTTTACTAAAGGTACCAACCTTTAGTAAACCGCGGATTCTAACTTCTCTTTGATTAGGATCAGATGTGCAGTGCCTAAACGCTCTAGGTAGCATCTAGTCTTTGTTAGCTAAAACTAGTCCACCGGCCATCGACATTGAATTTCCTTGTACTACGACTGTGCAACCTCCATTTATTTACTCATACGTGATAACCACAGCAAGTTAATCGCATTTCAGAAACCAGTCCTGCGGTTATCACAACTGTGTGCTCTTGCGACGCATGATACATACATTTCGATACCGCTGTATGGCCCTGCAAAAGCCATTATCGGTTAAATGTAAATACGCCCTGTACCTTTATCTAAGGAACGCGATCATAGCATTAGAATAGAGAAATAATTACTACAATCATTAGCACCTAAAAAGTTGTTCACCTACGGCACTTGGAACCCACAAGCTTCATTCACGTCATGCAATGGAATACCTAATAAATTGAGGTATTTCATCCTGATTTTGTTTGTTTTATTAATAAGTTAGACGGTCTAACCTTGTAAACAAAACCCTTGGTAAACGAACTAATCTTCATCACTTCAGCTTCAGCATCAATCAGCTCTTAACAGTCCACTGCAGTATTTAGGGCCTCTCCCAAGAAAGGGGAGGTATTGCCATCACCTCCACGCTTGGCCGGCGGGTTGGAGATCGCAGGGTTATAATATAACAATGGAAAATGCTGCTGCCTATTATCCAGCCTTCGGACAAAACATTTTTCGCCTTGTACGACACCCATGGCGCGGAGTGGACTAGCTGCCACAAAACTGCATCCAAACAGATTTTTTAGATTATTGTGTAGACTACACACTTGGATGTAGGTATAGTATGGTTTACTTACCACCATAATGATCTTGGCGTCCATTATATCCCGGTTATGGTCTAAAGCGCGAGGCCCCGGGGTTGGCGTCGACCATACGATTTGGCGGATCACTCTACAGAGACTGCCATCTGACCTGCGTGATCCTGTTAACAGGAGAACCTGTCCTTATTGGATCATGGTTACACGTTCAGTCGCCCGAACGTAAAGGTTTCCTAGCGATGTTTTCCCTCATCGTAAGAGCATCAGTAAGTGTTCAGCTATTGTACATGGCAGTTCTGAAAAAGTTATTGATAGGTACATGGCGGCAGTCGGAGTCCAGCCACACCGACTCTCCACGGTTTACCTAGGTGCCCTATATGCATGGCTTATACATTAAAAACAATAATAACAATAGTTTAAACATTAAAAAATATAATAAACAGACGAACGGAACCTTAATATAATAAAAAAAGGCATGCGACATTAATCAAAACCGTCTGTTGTATTGAATTTTAGTGAAAGTTCGAAGATGAGTAATTTGTGGGATCTGGAGAGTTCAGTCTCGGCTTTGCATTTACCTGTAGATCTTAAAAGACACATCCAAAAAGTAATTATAAATATAATTACTATAATAACCAAATGATCACGCAATGGAGGAAGTCAACGGCCGCGTGCACCGCGAGCGAGGCAGCCGTCACTGTTGCAATGTGATCACGACTCCCCATTATTAGCAGCTTTGCAGCGCATTCGCACTTTCACTTTCCAGGGTCTCGCTCGTTATTTACAGAACAATAGTATCGATAGTCCGCCTAGCCGGTCTGGTTGGCACCGGCCTACTTTATAGACAATTTGAATTTCCTAAAAATATGTCTAAATGAACTAATTAATTAAACAGCTTTCGGAAATATTTTGGTTAATAAAGCCTGCACACAACTTTTTATAACTAAGTAACTGCTAAAATTTACACTTTTCTTGGATAAGTAGAAGCTGTCATAGGTACCCATTCCTTTAGGTACTTAGAGCGCTTTTACTATTACCTATCTAATAGAGCGAGTGCGCTTTCAATTAGCGTCGGTGACCGCCGCATTGAATCGGTTGCACGAAAGTTCGCCGCCGTCGTCGTCGTCGGTTTACACACGACACCTTGTACACACTAATTTATCTAAATGTAACTCAATTATAAATACAGGGGTCAACGGTAATAATGCACATCAGCTCGTCAGTTGCGGCTTCGTCATTTTACTCGCACGGGTGCACGATGTGCATTACTTAGCTCCGACATCTGTGTTCTGGTAGACCTTCAGTCTAGGCTGGGCTTTAGAAAAGGTCTAGGCAGACTTCTAATGGGCGCTTGTTCCGACAGTGTGGGGGCTCTATTAGGATTATTTTAGGTGTTTGGTTACGGGTTGGGTTGTTAGGTATAGGTTTATTTGGCTTTAAATCGGCCTGGTCTGATTAGGCAGGGTGCATGAATTGGGTCCTGGGTCCGTTTGTTGGAGTGGTCATCGATTGGTATGATAGGACTTCTAAAATTAAGTCATATTGGGTGTGTGAGTAAGCCTTATGAACACAAATAGCGTTAGCTTGATTTAAAAAATAAGGTTTGAATTTCAAATGTGTTCGTTTTGCTCATTGTTCTCCTTGTTTTTCTAGATTCTTCATTCTATAGTACTCAAGAAGTTAACACGTTTTATTATATTATTCATTCTCCCGATGTTACAGTACTTACATGCAATTCAATTGTAAGTCTTGCACTACCTTTAAGCCAAACTTACTGAGTGTGGTGGTCGCGTGCGGCGGCATCCATTCCCGGCTTGGGACCTCGCTCGCGACCGCGCCTCCGCACTTAAACGGCGATGTAATCGCTCAAGGGCTCCACCCTCCAGCTAAATTGCCCTGCACATGCGACTTTTGGCGTGGATGGCCTAGGCTCCTGAACTGACAATTACGAGTATAGCCCGTGGCACAGAATATCTATAATGTGGTCAGTGCTTAAGTATGTGCTTGAATTGAAAGCTTTGTTTCATTGAAATTATTTGATTGGCGTCTAAGTTTGTTAGGAATTAAAACGGAACCTCATTGACATTTAGAGCTTTCGAGAAGAAGCGGATATACGTTCCATTCTTATATGATAGATATACCAGATAACCGCACGAAACTCTTTAGCTCGACCTTTCTAATCTAATGTAGGTACTTTAACTTGTCACTTACCATGGGGCGAGATGGCTGTAAAATGGTTGCCTAGAATATTATTAAAAAGTCTGATCATCGAATGTTGATGTAAACAATCCCTACCTTGAGAGAGATGCTCGCAACCTCGACTATCATTAAAGCCTCGGGTCAACCTTTGTCTTGTCAAGTACATCCCCCCAGACCGATCTGGTTCCACCTGTCTAGATGCAACTTTTAATACGTACGTTCTTTAGATCCTGTTAAAAACTCTCCGGCCATCAGGATTTTTTAACACTGACTTTTTATTAGAATATAGCTACGAAATCAATACGGTGGAAAGATTATCATCATGCATCTAGTAGGTATAGTTCATGATTAGAACTTGTAGCAATCCGCCATCGCGATCCCATCAAAGCCCAACGTCTAACGACGTCATATTATGAATATAATCGTTAACAAACACTAACAAAAAAACAGGTAGTTTATCGAATGGGCCGGTGATAACGGCCACCACAGTAACCCAATTCCACGGGGAAGGCAGCGCTGCGGCGGGGCCTAATTATGCGAAATGTCGCGTCACCCCTTCGAGGCTCCAACCAAATATTATGTAGGTCAGATAGAACAACCGCCGCAGCAGGCCAGCCGTGGGAAACAGTGACTGGCTAATGGCTAACGCAATTGTGGAATATTATTGACCCATTTGAAGGTAGGCAACCTTTGATAAGATTGTACCTGTGCGATTAGTTTGCTGCGTAGAGTTAGCGTTGTATTTTCTCATCGATATAAACTGATTTAAAAAATGACGATGTGAATCTATTCCAAAAATTACTTTAAATTTCATAGCGTTAAACATGCAGCCGAAATCGTAAATGTATAGTTTGCTCTACATCATCCCCTAGCAGAGACGACAACACACAATAATCGCTTTTTGCACTTACTCAATAAACCTCTACATTGCCTCTACATTGCTTACTCTACCATAAAAGAGGCAATTAAACTAGGTACCGCAAAAGCAACTACCGTTATCGCCGTAACATTGTAACCGCGCGTAACCGATAACCGATACCTTTTATTGTAGATAGAATTACGAACACTTTTGTTAAAGTTAAAATTGTCAGGCAGCTATCAACGTAAATAAATTAAGTTGGCATTTGTTGCCCGTAGAACTAACGCGAGTTCGCGCCGCGCCATAGCAACACGTCCATAACTTTTCCGCGACACGGGCGTGCCGCTACGCCTGGACAGAATCGGTTAATTTTATGCAGTTCTTCGCATTTTACGACTGTGCTTCCTGGTTGAATATTTCGATGAAAAATCAATACATGAACGATTTTCTTCCTGACCCGCCTGTCAAGCGTCAGAGTTTATGGCAAAACACTCTACTAATGTAACAGACGGAGGTTTAAGTCTAGTAGTGGACTTTTGTATTATTTGATTTTATAAGGTACAACAACAGCACAAATGTATTACAATATTCTTAAGTAACATATAAAATAACAGATGTTCTGATACATAACTTATATTTCCATTCCGATCGCCAACATGATATAGATACTCTGGCACTAGTAGTAATAGTAACCCAAGACGCACGTGAGCTGGGCTGCGCGCGCGCCCGCACCGTGCATTGTGTCCGTAACAATATCCCAGTACGTGGCGCCGCCTTGGCACACATCGCGCCCCGGGACTGTGTTCACTACGAAATATTACACTATACGCTGAACGCCACTTTTGGCTTTCGGGTGCTCAGTGTCCGTGCCATACCTATATGCCATATATGTAGGACACATTGGATCAAAACCTAATTTAAAATTAAATATAGCTAAATTGTCTTATCTTTCCTTGACAAGAGTTTGACGTCATTAGTTTATACGGTTTCGGAGTTTAGTGACCCTGAAAAAAAAGTAATCTACTGATCCCACAATGCCCCTACCTAGATACAGACCCTACCTACATAATGTCATTTCTGACACGTTTTTAATAAATATTATTACTTATTACCATGCGAAAGAATTATAAATCTATAAATTACATTATAATTTGGACGTCTTAAAGGCTAGAGAGATTGTAATAACTTGTTTCTAGACAAACATGTTCCATCTTCGGCCAAATGCCTAGCTAGTTCTAATATAAAAAATATTAATTTCTGCGAATGACTTCTTAGGGAGTTGTAACAACCGCAATTTTAAGAGAGGTAGGGCATAGCGGGGTATCCCGTTCGAATAGGAGCCGCCAGACTGGGGAAGTACCTCCACCTTACAGAATACCGCAGCTAAACAATATTTTTTTAAATATATATTGTGTTTCTGCCGGTGAGTAAGGTTTCCAGTTCTCCATGGGGTGGGAATTTGGGGAACCGTGGCTTTGGCAGTGGAGAGACATTGCCTTTTTGCTGCCAGAGTAACGTGTTATAGAGGTGGGCAACGCATTGGCGATACTCTCGGTGTTACTAATGTCTATAGGCAGTGGTGACCACTTTCAATCAGGTGTCCCGCTTGCCTGTTTGCCTACCGTATGACATAAAAAATAAAAAAAACCCTTGGGGTACTTGTAGTTATAAATACTTAGCTAACTTGGAACGACTGTCAAAAAACCGCAGTCCAAGCCGCGGGCGGCCTGCGCGCGCGCTGCGGCTTCACGCAGAATTGCACAAACAGTTTAAACTACAACCGACACGTGACCCGGTCGCGTGATCTGTCGATTTAGAATTTGATTTGTTGTGGAGTTTATGCGTGGGATTCGTGTTTGCCCAATATTCGATATGGTTTAGAATACAAACGGTCTCGTTTACCTATAGTTAATAGGGGGGTCTTTGATCAGGTCAGATTTCAGCAGGAAATCACTGATGGTGGTCAGTTAAGGAATGCTACGAGACAACACTTAAAAAATCCGCCATCAATCCTGGTCCTGGTCACGGAATTGTTTTGTAGGAAGGTGTAAGCAGGTAACCAGTAAACAGGAGACAATATTATCTAGGAAGGTTTTTAGAGTAATCCAAATTACTCTTAACAAGGCAGGTTAGTAATATTAGCAATTTCACCGACTCCAAATATACCTAAACCTACCTACCTACAGGGGCTTCGTGCGCGGGCGCACTTTTCGCCACACTGTGCCTTCCGGGAATACATATTAAGCTAAATGAAAACATCTGCCTTGGCCATCTAAACAACAAAGCATTTTATAATCTTACACACTTCAATTCTATTATTTGATTACTCTGGCTTAAAAATAAGAGGGTAGGACGTAGCGGGGAATCCCGTTCGAATAGGACCCGCCCGAATGGGGAAGAACCTTCACCTTACAGAATACCGCAGCCAAACAATACTATGTTGAATAATATTGTGTTTTTTCCGGTGAGCAAGCCGCTCCGTAGGGTGGGATTTAGGGAACCGTGGCTTCGGTAGTGGAGGGGCATTTGCCTTTTCGCTGCCAGAGCAACGTGTTATAGAGGTGGATAACGCATTGGCGACACCCCTGGTGTTGCTAATGTCTATAGGCAGCGGTGACCACTTTCCAGCAGGTGGCCCGCTTGCCTGTTTGCCTACCGTAAAACAAAAAAAAAATAGAAAATTAAGAAAACCGCCTCGAAATCGCTCTATCCCTTTGGGAGCTACGATGCTACGGCTTAGACAGGCACACATACCTATTACCCATACACACATATTGTGGAATTGAGATATGCGGCATTGGGTTGAAATTCCTAGTTATTTTGGTGTGACATGTTCACAACACCGCGTTAAGTGGCGCCGTGATTGGGCATAAAGTCAAGAGCTTTGATGGCATTGCATTGATCGCCTTTCGAAGCTCCTAATTAACCCCTGACAGCTTTTGAAAACCATCCACGATTACTAATGGGTCGTCGAATTTGAACACAATTCCCTGTAACAAAACGATTTATATAATACTAGCGGAACCGGCGCGACTTCGATCGCATACGCCTACTTCACCCCTACCTACATAGATACATAGGGACAGACGACGATAGTATGTGGGTAGGTACCTACCTGTCCCGGTCACTCGTAGATTCATACCTACATAACGTCACAGCCAGGCAATGTGGTCTCTGCCTGACTACCTCTACGGTAGGTACGGTAGGCAGATACCACATTGTTCCACTTGCTACGGTCCTGACAGACCTCTTCGATGCCTCCGACACCTTTTTGCGCTAAGTATTGAGCGATAACGTTTTGGTGGCCACATGGTTAAGGAATCTGACTCGTAAGCGAGAGGTACCGGCTTCCAATCCCGCTCTTTCCTGAGTTATGTACATAAATAATTTATAACAGTTACAGAAAAAATATTTACAATAAACAACAAAAATTAACACTTTCACTAATATTATTTATTTAAAAATTCATCCACACCGATGTCCCCTGGAATGGTGTCTAGGAAGCTAGCTGCGTTGCCTAAATAGCAATGCTTATACTCTGTCCGAGGAACGAGCCAGCTGGTCATCTGAGATGTCAATTAACTTTTTGCTAAAATCTTTAAAAAGCTTTAACGCATCAGGGCCCCACGGTCCCAACGTCTCGACCCCAAACGGCTGTAATATGAAGTCCTGGGCTAAGCTTTCATATCTTTTCTACGTTTGAGGTCCTCAGCAGCAGAGGCCGCAGCTCCAGCACTGCGGGCGTTAGAGGTTACATGTGTGTCCACGGCGGTAGTGTCCCACACCAGCGTTAGCGGTTAACGGTCCACGGTGTTTTTTTTATATTACACGGCAGACAAACAGGCAAGCGGGCCCCCTGATGGAAAGTGGTCCATTCGAATCGTACGAGCGAGAAACGTTCTTTCGAAGCTTCGCGTGGTAACCAACAGAGGGTCTACGTAGTGGGGATGAGCACCCAGCCCACGGCGGGTGGTGCGATGGCGGAATAGTGCTGTGGGCACAAGATCGAAAACTTCCTCGCAACACCCCCCATTGTACAGCAGATAGAACACACACAGGGAGCCAAAGTCCCTTCGGTTAGCCAGTGGTGCTAACTTGCTTGTTTGTATGGGATCGTCGACAATTCGTACGTCGCGTCTCTGTACGGAGTCCAGAGGATTAAGCAGGTCGGCAGTTTCGGCGGCCCAAAGATGGGAACAATACTCCATAAGAGGCCGCATCTGTGCCTAGTACAGCAGCAGGCACTGCCCTAGGGTAAAGTATCGCCTGGACCGGTTAATACCTAATCTTCCAAATCTTGGATCATGGTCAAGGCAGACACCGGGCTCTCATGCGCGCGAGCAAACCGCGTCATTAACGCCAAGATACTAAGCGAGCGACGTAGACCTTAACCTCTTTACGAAACATAAATTCTCGTACACATATAACAAAGTATTTTTTAAAGAGAATTATTCAAATTGCTCGTAGTTTGCTTTACCTGTGAAGGTCAACATTTGTGTGTCTGAGAGGTGGTCGAGGAAAATATCTCGGGTTGAAGGTCAGTGGAACGTTTCGGCAACAGACGAACTCGCAGACAGAGCCGGGGAAGTCACCCGCGACCTCGCGGTGCGCGCGCGCTGCGACGTGGAACTGACTAATGTCTGACTCAGCCATTCAATTGCTCTTACTTGGACCATCGAAGTTATGTAGCTACTTACCTAGTGTAAAAGAATGAAGTACCTCTGGCCAAAACCGAAGCCGAAGAATAAATCAACAAATCAAATCTGAGATTCAGCTAGGTAAATCAATAAGAAATGGAGTATGATGAATAAACTTCAGTTCTTCAGAGGCGGGCAACGCATTGGTGACTCCCTTGGTGTTGCTGGTTTTCATAGGCGGCGGTGATCACATTTTACATCAGGTGACCCGCTTGCCTGTTTGTCTGCTGTATAACATAAAAAATACGAGACTAACCACCAACTACAACGATACCTAGATACAATTTATATCTTTACCTACGTACCTATTTTGTCGTTTCGGTTATCGCTATTCGTATAGCGTTAGTACATATTTGTTTCAGCACGTTGAATCTAAGCGCCACGCTTGAGTAACGTCCTCTAAATAACACGAACTGATGCTCGATTACACTCGACTTTAGGCGACGCTTATGTTGATTTATGATATTCCTATTAAATAACATTGCACCAACACCAACCGTAAGTAAAAACTGAACTCGTTAGGTGACTCCTAACTTTATGAAACCGATTTTGGGACTCCTAAATACTTAGGAATAGCATAAGGCGTCAACTTAAGGCGTTCATGTCCAGAATCCAGATGCGTCGTAATGCGTACGCGCAAGAGACGAGGTAGAGCAAGTCAGCGTAGTATAGCGTATGCCATTGTTTTTGTTAGAAGTTGTTCTTGTTGGCTGACTGTCAAGTTTAGCGCAAAGTTATCTAGCGCCCACTCTAGGCGCCGCGCGCAGACGCTGCGCCCGCCCGCGCCTCCATTATGTCACCGAACAAGGGACATTTTATGGATAATACGTGACCACAGTTTACCTTATCGTGACCTTGTCATACGAATCAGTATTCATCCCAACTAATGCCAGTGGACAGGTAAATATTATTTAGGATATAAACCACGATTGAAATCGTAAAATAGTAGGTAATTAAGTATAAGCACCTACATCGTAGCGGCAAATAACTGCCATTTTACATTAGTCTAATTCGTATCATTATTTGATACAATCTACTTTTGAGTTAGGTACCATATACCGATATTTTAAATATTATACGTATCTAATGACCGGATATTGTGACTGATAATGATAAGTATTAAAAAATGTACTCCCACAAAAAAAGCATGTAATCGCTAGGTGGAGCAGCTGTTGTTTCCATGGACTCGTACTCGTAATTTTACAAAATTATCTATACAGAAACATTAAACTTTAACATATTTCCGGTATCGGCCTTGCAGTGATGAGCTGATGTAATCCAATGGACACCAAGATACGCGGTTGGACTGGTACCTCGTATTTAATTACCTTTAGTTATAAGTAAATAAATAAAAAGTGGCTACGATAACTGTTTACCATCATGACAACATGGAACCAATACCCAATGACCAATGGAAACAATACCCTGATACACATCAGGGTATTGTTTCTAATCTACTTGATGAAATACGATGCGAAACAATACAATTTATATAATTCTGAAAGAAATTGCTTGAAGCTATAATGTATTATTGACTATTGTTAAAAATAAAATCAGTCGATGGACTTGTACAGGTTTTTATCATACATCAACGCATTTAAAAATCGACCTGATCATGTAAAATATTACTAGTAGATACCTAAACAAATAATTATAGGTATAGAATTTAGAATAGATATAGAATTTAATTTACTCTTTCAACATTCCAATAACCACTCAAGTGGATAAACATCGCGTCATGTAAACAAGTAGCTCCCGTAAATAAATTCGTTTTAAATAGTAAATTAGGCTGTAAAGTGATTAAATTCCATTAAATGTAATTATAATAACTTGAATTAGAAGTGTAAAGTGTTATCCAAACATATCAACGACAAAATGTGATAAATTTATACATGATAATATAAGCCTGGACAGTTGATAAATCTCGGCTTGATTAATAACAATCTATTATTGATTTTATATAACAAGAAAAACAATTGGTGCAGTGTCAACATTAGTATAACATTTATAGCTACCTAAACTCATAAACTCTATAGTGATATAATAACAAACAGAAAGAGTTCAAAACTAACATCAACATTTCCCGCCAAAAGCTTTGAATACCTACCTAATTACAAATCCTGATTTTGAATACTTAATAATACTTAATTTGGTAAGACTTTTATGCATAAATATTGAGAACTAACGTGTAATAGTGAAAAACAAGTGAAAATCGTGAAAAGTTTTCAACGGTTTTTAAAAAGGACGCCGAATTTGAAATTGGTTGATTTTCATTTTTACTGCTTTCAAAAATAAGAGACCTCTAATTTCGCATTTGCGTGAACGGATGCAGTAGCCGAGCGGATTCAAGTCGTAGTATTTGGCTTAAGGGACTAGTCCTCCAAGTAAGGGTTCGAAACTCGTCCGTGCAGAATTATTTTTTTTTTCTTTTGTTTATTTCACAAAACTATTGTATTATACTGTTATTTTTTTTTTTCTTTTCTAATTCATAAAAACGATATAATTAACTGTCATTGTCCTCTGTGCGTGTCTGTTCAAGAACTGGTGACATACATAAAACATTGTTCAAGATTTATTGTTGTATATATGTAGGAAATTAGGGTAACATTTTAGATTCTTCTCTTCTATTAATGTGTAACTACCTAAAAATGTGTTAATTTGTATCCTGTGATGCAGGAACTTGTTTGTATTACAGTTAGTGCTGAAAAGGAACAGAAAAGTTCATCTCTTCGTGACTAGATGTCGCTAAATTCCCGATTATATTAAACTTTGTATAAAAACTAGGCGATTTTGTTGTTTTTTTAGTATTTGTTATTATTTTCAATTCGCCATAAGTATTATAACCATAACTACTGTTCAGAATACTAAATCTGTTTTTTACTATCAGCCATTAACGTAGGTTTACCTAGTATTAGTATTGATTTCGTGTAGACGTTTAGGAGTCCCCATTTCGAAAATTTCAGTTAAGATGATCTTATTTTTTCCTTTTTTTGTAACAACATACAGATTTAAAATCTGTTGACTACGACGTCGTGAATATTGATGTAAGCTGTGAAAAGCCATAGTTTATCTATTCGTTAATAGATGTCGCTAGACAGCCGATACATACCTAGGTGTAATTTCGAAGTGTGTATTGTATATATAGGTAATAAATAAATAAGTATTCATATAATATACTATTTTCCTAGTAGGAACCTATGTAAAAAAACTATATTAAGTAGGTATATATTTCTGTGATACAGGAATCTGGAAGTTACGTGCTAAATACGTTCAGAAAACTAAATCTGTTCGTGACTTGTTTTTTGTATTATTTTACTAACGAAAATAAACTAAAGTCTAATTAAGTAGGTATACCTACATACACCTGAATAACTATTGCGAAAATGGCAAACTGCAAGAAAAAGTGTGACATTTGTCTAAAACCAATTACAAGACGAGAGTATGTGAAATGCGCATCCTGCAATGTAACATATGATCTTTCATGTGCCATAGTTTCAATTAAAAGATTTCTATTAATGACGAATGAAAACAAATTAGCATGGACATGTCGCAAATGTAAGGCAAAGAAAAATAAACAAACGCCTACGAAAACAAGTTGTTGTACCGACAAATCCCCCATTTGCCCTGATGAGAACCTCCATAATATGACCTGCAGACTTTCTGAAACAAGTGTAAATCGGAGTAAACAATGCATCTCTAACAAAACAGTCGGAAAAAAAAAAGTGACTGATTCAAACTCAATAGATGATATACTGCCAAATACCACACTCAGCGAAGAAAATGGTTTCCACCACTCAACGCTCATAAGTTCTTCATCAAATTGTTCTCCGGCCGAAGAAATACATTTTCATCAAGAAATCAACAACTTAACTACACAATTAATCCAAGCAAAAATGGAAATCAATAACCTGTTAATGGAAAACATGAAGTTAAAAGAAACGATTAAACTACAAGACGTGAAGATGGAACAGTTGAATACAATACCCACTACTTTAAAATATGACAAGACACAACAAAAAAGTCAAGAACATCCTTCAAACAAAATTAATAGAAAGCGAATATTTAGTAAGTTAAGCGGTGAAGCAAAATTTCAGAAACATAAAGGGGATACTAAATCGAAAATAATTATAGTTGGAGATCAACAGGCTGTAGGAATTGCATCATACCTCATCACTTCTAGATCTGGCGACAAAAATTTAAATGATTACCACATCACTGGCAGCACATTTAATGGAGCGAAGACTGATTATATTCTACATTCCACCAACATAGAAAACTTAGAATTAGATAAAGATGACTGGGTCATATTGTCTATTGGCTCGAACGATACAAACCCTGCTCGACTTTGTAATGATCTCACGTCATTGTTCAAAAGAGTTACTAGGCCTAGGATAATATTACTAGAAACATTAAGAAACCCGCACTTAAATGAAGATAAACTTAACCTAAATCTTAAAACTATATCACACTGTTTCGATAACTGTGAATACATACATATATCTTCCAATCTTAAGCCAACCAGAAGCCATAAATACAACATGTGTAAAATATCCCATCTCATAAATAATTTCATTATCCAATATGATTCCACCAGCTCTTCATATGTCGTCAATAACCCAATGAATCCAATAAACACTAAACCAAATCAAATACTGCCAGGTACCATTCCCTACTTTTTCGAAAAAATCAAACAAGCAAAAATTAAAAATGATCACGTCAATAACATCACTGTAGACAAAAATAAAACAGTATACCATAACGTGACTATAAAACCTAGAACAATACCCGACTTCTTTAAAAACAAAGCGACAACTAAAAACACTGAGTGCTCAATGACAGAAAGTCATGACACACCTAAAAATAACAAGTTTTTTCTCGAATCATAATACAAATACTTTTACTATCATGCACCAGAACATTCAAAGTCTTAAACCTAAAGTAGATCTTATAGAGATTATGGCTGATGAACAGAGCATTGACATCCTATGTTTCACTGAAACTTTTTTAAACTCAAATACTGTTAACACCTTACATATAGATGGCTATCAAAATGGTGCAAACTACTCTAGAAAAACACAGTCAAGGGGCGGGGTATGTATATATGTGAGAAATTCTATTAGATTTTATACTCTACAATGGATAGCTAACCTTTCAATCGAACGACACTTTGAATGTTGTGGGATAAACATACCTGAACTAAACTACATAGTTATATGTTTATACAGAACTCCAGATAGTAATTTTGATTTATTCATAAAATGTCTTGAACACCTATGCCATAAATTAACACTAAGAAGTAGATACAACAATAAAAGAGTGATAATATTAGGTGACTTCAATATAAATGTACTAGATAAATGTAATAAAACTGAAATATTTTTAAACACACTCAAGGCTTATAATTTGCACACCACTATATCAGTACCAACTAGAATAAGCAATAAATCTGAAACCTGTATTGATAATATAGTAACAAATCTAAATTCAAGTAAATACGAAGCAGATGTTCTAAACATTGGATTGTCAGATCATACAGCGCAATATATTAAAATTACTTGTAGTCTGAGCTTTACTGAACGTTACTGGTACATTTACAGAAGAAATGTTGCACCTTACAAAGAAATCTTTATTAAATATCTCAGCCAAATTAACTTTTCTGATGTTTATTGCCAAAAAGATGCCGATACCGCGTATAATATCTTTATTGAAAAATTTTGTCTTTTGTATGATCTTTGTATACCAGTTCAAAAAGTGAAAATAACACATAGAAAACATCCCACCTGGAAAACGAAAGGCATAACACTAGCATGCAAAAATAAACGGAAACTATATTTAAAAACTCAACAAAGCAATTGTCAGGATACTTCAAATAAATATAAAACCTATTGTAATGTTTTAAAGAAAGCAATTAAATGTTCTAAAAGAAAAGCCAATACCGATTATATAAATAAGAGCCCAAATAAAGGTAAAGCAACATGGGGCTTAATAAAACATAATACATGTGGTAATAACATAAAAACTACAGTGAATTCTCTATCTCATGGTGACAACGTAGTAAATGACCCCTACAAGCTTGCAGAATTATTCAATACTTACTTCATAAATGGAAATCTAAATAATTATTCTACATCCACAAAATATAAACCATTAGGAGATAAAAACTGTAAAAGCATGTTCATGACACCTGTAACAGAACCAGAAATATTGACAATAATTAAACAGCTTAAAAATAAAAAAAGTACTGGGTGTGATCATATACCTGTAGAACTAATTAAAGCCTCCACAGAATATATTACAGGACCACTTACACACATCATAAATCTGTCAATTGAAACCGGTTGCTTCCCCAACGTCTTAAAAAAGGCTATAGTCAAACCACTATATAAGAAAGGAAAAGCAACAGAAATCAACAATTACAGACCTGTAGCGTTACTTCCTAACTTCTCCAAAATTTTCGAAAAAGCCATATACATAAAGTTAATTTCATTTCTAGAAAAAAATAGCATTCTAAATAGTAATCAATATGGATTTCAAAAAGGTAAAAATACCACCTCAGCTATTTTTAAGATTTTAAAACAAATATGGGAGGACTTAAACAACAATAAGAAATATTGCGCTGGCTTGTTCATAGATATGTCAAAAGCGTTTGACTGTGTCCAACACGACATACTACTAAGGCAGTTAGATCATATAGGCATTAGAGGTAATGTATATCAACTACTTAGCTCTTATCTTATAAATAGGGAACAGAACACAGTAATTGAATTTTATAATAAAGATACCAAAACTATAGAACTTGTTCATTCAAAAAGTGATAAAGTCAGACAAGGTGTTCCCCAAGGTAGCATATTGGGCCCTCTTTTATTCCTAATTTATGTTAATGAACTACCTTCTCTTGTAGACCATATATGTGTCATGTTTGCAGATGACGCGACCATCTTTATATCGCACGATACTGATAATGAACTTTCGAATGAAATAAATAACACACTGGATATAGTGAAAAACTGGCTTATTTCTATCAACCTTAACATAAATCTAGATAAAACTAAAATAGTACAATTCAAAAACAAGAAAACACCGCATAAACTAACAATCATAAACTCAGGACAAGTCATTCAAGACGTAAATGAAACAAAGTTTTTGGGCGTAACTATCGACACCCATCTAAACTGGAAGGCTCATACTGAAAATTTAATCAAGAAACTCTCTAGCTTCTGTTACGCTCTATCCATTCTATCTGTCATTACATCTAAATCTATAGCTATAAATGCCTATTACGGTTATGTTTATCCTCATTTAAGTTACGGTATCATTTTCTGGGGCAACTCTGTAAATGTTCAATCAATTTTTGTAGCTCAAAAAAGGTGTTTAAGAAATATATTTAAAATAAGCCAAATGGAAACATTGCGTAACAAATTTAAAGAAAATAATATACTCACTGTAACTGGTATTTATATCCTAGAAATAAGTCTATTTGTGAAGTCAAACCACAACACATTCCTAAAAAATACCAGCAGATTACTCAGACCGAATTATGAACATAATATAGTTATACCCCAAACTAATAATAATTTATTCCTTAAAAGCACATACGTGAGTGGTATTAAAATATTTAATCATTTACCTTATGAAATAAAAAAGTTGAATGGTAACAAATTTAAATTAACACTTAAAGATTGGCTGTTACAGAAGTCGTTCTACAGTCTATCTGAATTCTATAATTATAGAAATACTACCTACATTGTTAATTTCTAAAAATGTTTAGGCTTTGTTTTTAGATTTAGATTATTATTATGTTAAAATTTTTTACCTACTTTTAAAAGTGTTAAAATGACAGCTACTTGTCTGTTTTAGCTTATTTATAATATGTACTATACCTAGAATATTGTACGCCCGAAATGGGCAACACTTAATAAGAAATTATTGTAAGTGTCATACAATTAAAGATTTCTATTTCACTCTACGTTCCCTTGACTTGCAAACAATATTTTACAAAGTTTCTCAAGTGACTTTCACATATGACTTCCACTATAATTGCTACGCAGTGTGGGAACGCAGACGGGCAGTAAAACGTTAAATAAATTATTAATTTTTATTAGTATAAGTAACTGGACTTATTAGGTGGTATTTGTCTCTTTTTTAATGAAAACAAACGATTTAAAAGTACTTACAAAACGAAGCCCATCATTATCACGCAAGGCATACCAAAACTTACAACGCAACAAATGAGACGTAAGACATCTGTTTGCACAGCGTATTTAAATATTTACTTAACTAATGCCATATTATGTCTAAATGCTAAATGGACAAGTAACTACTTATACCTAATAAAAAGGGCCTTGTTATTACCTACATTATAATGTAATGTCTACGTGAATGCGTTTCTATATTAAAATTCGAAATATTCGTAAATTTTAGCACTAACTTGATCCGTTAGCGGCCTATAGATATCTAACGATCTATCTATATTAGAAGTATATAAATATGTAGCCGTGCGTTAGTTAGTCTCGCTAAAACTTAAAAACAGCTTTACCGATTTGAATAATTGTATTTGTTTTTATGTTGTTAGGGTAGGGGTTGGGTAGGGTATTGTAGGGTAGGGCAAGGGTAGGAAGGGTAGGGTATGGGATATGGGTAGGGTAGGTAGGATACAACGCGAACGAAGTCGAAACGCAGCTATAACAGCGCACTATTGTACAGCACAGCGCACATGTGCACTATTGTTGTACTAAGTTTAATAAACCTACTCGTTCCAACTGTGCTTTTGCAACATTACCTTACTTAAAAATTATTGCTATCGCATTTTCATAATATCTTCCAACGACAAGGACAACGGTACTATAGTGCCTTCGGAAAACACCTCGGTCCTCAAGGCTACCTCTCTTGGTCTAACGACACAATTAGACGTAAGGTGTTGCCATGCCATTCGGCCCCCATAAAACTATCCCCGCGGCCGTCCTCGCCGCTTATGAGGCTAGCGGGGTGGTGATGATCTACCGACTGCCGGGTTCTGGGTCAGCAGGTAACGAGATCACACTTCGCAGACACCTAATTCGGTTTCGTTATGCCTCAGCCTCAATATAATACAACACACTTATTTCTTAGAACCTATCTGTTATACTTATACATACGCTTCTAAAGACTTAACGATTGGCTTTTCACCGCGGCTACGTCTACTTAGAAAAAGGTTTTTCTATCGAAATCTAATGTAGATATTTCGAGTTGCTAGTAGATGCATACTTCCGTAACTTAATAATTATTTTTTGTTCCAGGTAAACACTCATCAACAAAATCATGTCATCTCGTAGCAGTTCTGTCTCACCACACGCAATCAAAGCCTGTTATTGGTGGGTATGTAGACTGAGTATCTACATACCCACCGGCGAGTTACGGGTGAGTTGCTGATAACAATGGCGTCACCGTCATAAACTAATATTATGTAAGTACCTATGTATCATGAACATTATATATAGCATGTTTGTTTACAACTGTGATACCTACGCACAGTTGGAAAGACGACGCGTTAGAAGAATATGTCACAGATCCACGATGACTTGGGTTTTATTTCTATAATTAGAAGAATACATAGCTATACTTAAAGACTGTTTTCCATAGGACGTGAGAGAAACCGTAACATGACAATGTTAAATATTATTTTTACATTCATGTCAGTAAAATTTACTAGGTTCGTAAGAACAATTTTACGGTCAGATTGTAGAGATATCTATCAAATAATGTGATGGAAGTGTCATCATCTAGCTGCCCTTATCCCACTACGTGGCGTCGGCACGTCTCTTTCTTCCATTCAACTCGTCACCTCGGTACTCACTCCTTGCGTTGTCGTTAAAATATATCGTTTCAAAGTTACACGGGATTAAAGTTTCCATGCAAATTTTGGAATCTGTACACAAGGACAAGCATAGATATTGGTTTCTGGATCACGTCTACAAAATTTCATTGGCTTTGATAGCGTAGTTAATGTTGAGAATATGACTAAACTACGTTTGTATGGGGCGCGCTTTGCAAACACTAGCCTTAATTCTGAATAATCTAATATGAGGACCCTACTCACTTGAAATACGAGTAATAATGTACTGTAAAGTCGGTCGCGGAGGCTGCGCAGGCGGCGGTGGCTGCGTCCGGCGCGGGCGGCCTCGCCGCGAGGCCAGACGACACCCAGTATAGTATTGTGATAGCATTTAAGTTGATTTCAATATTTATTTATTTATTTGCCAACAGATTTACACTTTTTGTTACATTAAATAGTACATGAAAAATCGTAAACACTTAAATGTAAATCCAATAACATGCAAACTTACGTTCACAGTAGAATCGATCGCTCTTAATTAAAAATAAATCTATATCTACCACCACTCAATATAACTCAATAAAATCCGATCTGAGGCAGTATGAACATATACTCCTACACTGAACATACCAGTAAAACGTGGGATAAACTTGGAAATTAATTGGCAACACGTTGCGTAGGCGACGCAATTTCTTGCTACAAACCATCGAATATAGTACAACTTCCTCCAATAAATAAAAATTAACAATAAACAATACCAGCTTTGGGCAATCTCGGCTTCTATCACGTTCTCATTCATTCGATTCGGTCTTCGGCATCCTCGCGTCGCAACTCGCAAGCCGTTGGTAGTTGCATTTGACTCAGAGCGATGTCAATCCATTGTTCCTTAGGCCTCCCGCGAGACCTCTTTCCTGATTGTTTAAGCTGCGCGTGACGTGATCGAACCAGCGCAAGCGAGATGATTTAAGAGACTAAACCGATATACCTAACCTCCTTATTCCGCACGCCAATGCTCCCACGGATGTAACCATGTGCAAGTGCTAGGTCTAGTCGTGCAAGTCCGCACATCCACCGTAGCATTTTCATTTTATGAGTTCACGGACGAGCTATCTACGTGCTCGCATACGTTGCGCATCACAGGCCTAATTATGCTCTTGTACAAGTACTAGGTAGCCCCTTGAGCTTGACAGTCGTCGTACATCATCCTACCCGTCAGGAATGAACCTAATGACCAATCCAGTAATGGTCGGTTAATCCGCTGCTGATGATTGTGTAGTTTATTCTCGCAGAGTCATAGATTCCGACTTCAGAAACTCGGTGGCTATTTGAGGCCGCAGGTGAACGTTCTGGCTGATTGATTGAGAGTCAGCCGGTTACCCGACTCATGCTGCCGACCGACGGCGCAGTAGCTGGAATCGGCGAATCTAATAGTGTTAACACAGTTTCAGCGAATGACGATAAAAATAAACTAAATCGCACTTAACTTTAATGGGCAGCGGCGGCGCGGCCGCCCCGGTAGACTCTTTAGTGCAAACACTTTAATTGGGATTCTTTGTTTTATTTGTTTTAACAAAGAAATTCTTAGGTTTTATTTTCTTTCTGTGAAACACAATTTTCTTTTTGTGATCGTCTGACATGCACTCGAAATGTAAACTGTAAGATTACTCATCATAATAGACTGTGAGGGCGCCGTAGGTTATCCTATGTCATACAAAGTGGAATTTTTCTTGTACACCATGACATAGGATTACCTACGTCACCCTCGCAGTCTACATGTTGAAGTGTTCGCCGGTTGCAGTAGCGAGTGACGCCACCACTGTATTATGCATGCGGCGATATCACTAATAGCTCGCTCTGATGTGCGAGATAATGCGATTGCCTCATTTAATCGCATCTTTGCTCATTTAAATTAATACGTCTTCTAAAAATAACTCTGCGTAATTCCTAGGATTATGAGTACTGCGGTGTGATTAGTATACAGGAAGCGGTATTAGGCTTACCTGTGTTTCTTAGGCAATCCACATTGCTTAGATAAGTACTAGAGATAAATTAATGTGGACGTTAATTCATTTTTCGACTAAATCTTCCCGTAGGCGTCAGGTACACTATTGTGGAAGTATGCCTTCCTCGGGGACTCCTCTCCGCCTGTAAGTACTTTATCCATTTGTGAAAACCCACAAAGTGTGTAGTGAAAAAAGTAGCTAGTGTACCTATCATAGTGCTCATAATATGTAAACAAACAGCCATAAATTCGTAATATGGCGCCCTAAATTCGCCATGAATAATGTTTCCAGTGAATAAAACGACATATAGATTGTAAAAATCGGTAAATCCGTTTAGTAGTTACGAAGAAACAAAGAAACAGACATACAAACATACATCCACAAAGGTCAAACACATAACCCTTCCTTTTAGTCTACGCTGAAGTCGGGTAAAAAGTTATTTTAGAAAGAATGCCTGATTGTGCTTTTATTGCACAATTCTACAACACCTAGGTACGTAAAGTATTCCATAATATACTATCTGCGTTCCTGCACGCTATCCGGCGGCGTGTCGGCAAATGTTAACAGAGGTAGGCATAGCGGGGTATCCCGTTCGAATTGGAGCCGCCCGACTGGGGAAGTACCTCCACCTTACAGAATACCGCAGCTAAACAATACTCTTTTAAATAGGATTGTGTTTCTGCCGATGAGTAAGGTTTCCAGAACTCCATAGGGTGGGAATTTGGGGAACCGTGGCTTTGGAAGTGGAGGGATATTTGCCTTTTTGCTGCCAGAGTAACGTGTTATAGAGGTGGGCAACGCATTGGCGATGGTCTCGGTGTTGCTTATGTCTATAGGCAGTGGTGACCACTTTCCATCAGGTGGCCCGCTTGCCTGTTTGCCTATCGTTTAACACAAAAAAAAAACATGTGAGATAAATATGATCGAGACGAAAATAGTATCGCAACTTCGCGGGGAATGGCGTAGTAATGCGTTGATTGGAGTGTCCTTTCGCGTCCGCACGCGACATTGGCGATGCGTCGACCCGCGAACAGTCACCCGCCGGTCACCCGGGACCGGGATAGCCCGCTATAGTACGCTGATTGAGTAATAGTACATTATGACAACATTGTTGTATATGTTGTGTGCGGTAGGTCTTACTTCGCACGACGCGCAGTTGCAGTTAGAGTTGAGGGCGTAGGTACCTAATGCCCCCGAGTGCGTATTCAATCACGAAAACACACGAGTGTCTTACGATATAAGAAATAACAATTCAATATCATCACAAAATACAACCACATTTACATATTCTATTTTAATTGATGGATTATCAAACAAATTCCTTGAATGATTGTACCATTCTTCGTACGTTCCCCAGCTTCGCATAGCTACAAAATATACTGTTAGAATGACAACACATACAAACCATTTGATATTTGTTTTATTATCTAGTACACAAGTTCTTACAATATAATAACAATTATGGCACAAAGTTATATAAAAACCACATAATTACTATATAATTAATATTCTGCCTTCCATAATCACAACCGTCGTTCACCCCAGGCTAACGTTCGAATGCCTTTTTTCTATAAAAACACGGCCGGCGTATTGGCTGAACTGAAGGGTTCGCCGTGCCAGCGTCATCTATGGCGTTAAGCCTAAACTATCATAGTAGTATCCAATAGTGTTGCTAACAATACGTATAAACCTTCTTCGTGAATTACACAACACGCGAAAACGCTTCCTGTAGTGTACACGTTGCGTGCGTCAGACCGGGACTTGGCCGGGCGAACTGCCGTGTGCTTAGATCAACCCATAGTATACTCACTGATTAAATTCATATAAAAATAGGGTGCGCAGTTTGGAAGCGACATTGGCGAGGCGATGACCCGCACGCGACATTGAGAAGACTGGGAGAGCTGGGCCTTTTACTTGAGGCAAGCTGCGTACATTTCTAAATAAGATGGCTAATATTCTTGATTCGTGCAGAGAGTGGGTACCTAATGTGTTTGGGTTTCACACTCGTTAGTAAAACTCCAGCTTCGAACAGTTATTAACTTCCATAAATTGTACCCGTTGGAGTAAATACTTTCAGAAATGGTAAAATTTCGAGAAATAATTTACAGTTGAATCAATTCTGAAACTCCTAAGTTGGTTCAATTTACGACGGTTGTTAAAATACAATAAGTGCCTAGCTATGCCGAATACCAGCCTCTCTTGACCTTCAGGCAAATTACAATAAAAATGTGTAACAAGTGTTTTGCTCAGTCATTTTCCCAAATAACGCGGCCTTCAATTACAAACTTTTAAAGATTGAGTATAATTTGATTATTTGATTTTTGTTTATTCAGTCGACTCTGTTCGCGGCTTTGTCCGCGTAATATTCGGAAGAATAGCTGCCCCGTGAGAACTATGATGAAACTCAAATTATATTACCTATAGCATATGTGGTAGGTATTCTTGATATATGTATGTCTGGTGGCATGAAATGCTCCAATTATTCTTTATAGTATCTAATTTAATCTTCTTCGACACGATGTCTTTGTTACAATGGCAAACAGTACTGACGACGTGGGCATTACCGGCCCGGAACTTAGCCAGGTTGACAACGCGTCGCATTGGCGGTGCTTGCATCGCCTGCAGGAAACGTATAAAAAATAAATACAACGCCACAATAGCCAACCAACATTATTGCGTATAGCCTAAAAGCACGATGGTAAACAAAAGTTCGCTCATGTCTCCCCTCGGGCACGACTCCGCCCGCGCCCACACCAAGGCAATAAAAAACGGACTAATTATTTAATTAAGCATTTATTCAATTTAACAACTAACCTTTGGAGTATCACTTATTACGTAGACAAAGTAAAAAATAAATTCATCGCGTTACTACATTACGTCCTTAGGGCTAACGATTGAAAGCGTTATCTGCTACATGCTTACACCTGTATGAAAATAGTAAAGAGTAGAAAATGTAAATATAATAGCGTTGTAAACGCCGCGTGGTAGTGCCGCTGCCTTGACTCGTGTGTGGCCCGAAATAGCCGTCAGCAGTGATGGACAGCCGGACGGAGCCTGTCGATACACATAGTGGGTTGTAATATGGTAGCAATAGCACGGGTGAAGGGTAGACGAGCTTCACTAGAGACAGCTGACAGGTTCACGATAGGCCCAAGGTCATGGTGGATGCGTGTTTTGGAAGATAGTTAGCATTATTGATTGACTGACATGATTCATTGGAACTTTTTATGAGTTTTTACTTTCTCCTCAGTCAATACACAACTGCACAACCTGTAAACCTCGAGGTTACCGGTGCGGGCGCGCGGGGCCGAAAGCTGAAATTCATAATAAAGATCCAATTAATTATGGAGTCCTGAGAGATACCTAACGCCTGATACAATCAAGATACTATGATCTATAGACTATGGAATGATATTGTTTTGATATATTAGACGCATCGATGCTTAATATTATCCATACTCTATCCATATCCATATTGTTGAATGTTCACCTCCTTCCATGAGGATTCCGAGTCTTCCATGAATGAAGATTTGGCAAAGTAAAACACTCGGGATGAAACAAAAATCACCACGAACATTTGTTGTTACTGACGTCCTAGTTATCTCGTAGCGCCGGCGCCCGTTGGTCTAGCTAGTTAATGTAATTCTAATAAATCTAAATAAATTTAGATTTCTGTCATCATCTTGGCGTTAATGTCCCGGTTATGTTCTCGCGCACGAGGGCCAGTGTCAGCCTTGACCATGATCCAAGATTGATAAATTTAGATTTGACTGGCACTAAAGAATCGAAATTATCAGAAATATCAGTGATCTATCTGCTAATTTGCTCGAACGCAACCTTGACGTTGAAACTAATTAACATTAATAACTATGATAATTAGCTTCATAGGTGTGAAATGTATAAGTTTTGTGAGTTACCTGTCGGTGTTGTTGTGTGGGGTGAGTGCTAGGTAGCTAGTCGCGGAGGCGCTAGCACGCGCGGAAGCAGCGGCGGCGGCGCGAGAGCCGCGCGGGGCACGGCGCGCCGCCCGGGCCCGCCGACCGCTGCAACATCACAAGGAACATTATGCATTTATTCAGCATTTATGCGTAAAGCAGCATTAAGCACCATCAGGTCAAGACAATCAAACCTTAGAATTAATTTCGATGAATTTATATACTAGGTGTATTTATCTATTCAGGCTGCTACGGATAAGGGACATCTGTTTAACACGGACAAACCTACACCTTAATCCTAAAAAACACATATTTGTTTAGATCTTCACGTCGTCGTCGTACGAAACACGTCTAGATTTCTACTCATTGATTATGCAACCATTGTTACAGTGGAGTACCTCAGCAACGCCATAACAACACCGCCAAAACCGCTAATAGTTTCTGATTTGCTGAATGAAATTAATAGTATTTATTGACCGTGACCGCGCGGCTGAGATTCAATCAGCGGAGACCTGGTTATGTCACCTGCAGCTCGCGTGGGCCGCGATAAGACTTTAGTACGAACCGGCGGCCAATGAAATAAACCTTAATAAATACCGGCCACCCACACCTAGCGACATTAGGTACCTTTTATCTTTCATAAACGAACTGTAGTTGACAATTATATATATCACCAAACTTTATATCTTTACATTGTATAAATCAAAGTCGCTCCCCGCCATCTATCTATGTACGCTTAGATCTTTTAAACTACGCAACAGATTTCAACAATAGCTAGATTGATTCAAGAGGCAGGTTTACAAGTAAGAAAGAAAGTAGGTAGGTAGTGGTAAAGTTGGTGCATGCGAACGAAGTCGCGTCGGGTCCACTAGTTTACAATATCACCCGTATCTATGTACCGGTTATTTACGGAAATACTGTTATGTAAAGGTTACGGCCACGTCAATGGAGACCGCAGTTTTAGGCAAAGCGCCCAGTGCGTACCCATTGCCCCGCGCGAGTAACGTAACGCTGCGCGGGCGCCGGGCGTCTTCCTTCCTACCACTCTACGTGTTATTATAAACTCGTTAATATAAGCGCGATTTCGTTAGCGTGGCGTCATACCACTACCCTACCCTACCCCTACCCCTACGTTGCGCAGTTTAAAATATCTAATCATAGATCGGGGTAAGGGACAGACGACGGAAAGCGACTTTGTTTTATACTATGTATAGTTGTTTATCCTACTATGTGATTTCTGCACAGTTTTTCCGGGTTGGCGACACGTCAGTGATACTCCTGGACCTACCAACACCGACTCACAGACTGGACAAATATACCCGTTCGCCATATATCATAGGTCCGCGGATCTATAATAGGCTACATACGAATATTCGTAAAATTCGTTCTGCAAGCTATTAAAATCGACATTAATAAAAAAAGCATAATACTCTATAGATGAGTTTTAAATGAGCGAAGCCAATGCAATGAATAATATACTATCAAAGATTGTTTCTTTCATTGTACATTTTATTTGACATTTCGATTAATACCAAAAAGTGTAAATCTGTTGGCAAATAAATTAAAAAAAAAAAAAAAAAAAAAAACATAGGACATATAGTTTTCGAACATTGTATTTGACATTTCATATTATGATTTAATTTTATATTTGACATAATTATTATTTGATATTATAATACTAATTTAATTCTTGACTATTTCGAATCATGATAATTGAATACTATTGAATTAATTGTGTTTTTAACATTGACATTAACTATTAGTAATTCTATTCATAAATCTATTTTAAATGACGATGTATGATTATTACTACGAATAAATAAATATAAATATGAATATTGCAAACGTCAGCCTACGGTAACTGCTTACCATAAGGCATCAAGGGTACCTTATTTGCAACCTTTAAATGGTATAATTTAATGTTTTAATTGCATAAACTTGCAATTTATTCTACTAACTCAACAAGTGCATAAATCATCAGTTAGCCATGTTTATGCTGATTATAAACGTCATATTCGCGTAAACATCGCGTCGGACGGCGACATTCACCGAGGCAGCTATTTTTAGTGGTGCTCGGATTAGCTTCGTATTTTTGTACTTGTAACTACACTGATACGAATGTAGTGCATAGTGTTGCGTTGTCATCGTTATTTGTCATCAATTTTGTCGTCAACGCCTTGATAGTGTCTATAGAAATAGCTATACTATTTTCGCATTAGAAGCCCTGGACTGCAGAGCCTCTTCATCAGTGGAGGGTATTCCCACAATATCCAAGATTAGAGGGTTCCACCGCCATCTCAGGGGCCCGAGCCAACCTCACACGCTAGCGGTCTCTCTGCTGACGGATGGATACGGCGCTGGCGAATCGCTGTATCCTAACGGGTTGTGCAGGTCGGAGGCAGTCTCCGCACGTAAAAATTCTAGTAGGAAACAGATTTCAGTAAATCTGAAAGCGCTATCCTATAGAAGGGCGGACCCTGCCTGGCAGGATTTCCACAATAACCACGCTTTGAAGTCAGGTTGGAAATCAGTATTGAAAGCCTCAGCCTCAGCCTCAAAGGTCAGCCTCAAGGCATTAGTCGCTTTGACCGATATCGACGTAAGTCGATGCGGTAGGTTGGTGCTATATTCTACTCAGCCGTATTCTGTATACTATAGCTTAACATACACTGTGTGATCATTATCAAGCCCGCGGCCTTGTCGCGGCGGCATTGATTCGCCGGAATGTGGGCTCAAGCGGTCGGCGTTGCGGTGCACCGCGTATCGACCATCGCCGCGTATCGACCAGCCGCCGATCGACCCGCCTGCATTGCCGATGTTTCGATTCTTACACTGAACGAGATTTTTTTTGCTACTTCGATTTGCTGGTCGCACGAACCGTTTTGCGGCGAGCTTTGTATTGCGTACGAGTGTTACAAGGGTTACCTTTTGTAAGGAGTTGTAAGAGGTGATATCTTGGTTGGTATTTTGAACCAAAGCCGTCCAAAACTCGCTCCGGCCGCAACTCCTATGTACCCAGGATCTATATAAACGACCCGAAGAGCCACTAAGTTTTGACACTCAGGCAAGCCCGAGGACATGCTAATACTGTATTGGATCCCGCAACAAATTTAATTATGAAGTAAAAGGTAGAATACTAGTACTAGTTGTATTTGCTACATTGGTTGGTATCCGAAGGCTAGTTAGAGATCGTGGTAACGTGTACACGGACTCTTTTGTTTCATTGTTTATTGTTAAGGCACTTAAGTACAATGCATTTTTCTATACATTAGTATTCGATTCCATGACACTTTTCGTGATGCTACGATATGAACGTAGGAATATTTGATGCATTTTTTAAACGTGACTTAACCATAGGTAAACAAAGCAACCACAGCTAATGACGCGCAGTTCCACACGACGGTATGAGTCCCAACGGGCATATTGTCCTAAGTACTATTAAAATGGAACGGATCGTCCCATGGGGCATTTTTTAGGTATCACAGACAGTAGACAGGTGAGTTGCTTAGCGCCTAGAGCCTAGCTAGATGCCTAGTGGGCAGCGAGTAGTAAAGCTGCTAAGCGCGCAGTGCGGCTGGCTGCGAACATTCTGTAACGTTCGTTACGTTACGTGTAACGTTACTTCGACGTTAGGCGACTAGCTAGCCTATAGGCACTAAGAAAGCCATCTGTTAGTGCGTCTGTAGCCTAAGGGACGTAGACTTTCATCCAGTGCTACAGGAGCGAAGTCGTGGCAAAAAGCAGTGGTATAGTACTATAATAGGTGATAACGCGATAGACACTCTTCTCTATTGCCGACGAGAATACCGTGCGTGACATTACCAATCAGATGAGCCCCGCGACCGCGTTTAACTGGAGGTGTAAAATACATTCACAGGCATCCCAAAGAGGTAGACAGAGACTATGGAGTGGCATAACATGAGCTACAATACGCGAATTTACTTATACTAGTTTTTATTGACACCGACACCAGAGCTAATGTGGCCGGTGGCATTATTTTCCTGATCGCCTGAACATTGAGGCTGATTGGACGCCATTATTTATTTAATTTGGTTAGGATATTCTTTATAATCAGTTTTGGAAGTCAAGGTGGCGTGAAGTAAATGCCTATATTAGAAGAAAGAAGCACTCCATTTCACGATGGTAACAGAAACGGCCTAGCGTAGCATCACCGACGACTATGGTAGGAATATGCAGCTCTTTCACGAAAGCTATTTCAGTACCGGCGGCACGCGGTGCCTCCCGACACGACACTAATAGCGCGAGATTAAAACGTTCCGTATCTAATTGTCGTTATATTTAATGTCGCCCGAAATAGTGGAGCTAATGTACGCCGAAGGACGGGCAATTACACCCGTTGAATGGGCAATGTCGCGCGGAGGTTACGTTGCACTCGATTGATAAATGAGTTTTACAATTGGGCTGGCTCTGTTGTTTGGATTAATAAATAACGCTTATGTTTTGTATTGAGTCGAATAAGAGCCTAATTTTATTTTTAATCTCCTTCCACAGTCATTTTTTTCTCCAGCTCATTGAAGTCATCTGACCGTACTAGGTCAGGGGAAATATTAAAATAGTATTGCCATGACATCTACTGTGATAACGGTGGTGATCTAATTAAATAAGTGCAGTGTCAGGCTGTTAATGGTGGTGGTAGCGTGTGCTGTCCGGCATGACAGATTTCAGCTTCGATCCCTACTTACGGGTGTCGTACAAATCGTCTAAGGGAAGGTACGCCCATACTACGTGACCCGTTTAGGGAGAGGGGGGTGTTCAAAATACCATGCTTGGACACGTCGGTCGTACGTATAGGTACGTTCCTTAATGACTTAGAGATAGGCCAGGTCGATCGATAATTGATGCTAGCGAGCGAGATGGAGATCAAAAAGTTAGGCGTTCCCTTGGCTGGACCTCCTTCTTCTCTGCCAAGCCCGGAGATTAGGGAAAATCCGTCCACTCGTCACGTGGAGAATCCCCAACTCCAGCAGTGGCCACGGCCAGCACCAGCCTGTGTGTGGTGCGTGTTGAACGGCAGGCTATACTCACGATAAGTTCGCGGTCGCGCTGCTGGTAGCCGGAGCCGCAGGAGACGCTGCAGCGGCTCCAGCCGCCCCACGGGCCCACCACGCAGTCCGCGGGGTTCGACGCCGCCGGCCCTGTACCGTGAGACACAGCATGAGAGAGAGCTTCATAGCAACTCCACTGACGATCGGAGCCCAACGACTACGGTCGGCCGGCGCGAGGAAATCGGCGCAGTACTCTCGCTACTCAGCGCTCGTAGAAGCGGCCGAGCGTAGCCGACGGGTACCGTCAGTGGTCGTCAGTGGTAGTACAGTGGCTACGATGCGGTTTCGATAGACTCACAGGACATTTTAGATGCTTTTATTAAGTCACCTGTATGTACAACTACAACTATGTACACAACTATGGAAGTCGACTGTAATACAGCTCTATTTGAAACTTTGCATTAAAATGAGGATGACAATACTTTGTTGAAAATGGAAAATGTCACTTGATGTTAATTAAACATCTGTGAAAATGCATAACCACAGTTGTGTTGTCACTAGAAGTTGTTTATTATTAGTATTCTGTGCTACGAGGGACTGAGTTGGTATGCCTCATGGCTGTGTTTACGCTGCCTACCTTATCCTTCAAACCGGAACAGAACAACGCGAACATTGTTAAAAGGCGTAAAGTATGTTATACAAAATTCTATGAGAAGACACACGCACGAGTGACACCATGATAAATATGAATAGCCAATCATTTACGCTCCGTTAGCGTCTACATGAACACTCGTAACAGTGAAATAATGCCTAAACGCAGGAATTGTTATTCTAGCAAAGCAAATGTTACGTTTTGGAAGACAGCGTGAATCTACACAGTTGAAGAATTTACACTTGAATTAAGTTTCTCTATTTACTCTTGCACTACTCATTTAGTTTACGTATACATCACCTCTTAACTTCTTTTTGTCATGTTCCCGTGGGAATATAGGTTTTAAGACTTTTGTGGTTATTCGCTACACTTTCATCATACCACAACAACACAAACCGTGGTAAAAAACCCGATAATATGTGTGATGAAAGTATTCCCGTGGCAACTATGTTTTAAGATAAATTACAAACTGGGATCATACAAATCTACAAACATGCACTTTCAAACTTTCGCATTTGTAATATTGTATATTTGGATCGTAGGCTAGGATATGATTAGTAGGACTACAAGATTTACAAGCAGATAATAATGCTAATGAAACTTTTAAACTAGATGCCGAAGGCACAGGATCGGTCTTTCTGGAGATCCTTGGAGAAGGCCTTTGCCAAGCAGTGGGCCTCTTCCGACTGATATGACGATGACGATGATGAACTTTTAAACCTCAAAGACACACAAGTAATCAGTATCAATTTAGGCACCAGTCTCGCCCCAGAGCGAGCATACTGACCGTTGACGCTGTTGCTGATCGGCACGATGGAGCTGACGCTGAGGCCGGGGTAGTTGGTGCTCACCGCGGCCGCCGCCGCCGGGGCCCCACCGCCTAAGCACAGGGTAACAATTAAGACAAAAAAAATTTATAACAGTCCAATAGTTCACTTCCCAAGACAAAATTCTTGAGAGGAGTTACGATTTTAACTAGACATTTGTGGATGTCGTAGCGTGAGAATAGCACTCCTGTAGTATTTTTCACCACCTAACGGCAATCCTTAGGTATCTACAAGGCCAGCCATCTTTCTCTCTCAGTGTACCTGTACAGTAATATACACTTATACCGTAGGCAGTATTTGATTTTTTATAGCATAGTAATTGAGTACACAAGGCAGGTCAACGGCGTTAAAGTGGTACTTTAGTCGACACCTTTCGAGCGCCATCGACCTATTTCCGCGAGTGGCCGCCTGGAACCTGAGCCCGAAACCTGCGGATCTATCACAGATAAGAGTCTGGGCATGACAGTATTTTTAATTGGTATAAAGCAAACTCTTTAGTCGTACTATTTTATTGTCGAATTTGATGTGGTGTTCACTTGGATGAACTATACTGGTATAGTTGATCTAAGGGTACCTAACCGATAAAGTTCCACCATCACGAGGACCGTTTCGGTAAGTACGTTCGTTGTGACTATGCGAGGTTGGGTTGGGTCGCCAGCAAGGATCTATCACTATTTGTGTAGCAAGAAACTTGTAATCTATGAGATACAAGACATGCTGAAAATTATGCGGGGAACCGTGTATTTATATAGTCGAGATGTAGAACGATCCGACATCACAAAGTTACGAGGAAAACTTTGTTTAGGTACATGCGAAATTCTGTAAAGTCTTGTGTTATTTTAATAACTAAATCTTGTTGGAATATACCTATATAGGATAAATATACAAACAGGAGCCCTGAAGCGCGAGCCAAGCAACAATAACTTCCTATTAACGAGCATGCGAAAATGTTCGACTTTTATGAGATATAAATTCGTACTCGACGCGGAAGTGGCCGTAATCTATGAGCAAAAGCTATAAACCGGCTCAAGGGCGGCGAGGCAGCGTTTTTGCCCGCGACAGACAATCGTGGCTTTATCCGAGGCACAAAACGGGGCTGATGTCACAGAGTGACCTCACCGGCGACCGGCCAGCGTCGCGGGGCAGATCATGTTGCGATCTATCGTCTTCCCCGAACCATTGAATTAACAAAACTAATATTACTATGTCAGTGCTAAAAATAACACTTACTCAGTGGATGGGTACGATAAAAAGGAAGTGGAGTATAAAAGTTCCGTTCTCCATTTATCGATTTTTAGGCCTTGCTCTAAAGCTTCTTTGGAAAGTTGTAGGTCATTTTCGTTTAGTACCTCAAAAAGCGATCAATTAGTCAAATGAGCATCATAAATCAGCCTTAACTCTGACTCACGAACGCATTAGTAAGTAGGTGCACCTTCGCGCGTAAAGAAGTTATAGTTAGCCGTAACTCTTGCGGGTATCGTCTAGCCTGGAGTAGTAACTACGGCCGCGAAAAAGCTCGCTAATAAAAATCAATCAGAGCGGCCGTCACGACACAGCGCATGGAAAAGGATCAGTGGAACGAGTTGGCAGTATTCTTGACCTATCTTTATATTCTTAATCATTCCGCAGGTATCGTCATTTAGTAACTATTTAATAACGGAAGACACGTGAAATTATCGTTTTATCTTTAACTCGTTTTACTTTAGTTGTTTTGTCCTTCTAGGTTTATTGTATTGCAAATGATGTCAATAATTATTAAAAAGTACAAAGACTTACAAAGTGGTAAACATCTTCTCACACAAATCAATAAAATGCGTGGGAGTGTAAATGATCAAAATCCAAGCGGCCGTACGTTTGCGGAGCATTTGCGACGCGAATGATGCATACCGATTACCAACGCCCACAGAATTCGAGGCGCGTACTTTTGTTTTGGTCGTTTGTACGAAGACAGTACACTATTCCTTTTCTTTTGTACTATGTACTAGCTAAGAGCGTGGTAAATCATTGGCAGCGCACCTGCTGGCGTAATGGCGGCTACTACTACGGCTGCTCGCATTACTCATGCGCACCCGCGGCGAGTTCATTGCTCTACCTACCATTGGGTTGATACCAATGTCCGGGTGTCGGAGTACTTATTTATGAGTGTATCAGTTACTAAGTGATTGATTCTTTGTTACGCATTGAACCAATGAGTGTCTTCCAACGCGTATAAGGCTCGACTGCTGAGATCACGTGCTGCGGGTTCAGGAAAAAGGTCGCACTGGAGACCCAAGAAGCGAGCCAACGGCTTCTGAAGCTGTTTAGTTCGGCGCCAATGTTACTTTTCCGACAGCACAAACAAACAATGGGATACCTCGAAGGCACCGCATGCGCTCCCCTTACGTTGCAGATGTCCTGGACGACGATGGCCCCGAACCATGACTGCTGTCTGACCATGTGCCTCTCTAGGCAATAAAATAAAAAAATATACGATCGTGCGAAGTACAAAGTGATGGAAGCCTTGTACTGGCTTGAACCAAGAGTGGCTACCATAACACCATAAAAAACATAAGATGGGACACGTAAATATCGTTCTGGTGAGTCATTTTATCCATTGGTACATATCGAATTAAATTTCGTAGCGTCTTGGTAAGTATAATAACTCGTTGCGATAAGGACAAACTGAGCAGAAGGACAGATGTGAACAGTGCCTTTGTTATATCTAGTGACCACATTAAAAGTTTGTTTCAAGGTTTCTTATAAACTTGATCTATTCTAAAACTGACATTGTTTATTATTTAAGCAGGTAGTGTTTATTTCGGTCACGATTGAAGCGCCGGCGACGCGGACGCGTCGGTGCACGCACACTCGCCGCCGCAACACCCATTTACATTCACTCCACTATTCGAATTCGAGGTTAAATCGTATCACGTTTTTTATTATTTATGTATGACCGTTACAATACTTTACTTTATCAAAAATGCCTACGTCACTAGCGCTGCCCGATTCAGGTACTCGATTACCTGTAATGGGAGCCACGAGCAAGCGCGACCGATCCGCGCGCTATAATTACGCCGGGCCGGCGTAGGGCCGCTCGTAAATTGCCCTCTTCCGTTGCTTTCACTATGCAAATAGAGATACCAACGAGTGATAGCCGACGTCATTGGAGCGGCGGCGACGCGGTGACGTCACGCGGGACACGCGCGGGGTCGATCGGGCGCAAATCACAAATCGACGGGACACCGAGCGTTATGTGCGGACGTTGTGATGTCATAAAACCCGCCGCACATCATCCCTAATAATCAGATATGTTATATTTTGATATATTTATGCCGCCTTATGTGTTTCTGCCGACAAGAACAATGCTTACATTGTTGTGTTCCGGCTTGAAGGATAAGGTAGCCAGCGAAATTGCAGGCATGAGGCATTTCATCTTGGTCCTCACAGTGACAACGAACCTGCGGTTACCTGCAACCGTAAAGTACAGGGGAGACCGGGGCGCAAACTTTCAGCAAGAGAAGTTTGCCAAATAAGTGCTTTACAAAATTTAAAGTTCAGAAGAGAAATTAGTTCCACCTTTTCCTATTACATATACATACATACACATTCACACGTCCCATAGAGGTAGACAGAGACTATCGAGTGCCACAAGTTCCACATTCACATATCTTTTCATGCATTTACGCCGGTTTAATACAAGCTATCACTAAAATATATGTCGTCGCGTGAAGGAAAGGGGTGTATCAGGATCATTTTCATCAGGGTGGTGATATCAGTATTAGGTTGTATTCGTCCAGATAAATTAAAGAAAAGGTTCACATTTACTCCACTGTATTTATTCCATTTCATTTTTGCACATCACTTATAATTTCACTAGAATTCAGAGCGGTATTACAAATGTAGGCAGTTGAGGTAATTTACTTTCTTATTTCAAAGGTGATTTTAAAATTACTTTATTTTTAAACGTAAATAACACTATCTATTAACGAACTTCAAACGTAAACAAACGAAATGTGGAGACAGTTTCAAGACGCGTCACTCCTCGGCGGCGGTCGCGCCAAGAATGGCCGCCACTCGGCCCGAGTCGTGCCGCCCCACCAGAGGGCGCACTCCCACTTCCGTTTTCATCGTCATGAGTCCGTACTATTGACCACATGAGTCCATACTATTGACCGTGATCCGTCACGGCCGTCCTGCTGTACACACGTCCTCGTGTGTAATCTGAAACATGAAAACCATAGCACAGTACTATATTCGCTCGGTCACTTCTGACCACAACACATCACCCAAATAAGTCTTATGAATCATGTGATTGGATCTATCACGACTGCATTAACCCACCAATTCTTCACATAAAACATACGTCCATTATCATTTATCATACTAAACTTCTGTAGATTGAGAGATAACAACATCATCTTGTACATAAATTATTCTTTATAAGTTGCCGACATAAATTCAGCTACGACTTCAGTTCATTAGAGAGGCGTGACAAGGTATAACACCAGACTATGAACCGTATCACAATTACCACCAATGAAGAAGGTTTAATCATCGTCACCAGTGTTTTCCCCTTGATGCTCTTGTTGAGTGGGAAACAAGCCCCAATCACAGAGCTCGCGTATCGTCCCCGACGTCCATTACTGTAGGTACTTAGATTCACTACAAATATGTGACATACCTACATCAAATTTTCAGTACTCAGCAAAAGACCCAATGTTACTTCGAGTGGGATTGAAACACTCCTTCATTAAATGCCATATGATTTTTGGTCATCCGTCAGCGCCATCCTAATTTAAAAAGAATAAGTAATGTTACCATACAGGAGAAATGACACACAGGCGACGAACCACCACACGACGGACGCCATCAGTCGGGCCGCCACGCAATCAGGCCGCCACGCAACCAGGCCGCCACGCAACTGGACCTGCACACAAGCGAAATACCACACAGACTAGATGCCACACAGGTTGGGTGTCACTCTGGTCAGTGCCACTCTAATCGTCAAACTATGAGTTTATTCATCATATATCCTGTATCACGTCTACCAAAGCACGATACAGGTAAGATGTCACACACGGGTAAATTTCACAGAGGCAAAATGCCACACATAAAAATGCCACACCGGCGAAATGCCATACAGGTAGAATGCCTCACAGGCTAAATACCACACAGACTATGCCACACAGGCGAAATGCCAAACAGGCGGGATGCCACACAGGCGGGAGCCACACAGGCGGGAGCCACACAAGCGGGAGCCACACAGGCGGGAGCCACACAGGCGGGAGCCACACAGGCGGGAGCCACACAGGCGGGAGCCACACAGGCGGGAGCCACACAGACGGGAGCCACAC
Source organism: Blastobasis lacticolella (assembly GCA_905147135.1). Lineage (NCBI taxonomy): Eukaryota > Metazoa > Arthropoda > Insecta > Lepidoptera > Blastobasidae > Blastobasis > Blastobasis lacticolella. Next base: position 20,352,285 of record LR990050.1, read on the forward strand.
AGGCGGGAGCCACACAGGCGGGAGCAACACAGGCGGGACAAATAAATAGAAGCTGTCTATAAATTCTCAGCTCGTGGTCAATCCTTCGACCAAATCTGTACTAAGTCAGTGATAGGTAACAGTCTATCTGCTATCATAACCCGGTCAATAACGGTCTACGAGTTACACAACAAGTAATCGTCACAGATCCGAACAACTGTTTACGGTGTCATCTCTACAAAAACATCAAAATAAAATAAAATAAAAATAAACATTATTTCTACTGCCCAATATCAAAACTAAATCAGAAGTTTAATAATAAGAAGCTCTCACGTCTATTTGATACGCCAGTTATAGGTAACAACAGTCCATTTGTTGCCACACCAAAACTAAACAAGCAATAATTATCGTCATCGATTTTAACTGTTCGAACGAGTATACTCTATCTAGACTTTACGTTACGTTTAAGCTCCCATTTTGAAACCATTTAACAATGTTTGTAATAACGAAGGCATCCCATATCCAGCCGCCTTCTAAAAAAATTACAAAATAAAATTTGCTATCTACAGCCACAACATCCGAGACTTTCGGGGCTCTTAGCCCAATGAGTCACACACATGACTCCCGGGTCACTCCAAGTCAGCCAAATAAATCTGGATGTTTGACCTCAACAACAATTCAGGTACTTAAAAACTTGTACTGGCAGAAGGATATGAAATCTCACCATTGCTTACACTGTCTCATCTTACTGGCACAACAACAGAACTCAAAATAGTTACTTTATATCAGTAATGAAGGAAATTTCAGTACTCGAAGCTAAAAATAATTTATAAAACCGGCTATTGAACTATCACCAAAATATCTGGACTTTCTCATCATCGTTATCGTTCAACACTTTCTCACAAAGCTTAAAACAACTACCTGCTATTAGCCACGCTCCCATAGCCTCCACCAGGCCGGTAAGCAACTATAAAACTCTCCCATAGGCTCCATTAGCCCACCATCACTGATAAAACACGACCTTCATCCGATGATGCAACAAATTTTGAGAAATCAAAACGATCACATAAATCTCATAAAAACCTCGGCTCGATAGTCGTCACGTATTGGGCTAGCGTCTTAGATTGATCCGTCTAACAAAGTCTTTATCCAGGTCAAACTAAGTCACATTGACTTAGTACACATGGTTTTCGGTCGAACTAAGTCACAGGTTTACCTTTAGTTACTCAAAACATAATTCGAAATTACCTACCGTCAATCAGTTCACTTACTCGTGTTTACTTTTTTTTTTTTCGTTAAATAACTTGATACTAATATAAAATTACGTTACTAACCAAACTACCTTTTTTTTTGTAGTATTAAAAGAAACGTATATCGGTGATCCCATTTTTACCGCGGATATCTTATCTCTCTATTCTACAACATTGGGAAACTACAACCACAATAACAAACATTATACTGAAATATGGAAAATTTCGTTCGAATTTCTCCTGTTAAATGTAAACAAACACGCTAATAATTTTTCTCTTTTTTTTATCTTGATACATGTTTGCACCCTCCCGCTCGCATAGAAATCGCGGAGATCGCGGGGTCGTTATTGAATTTGCACATTCGAAGCCTATGTAAAGCCTATCCTATCTCTGAGACAACATCCTAAAGTACACCAGCTAATTGTTCCACAAACTCACTGCTACGGCATCCCTGCCACACTGTTATTATCAAATATTTACTTAATCAGCAATCTGGAACGACTTATGGTGACGGGAAAAGTCGAAGGCAAGAGACCCAGAGGCCGAAGTCCGAAGAGATGGGTGGACCAAATATCCGAACGATTCATCGAAACCGATGGAGACATGCAGTTTACCGAAGATGTCAGGATCCTCAGCAGTGAGGCAACGATCAAGAAGAAGAAGTCAGTCAGCAGCAGCACCACCATAACTATGCTTACGTACTCAATTTATAAAAATAATAGCACTATGCTTTCCAAGTATTTCTTATTCTTGTTTTCTGATAACTGACGTGATGTTGGTAATACGTAAAATCATAGCGCACCATGTTTCAAGATGGTAAAATAATCTTAGATTAAATAACACTTTTTAAACACTGACATTGGGACGGATTTAACATAATTCTTACTATTTTTGTGCAGTGATTTTTTTTTCTTAGTAACTTTCTATCAGACAGCCTACATTAATTGACATAGGTACCCGCAAAAGCTAACATTTTTAAACTTAGCAGTAGTTTTTGACATTTTTACCAACAAATTGTAACACTGACGTAACTGACGTTGTTTATGTTTTGTTTACGTTCTTTCTATTTGTAGTTTCACTAAAGATACAAATAAACCTGCCATTCTCTCTACTAAGGGTATCAATAGTGTTTCTGTCAGAATACTTTTCTTAATTGTCAAAGTAAATAACTCCTAAAATCCGCTAGGGAGCCTCTTCAGCACAGGTTTTTACTAAATAATAATTATGTATAGGACTCACCAGATAGACAGGAACTGTTAATATCACATTTCTCAGTCATGTACACTCGCAGATTGTCTACCATCGTCGTCCCATGTTGAAACAATCACGTTGAGGCTACCAGTCCAGCGTTGCATTCCAATGTTGTTCTCGTAGGTGAAGCGAACCGTTGTGCACCATTGTTATGCAATAGAAGAAAATAATTGTATTAGTAAAACAAAAATTAAAAAAATAATATACACCGTTTTTAATTGTTTGATTTTATTTAATCTGCAGAAATCTAAGCAATTAATTTACTTGTGGTGTCAAACCACACTGCTAAATGAATCTAAATGTAAGCGTTTACTTTAAAGTCATTGAATAAACTTAAGCTGGCTAATTTAGAACTACGCAAATTATTTAACTAACACAATTTTATATTTAAAAAGGAAAATATTTTACATGAGTAATCTAAATTAAATTTAACAAAAACAAAGAAGCCATACCAAAGTGCCGTCCATAGTAAGTTTCACTCGATTTTTAATAATGTTGTCGATATCACAGTGGTGCTCTCGAAGGCCCGGGGTCTGCCCTGACCATGACCCATTTGGTACAGATGATCTGCTGTTTACTTTATGAATCCCCCAATCTTTCTGACGAAGTCTTTGTCTTATATCTCGGGGTGTTTGGACTCTTGGCTGCGCTTTGAACATGTTAAATCATTTTACATTTTAATGTAGGCAACTCAACTGGATCGAGTAATCACCTTTCTTTTATTATTACGCTTTCACGTAGCGTATCTGCATTTTCTTTGTTGCTTTTCATCATACCATCTCTTGGGCGTTGCGTTCGTCATCACCGCTTCTGATGTCGTCGCGTGAAGGAAAGGGGTGTATCAGGATCATTTTCATCAGGGTGGTGATATCAGTATTAGGTTGTATTCGTCCAGATAAATTAAAGAAAAGGTTCACATTTACTCCACTGTATTTATTCCATTTCATTTTTGCACATCACTTATAATTTCACTAGAATTCAGAGCGGTATTACAAATGTAGGCAGTTGAGGTAATTTACTTTCTTATTTCAAAGGTGATTTTAAAATTACTTTATTTTTAAACGTAAATAACACTATCTATTAACGAACTTCAAACGTAAACAAACGAAATGTGGAGACAGTTTCAAGACGCGTCACTCCTCGGCGGCGGTCGCGCCAAGAATGGCCGCCACTCGGCCCGAGTCGTGCCGTCGAGACTCTGTCAGCACGCCCCACCAGAGGGCGCACTCCCACTTCCGTTTTCATCGTCATGAGTCCGTACTATTGACCACATGAGTCCATACTATTGACCGTGATCCGTCATATATATTCCTCGGTCTACGGCATCGGCTCGCGGTGGCCTTGAACCGTCCGCGTCAAATAATCGCGCCACACTTTGATGTCTTATTCCGAAAATTGGATATCGGGTAAAAGCTTGCGGGCGGCGCAGCCAACGTATTCGCGCCGGGGCAGAAAATAGACTTCTAATAAATAAAAAATATGTTGGCTCAATATTTGCGTAGCCTGTTTTCATCATATCAACTTGCCATAATCACAGACTAAGTAGATATACTATGTATGCTGTTATCTAATAGTCCACTATTGTACTCGAGCGTCCTGTACATTAGCATAGACATTAGGGAAGGGTTTGTTTGAGATAATCTCCACGCTCTAGTGGTGATTGTTTCAACCTAAAGTACCTATGTACAAAATAGCTATCCTGTACATCGATACGCGGTTTTCTATCAATATTTGCTTCGTACACCGTCTACTACTCGGCCATCACATTGTTGAGACAAAAGAAAACGACTTCTCATATTATGCCCTTTGGAGGTCCGAACATAAATTGAAATAGTTTTCTGAACTCTTTGAAAAGGTAGGCCGTATAATTTAGACGCCATGTATTGTTTAAAAACATGGCAACGCGTTCATACTGAATCAGTAGTTTAAAACGGAAACCTTTTGTACGACTGCGTTATATACTCGTAAGGCATGATAAACTTTGGATATTAAACCGCAATTCTGTGAGACCAGCACCACCACCAGAGTACCTAGTAGTTTATAAAGTATTTTGACAAGCTTTCAAACATGCTATTGTAAAGAAAATTCTATGGACATGAAAACCTATTTATTTGATTCAAATATGAAGGGTAATACGAGCGATAATAACACAACTAAATTCTGTCGAGATAATAGGCTTGCGGATTTTCAGTGTGCGTGCGAAAAGACCGTGGACCATTGGACCGTTTGCGAATTGGACACAATACGCTCATCATTTACTTAATTTTAATTTCCTGACATGTACCTGTAGATATTCTGTGACATTAGTTATATTTTGAGTTTATTGATACTTTTATTAAGCATAGTTAACGAGAAATTATATTGGTTTTTTTTTAGAATAATCCCACTGCTTCATTTTGTACGCCGAAAGGCAGGTCGCAGCGGAACCTTTTTATTGTATTGTACTCCAACAATTTTTACCTGTATACCACAAATAAATACATTCATTCTACATTCATTCATACGCTTAAACGACCAAATCTACTTGTTTCTTCGACTTGATTTGTTTGGAAGGTGTATTCAGTCAATACGATCGTGATCACCACTGGCACCACATAGGTGCCAGCCTAACAATGTGTCATCATTATCATCATAATTTGTCATCTGTAAAGTGTGTGGTGCCAGCAGCTCAGCAGACAGGGAGTTCATTGTATGCCTAACTAACGCATATGTATTAAGTCCTCCAGTGGTTAAGCATACATAAAACCTTCATCTTGGCTTTTGGCACGTTAGTATTAATATTCTTTGCGTTTCGGCACTATTACGTACATGTAGGCTTCGGTAAAAGGTACCATTTGTGACTCTCTAGCCCACATTTTCATTAGAAACAAGGGCAAACCAGAGAAAACGACATTACAACAAAATCAGAGAATTGTAAGCAACAGAGTTACGTAATAAGCCTACTGTTGTTCTTAATCAACTATCCAAATCCCAATAGCATGAAACTATCTCAGCAATGGCGGGCATCCCAATCACGCCGCCGCCGCCGCCGCCGCCGCGACCTTGCCCCGGATTGCGGTCTCTGCACTTGCAGAGGAAGTTCAATCCGCGCTAATGGACATTGGATCTAACTATAACCTACAGTACAATATTCCTAATCAACAATAGACACAGGCCTTTGATGGGGTAATTGCTTGGTAGTGTTTGGCATTGGTAAGGTGTGTGATTTCAATGGAGGTCCTAATAATTTCATTTGCGTTTGAGACGCTCGCTGATGCTCACTCCATGTATAGAGTTTTTACTACTGATATTGGCAATATATACAACAAAAAATTTAATTATATATTCCCTAAACCGACTCACAAACAAATTGAGTAACACAAAACGAGTTACTTGTAGTTATAACGCAAAATGTGTTGTAAATACAATAATAGGCCATTAAATCGATTACCGCGTTACGAAAATAGCGCATTAAAGGCTATGTTTTAATCTTCTTATCGCGTGCATTCGCAATAATAAACGGCCATAATTTGCAGCATGATATGCCAGTGATAGCTGGCGGGTGTTGTAATTATCTGTGGAAGAGTGCGCCGTTGAATGTCAAGACGATTGGGAAACGAGGCACTCACGGCCGAGGCAACACCCGCCTTGGAAACTAATATTTGCCGTCGAGCTGGCACTTTTAGTCCACCTTATGACAGAAATGTTAAGCAACACATCTCGATCCATTCAATGTCGGATTGCGAACGCAACTTCAAACCGTCCGTCTGAGATAAAAACATCCTGTTCAAATAAGAAACGTTTTAATTCGCACAGAGATAGAAATAGCTTTGTGTGTTTACCCGTTTATGTTATGACGGTTCGGTGAATACTATCGCTATTTCACAATCTGACTGATACTATAGTAATTTATCTTCTGTATTATGACTTTCGTCGTTTTAGCGATATCTTTAAACTGAAAGAAACTGAAAGTGAAGTTCAATAGACTAACGTTACTCGTACTATGATTTGATTAATTATTGTTATTGTCATAAAATCTTCTTGAATGGAGTCAGGCGCGGATCCAGGATTTGGTTGAGGGGGGGGGGGGGGGCAAAATTAAAAATCATAATTGTAGGTATATCAATGAAAGAATGTGTGAGTGAGCGGAGCGAGCTCGAAATTTTTGTCAATTTTGGTCTTAAACGCAATGGGTGATCTTCACAATAGTAATTTAAGGAAATCAATTAACGAGTGACCGCAACGAGCTGGCGATTGGCAAGACGAGCGAAGCGACTCTGACATTTTTGACATTTTGGGTCGCAAAAGTAGGTGTGATCAATTATTGATTGACCGAGCGGAGCAAGCTTGAAATTCTCGACAATTTGGGTTATAAAAGCCTGAGCGAGCGAAGCGAGCTCGTAATCTTTAATATTTTGGGTCTTAAAAGCAGGGGTGATCAATGAATGCGACCAGAGCGAGCTTGAAATTTGTGACATTTTTGGTCTTAACAGCAGTTGGTGATCCTCCCAATAGTAATTTAAGGAAATCAATGAATGAGTAAACGCAACGAGCTAGGCGAATGACAATAAATGTATCAGAGATGTATGAATGAGCGAGCGAAGCGAGCTCGAAATCTTTGATATTTGGGTGACTAATGAATTAATGAACAAAAAATTTTTTAAATTTTGGCTTAGGTAATAACAGTTATTTTAATTATTGAATGAGCAATCTAGCGCGCACGACACTTTTAGCATTACGGTTCTTAAAAGCTGGGGTGATTGTAAAAATGAATATTTGAACGAGCGCAGCGAGCTCGGAATTTTAAGTTCAAAAAGATTGGTGAATAGTAAAAAAAATCGAAAGCAAATAAATCAGAGACCAACGTGAGCTCGAAATTTTTGACATTTCTGCTCTAAAAAACTGGAGTGATTGATAAAATTAATATAATAATTGAGCGAGCGCTGCGAGCTTGGACTTTTTGGTCTTTTGGCTCACAAAACCGTGGGCAAATACGACGTCAGAGCTCAAGGGGGAGCAATTGCACCCATTTCCCCCCCCGCCCCTAGATCCGCGCTTGAATGGAATGTGCATGTACGTTTTCTAACGTATACGTTCGTTTGCGTGCGTACACGTATCCGTGCGTGGGTGTACGTGCTCGTGTGTATTTTGCTAATAGAACGGCCTCTCAGGAAGTTCACTCCGAATAAGTGCTAGAGATAGGCGGTAATTAACGTCACGGTAGCATCGCTGCGACTTTTCTAGAAGCATCTATGCTACAAAAACGCGTCATAACATATAGAACGATAACAAGCACCGGGAGGTGCTGTCAGTCTCTTTTCATCAATAGTTTCCCAATCGGCGGCATTTTAGGACAACAATGAATGTTGCGTAAAAATATACTAACACGCCGCCGACACTAATGACGTTATTTATCGCCCATCTTTAGCATTTTATTCGAATGAAGTTCTTGAGAAGCAGTCCTATTATCAAACTAATCAGGGAATACGGGCATACGTGGCCGCGTGGTATCCGGCAGAGGAGAATAGCACTAACCCCTTACATTCGTGGGTTGTACAAGACGACTAATGTTTTCGGGGCAAAAGATATAAGAGTGTCTGTAGATTGAAAAATGGGCAGCAACGTTTTCCAATGCTATATTAATAACACTGCAATCTCCAACCCGCGCCAAGGGTGGAGATTATGGCTACAACCTCCCCTTCCGTGAGAGAGGTCCTGAGTCCTGCAGTGGACTGTTACGGGCTGTGATATTGAACAGTCATACTCACCGATGACGACGCTGCAGGTGTCCATACACTCCTGCTGTGTGAGGAAGTTGTTCCGGTTCCCGCGGCAGCCGCCGTAGCTGAATGGCACGCACATGCCCTTGGGCGCCGCGAACGCCCAGCGCTGGTACAGCCCGCGGCATGGACCCACCTCCGGCTCCTCCATGCATATGCCTAAGGGTGGGGGATCTGCGTTACCGGCTGTATCTAAAACTGTGGCGTGAACCCTTATTTTAACTTAATGCGTAGATGTTCTGAAAGTTACTTCAAGAGGCTTTCGAGGGTGGAATCTCGAGGTGAAAACCTCTCGATTTTATCTAGACTCTGGATGAATGCCTTTACAATACTTATAATATTTACTTATTGTGTGTGGCTAATGTGACCGCATGGAGGTTAATAGCACCAACGAGATTCTTTCACTCACGAATGAGTCGTACAAGACGATTTTCTTAAGTTTTTTAAATACCACTAAGGTGGCAAACAAACGTACAATTTGATTATTATAATCTATTGTGTTATCTTACAGTTTTCTGTCTTTGAACTTTACGAAGAGATCACCACGTCATTCATGAATGTAATGTCAGCTACTTTGAATTAGATTTATGCATTCGTATGCTCATATAAAACACGTGCCTATTCTACCTATCAATATGTGTAGGTGTACATACACGCACTCAAAACTTACTTCAGTATTAGGTTCATAACGACCAACAGATGTTTCCATAAACGCTGATAATTTAGTAACAACAGAAACAAATTAGTTCTATATTTTAGCTGATGCCCCATCTTAACATTGACGCGACTCGTAAACTAAGCAATTAACTCCAGCGATTCGCCCGCCGCGGCGGCCGGCTCTCACAAAGCCGTTGACGCGAACGCATAAACCGAACATATTGGAGTTATTCAAGTCGTGTCGCGGCCATTCCCTGCAGATGTGGTCGTGAGAATAACAATTACTACTCATTTCGTACCGCGGCAGCATCGCTATTGTTTGTTTGTCCATCTGTATCTGTGTTCGGTGCGAGTCTATATTTGCACACTCCGCAGCTGTGACAAACGAGAAGACAGCCCACCTGATGGTCAGCGGTAACTGTCAGATTCAGATTCAGATACTTTATTGATAACAATAGTTACAGGTAATTTAGTTACATTATTATCGTGTCGTAGGTATACAATAAAGTCAGTACAATTTGGAATAAATAAAAATTACAGAAGTAATTTAAGATTCATGTCGTACCTACTGCATATTGTAGGCCAATAAAAATGACAATTACATTAATTAAATAATAAATGTCATTACAATAAAATGTCTTAAAAATTATAACAATTTAAAATGTCAAGTGTTACCCAATTAAATAGTAGATAATTAAAATAATAAATGTATATTTATCATAATAATCTATAGATTCACATAAATGTCAAATATATGCAACTTATTGATTTTAAAATTCTTCTAGAGTGTAGAAGCACAGTGTCGTCATAACATCTACGATTCATGCATTTAGGTTTCTATAAATAGTATAAAACAAAGTCGCTTCCCACCGTCTGTTCCTATGTATCTATGTATGCTTAGATCTTTTAAACTGCGAAACGGATTTTAATACGGTTTTCAACAATAGATAGAGTGATTCAAGAGAAAGGTTTATAAGCAAGAAAAGAAAGGTTAGGTAGGGGTAAAGTAGGTGTACGCAAACAAATTCGCGGCGGGTCCACTAGTTGTTAATAAATGAATATTCTACACCACTACCACCACCACCACTTCAGTATCAAAGTTAAATAGTAATCTAACAACTATGGAGTCACGCGAATTAACGCCTGATATGATCAATAAGTTTCATGTAACAAAAATGCAGAGCCGCAGGTGATTGCAATGACTACTTTATCCCTAAAACCTGAATACCACAAAGCAAACATTGTTGTTTGTAGGCAGAAATAGATAAGGCGTGGTACCCACCCGGGCGGACTCCTCAGGCAAGCCAAATGGGTAAATACTATATAGATATCTCTGGTTGGTTTTGGTTCTGTCTGAAAACGCTTACCTACCAGAGCATAAACTGGTATTTTGGCTTTTTATGTGTGGCGACTACCATCCGACCCGCACAACCCGTTAGGGAAAAGTCGGTTCGCCAGGAACTCGTCCGCCTCTCAGCAGGGGAACCATGAGCAGGTAAGGTTGTAGAGTCCATGGGATGGGGCACAACCCTCTCCTACCTTCTTTCTTTTACTAAGTACTAGCCGGCCCGCCGCGACTTCGTTCGCGTGTTGTCCTACCCGCGTGTGTACCTTCCCCATGAATCTCTCTGTCTATTGGTGAAAACCGAATAGATAGACAGCCGCGGCGTGGGACTTTGTTTTATAATATGTAGTGATTCGTTTGCCACCCGAGTCGACTATTGTCCTCGTACCTACCTATATCTTGCGAGCTCGCGAGTGCAGGGGAATAAACCTAAGTCCTAAAAGTAACCTACATCAGTGCAGTGGTTATTTTCAATCAGAGTTGCTTTCGCATTCTTAATGGTAAATACTGTAGCAAGGTCTTATGCTGAATATAAAAAGATATTGAAAACACTGGTAATAAGAGAGAGGAATGATATATCCAACAAAGTGCGCAAATATAAGCACGTAGACAGCGGTCTGCTGATTAGCGCGTTTCTTGCGCGTTGTCTTATTACAGGGTTTGGGATCTAACTAGCTACTACGACAGTGAGCTGCTGTAAGTACCAACTCTAATAATAGTATTTTATTAAGATGACTTGTCATGTCGGAATGAATAGTTATTTTTAGAGACAACCTTACTATGGTTCATAAGTATATGACGCTGTAAGTTCAAAACATGGCATTATATTGACTTACTGTAAATGATAAGCACGTAAGTAAAGTGTGTTTCAAACAGTCGTATGTTTCACTTAAAAACTTTGAAAGGCAAGTTCAGTTATTCAAACTTTATTAGGCGTTCATGTATTTTTTATAACAAATGCTTGAGTTCTGCAGACATATTTGCAGATAGTTTGATCAGTTATAAAAATAAAGTGAGTGAGCTGTTAAAGAATAATAAATAGAAGTTCTCAAACATTATTGTTAGTTTCTCCTATTACTTAGCCGAGGTATATTTGTTTTGCATAAACTTAATTAAAGTGCTGCATTTGTGACTGTCACTTGTAATCGATTAAAATAAATAAATAAATAATAAATAATCGTGGACAAATTCACACAGCGCCATCTAGCCCCAAAGTAAGCAAAGCTTGTGTTATGGGTGCTAGATAACTGATAACTACTTATAATCTGTTTTTTTAAATACATACTTATTATACATAAAACACCCAGACTCGCAACAGAAATTAAAATTCATCATTTTAATTTCTGCCCGGCCAGGAATCGAACCCGGGACCTCTTGCGTGGCAGATTTTGACCACTGAACCACTCAGGTCGTCATTAAGGTCAGGATTAAGTTTTCCAAACTTTGTTAGCATTTATGAAACTCTAGGTGAAATTAAAAGATTGTTTTTATTAATAATATTTAGTTAAAGACTGTATGTTTCCTGAATAAATAAATAAATAAATAAAGAGTTTGTATAGGTATCGGTAGAACCATGATCAGTAAAGTGCGGTGTACTCACGCTTGGCGGTGGGCATGTCCACGGTGCAGTCGTTGCGGTCGGCGCACGGCCGCTGCTGCATCAGCTCCACCTGATTCATACAATCATACACTGTTCATTTCATACCTTGTGCACTTCAACGGATAAAGGAAAATACGAGACAAGTAATTGTTATAAAGAGAATAGGTTCTGTCACCTACTAGGATACTTCTACCCGAATTATGAGATTCAGACGGACTTGGTGTTAAAGGTTTTCCATCCTTTCCACAAAACATTCTAATTATTCTTTCCTTTATTGAATATAACAATTTAACAAAATTGACAGGAATGGGGAAGTAGGAAGGAAATAAAGACTAACATATCGTTCGCCTTAGTGCCGGCGTACAGCCGGACCGTGCCAGAGTCGGACAACGTTCGACAAGGTCTACGTTCAGTCAGCTTTGAAATATTCACACTATCATCTTCTTCTTGATTAATGGCTATCCATCATATTCACGATAGATAGCATATTACTCCTAGCATAATTAACAAATTCAGGCGACGCGGCATGATTCCTAGTTAAAACTAGCTAGTACATCTTACTTCTAAATCAAATGGAACACATTTGAATTCCTACCTAGTCAGGCCACCCGAGCTGATACCTACGTCCTACCTAAACCTCAAATACTGGCTGGCCTAATCCCAATCAAAGCTTACACCTAAAGACTCAGCTTAACCTACTAAAGCCAGCCAACCCATCCTTAAAGCCTACTTATCCTAGAGCTCGACTTCTAAGGTCTGCCACACTTTGGCGGTGAAAGGATAAGCCAGCCGCCAATGATGGCAAGCGAAGATGGAGAAGGTGGAAAAAGGTAATTACCCACCTGTCACCCGACTGTTATGACTAGGGGGCCAAGGGTCCGACATTTGACCGTCGGAAATTGTATATATGCCGCGGAGTTGCCACATTTCTCTAGCGCAGTCCGCCTGGAGGACGGTCAGTGCTATCTAATGTGCGGATGCTTGCCAACCTTGTGTTCGTGTACTCGTATCGTTTTTTTCCTATTGGAGCGATAGATGTTGTTACACAGACCACACATGCTACAATACTATAGCCCTAGACGTACTCATAGGCGTAGAAAGGGGGGGGGAGCCGGGGGGCTGTTTCCATCCCGGAATTTTCTGGTGTCCACCCCAGGATGGGGTGCTCACTGGCTGTACATTGGTGATTGACTCGGCTTCAGCAGCCACCTCAGAGGCCAGGTCCCCCCTGGAAATTAGCCCTAGATACGCTAATGGACGTACCTTCCTAGAGCAAGGCTCCTGCTGTTCCGGAGGCACCAGCAACAACCTGGTGCGGAACTTCACTCCTCGGCCGCAGGAAGCGGAACAGGGAGACCAGCCCGACCAGGGCGTGGCGGGGCACTGCGGGTCCGGGGACTCCGGGGCGTCGGCCTCGCCCTCCGGACACGCGGGCTCCATGCACTTGCGGCTCTCCTCTGGGGGGAGTGGTATAGGTGTTGGAAGTAATGCACCGATGGAGTTCGTGGGGAATGGATTTGGAATGGCGGTCGTTAGGGTCTCGGACGGAGCTCATTTTCGAATAAACACAGCGATAGCAATACTGCATGCAATGAAAAAAAAATACATATATTCGTTAAAATAAGATGAACTGGAACAGTTATAAATTTTTCATGAAATAGTGCAAGTAATTGCCGGGCTCAAATCCTATTACCGCCATTTATCAACGACTCTTTTCTGAATTATGGACATTAGTTGAACACTAACCGATGCTCTTACGGTATGGAAAAACATCATAGTGAAACCTGCACATTCAACTGACTGAATGTGTAACCATGATACAATCTGGTCAATTCCCCTATTAAGAGGGTCACGAAGGTCAGATGGTAGTCGCTCCACTGTAATCACCTGCCAAATTTTGCCAAATCTTGGATCATGCCAATTTGCCAAATCTTGGATCATGGTCATGCGCGACAGCCCAACCGAGACATTAACGCCACGATGATGATACAACTACAACCCGAACTATTTATCTCGCGTCTCACTATGCCCAGCATCATTTCGTACGAAAACTATTCTCTTCACATACAGCAATTTCACCTCGCATAGGTTATAGCCTTCACCCAAACTCACCGATATCCACCAATGGACACTTCTTCCGCCCCATCCTGTCGAGGAAGTACCGGCGTCTCGTGGCCGCGCCCACGCCGCACGACACCGAGCACTCGGACCAGGGGCCCCACTCGCTGGTCGCACACACCGCGGAGTCCTCCCCGGCGGTGGGGTCCACGCGGAGGAGCGTGGGGTCCTCGGCTTCGGAGGGACCCGCTGAGCCGCCTCTGGAGCGGGGAATAGTTTTTTTTTTTTTTTTTTTTATGTTATCCGGCAGACAAACAGGCATGCGGGCCACCTGATGGAAAGTGGTCACCGCCGCCTATGGACATCAGCAACACCTGGGGAGTCACCAATGCGTTGCCCGCCTCTGAAGAGATCTCTAATATACCTCTTGAACGATCCCATGTCATAGTCCAATGGAAACACTGTGGCTGGGAGCTCATTCCACATCCGACGCGTACGAGCGAGAAACGTTCTTTCAAACCTTCGCGTGGTGACCAACAGAGGGTCTACGTAGTGGGGATGAGTACCCAGCCCACGGCGGGTGGTGCGATGGCGGAATTGTGCTGTTGGCACCAGATCGAAAAGTTCCTCGGAACACTCCCCATTGTAGTTACAATATATAATAGGCTGAGTGAATAGGCCGCTTCAAGGCGGGCATAGCTCATCGTCACTTACTACTAGGAGAGATGGCGGTCTAATGCCTTTCTCGTCTAACATAAAAATATTAAATTATAATAGGATTTTTTGGAGATCTAATTTTCACTGAATTCGGAACTGCACTTCTGTTGCACTATTCTTGAGCATAGATTCCTGCGACCATAACTTAGTTGACCGAGAAACGTTGGAAACTCCCGACTTGATGTCATTTTTTACACCCCTAATTTCATGTACGGAACCGATTTTAATGAGGCAAAGCTAAGAATTCGATTAAACTAGCTTCCAAATATAGGTCCCTCCGATGCTATAGACAGACACACACCTCCATAAATACAGAGAGCTGATACAGAAGTCAAACTTATGACACACAAATAATTTTAACACAGTTTTTTTTTTATGTCATACGGTAGGCAAACGGGCAAGCAGGCCACCTGATGGAAAGTGGTCACTACTGCCTATAGACATTAGCAACACCGAGACCAAGAGATATAGGTAAGATTACTTCCATTTGTTCTATAAATAAATTATATTAACTTTCAAACTTCCCGATTGTATAAAACGCTTATCATTAAAAAGGAAGTCGCAAGTCGGCAATCCACTCACTCGCACTCGGGCACGTCGGCGACGCACATCTCTTTCGAGACCAGTTGTCTCCCGCACTGGAACATCTGCGCTTTAGCAGGCATCCGATACTGCCGCGAGCGCATCCGCAGCCCCTTCCCGCACGACACGGAGCACGGGGACCACTCGCTCCACGGGGACACGGCGCACTCCGCTGGGGGAGGGTTTGGGTTTGTTTAGGTGAGAAACGGTCCTTTACGTAACTGTCTTGGATATATAATCAAGTTTTGACCTATAGTTATACAGGCTGTTACATAATATATGTATGAAGCCGTGAACTGGGTGGAGTGCTGAACGTATTAAAACGATAGGTACAATTATTTCTTTCGTACGTGGAATAGTTGGACCTATCGTTTTAATACGTTCAGCACTCCTTCCAGTTCACGCCCTCATACATATATTATGTAACACCCTGTATAACGTCGTCGTCGTCGTATGGAACGTCATTATCGTTGTCGTCGTATGTGACATCATCGTCGCCGTCGTAGTCGTCGCTTAGTATAGCGTCATAAGAATAATAATTATAGTAAACTCGAGGCTTCTTGAGATTTTTTATATCATTCCGCTTTATTACAGTAATTCAACGTCGTTACTTCTAATTTGTATTACAGTAATTCTAATTTGTTGTATGACTTTATGCATGAAGTTATCGATACATTTCGTCTTCTTACAATATGCCTGTTGATACATTATGATTATTACAGACTTTATTTTCACCCTATCCTCTAAATGACTTCTCCAGACAGAGCTCGTTTCATAAACCTAAGCGTAGAAAGGGAAAATGGAATTCGAAAAAAAATCATCTTGGCGTTAATGTCCCGGTTGTGCTCTCGAGAACGAGGGCCCGGGGTCCGGATTGATCCAGGATTGGGCGATCAGGTAGTTACATTGGAGCGATTACCATCTGACCTCCGTGACCCTACTACCAGGGGAACTTGACCAGATTACAAATTCAGTTGCCTGAATTTGCAGGTTTCATCACGATGTTTTTCCCTCACCGTGAGAGCATCGGTTAGTATTCAACTAACACTAAGTACATAACAAAGAAAAGAGTCACTGGTACATGGCTGCAGCGGGATTCGAACCCGGTACCTCTCGTTTACGAGTTAGATACTCAATCGCCCGGCTACCGACGCTTCTAATGAGGAGTTTTCCAGTAGGTATCAGTTGGTTTCAAAAAGCATCAATAGATGGCGCTCCTACAATTTTGGTAATCTGTTTTTAATCTGTATGATAGTGGCAGTGATTTCATGCAGCCAACTAATACTAAACTGTTAAAGGTTGAACGAAATGTAAAAAGAAATATTTATAGAAGTTGGCACTATGTTCCATTATTATTACAACCTCTAAAATAGTTGAAAACTATTGTTAAATACAATATTAACTAATACTAAACTGTTAAAGGTTGAACGAAATGTAAAAAGAAATATTTATAGAAGTTGGCACTATGTTCCATTATTATTACAACCTCTAAAATAGTTGAAAACTATTGTTAAATACAATATTATCCAATACAACGTACCCAGTGTATCCTGTTTGCTAAGAACCTATTTCAACCGATTATCAATTACCAAAATTGTCGGGGCGCCATCTAGTGAGTGGTTAGGAATGCTATAAATACCTATTGGAAAACTGCTCATTGGAAAAAAAATTAAAAATATTTCCCGGAAAAGGATTTCCCTAGAACGGCACAGTCGTATGATATATTTACGTTCTAACATGTAAAACTATTAAGATAAACTGTATACGAATGCAATTTTATAGTATTTAAAAACAAAGTATCCGCCTCACGTCCACAATACATACGTTTATCAGCATTAGGCGACGACTCCTCCTCAGTGACCTGAGCCATCAGGACTTCCTGGTCGCACGGCCGCGCCACCACGGCCTCGCGAGTCAGGTGCAGCCGCGCCAGGGGCGGGATACTGCTGGCGCCGGGGTCGTAGAACGGCGATCGGGGGTCCTCGGGGAACATCGGCGTGATTCGGTACATCTTCTCGCGGGGATTCGTTTCGGAGTTCGGCGACTGGAAGGAGTGAGATTTTGGCGAGGATTCAGTACGGAAGTTTGCGAATACATTAATAAGCAAAATAACTTAGTGAACATACATAGACCACGGTAATTATGAAAATGAAAATAGCTCAATGGAGTCAAATGAACATTGAAGTGTATTTAATCAAAATAAAATTTGAATCTGTATTTTCCTCTTCTTACCAGTTTATGAAATATTGTCGTTTATGAAAGTGACTACTTATTTTTGCTCGTCATTGTAATCAAAACGAAGTGGGATGTTTTTTTTATATATTTATAAATTATTATTATTTTATTCTACGTAAATTATGTAAACATTTATCGATGATGGTTACAAGAAAATTATACAATAATAAAACGTACAATCGCACAACGCAATAGCTGACCACTTAAAGCATATTCTTGTTTTATTATATGGTTAAGTAGTCAATTAATGTGTCTACATTTTCCTAACGCGACACCTGAACGTATCGTAAATATATAACTACTAATTTAAACCAATTACCTCACGCCACGTTCTCCTGTAACACCCAATACCACACTATATTCCGACTGTAGCCATTTCAAGACATTTTCATCCCAATTTCAACGACAACCATCTAAAATCCGACCATCTAAAGAACTTTCCCATAACAATAATAGCTGCCTACCATGTAGGTGACTCCATTGTCAGTGCCGGCGTCGTACGGAGTGAGGTCCACGACAAGAGACGGCTCCCAGCTGCAGTCCGCGCGGCAGAGCTCCAGCCCGTTCACACCCACCACCCAGTCCGGGGATGGACCTGGGTATACAATATACATTGGTTAATTATTATATTGTTTGGATGGAAGGAAAAGCGTATTGAACCATGTGTGTCCGTCAAAGTGTAGGAGGGTTGCTTGTGCTGATTTTAAGACCTGCCCAGAGATAAATGGGAAATAGGTGTTTGTAGGAGGTCCAAGAAACTATGCTTTGACATCGCTGAGTCGGATGCGAGAGCCAATGTCTTACGGAAGTCTGCGCGAAGTGGAGAAGTAAGAGTAGAAAGCACAAAATCAAAATACTGTCGATCTACGTCTTGGCAACGTGGTCTGTTGGGGATTGGTCGGTGAAGTTTAGGTTGTGGTTAAACATGATTATATGACATTGTTGGTACTACACGTGCGTAGTAGTACGTGTGCTGTGTTAGTGATCATGTGGTGATGATTTTGTGTCTGTAAAGGTGCGTACGAATTAGAGCGGCTCAGCCCCAGGGCATGCTCGCCGCGCGCGGCGTGATGTTCACCGCGCGCGTCGAGGCTGCTCAGTTGCGCATTTGTTTGTGCGTTGAGGCAACGTGCTCGCGGCGAGCCACAAATGCGCCGCACAAACAAAATGGCGTCGGACGCGACTGATGCTACTTTTATAATAAAATTGATCGGATTGTTAAAATAATTTTAGTTTTTTCGATCCCATAATACTTTTTTCTGCTCATATACCTAATAATAAAATACATTTGTCCTTGATCCGCACCATGTTGTTTAGTATATAAGTTTTCCAAATTATTCATTTATTTATTTTATTTATTTACTTTTTTTATTTTTATTATTTTATTTATTTATTTTACTTATTTAATCTATTTATTTTATTTATTAGAAAGACCAACACTTTAATTGAACTTTCGTCATAGGAAGAGAGGTAGGGCATAGCGGGGTATCCCGTTCGAATTGGAGCCGCCTGACTGGGGAAGTACCTCCAACTTACAGAATACCGCAGCTAAACAATACTCTTTTAAATAGGATTGTGTTTCTGCCGGTGAGTAAGGTTTCCAGAGCTCCAAGGGGTGGGAATTTGGGGAACCGTGGCTTCGGCAATGGAGGGATATTTGCCTTTTTGCTGCCAGAGTAACGTGTTATAGAGGTGGGCAACGCATTGGCGATAGTCTCGGTGTTGCTTATATCTATAGGCAGTGGTGACCGCTTTCCATCAGGGGGCCCGCTTGCCTGTTTGCCTATCGTATAACATAAAAAAAAACACTGAAGTTTTAAACCCAAAAGAAAATATTAAATTTGTCAAGTGTCAATAAACAATACGCGCGCATTCGTAGTTTTATTTCGAGGCTCCGATACACGTCCAAACTCGCGAGGCACGCACGCCGAGGCACCTTTGAGCATGGACAGAAAACCGACAATCGGCGGCTCGCGGCGCACACGCTCCGCCGCTCGGTGCGCCGCGAGCTGCGCGTGAGCCACGTACGAATTTGAGCAAATGGGCGAGCCGTGCGTGCCTCAACCTGAGGCTGCCTCTAATTC
The DNA here is from genome assembly GCA_905147135.1 of Blastobasis lacticolella. NCBI lineage: Eukaryota > Metazoa > Arthropoda > Insecta > Lepidoptera > Blastobasidae > Blastobasis > Blastobasis lacticolella. The sequence goes on from LR990050.1 coordinate 20,371,802, forward strand.
GTACGCACCTTTATATGTTGTGTTGTGCATTTGAGCTGTATTGCGTGTCGTATTATTATTAGTTCACTGCTGGATTTGAGCCTCTTTCACATTAATGGGGGGTTTCACTATACTCTCTGCATTACCTATCTCTTTCACACCGGTACAGGACAAGTATTAAAAGGCGAGAGCACGCGTGGTTTCGAGCGGTTTCGAAAGTAGGGCCCCAGGCGGAGAATACACTGTGTGGGCAGAGAGAGCAGTGGATATTTTAGTGACATAGGATCGTTCAAAAGGTATATTAGAGTTCGCTTCAAAGGCGGGCAACGCATTGGTTACTCCCCTGGTGTGTTGATGTCCATACACGGCGGTGACTACTTTCCATCAGGTGCTTTCCATCGCTTGCCACTTGCCGCTTGCTTGCCTGCCGTATAACATAAAAAAGACTGCAGCCCATTTTCTGGTCCACGGAGCTCCAAGGTGATCCTGGCGGTAACTCATTCGCCGCGTAAAGTACCCGCCGTGTCACGACATCTCAACAAACATGCGAGGCCAACGAGAGGCGACGCCGGCGCCCCGCACCGGCCAAATGCATAATGAGGAAGTTTCCTAATATCGATATTGCCATATTTAATGACATAGTGTTAAAATATAGATCAAAACTAACAAGCCCATGAAAAAAATTTTGAAATTCGTCTATAAATGACTGAGTTATACAATATTTAAGTTTACATATTTTTTCGTGAAATTATTGCTGCCGCGATCTAGCTGTGACGTCACCATGCCGGCATCCCGCCCGCCACTATGGGGCTTCCCAAACACTGAAATTCTTAATGACTGTATCTTCGGAACCGTAATAGCTAGACACTTGAACTACTAGACACAAAATGTGTAGCCTCACCACGAATTCACGCCCCTAATAAAATTATTCTTGCAATCGCAACTTTAAAGTTTTATAACTTTTTTGTTTCTTGAGATATTTTTAACATTGAAAAAAATGTTTTGTTTCAAAATTCTTGACTAAAATTTTTATATTCAATTGAAAAAATAATTTTGGAAACTTCCTCATTCAAAAGATCCTATATGCCGCGGTAGTTACCCGCCGTGTCTCACCGAATATATCTATCCTCCTATCCTATTATCATATAACCTCTCCTTGGCATTTGCCAAGGAGAGGCGATGCCGCCACCGGTCGACGGAGAACTTGGCCGTGGTGTTGGCGTTGACGCGGGGGTGCCACAACCCGGGCGCGCACCACACCGGTCAATTGCTTGTCTAGTATAACCCTTTGATGTGATCTGAGAGTAAAACTAATAAAAAGTCCTATATGCCGCGGGAGTTACCCGCCGTGTCTCACCGAACATGGAGGCCAAGGAGAGGCGATGCCGCCGCCGGTCGACGGAGAACTTAGCAGTTGTGTTAGCGTTGACCCGGGGGTGCCAGAGGCCGGGCGCGCGCACGACCCCGCGGACGGCGCCGGCCGCGCCGCGCTGCCGCACCTCCCGCTCCAGGAGCCCCACGGAGCCCCACTCGGCCAGCGTGCTGGGGGGTGACAATATTGTGGACATCGTTACTAGACGGATCGATATACAGTTAGGACTAGAGCACCGGTGGTCTAATGGTTAAGGGGTTCAAAGCTCAGGATCGCCATGTATGAATGACTGTTTTCTGAATTATATACTAATGATTTTACAGTGAGGAAAAACATTGTGATAAAACCCGACTATTCACGCGAATGAGTGCGTAAACATGATCCAAACTAGTCAGGTTCCCCTGTTAACAGAGTCCCGGAAGTCAAATGGCTGGTGCTCCCCTGTAGTTACCTGATCTACAAATCATGGAACATGGTCAGGGCGGACTCCGGACCCTCGTGCGCGAGAGAACAATCGGGACATTAACGCCGATGATAACAGCAGAGTCGAGGAATCGGCACCACAATCTTAAATTAAACCCTCTTAAGTCCAATCACACCGGTATTCCCCCAGGAGTACGATCTCGATTCCTTCAAAACCTAAATGAATAGGCTATTTCTAGTCAGACAAACTCCATATTCGGTCGCATCGTCGCTTCCCATAAGATTTAATGTAAGTTAAATGTAACTTACTATCTAGTAAGTAGTAAAAAACCCTGTAACCAAGCCTCGCACTCACCGGAACCCGTCGGTGGCGAGCTGCCCCTCCCCCCAGAAGGAGAAGTCCGGCGCGTGCGTGGCGCCGATGAGGTCGGAGAAGTGCGTCAGCCACAGCGCCTGCGTCGGGAAGTCCTTCGGGTGCGTCGCCGCGGACCACAGGCCCTCGAACACCAACTAGGCAGGGAGGGGTGGTGAGACTCGAGGCCAGCAGGGGGATGTTATGGACTGTTCATGTTGTCAAGGACGTAATAAACTACCGTTGTATTTAAATTGGTGAAATCTTGAATCTACTTGATATTTGTGTCTGGTGTTGCCATTTATAAAGCACATTCTATTCTGTAGAAAATACTAAAGATACGCTTACAAACGCACGTGTAATATTGCATCTTGTCCCTTATTCTTCTGGTGATTAAAGAGTAAGCAACAGCTGTTCTGTATGTTATGTTTTTATTCAATGCACAAAGTGTAACAGTATATAGAAGTCTTGATAACGCCATACTTCTGACTTTCATTCCTCTAACACTATATAAATATTTAAAGTAGGTACTAATGTACTAGGCGTTTCCAACTAAATGTGTTTTTTGTTATGTTCATGATGTAGGTATTTTACTGATGGCAGGTTCAATATTTATTTATTTAACACTTTATACACAAAATAGTACAAAGGTGGACTTAAAGGTGGATTTCTATTCTTGGTTCATGAAACCTTAGAGTATGAATCATAAACGTTACGACGGTAACCATCGGTCTAAGTTATTCAACATGTTGTTTTTATCGCAACTCTGCTAAACGAGAGCCCATGTTTTACCATTTAGCGACACACAACAGGACACACCACATAACAAGTAAGTAGGTATAATTGTAGGTATTCTGCGATCTGATCCGGCCGACACCTTTCCACCTTTGGAGCGCAAGAAGCGGACGTACGTTCCACGGTTCCACCCTCATGTCGGGGACATACTAGCTTCGGCAATCCGAAGCACAACCGATCTTGCTAATGCGTATGGCTAAGGAGTAGAACGCTTTGGCTGCCTGTGTGTTTCTTGAATACTATAATCTAGACTCCTTCAAGACACAAGAAAGAAGCATGCCCCATCCTCGGCCGCATCGTCATAATGCGGTGACATAGTGGGCAAATGCTTGCCAAGTATTATGTAATAACTTAACCGATAGAAAAAGTCGCGATAACCCCCCATCAAGTTAACCTAACCTATATTACCAAACCGATTTTAATGAAACAAAGCCGGTCCCATTAAACTGGCTTTTAAATAGAGAAAATCCGTCGATCCGTTCTGGAGCTACGGTGCCACAGACAGATACACACGTCAAACTTATAACACTACTCTTTTTTCGTCGGGAGATTAAAAAAGCCTACAGTCGGTGGTCTCACCGAGTACTTGGCGTCGTCGCAGGCGCAGCAGTCCTGCCGCCGCGAGTTGTCCTCGCACACGCGCCGCGTCAGCTGCCCGTCCTCCGCGAACCAGGACTCTGGACTCTCCAGAACCATCGCCCTGAATACGAGAAATTGTTTTCGAATTTCAAAACAATCTTGTTCCATCCACAACCGCATCGTCGCTTACCATCAGGAGGTGCGGTGGCAGTCAAATGCCTGCCTAGTTTTTTTATTTACGCAAGTGACCAACGAGCAGACCGCCCATCTGATTATTATTTATTTATTTCACAGTTAAACAGCAATCACATTTGATTATAATCAAATACAAATAAAAGTGGTACTGCCAATTACAAAACTGGCATTAATTATTATTTATTTATTTTATTTTACTGTATTCAGAACACCAACAGCAAGTTACAAGTAATACTTACAAACATTTATAACAGCGAGGCCTTTAACAGGTGCTCGCAAAGCAGTATAACTTAATAACTGTCACAGTGTCTCCCGACTCCTTTCCAACTTACTTGAGCAGCACGCATCCCGAGCCGGCCGGCGGGGCTTTCCACATGACCTGGATCTCGGTCTTGGGCAGGTCATCGGCCTCCACCACCGCGTTGGGGCAGAGTGGGTCGAAGCGGGAGAGCGTGTCCGCGAACAGCTGGAACTCCCCCGCGCCGCCCCCCGCGCCGCCCCCCGCGGCCGCCCGCTGCGGCGCCGCCACCAGCTGGAACCGCTGGAACTGCTGCACCACGGAGTGCGTGCGGGACCCCACCAGCGTCACTGGGGGACGGGGGTTGCGGCGTCATTTGTTGTCAATCGATAATGATAATTATATTTAATACATTTCTTGTAATAGGTACTTAATGTATTTCTTATGGGCAATACACCATTATAAACTGAGTTGCATTTGTAAGTTGGCGGCTTTAGTTGTCTATAAAACACATTTTTAAGGGTCTAGTAAACTGATCTAATCTGAATCATGCAATACGAAATTGCAGTTCTGTTGCAGTTGATGCAACTGCGCAGTCACTTTGCATGAGTAGCAGGATTGCATCCAATTGTCACGTATTATTGGAAGGTTGTGCAAAAATATTTAGTCCAAGATTACCTATTTCTAGAAGATATCGTTTATAACTAAAATAGAGCAGTTTCGGTTCTCATAACAACACGACGCATGGAAGGGTCGGTCGGGGAAGGGGGATTGAGACCTCTCGGTCAACGATATCGTGTTATCAGGTACCTACCCAGCAATGTTTCTAAATATTTAGATGACGCTCTGTATGAAAACTATCGTGAAAGACACGCGTTGACAGCTTAACGGCATTAAAAATACTAAGAATATCAAAATTCACTAATAATTTTTCTGTTTAGGTACTGATATATCATCTACAAACACTATATTTGTTTGTTGATCCATGTACCTACGACAATGTTGTTAAAACAAAATGAAGTCAAGTATTTTAAATATAAAACAAGCACAAAATCTTATCATTTCCAGTTAAATTGGAGCATGTAATTTGCACCGCGTTATCTGCGACGTTGTTTTCAAATGCCACACAGACACAATTGTTTTTAAATTGTGCTATACGAAACGATATCCTACATAATAAAATATTGAAACATAATTTTATTACCACATGTATTTACATTTAAGACGTTCACTAAGAACGTTAAGGATACATCACTATAGTATATGAATTCACAATGTGTCACTTCGTCTGTTATACTATTTACCAACGCCTACAACATCGCCAGGATCAGGGGGTGTCAGAGCAAGTTAACAAGGGAATGTTACAACCTCGACCTCACCAAATTGAATAAAACTTGGCAGATATATAGAGTAGACCATTCTTAACACAACGTATTTTGGAAACTGGAAGGTGCCGACCTAGGTCGAGAGTTGGCATAAGATGAATATTGTTGTGTTCAGAATAGTCTATACATCCAGAAATTTAATTCATTTTGATGAGCTCGGGTTCGTAACGTTTTCTGTAAGATCAGTTAAGTTGATAGGTGAAGGGCGCTAGGAATGATGCACGCATGTGTAATGAACGTTAATCATCGACCCTGGGCCTGATGTCAAGAGGCCGATATCAGTCGAGTATGAGCGTTAATGTGAACAATCGGCATCGCGATAATGTTGAAACGCGTATAGTTTGGCAAGAAAGTTGTGAATCATTAGAGAGCAGTAGTTAGCAGAAGTACGCAGTTTGACAGAAATTAATTGTTGCAAGGGCAGTAGTTCCTTTTCACGACTCTACTGCCAAACTGTACAGTTGAACTAAAAGATAGGCATATCACTATTTCCTTTTTTCTTGCTCTCTTGAGAAAGAAGGGACGCACTTTTTGGTGCTACGGTGCTACACGTAGGGTAGATTCCAGAGAGACAGGAACATTAGCTAGCATACAGTCTGTTATTAACCCCAAGTACCTAGTAAAGATAGAACACAAAGAACAAGAATATGATTAGCGACCCATCATAGCAGGTACAGTGCCACACCTCACCCGTTCAGTAGACTGCGGCAGCAGACGCAGTAAATGGCGTCCATAGTTCTGATTTTGTCTGAACAGATAAGTTGGTTGCACTGAACCTGTAGCTTGCAATCTGCGACTCACCTACGTATCTCTCGCCCGGCTTGTAGCGCTCCACATCCCCATTAATAAGGAGGCGGTAGAAGTTGTCTCCGGGGGACTTCGGGGAGGGCGAGCCCTCGCGGAGGCTGCCCCCGCACCCCGCGGCCGCCGCCCCCGCCGCCGCCAGCACGCACCACAGCGCCCAATGCATTTTAACACTGCGCAGCTGACCGACTCGTCGATACACTTCACTAGAACATTCTGGAACGTGATAAAGGAGTTGCAGCGGCGGAAACGAGTGTTTGGATCTAGATCGAAAAAAATGCTAGAACATACAGATGTCCTGGACGACGACGGTGGCCACTTTCAATCAGGTGGACCGTCCGTCCGTGTGCCTCAGTAGGCAATAGCAGGCTTAGCACATGAAGTTGAGTATTTTGATGGTTTTAAAAATAAGAGAGGGAGATAAACGTGATGTAATTTGTCTGCCTTTACCGTAATCTTTGACAAATTAATTGCTTATGTTTGCTTCGGGAAATCCCTAATCCCTGGTATAGTCATACGATATTTATATCCCTTATCAAATTAGCTCAGCATCTCAATGGTTAAAACCTACAAAAACAAAGACCGTTTTTAGTAAAGCACGGTAAAAAAAACTATAGTAACTGTACCTTCCCTATAACCTATAAAGTAACATATTATCTATGTATTTATGTGGGAAAGTTCTAAGGTACAATTTTTATGGATTTAACACTTCTATGAAAACCTTCTACCTCGAAAACTTTCTCACACATCCTCGACATGCCATCCTGACGAACTTCTGAAAGATTCGCTGAAGTTCTTGCTCTCTACAACCCCCTTTTTCCCAACCGGAGAAGACACAAACTACAAAGTTTCGCTCATGCATATTCCAGCCAATACGTGCGCCTACTACACGTGTAAAACAGAAATAGATGAAGAGGCAAGTTACAATTTCTGGAAACGTACTCACCAGAAGCAGCCACGGGCGGGCACTGCGCGAGCGCGGCGACTGCGAAACGCGCCGCGATAAAGGGTCAAGAGTCGCGGCGCCGCAGCTACAGAGTGGATAACGGCGGCGATACACATCGGAGTGTAAAAGAGTGTTGGCTAATAATATCTAACGAATTCACGAGTAATTAATACAGTTGTTATATCGTTTTAAAAGACGAAGATTGAATATTAAAACGAAAGCTTTGCAGCATACATCTGTGCCCAAGGGTAGAGGGCTGATGAGGTATAAAAACTTTGTTATAATTTAAAATTTTTACCTTGGTAATTTTAGCTTTAGGTACTTTCATTCGAAAACAGCATGCAAAACATTAATGTTATTATAGGTAGGTAGAGACCTTTCAACCGCCTTGGTACCGAAGCTACTGTTGATTGCTACAATCCCTGACCTGACACAAACTCTTTCGCTTCTTCCACATTAACGCCGCTGATTGAGACCGCTTGAAGTAGAAAATCAACAAGAAAAAATCATCATCACAGCCCGTAACAGTCCACTGCAGGACTTAGGGCCTCTCCCACGAAAGGGGAGGTTATTGCCATAATCTCCACGCTCGGCAGGCGGGTTGGAGATCGCAGTGTGCACAAGAAAAAATTGCACGTAGATATTCCCAATTTGTGTTCTAGAAAAGAAAATGACAGATAATATCCGGACTACCGAGTCAATAGTACCTACTCACATTTTACTAATCAGATGCAAGTGGCCAAGGACAAACTCGTAAAGTTAGCAAGAGGAGACCAGTGTTCGATGGCGAACAACAAATGCTGCAAGCTGTGCATGGTCGACACGTCCTGTAGGTATCGGCACACCGCGGCCGAAGTCGTAACGGGTCGCCGTAAGCCGTAAAGTGCGCGTGCGTTGGGCAACCGCGGAACGGGAGCAGCCTCGGAGTGACCGGCCATCGCAAACATGGCACGTACAGTAGTTTTAAGCAGATACCTATTTATCCACTTATATCAGCAGATACCTATTTATCCACTCCCAAAATTTGTATGCCGATGGCAGGTCGCAGAGACTTCATTTTACTACAAATGTACCTAACAACTGTATAAACCTGTGTACCACAAATTAATAAATGATTATGATTATGATTATGATTATATGTAGCAAGTTAAAATTGTCACTCTATGAGAATTTGCTTAAATACGTAGGTTTGCAGTGCCTTAAAGATGGTACGTAAGTAGTTCGTCTTTCAAATTACTTCCGACGATAACAAGCGAAACCAGGTTTTAACGTCAGGATGACAACAAACAACTAGAACAATTTGGTACGTCAACAGCTCATAACAGACTGCTGTTTGTTTGTCTCTACAATAGTGGATACATTATCTCCACAGTTGGCAGAGCGGGAATGCAATGATTACGAAAATGTATAAAGTTGAACCACCAAGTTGTTACTGAACCTGTATTGTTTTAATTAGATGGATGTTCATTCAATTAACTTGCATCTTTATGGAGTACCTAGACCGTAGTTTCCGTACGAAGTCCTCGAAGAATAAATGACGTCATAGTCACGATTCGGCCGAAAGAAAGTAGCACTGGCATGATGTAACGAATGCAGTGATTCGGCGAGTGTCGCAGCTTCCTGCGGCGACGGCATGACGTCAGCGGAGCGCTTTGAGGCCATGATTGACTAGCTAGGTAAAGGGCTCACTAAAGTGGCAGCAAAACCTAGTATGTAGATACATTCCCGGAATAGTAAGGTGAAAATTTTTCTTTTTGATATGCCGTAGCGTTTAATATTGCGACTTTATTTAGGAAAATTAGACCCAACTTTTATAAGGTACCTAAGTGTTGCTCAATTGTCTGCGAAATTGTCCCTTTCTCATTTTTTCTCGTATGCTGTATTGTGACCAAATGTACTGTGTCATGTGTGAGAGAGATGTAATAAATGATTTTTATTTATTTATTTATATTTAAGTAGTTTGCCTTCTCCAAACAAGTGTAACAATGCAGCCTTAACCTACTTCTATTAAGAACATATGTGAGTGAATCTTCACTGAAAATCATGTAGAATAGTAGCTTAAACAATTTAAGAACCACCATGGACCAACCACCTCGTCTCATGCGAGGCGTGTCCTAAAACTTGCACAATTGAGGACTTGTTCGAGGCCAGTCCAAATGCTGTATGCGTCGCCGAATACTGGGCGAATAAAGTGTAAGGGGGAGATAAGTTAATCGACTGGATAAGAAGAAGAATTTAAAATACTTCGAAATCAATCAATCCGCCCGTGAGACAATACGATGCCACATATAAACTGACAGTTAAATAAATATACACAACAACACAATTTTTTGGCATGTTTTTAAATTGAGGCAATAACAACAAAACTAAGTATGGATCCCCAATAATAATTACCCCATTCTTTTCTTGTCAACGACATAAATAATTAGCTCACTCTAATAAAATTACCGCACAATAGTTCAAACTAGAAAATCTTTAAACTAATAATTAAGCACAAGTAAATAATTAGGTAGTAAAGAAAAGTAAATAATTACGTAGTAAAGAAAAGTAAATAATTAGGTAGAAAAGTAAAGAGCGATGCACACTCACCGAGACGTAGACGTGCGGTGCGCGGCGCGTGCGCGGAATGGCGGCGGACGGCGCGGCAAGTGCCGCCTTCCGGGCCGCACCTGCCGCCCACGCGCCGCGCCTAGGGGTAGCCCTTGCTGCTAACGAATCGCTTTTAAGAATATGACTAGTGACATACGTTAGGAAAGTTCTCTTAATTGACTGCTAGATTTTAAGTGTGCGCAAATGGAAATATAAAAAAATACCGTTACGAGGTCCAAAACTGTTCCACCAGTCTTAAGGTCCCCAGACATTTTGTGCATAAAGCTTTGAAAAACTGTAAATTTAAGTTCTGCAACAACCACTAAGCTAGATTGGCTAGGTATCCAACCAATTAGGCCTAGTAGTCCTAGTGATACCTGCCACGAATCTGAAAAGGTCGATCACGCGATGGAAAGCCGCGACGTTGGCATTTGACAACCTAAGTTGTTCAGTAGCTTAACATGCCTGCCACGCAGAGGTCCCGGGTTCGGTTCCAGGCCGGGCAGAAATTAAAAATAGATGGCGCTGTGTGAATTGTCCAAACATATTTATTTATCCTCGTCATTTCAGCCGCAGGATAAACATAGGCTTTAGGTTCCCTATATGTAAAAATTTATTGGGAATATAATCATTGTGAATTCTAATATGAATTACAGAATAACCCCACCATCCTACAGCCATTTCCACATTCATATGCTCTTGCCGTCCCGGTGTAGAGATTCCATGCTCAAAAATACTCTTGTATAAATGAACTGCGCTGAGACAGCCCTGGCCGAGGCACGCGCCGCATGTTATTATCATTAATTCAACCGAAATTAAACATGTGTTACTCCTGTTGTTTCAGGTACAGTGTCCACAAGACTACGGTGTTGCTTACATAGTAATTAAGGGGTGAGTTTGTTATGCGAATCTGGAATCACTGGCCACTTATCTCTCTACTCTCTCTCCGTTACCTTTTAAATACTCAACTCAAGTCCTACACCAATTAGGTGCGGCAGGAAGTTTCCTGAATTAGTTAATTTAGTAGATCGTGCCTATCTATTATATCCAAGACGAAGTCGACGACATTCATAATTACGAAGGTAAATTACGAAATGAATTAACTCTTCATTAGCCCAATAAAATAAAATTGATGATTTTGAGATTCCGATCACACTCGCGTATATTAACTGAGGTTGGTTTATTAATCCTATCTACTATTGTAAAAAGTTCGGGGATGTAAGTTTTTCTTCAAAAATCTGAGGTGAGGTTACTCCTTGACTTGACTGAACGTTTTGTTACTCCTTGCAAAAAGTACTGGACAGATTTTGATGAAATTTGGCAATAATGTAGCACGAGGACTGAAACGTAATTATCGAAACTCAAGGGCACGAAGTCGCGGGCAAAAGCTAGTACACACTAGCCGTGTAGTTACTATATAAAAGTATTGTAGTAGTTTCCCCGCCGGCATGCTCAACAATGGACACGCGATAATAGGTTGCAAGAGCAGAGCCCGCGCGGGCCGCCTTGGCCGGAAACGGCGGCGCGAGTAATTGCCTAATTAATTACTCTAGGTTTCCGGCCCCTGCTTTACGATTGTACTCGCAGCATCCTGCGGTTTTACTCGCATTTTTATAATGCGGACCGACTCTGTTTCATGTAAGGATTATTTGTGATAAGGATAAATTGATGATGGTGTACAGTTCCTACGCTCAAATGGTCTACGCACTTAGACAAGCCGGCGCTGCCTCGTGTCAAAAGGCGGCAGCGGCTACTTCAAAGACTAGGCGCGCGCCGTACAAACGCATTGTATTTTGGACGCATTTTACATTGATCTCGCCTGATAAACGTTAATAATAAACACACTAAGTGATTTGGAGGATTCTGATTAATAATATTCTTTGTGTTTTGTTACTAATCAGAAATAATAAAAACAATAATCTGCTAAATTAAATCATGTAATTATATTCACATGTAGTTTCCAAAAACAGTGCGGGTGTACTGCAAACCATTTGCCCAAACTAACTGCATTTCCTGACTTTATGAAGCTAAGTTAGTCCATTGTTTAAAGCCAGTACAAATCCTACAAATTTTATATCTACTGGTATAATTTTTGCCGACTCTTAAGTAAAATATTTGAAAAAGTTATACTGGACCAACTAAAAGTTCATTTTTACGGAAATAACTTATTGCACCATAAATAATTCGGTTTTTCGCGGGGTCGTTCGACGTTCAGATGTTGTGCTTCCAAACATATTTTCGAAGCCTGGGAGGAATCACGCGATGCTGTAGGGAAGAGAGATCTATAGGGGTCCCTCAGGGATCTATCATTTTGGGTTGCGGTCCAAGTTGGTGCCCGAGGCCTATATTGACATAATCCGAGACATATATTGCGATTCTGAATCGATTGCTGTTGGTGACACCAATCCTTTCCCTATTGCCGTTGGAGTACACCAGGGCTCTGTGCTCAGCCTACTTCCGTTCAACGTGATATTAGATGTACCTACTGTCAGACAGCATCCGAGACTATCATGAGATGCCTCTGTGGCTGCCATGTATGCTGACGTCAAGGGGCGACTAGTCCAACGTGAATATATACATCAGCCCAAATACCTGGGATCTGTACTTAACGCAACCGGGGACATCGTCAGCGACGTCAAAGCCCGAATGTCCGAGGCTTGGGTCAAATGGCGGGAGGTGACAGGTGTCATTTGTTACCATAAAATGCCGATAACGCTGAAGCGACAGGTCTACAAGACCATAATGAGGAGTTTTCCAGTAGGTATTATTAGTTGGTTTCAAAAAGCATCAATAGATGGCGCTCCTACAATTTTGGTAATCTTTTTATACTCTGTATGATGGTAGCAGTGATTTCATGCAGCCAACTAATACTAAACTTAAAAATAAAATGTTTATTAATACAATCATAACTGTTAAAGGTTGAACGAAGTGTAAAAATAAATATTTATAGAAGTTGGCATTATGTTCCATTATTTTTACAACCTCTAAAATGGTTGAAAACGATTGATAAATACAATATTATCCAATACAACGTACCCAGTGTTTATATCTAGTTTGCTAAGAACCTATTTCAAGCGATTATCAATTACCAAAATTGTCGGGGCGCCATCTAGTGAGTGGTTAGGAATGCCTTAAATACCTATTGGAAAACTCCTCATTAGACCTGCTCTCCTATAAGGCAGGGAGACTTAGCCCCTACTAGAGCGACACAAGCAGGAGCTGCACGTCACCGAAATAAAGATGCTGCGGTGAATGTGTGGAGTTTCACGAAAGGATCGCGTTCGAAACGCCCACTTTCGAGGTAACCTTGGCATCCGTAACATCGCAGAAGCGATGGCTTGTCGTCTGAAGAATGATATGCGTGCTTACAAGCTAACCACCACGGATGTTGAAGACCGAGCGAAGTAGGCAAGGAAGAGTAGGAAGGCGAACCGGCCCTCACGTACCGCGCGGGAGCGCAACCGAGACATAACGCCGAGATTATGATGATGTATGCTTTTGATATATAAAATAGCCGATAACTACGTACAAGGGACCAAGTTTGAGTTCAAGTGCGGAAAAAGGAGCCCATTAACCTTAACCTTTAGCCGAAGGATTTGTACAAGAAGAACCAGCATAAGAACTCTACTTCTTATGCTGGTTCTTTTTGTACAAATCATGTGTGCATCTGTGCATGATGCTACAGAATTCTAATTCTGTAGCATCATGCACATAACATGGGGAATCTGCCGTTAAACGGCACACTCATGACGTGTTTTCGCCATAGAAATTGAACCATAGGGCCGTCCTCCTAACAGAGTAAGAAATTTCATTTGTCATTGAGGAAATTTGACTAATGGGATAGTTTCTCAAAGTACCATAAACTTACAACTACTATAATCTATTACTACTACTACTTTTTTTTTGGAGTTTGGACTCTCCAAACTAATAAATACTAATGTCTCAATAACTGAGAAGCTATTTGAAAAGCTATGAAACTTCTCCCAAACAGAGACAGCGGCCGCGGGGGCGGTCTGTCCGTACGGGCACGTTTGTTTCACACTACCGCGGCGGCGCTCAATGTCAAAGCGCAATGTCGCGACTCGCGAATTAGTGCCATCGCCACGTTTTTATCCGCTAATTTGCACATATGACAGCTGCCGCATGATCGCCGATGTGACCGCACGTCTCCACAGACAAAAACGGTGATAAAAGGGCGGAGCTTTCGGTCGTGGGCCTCGCCGGCAGGCGCTTTTAGGAAATGTATCATAGACTGCCACTTATCACATCTGATAGCGACCGCACCTGCCCCCGTAGATCACCTCTGTTCGGGAGTCTTTATACTATTTTGATAAATATTAATAGGTACATATCTGGTTGTAAATAAATAGATAAACACATTGCTTGCAATATTTTATTCAGTCAAATGATATAAATATTAAATATCGCTATACACACGTCGCGACACGTCCCGATAGCCACGGACACTGCGCGGAACCACCGCCGCCACAAGGGACAGACATCATACATTATCATTACAAATGAATCTTTTCTTAATTTACTCTGAAACGGTTACAGTAAACTGTATTTCCCTACTTTCGTTTTTACTATTATTCATTAATCAGTACGCAAGAGACACAATTTGCCTTTACATATAAAACTATACTATGAACAAGATGTCTAAACCCTGTGGCGCCACTCCAGTGGTTCCCAATTCCATAATGGTATCCTAAAAATTAACAGTTTACGTATGTATAAAAATAAATTATTTCCGTTCACGAGAAACAACGAAACGGCCGGTTGGCACCAGCGGCTTAGGCCGCGTTGACTAGAAAACGATATGCCGCTGGTGGGTTACACAATACACAGCGAGTATATGGGATAAAAATACACGAGATATTTGAATTATGAGTAGGAACTTAACGTAATAATATCTCTCGTTGGAATGTTGCCATCCGGTCGCGGGATCGCGCCGGGTTGGCTTCGATTTGTACTTGTTACTGGAATGTGGAAGCTTCAGCGCCACTCACAAGGTAGCGCCATAAGCGGATTGAAAATAGATTTGCTAGCTTTGGCTTTTTGTAAAATTATACTTTCACGTACGCTTATTAGGAAGCGTCGCCACGCCGCGGTCACTCGGAGTCCACAGGAACGCCGTATACAACATTTTATCTTTTGTACACACAATCGTAAGGCAATACAACGCTTACCGCCATCTCTCCCCGCTACTACTCCAATTTCGTATTTAGATACATTTGTGCGTATTACTGAGGTATCTGTTATACCGTACTGTACTGTAAAGTAGACATAAGAAACTAACCGACTTTACACGGTCGACGAAATTTAAAGTAGTTCTTAAACTGATTCCATAAGCCGTAGACATGGGTGGTGTAGGCGGGGCGGGCGGGGCGGGGCGGGGGCGGGGGCGGGGGGCGCTCAGAACGTCAGGATCGGCTCTTCGCGGTGATCCAGGATATCTGGAACAAGCGAGGCAATTAAATTGACAAAATGAACTTCCAGAATTCACCAGATGGCGCTACTGAGAAGTGAAGTCCGTTGTCAAAATTTTGACGTGGACAGAAATAACTGCTGTAAAATGACAAATCTAATCCAGCCAATAATCATCATTATCTTAGCGTCTATACGGCTTATGCTAGAGTCCGCTTTCTTACTTTTTTTGCTATACTTCGTTCGGCATCCTCAAGTAATAAACTCGAGCTTTTAACTGCGCGATATAAATATCATTCCTCCCAATCAATTCTAGCCACTGACAAGGAATTTTGAAATCAGACCTTACGTCTCAGTAGCGCCCTCTGGTGGATTTTGGAATCGCGAAATCTCTCATCGATATTTTAAAATCTCGAATATCTGTGGCCGATTTTCTCGGGCTACGGGCCTGCCGCTTGCCGTCCTTCCGGCGGTGGAAGGTCCTACCTTTGGCGATGCTCCACCAAGGCAGCGTGACGTAGGTGAGGTAGGCGTTGAGCGGCGCGGAGGACTGCCGCTTGCCCTCCTTCCGGCGGTGGAAGGTCCTACCTTTGGCGATGCTCCACCAAGGCAGCGTGACGTAGGTGAGGTAGGCGTTGAGCGGCGCGGAGGACTGCCGCTTGCCCTCCTTCCGGCGGTGGAAGGTCCTACCTTTGGCGATGCTCCACCAAGGCAGCGTGACGTAGGTGAGGTAGGCGTTGAGCGGCGCGGAGGACTGCCGCTTGCCCTCCTTCCGGCGGTGGAAGGTCCTACCTTTGGCGATGCTCCACCAAGGCAGCGTGACGTAGGTGAGGTAGGCGTTGAGCGGCGCGGAGGACTGCCGCTTGCCCTCCTTCCGGCGGTGGAAGGTCCTACCTTTGGCGATGCTCCACCAAGGCAGCGTGACGTAGGTGAGGTAGGCGTTGAGCGGCGCGGAGGACTGCCGCTTGCCCTCCTTCCGGCGGTGGAAGGTCCTACCTTTGGCGATGCTCCACCAAGGCAGCGTGACGTAGGTGAGGTAGGCGTTGAGCGGCGCGGAGGACTGCCGCTTGCCCTCCTTCCGGCGGTGGAAGGTCCTACCTTTGGCGATGCTCCACCAAGGCAGCGTGACGTAGGTGAGGTAGGCGTTGAGCGGCGCGGAGGACTGCCGCTTGCCCTCCTTCCGGCGGTGGAAGGTCCTACCTTTGGCGATGCTCCACCAAGGCAGCGTGACGTAGGTGAGGTAGGCGTTGAGCGGCGCGGAGGACTGCCGCTTGCCCTCCTTCCGGCGGTGGAAGGTCCTACCTTTGGCGATGCTCCACCAAGGCAGCGTGACGTAGGTGAGGTAGGCGTTGAGCGGCGCGGAGGACTGCCGCTTGCCCTCCTTCCGGCGGTGGAAGGTCCTACCTTTGGCGATGCTCCACCAAGGCAGCGTGACGTAGGTGAGGTAGGCGTTGAGCGGCGCGGAGGACTGCCGCTTGCCCTCCTTCCGGCGGTGGAAGGTCCTACCTTTGGCGATGCTCCACCAAGGCAGCGTGACGTAGGTGAGGTAGGCGTTGAGCGGCGCGGAGGACTGCCGCTTGCCCTCCTTCCGGCGGTGGAAGGTCCTACCTTTGGCGATGCTCCACCAAGGCAGCGTGACGTAGGTGAGGTAGGCGTTGAGCGGCGCGGAGGACTGCCGCTTGCCCTCCTTCCAGAGGTGGAAGGTCCTACCTTTGGCGATGCTCCACCAAGGCAGCGTGACGTAGGTGAGGTAGGCGTTGAGCGGCGCGGAGGACTGCCGCTTGCCCTCCTTCCAGAGGTGGAAGGTCTGCGTGAAGCCGCGCATCGCCCACAGCGGGTTGTACGCGCCGTCGTCCAGCTCTGCAACGCAACGGCGGGGCCGGGTCAGTGGGCAAGGGGGGCGGGTACTATCACATTTATTCGCTGGATAACCAGCTATAGTCCAATAATTTATGCGTGTAAATGAAAGTATTGCGTACTGTGCGTCGCGTTTGGAGACACGCCACGAAGAGACAGTGCTACCGACTTCTCATTTTAGTAGACGGCGGTGCTAGTGAGGCTGGGGGAATGACATTCACTATATGGCGTCCATGGTACTGAACAGATAGGTTGTCTGTGGCAAACTGACATTTGGCGCTCGTTTGGAAATACACATATCGTAGTGACGCAATAACGTGCAATTTTGTCCACGTTTGGATACACATAGTTTTACCCTATTACCAACGATAATTATCGATACCATTCCTTTTTTTATATACCACTAAGGTAGCAGAGAAACATACATATGTCCTGCCTGACGATGAGCAGTCTTCATCCAGGGGCATCACCCCCGTGATATGATCATATCGCATGCTCAACCCTACCAACACCGACGCCGATGCTGGCGACACCGGCGCAGTGCTACCTTACCGTGGTGGTCGCGGGGCAGGTCGCACCAGTAGTAGACGTCGGTGCCGTCGGGCGTGGTGCGGCGCGGCGGCGGCGGCGCGCGCCGGAACAGCAGCGACCCCGGCGCGCGGCCCCGCCAGCCGCGCGGCAGCGTGCAGTACGCCCGGGCGCCCGCCCACGGGCCCTCCGGCTCCGACGACCCCGCCGTCGCCCCCGCGTCGGGCGTCGTCGAGTACATCCGCTCGCTGGGGAGCTCCTCGGCGCCGCGGACGGTCTCGCCGTCGCCGTCGCCGTCGCGAGCGGACACGCTGGCGGCGTGCTGGAGCCCGTACTCGTCGAGCGCGGCGGCGTCGTGGCCGACCTCGCACTCGCCGGCGCCGGGCGAGTCGGCGGGGGCGGGGCGGGGTGCGGGGCGGGGCGCGGGGGCGGCGAGGGCCCTGGGCAGGGGCCTGAGCGGCGGCGGCGCGCGCACGGGCTGCGGGCTGCGGCGCGCGCGCGGCGCCAGCGTGCGCAGGCAAGCAGGCGAGTCCACGGGCGGCGGCCGCGGCCCGCACACGGCGCCCATGCAGGCCGCGCGCCCCGCCCGTCCCGCCCGCCCGCGCCCGGAGGAAGCCTGGCTCGCGCGACGCCCTACGGGCAGACAGACGCCGTCACCATCGTGCCCGCGGGCCCTAGTCGAGGTGCCGCGCCTCGCGATGCCGGGGCGGCTGTCGATCGGATAGTTTCGACTGGCGCTGGTAGGTCAGCACGGGACTGCTAAGCTGGCCGAACTTGGCCGACTTGTACCGATCGACAGACGCAGTAGAATCGCTCCGAGGCGATTCGCATCTCGGCTAGGCCCGCTGCCCCGCCGCCGCCGCCTGACCCACCGAGTGGGTGGCGGCGGGACCGGTGCGGTTGGACTCCGGCCGCGGCTTGTATAGGCGTGCGAATTCAAACTGGCTTCCTCCGGGCGCACAAGCCGACTCACACGCACTCACGCACACGTAACGAGTATACGACACACCACCGAATGGGACGACAATGATATGGCAAATTGATAAAAATAACGACCACAACCATGCAGTAACCAATTTCAAACCGATTTATTTCGAGATCACAGACCCTCGAATTAGTCAAACCAGTCGTACATAAAAAACTAATTCACCAGCTATTAGTATCGTAGAAATTTATAGCTGCCACAAGCATTAATGAGCCATCAACGTTTAGTGAAATCAAGCATGATAAGCGGACACAAATCGAAACTCGCTCCAGAAACACTTTCACAAACACCCAGAACCCAAATCACAAAAAAATACGTATAAAAAACGTCACACACAACAGATAAGCGAAAAGTGGTATAAAAATACTACTAGTACTGGTACACTCACCGTCCCTTACATCCCCCGCCTCCACCTCAGCGAGCGCTCCCCCCAGCGAGTCCAGCGAGTCGTTCTCGGAGCGGCTGCGCTCCCCCGCGCCCCCCGCACCCCCCGCGCCCGCCCCGCCCTCGCCCGACCCTCGCTCGCGGCAGCGCCACCCGCCGCGGGAGAACCACGCCACGTTGGACGAGGGGTCGCTCAGGCGGCGCTGGAAATCACCACGTTGGAAAATAAACTTAGTCCTTACATAGGTAGATACGTAGACACTCCCGCCCGTCTCCTCACAGGACGCGTTGGAAACTTTTTTTTTTTATGTCATACGGTAGGCAAACAGGCAAGCGGGCCACCTGATGGAAAGTGGTCACCACTACCTATAGACATTAGCAACACCAAGTGTATCGCCAATGCGTTGCCCACCTCTGTAGCACGTTGCTCTGGCAGCAAAACGGGCAAATGCCAATGCCCCTCCACTACGGTTCCCCAAATCCCCACCTCATGGAGCACTGGAGACCTTACTCACCGGCAGAAACATAATACTATTTAAAAGAGTATTGTTTAGCTGCGTTAGTATTGTAAACTATTCTATTAAACGTCGGTGCATAGATAAAATGCCACGGGTTACGAAGGAAATGGTGAGATGAAAGTCAAATGCCTGGCTAGTCTAATAAAAAAATATACGTTTGCGAGTTCAATTCACCAGATGGCGCTCCTGAGACGTAAGGTCTGCTGTCGTAATACTGGCGCGCTATTGGACGTCTGTCAACAACATCTGTAGCGCCGAACATCAGTAGCGCCATCTGATGGATTTTTGAATCGCAAACATCCTCATTACCGCGTCCCGGATATCTACTAAATAGCGATTTTGAGATCTAAGGAAATACACTCATCTCGTTGGGTTGCAAAGATATGTTGTGTGGTAATATGTTGTACGGATAGTGAATAGAATACGAATAACAAGATGTTCCAGTTGCAATCGGTAGCAAAAATAAAAAACAATAAATAGCAGTATCATCTATCGACGTCAAAACTTTCCATTGCCGTAATATTTCCACAGGAGTTGGCAACATAAACGTTTCCAATACAAACAAATTAGCTGAAATGGCTAGTAAAGGACTGTTATGGGTCGTTGATGATGATAAGTAACTACATTATCGTTCCTTAACGACCTGCTGAGTGACACAATGGTCACTGTGTCGATCGGCTACGCTGATGGTCTCGGTTTCATATTCTATTCACTATATTAGTGTGTAATGTATGTGTGCAGTTAGCCAAAATCAAATCTACCACTCCCAGGTTAGAGATTTGTTGAACGTCATAAGTTGCAATAACATTCTGGACTCCACCTTAGCGACATTTCCGTGTCACCGGAAGATTTGTCAAAACTGGCACACTCTCTTGACCAACCGTACCGACAGTGGACTCCCTTTGACCTTCCGGTACGCACCTGATGCTTATACACGAACATATCCTCCGGGTCGTCTTCAAAGTCGGAATCCCAAAGGTCCGTGTTGGCGAGCCCGGGCTCCGACGCCGGCGTGTCCAGCCCCGAGCCGTGGGGCCTCGCCACGCACATCTCGGCGTGGCCCTTCCCCGCGGGGCCCTTCATGCGCACGAACTCGTGCCGGGCCCCCCCGCGGGTCCCCCCGCCGAGGAGCCCGAACGACATGCGCTGCGCCACCTTCGTTGATAACGATGATTGCTGGAATTGAAACGGAACAGATCGTAAATAAAAACGAATAGCGAGGACTTTGTGGCTAGAAGGTGCTAGCTTAAGCTTAAGAATTATAAACACAGCACAGTTGAGATTGGGGAAGAACCTTCATTGTAAATATTAAACTTAAGGAAATACGGTATTTACTTGTGAATATCCTTGTGGCTACGGACGTACGGCTTAGGTACAGCGTCTGCTATCAACGGTCGAGATCCACGCCTAAACGTGCCTTCGATTACTTGGCGATCGTATGATCTTTATCTTCACAAGAGTGATCGGAAAATACCTATTGATCCGCGCTGACTCGTCGGCTTGACAAACTGAGGCATACGCCACTCAACCGCGACGAGCCTCGTTAATTTGAATGGATGCCTGCTACCGGGCCAAACGGCCGTCACAGCTGGCATTGGAGCTACACGAAATTGTATGCAACGATGAGCAAAAAGCGGAAACTAAATCTACTTGTCAGCTTTGGCTTTTGTGCACTAAATCCCTGGCAACAGCGCAATCGAATAAACGCGACACGGGTGAACAGTGCAATGTCAGAACTATACATTGTTATTGTTATTCATTGGTGTGAGAATCAAATAATAGCTATCGTTTGTTTTCCAACTTTCGTTCGTATGTTTTTAATAATTTTACTTCGTCATTGCGAAGAGATATATAATATAATAGAGAAAATTTATCAGCTGAAATAAGAAGGTCAAGTCACTAACGTAATAAAGCATTATTTCATGATAAAATAGTTTATGTCGACCGGAAAGGATCAAGTTTTATCTGCAATATTATAACTTCACGGTGTCTGGCCGCAACCACCAGGCTAATAACAATAAGCCTTCACTGAACATCCGCACGATGTATGCGTTTCGAGTTTAATAGATAAATTTGAATAACTACCCACTAAAATGGCTGGTAACGAAAACAAGGCCCAGGGAATGAACAGACAATGCTCATTGTCCAAATGACATAAATTCCGATGTCGCCATCGATTGTGTGTGCATCAATTCCGATATGCTCAGATTATTTTAGCTGTAAATGCACCCTGGTATGTAACAAATGCAAATTTACGACACGATCTGTACACAAGAACAAAACACAACTAAAAATAAAGTGCAAAATACAAACATAACAGAAACGGCAGCAATCTCACCCAAATATTCTGGCGAAACATCTGATGGATGCCCAAACAAAGTCCATCAAGGCGTCTATTGAAAAGAACAGTAGGTACATACCCCAAGATCTACTACGATAAATGATGTGGCCAAATAACGGATGTGGATCTAGCAAGCCTATTTTAAACACATTCAGAAAATTTTGCTAAATGTTTTACCAATAGGGAATTTCATCGTTTGAATTCGCATTCTGTCATTACCTACAATAAGCAAATAAGTGCTAAATTCAACTCATTTATGTGACTATAGCATAAAGATAAAATAATGTGGTAAACCACAATATATTAGGTTGGGGAAAAAGTCTTTTCGCATATAGTATGTATGAACTTGTAATAAAACCTCTGGCTATACTATTTGTACCTGGCTGGTTTTGGTATAATTTAAAAGTTTAAATTTTAAAGAAGATAATTCCAAATTCAAATTGTGAAAATGCGTGATTTTTATTTGTTTTTCTTACCGTCAAGATGAGTGAATCTAATGAAGAAATTAGAATGCAGTGTCTGTGAGAGTAGCAAAAATTTGGTTTAAGCGTTGACAATCCGGAAATTTTGATGTTACGTACGGATAAAATGGATGCTATTTTTGAAAAAGTGGAGCAAGATCGGCATATCAGTAGTTACGACGTAGCTGAAGAACTGGAAATTGACACAAAAATGGGCACACAAAAAAGCTCGATATTTGGGTACCTCATGAGCTCTCTGAAAGAAACCTAATGAACCGTGTACTCATTTGTGATTTTTTTATTACGACGTAATGAAACCGAACCATTTTTGAAGAAATTGATAACTGGTGATGAAAAGTGGATCACGTACGACATGAACGTGCGAAAAAGGTCATGGTCAAAGGCCGGTCAGGCTTCACAGACTGTGGCGAAACCCGGGTTAACTCGCAACAAGGTGATGCTGTGTGTGTGGTGGGATTGGAAGGGCATTATTCATTATGAGCTGTTACCATCAGGCAGGACCATCGATTCAGAACTCTACTGCGAACAACTGATAAGATTAAAGCAAGAAGTTGAGATTAAGCGGCCGGAATTAATCAACAGAAGGGTTGTGGTTTTTCATGATGATAACGCTAGACCTCACACATCTTTAACCACTCAGCAAAAATTAAGAGAGTTTTGCTGGGAGGTGTTAATGCATCCGCCGTATAGTCCTGACCTTGCACCTTCACATTTCCACCTGTTTCGGTCTCTTCAGAATTCTTTAGGCAGTGTCAGGTTAACATCACGAGAGGACTGCCAAAACGTCTTGACGCAGTTTTTTGATCAGAAGCCAAAAAAATTCTATAGCAATGGGATATGTCCCTACCTATAAGATGGCAAAAAGTTATCGAACAAAATGGTACCTACATACTTTAGTTAAATGTAAATCTATACTAATATTATAAAGAGGAAAGGTTAAATTTTTTGTTTGTTTGTTTGTATTGAATAGGCTTCGAAACTAATGGACCGATTTCAAAAATTCTTTCACCGCTGGGAAGCTTAACTATCCCCGGGTGACATAGGCTATATACCCGTGTACCCGTAGTGGTACCCGTGCGAAGCCGTGGCGGCTGCTAGTAAACTATATTAAAAAATATTTGAATTTTCATATAAAATGCGAATTCGTTCATTCATACATTCGCAATGATTGCGTAACATATTTTATCTACACTCATATCGTAATGTTCCAATTACATATTCGAAAACAGTCGTTTAAGTATACACTTTTTTCACGCCTGCCTATAAAATTTTAAAAAATTACTTTATGATACAGCATTTCCCATATTATTTTCATTACAGCTGTAACGTAAAATAACTTTTTAATCATTATGCAACACTTATATTTTTTAAATTCTTGTCGGGCGCGCGGACCCGGCTGAATACCTAATGTAGGCTGAATACCGAAGATGTCTTTAACAAATTCAAAATTTAAATTTTCCTGTTTATATTTCTGTGTAATTATTTTCCCGCTAAACAGAATATTTAATCTAATAGTTGTAATTTGTGTTTGTGAATGTTTTTCCTTATTTGAAGCAAATAAATAGATAAATGTAAAAGTAGATAAAAGATAAAAGTAAAGTGAATTTCGCGCCGCTTGATATCCTCGATGCGTAGATACAACAGAACTGACTCGCAGCTTACTTCCAGCAAAGTTGAAAAAATTATTGGTACGATATTTTAACATAAAAATATGAGTGTAGATAAAGTAGTGTATGCAACTGCATATAATTAGGTATTAAAACACTCGTGTCAAACTATGATATGAACAGACACTCATGTTTTAATACCCCCTTTTATATGACAGTTGCATAAACTACTATTAGGACACGCTAAAGCTAATAAAACACTTGATACTTTATTATGATAACATATAACTGCATAATTTTGATAAAATAAATTGCCAATAACAGAATTTCGCAAACGATAGTCATACACCGAACATGCTCCGTTGTATTTAAAGTGTCGGCCAACAATCGTGATGGCAACAATTATGTTTCTGCGAGACGGCTCTCCGTGGAAAATACCCGACCTGTAGATGATGCAGCTTAATAGTAATCTTGTCGGTTTCCCCGAGGTAATAAAATAACCGCCAAGTCAAGACGCGTCAGGCATCAGGGCGATACTTAGATAACTAATGAAAATATCAGTTTAGAACAGAAACCAACGTAGGTACACATGGACTCATAAATTAGCGACGGATTACATCATTAACGTGCTTCAAATAGCTTGTTATTCTCAACGCATATCTATAATTAAAATGTTACCCATCAGGTCATTATTATGCGTAATAAATACAAAACACCGGATTTATTTTAATTAATAAATATACTTATTTTGATTTTAATACATCAACTTGGAATTTTGCGTATTCCTTTAGAATTTTCCTCATACAAAATTTTGTAAATTAATAAATAGTTGTAGCTTGCCGAATGAAATATCGATACCGGTTTAGTAGTTCTAGAGTTTGTCCAATAAAAACAAACAAACATTTTCCTTCTTTAGAATATAAGCATTGATAATGTGTATCTTTTCCTTCACATAGTCACGTATAATGTGGCCATCGATAACTTCCTTTAATCGTCACCGGCACAAGATAAATCAATACAATATATTCGTGAATGCCACGTCACGACAGTCACGCTACAATGAAGCCAAGCCGACAATGTTGCCGAGTACACAGACTGTGATTAGTGAGTACTTATAAATGCTTGTGGGTAGTGCGGGGCGTCTGCAGCCGCGGGGTCGGCACCCTGGCTATGAAGGGCAACGTCTAACAGCCAAGTGGGTTCACATCACACGACACGTCACTAAGTTATTCAGCCAGGAGGTCTCATTACAACAACTTGGTTGACGCGAGGGGTCACTATACCCAGCATAAACTTCAGCTATCAATTTAAGCTAAGTACGTCATACGTCAAGTTTAATGGACACGGATATTGCAGTTTTTGAACGCCTCAGAAAAACAATAAATTGCATCGTTAAGTTTCATTGCTGTAATAGCTATGGTAGCACAATTCATTATGAAATTATAGCCATTAATTTTAACCAACCGTAACGCTATTTATGTGTATATAAGGAAAATCAATACCCCAATACCCAGGAAAACCAACTGGAATAAAATTTCAAGCGTTACCAAAACAAAATCATTAAATTAAAATCACAAAACCAATCGAATAGAAAAAAAATATAGAGCAATGACGACACCCATTCAATTTCAATTACTTTAACTTTACCAATGCATGCGGGCCATCGCCGTTGGGGTCAAGATACATTATTAACGATCCCATAGCCGAGACGTCAACGTCTGGGCCGTTGCCGCGTTGGCGGGTACAATAGCCGCTTGCCCCAAAATCGCGCCCCTTCGGATCGAGCCCACAGCGATAAATCAAGCCGTGACGGCCGCGGCGTGACGTCACGAGCCGCCCTCCCGCCCGCGTCGCCAATCATGCACAAACTAAAGGGTAAACATCTCCTGTCGTCAAAAATACACCCACCGCTACTGTTCAATCAGGCGAACAAAGAGACACTGAGTTTGATATACGGGTAACCCAAATAAGCGGAAAGAGGATAAGCTACTTATACGTGTATGAAGAGGGTAGATAGAGAGAGACTATGGAAAAAAGCTGATACAATCCAGTCTCATATTACTCGGAACGTCATCTCCTAAACCACAAGCTCAACTTTGGAATGAAACTAGACACTTACAGCAGTATACAACAGAATATACGACGACATACAAAATAAGCAGCAGAGTCGCCGGCTCAATGAAGTCATCCGCCCCGACGTCCTCGACCCCAGCCATTACAGGGTTTCATTGGTTTCATGAGTAATGAAATTCTTTGTGTATTAGTCACTGAAGAAACGCTGACAAGGGACATTATAAAAATATCAGTTGTATGAAATTCAGACAGACATGCCATATTAACACGAAAACTACAACATTTGCTATTAAATGCAAGTTCAATACAAAGATATTTATTACTATAAGTGTAATAGCATTTCATGGTGTTGGTATCAAGCCTTTAGATTGTGGTTTGGACACCATCCAACAGACGAATTTTACCCTATGATGTGGATTAAACTGTCACTATTATGCGTAACCTGATCTGACATATTTTGTTGGAATTTGGAATATATACTTTTGGTAGCTGATGAAGGAACCATTAAATATATCTTATTCCTAATCTGAGATATAAAACTAACTTGCTTGCCAGTCAACCCTCGACTGACTAGTGAAGGCAACTGTTTTGTGTGTCTCTGAGTTTAAGTTAAGCGAATTTAAATGTACACGTTTGTCATGAGCACGATGTAATCAAAGCCTCTATATTGAACATACACGACAAAAGCTATAAGAATATAACTCCTCTACGCGAACAAATCGTTATCCGAGTCAACGCCGGGACTTCAGTTTGCAAGGTTTCGCGAATACTTTTTAGGGTGGAAACTGGAACAAACACTCCTACATTCCTCCGTTGTATAGATAAAAGAGCAGTTAGGGCTAACCGAGGGCCCGTGTAACGCAATAACCCGGCCGAGGCCGTCGCGCTGCCGCCGCGCCGGCTCCGCGCCGCCGCCGCGCCGCCGCGACGCGCCAGACGGCGGCGGCTCGCTACGCCTCCTTGACCATAGCCACACTTACTTATACTTATGTATCGTTGTAATTGGAATCTCATTTACTTATTTTGTGGATTTATTTTCTACAGATACTAGTGGACCCGGCGCGACTTCGTTCGCGTAGCGTTCTAACCCTACACCTACCCTACACCTACCCTACACCTACCCTACACCTACCCTACACTTACCCTACACCTACCCTACACCTACCCTACACCTACCCTACACCTACCTTACACCTACCCTACATCTACCCTACACCTACCCTACACCTACCCTACACCTACCCTACACCTACCCTACACCTACCCTACACCTACCCTACACTACACCTACCCTACACCTACCCTACACTACACCTACCCTACACCTACCCTACACCTACCCTACACCTACCCTACACCTACCCTACACCTACCCTACACGATTTTCCCGCTTTTCTTTTCAAATTTTTCCAGAATTTTCTTTGCTATAAACCTCACGGAGCCCGAGACCTTTCCAACGAATGCAAACCCGTGGAAATCGGTTCGTGCGTTCAAAATTTCAAACTTTTTTTACAAAATTGTGAATCTAAACCATTCCCAGATCTGGTTTCTGGTACAATGTGTCGAAAGGTGTCATTCACGTTATGCCTGTGGCGATACCGCTTGACCTACGCGAGGACCAAACAAAACATCAGAAAATTAAACATGTCACCTTGACCTTGACAGATCTCGTTATTTGATTTAAAACAAAAACAGGTAATTAACAACAAGTTCAGTGAACATTTTTATTTTCAAATTAAGCAGTCAATTACCAGAGGCAATAAAAAAAATTGCAAACGCTAAATGACTACGCGGTACGCTTAAATAGGAAATAACTGAAAATTACAGCTTACCTATGTAAAAACAAGCGGTTGAAGGTCAAACCGGTGAGTAAGACTATGACAAAATAGTGTATTTGTCACAAAGCAATTGTTTGGAGCTGCACCGCGCGCCTCCGCTACAATGCCGCATTAGGATGGAATTACAAAACTGGTCGTACCACATAAAAGCGTAGCATCCCCATTGTTATATTATGCTATTCGTGCCGCGCCTTCGCCATCTCGTTTTATATAAATAGAACATCAAAAATATTAATGCAATGGCTCCACTCACTACAGACCAGCGGTGACGCACACAAGCGTCACGCACGTTTACAAGTCAACCGCAAAAACTGCCGGAAACTCGTATTCGAACTCATTCCAGTAGTGAGGAGTAATAAAATATTATACAGATGATTAAACTATACGAATGCGGTCTGCGTGTGTCAGTGCGTTTTCCTGGTCGAACAAAACGTCCGGCGGACCGTCGCGCGCGTCGCTTGCCGTTTCATCTCCATACATAAGCATTAACTCCGCAGTACTGCCTCGTGCGACCTCAAGGCCGCCGCCAACGCGAATCTCGCAATCAAACTTTAGAATGATAAGCCTCAGATTATTTAATAGGTACGTAGGTAACGCGTCAAGACAAGGATTTAGATTAGCTGGATAAAATTATGAGTATCAACGAAAATGGAATGATAAGATTGTATTCCAAGCACGTGACGAATATGAGGATTTAGACAGCTGCGCCGTCATTGTGATTTGCGGCTAGTCGTTACGGCACAGTATATAAAGGTTATGGGTTGCCACGCTCGCGTGGCCCGGCCCGCCATTCAAGCCGCGAGCTGAATGGCGCCGCGCCCGCCGCGCCCGGGGCACTCGGTAACCGAACCCCGCACCTAACCCCCCACTCACAGTTTAAAGCCGCTTGGAAACCATTCGACCAAACTCACAGGGGATAAAGCATAGTCTCCTTCGAGCATAAATTACAATCGCCGTACATATCTCTTGTGTAATAAACTGTTATTGTTTTTGCCGTGCTTGATAATCATTTTGCGGCTTAGGTACTCGCACACACTGGTACGAGTACACAGCCGGTTTATTACATCGCATAAAAGTAATGCGACTGTGAGATTAATGCAGTTAATTTAGTCGGAAACCGAAATGGTCCGACCGATATCAAAAGTGGTATTCCTATATACCAGTTTCATATATTAATATGTGCTGTAAAATATGATTATTTGTAAATCAATACTCGATATTTTGGGCCAATTAAGCCGTTATCGTGCGGCCGATGGAGTGATAGTGCCCGGTGACGTGGGCGGCAGCGCCGCGTCCGGCTCTCCCTCTATTCACTAATCAAAGCTTTAACCACGCTTCACTTCGAGAAAAAACATGGCGAATAACTATGTAGTTAACAGGTTATCGACTACCAAATGAGCGGTCAATTATACCTACATGTATGGAAACTTTTTCAGTCGTTAAAATAAATTAGCTTCCCGGTCCCGATATGGCGATAAAAAAGTTATCTATGTCGTTATGCCAACAATATTTGTTTCAATTTGGCAAGAATATAGAGGGTTTTACCAAAGGCGGACGGACGGATCCCGGGCCTTCGTGCGCGAGAGCACAACCGGGACATTAACGCCAAGATGTTTTTTTTCTTAATGTATGTAAATAACTCAGAAAAGAGTCACAGGTAGGTACATGGCCGCTGTGGGATTCCAACCCGGTACCTCTTGCTTACGAGTCGGATGCCTTAGCCACTCGGCCACCGACGATCCTTATTTCGATAAAAGAAACGAAAAAAATATACACTTCCGCATTATAAATATGGATAACAAAGACACGTGTATTAAAAATTGTGGATCACTAAACTAATCAGTCCTTAACATAATGATTTAAACTATCGCGGTTATTATTACACATTTAATTAATCAGTCCTTATTTAAATTGCGACATCGGAATGTGTTGCCAAATCCGATAAACTTGTTTTACCCAAATGAGTGTTGACTGTTGAGTACTATCAACATAAACATTTAACTCGTATAACCATCGACGAGCACATAGCGCCAGCGAAAATATAACAAACAAACGCTGGGTTTTGTCTGATATGCGGACTTGTATCTACAGTTGTATCTACTTTGCATTAAATACTGGCTTTTGCCCGTGACTCCTGCGTAAAACTGGGTTATGTCGCGTTTAGCGTAAACTACATTGAAGTTAACTGAGATAAATTATAGCCAAAGTGGTGTATTTTTTAGCCAAGCCAGACATGTCTAAACGGTAAGTGACGATGCCGCCGAACAGCCTACATACAGATAGATTAAAGGCTCATTCTTATTTTGTAAACGATTACAAGCTACAACTCAACACGCATTCATCCTTACAAACTTTCGCAATTATTATTAGCAGGATACCAAGACGGTGTTTTATATCGATAACAGCTATAGCGGCGTTTCGTTTCACGATGTAAATTTCGCATGTTTCACGTTGAACAAGCAACAAGTGGGCATAGCGTGACTCGCTCGCCGACTTTGCACTGCGTAACCGCTTGTTTACAATGCAATCGCGCCGAGTTAGAAACGACGACAGTGAGTTGACACCACCGTGTTAATAGCACGCTGAGCGTTGTAGGTAATAGGAGATATAGGCGACCCGACGACATCCTTCATGTTTGTGGTTCGGTTGAAATAAGTAAATTTGAAATATTTAAGGGTCTATTCAGCATGATAAGGCACACCGTACATAATAAGATAGCATGTAAGTAAAGACTGACTGTATGTCTGATATTGATAAATCGGTTGTTTAAGATAAGATACTCTAAATTTAAACCGCTTGGTGAAAACATTTTTTGTTGAGAGTGCATACCTGTGGATCTACAAGCCTGGATTCAGAGCATTCGGATTTATTTTTGTCTAATCATCTCATGTGCACTTTGCAAAACACATAATCAC
Source organism: Blastobasis lacticolella (assembly GCA_905147135.1). Classification (NCBI taxonomy): domain Eukaryota; kingdom Metazoa; phylum Arthropoda; class Insecta; order Lepidoptera; family Blastobasidae; genus Blastobasis; species Blastobasis lacticolella. Next base: position 20,402,414 of record LR990050.1, read on the forward strand.
TTCGTTATTCCTTCGGTCTGCTCGCTATCGGCACTCTATTGATTTATAGGGACCGTTGTAAGGCATTTAGAGGCCTTCTTGGGTAGTTCAAAACTCCTACCAGACGTCTTAATAACTCACATGATAAGATAATAAGAAATGTATTGTTTGACTTGCTCACGTCAATAGGTAGCCCTGTTTTTGCGGTTTCCATTCATTTCTGCCAAGTTCGTCTCAGTTCGAAACAGTGATAATATGTTCATATCAGTCAGCCACCTTTTCTTACTAACATAATAAATGCAAAACGCTGCACGTACAGATGTTTGAGTATTTGTTACTCTAAAAAAATACTGAACAGATTTTGGTGAATCAGAACAACATGTGGGCTATAATAATTATCTCGAAATCACATCTGGTATTGCAACCGTCCATACGTTAACTTATAACTGCTTATCCACAGGCAGGTTTGCCTCTCGCCAAAAAATCTCGAAATAGTTCCCACGGGACCACGAATTATGTGAATTTAACGCGCAACCCCAACTCAGTGTGTCAACTGTACCCACAGCAGTTCCCAGCCCCCACCCTGCCCCACTACCACCCAAGGTCCTACCGACGGTCATATGGATCGCGTCAGACCTAAACCTAATCATGGGAGGTCGTGGTGTGTTCGCTTACTTACGTCGCAGCCTCGACTGTGGCAATATGCTGAGCTGGAACCGTTTCGCCATTTTGTGACTGTACCTATTTAGTGTAAGTCAACAATGTAAATGTCGAATAAATGATTATTCTATTTTATTCTACTTACCCTGGAGTCGTAGACCCTGGTGAGCGCATCGTATCGTATGGAGCCGAGGAAGATGACGGCCTGCGCGCCGCCCTCGCCGCCCGCGCCGGCCGCGCCGCCCGCGCCGCGCCCCCGCGCCACCAGCTCCACGCACACCATCTCGCCGTCGCGCACCACCATGTCGCAGAATACCTGCGGATGTATAGGGACACGACTGTAGCACCTGGAACCGAAATGTCTTGGGTGGGAGACCCTGGATGCCTTGAGTTTTTGATGTTTCCCCGAGTTTTGGATGATTTCCTGAGTTATGGGTGCCCTTGAGACATATAATGTCCAACACACAGATCTGGCTCATCCGAAAAATCAAAATTACTCAAATTTTTGGCCGACACGGCGATCGCGGCTATCGTGGATAAGATCTAAAATGCGCTGGTTTGTTCACGTATTGCATAAGCCCCCGAGATATGTGGAAAGTAGGTGAATAAGCCTGCCTGCATCAGGAAAGAAGTCCCGCGGGAGACCTAAGAAGCGATGGATTTACATCGCCGAATCGGATGCGAGAGGTGGCTAACGGCTTACGACATGCGAATACCAAAGATCGGGCAAAGTGGACAAGAAAAAGTAGAAAAGCGGATCCTGGCAGAACCCGGGATTGACCGCCCGGATGATGACGATGATGATTCTGCGTATTGATGGTTATGCGTACAGGCATTAAATAAGGCATGTGATTCATGCGGGACGCAGATTAAAATAAAGCAGTAAGGAAGCAGTTTTTGTATGCCGATAGTAAACATCATGATTCAGCGCGCGGACTCACTGCTCTTTCCCAATCTCTTATCAATTACTGACGAGGAACAATACCAACATTCACTAGGAATGCCGTTTTTTACACTTTAACGCTAGAAGACGCTTTAGACGCCGCAGATAGCAAGGAGTGCAATCTCGTGACTGCACGGCATGCCTCTCAAGAAAAAAATTCTTTACCGATAACACAAACTTATAGTTTTGTGTAAATACGTGCGGTGCACTGTTAAAAAAAGATAGCAAATGTATCTGCTATACTTACTACATAAGTGCTTAAGATAACAATGCAGAGCCAAAGTTATATTTTTAGGTGCAATTAAAGTACATTGTTTAATCACGAAAATGTTACAAACAAATTCGCCATCCCCGTTAGTCATTTTACGCGCTTACTTCTACTAAACTACGCAACGGATTTTAATACGGTTTTTACCAATAGAAGGAATGATTCACACCGACGAAGGCTTAACTCTGTGCCAATGCCAAACCGGGTTGTTAGTTTTATAGAAGATAAATAAAATGGTCCATGTTTGCTTAGGCACATATCTAAAGATTATTTTACGATCGTAAACATGTTGCAACATCCGCCAGTTATCCCCTTATAGTCTATGAGATAACTCGGTCCGCTGTAGGTATTAGACAACTACGATCCCACATCCGGAACACAGTACACACTATCTAACATGTTACACCGCCGATAAAAATAACTTTGACGAGTTCCAGTGCGGCGATATCACTGTGGGTACACAACAGGCACATTAAGTTCCCCTTTTTGAATTAGATCGTCTTTATGGCTATCGCTGAGCGGTTAAAATAGAATCGCTTGTGTACTCACACAATGACCGTCCTTTACAACCGCAACAGCGACTTTGTTGCGCACAATTCGATAGCAGCATACGTCCCTCTAAATACTTCAATGACGACAAAGAAAAATAAACTTTCAAATGTGCAATACGGTACTTCCAATGATTAGGTAGTAACTTGATGTAATGCATCCCAAATACCACTAGATCTAATATGAATTAATACACAAATCAATGTGAACTCCCTCCGATGGGCAGGTTGCTTAAAGGGGCCCGTTCGTTATTATAGCCAGTAATCCGCATTGCTTCACATCCTTTTATTGGGCAGTTAAGTTTTTATTTCGCCGTAAAATATTCATCACGCGCATCGCTCACGGCGCAAAGCAAACTTTAAACAATATTCAATTTTATAGCCACATTTTCTTCAAAGTCATCTGGTTGTTATTGTGTACCTATATTAATTTGCTAAATTTTAGTTTAGATAGAGTCTCATTTAGTTCTCAACTTAGGTATATTGTACCGACGATCGCGTCAAAGCAAACTTACTGAAGATACAAGTTTATTACAATTAAACGGTGACTGCTTACCATCAGGCAGGTAATGCCACCTTGGTGATATAAAAAAAAAACTAGTAAATCTGTACAGTAAACAGTAACAACAAGCGGCTTTTTATCTCTAGCATAGCAGGTACGTTCGCCAGAGTTTGTGTTTTCATGTTTTCAGCGTGTTTATCAGCGCCACGAGGCCATTCATCTCCGACACACTCGACACAGCCACCCTTTGTGCGTCCCGGGCGGCGGGCGCGACAAAGGATGCTGTGTGGCGTTGCCAGCAGTGTTGCCAGGTTTAGCAGCGAGAGTGCTCTGTCGTGCGAGGGCACGCCGATAAGCGGCCAGAATCTGACTCCCAATGAGTAATCTGTTTGCGTCAGTCCACATACTCATACATAGGTACTGTAATATTGATCGGCTCACAGTGACTCACGGAACAAAATACAATCAAGAATATTTAATTAATATACGCAGAATCACAGAAAACAATAACGGCAATGTGGTCATTAATAATTAGTTTCCTATGTACCTGATTTAGGAAACCAATAAAGGAAATAGTAACAGGATATATTGGACACAGGAACGCTAAAATTTTTTACAAAGTAATTCGGTTTTTCCTGTTGCGTTATAGATTACACTAATAGGGTCTTTAGAGGTATTTACTAAGGTAGTAACTATTACAGTATTACACAAAACGATGTCGACACTTAAAGATGTCGTTAGTAATTATATTGGACTTGTTATTAATGCTCATTAGTTTGACTAATAACCGTTCGCATTATTCGGACGTGAATCATAAAGCAGCGCCCGCCGCGCGCACCTGGCTTGCGAAACGGACTGCACCGCGAGTAACCGAGCGTAAAATTAACCATTCATACGACGGGACACACGCTTTATTATCGCATCGTACAAAATTAATTTTACTCCAACACCGAAAACCTGGGGAAAGACGCATACACCGTTCGCTACACTCTTCGACAATAGCGGGGAGTTGACCCACGCCGCCTGCAAACGAACAGTATATTGTCAACGCACATGTACCCACACACAATAGGTAAGCGTCTTATCTTAATTGAGAACAATCACATCGTAATTATGTTTCTTCGCAACCCGAGCCGCGTAACGCGACGCCGGCCGCGCGGGCTCACGTTCCGACTCCGGTACGCCGCAGCGCAGCAAACCTCGTAAATACCAGTACAATGTACCGGCTTCGTTGCACGCGACCTACTGCTACACGAGCATATCTCACGATTGCAAACTCATATTTAGTCATAAATTATCAATCTGGAATCCTTGCGACTAGTAGTCTTATGAGGGGGAATTATTCAATCTCGTTTTCGCGGCGCACAGTTCGCGACGAGTACAATTGGATCGCTCCGGCGAGGTCACCGCTCCATTGCGATCCCGGCTCGGCCCGCATCACTCATCCGACGTCCCACAGATCGTTCCACTCTATTAGGAGCTAGACATCATAGGAAGCGTGGATATTAACAGTCTCGAATGTTTCAGTCTTTGACGTCTTGATAGACCCTATCATCGTCATCGCCCTGCCCTTATCTTACGACGTGGGCTCACAACAACTTGTCTCTCGGAGTCATGCTGTAAAATGTTTTGGGGTCATCTTTTATGAGCGGCCCGATTTCTACCCTATTTGGGAACGCATTGATATCACACAAAAAACGTTTCTGGTCTACAATCTTAACACAGAATATTGATAGTAACGTAAGTCTTAGCTAAATTCTTACTCTCACTAACGGATTTATAATTATCTGACAAATAAATTAATTTATTACAATATATACTTTGAATTAATATTTGAAAGAAGACTGTGGTCGCCCTTTACGATACCCATACGTAGTCGAAGGGATTGGCGCCATTCTACCTTGAAGGACACCACACGGCAATTAGATCCTCCTTTTATATATTATATTGAACAATGAAATAATGGAAGTACCCCTCTGGAAGTTCTATTTTCCATTTTCTGGTCTATGGCGGGAACATCCCAGCTAGTACCATATGAGTGGAGTTGTTGTTGACGGGATTGCCCCGACCAGGCGAGCACGAGCTCCGTGGCTATACGCCAACGAGCAACTCCGGTTAATAGCTTTTGAAAAATACACCCACCCATCCCACGGCCGCCGCGGCGCCCGCGCCGGCGCAACGGCGCATCGAGCGTGACATTGCCGGTGATATTGGAAGATCTTGTGATCGCGCACATGATTATTTGCGTCTATCCCACACCGACCGTTCCCCACTTCCATGTCAATGCATTTCCAAGTAATAATGTGTACCCTGTACCCAAATACAAATAAATATATCATGACGATCCTCAGGCGGCATCGCCAGGTAGTAAAAGTTTCCAAGGAAAGAAACAGCGAAATGCAGGCAGCCAGACGCGCTATCGCAACTACCATATCGCGGACATGCCGCGTTTATCTGCTACGTTGAAAGATTTATTACAACGATAACGAACAGCCAAAAACATGATTTATCTTTGGCCTGTAATATTTTAACATGAAACCCAGGAGAGTAGTATAAAAGTAGTTCGTTATGAAGACAAGTTTATTGTTCTTTTTAAAGACTCTGTGGCGATCCAAAAAGGTTATTGGTAGAGGTGAAGAGACCGTAATCCAATTATTGAAGGGCAATGCGCCGAACCGGCGTCGGAGGGGCCGAGGGACGCCCGTGCGCGCTGCACGCCGTGGCAACCGCACCGCACCAATGTGTTAGTACCGAAGTTGGCTATCGACATTTCACTTTCAAGGCTTTATTCGACAAATTGATAAGGCTTTATGTAAAACACATATTACGTATACATCTGGCGTTCGAATCGACTGCGGCGCGTGGCCCGCCGCGTGACCGGCTAGCGGCGCTTCGGGAACTGCGCTGACTGCAAGACATGACTTTAACCACAGAATACCTACCTAATCAAAATCTATAACAGTGAATTATATTTATTACTACAGATAATTTATTTATATTTGCACGATTACAGTATAACGATAAATAACGCAATTAACGATTCGTGATAAATGCATTTTTATTGTTTTCAATTGTACTATATTTACTCGGTGCTTTGCGTCTAGGGACAGAAATAATCATCGCTCGCCGCCAAGCCAACACGCGGAACATGACACATATACATTTAGACAACGTGTAGGTACGCACTTCTACAGTGTTTTCAAACAATATTATGCAAAGACAATATTTACGATATATTTATAAAATATATGAATAATCTTGTTACACTGAGTTACATGTTGAGAGGAATACCCTAAAACGTCCTATTCACAGCCAATTTTCTATAAATTGAGTGGATCAACGGACATTTTTTGTCGCATTGAATCAGCCGAGCACATAACTCGCAATTCCAAATAATGGACCTAAGAATGCTCGACACTAAAATGTTTTCTGCTTATCGATCAAATAGACACGACAACATCTATAAAGCATTGTTCAAGAATAAATAAACATTAGTCACGCTTCTAGTTAGTATCTGAGTGTAACGATTCACACCGCCCGATTGTACGCATGACGTGACCACCACGCGAATAGGTTTGGCCGAACAACCGTCCGTTTATACGTGGGAACTGCAAAATTAAAGTTTGGCTCATGAGTTGTCTAAAACGGGAATATGGGTGATACTGCAGACAAGTCCCGTACCCCGTTGTTTACGGGTAGACGGCGCGGTGCGCTGGCAACGAAACGGCCGCCAGGTGCCAAATACTAGCTTGTCCCGGAAGGCTGTGGCCAGCGGCGGCGCGGCCACAACGGGCGACGCCAAAGTGGCGCTTCATTACCACATTGTCCTACTAATCCAACTTTTCCTACTCCTATTGACATGTAAACGTAGGTTTACAGCTAATTACTGATAAACGGATTGTGATGATATTTTGCATCCAGAAATTCAATATAGTTCCTGCGGGATCAAGGCATGACCAGTGTCATAATAACTTGGCATAAGTGTAATAAACCTGATGAATTTTCAGGAAAATTTAATTACTAATACTTATCGTGGCCTCAGGGACCACGATTCTACATATACATACATATATTCATCTTAATATGTGCAATTTGTATGAGCAGAATGACTGCACTTGGAGTCAAGGACGACTCAATAGAGTCAACTTCTGACAACTGTTACAATGAAGCAGAGCCACAGAATATCTATACCCACTCAAAACGGTTGAGTAGTCCTCAATAACCTTGTAATGACGTTGTATTATCCAAAATTGGCAACCATTTACTTCAGTAATCACCGGGCTAATTACTTTAGTAGTAGGTAGAATCCACTGCAATCATAGCGGGCTTAGTCGCGTAACCAAACAATGGCGTGAGAGGAGTCGCAGCGCGCAAGGCCGCGGCTCGGCAGGAGACACAAGGCCTGTTCAAAATATCTGCGACAAATTATTTACCATTTCCCATACCAATCGTTCAAAGACTTCACTAATGGCCGTCAGTCATTGTACGTAAACTTAAATAACATCCGTGATGGAGTTGGCGACTTCGCGGGCGTCATCTGCGAGCGTCTATTATGGTCTATTATGTGCCCACGAATCTCGGTCAAGAGCGATTATGTATTATATTACTTTGACACACTGTAACGTAAGTAATTTGATTTATCGAGTCGATCAAAGATAATTTTTAGGCTTATGCTATCATCAACTGTTGTACTTCTTTTTATCTATTGTCAATGTTATCAGTGGAAGCCTATAATTGGCCATGTAATGCAATTATTGTTTTATTGTAACAATTGCTGTTGTCTTTCCTTAAGTAAATAAAATAAATTTTACTAAATCCCAGTCGTTGTATGAGATTAACCTCGCAAGAAAGATTTATTAGCATCAGCTATACATATCAATGTCAACTTGGAAGACATCGCTATTTTCTGTTGGCACCGGTTCTTTAGTTTGGTGGCGGTGGTTATAAAATAATAAAAAATTTAGGTTAATTTTATGTTCGCTTTATGCTGTCTGAAATAAAACTTACCGAATTGTATTATATTATATCATAAAAACTAATTTTAAAAAGTTCCGAAGCCATAAAGTTTTACAAAACCGTTTCATCTTTGATAAAACTTATACAATGATGATGATGGGGTATTATCCTGGACCCCCTGTTTAGTTGGCATAGCAAGAAAAAAAATTCTGTCGCTATTCCAATTTTAATCGTATGCGGAGCACATTAAGTTACATTTCGATCGCACTTACCGTCTATCTGTTAGGACAGAACCCAGCGCCCCTGCCTGTGGGAATCATAAAGATTTCCACATGAACTCAAAAAATCAGTTTAAATCCTGGACTGGGTAGGAATCAAACAGTACCTATTTACAGCACCAATCTCACAGACGAGACCATTGAACCACGTAGCTTGAAAACATTTTGTTCAATCATGCGGCACACGCGAATCAATCAGCATGTAACATAAAATGTTCCATTCATCACGACACCAAGGCGTGCGGGGGTCCGGGCGGGCATTGCCTGCAGGCTGAATCAGAGCACTAATTTATTGAAATCGACATTGTTGACCTCGGCTACTTGAAGTGGCGGCTTGGCTACTTCTGTCCGTAATAAACATGCACATCTTGAATATTTCATTTCAGATGGTTAGATCTTTTTTTATCGCGGTCAACTAAGGTTACAGTAAGTAGCGTCAGAAAATGTAAAGTTCTCGTCTAGTGGACGTCTTCCGGCCGTTAACGATGACGAGGAGAGTATTACAAGTCAATTATCGGTCGATATTAACGGCCCTCTAGGCTATAAAGTAGACATAAACATTCACAACTTCCAACTCTGAAGGCATTCGCCACCCTCGGAGCACGGCGAGCTGGCATGGCAGCCGAATCGCGAATCCAAAGCAAAGGGGACGCATAATTACCTCATCGAAGTTGTCGACCATGAAGCAGATGTGAGGGTAGGTCATCTCCTCGCCCTCACCCTTCGTGTCCATTTTGCGGCGCGACGGCGACGCGTACACCTGCGTACAAGGGGGCCACAATTAACCTATTGTAATTGGCTGACATCGCTCTCGGTAAACAAACCAATCAGGCAGATCAACGTTCGCGTACGAGATCACATGTAAGTGCTGTCAGTAATGAAAAACAGTGTAAACACCGTTTATCATTGCTGATGTACTTTGAACGGAGCTTTAGTTATAGCAGCCTGTAAAATATGGCAATGCCAGCCATAAACAAAGCAAGAGGCGGTGTAATACCTACTATCGATTTAGTTAGCCTCATTTAAATGCGCGCACAGTAAAATAGACAGTTTTTATACGATAATTTAAAGGCAAAGCACGTACTACTTACTTATTTATTATTGTGGGAATATTAAAAACAGTACATCGGATGTTGAGCTTCTAAATGAAGGACTTGTTACTTGCCTTATTCAAACAACCATGCCCTTTTGCCGAAAGCACATCTGCTACCTGAGTGTTGATAGAACGGTTGGTTGTCATTGTATTGAGGTATTATTAGCAGCGATTCACACAGAGAGCGAAATGTAAAAGCGTTGTGATGTTGAGTAATTAGGCAAACTAGTTTAGTAATGCGAGACCGCAGCGGCGGCCCGAGTGCCCGCGGAAGAAAGTCGGCGGCGGCGGCGGCGACGGCGCTGTGACTTGCGGTTTCGCGAATTCCGCGGCTGCTCTCGCCGCCGGCAATGCCACCAGTCACACTAGCCTCATCCGACGAGATATAATACCTACCTATTGCCACCAATTGCTACTTTTAAGATCATAATGTGAGCGAGCGAGTGAAATTGCATTGCGTTACTCGTAGGACGGCTTTCGTTCTCACGTCGACGGGCTCAATGAAGAAAGTATGCCGGCACCATGTTCGGAACAAGGAACGCACGCACGGTCGCATCGCTCGCGCTCCCTTCTAGTCCCGGCTTTGTCTGTTCCGGAGCAGGTACCAAACTAACCGAAAGCTTCGAAATTTCGAACCCCCAGTTAGCGAGCCACTACATCAGAAAAGAAAAGGGGCCGCGGCACATACACGCGGCAGCCGCTCAATCCCGACCGTATAATGGGATGGGAACATAGAAATCAATTAAAGTAGTCATGGGAAGTTTATTACGATTACAATATTTTATTATATTGATCTTGCTCAGGTTTCAATTTGGTATTTTTATCAAAATCTATAATTTTTTTATAAAAATTATTTATAAACCGTAGAATAACAATGATGATAACATTAAAAAGGATGTAAAAAATGTCACAGCTGGCGCCAGCTGAATAAATATTTAAAAGATTTCAGAATAAAAGGAGCTCTTTATCATACGTCTACAACAATGATAAAGATTAGATTTGCTGTAGGGTGAATATGCTTTGATTCTATGAATATTACTCTGGCTTGAAACCTTACATTTTTGAGCATAAGTACAAGATATGTAGTATCTACCTCATCACTCATTAACCTGCATAGTTGGTCGTTAAGAATGGATTTTCGAGCCACCGGAACGTCTTCGCTGTAGTAGAAAGTTTCGCCCGTTATCCCGCTATGTGTTTGTTTATAGCATAGCATTCCGTTCGGTGGTAGCGTTCCGCGGCCCTACATTCGTATAAGGTACCTACTGTGGTACCTAGCTGTACTATGTGCCGCGCCGGCTCCGGCCCGGCGGCGGCGGCGAGTGCGGCTGCACCGGCCCGCGGCGGCGGGGGTGCGGGGCCGGGGCGGCGTGACGTCACCGCGCGCGTAATTCCTTCCATTGACCCGAGCGCGCGCGAACACAGCCGACGTCGCCCGAGCGCCGCGCGCACCGCCATAGCCGACTAGTGCTCCTACATCTCGCTAGTCGCTAGTCCGCGGCCGACATCGAGACTGTTCACGCTCGCTCCTGGAAGCGAAGCCCTCCTCGCTCGATAAAAAGTGTAGTGATCGCGAGACGTCCCCGTCAGCGGTGTCGGGGAGAGTGGTGCGCGAGGGAAGGCAGACGGGAGGCGGTCGCGTGTGTCCGGTGCCGTGGAGTGTGTGCAGTGCGCAGATAGTCGTTCGGTGCGACCTCGTTAGCGGGACGGCGGCCAGGGCCGGCCGCGGGCGTTCCGCGCGGGAATCGATGAGCCCTGTGCTCACCGCCGCCGCCGGTGACAGCCGCATTGATCGGGTGAGTGTCGCCTCCGGGCTTTCTCCGCGGAGAAACCTCGCCGCCGCCGCCGCCGCCGCTCTCGAGGGCCGCGGCGGCGGGCCCGCGCCGCGCCGCCGCCGGTCTTTGAACCGCGGCCCGGCGTCCCCCACATACACTTTGTTTACCAATTATTTCCAACTCGGCCTACCTATACGACGCTGAACCCCGTAGAAGTGCTAGCATTCTACGACCATTCAATACCACGAACACAAATATGTGACCGCATACAATCCCTAGCCGAAACTGGTTTGTCGACCGGTAAAATATGTGCGCCGTATTATTGTGTACGGACACCCAACATCGCTTCAATCCGTTGCGTAGGTTTCCATTTCGATAAGTCCGATGGATTTGTCTATTTGATTTACTTCTTGCGACACTGTTTTGTAAGTACACAAGTAGGTAAGTCGTGAAAAATATAAAATGACAACAATTATTATAAAAGTATTTATTACAGTATTAATACTGTAAACCTTTTATATTTAGGTGATACGTAGTCTAAACACTGCAAGCGCCGATTAATGGCTCTGTTTACACTTACTTTCTCCTCAAAAATAATTTTTATTTAAGTTGTTGGTATATATGATATATGCAAAAAATAACCATAGAAAATAATAATTTGCACGCCTATTTATCATTCGGATTTATTGGCCAGTGATTCAGATTGAAGCGACATTGTAGTCTACATAGTATTTAATTTTATTTATTATGCTATGAAGTCCAAAGAAGGTGCACAGATGAGCCTTTGAAAGTGGCACTTGATCGTGAAGAGTGGAAGAATCGGAAGAATCGCCTTTGCCCAGCAGTGGGATGATTCAGGCTAATATAATAATGATAAACAATTAATTTAATGGATGTAATTAGCTATTTAATTAACGAGACCAGACACGACAAATCTAGATTTTATGTTATGTTAAAGAAACGGCAATAAAATACAATACAAACCCGTACGAACCAAAGAATGACACTAAAATATTAACCCGAACCTGCTTTACTAGTCGTATCTAATAGAGAATTTTCTCAATTCCAGGTCCGATCCAGCCGAATGGTGATTGGATGACGATCTCGACCCGCTCCCCAGAGAAGGAGCACCCGCCCTGCAAGCAGATCGCGCTCGCCGAGCCGCTGGTCGCGTCCGTGCGCGTGTTCCTGCGGGACCCGCCGCCGCTGGCGCCGCCCGCGCCCGCCCCCGCCCCGCCGGCCACCCCGCCCGCCTGCGATGCGGACATAGCGGCGCACACCGCGCGAGAGGACATCAAGGGCATCAACTTCGAGGCGCGGCTGCGACGGAATGACCTGAACAACAACGCGGCCGCGACAGTCGCCGGCGCCGCCGCCGCCGCCGCCGCCACCACGGGGGGCAGCCACCGCCGCGCGATGCCCAGCCAGGCCGAGCTGCTGCAGCGGCAGCCGCTGCTGGCGCGCGCCAAGCCGCCCGCGGGCGCCGACGAGTCCGACCCCGACCCCGAGCCCGAGCCGGGCCGCGCGCTCTCCGCCGACTTCGTGGTCGAGATCCCGCCCGGCGCCGCGCCGCGCGAGGACCGCTACCCCAAGGAGATCTGGAAGACGATCCTCTCCTTCTTCTTCCTCTTTCTGTGCGTGTGCATCAACATGATGTCGCTGTCGCTGGTGCACGAGCGGCTGCCCGACCGCAACACCACCGCGCCGCTCAACGACATAGTGCTGGACAACGTGGACGCCCGCGACTGGGGGCTCGACGTCTCCGAGTACCTCATCATGGTGGCCACCACGGTCGCCATGCTGGTGGTGGTGTTCCACAAGCACCGCTTCATCGTGTCGCGGCGGCTGTTCTTCATCATCGGGCTGCTGTACCTGTACCGCTCGGTGACCATGTTCGTGACGGTGCTGCCGGTGTCGAGCACCACCTACTTCTGCAGCCCCAAGAGCAACAACACGACGCCGCTGCTGGTGATCCGGCGCATGTTCTACCTCATCTCCGGGTTCGGGCTGTCGATCAACGGCAAGCACACGTACTGCGGGGACTACATCTACTCGGGGCACACGATGGTGCTGGTGCTGAGCTACCTGGTGGTGGCGGAGTACTCGCCGCGCAAGCTGTGGCCCGTGCACTGGGCCATGTGGGCGGCGGCCGCGCTGGGCGTGACGTTCGTGCTGCTGGCGCACGCGCACTACACGGTGGACGTGGTGATCGCGTACTACGTGACCACGCGGCTGTTCTGGACGTTCCACGCGCTGCTGGTGACGCCGCACCGCGCGGGCGCCGCGTACATGATCCAGCGCGAGTGGTGGTACTACGCGTTCACGTACCTGGAGCGCAACGTGCGCGGGCCGGTGCCGCGCCGCTACGACTGGCCGCTGCCGTGGCCGCGCACCAAGCTGTTCAGCCGGCTCAGTTAGTGACGGCCGGGGCCGGGCCCGCCGCCGCCGCCGCCGCCGCCGCAGCGCGTGTGACGCTGTCGCCTGTCGCCGGCGCTCACCTTCTGCGAGTGCCGCCGCAGCACCTGCAGCTCCTTGGGGCTGGTGCGCGTGCACACGGCCAGCGTGAGCGTGTACTCGAACTGGTGCACGATCAGGTTCAGGTACACGGTCTCCTCCCAGTCGATCTCGGGGTCGCCGATGGGCAGCTTCTTCGAGTCCTTGCGGAACACCTCCACGTCCGTCTGCGGGCAGTGCGGCCAGTGAGTGCGGAGACCGGTGACGAGTGACGCTCGGTGTTATGTGCGTACTCTCCCTACGTAGGAGTTGAACAATGTCGATTCCGACTTGCAGAACAATAATAAGCGATCAATTAGGTACTGTCGACTGTTGATAGAATTTTTGTTTTTGTAAATTGTATATTTTATAAGTGGTTATATAACAATATCGAGTCTAATCGAGTACATAGTGAGTGAGTTATTAATTTATTTACAAATGTACTGTGATCAAGAGAGTGAATGAGCGTGTGGGCGCGCGGCCGGCCGCGGCCAGTTCATCATAGTACATAGTTGTTGTAATAGCAGCCTATTATAAGAAAAAATATTTTTATATTGTTTAAATAAAGTACATTACTACTGTTGTTAATGCATACTTTTTGTAATTCCAAAGAATGTCTGATAGATTTTGTAACTTCATCCAAATGGTGCTATACTAGATGTTTTACCGGGAGGTTCATTCGGTGAATTATAAACAATCATGTAACTTTGCACCACGAGAATCAATGTACCGCCAGGAAGCACGCCGCATCGTCACAAACTCGAAAACTTTAAATGTGATCTTATAATAATAACCTTTAAAATATAAAACTTTAAAATGCATTTTGGTAACTTTGAAATGCACGAAACCATGCAATGAATAGAGGCAGTGTGTACTGTGTATAGTCTATATCTGTGTTGTAGTTAGTATTTTTATACGGATAGTGTTAGATGATGGGTACCTACTGTGTAGTGGCGCGGTACTCACCTCGTACTTGGGCAGGTACCGCGAGGAGCCGCGCACGTGCCGCTTGCGCACGAAGAACAGCAGGTCGTCGCAGTCGATCGCCCGCTCCTCCTGGAACAGGAAGTGGCGCACGAACAGGTCCGTCCAGTACGTGGTGCCCTGCAGCACCACGAACCCACCCTCTGCAACAACAGAACGGATCACTGAGACAACTGTTATGCACCCAAGCGCGAACCACACAGCGGGTCTAGCAAATATTGTCGCGCATTGTATTTTTGCTATCGGCAATAGAACAGAAAGTGACATAAACGATCGCTAAACGCTAATTAATAGCTATTTCGGATCGCCAGAGCCATAGTGCTGCGAAAGCTGCGCAGCAGGCCCAAAGCAGCCGACAAGTTCCGATCGGCAGCCGCAATAGAATCGCTACGAAGTGATTCGCATTTTGGCTAGACCCGCGGTGTGCGATTATATCGCTTAGGCGGACCTAGATAGTGCCGGGCAGCCAGCCTGCAGAGAAACGCGACCCTAACCGCGCTGCGATGATAGGACCACATAATATATTCCACCGCTCGGAAGTCTACCTTGTGTTTGTACATAGTAGGGTCACCCGACGTGTCACGACCGCGACAAGTGTTCAAGTGCCTTCGAACTCCCATGTTGAATGAAGTTTAGGAGACTCTTTAGTTTGTTAACTATTTCTTGCCGTTCAGACACTTGAGACTAAAAGTAGTTTTTAACACTTGTTTCGTTATGCTCTTTTAATGCGTGTTAATATACCAATTTATGTTAAACAAATAGCGGAAGCGAAGTTTTCATTTTGCTGTATTAAACAGAATTGTTAATAGCTGTGGCAGCAAGTATTTGTACCTTTATCTAGGTGTATAGTTAAATTAGCATAATAAAGTGTCCAAATTAATTTTCGTCTTAATAATAGTTATGCATTGTCCAGCTTTATGTTTGTTTAAATGTTATGTAAATTAAGATTGGTTACGGTAATTATTTGTAACTCTTATCTAGATTTTTATTGTAATTAATTAATTACCTATACAATTATACATATGTCTAAACTGAATCTCAACAATGTATTGTCAGCTGTATATTGATAGCTTATGTGTACCCGTTGTCTTACCTTCAGCCTGCCTCGCCTAGGCCGGAACAGTTACCCGCAGAGCATAAAATATTACGCATAATAAGTTTTATTTATTACTATGCATATACGCGGTACGATCGATGTTTGTATATCTTGTATTTGTTGATCTTAGAACTAAAGACAATATCAAACGTAGTTATAGTTTAAATATATGTATACCTGTGTACTCTATTTCTGTTATTATTAAATCATTTTGCTCAACGAATACAAAATGCGTACATGAATAGTCAAAACTTTCGAGGTAACTAAATCGCCTACACCGCGGCTAGCCCACCTCGGCCGCGGCAAGTCATGGATCGATTCGGCCTTTGACAAACCGATAACATGATGATCATTATATATACTTATGTTAGGTATATTTTATAAATTAGGCCATACAAGTCTGCAAAACTGAAGGAATCACACAAAATATTTAGTAGTGTCCTAGTGCAGTCAGACATTTAGTGAGTTTTTGTAACATTCTTTTGTATTTTAACGATATGACGCCACATTCCGATGCTTATGGGGAGTTCCTTTATAAATTTATAATTATAAAATGATAATAAAAATATTGTATATGGAAATGAAATATTAAACGAATATGCAATGGAATGAATTTATTAAGTATCAACAAAATATGCCAATAATGCTGTAAATTTAAATTCATTAAATGTTTTTTTTATACCTATTATGTTTCATTATACAATGTCTATCTATAGCACGTTAAATGAAAAACTAACATAAACAATGCCAGCAACATAACCGACAGACACCCTTGGTTCTAAAAACTGAATTTTGATATAAAACTCTCAAATGCCAGAAGGAAGCACCAAGAATCGGCCTGAGTGGCGTCTTTTGGTGTGGGAGGCCAAGATCCTCTTTGGGCTAACCCAGTAAGTAACCATAGGAGTACTTGTGAGAAGCAATTGACAATATCTAAGTAAGTACTACTCCGGCCAGATGGAGTGACTATTTGCGAATGGCTGCGGGTGGATGCTGGATGCGGCAAGCTGAGGACAGGGTGCATTGTCGCTCATTGGGTGAGGCCTATGTCCAGCAGTGGACTAGTATATGATGATGATGAAGTAAGTAATACTACTAACCTATTTCACTGTTAAATTTACCCTCGTGCTGCAGAATTTTGGATCCGGTAAAAACTACTACAGATTTCTATATAGAATATAGGTATGTACTAAAATTATTAGAGAAAATATTTGTATTTTTGCTTGTAATGAATAACCTTTAAAAGCACTGGACCGATTTTAAAAATTCTTTCACTAATTGAATGCTACATTATCATCACTGTAACATAGACTACCTTTTTATCCCGGGGAAGTATAGGTTCTCGCAGGAGAGGTGAGTGAAATGTGGGCGGGTGAAAGCCGCTGAGAACGGCTAGTTTTTTTATTAATAGATTAATTTAAGTAGGTAGATAAATACCACAAGCCGAAGACTGAGCAAAGTGGACGAAGAGAAGAAGGAATGCTGATCCCGGGCCCTCGCGCAAGAGCACAACCGGGACTGACGCCAAGATGATGATGAGGTACATACTCGTACCACAGTTTATACATTATCATGTGAAAGGAATTACGTCGACATAAAGACAGGCTTGTATTTACTTAATTGATTTTTTATCTACTTTATAATAAAAAAAACATAAAATAATCCATTTATTACTCTACAATCATGCAACCAGTACAGCTAGGTAGGACCAATTTCGTGAAAGAGGCCAATCGACGAATCCAACTGGCACCGTTCGGGAAGCTACTCCACATATTTTCGTCCCAATTATCGCATGTCTCTTCTGGTTTTTGACCAGTGTGAGTTGCCAGTGATGACCTACGGAACAGACCCGTGGCCGCTCACTGTGGGCCTTATAAGAAAGCTTACTGTCACCCAAAGGGCAATGGAAAGGACTAAGGCTCAGAGTCTCATTGCGCGATCGAATCAGGAATGAGGAAATCGGCAAGCGAACAAAGGTCACCGACATAGCCTGAAGGATTTCCAAGCTTAAGTGGCAGTGGACAGCATAGCTCGCAGAACAGATGGCTGAGGGGACAGTAACATTCACGAGTGGCGATCACGTACCGGAGGACGCAGCGTATAGGCCTCCCGCAAGGTAGACCGATGACCTGGTACAGATCACAGGTACCTGCTGAATATGAAAGGCACAAGACCGGCCTTTGTGGAGATCGCAGGGAGAGGCCTATGCCCAGCAGTGGGTGTCTTCCGGCTGATATGATGAATCATGCATATAATCTACAATGCTGGTACCTACCAATAGTTGCGTATACATATTTAATTAGTGGAGACTGGTGCCTGCACTAAGGGAAACCTGTGCATCGATCACCAGGTCTGAGCGAATCTAGTGATCCCGGTCGGGGGTGGCCCCGAACAAGCAGTCAGGTATTTATTTAGGGATATGGTACGGTATCGCAGCGAAACGATGTACAGGCATATCGCTCTACACCTGCGTGAAGTGAGAGAGGGCTACCCTGCCACGCGCGCCCAGAGTAAAAGAAGCGAGCGCACAGAAGTTCCGCATCGCTGTTGGCTCTCTTGACTCAAGTTCAAGTTCAGAATTTAATTATTGAGTAGGACATTAAATATATATTTCAAAGAGCCCTCCTCGGCATAGGCGTAAGAAGGGGGGGCCGTCCCCACCCCAGGATACCGATACGAAATTCTGGGCTGGACATATAAAAAACTTCACCCAAACATAATTTCATTAAAATAATATACAACCGGATATCCACTAACTTTTTTTGCAAAGGAGTGTAGGTAGGTATAGTATTATATATTGTATTCCTAGTGGTGGACTAAAACCTTGACTCTAGATTGGTTGCCTGACTTTTGGGAAATGGGTGCATTTGCCCCCCCCTTGACCCGACTCTGACTCACAATCGATCACGGTTTTTAACAAAAATATCAAAAATTACGAGCTCGCGTTTCTCGCTCATTTATTTGCTTCAGGTTTTTCATACTATTACCAATCTTTCAAAACCTAAAATTCCGAGCTCGCTGCGCTCGCCCAAATATTCATTTTAACAATCACCCCAGCTTATAAAAACCATAATGTTAAAAGTTTTGTGCACGCTCTGATTGCTCATTCAATAAGTTATATTACTTTTATTGTCTTTTATTACGATCAGCATCACACATCATCACAGCACCTAAGCTAAAATGTCAAAATTAAAATGCTAAAAATACATTGATCACACCAACTTTTACGACATAAAATGAAAAAAATTTATAGCTCCGCTAACTCGTTTATCCGCTCGTTCACCCCACTAAAACGGCAAATATTTTTTTTGTACATAGGCGATCGATCGACTCTGCTTCATCGGCCACCTCAGGGGCCAGGCCCATCCTGGGAAAAGGCCCTAGATACGCCAATGCTCCTCGGTAAAAAGTAGGAAGGAAAGGATCATGGAAACACACAGTGACATGTTGGCCGCCACCAGACCGGAGCTCACACACCCCACGCCAACAAACGAGGGACCATGTCCGACAATACCAGACCGAGCAGTACCCGACAACAGGGTTGCCAGATGTATTTTCTCATATTTCCCCAGATTCATAATTATTTTTCCCCAAAATGATACATTTTTCAGAAAAACCCCCAAACTTGATTTGTTTAAAAAAATAGGTACACAATAAACACATTATTTCTTTTTTTTTTTAAGAAATGAAAGTTACTTAAATTTTACTAAACGAGTTTAACATTTCGATGACTTCGTCTTCGGTTGAGTAGACGTTTTCGCTGTTGAACCGTTTTATCATTTTGGCAGTAGGTTCACGTATTTTTATTTATTTTTATCTATTCATATTGATTCGAATTAGTTCGAATCATGATTCGAATTTTGCCGTATTATGATTCGAATATTAATTTCCTATTCGAGTACCATTAGTTTAAATGGTCCACAGACTTTTTTTACTCAATAAGTTTATGCCACTGAAATCAAGTTTTTTAGAACTTGTCTTAAAGATTTATAGATTTCATTTCATCGTCACTCTTAAATGTAAGTTATACTATAATAAGGGCTTAATATTTTCCTGAGATCTTTTTTCCCCAAAAGTTTCCCCAAGGATTCTGTCTCCCCAGTTATTCCCCAAGAGTCAATATTTTCCCCAAAATTGCGAAATAAACCCCCTAGCTGGCAAGCCTGCCCGACAATGCCAAGAAGAGTCGGACCGCGCCCCACATAATAAAAGTATATTATACCTATTACTTAGTCTGGCCATAAATACTCTTACAATTAAAAATAAACAATATATTACACTTGAATTTGGAATCTGTAATTTTTATATGATTTTTCATTATCTTTTCTTATTTTGGCGCCAATACATTGTACAATATTTTGCGATATTAAAATGGAGTGGGGTGATAAAGAGAACCGAATCGCTGTGATTGCATTACATAAAGTAGGTATGGAGCCAAATGCAATTTTTAAAACTCTCCATACGCTTGGTATTAGTCAAATGTTTGTGTACCGGGCTATTAATAGGTACAATAAGATCTCTGTTTGTGACAGAAAAAGAGCTGGCCGTCCACGTAGTGTTCGTACGAAAAAGGTGGTCAAAGCAGTAAGGGAAAGAATTCGAAGAAATCCTGTCCGAAAGCAAAAGATTTTATCTCGGGGATGAAGATAGCACCTAGAACCATGTCGCGTATTTCAAAAGATGACTTAGGACTTGCAGCCTATAGGAGACGTACTGGTCATTTCTTAACTGATAATTTAAAAAAGAATAGGGTGGTAAAATCGAAACAACTACTGAAGCGGTACGCAAAGGGAGGTCACAGAAAAATTTTGTTTACGGATGAGAATTTTTTTACAATTGAGCAACATTTTAACAAACAAAATGACCGTATTTATGCTCAAAGCTCTAAGAAAGCTTCCCAATTAGTCGACAGAATGCAACGTGGGCATTATCTGACTTCAGTGATTGTTTGGTGGGGTGTTAGCTATGAAGGAGTGACTGAGCCATACTTTTGTGAAAAAGGTATTAAAACATCGGCACAAGTGTATCAAGATACCATTCTTGAGAAGGTAGTTAGGCCCCTTAACAACACCATGTTCAATAACCAAGAATGGTCCTTCCAGCAAGACTCGGCGCCGGGTCACAAAGCTCGATCTAAGCAGTCTTGACTGGAATCGAACGTTTCCGACTTCATCAGAGTTGAAGACTGGCCGTCGTCTAGTCCCGATCTTAATCCGCAGGATTATGATTTATGGTCAGTTTTAGACAGTACGAGTATGGCTTGCTCTAAACGCCATGATAATTTGGAGTCCCTAAAACAATCCATACGATTGGTAGTGAAGAATTTTCCCATGGAAAGAGTGCGTGCTTCTATTGATAACTGGCCTCAACGTTTAAAGAACTGTATTGCAGCCAATGGAGACCACTTCGAATAAGCTTTTTATATTTTAAATTGTTTTATATTTACGTATGTAACATTGTAAAAGTTATAAATGTTATTTGCAATAGTAGTGCGGCTATGGTAGCCGGACGGATCGACTCAATGCTGCAAACGCAGGACTAGACTAGAACTAGAGCAGTGGTCGCTAGGGAATGCCCCCAGGGTAGGGATATTCGATATACATCGATGCATCGAAAACATAGCTGTTTACAATTCGATACATCGAATCGAGCCTATGTTTTGAAAAGCTATTGATATACTCGATGACGATAATCAGTTAATTTCACAAAAACTCAAGTTTGACCACTAAAATTTTACCTAAAATCTTCATTTCATTTCATTTCATTTCATTTATTCGCTGTTAAATGTCTTTCTTTCTTCTTACTTATTACTCATTTTATGAAAGATTAAAATCTTAACTTTAATAAAATAATGGATTTAGCTCTTCATAACCGTCATATACAACAATTTTCACTCTGAAAATATGACCTGTTTTGAGAGATGTATCACTTTTCACATGACTACAGCTTTGTAATAATTATAATGTTAGAAAAAGTACTCGATGTTTACAAGACATCAATGTTTTCATCTGATTCATCATAAGACATTGATGTACAGTTCCAATTTAGCGAATCGAAAAAGACACTGATATTTTTTCAAAGTGGACACCCCTACCCCAGGGTGGGGTCTTATCCCAGCTACCATGGAATATTGTAGTCAATGAGCTTATAAGCCGGTTAAACTACAACAGATTTCATACAATTGACTAAGCAGACAACAGCCATACTTATAAGTGGACCATTTGAGAATGTGTTATGCCCTCATGAAGTCTGCATTAAAAATAGTCGGCGAAAGCTGGTGTACTGAGCACAACCTCTCTGTCAATCCCTCCAAGGCAGAGATGATCCTGTTCACACGAGGAATCTGGGAGAACACAGGCTCCCCAAGCTATTCTGTATCAGACTATCCTTAATAGATGAGGTCAAGTACATTGGGGTCATTTTTGACAAGCTGTTATGGAACAAGCATTTGGAACACATACTGGCTAAATATGGTTATCATTTGAAAAGGCTAAGTGGCTTCCTTTCAGTATATGACATTTTAATTTAAAAAAATGTGATACAAGAAAACAGTTATTTTTCCAAAAGTCAGGCAACAAATTTATTCACAATTAAAAAAAAAACACATAGTGCTGATATTTTAGTCAACCACTATAGTTTACTATCTATTTAGTTTTTATGTTATTTTCTTTAGACAATGAACCTATGTTTCTGCATTTTTATTACTTAAAACCTTTGTATAACCTGTGTTCTTTGCTAATAGGAATGCCTCTCAAAAACTTCACTGAAATAATGTGCTACAGATGGGTAATAAATAACGTCACTAGATTTATGGCATGTTAGTTATCTTTATGCCATATTCATTATTTTTCTAACATGTCATTGAGAAAACTACAGCTGACCTCACGGTCCTTTTTATCTTGTGTCCTATATTATTATCATTATTATTAAGCAGGCATGCAGTTGTAAAAACAACTGATTGATGCATGTATCCGTCTCTTCTCCACTCATTATCAATCTGTATTTAAATACAATATATACCTCATTATGTATGTATGCTCTGTGATTTTGTAATGTAGTTTCATTTGTGAAAAGTCAGTGATACTACCATGACGTTATTTACCACCCACCTCAGTGGCGTTACTGTCATACAAGCCCAAAAGCCGGGCTTGCCTTATAAAAATAATTATCGATAAAAAATCAAAGATAATGCGAGCGCGAACTATTTAAAGTTCGCGCTCCTAATGCTTTTCAAACTGCCGCGCCGCAAAGCAGCGCCATCGTGCGCCTAGGTTACGAAACACGATCCGAACGCACACGCAAGTTGAGGAAATTGAGACTAGGTCAGTAATTAGTTTTTTGTTGTGTTTGTGTTGTGTTTTGTAGTAAAAGTGATTTAATTAGATTGATCAACAATAGACGAAGTAAAGTCCCTTGTGATGATTTAAAATGTGCACAAGCTTTGATTTGCATGGAAAAGGTAAAGTTTTTAAACATTTCTCAGAAAATAACAAATTATTTCCTTATATGTATTCCTATTATACCTATTTCTCAGATTAGTAAATCGCTTATAAGACAATTTCATAGATCGGTGTACCAAACTCATTGAATTGTTGGTTGTCTCTCTCACAAGTTATATTGCTGGTATAAAACTGAAGAGTGATAAGTGAGGATTGATCAGTAGTGTGGCAAGGGGATGGATTTATTTTTAATAACCGTAATAACTACACAAACTTCATCTCTCGGCTTGCCTTACTCTGAACCCCTAGGCACGCCACTGACCCACCTCTAGTACTTATTTGCAGTAAAGTATAAGGTTTTTATGGTCGGCAACGCATTGGTGAT
Source organism: Blastobasis lacticolella (assembly GCA_905147135.1). Classification (NCBI taxonomy): domain Eukaryota; kingdom Metazoa; phylum Arthropoda; class Insecta; order Lepidoptera; family Blastobasidae; genus Blastobasis; species Blastobasis lacticolella. The sequence goes on from LR990050.1 coordinate 20,425,813, forward strand.
GCCCCCTGGTATTGCAAACGTCCATAGGCTGTGGTGACTACCTACCATCAGGCAGGCCGCAAGCTTGATTTCCACCTTAATGGTATAAAAAAAAAGTGCTTGAGAGGCCTACGACGGCGTCACTTAGCAAAATAATCAGGTAGTAAATATAGGTGATAGTTATCACTTTCAATTGCAGATTGCCTTCTTACATCTAATTAGATCCAATTACCCACTCAATTAAAAAGTCAAGGGACTTGTGACACTTGTGGTTGCCTAACAAGGCAGTTAATATTTTTGATTCAAAAGATGTAGTCTCAATGGGCTGGAAAATGGGCAGCAGCTTTTTCCATTGTTATAATTATTACACTGTAATCTCCTGTCTGCCAAGCGTGGAGGCTACGGCAATAGCCTCCTCTTTCGTGGGAGAGGCCCTAAGTGCTGCAGTGGACTGTTATGGGTTGTGATGCTATCTGGTCAGTCTCATACTCAATTCCCCACTTGTTATGGGCCAGGTTCTAGATATTTTAATTTTATTTTTTTGTTAATTGATAGACAAACAGACAAGCAGGCCTCCTGATGAAAAATGGTCTCAGCTTCCTATGGACATTGGCAATTAAAAATTGCGCTCGAATCTATTCAAAAATGTAGGTATAGAAATGCCTCACCATCCTTCAGCAGTTGTCGCATCTCCTTCGTCCGTTGGAAATTAATTTCCTCGAGCAACTGATCCAGCATAGTGGTGGGCCGCATCAGCGCCGCCGCGCCCAGCGCCATGCCCGCCCGCCGCCGCCGCGGCCGCCCACCGACCGCGCAACGTCGCCTTCACCGCCTCATGCACGCCCTGCCCTGATTTCAGTCCCGCAACGACGTCTCGATTCACTTCTCTTTTATTATAACATTATCACTAGTCTCTCGAAAACAATTTTTGAACTGAGAACTTGGATAGCAGTTTGAAAATTTATTCGCGACGATGTTGGACCAAATCGAGTAAAAAACTACCTATTTCATAAACAAAAAATATAAATATATTAATGATGTTCAATTCAACTAACACAATAACGCGCACTATAATAAAATTAAATCTATTCGCACTTTTCACAGTTTTTCATTTTTCTTCAGAAAAAATCAATGGAAACAACAACAATAATCCAAGGACCAATAACATTCATATTTGAATCAAAGAGGATATAAACTGAACAAGTTGTGCATGGACGACCGTACCGAACCATATTGAAGTTCGGCCGAACCATGTCGGTTCGAAACAGTATGGCCGGAGGAGGGCGCTAGGCAAAGGGATTGGAAAGTTAGCTAGATTCATGGTTCGACTTGGCCGTGTGGTGTCCGGCAGAGTAGAATACCACCAACCCCTTAAGCTACGCGTCGACTAGCCCGCACCGCACGAGCCGCACGCGCCGCACGCATCGCATTTCGGGTTGCTTTGTATGAGTTTGTATAGGAGTGCGTTCACTACCCGCACTGGCCGCGCCGCACAGCCGCACCGCATTGTCAGTAGTTAGGGATACCAGCATAAAATGCGGGCGATGCGGACAGGGATACAAGAAAAAAAGGCGTTATTTGCCTGAAATGGGAGACTAAGTCCTAAAATATTTACCCATAAATATAAGAAAAAAACTGTAAGTTTAAATTGTAACTGCACTTCAGTATTTAAGCCTGCTATAAACTAGTGGGGGGGTTTGTCACAAACTCCACGCTTGGCACGTAAATCAAAAAACAGGAAACGCTGCTGACCAATTTTATAACAAAAGAAATGTCCTGAGCTGGCCTCTAAGACATTATTCTCCTTCCTTGTACGCGTACAACATCTGTGAACTTAATGTGTTAAACTCTGTCTAAGAAGTTTAGCAACCAGCGAAATTATAAGATTGATTGAAATCAACAAGTAGATACCTAAGCATAACTGATTGAATAATGAGGACCGTCTGTATACAACAAGATAGGAGCTAAAAGATGGACGTCTTCATTATTCTAAATCAGGTTGATTACTTGTTGATGTCAATCAATCTTATAATTTCCTAAGTCGCTTCACTTTTTAGACAGCGTCTACAGCTATATTCTAATCTGCCTTAATAATTTTATGTAAAATTAAATATAAATAAAGTACCTAAGCCACTAAATATACCCCAACAATATGAACATTATCTAAAATATCTAATCCCACATACCCCTAAATTTGTGGAAGAAATCGCTGGGTTGGGAACCCTGAGGGCCGGCCTGTGACGTCACACGGATATTAAACTATAGAATTTGCTGCAAATATTTTCGACTTTAGAGCCTACTTACAGCTTGAGTCACAATCTATATTTTGTTTCCTTTTTTAATGGTGCATATGACATGTCTGATAGAGAAGGATATAAGTTGTTAAGTACCCATTCGAACCTTCTGCTATTGCCAATTGTTACTTTTTTTAAATTTGTGACTGAGAGTTCTAGATTATTGCTCAAAACCAAAGATTTTGGAGCATAGAGCAATCGAAAATATAATCTTCTCTTTTGAAGAAATAAATTCTCGTTGACAGTGTTGCCACATTGGATAATTTTTTCGTCATACTGGCGAAATTGGGAGATAGCGTGGAGAAATTTTTTAATGTGTTTTTTGACTTTGGCGAAAAATAAATTAAGAAGCGTTATTTTTATAAAACTATTTTCATACAATAGGCAATATTATATTTAAAATAAATATTTTGACGAAGAATAAATTGAGAACTGATGATATTGGTGATAAATTTGGAGAGATAACCGTATATTTTTGTTTCTCTTTTTCACTTTGAGAGAGGATAATCCTATAACCAACATACAGCAAAGACTTAAATATTTTTTTTGAGAGCGCAGAGAACGAGCGATCAGGGTTACCATCTAAGCATTTTTTGAGATGTCATTATTAGTACCAAATCATGACACACAGTTGGCAACCCTGCCCGCAATTGCGGTTCGTGCGGTGCGGCCAGTGTGGCCATGCCATCAGCAACGTCAGCAATATCTCAATGCGATGCGTGCGGCGCGTGCGGCGCGTGCGGCTCTTGCGGTGCGGGCTAGTCGACGCGTAGCTTTACACTCGTGGGTGTCGTACAAGGCGATTAATATTTTTGAGACCAAAGTTCTAGATCTCCGAAAACTGGAAAATGGGCAGCAGCGTTTTCCAATCGGCCTGCCAAGCGTGGAGATTATGGAAATAACCTCCCCTTTCGTAGGAGAGGCTCCTAAGACCTGCAGTGGACTGTTATGGGCTGCGATGATGATGTTTAGACTGACAAATTATTTTTGCTTTGTGGCGCTATGGCTTTTTTATTATTTTAATTAGGAGTTTTCCAGTAGGTACTGTCAGTTGGTTTCAAAAAGCATCAAAAGATGGCGCTCCCACAATTTTGGTAATCTTTTGGCAGTGATGTCGTGCAGCCAACTAATACTAAACTTAAAAATAAAATTGGAAAACTGCTCATTTAACAATAGGGACATGTTAGTTTCTTCTTCCGTCAAGTTCCATATTATCCATGTCGCATTGCTAGCGGCATTCGAATTCTGTCACAGAATACTACATGCTTCCGATGTTGCTACATAAAATGCTAAACTTGCGCCTCAATGAGCAGTTTTCCAATAGGTATCTAAAGCATTCCTAACCACTCTCTAGATGGGGCCCCGACAATTTTGTAATTAATAATCGCTTAAAATAGGTTCTTAGCAAACAGGATATAAACACTGGGTACGTTGTATTGGATAATATTGTATTTGTCAATAGTTTTCAACCATTTTAGAGGTTGTAACAATAATGGAACATAGTGCCAACTTCTATAGGTAAATATTTCTTTTTACACTTCGTTCAACCTTTAACAGTTATGTTTATATTAATAAACATTTTATTTTTTAGTTTAGTATTAGTTGGCTGCATGAAATCACTGCCACCATCATACAGATTAAAAAAAGATTACCAAAATTGTAGGAGCGCCATCTATTGATGCTTTTTCAAACCAATTATCAATACCTACTAGAAAACTCCTTATTGACAGGGAACCTCTGTCTCAGTTAAGCTTAAATTTTTTTAAATTAAATCTTTATGCGCTAAATGTAATGCTAAGTGTACATTTAAAGCTAAAATAGCCTTGTTTACAAGTCCACCATGAACAAATGTGTTCGAAAAAGGTAAACATTGCGGGAGAAACTATAAGATAAGGTGGATGAGGGAACACTTTACTGAGTATAGACTGGCACAAAAGTCGTAAAAAAAATTGAGGGCGCGACCCTCGTTTACATGATATCATTGTTCTGTATCAGTCTGTGATCTTAAGATATTAAAAAATGGTATCTCCACGTCTGTGCTTTGCCTCTATTTCAAATTTCTTTGTGTCTGTGTCTTGTGTACTTCTACTAGAAAATATGATACTTGTTAATATTTTATATCATATAGCACGACTACAACGCGTCCTCCTACAACTACAATCTCCACCTACCTACGACAGCCCAATGCTGGGCTTAAACCATCAGTCGAAAGTGCTATTTTAGTATAGTTAATATAGACAAAGTGATTGGTAATATATAATCTTGAGGTTAATGTCCTGTTTGTGCTCTCGCGCACGAGGGCCCTAGGTCCGTCTTGACCATTATCTAGGATTTGGCAGATCAGATAATTACAGTGGAGCGACTGACCTCCGCGAGCCTGCTACCAGGTTACCCATACAAACATAAGATTTGATCATCGTTACCCATTCAGTCAGTTTCATCACGATTTTTTCACTCACTGATTTATTTATTTGTTTATTTAAGAAATCTATACCTGCAGAACACATATTGTTACATTATGCTTTGTCTAAAATAGGATGATAATTTTGACAGCTCACTAATTGTTGGTCCTTGGCGCACGCCTATGAAGTTTCGTGTTTTTTTTTCGGTAAAATGTACTACGGAAAATGTCGTACTTCATAGACAGGCCCCGCCCCTTTAGTGATGTGCCACGAATAACGAATAACAACATACTTTCGAAAATCGGTATTGATATAATATAATCGAATATTTAAAATTAACATTTAGGTAAACTTATTATTTTTTGTAACTAAACTCTTATTCCTTGTTTGGATTTCACCCTAAGAGACCGTTCACAACAACGATTTCGAGTCGCGCGTATTCTACGTAATGGGTTGACTGACCGAATAGAAATACGCACGTGTCATAATCGTCGCTGTAGGAACCCTCCTAATGTCCCTTTAATGTCGTATTAATAAATTATTAATACAGAAGAAAATAAATAGTTTATTTTGTATAATACGTATAGCATAACCATGCAACTATCGATTCCAAGTTCTATGAGATGCTTTTTGTAACCAACTATCAATACCTACTGGAAAACTCCTCATTCAAGCAAGTAGTTCCCAAAACATTCTTTTCACGCCTTTCTTGCCAAACTATATGTTGATACAAGATAGAGTTGAACAACAAATACATACTAAAGATACGTACATTCATAGGGGTAAATAAATATCGGTAATAATGTATTTATAGAATATGCAGATAATGCTTGTGTATAGCCTTATTGAACGAGAATTTGCTAGTTAAAAGTCTAATTTAAGAGGGTAGATCATTTATTACACAGTCTAATGGCGACCATCGCGAATGAGTGATATATAAAATCAGTACCTACGGTGAAGAGGAAAATGTAATAACCGGATCGGAGTTTGCAATCATGGGGCAATGAACCATTAAAATATATAGGTGGTAAGAGGGAAATGTCAAGGCGTTTAATGAAGCGTTGACTACCCAAGATGATGACCTGCGGGGCTATTGGCTAACTCAGTTGACAACTGTATTTGACACTAGATAATTCTACACCACGTCATCTACGTTGAAAACTGGCAATAGCGTCTACCAAATTAGAGTAGTGTCAGATTTTTTATGTCAAATTCAGTTGTCCACTGAGATAGCCGATAGGCCCTCTGATACTTAGAAGGGTTAACGTAGATATATGTTAAATCTAGACGACCATTCGTTGATGATTTGGATACTTTATTTATATTTAAAATTATTTAATCCCTTCCTACAGATTATGGAAATTGGTAATGAATAAACCCATCCAAACCCATCGGTTAACGGTTACCAAAATTAAGTATTTTCGCAAACCGTAGAATAGAAATCCGATAAGTGTTTGCTATGATGGTTCGGTACGCGTCCATACAAACGCACCGCGTTCACGCCACGCTTAAGCGCGCTCCACATGTGGACAGTTCCGCGGGAACACGAGAATGTAGAGGGAGTATTCGCCTATATTCGTGTAGTCCCGTGCATGTTTGGCATGTCTCGCCCATTTCATAGACAAAAGATTCAAAAGATTCAAAATATTTATTTGTAAGAGATAGGTATTACAGATGTTTTAATTATCTTCAATAGTTTCTCTATCCTTTGCCCGCATGCTGAGGCGTACAAATCTTTAAATATAATTGTTTCATTTTTCATTTAGTAAATAATAAAATCTTCCATAAATAATAATTTCAATAAATTTAAATTTCAATAAATAAGTTATAAAATAATCAGTAAATAAAACCATGTCATTAAAAATGTCAATTATTACTAACAATTTTAAAGTAATTTTAAAGTAGAGATAGTTTGTTGTCGTCGCGATTTAATCGATTTAATTTATTTATTTATTTATTTGCCAACAGATTTACACTTTTTGGTACACTTTTATATTTATATTCCTAGCGCTTTATCCCGTGACAGGTTCGGGGTACACTTGACCATGATCCACGATATTAGTAGATCAAGTAATTACAGTAGAGCAGCTGCCATCACCTCTGTGACCCTGTTTTCAGCAGATTAGCGATATTACACCGATGAATCGATATAATGTCGATGCGTTTTGACACCCACCACATCCCTAATAGGCGAGAATGTAGAGGTCGACCAAAGTCCCGGCAAAAGTTTCGCCGGAAGTTTCGGCGAACATGTGGAGCGCGCTTTATGATGCGCATTTCATTGTTGTACGTAGTGCTTACATATTATTTCGTACGGCCTTGGTACGGCCGAACTTCACTTTGATTCAGTACGATGTTCGGTCGGTCATCATGCCGTTTGCAGGCGCTTAAAGGTTTTCTTACTATCAAAGTCAATTTTATGTGTCAAATTGATCAGCTGACATTTGACAACAAAACATTGACAAATGTGAAAAATCATGGAAAAATTATAAAATTCATTCGAGGGTTACAAAACTGAAAAACGATTTTAAACATGTGAACCGTGTCTATTCATCCTTGTATCCCTAAAAAATCGTAAATAACAAGTCTTCAGTAACGTGTTTTCAATATGGAATATGTTTGGCGTCTCCGAAATCTACTCTAATATCCATCCACAATTGAAAGTTGAGGATGTGCTCCTGTGTGCGTCCAGCAAGTTTCCTTCGGCAGGTTGTGCGTACAGTGCGAGTGGCGTCAGCGGCGGCGGCGGCGCGGCAGTCGCGGGCCCATTGGGAGTCGGGCGGGCCGCGGCGCGCGGCGGCCGGCCTGCCGCGCCTCGACCTCGTCGGCGCGCTCGCGCTCGCGCTCGTCGCCGCCGACCACATATACAACGGTGAGGTGCTCCCTGATCATTCAGTCAGCCGACGAAGCTGCCCAGGGCAGGCAGCCGGCTATCGGCATCCCAGAAAAACAGTTGCAGCAGTTGGAACAGAAAAAGTCTCTACCAACCTATATCACAACAGGGAACTCGAGAGCTCACTCTTTATGAAATAGAATTCAGTTATTATTGTTTTGTGACATTAACTCTCCGTTAGAAACTCTAGTAACATTCGACTACCCTGTGGAATATAAATAGTACTTTATGACTCTCAGGAAGAATGTAGCTTCTTATTGTAGTAATCAGTTCTTTCATTTTAGAGAGTACCTCAAAATTTTTGTATTTATAATAATAGTTTAAAAGTTTAAATAGTCTTATCTATAGTTTTGTTAGTTTGGGCCTAGATACCTATCAGTTAAGCAGTTAGTCACTAGATTATGCAAGTTGTTGTTTGAATTAATATTCTAAAATAGAGCTTTAAGTTTGCTTACTTCAAAGGTCGGTCTATGAATTACTATTCCAAAAAAGAGCTCTAATCTAATGCTCACTTCTATTTATAACTGTTTACACTATCAACAAATGTATACAAAAGTCAAATGGAAAATTAGTGCCTTGCAGAATAAATTAATCAAACTAATGCATGCCAATGGATGCAAGAGGCGCACTGTAGTGTAGGAGTCTGTAAGGCCTATGTTCAATAGGGGTTTCTAAGTATTTGGTTTTGAAAAATATGGGTTTGTGTGTAGTCTTTTATGCTGATACTTTTCAATTACAGAAAAAAGATTCTTCAAAGCCGCTCAAGTTGGAAATATTCATGAGTTGAGAAAGTAAGTATGGTTATGTGATTTGAAATCAGATTAGGTACCAACTTAACTACGTATATCATAGGTATCTTGAATCAATTAATCTTTATCTGATTGAATGATTTGCATTCCAGGCAGGTGGAGGCCCTGAACAGCGGTCGAGGGGCCGGCGGGGCGGGGGCGGGGGCGGGCGCGGGCGCGGGCGCCGGGGGCGAGGCCGGCGGCGAGGAGGGCGCGGCGGACCGGCGGCACGCGCTGGGCTGGACGGCGCTGATGGCGGCGGCGGCCAACGACCAGCCGGCGGCCGTGCGCGAGCTGCTGCGGCTGGGCGCGCGGCCCGACCTGCAGGAGCGCTACGCGGGCGCGGGCGCCGCCGCCGCCGCCGCCGGCCTGCACCCGCTGGAGGCGCTGCAGCGGCGCGAGGAGGAGTTCGCGCCCGCCATGAACGCGCGCGCCTCCTTCCTGGGCTGGACCGCGCTGCACTACGCCGCGCTGGCCGACTCCGCGGGCGCCGCCGACGCGCTGCTGGAGGCCGGCGCGGACCCCACGGCGCGCGACCACGCCGGCCGCCGCGCGCTGCACTACGCGCGCGAGCCCTCCCGCGCGCGAGACCTCATCCTGCAGCACACGCGCCGCTGGGAGGACGCGCAGGCCGCGCGCGCCGCCGACGAGCGCCGCCGGTTCCCGCTCGAGCAGCGCCTCAAGCAGTACATCGTCGGCCAGCAGGTGAGTGGCGCGGCCGCCCTCCGCCCCCCGCCCCCCGGCCGGCCCGCCTGACCGCCTGACCGCCTGACCGCGCCCCGCCTGCGCAGGTCGCGATCGAGACCGTGGCGGCGGCGGTGCGGCGCAAGGAGAACGGCTGGGCGGACGAGGAGCACCCGCTGGTGTTCCTGTTCCTCGGCAGCAGCGGCATCGGCAAGACGGAGCTCGCCAAGCAGCTCGCCCGCTACATGCACCGCGACGACCCGGCGGCCTTCATCCGCCTCGACATGTCCGAGTACCAGGAGAAGCACGAGGTGAGCGAGCGGGGTTTCGCCGGCCGGGCGGGGGCGAGGGCCCGCGCGGGCGGCGGCCCCGGCTGACGGCCCGCACCGTCCGCAGGTGGCGAAGCTGATCGGCGCGCCGCCGGGCTACGTGGGCCACGAGGAGGGCGGGCAGCTGACGCGCGCGCTGTCGCGGCGGGCCGACGCCGTGGTGCTGTTCGACGAGGTGGACAAGGCGCACCCCGACGTGCTGACCGTGCTGCTGCAGCTGTTCGACGAGGGCCGCCTCACCGACGGGAAGGGCAAGCTGATCGAGTGCAAGAACGCCATCTTCGTGATGACGTCCAACCTGGCGGCGGACGAGATCGCGCAGTACGGGCTGCAGCTGCGGCGCGAGGCGGAGGCGCGCGCCGAGCAGCGGCAGCGGGCCGGCGCGGACCGCCCGCCGGCCGCCGCGCTGGCGCCGCTCGCCGGCCCCGGCGGCCCCGGCGGCCCGGGGCCCGACGCGGACGCGCCCGCCGCGCCGGAGCCGGAGCCCGGCGAGGAGACGCTGGAGGTGTCGCGGCACTTCAAGGACGGCGTGGTGCGGCCGATCCTGAAGCGGCACTTCGGGCGCGACGAGTTCCTGGGGCGCATCAACGAGATCGTGTACTTCCTGCCGTTCTCGCGGCAGGAGCTGCTGACGCTGGTGAACCGCGAGCTGGCGCGCTGGGCGGAGAAGGCGGCGGCGCGGCACGCGGTGGAGCTGCGCTGGGAGGGCGGCGTGCTGGGCGCGCTGGCCGACGGCTACGACGTGCACTACGGCGCGCGCTCCATCAAGCACGAGGTGGAGCGGCGCGTCGTCAACCAGCTGGCGCTGGCGGCGGAGCGCGGCGCGCTGGCGCGGGGCTGCGGGGTGCTGCTGGCCGCGCGCGCCGGCCGCCTCACGCTCGCCGTGCGCCGCCCCAAGGCCACCGACTACACGCCCATCGACCTCGCCAGCGTCTAGCCGCCGTCTCCCCACCCACCGTCCATCACATGACATCACATTGCAGGACATAATTTTACTAGACGTAATGTTCCGAAATAATCACCCGGTACTTACGCCCGCGACGACGTCCACGCAGTTTACGATAAAAATACTCAGTGTACTTCCCCCCTTCTGTGCGAAGGAGCCAGCAAAATTGTCTTCATGTTTTTAGTATTGTAATAATTGATTTGCTGGAATGACCTGACCCGCAATATTTTCAACATAGCAACGAAAGAAAATACACGAAAGATAATACACGCACGTAGAACAACGAAAGGTTCTTGTATTGGGCGAAGTCTATGTCCTATAGTGGATTTCCTGTAGCTGAAATTAAAATAGATATTGATGCTAATACATACATAAGCATACATTCATAATATCGCTATAACATACTAAATAGCAAATTGATTACCTATCCATTCGGTTACAAAGTGTACAAATTGTCCTAGTGTTAGGAATCATAGTAGCCTTAGAAATTCTAATTGAGCTACCAAATCGGAAAATTTGGACAGTGCGGGCAAGGAGGGGTTTAAATTATAATGTACAGTGAAAATTATGTCATCTAAAATTATGTATCGTGTAAGTAAATAATATGTCATTCAATAATATCGGATGAAATAATGACAAACAAAACCAAATACGTTGTGATAATTTAATCAGAAAAAGTAGATTGGATTGATTGTAATGGGTTTCATGTTTCATGTCAAATTATGTTACACATATACAGTAAAAATATGTTTATTTTTATTTTTTGTCTAGATACGTAGCTCAACATGCATTTACACCTATTTATATTTCCTGAGATAGATATTATTTATTGGTGTGTTGTAATTTTTGCCTTTGGCATTCACATTATTGTACAAGCGCTTTTAGTTCTTAGTTTACTTTTTCTGATTAAAAATAATATATAAGTAGATAGGTCAAACATTAGTAACCCGAATACACGACTGTTATGTACATAAACAAACTGAGAGCTATTTTATTTAATAAAAATAATATATTCCTCAAAAGTTGTTATTAAATTGAAGTGGCCCGATTTCCATAACAAACTTTTTGTTAGCTTTGATGGAGCTTTTCAAGGATTTGACTACATTCAGTTGCCCGAATGTATAACCATGCCCATAATAACAGCGTCGTTTAGTATTCAACTAATGTACATTACTCAGGAAAGTGTCATTGGTATGTACCAATTTATTTATTTATTTATTTAATTTGCCAACAGACAAACGCCAACTTTGTGGCGGCATCCGGTACCTCGGGGTATGGGTAAGGGGTTCACCTTAACTATTAGGCCATCGACGCTCCTAATATAAAATAAAGCAATTGACAAGAAAAATAATTAAATCAACAACGCTACTAAGCGGCAAATAGTGTTTTTTATTTTATATCAATATTTTTGTGCTCCATGAATACATTTACCAAACATACAAAAGACGATGTCGAACCATCTTACATTACCTTTCTAAAGAGCTGGGGGCCCACCGAAAGCTATCGCACGAAGCATCGCCAACTCATTCGGTTGCGGCTTGAGCGAGTGAGATGACGATGCACCGTCCGATACTGTATGCCTTCTATTCGAGTTAGGCGGTCGGACTCCTGAGTGAAGTGAAAGGCGGATACTACTTACACGATATTTATCGTGATACGTGGATTACGATCCTCGATCACGATATCTATCGAGTGTGTAGGGGATCACAGGATTTCTAGAAAACCAGAAATCCACAATCCGTATCGACGATACCTATCGCGATAAATATCGTGTGTGTAGCATCTCCAAAATATATAACTCTGGGGTGTATATTGGGCGTTCTAATGCCTGTTCTATTTATTAAATCTATTCATTCAACCTACTGTATAACATGTTAAAATAATTGAAAGAATGTGTCGATAGCTCTCTTATTGGCAGAGTAAAGTATTAAAGCAACCCCTTCGAGTTACGAGCGTCGCAGAAGACGACTGATGTGTTAGGCCGATTGCACTAAACTCAGGCCAGGCATCAGTTGACCTACCACCTAAGTTAAGTGTTACTACCATTCCTAGTAAGAAAACTACTGCACCAACACCAACCATGTATGAAATCTAACCTCGTTAAGTCAATTTGACGACCTGTTCAATGGTCTGCCACGCAAGAGGTCCCGGGTTCGATTCCTGGCCGGGCAGAAATTGAAATGATGAATTTTAATTTCTGTCACGGGTCGGGTTGTTGTATGTATAATAAGTATGTATTTAAAAGTATTTAAGTAGTATATCAGTTATCTCTAGCACCCATAGTACAAGCTTTGCTTAGTTAGGGGCTAGATGGCGCTGTGTGAATTTGTTCACGAACATTTATTATTATTTTATTATTATTTATTATTTTAACTTTATGACACTGATTTTATGATTCCTAAATAAAAAATAGGCACCCTAAGGCGTCAACTTAAGCGTATGTATTACTATGTATGTATGTATGTAAACTCTTTATTGCTTAATAAATACAGGAAAAACAAAAATAATTTTACAAAGCAAAGGCGGGCTTATCCCACAATGGGATTTCTTCCAGCCAACCTTAAACAATCTGAAAGGACATTTAAGAAGCGGTGGAGGCAATAATGAGGTATTAAATTAAATTGCCGACGGAAGAAAATGGAACATCTCGCGGAGGTACACAGGGGCTGTGGGATTAAAAAGAACGTTGTGTAATAATCCTAATATGTGGCACTCTCTCCGTCGCCGTATAGGCAGTCATTTTAATTTGATTCTGTATTCAGACACGTGGTCAAATTTACGTAATCCATAGACATATCTAATGCAGAGATTCTGCAGGCGCTCTAACCGAGACAGAAGTTCCTCCTTGGGACTAAGGTAAAAAATTTTGTAATCTCTTAAGAGAGTGAAATGATGAGAAGACCCTACGGCCAACCTCACCGATGTGCGTCGACCAGGACAGAGTCATCTAAGTTGAGTGCAATCGGACAGAGAGATGTATTTTATACACTACGGTTTCGCCAGGCGTGAAGATTATGGCGAAATCCCCCACTGACGTGGAGGAGGCTCAAGTCGAGCAGTAAACTGGTATGGACTGATGATACTAAGTGATATGTCACATCGCCAACTTTGCGAATTCCATTGTGTTCGTTTCGTTCTGCATACAGATGTGTATGACTTTTACTATTTCCTAAAAATAAAAAACGGCCCTCCGATAACTATTTTGTGCTATTTACTTTACGTCCCAGGTTCAGAAGTAGGATTTCAGACAATAAAATTTTATTATCATCTGAATATCCTCCAGATCTACAGTTTTATATAGGTTTCAACCAAGGTGCAACATTTTAAAAATACGAAGTTAGGGTGTGGTCTCCAACGAGACTTGGTCTTATCCCATAGTACTTATAAAATCTTCAAGTTTCTGTAGAATAACTTGGTGAGCCTCGTATCAAGGGGATTCTGTGGTGTAAGGTTCGTAGGTAAGTAGGTACTACAAAGAAACTACAAATTTCAAGTAGTGCTTATTTTATTCAAGATCGCACCGTTATATACAAATAGAATGTATAAATAAATAACAACTCTTTACAAAATATAATCGATCGGCCTGGCGGCCTTAACAAAAAAAGTGAAGGCCTCGTTTATTACTAAGTAGACCGCGGCTGGCGCAGCGGCGATATGTCTGGCTCAACTCAATGACGCGTTCGGAAGCGGCGCGGGCGCTAGATTGCGCGCATGATCACTGTGGGAGCGGTTCAAAATGGAACTACAGGTGCGCCACTCGAAGTGTTACCAATTGTAAATACTATAATTTTGTCAACAATTTACTTATTATCATTATTTTTTCAGGAAACAAACAGTCTTTTACCAATATTACACACAATTACAATGCACAAACAGAGCTACAGATCCATACAAAATTAAGTAAGTTTTACAATAACAAGTCGAGCAGAAAGATATCGATGCACGAATACGACCAGAATATTATGAGATAATTATGAGTTTTATCAATTAAAAACTTCAATGTATCGTAAAAACATGTCAAATTTGAATAAAAATAGGTTATTGTTCGATATAGTCACCTTTAGCGCGGATAACAGCCTCGACTCCGTCCCGAAGAATTCGATTGCTGCACGAACGTGACTAACATGAAAATTTGATATTTTTCGATTCAAAACGTTTTACAGTTCTGCGACATGTAAACTAAAACGGTCGTGTGTGATTAGAGTGCAAATCAAATGACAATTTAGACCTGTGAACAGCTCTGTGAAAGCAAGCGTGAAGATCAGTGATGGTTTGGGCCGCGGTAACTGCCACAGGACGCTCACCGTCCGTTTTCATTGAGCAGGACGTAAAGGTAAATCAACAGATCGATCGTGAAAAGATTTTAAATTATGCTTTTTTACCTTAGTCACGTAATCAAATCGGTAGAAAGCGTTAACATTTCTACAAGACTCGACACCATCCCAGAAAGCTCTTGAAACCCGTATTTTTTTTACAAGAAACAATTTCTAGCTTAATTTCTTCACAACAATGTCCGCTATATTCCCCGGTCCTAAACCCAATGAATTTTTCCATATTATCCATTCGTAAGGCCAAAGTATCAGCTAAACAATATGAGACAGCCGAGGGATCTTTAAGGCATAACGATCCCTGTGACAAAATACCATCAGACCGCATTCGTGCAGCGAACGAATTCTTCGGGACAAAGTCGAGACTGTTATCCGCGCTAAAGGTGACTATATCGAACAATAACTGAAGTTTTAAATTAAATAAACTCAAAATAGACAAAATTATAGTATTTTCAATTGGTAACACTTCCGAGTGGCGCAACCTGTATAAGAAGTTCCATTTTCAGCCGCGACCAAAGTTATCTTGTAGTTAGTTATCTTAGGGTAGGTAGATAATAAAGATGGACATATAGCCAACAAGAACAACTTCCAGTAAAAATAATAAACGGTTCAGTAGATACCTTAGGGACGCCAAAACTTAAATGCAGACTTATCTTGCGCGTAGAGTGCGCCCCTGACAATGTTTTAGGGTTCCGTAGTAAATCAAGAATCTCATAGTTTCGCCATGTCCGTCTTTCCGCATCTTATCTCAAAATTAGTACTTGAAATCTAAATTTTGTGTGGTTTTGTATATTAATCATGCCGAAAAAGTTGTGAAATCTTTGTATAAAAGTATATTCTATTTGGGTAGGCTTTAGGTACGTGTAGGGAACACGTACCTAAAGCAGGGGTTACAATTTTTTTTCGCGCCTCGTTCATTATATGCGGTGTCTTTGGATAGGTCTTTTGAAATCATTTAGTGTATCTGAGAAACATTTTTGGATTAAGATTTCCGGTTTCGATATATTTACGTTCAAATTGGAATTCTTTGTTAGAAACGTGTCGCTCCCATTGCTAAACTGTAATAATCGGATAGGTACCCTTACGGTGAGGAAAAACATCGTGATGAAACCTGCGCTTTGCCATTCGCCTGAATGTGTAACCATGATCCAATCATGCAGTAGCAGGGTCACGGAAGTCAGATGGCAGTCGCTCCACTGTAATTATCTGATCTGCCAAATCCTGGATCTTGGTCAAGGCGGACCCCGGGCGCTCGTGCGCGAGATCATAAGCGGGACATTAATGCCAAGAGGACTCTTCAAGCTAACGAGTTATGTCGACCAACTTATGAAATATAGTTAGATAAGCAAATATTTCATTGAACTTTTGTAACTGTGTAATATGTTTATAGCAGCAGAAAGCCCTCTTTCGCACGCATATAATGATAGGCAACTACGGAACCCTATACTGCACTTGGCACGACACGTCTTGGCCAATTTTTGTTGAATGTTGTTCTCGTTGGTGGTCTGTCTTTAGTCAATTTTCAGTAGCAAAGTTATCTTGCGCAACTTCTTATTCCGTATAAGGGGTTCTTTCCTCTTTGCCTTGCGCGCACTCTCTAGGGCCGCGGCGCGCCGAAAAGTAATACGGCCTCCGCTGGGCGCCTGCTCCACTTATTGCCTAGTTACATCTAATGGGCTTAGCATCGCAATTGATCCCATTCGCGATATGTCACACTGTCATAAAAAGTATTTTTCACAAAACGGTTACGCTGTTGGTTACGCTGCGCCGTTTAGTTTGATTAGGTACATTCGACGCCGGTATTTTTGGAGCCAAATAATTTACTTTTTAGAGTTGCCTATTGCGGGCGCAGAACCCTTTGTATACGGGTTCGGCCCGCACCTGGCCGGTTTTTAGATCTGCCAATGGGACCTATTACGAGTAAACCGTCTAATGGTGTCTTATAAACGTACAAATAAAGGGCGTCCGTCGATTAGTCTCCGTTAAAAATCCCTGTTTAAATTTATTCATACTTAAACTACTGGCTATTAGGTGTGCGTCGTGTCTGTCGAGTTACTTTATTCTGGAAAACTTTCTGGAACACATCATTACGCGTATTAGTAATTGTACGTATTAAATAATATACACAATATTTCGAATATAAAACATATAAATATCTTATCTACTCTTATTTAATTTCGTTGGTGTCTACTTACAACTAATTGGTGTTTGATAAAATATTTTATTCAATTCCTCTACTTTCTACATTATAATATTATAGTTACGACTTCCGTGTATATCTAGGAGTGAAGTCCTTTTATATCGAGAGCCATCACATATGTGATATATGACGCAGAAAAGGACTGAGTATTAAAAATTGTGGCATTTAGGTAGGGCGACACTATGAAAATAAGATGTTTAAACTTGTAGGTATACGAATAGATAGGTATCAGAATATCTGCTGTGCCTGTAATAAGCATTTTACTATGTCCAATATAAAAAATATTGTTATCTTTGAGATCGCATTATAGGTCATGCATCTGATGGCCGTCGCGGTGTAGCGGTGTCGGGGCGGGCTAGAGCCAGCCGGCGGAGTGGTGCGGCGCGTGCCCCGCCAGCGGCGTCACGCCCGCCAGCCGCTGCAGCGCCGCGCAGCGCGGGCAGCGCGCCCCGGCCCCGGCCCCGGCCCCGGCCCCGGCGGCGGCGGGCCCGGCCCCCGGCCCGGCGGGGCAGCCGCAGCCGCCGCGGCCCGCGCCGCCGCCGCCGCCGCCGCCGTCCGCCTTGAGCGCGTCGTCGTCCAGGCTGGCCAGCAGCGGCTCGCGGCTGCCCTGCGCGGGCGGCGCGGCGGGCGGCGGCGCGGCGGGCGGCGGCGGCCGCGCCGGCACCGAGCTGGCGCGCTGCAGCGCCTCCGCCCCCGCGCCGCCCGCGCGCTCGCGCTCCGCGCGCCGCGAGTCCGAGAACTTCTTTCGCTTGCGCTTCAGCGCCGCCAGCGCCGACAGCGGGTGCAGCGGCCGCATCGAGCCCCCGCCGCCGCCGCCCCCGCTGCCCCGGCCGCCGCTGCCCCCGCCCCCGCTGCCCCCGCCCCCGCCCCCGCCCCCGCCCCCGCCGCCGCCGCTCCCGCCGCGCCCGCGCTCGGGGCTGCGTTGCGAGTCGCTACCCGAGTCGGAGCGGTCGCTCCCGCTGAGGATATAATTATGATGGGATATTATGTTTGCTCTTCTTGAATTATCGCTTGCCGAATTACGGTTTTAATTCTGTTCAAGAATGAATAAATAAATACTATAGTTCCCTGTCTTGTAAGCATTATAGTTGCTGGTTGCTGTCAGATTACTTCAGCACTATAATTTTTTGTGATCGTCTGAATGTCCTTTGTCTAGCTATTTAGGTAGATACAAGGATTATTAGGTAGGGATATTTAAAAAAATTAATCGAAATCAAAATGGCAACCGGGCCTTAAACATTACATACATAAAGCTCACGCCTGTGTCCCACAGGTGGGGTAGGCAGAGACTATGGACCGCCACTTGGCTCTGTCCTGACACAATTCCCTAGCCTCGCATATATCCACAACTCTTTTCATACATCTCCTTTTATTCTTACCACTTCAGACCCCAGCTTTTTTGAGAACATTACTGATCTGATAAGCGAATGTTTTTCTAGGTCGTCCTCTTAAGGGCCGGTTTTCCGGAATCGCATTATATACCTCTTTCGTCAATCTTTTTTCATCCATTCGCTCTACATGCCCGAACCATCTCAACATCCTTCTTTCTATTTTTGTAACTACATCATCTTTCATATCACATCTTTCACGAATCACTATATTTTTTACTCTATCACTCAATTTTACTCCACATACTCTTCTTAGGGACCTCATTTCCACTTTAACATTAAAATGAAATATGTGTTTAGCGGTTGTGTGCGATGACGAGCTATCTCATCCTCTACCTTCTTATCTCCTTCGGATCTTCCTTAGTTGAGTTTAGAAATGACAGAATCTAGAACAACCGTCGATCTACGGAGATCTCGTCACCAGTACGGGATCGTCGGACCCGATAGCTCGTCAGCATCAAGAAAGCGCATCGCGGTCACCTGGGCGATTGTCGGGCGTCGCAGACGGAGTCCTCGGAGCGCGAGCGGCCGATGAACCGCGAGACGCGCGCGGCGCGGGCCGCGTCGATGATGGTGCCCCAGCGGCGCTTGTGCGGCGCGGGCTTGCGGCCGGCGCGCGCCGAGTGCCCGCCGGGGGCGCCGTCGGACAGGCTGGACTGGCTGGCGCGCATGCCCGAGCCCTGCAGCAGCTGCGACAGCGAGTGTCCGTGGTGCGCGCCGCCGTGCTCGTAGTGCAGCGACGCCAGGAACTCGTCGACGGGCGCGAGCGGGCCGCCCGGCGCGATGTTGAACCCCTTCATCAGCCTCCGCTCCTTCTGGCGATTCTTCTTGCCGCCGCCGCCGCCTAAACACACCATTCTGTTATTATGTTTATTGTATTTTAGTTGCTAGTTGCAACACACCATTTTCGCGGAGTCCCAGCGATTACAATCTTAACGTAGGTATTTAAATTTTTTTTAGGCAATATCAGTGATATTTACATTCTGTTATAGTTTAGGCGGCGTTATGTTGCATTTTTCTAGCGCAAACAAATATTATCGATGCTATTTTAAAGTTGATCGCGTAATGACCGGCAGAATAGTACCAGCAACCCCTTATGCTCGTGGGTGTCGTACAAAGCTACGAATTTCTAAGTTTTCGAGAGTCTTCGTAGCAACGTTTTCCGTCTTTATAATTTTATAACACTGCCCGCCTGGCAAGCGTGGGAGAGTTCTTTCTGTGACGAGCGACAAAAGTCCATGGGACTGAACTGCTGTTCTATACAGGTATTTACTTTTAAGATAGTATATAGGACAAATAATGTATTAGTACATAAGATATGTTTAAAAAAAAAAAGAATTAACGTAGGCTCTGTGGGTTTCTTGCCGTTTCTTTCCCCCACAGAGAACCACCTTGGAAGCGGCGTTAATTTTCCTTCCTCTCCCACACATGGTGTCTCCTGTCTGCGCTAGGGTAGGGGTAGGGTAGTAGTTAGAGTAGGGGTAGGGTAGGGTAGGAGTAAGATAGCGGTAAGGTAGTATAGGGTGGGGTAGGGGTAAGATAGTGGTAGGGTAGGGGTAAGGTAGTGGTAGGGTAGGGTTAAGGCAATGGTAGGATAGGGTAGGGGTAAGGTAGCGATAGGGTAGGGATAGGATAGAGTAGGGTGGGAGCAACTACCTATCACATGCAGCATGTGTGATGCACGCTCACTTAAAAGTCTGTCTGGCGGTGGCGTGGGGGCCGGGTCGCTCTTTTCCCTCAAATATGGTTGAATTGGACGATGGCTGGGCCCTGCGTTATACTCGTGAACGGGTGCTGCCTTGGTGGACTGGCTTACTCTTGCTGTAGTTTTAGATGGTTTTTCTTAATTATACTAGACATACCTACGAGTATATAATATAATATAGCGTTCCGGCTCTGTCTGGCATTGTCGAGCCCGGTTCGGTTGTGGTTGGCGAGGCATACGTTTATCTACAGCCATAGGGCGGTCAGCGTGTCACTGTGTGTTTGCTTCCTACTTTCCTACCCCCCTCCTTTTTGACGATTGAAAGAGATATTTAATGTCCTAATCAATAAAGAAATTTTGATTTGATTTGATTTGATTTGATGAGCTGTGATAATGATGATGATTAAAAGTGGTAGACCTTAACGGTGACCGCGGGGCTGGCCGGGGTGGCCGGGGCTCACCTGGCGCGCCCGCGTTGGCGGTGGAGGTGTTCATGCCGGAGTTCCGCAGGATCTCCACCAGCTCGCAGCGGAAGGCGCTGACGTCCTGCTTGATTTCGTTGACGTCGTCCTCGGTGACCCCGCCGCACTCCGCGCGCCGCTGCTGCACCGTCACGTAGCGCCGCACCAGGTTGCGCATTATGGCCTGCAACGGGGGCAACGGGGATGCGCGGATCAATACGATGCGCTCGTTAGGATGCCGACGAGGGTCGCGCGATACTCACTTGATACCGGAAGTCCCTCTCGTTGGCTTGCTTCGCCTTCCTCTAAAAACGAGAAATGTTTGCAATATTATATCGGATTCACGAGCAAAATGAATCCCAAGCGAAGGAGGCATACGTGCCACGCTCACCCGTATGGTGCGCATGTGCTCCCGCTTTGCGCGCGTGGGGCTGCACAGCTTCCGCTGCAGCCAGTGCCACGCGTACAGCACGGACTTGGGCGACGGCAGCACGTTGAAGGGCGGCGGCGCGGTGCCGCCCTCCTCGAAGTAGCTGATCCAGAGCTTGCTGCGCGCGAACTTCCACTCCACGTCCGCGCGTTCCTGCGCACACCGATACCCGTCAGAGGACTTCTAATTCTAACTAACCTTGGTCGCGAACTGTGCGGTTCCAAAGGAACTTTCTCCCACGCACACTAAGGTTGTGGAATGAACTACCTGAAGAGCTGTTCCCTGGAGAGTACAACATGGAGTTCTTCAAGAAAGGAGTAAAAAGGTTTTTACGGGGTCGGCAACGCGTGGGTGATGCCCCTAGTATTGCAAACGTCCATAGGCTGCCGTGACTGCTTACCATCAGGCAGGCCATAAGCTTGTTTGCCACCTTAGTGGTATAAAAAAATCTAACCTAACCCTGTACCTCACCCGCCCTACTCACCGATATCAGCTGGTAGGAATGATTCATCATAGCGATCAGCAGGTTGAGAAGCACGATGACGTTGATGACGGCGTACGTGCCGAACATGAGCATGCCCCAGAAGCGAGTGAAGATCTTTATGCCGTCCAGCTCGAAGGACTCCAGGTCCACCAGCCCGAACGCCGCCCAGAACAGGGTCTGCATGGTCTCGAACAGGCTGCCGACAGTCCGAGAGTTAGCTAGGGTAGGTTATTCGGCTGAACACCAGCTATAAGCAATTAGGTAAGGTAGGGCACTCACTTGGCGAAGCGCCGCCACACGATGCAGGCGTCGGGGTCGGGCATGGTGCCGTTGCCGCCGATGCCGGGCAGCGAGCCGCTCTGGTCGCACTTCTTCTTTTCCATGTCCGCGTAGTACCACAGCAGCTGGTTCAGACCTGCGTGGGCGAGAGCTTTAGACCTGTCGCACTTTGGTTGCGAATAGCATTCGAATGAATCCATACCCTCCGCGCTCTATGGAACCTCGCTACTAAGTGTGAAGGCGTGGTTTTGTAAAAAAAAGAATATTCCTTCATCGAAATAAACAAGTGACGGTAGGTCCGTTTCGTAGACGGCCGGCACGAAATGTGCGAAACCCATCCGAATTAATTACGACCATGATTTATATCTACCTAGTTTGCTTCGTAAAAACGTTACGACCAGCTTGCAGAATCAGCAGTTTTCTAAGCATACTTTTACAATCTCTTGCCCAGTCTCACCAAACTCAAACAGCCACAAACTCACCACAAGAGAACGCGAATATGACCAGTATGTCGAGCACGAAGAACTTGAGTATATCCAGCACCATGCGGCTGAGCGAGACCTGCAGCGGGCCGAGGTGCGGGTTCACGCTGAAGATGTACACCAGCTTGAGGCTGGAGAAGATGTTGGCGGCCGAGAACAGCCCCTCCGACAGCAGCATGGGGTCCCACGCGTCCCACTTCTCGCGCGGCTGGTTCCACTGCAGCCCGAGGCTCTGCTCGCGTTGCACCTGCACGCAGAATGTAGCAAATACCATCAGATTCAGCCTATAACAGTCCACTGCAGGACTTAGGGCCTCTCCCACGAAAGGGAAGGTTATTGCCATAATCTCTACGCGTGGCAGGCGGGTTGGATCCGCAGTGTTATAAATATAACAATGGAAAACGCTGCTGCCCATTTTCCAGCCTATGGAGACTCCAGATCATTTGTTTCGAAATCATTAGTCGCCTTGTACGACACCCACGAGTGTAAGGGATTGGTGCTATTCTACTCGCCGGACACCACACGGCTAATACCACCTAACCAACATTACTAACACTAGAAGAAAACAGGGGCCTCGCAGCTACCCTTTATCATGATCCGAGGTATCATCACGTGTATTAGGGAAATGAAATTGTTTGGAAAATAGCCTAATTGCAATGAACGTCAATATTATCTGAACGTCCATTTTATAAGAATGTCCACTGTACAAAACGCACACTGTAGATGTAGAATGTCTACCGTATCATACCTTTGCAATTTCAAAAGCCACGCGTTGGAATCTTTTCTACAGAAAAAGCATTCGGCCATAGAAAAGAGTTCAACGCGGGCACCGCGAGAGCCTTATCTCCTTCGCTCAAACAAGACCAATATAGATGTCCTAGATCGTTTGGTTGTATTTATGTAATAATTTAGGAAACTATAGGTCTTTATTCATTATATATATTTACTTAAATGTTATTCTGTATAAGACTGTTTGTTTCTGATTATAAAAAAAAAAAAACATGAAAAAGACAGCAATATCTATGTGTTCTCTTTTGCCAGCCATGTCCTGTCCGAAATGGACAACACTACTTAATAAACCTTCTTGTAGACCATGGCCATCGAAGATTATCCGAAGGAATATAATCCAGCAACCCACGGGCCATATGATACAGCCCGTTATTATGGGAAGCAGGATACTCCGTTCGGCCAGGTGAAGATTAATGAGCTTGGATCATGGTTGGCTCGCAGGAATAAGACTCCACACGCAATGCTTGGTGCCTGCAGCCGAGCTTGGTGGAGATGGCAACACAAGTATATGCAACCAAAGAGGGTGGGCATTGCTCCATTCTTCCAGCTGTTGGTTGGATCCATGACCTTCTTTTATGCTATCAACTATGGCAAGATGAAGCAGCACAGGAACTACAAATACCACTAAACCAGCCAGATTGATCCTCCAACAAAAATCACTATCAGATGTATGGTGTCAACTGTTGCTATATACTTTGTGATTCTGTTTACTAGTTCATGCATTATAATTTATAATATTATGGTTGCGAAAATAAATATCTAGAGAATAAGAAATTATTGTCAGTGTCATACAATAAAATATTTCTATTCTATTCTATTCATGCAGAGCTGGTACCCCTACTAACAGGGTCACGGAAGTCTGAAGATAGCAGTCGCTCAACCATATTTAACTGATTTGCCCAATCCTGGATCATGGTCAAGCTGGCTCCGAGCCCTTGCGCGATAGCACAATGCACAATCACGATATTGTCACCAATATGATTATTATAATGTTCACCCTAGTAGGTTCATCCTAAACTAAGTATTCATATATTTTTAGAAGGAATGGATTCAGATTCACGAGAAAAATGGGTATTAACTTTTTATGTGACTTGTTTGTCAGACAAACAAGTCAACGAGCCCGACTATTTTTATTATAGTTTGTACATTAGCGAGGTTGAGCTATCGTCAGGTTTTATGGAATTTTGGCATATTTATAAATTTAGTTTTACTGTGAATTAGAAGGTTTTCTTTTTCCTGTAAATTAGCTAACAGAAGCCTTCCACTCACCTGGAAATGCGACACGATGCGCAACGCGACCGTGGCGACGTACAGCGAGTTGGTGACGAAGTCGATCACGTTCCACATGTCGTGCGCGTACTCGCGCAGCCCCATGTCCCACAGCTGCTTCACCTCGCTCCAGATCAGGCCTGCGGGGTGATGGGAGGTCAGCGGGGCAGTATTTCATGTTTTAAGGAGCAAACGGGTCGCCTGATAGAAAGTGATTACCACTGCTCCTGCGCCCGCAACACCCAGGGATACGTGTAGATACGTTTTTGGAAAACTCTCTTGCAAGAAACTTGTTCCAAAGCATGCCCGTATGAGACAGATCGAAACGGCGCCTTGCTACTCCCGGCCGAGTGCTCTTCTCATTGGTACGAGAGCACTTGACCCTAAGATTTAGGCATCGATACCGAGGCAAGGCGTGGGCGTCCCTGCGGTCTTAAGCCTGAATGCTTTCTATGATCAGTATCACTTATAAACAGCTGATAGCTATCGCAGAACGATACAGACGTTCGCTTTCAAACGATCGTAACTAACATCCATATAAGATCTTGGCTAGGACCGCTCTACTTTCTCTTATTGGACTTATCTCGTGGAGTTTATGCAGACGCCATTAGCGGCTAGCTGGCGGGTGGGCGCCATGGCCACTCGCCCAAGCGACCCTGCGACACGTACCGCTGACCCAAGCGAGGATGAGCCACTCGATGAGCGAGGGCGGCGTCCCGCGGCGCGACAGCAGCCGCTCCTTGCTGCTCTCGAACCACGTCGCCGACTCGATGCGCTGCGACGCCAGGATCAGCAGGACTGCGGACAGCGAGCGCACGCATGGTGAGCGCGAGTGCACGACAAACAATGGCGGAAAGGAGGCTATGTTGTGATTAGGTAGGTAGGGGAAGATGGGGTATAACCGGTCGCTTAAGGTAAAACGTTCATATTATCAAAACTATTCATAATTTATTTCATGAACTCTTTACGACGTGTACTTTAGAGTCTACTATAATTTTATGGACACTGAGATATTTATTTATTTGTAGGAATACCAACAGCTGTATATTACAATGTATAAAGTTATATTATAATTATAAAACAGTAAGCCAATTATAGGTCCTCGCCAGTAAAAACAGCATATGTAAGGTAGGTAGTATTCAAGAGAGGTAGGGCATAGCGGGGTATCTCGATCGAATTGGAGCCGCCCGACTGGGGAAGTACCTCCACCTTACAGAACATCGCAGCTAAATAATACTCTTGTAAATAGTATTGTGTTTCTGCCGGTGAGTAAGGTTTCCAGTGCTCCATGGGGTGGGGATTTGGGGAACCGTGGCTTTGGCAGTGGAGTGGCATTTGCTTTTTGCTGCCAGAGCAACGTGTTATAGAGGTGGGCAACGCATTAGCGATACTGTTGGTGTTGCTAATGTCTATAGGCAGTGGTGACCACTTTCCATCAGGTGGCCCGCTTGCCTGTTTGCCTACCGTATGACATAAAAAGAAAATATGTAAAAAGCTACACAAGCACACAAACAGCCTGTAGCGCATATGTTATTGTGTGTATTTTTTGTACAATCCACATTTTAGAAAAATGTTGCTTGGCCGGTTTTGTACACATTGGTAGGTGTACCAGTCAGTATGTGTCTATTACCGGTCTAGACACAAAACGCACGTACACGATTGACCAGAGTCAATCGAATCCTGTGAATTTATCACGATCCCGTAACGCCTGAGATGCGTAGGTAGTATTTCACACAGCTTCACCGCAATGATAATGCAATAAAACTGAATTACTGAATGCGGAACTTATTCTTCTTCCGTGCTTCAGAACAAAAATTTTTGAAAAAGTCCGGGTTTCCCCTACTCAGTTGGACATGTCTTCTCAGTGGAGGATTTTGTTTAGATTTTAAAATACTCAACAGAAAAAGCTTGCTGGTGCCAAAGTTTCGAGCCGCCCAAGAGTGGCCTTAAGGGCTTCTAATTTATAACTAAACGCTGGCTGCTGTCGACATCTTAACTTGCCCTCCGAAGCATGCAGTGTAATGACATATGATCTGTAGATATATTATGAACTAGCAGCCGCCCCGGCTTCGCACGGGTACCACTACGGGTACACGGGTATATAGCCTATGTCACCCGGGGATAGTGTAACTTCCCAACGGTGAAAGAATTTTTGAAATCATTCCAGTAGTTTCGAAGCCTATTCAATACAAACAAACAAACAAAAAATCAAACCTTTCCTCTTTATAATATTAGTATAGATAGATGACTAAATGAAAACACTTTATAGGTATTATTATTGATAATTTAAAAAGACTTACAATTATTTATTAGCCACAGAAAATGCAACAGGCGGCTTAAGTTAGAGGTATAGATAAACCCATCGATACATTGATGTACTCACATAGGAACATAAAATAGCTGGCGGAGTGGCAGAGGAACTTGATGAAGGGCTTCCTGAGCGTGCGTCCGGCGTGCGAGTGCGGCGCCGCCACGTACGCCAGCGAGTACAGCGGGAACATGGCGCCGATGCGCACCATCTCCGCCGCCTGCAGCAGCATGTTCTTGCGCCGGAAGCCCGGCACGCTCTCGTACCAGATGGAGGCCAGCAGCTGCTGCACGTTCGGGTGCGCCACGAACTGACAACGGACACGCTCATTCGACAGGGGCAACGAGGCTGCACGGCTATGGCAGTGAGGCATTACATAGTCCTCACCAGTATGTTGTGTTGTCACTACAACGTCCTGCACCCGCAATTCTGCATTGTTGTTCTATGAAAGTGCATGAATCGTAGATGTTGTTTACGTTGTAGATCAGAATCGGATTTTTTTTTATGAGAAGCTCAGGTTTTTGCAAATCGGCTATTTTGTGTTTCTGATATTATGCGACGAAAGGATTATAATATGGGCGACAGTTACATCTTACCATCAGATGAGCTCTCTGTCTGCTTGTGGCAAGAATATTAATACTCTCGTGTCTCACTATGTGGTACTAAAGTGAAAATTTATTTGTAATAAAGCAGTACCTTCTTCTGTCGCAGCTTAATGGCGAGTTTTAGCCTTGAGAGCCGCATGAGCTCGGGCGCGCCGGGCTCCGGCAGCGGCGCCTGCGGGGCGCCCTTCTCATGGTTCAGCAGCACCTACGGGGACCACAGTTTACGCTCCAAGTCAATTTCACCTTTCAACAACAGCCTTTTATTCCCGGTCGTACCCATTGGGAACGCACGCGTATACTGGGGTCTGTACGTTTCGCCCGTCTATTGTTATTTATACTAGCGTAGTACTACGAAACTACGCGGACAATACCTACACTGGCCGTCCGTAAGCCATCCGAAAACAAATGAATATGATAAAGTGAGAGTAGCAATTACGAATTCCGAACTAAAAGAGTAGCCTGATAAGACAACCGTTCAACCATTTATAGTTAAAATACAAAATTACATTGCGAATAACTTGAAGTAAACGTTGTTCATTTTAGATTGTAACCGAATGGCGTACCAATTAAAATAATTGGTTCGTGGGTGGTTTAACTTTTAGAATACGAGTGTAACTTTTACTAACGATAGGTATACATTTTGATAAAGTAAAGGCTTTAACTTTTAACTACAAAACAACCCACTTCTGTATAAGCGAACTGTCGTCACGTCACATGGTGCCCATCGGCTCCATGTCTGTTCAACCAATCGAATCCCCAGCGGAAGACCTTGCACCTTTACCTTGGAACATGCTGATGTCACACAGTAAATAGGTACCTGCAGCTCGTGCGAGGTGCGCGTGTGGTCGAGCAGCGCGGTGGCGAACTCCTGGCACTGCGCGCGCAGCTCCTGGTACTCTGTCTTGAACTCGTGCTCCAGCGCCGACAGCCGGCGCAGCTCCCACGACAGCTCGAACGCCGTCAGGATCGGGTCCTGACGATAGCAAACGCTATGTAATCATGGGCACAGGGGCAAAAATGGATTTGAGGCCCACTGGGCAGGATAGAGGGCAGAGTGTCGGCGGGATGGCAAAGGGAGGGCGACCTTATTTCACCATAATTATATCTTCTGTATTGAGCACTAATGTCTACGCCATGGATGCGAAGATAGAACTAACTTTAAAATTAACTTTAAGATACCACGCATCTCCTCACGTTCTAAAGACATATTCTATATTGAACACTGTACCACAAACTATGCAAAAAATTAGTTTATCAGAAGAACCGCACGGTGTTAAAATTTTAAGGGTATGTTCCGGGTTTCCTACCGCGTACCTTTGTTGCCGAGTAGCCCGATATTTCGACATACTTGCATGCATCATGGTCACGGGACGACTCCCGACTCGTCGACGGTAGGAAACCGGGAACATACCCTTAAGGCCTTGCCACATACAAAGCTCGGCGCGAGCGCGGCGTGAGCGCGGTGCGATAGTTGCTAGGCAACCATCGCGCGGCGCGATGGTTGCCTAGCAAATATCGCACCGCGCTCGCGCCGAGCTTTGTATGTGGCAAGGCCTTACATGTGTAATAATAACCGCGATAGTTTAAAACATTACGGTATTAAAATGTTTCGCTGTATGATATCGACATCTTTGCAAACGATCTGTTACAGTACTAAAACAAATTAAGACACAAATTGTTAATGTAAGCATTGTGTATAACATTTATAAGCAAAATTGTAGTAATCAATGTCAGTCGCAACAGTTAGCTATTAACTACCAAAATTTGTAAATGAAATAGGAAACTTTAGGTCTATTTAATAATCTAGTGCAATGTACTATTTTTGTAAACGACTGTTTGTTTCTAAATAGAGTAAAAAAAATGTTCATTATACTAATATTTTGTGACCATGGGACTAAACATGTGATAAAACGCTTATCAGAATTACGATCGAAGAGGATTTAAGGCGACTGGACTTTATTGGTCTCTGTCTAGCTAGAAGAGTCCGCCGGGCAGAAATTAAAATAATGACTGTTTTGTGTACTGGACCGGGGTGATTCTATGTATGTTATTTACATACAAGTAGGTGAAAGCACAGTATCGAATGAGTGCTAAATCGCTGCCTTGAGTGCCACCTGGCGCTCCTTCGAAGAAGAAACGTCGCAGACGCACGTCGTATGCGCGTCGCGAAAGAAAGTTAGTTGGTCGGCCGAACTCAAACCGGGACATACGTTGCGTCCTTTACTAAGCCTTAAGCACCCGTGGCGTCGGGAAGTGGCCAGAAGGCCAGCGCTCGTTGCAGGAGCTGAGGCTCCATGGAGTGTCTTCTGTGTTAGTTCATTTAAGGGATTTGTGCAAGAAATTCCTGCCACGCGAGGAACCCTAAGGGTAAGTGGTAGATCCTAATACGCTATTTCTTGAAGGTGATTCCCAGATTTTCACTAACCAGTTGACGGGCGTTGGGTCACGACTGCTTAATTAAATCATTTAGCCTTATTAAAGTCACACGAGACGACCTAGTCGCACGGTGCATCACCACTTCCCGTAATACCTTTGAGGAGAGCGCGATGAGACTGGGCGAGGCGAGTGCGCGGTACGCGTTGATGCGCGAGCGCGAGTGCCGCAGCGAGTCCTCGATGCGCGAGTGCACGCACTCGTCGCAGCCGCAGCGCACGTCGTGCGGCACCGGCAGCGCCGCGCCGCGGTCCAGCAGCAGCTTGATGATCTCGTAGCTGTCGCGGTGCGCCGCCAGGATCAGCGGCGTGATGTCCGGCGTGAACGTCGCCGTCTCCGGCGGCAGCGCCTCCCAGCTCTGCGGGCGGACGGCGGAGGGACGCCGAGTTAAGAGTGGGTGCCGTGCGCTTCGGTGGCTTTAATGTGACAAGGCATAACATGTCCCAACACACAATTAAAAGAATTGCTTCGCCTTAAAAGTTTTTTGTAATAATGTGAGGCAAACGAGCAAGCAGATTATATTAATGTTATTTTTACTGATTCCAACGTGACAATTAGCCGCGAGACACCCACTCGGTAAGTCAGTAAGTGAATGCGGTGTTAGTGCGCGCGTGCGACTCACGTGCAGCTCGCCCGGCTTGCGCGCGCGCTCCTCATGGTCGAGCAGCGCCTCGACGGCCTCGACGAACTCCTCGGAGATGGCGTGCAGCAGCGCGTCGCGCGTCTCCACGCCGAACTCCAGCAGCAGCTCCACCATCTCCAGGTTCTCGTTGTCGATGGCCATGAGCAGCGCGCTGCGGCCCAGCGGGTCCACGCAGTCCACGTTGATGTGGCCCGCGTCGCGCGCGCGCACCAGCGCCCGCCGCGTGCCCGCCACGTCACCGCGCTCCACGCCCAGCAGGTACTTCTTCTCCTCCAGCGAGAGCACCGCCATCTCCTGGTGCGGCCGCACCACGTTCTCCTCCTCCGTCATCCCGTGGATGCTGTGCCGCTGCAACAGAACACGTCAACACATCGCCTGCCGCGAGCTGGCGAGCTGGCGAGCTGGCGAGGTGGCCGGGTGGCCAGGTGGCGAGCGCAGAGCCCACCCGCCTGCGCCGGTGCCTTCGTCGCAGTCAATGCTTGGTTTATCGACATATTTTATTGAAGCTTAATACTTAAGTGGGTTGATATATTATGCCTCGACTGCGTGTCCCTATCGTATTAGCGTGCAAATTTAAGCTCAATCTAATCAGACTAAGTGAGTGATTTGCGAGAACTTTATAAGCCACGGCTTATAGCTTAAAGTAAGAGTAATACCTACATTACATAATATTACATACCTACATTACCTACCCATACATATAGATCTCCACCTACCTATTAAATGGTTTAGGTAGGTATATTGAAAGAAATATATTAAAGCAATTTATCGTATCAAACAATACCTAACTCTACGCCACCTTAATTTAATACCTAGAACTGGTTTAACCCCTAATGAAATTCCATGGTGCACTGTGAACATCTACATTTATTATATAGGTAGCGTACCTACGTAAGAAAAAATATGAAAGTAGAAGACTATCGTGACCTCCTCATTATTTCGCCGTCCCCATAATCGAGCGATAGCATCGTCGTCTGTTGTTATCGCGAAATGATGTCAATAAAGTGAAGTAGGTCACTTGTTGATGTGGAGCCGTGAGGGGTGCCGCCGGCCGCCGGCCGCTGCCGCCCGGCCACGGCGGGCCGGGCCGCTCGCGGGCCGCTGCGCGCCGGCCCTCATTATGCAAATGGGTCGGCGGCCGCCCTCGCCGCCACTGCCAGTGACGCCGACGCCGCGCCGCGCATCGACCAGCCTTCGCTCACTTTATAGACGCTTCTAAATTCTGCATTCCTTGGCTAATGCAAGCGCAGGTTACTTAGGTGGAATAAGTAAGTATAATAGGTATATGTAGATAGGTAGATAGAGTAACTGTTGTATACTGGTACCTACTGCACATGTGTTATTTGAAACAGTATATATGGTAACAGCAAATCATATTCGTTAAACATGAGTCATCATTATTTAGTGTCGTCGAAAGATATTATATTACATTAGCGCGTGTCCGCGGAGGATAATAAACTTTCTGTATAAACAGTGTAGCGATGTAGGTGGGTACCGTGCGCGATGTACACAAAGAGAGATAAACAAACGGGATGCGGTCCGCTGGCTGCATACCTTGACCTTATTGTCGAGCGGGCGCGGCTCGGGCGCCAGCAGCGCGCCCAGCTCCACGCGGCAGGTGGAGGGCCGGCGCGCGTCGACGCCCGGCGGGCCGAGCGGGCCCAGCGGGCCGCCGCCGCCGCCGCCGCCGCCGCAGCCGCCGCCGCCGCCCGCCGCGCTGCCCGCCGACATCTCCGAGCCGCCGCTCTCTGCGCACACGCCGCTCAGCCGTCAGCACCGCCCGCCCGCCGCCGCGCCCCGCCCGCGACGCAGCGCGCAATGCGCCGGCGCCTGCGGCGGGGCGGATATATTTAGCGGCGGGCGGGCGGCGCGCGCAGCCCCCCGTACTCACCGGCGCCGTCGCCGCGCGCGCCATCGCTCGTCCGCTCCGTGAACTGCAACAGAGAGCGGCGCGGTCAGAGCTGGCGCCGTCCGCCGCTCGCGGCGCCCCAGCGGCCAGCGGCCCGCGGCCAGCGCTCGCTCGACACGCACCTGCACCCGGCGGACGCGGCGCGCGGCGATCTGCCGCGAGTGCCGGCGCAGCGCCTCCAGCTTGCCGCCGCGCCGCCGCCGAGCGCCTCAGCGTCGACCGCCGACCTCTGCAAGTCGTATTCGGAGCGATCACGTACCGTTGCCTGCCTGCTACACTAATTTATAGCATCATAAAATATTCGAGACTGTAGATTGGGGCATGCTCGATAAATTTGTTTGCAGGAAAGGTAGGGCATAGCGGGATATCGGTTCTGGCTGCTCAACAGGGGAATTACGTGCACCTATATGTAGAATACTTCAGCCAAACAATTGTGATCCTGCCTCCGCAATGCTCCAAGAAGTAGGTAGGTAGTTAAAGTGTGCTTAATGTGCATACCGAGCATAGTAGACCTACGTACTCGGATGATTGTCTGCCTAGCCTGAGAACGATGGAACCCCCGCTTTTATAGCAAAGCGAGAGTCGTTAACCTGTACCCAAACATTTCCAGATAAAAATATTTTAGTCCGGAAAGTCAGAGCTTTACACTGCCAGGAAATTACGCTGCAGTGGGTTAACGATAAGTTCGGGGAAAATGACGATTAGATAATTAGGTAGGTACACTACAAAATATCAAATTCATTCATGTTAGATATACGACGATAGAGCATAGTACAGACGCCTTTTATGTTTGTAGAGGGCATAAGAATGGGTAGGTTACTTACCTACCCATTCTAATGCCATCTATTCATTCATTTCCATCTATTTTCGGGCCAAATTTAATGAGCGGGTTGCGCTGTTATCGGTAGTTTATCGCATTAAGTATAAATTAAACTAATACCTACACATACTCTGGGTAGAAAAGGTCCATGTTGATTAAATATCTAGTCTACATAAACCTATCGATAGGCAGGTTATACGTTTGCTTCAGTATAATGAGTTCGCAACCAGGACGTCAGAGAATCCTTCGGAATAGGTAGTCCAGTCGTGAGTAAGATAAAGATCCCCCAACGCTTGTAGGCACGGTCGCATGTCCAGATGTGCGTGAAAATAACGACGTTGTTAAAAGTTCCTAAACACAGCCGGCGAAGCGAGAGGTAGCTCGGCCTCCAATTGAGGCAAACGTTACAGTACCATTAACAAGCAAACCTTTTTGTTCCATGCGTTTGCCTATATATGGTACCCAATTAGGTTTTTTTTTATTCATTGAAAAGCGTCAATACCCATTACTTAACTACTAACTTATAAGTTTGTATAGAACTTACTAAAAGACACCACAGCTAGCTCGTTCCTCGGACAGAGAATAAGCATGGATATTCAACGAGGCAACGCAGCCAGCTTTCTGAGCACGATTACGGGAGGCAGTGGTGAGGACGACTTTTTGAATTTTTGTTAATTAGATAGTGCAGTCCTTTTTATGTATTACCCCTCTTCTATTTTCATTGTAAATGTCTATTATTATTGTTTTTTATATGAATAAATTGTTAGACTGTATGCAAAAACACTACTTAAATGCAAATAATAAAATGCAAATTCAAAATATTCTTTAGTAATTGGCCGATCGGCAGTGGCCGGGCGGGCGGCGGGCGGCGGGCAGCGGGCGGCGGGCGGGCGCCACCGTCCGCGTCTTTGTTTACGGAGCGGCAGATGCCCGTCCCGACTGTCGCTTCCTGCCGCCGCCGCCGCCGCCCCGCCCGCCCCGCCCGCCCCGCCCGCCCCGCCCGCCCTGACGGCCACTTACGGCCGGATAGCTTCATTATGCCTCATCATAACGACCGATAATAACGGACTATGATGATTTCAATGATAATTCTGCAGGAAACTATCTACATTTATATACAGTATGAATAAAACAAACGAATCAGAATATATTATAGCGAAATATGTAGGTGTCTATTTGAGTGAATAAGTTTCTTGTGCCCTGCATATATCTACGGCTATTCGAGCCAGAGCTGGAAACTATTGCAGGTAGCCTGTAAAATTGTATAAAATGTGTTTGTGACAGCTTGTTTCACTATGGCCATCAATAAACCACCTTTCTACTCCGCGTACCGTACCTCCTTAAGCAACCGCATCCTTAAGTATTTGTTTATAGCTAAGATTATGTTTTTACGTTCCGGACCGTTCCCACGGGAAATATTGAGGTAAAACCAATACTAACCGTGGTAACAAACCCGATAATATGTGTAGTGAAATTCTGTTCAGCAGTTTTTGCGTAAAGAAGTAACAAACATCCTTCCATCCATCCATTCTTAAAAACTTTAGTTTAATAGTATGATGGAGTATGCAGCCCTCAGCCTGATGGTCCTCAGCCTTATAGTATAGATATATTGAGCCTAGTATTTTAAGCAAACGCAATACCGTGAATGTAATTCATTGAATTTACGTAATAGGTGTAGGTCGGAAATAAAATTCTCCCACCGTAAGTTATCATCTCATTAGGAGCCAAGCCCAAACTCTAGAAACCTTACGGTTTTTTATATCTTTAGATAGGGAGGCCAACGAGCAAGCAGAGCTGCTATCACCACATAAATATTATGATGGTGGCAAGTGAGCAGCACCGCCGCCCATCTGCAACACCGTGGAGCCACAAATGTGTTGCACGCCTGAAAATATACTTGGTCGGTAAAGATGGTAAAACCTACTAGGTCGTTTCATTTCAGATCTACCACTGGCTAACCGAAGGGACTTTGGCTCCCTGTGTGTATTCTATCGGCTGTACAATGGGGAGTGTTCCGAGGAACTTTTCGATCTGGTGCCCACAGCACCATCCCGCCATCGACCACCCGCCGTAGGCTGAGCACTCATCCCTACTACGCAGACCCTCTGTTGGTCACGACGCGAAGGTTCGAAAGAACGTTCCTCGCTCGTACGATTCTGATGTGGAATACGCTCCCGCCAGAGTGTTTCCTCTGGACTATGAAATGGGATCGTTCAAGAGGTTTATAAGAGGTCGCTTTAAAGGCTAGCAAGGCATTGGTGACTCCCCTAGTGTTGCTGATATCCATAGGCAGTGGTGACCACTTCCATCAGGTACGGCCCGCTTGCCTGTTTGTCTGCCGTACCTATAACATAAAAAATAAGATCTGCTGATTTCATAATTTTCTTGTTATTTGTGTGCAAATCCTAGCCTGCGTACCTTTAAGTCTTTTAACGCTTCGAGAAGTGTCTACTATAAGTACTATTATTTAATTTGAAATAGGTAATAGCCCCGTCATTTTGTTTTTACCTCTACTCTCATGGTCAGACGGTCCGCCTGATGGATAGTGGCTACCGTCGACCAGCGTGAATGCGGTGCCGGCCTATGAGGAGCCTGCAGAGATACCTTTTGAAGAATCTTATGTTATAGTGCAACAGAAATACTTCGGGAGGGTAAGGAGGACCTATAGTACTACTCCATATGGGGACGAACCTGTACTTTTTAGAGCAAAAGTCGATGCCGCGTAGTGATAAGCACTTTTTGGCTTTATTAAGCACCTCAAGTTTTTTAAAGCCATTGGCTTGGCTTTGTCCTCGTAGTCATCTATAAATTCATTCGATATGGTTTTGGGTACCTTACAATAATATTCAAAGTATATTATGTGTTCGCAAAAGCTTCGTGCGTTCTGCATGTTACGGGTACACTATGTTTGTAGAGTTTGGAGACGTTTGATCTTCATGAGATGTGAATAATATTTAACGGCGACAGCGGTATGAGCGTGTGTTACTAGAAATACATGTGAAAAGGACGTGCGTGACCATAAAGAATAAATTGTACAGCAAGTTATCATTATTTGAACTGCTTATTGACCGTGTGGTGTCCGGCAGGCTTATATTAGTGGGTGTCGTACAAAGCGACTAATGTTTAAGAGGAAATAGTCTCCATAGGCTGGAAAATGGGCAACTACGTGGGTGAACAGGAAAGTTATGAGATACTAGGCGCGGATTATACACAATATTAAAAAAAATACCGTAATTAAGCAATCAAGTAAAAAAAATTTAAACATAATTTATTTGTTTTGAACAAAACTGGCCGTGTAGTGACCGGCAGAGTAGAATAGCACCAACGCTCATGTGTGTCGTACAAGGCGACTAATGTTTCGAGGCAAAAGATCAAGAGCCTCCGTAGTCTGGAAAATGGGCAGCAGCATTTTCCATTGTTATATTTAAACACTGCGATCTCCAACCCGCCTGCCAAGCGTGGAGATTATGGCAATAACCTCCCCTTTCGTGGGAGAGGCCCTAAGTCCTGCAGTGGACTGTTACGGGCTGTAATGATGAACAAAACAAGTTTGTTTATCTAAAAAGATATGGAATTGTAAATTCTGAAATAAATGATTATTTATTTATTTATTTATTTGAATTCTAAAAGCCATTTGGTCCAAAAAGTTACGAAAAAAATAGTATCGATATATTTTTTGCATCCCGCGCGCTTATCCTCACATCAATCGAATTCGAACGTTAGCATTTTTGTGCAATGACGTTATATGATTGTGAGTGTCATAGCAGGTTGTAGTTATACCGCTTTTGGCAACCTCGCGCCGTCCTGTGCAACTATTTTTAGATGGTTTTTTCAACAACATAAAAATTCCTTGAAAGATGATGACAGAAGTGGTCGTCCTGCAACTTCAGTAACGGATGAAAACATCAAGGCTCGAAGACCCAAAAACTGACCGATCATTCATCAAATACACCATCATTTTATTTTATTTTATTTTATTTATTAGGAAGCCAACAAAATATGAATATATAATAACATTTGGTTTTAAACTTACGTATTACACAACATTCATATTTCACTTACAGGCTAACTTAACATGTATAATTCAAAAAATAATATTTCGAACTAACAAAAATCTTAAATCAAAACCTCTTTTGTTTTTCTTCTACTGATCTCGCTAGATGTGACAATACTCATGTTAAACGCTGGACAAACGTTACACAAATTCTAAAAAAATATAATAAAAATAATATTATATAGTTTTGTATAAACTCACGAAATACGCGACCAATTTTTGATTAAAGGTTGGAATGGCGTTACAAAAGATATCAATGTCCGCATGTTTGTGTAATGAGCTATAAGACTTACCTATCCTATTGAGAGGGGCATTTAAACCTAGATTGGTTTTACAAAGCTCTGTTTTAAATGGAATATATGTTCCCGGTCTAGAGTTCGGTCTAGGAACACCTATAGCGACCCTAGATAGCAATTGAGGGGCGTTCAAATGTCCGTTCAACAGTTTGTGCAGGAAGGAAAGATCTAACAACGTTCTACGATGAGCCAGGGAAAGTGTTTTATATTTCATTAGCTTTTTATTATATGAAATACCTTTGACTGGGATGCGATCTTTATAGCACAAGTACCTCAAAATGTTTTTCTGAATCCTCTCGATTCTAGCTTTATGTACCTCGTAAAAAGGGTTCCAAACTACTGAACAATCTCCTATTCCTTCACTGTCCATGCAGCGAGACTATGGAACTTACTGCCACATAATGTGCGTGACAGTCAGTCACTGTCTATATTTAAAAAGAAAGTCAAGGAATATTATCTTTCCCTGTCTAGTCCATAACTTATATATTTATGTATTTTATATCGCTTGTTTTAATAATATGTCTGTATTAGCTTTATATACCTATATATTATAATATTATACATTTATGTATTTTAATATTCAATTATTGTGCACGTCGTATCTGCGTTACTTTAGTCTAACATCTATCTTCTGTAGGCCTGCTGGAAGAAATTTCTTTTTAGAAATAAGCAGCGCCTGTTGTGTCTTTTGTTCTTTTATATTTCTCTGTATATCATTATTGTGTACAATAAACAGTTAAATATTAACGCCTACCCTCATCTGGATAGGGCGGAACATTCGAATTCCCTAATATTTATATTTGAATTATAATTAATTATTAACTTTTGACATTCAATTATAATAAATTACATATTAATTAGTACCAATTTGTAAGTGTGTGTAAAATAAAGTGTGAAAAATGGCCCCAGCGAAAACTACGGCGACTGAAAGGTTTGTGGCTATTGTGACGAACCTTGAGACTGTGATTAATGAAATGAAAGTTAAATTGGAGCACTGCACGCAAGTTATAACGGAGCAATCGGACATAATATGTACACAGAATAAAAAAATCGACGAAAACAATCGACTCATTACCGAATTGATGACCGAAAAAATTGGGTACATACCGTCTGGGGGAATGGATCCAAGCTCTAACAACACCATATTTGATACACGTTCGATAACCACACTGCCACAAAAACTGCGTGTAAACTCGTGCACAATTCTGGACGACTCTGGCCCCCAAGGAATAGCACCACATCAGAGCTTCGAGGATGCAGGTGACATTGCTGACGTTGGGGTAGGCTGTGGATTGTTGACGTCACCGGCCGAGACCCCTGTGCCCTGCCGCAGCCGCCGCTGGGAGGCGAGCCCTGCACCGCCTGCTGCACCGCTGCTAAAAGCGGCACCAGTCCCGAAATCATCAGCGTTGGATTGTGGCGGACTCCGTGCGGCGCCTCCGAGGGTAACCAGCCTCCACTTATTTAACTTCAGCGAAGATACAAGTGCCGAAAATATAAAAACGTATTTGAAAACATCATTCGCTATTGAATCTCAGTGCACGAGTTTGACAACGAGAGGAAGTTATTCGTCATTCAAATTAGATATTCCGGACATATACGTAAAACGAGTACGTAATCCTAAGATTTGGCCCGACGGCGTCTCTGTACGAAAATTTAACATTGTAAGCGAAAAAAACTCCTGGCCCCACCGCACAAGCCAAACAAAATAAGGCGTAATATTGGAAGCTTTGATTGTCGCACGGATGGCGGGCACGGTCTGAGAGGCGCGGGACGACTGGCTGTAGTCCAGCATCGAACTGCACTCGCAGAAAAAAACCCCCGTATAATAGGTCCGAAACTTTACGATAACCTACCCACGTCTATCAAGAAAGAACAAACAGACGAAACGTTTGCCCGCCGGCTGAGAAACTTTTTATTGGACAATGTATTCTATTCTGTAAATGAATACCTTACATATAAGAAAGATTAAATTGTATTTCTTTGACATTCAATGTGGTTATTACATGCATAGAATACAATTAATTTTACTTTTGACATATAAATTAAACTATTGACATTGTTGCAGTTATTGTTATACATTCATTGTATTCATTATTTTGATATTTTATCTTCTGGGTAACTAATTAATATACTTTTAAATGTGATTATATGTATTATTAATTGTATTTTGACATATCCATTGATTTTGTTATCGACATTGTTGTAGTTATTTTTGTTATAGACATTTAATCTTAAATATTGAATTTCTTATTTGTATTCTTGACATTTGATTGTGTAATTTACCAATATTGACATATATTTCATTTATTTTTTTATTGAATATTTTACTTCCTGGGTAATTTATTAATTAGAGGAAATTCTTATCTATACTTAATATAAAACTTCGGACTATTAATTTATTTTTTGACATTTATACATTTTTAAATAAGTTTTACAATTGTGTAATTTTCTATAATATTGTATTCATTTTGACGATCTCTTTTATAGATATATGATGATAAATGTAATATTATTATGTAAACTGTAGAAGAGTAATAAATAAATCTAAATCTAAATCTAAATAAATAAATAAATAAACAATACTCCAAAATACTGCGAACAAGAGAGTTAAAAATATGTAATACTGTGTGTTTGTTTGAACTCTTTTGTTGTTCTTATTATTAAGCCGCTGGTTCTCAGCGCTTGTTTAATTATTTTCTCTATGTGCATACGAAAATTTAATTTGGTATCGACAATGACGCCCAGATTCCTAGTCTGTTGTATCGATTCGATGTTATGGCCACCAACGTTGCATCGAAAACTTAAATTTGTTCTTTTTCTATGGAACGAGAGTTGGTAGCACTCTAGATGGTTAATAGACATTAAATTCTCGTCGCACCAATGGACCAATTTGTCCAAGTCCGCCTGCAAAAGCTCAGCATCTGCGGAAGTTTTAACCACCCTATAAAGTTTAAGGTCATTCGTATAGAGCAGGCAGTGACTATGTTGGAAACAATGAACAACATCATTTATAAAAATATTGAAAAGAACAGGGCCAATCTGTGAGCCCTGCGGCACGCCAGAATGCGCAATGAAAGGTTCAGATTCAACACTGCCAGCTACTACTTTTATTTTTCTGTCCCTTAGGTAAGAATTAAGCCAGCCAAGCAGTTTTCCGTGGAATCCGCAACCTTCAAGCTTTCGAACCAGAATTGAGTGGTCCACCATGTCAAATGCCTTAGAGAAATCGGTGTATACTGTGTGAGTTTCAATATTTTTGTCAAGTGCTTCAGATATTTCATCAACATATAACGCTAAGTTAGACATGGTGGACCTTTGACTGATAAATCCGTGCTGATAGTCAGATAGAATGGGCTTAATATGCCAGGTGATGAGTGGACATAACAAAGCTTCGAAAACCTTTGCAAAAAGGGACAATATAGAGATGGGTTGATATTTAGTAATATCTTTCCTGTCGCCATCCTTAAAGATTGGCACAATTCTGGCTTCCTTCCAGACCGAGGGGAAGAAACCGTCGTCCAGAGATTTTGTGAAAATCATAGCTACAGGTATAGACAAGGTGTCCCATTTTCAAGGTGTCTCATTTTCAAGTTGTCAAGGGGATCATTCATACAAGTCAGGACACTTTGTTAGCGATTGGGTTCGTCATGCAATGGCTGCTGAACAAAAAGAAGCTCGCGTGACATGGTGCAAGGATATGATTATAAAATTCGAAAATGGAGGACAGATATAAAAAAAAATTCTCTATGGGTATTTTATATATAGTTTCGGTGTTTCCAGAGGGCCTAGTGTGAGTTCCGCTTCGATTTTACTTAACTTAAATGAAGTTTTTTTCTTCATACTAATTTCGACGTAAACGCAAACGCGATAGTTAAGTAAAATCGAAGCGGAACTCACACTAGGCCCTCTGATGAATAACCTCCCAGCAATGTTAAACCACAGACCAAAAAAAATGCCATGAAGGACACTTAAAAAACTGTTAATGCCTATTGGTATTACTCTGAAGTGTGTTTACTAACCGTATTTGGTGTGTTAAATAAAAAACGACCTAAAACGTCATCGTCGCACAATGCGAAATTCACACAATAATTGATGAAGAATGCTGAGATTCACAAATGATCCCACCCGCCTTCTAGCCCTGATCTAGCTCCGTGTGACTTCTTTCTTTTTCCACAAGTGAAACTAGGACTCCGAGGCATTTAATTTGATAGCCCTGAGGACGCGAGAAATTATTTTACAGTAGCAGTTGCGGACCTCTTTAAAGAAGACTATCGCCAGTGCTTCAAAATGCGAATGTTTTTGTCCGTGTGTGTGGTGTGTGTCTCTGTATTACCTCTAATACGGACAAACTGATTTGAATGATGTTAAGCAGCTAGATTAGGGTCTGATCTAACACCACTTTTTGTCCCCCCGCCCCGAACCCCCTCTTGCGCGATTTAACGTTGTAGTCCATGCAGGCGGAGCCGCGGGTGAAAAGCTCGTTCCCCATGAAGATAACAGGGATAAGTGAATTTTGAGCATTTTATACACCGATTAAAACCACTAGACGACGACTATTACTAGACGACGGAAAGGCGATGCGATCAAAAGCTTTCCCGAAAGTTTGGTCAGACTTGTGGCGTGGCTGTCAAATAAAGTTGGCATGCTACAAATAACTCGTATTAAAATGCGAAAGTGTGTTTGTTTTTAACGCAGCGAGATCAACGAATCGTGGAGATTGTTTGCATAAAGCCGTAGAGTGATACTCAAAAATAGGTTAGTATCTACTTGCTCTTTATTGAAGTCTGCACGGACGAAGTCACGGGCAAGAGCAAGTGTTACGTAATCTTTCAAAATTTTACCTATTGTTGTGTGTGTTGTTGTTACTATGAATTCTAGCCTATCATCTTAGTCAAACGCTATAATCAATCAAGATCATATCATACTTATTCATTTATTATTTATTTTTTAATTAAGCGCGATCGATTCTATTGTGAAAGTAAATTTGCCTGTTATTGGATTTACATTTAAGTGTTAAAGATCTCTCATGTAATATTTCAATGTAACAAAAAGTGTAAATCTGTTGGCAAATAAAATAAATAAATACTTAATTTTTCCATTTTTACAAACTTTTATTTAACTTGCAATGTTTGCACATGTAGGTATGTTCGGGTCAAATGTTGGCCTAATTTGACCCACTTCCCGGCGTTCACATAGGCTGAAGTTTGGAAGGTATACCTATGTAACTTGGATGACAATGCACTAATATGGTACCATGGAGCTGATCTAATGATGGAGTCGGAAGGTGGTCATAGGAACTAATGAAAACAATAAATTACACCATCGTGTTTCGGCTCTTTTGAATGGGTTTGATGAGTACTACCGCGCGATAAAAGCTTGTTATGAAACAATATTTTTTATTTGAGAACTTTTCATCTTTACTACTAAGTACCTACCTACCTACTTACTTTATATAGAGTTTGTAAAATTTTCCCCTGGGTATAGGTACTATGTGAGCGACATAAGTAGTTTGGACACAGGAGATAAAATATTTATCGTTTTCAACGTCGACCTAACCTAAAGCAACACTGGGGCCAAAGTGACCCGCTCTTGGTAGGACCGCTGGACATGACCAGCCTTACATTCAGACAAGAGTTTAATATACCTACCTACAGTTAATATATTACGTGCCTAAGGTAATAAAACTCATTGTATTCAGGGACGGTACCGAAGACGGTGTGTGAAGGAGCCCTAAACTACGCCATCATTCAATAAAGTTTAGTGCGGTCGTTGCAATAGATACAATAGAAACTAAGTATGTACTAAAGTGTAAAGTGTTCGTTCGATAGATATTGATGTAGGGGTTATGGTACCGACGCCGATGAACTGGTTGAATGGGACGCTTCCTGAGTAGGCACCTCATCTATTAGGCTCTAGTTAGAGACCTACCTACCTAAAGAACTATGGATACTTCCTGAAAGTCTCGGGCAAAATGAATGATCGATGGCGAAAGCCTATTTCAAAGCAGGGCAGGAACTATCGAGTTATAGATATGCGATCGTGTTTACCTTCGAGTAGGGAGTTAGCGTAGAAGAATATGTAACATGGCAGCGAGGGGCAGCAGCAGCAGGGGAGAGTGGCTCGGGCGTGAGCCGGCGGCGGCGGGGCAGCGACAGCCAACCGGGGCGGGCGCGCGGCGCGCACTGCCGCCCGCCGCCGCCGCCGCCGCCGCCGCCTCCGCCCGCCCGGACGCCCGGCCGCGCGGCCGCCCGCCGACGCACCACGCCTAACTACATATTGACACTTGACTTGATGACAATATGTTGGTACCACAACTCCATCATTATTGTATAGTTCCACGAAATCACTGCAACACCGCTAACCTACCTACTGTTATACGTTCCAACCAACTATTGGTATAATGTCCTTAGATATGAGTACCTACAGGTATCCGCAATTTTCGCTGGTTCGATACAATAACCCCATTTTATTTGACCTTTATGGCATGAAGGAGAGTTTTTTAAAACTTAAATCTGTCCGTCTGTTTATTCCCTTTGGCCGTATCCGAAACAGCTGTTTCGTAACGGGTTACAAAGGTTTAAAGCAGCATTCCCCTGTGTCGTAAAATTTTCTTTATTGTTAAACGATTGTTGTCGTTCCTAGATGTTCCGATTCCCGACTATCTGTAGGCATTGTCTGGCATTCATTGTTTACCTATCGTAGAGCGACTGTTGTGTGTTGTGCCGCTAGCTCTTTCCATTGGATCGTGACATCAATTTTATTGTTTTAAAGCACAGTGATCGAAAATTTG
Organism: Blastobasis lacticolella; assembly: GCA_905147135.1. Taxonomy (NCBI): domain Eukaryota; kingdom Metazoa; phylum Arthropoda; class Insecta; order Lepidoptera; family Blastobasidae; genus Blastobasis; species Blastobasis lacticolella. The sequence goes on from LR990050.1 coordinate 20,469,804, forward strand.
AACAAAATTTATATTTCTTTTCATTTGTCTTTAAAAAATATGGAAAAATGAATTTAATCTAACTATCCGCTGATACGTCTGCGTACCTACCTATAGTAAGTAATAAATATTGCTAGGTAGGTGGACAGGTAGGATTCAAGCTACTGCTACAATCTCCGCTTGTGACATAGGTGTACCTATATTACTTAGGTACCTTCTTCTTTATAAATAAATAAATAAATAAATCTTATTTCGGTGTTGCCTTGTTTTGGGTTCGAATCACATTTGAGGGTGGAAGTAGCTAAATCTGTAATCTCCATTAGTGTTTCTAATTCCATGGCAGTGTTTATGTCCTCTTTTGGCGGTAGGCAGGCGGAGCGCGGCATCGATGGACACACTACACTCACTACTTGAATATACACCACACAATACATTAAAGACACAACTATCCAATAATGATTTCTATGATGTATAACTATTTGATAAGTAATTGATAAGTAATTGATTTGATAAGTAATGCTTTTTTCATATCGGTGCCTTCTTTCTTTGTTTGTGTGAAATAGAAAGTAACATAGTGTGAATCTGTTACTGGCCTATTTGTAAGTAACTTATTCTTTGTTTACTTATAATGTAATGTGCTGTAGATTCTTGTTGAATAAAGAAATAAATAAATAAATAAATAGAGTTCTATTTTCCAACAATTAATCCATACACAATTTCCACAATTTATGGATTGAATTTTATTTAGTAGTGACCTAAAAGAAAAACCAAAGCTCGTCAAAGGACAAGACGACTACTCGTCTTCAGTCTTTCTCTATGTATACCAGAATGAAAAAACGGTCTCGTTTCAGTCGACATTTAATTGATGATTTTATCATCTCATCGCCAATTCGTCAGTTATTATACCAGTGGCGTATAGGTTAAGCTTGGGGGGTAGCAAACTACAGTAGGTACCAATAGCCTAAAATAGTCTCACCGTATAGGTATTAGTCATAGGTGCACGAATGGGTCGTCAGAAGCTGCGATTCATCATCGTCCTAACGTTTATCCCGGCCTCTGCCAGGGTCCGCTTTCCTACTCATTCTCCTCCACTTCGCCCGGTCTTCGGCATCCTCGCGTCGTAGGCCGTTGGCTAACGCATCAGACTCAGCAATGTCAATCCATCGCGTCTTGGGTCGCTCACGGGGCCTCTTCGCTGATACCGGCAAGATCAGGCACCTATTTCCCACGTATCACTGAGGCTCACGTATCACGTGACCGAACCAGCGCAGGCGAACCTCCTTGATCTTACCTGCGAAATCTACTCGATGTACTCGTTACGTACTCGATCGAGCCGCGTAACTCCTAGCTGCCTTGTGTTAGGTACTTTTAATATAAAAATGGACGAGCGCAATGATCATGAAATTTTCGAAATTTTGGCGTCTGAAAATAAACTAAGTCATCGAATGAGCGAGCGCAGCGAGCTCACAAAGTTCTACTATTTGACTATTAAAATATAAATTACCTAATGAGTGAGGAAGCTCAAAAGTTTTGGAAATTTGTCTTTTATAGGCACGGAAGTTAGTCGTAACAAAAGTAATGAAATGTGCGCTGAATAAGTGAGCTCAGCGAAATAGCCGTAATTTTAAAAAATTAATTTTAAGCGGTAGTTGTAATAAAAAAAATTACTGAACGAGCTAGGAATTTCAGTAAAAATAAATTACATTCTATAATTCAGGTAACTGAATGTGATCCAATTTGGACAGGTTTCCGCTGTTAACTGGGTCACGGAAGTTAGATGGCAGAGCTATATTCCCCACACACACACATATGAGTCCTGATACTTGAATTAAAATATTTCATTTCATTTCATTAATTAATGATCTGCCAAACCGTAGAACCGTGGTCAAGGCGGACCCAGGGCCCTCGCGCGCGTGAGCACAACCGGGACACGATCACCTACATCATGTACTTATACCACGACATATCTAATAAGGTAGGTAGGTACTTATCGTTGAATGATCAAGACTGGCGGGAGTAGGTCAAGCTATGAGTGAGTATGAGCATTACCATCTAATGCAAATCGTCTAATTCGGCTTCGTAGAGCGTCGTTTCTTCGTAAATTTACCTCTACCTCTACGTATGAGCGGAGTACAAACAAATTGTGGTACCTATGTAGGTAAACCAGTGAAGCTAACTAAATTCCAGATACAGAAATGTTGGTAGGGACGATGGTGGCGACGGTGGTGGTGGGGCGGGGCGGCGCGCGGCGGTCAGCGGCACCGGCCCGGCCGCCCGCTGACCTACATGCGGCTCTGCGGCACCGCGGCACCGCGAGCGAGCATGCCTGCCGGCTGCCGGCTGCCGCTGCTACGCTGGCCTACCTAACTATGCACGGCTACCTACCGTACCACTCAATATCACAAAGACGCAGCCTGGGCCATCGACGTTTCATTACAGTAGATTCATGCAGTGGACGTTTCGACACAGTGTCCATATGTGAACCTAAAGGTGACCTAGACTTTTCTAGCCCTGTAGCCACTACAGACGACATTATTATTGGCCGCCCTTTACCTGCGCAACCACCCAATAGCCTCAGTGAACTGAGGCGCACAGTAGGTACCTACGTAGGTACGGATGTAGAAGTAATCTAACAGTACTTAGGTATAATATTTATTATACAGAGGTTTGTGTGTTTGTAAGTCTGTTTATATGTTGAGATTAATCTCCGAAACTACCGAACCGATTTTGAAAATTCTTTCACAAGCTACAAATAGGGTACCGAGACATAAGCAAGTCCAATATTCTAATCTATTTGGCTGTCTATCTCTGCGCGCATCACTGAAAAACCGCTGGACGAATTTTGATGGGGTTAGAATAGATTAAAAGTACCCGATCATTTTCCGCAACACAACTTGCCCCTATTTTATGTAGGGGTGGGGTTTATTATTTGAGGAACACTAATGTTCCTGTCAACCTAATTCCTCAAGGAAATTCAAGAGCTTTCAAGCTCCGGATATCTTAGAACACAACACGATGCCGCTCGAGTACCGCACGGTCTGCCCGCTCACAATACATTCAACCCGCTGCTTTGCCCCACGGTAGCGTAAATTGTTGTGCGACTTTTGTGTCACCGTCGCACAACATTTTGTGTCAATAATAAACTTGTCAGAGAGGGAGGGAGAAATTTTTGGCAGGGCCTCCCTTGCTTGTCTGCTGTCCTCTTTTTGATGGGCTTTTTACTGTTTGGTAGCTTGGGTCCCACTTAAAATGTTGCCAGTTTTTCATCTAATTTGAGCTTTCAGATTTAGCTCCCCGAAGGACCAGCATTCATACAATACTGAGGTCATTTAAAAATAAAAGTTAGTCATATTGTTTAGCGTTTTAAGTTACGTAATTGTGGTTAGGTAGGTACCTCCCTATGAATTGTGGTAGTGAGAACCACAGCCACCCAGATGGCCGGCTAGCGGACCTTTTAAGCGAGAGTACCACCTAGTTCCATGCCCAGTGCCGCCGCCTGCCATGTCACTACTAACTCTACTGTAAGTAATCAGATACCTAATCGAGTTCGGGCTGATGATGGGGCGCAGTGCTAACTGACGATGTGGGCCTCCTTTGGCCCTAGTGTCTGCCTCTTTGGTTCCTTTATCCACAGATTCGTAGATACACTAGTTCATCTGTGGCACAGATGTGACATTTATCTGAAGTATGTGGTTGTCGTAGCCGCATTATGTAGGCGGTGAGCTGTTGTCCCAGCGCGGCTGGGCGGATTGGCGCGCAGCAGGCGAGGCCGGATGAGCGGAGACGAGCGCACGCACGCGGCATGGGGCGCGACAGGGAGCTAGACACGGGCTCGCGGGTAATCGCTGACGTGCTTCGAGTGCTGATCGTGTACGCGTGCATCTTGATGGTGCACAGCTTGCTCTATTGGAGCAAGCGCTGGATGCGCTCGGCCGCGCGCCGCCGCGACGCCAGCTGACTGCCACTGCGACATGCCCTCGACGGACTCGGCTTGGCCCACGCCAGAATTCACGCAGTCCTTCGTCAACGGCTCCTTAGGCCTGTTCTACATCTACATATTTATTCTGACGGTGTTCGACATTATAGAGATGTGGCGGCCCAAACCGGATCCTAAGCCGTGCCGCCCGCGCTCGCGCCGCAAGCGCAGCAGGTACTGTCGGAAATGCAAGACTCATTACTAACTTAATGCAAACCAAAAGGCCAAATGTACATTTTTCGACGCTAATTACAAAAAATTTACAATAGATGAAAAATATTCACTCCGAATTTGAGAATCATTCATACTTTCCTTTGTATAACAGTAAATGAATAAATTTTTTTGTTGTATATTTTATTACTCTTAACTTTTAGTTAGATATACAATGTTATCTATTTCCTTCTATGACAACAATACATTCCCGACCGATCTCTTAATTCTATTTCTGATTCGCCTGTTTCTGTGCTTTGTTTCCAAACTTCTTGTGGGAGAATTTTTCACTTTTTTAGTTTTTTATATCAATTTTATGACATAATATTATTTTTATGGATAATGTAGGAATGTAGTTGGACTGGGACGGAAGCAATAACACTAAGCATTTGACGACAAAATGATGTAATAATATTCATAAAATTAACTTATGTTAATTATTCTTAAATGTTAAAGTGGAAATTAATCGGAATCTTCAATGTCGGGCGAGCCGCGGCGAGTGCGGGCGCCGCGCTCGGCGTAGTTCTGCAGCCACGAGGCGGACTTCTGCGCGGCGGAGCGGCGCGGCGTGCGGCGCTCGGGCGGCGTGGCGGGCTCCCGCGGCGGCGGCGCCGGGGCCGCGGGCTGCCGGCCGCGCCCGCGCGCCCCGCCCCGCGCGCGCCCCCGCCCGCGCCCGCGCCCGCGCCCCGCGCCCGCCGCCGCCGCCAGCTCCTCCTCGTCGTCGCTGGACAGCACCACCACGGGCCGCCGCATGGCGCCCGGCGTGGGCGGCTTGCTCGCGGCGGCGTCGATCAGCCGCTTGAGCGTGGGCTCGTCGGCGGCGTCCAGCTCCAGCTTGCCGGCCTGCAGCCGCTCCAGCACCTCCTGCTCGGTCTCGGCGGCGGACTGCAGCAGCATGTCGACGCAGCGCCGCTTGTGCGCATCGAACACGCGCCGGAACACCTCGTCGTCGTGCTTGAGCGTGAAGTCGCGCACGGCGTCCGTCATGGCGCGCACGGACAGCACGCGCGGCCGCCGCTCGGGGGGCTGCGCGGCGTAGTAGGAGCGCAGCAGCTCCTCCACGTCGGCGGCCTGCGCCGCGCCCTCGATGGCCGCCGCCTCCGCGTCGCCGTCCTGCAGCGGCTTGCGCTCGCGGATGCGCTTCTCGCGCTTCATGTTCAATATGTCACTAGAATTTGCGACTAGCCCGTTAAAGTTTTGTCCGAATCGCATCTTATTGAAGTTCTGACTTTCTCTTTCATATAACACGTTCAATCTGACCAATGGCAGAGTGGGTTGCCTCGGATCACCACTGAGATTTTTATTGGCTTCTTCTATCGCTTCATTAATTTTACCTTGTAGAAATTTTTGAATATTTTCACTTTCATTAACTTGCTCTTCTCCCAAATTCTCTTCTGAGAGGACAATAGTTTTAAAAATGAAAGGCCTGACAGTTTTTAATGGTATTGGTGTTAAAATCATTTCCTTCTTGTGAACTTGCAAAAGTGCACAGTGTTTGGGCAATGATTCACCAGCTGCCAGAGAAGTGGCCACAGTACTGCCCGGTTGAATCACTGAAAAATTATCATTATCTTTTCTACCCTTTATGGGAAACACTAAGCTGTCATGTTCGTGTCCCCAAATTACAAGATCCAGAAATTTTGGTAATACATCTTCAGGAATGTAGTTCCCAGGGCCTCTATCTGCTCTATTTTGATGCAAGACGAACAAATTAAACCAGTCATCACTATTCTCTGGTAGTTCCATTTCAACCTTTTTTTCAACGAAAAGTCGTGACAGTCGTTGGTCTTTAAGGTGGCTTAGGCCATATAAAGCAAGCTGGGTACTTCCTTTACGCATTAATACCGGTGAAATGCGAACTTGGGTGTAATCATTCCATCTACCAAAGTAATTGACGAGCCCAGTAATAGATAGTATGTCAAGTGAACTGACGCTGCCTTGTCCTACAGGATCATCATGATTACCATGTATGGACAGGACAGGATATGATATATTTAAGTTAGGATCCTCATAATTAACATTTCTTGAGAAATTCTCCAGCTGGTCAGAAAGCAACTCGATGCTGACGGGTTTGTCACCGAAACAATATTTACGCAGAAGTTGCGTGCATTTGAACAAACAACTGGGCGAAGGCTTCGCGTGGTCAAACAGGTCGCCACCCAACAGTACCAAATCCACATCATATTCTACTGCCAGAGATAACACTTCTTCAAAGGCGATGAAACTATCCTCACCACGCACGGCATCATTTTCCATAAACCCTAAATGTATATCTGAAGCAATTAGTATTCTGAGGGTATCTTGTGGAGAAAAGGATTCACTATCACTGGTTACCATTGTGTATGATTATTATCAAAGATAAACTGCAGTAATAAACAAGTTTAGTAATGTATAAGTATTCTTCAAGAGCAACATAAAACGGCGGGCGCGGCGTCCGGTCCGGCGTCTCAAAGTGACATTTAGATTAGGTTTGTTGGTATGTTAATAGTCTGTTTTGCAAATATTATGTGCAAGTCCGAGGTAAATCTCATAAAAGCGCCTCCAAACAACACAACATTTAGTCATCGGACGGCTTTGACCCTCTGCCAACTGTATGAAGCTGGTTACACATTACTGTGGTACACATCGGCTCAACGAATGGGTTCCGAATCCATCGAAACAGCGTTTTGTCGATTACTTCTATCCCTTTGAAATTATCGCCACGCTTCGGATCTCCGGCAAACGCTTACGAACAATTATTGGCATTTACAAATCCGTCCAAATAGGACATTCGCTGGCATTTTGGATGGTGTGTACAAAGCATAAAAAAATCATACATTGCATCAGGAGTGGTACCGCCTATTTCCAATTAACGCCGCCAGCTTGATCCCACCCTGTGGAATGAGGAGTTTTCCAGTAGGTATTGATAGTTGGTTTCAAAAAGCATCAACAGATGGCGCTCCTACAATTTTAGTAATCTTTTTATAATCTGTATGATGGTGGCAGTGTTTTCATGCAGCCAACTAATACTAAATTCAAAAATAAAATGTTTATTAATATAAACAAACATAATTGTTAAATGTTGAACGAAGTGTAAAATGAAATATTTATAGAAGTTGGCACTTTGTTCCATTATTATTACAACCTCTAAAATGGTTGAAAACTATTGAAAAATACAATATTATCCAATACAACGTACCCGGTGTTTAAATCCTGTTTGCTAAGAACCTATTTCAAGCAATTATCAATTACCAAAATTGTCGGGGTGCCATCTAGTAAGTGGTTAGGAATGCTTTAGATACCTATTGGAAAACTGCTCATTACGTCATAGAATTTCTACCGCCGAACTCAGTATCGGCCAGAATGAACAAATGAGGAGTTTTCCAGTAAGTATTGATAGTTGGTTTCTAAAAGCATCAATAGATGGCGCTCCTACAATTTTGGTAAACATTTTATTATCTGTATGATGGTAGCAGTGATTTCATGCAGCCAACTAAAACTAAACTCAAAAATAAAAATAACTGTTTAAGATTTCACGAAGTGTAAAAAGAAATATTTATAGAAGTTGGCACTATGTTCCATTATTATTAAAACCTCTAAAATGGTTGAAAACTATTGATAAATACAATATTATCCAATACAACGTACCGAATGTTTATATCCTGTTTGCTAAGAACCTATTTCAAGCGATTATCAACTACCAAAATTATCGGAGCGCCATCTAGTGAGTGGTTAGGAATGCTTTAGACACCTATTGGAAAACTCCTCATTGAATTGATGCTTTTTGAAACAAACTGACCGACAACCTAATGGAAAACTGCTCATTGAATAAAATGTTAGAAACATATACTTTAATTTGTTTTTAAAATATTCACTTTAACACTAAAATGTTAAAATTGATCTTTTTCATAGCATATTTTCAGTTTTTTTTTGTTTTTTATTATTTTGAGTGCATCATATTGTGTATTCTGCAATGTTTAATTTATTTATAAAACTAGGTTAAATGAATAACTAAAAAGTATGTAAATTATGTCCCCCATGAAGTTCGAATATAACCTACTTCATGTCGTCCAAAATCGTCCATTTCAGTCAACTAATTTTTAAATAACACGTACCCGGATAGATGGATCGGGCAGCTAGGGCTTTGGAAGAACATTGTTTCTGCTGCGACTGATGGTGCACCGTCTATGGTTGGTCGTCATCGTGGTTTTATAGCTCACTTAAAGCGACAACTGCCTGATGTACTGGTCATTCACTGCGTGATTCACAGGCAGCATTTAGTAGCAAAAAAGCTGAGTCCTAGATTGCATAAGTCTTTACAATATGTAATAAATGCTATCAACAAAATTCGAAGCAATTCTTTGAACTCTCGATTATTTGCTCAGCTATGTGAGGAAAACGACGAAGTCTTTACTCGATTACTTCTGCACACTGAAGTTCTCTGGCTATCAAGAGGCTCTTGCTTAGAAAGATTTGCAGCCATTTTTGAATCTGTGTTGGAGTTTTTACAAGAAAAAGATCCGAATTTGAAAGAAAATCTGCACAATTGGACGTTGTTCTGCATAAAAGATCCAACCCACAAGAGGTGAGTTTCGAGAAAATGAAGTTTTTAGTTAATTGATGTAGACTTTTTGTTGTGCAGGCTCTATGAAAAAACTATTTATACAGTATTATAGTATATACATAACTCTACAATATAATAATTTTTTTGTATTATTTTGATTGTAAATGATTATATTTTTTCATGATTTTATTGGATGGATCTTTTAAGCAAAATTGTAAAATTAAGAAATGTGGCTTGGATATTTTTAAACTATACTTTTCTATTGTTTTATTAAGTTAAAAAATGAAATAAAAATGAAAGTTCCAGTTCCAGGATAAAAGGAAATTCAATAAATATTGAAATATCGTCTTTATTGCTTACACTTAGGCTCATGTTACCATTATTAATGTAAAAATTTGAGTAGAAACAAACATAGTTGATGATGTTTGTTTCAAACTAAACTCGCGTTCTTTACACATATTAAAACAGAGCGTTTAGCTATATCCGAGCTAAAAATGTACCTACTAAAACAAATCACAAGCGTGGCGACGACAAAGCACGACCCCTGGCCCTGGCCATATAGGACTCGATAATCCTGAATTCCGGAATAAGAAATGTGGCTTGGATATTTTTAAACTATACTTTTCTATTGTTTTATTAAGTTAAAAAATGAAATAAAAATGAAAGTTCCAGTTCCAGGATAAAAGGAAATTCAATAAATATTGAAATATCGTCTTTATTGCTTACACTTAGGCTCATGTTACCATTATTAATGTAAAAATTTGAGTAGAAACAAACATAGTTGATGAAGTTTGTTTCAAACTAAACTCGCGTTCTTTACACATATTAAAACAGAGCGTTTAGCTATATCCGAGCTAAAAATGTACCTACTAAAACAAATCACAAGCGTGGCGACGACAAAGCACGACCCCTGGCCCTGGCCATATAGGACTCGATAATCCTGAATTCCGGAAATTGGCTTTACTTCCGGAAGGGCGACCAACTGTCCCTAGGTGGTGTTGGGTTCCTCGTCCACCAATCCCTCGTGAACAACATCGTCAAGATCGAGAGTGTGTCGTCTAGGGTAGCGTACCTTATACTCAGAATTACCAAGCCATATTTGTTAAGGTCATACAGGTCTACGCACCGACTTCGACTCATTCCGACGATGAAATGGAGGCTATGTATGAGGACATTTCTACAGACATCCATGCCTCCAAGACACATTACACCGTTGTCATGGGGGATTTCAACGCGAAACTGAGAAACGAAGTGGAGACGAGTAGAGAGATCTGTTGATTGGACAGAGCTAGATTACGAGACTGAAAACGTATGACGGCAGAGTTGTTTCGACCAAGTCCGAGGTTTTGAGGGAAGTCGAGAGGTTCTAGGACAGATATACACGACAACACGGGCACCTGTTACCAATATAGCAAAAGAACCCAGATGCAAGTTAACACGACACTACACCGAAGCTATCCCAGACATCAACCTGTACGAGATTAGTATGGCTCTTAAACAGCTTAAGAACAACAAGGCGCCTGGTGATGATGGAATTACGGCTGAGCTTCGGAAACTTGTCAATTCCGTCATTCTCAAAGGTAAAACGCCAGAAGCATGGCACAGAAGCATAGTGACATTGTTTTTCAAGAAAGGTGATAAGGCTTTCTTGAAGAACTTCATACCAATATCGCTGCTGACCCATGTGTATAAGTTGTTCTCGACAGTTATTACAAATCGTCTCGCACGCAGGTATGATAACTTCCAGCCTTTTTTTTATGTCATACAGTAGGCAAACAGGCAAGCGGGCCACCTGCTGGAAAGTGGTCACCACTACCTATAGACATTAGCAACAATAAGGCTATCGCCAATGCGTTCCCCACCTCTATAACACGTTTCTTTGGTAGCAAAAAGACAAATGCCTCTCCACTGCCAAAGCCTCGGTTCCCAAAATCCCCACCCCATGGAGCACTGGAAACCTTACTCACCGGCAGAAACACAATACTATTTAAAAGGGTATTGTTTGTCTGCGGTATTCTGTAAGGTGGAGGTACTTCCCCAGTCGGGTGGCTCCAACTCGAACGGGATACCCCGCTATGCCCTACCTCTCTTAAAGGCTACCTCCCGAACAAGCCAGATTCCGAAAAGGTTTTAGTACCATAGACCACATACATACGCTGCGGTAGGTGACCACATACATACAGAAGACCGAAGAGTATAACCGGCCATTATGCTTGGCGTTTGTGAACTATGAGAAAGCCTTCGATTGGATCGAAACTTGGGCGGTGCTCCAGTCTTTACAGCGGTACCAAATTGACAATCGATATATCGAAACACTGAAGTGTTTGTACGAAAACGCCACTATGTCAGTTCGTCTCCAGGACAAGACCACAGAGTCTATTCAGCTGCAGCGAGGTGTTAGACAAGGTGATGTCATATCACAGTTGTTCACCGCTGCACTGGAGGATGCCTTTAGGTTTCTGGACTGGAACGGACTTGGCATCAATATTAACGGCGAGTACCTAACTCACCTCAGTTTTGCTGACGATATCGTAGTCATGGCTGAAACCTTGGAAGACTTGGGTAAAATGCTCGAAGACCTCTGTAGTATATCTTAACAAGTAAGTCTTAATTAAATTGAACATGGCCAAGACGAAAACTATGTCGAAAGAGCTATGCTCGGAGTCTCTATGCGCGATCGAATCAGAAATGAGGAGGTCCACAAGCGAACCAAGGTCACCGACACAGCTCTAAAGATTACCAGACTGAAATGGCAGTGGGCAGGGCACATTTCTCGAAGAATAGATGGCCGAAGGGCCAGTAAAGTTTTCTAGTGGCGACCACGTACCCGAAGATGCAGCGTGGGTAGGCCTTCCACAAGGTGGACCGGCGACCTGGTAAGGATCACAGGTACCAGCTGGATGCGGAAAGCACAAGGCCTTTGTGGAGATCTCTGGGGGAAGCCTATGCCCAGCAGTGGGCGTCTTCTGGCTGATGATGATGACCTATTTAAATAGAAGATCCAAATGTTACCTACTTATTTATTATACCAGCCGTCTGATCATAGTCAAATACCGACCTCAAGCTTTGAGGTCCCTTTGAGCGTGGGAGCACAACCGGGACATTGACGGCACTTTATAAAAAGAAATAAAAAAATGACTAACGGTTCTACAGGCACAAATCTCACAATAAAGTTTTTAAAATGGGTTGTGGAAAATAAAGGAATTTACTCATACAGCCAAAGACAAAAAAATATTATTACCCATGTGGGGGCGTACCATGAGCTCTATTATATCTATAATAAATTTAAGTTAATGATAATAAAAGAGGGGGCTAAACAAGCTTATGTGATACGTATAGCGCTGTCTCGTTCTAAGCAGGGCAATTCTGTTTAGGTCCTGCTATAAAAGCTCATGATTAGCCCCCTCTTTTATTATTATTAACGTTTGCTTTAAAAAAGACTATTTCAATACATTTATTTAACATTTTCATCTGTTAAAGCCACACCAAACAGCTTGGACGTTTCATAACAAAAACTGGGTCCTTTATAATTTGTTGTTCTAAAAAGATCCAAGCTGTTTGGTTGACTTGATGTCATACGTTTGTGTTGAACCACTTGGATCTTTTTTGCAAAACAGAATCATTGATACATTTTATTAATCTTAGGAGAACCAAGCGACTTGGATCCAACATAGGTTTTTATTTTACTTAAACTAAATACGCAAGATGGATCCAAGTAACATGGTTACTTTGAATTCATTAAGAATGGTTTATCATAATAGAACTATGTGACTCGGATCTTTTAATCTATTTTATAATGCGAATATTGAGTTTTGGTATCCTTGTTGACCTTAAAAAATTATGGTTTTAATAGTCGGATAATTTCCATACTTATTGGATAGATGTAAATGTCAAATTAGAGTGTTTCTACGTAAATAACTCAATTTCACCCAAGTTGTGGGTTGGGTCTTTTATGCATAACAACGTCCAATTGTAAAACAGATATTTATTACTTGACTGATATATTTGGAATGTTCAACAAAGTTACTTTGCAACTGCAGGGTCATGATCTTAACTTGATTAAAACAAAATCAATAATATCGGCCTTCGTGGGTAAACTAATCCTTTATAAACTAAATTTAGGCAGAAAAGAATATTCGCAGTTTTCGCATTTGTCAAAATTACCAAAAATGCTTCAAGATGATGACATTTTATTATATGTCACTTACTTGGACGCATTACACAAGGATTTTACGGAGAGGTTTGAGGATCTTTTAAATTTACAAATTCCTCAATGGATAATAAATGCGTACAATACCACAGCCATAGAAGAAGCCAATGTGATAATGCAAGAAGAGTTGATTACCATCAGCACAGACGAAGAGCTTAAGCAGAAGTTCAACCAAGGTTATCAGAAGTTCTGATTGCAACGCAACATTGAAACACAGTATCCTACATTGTGGAACATTGCTGAAATATACCTTATCGCTTTTCCATCATCATACCTAGTTGAAGAAAGCTTCAGTGTGGTAACAAACATTTTGACGAAACAAAGAAACCGTTTGAAAATCAACGAACGTGGAGATTTAAGGCTGCAACTCACCAATATTGAACCGGATGTAGCTAGATTGCTAGATAGTCACCAGGTTCATCCATCACACTGAATGTTTTATTTTCTCTTTGCGAATTAATACTTTTTTTAAATACAATTTCCTACCTACTTAAGATTCTTTAAGTACTTAATTTGTAATAAGTACCTACTTAAAGAATCGTTATAAAAAAGTAATCATTATAAATTAAACTTGATATTTACTGAATTGTATGTCTTTTTATTTTGTTAAATTTTGATGAGAAAATGAAGTCAACTTTACTCACTTAACCAAGTGCAAAGTTTTCCAATTGGTACCTTAGTACCTAGGTATTTTGTATCAATAGGAAAAATCTAAAAATAGGCCCCCTTATTTATAATAGTCTGCTAACTTAAAGCATTGCTAATTCTCACTCTGTCTTCTTCTATTGACCTAAGACAGAATGAAAAATAACATTCTGTAGCAGCTGTTTTAAGTTAGCGGACCACTATGAATAAGGGGGTTGATCTTTAACCTCGTAAGTCCCGACTGTTTAGAATAGTTTTAAGTGTAGAGACCTAATGGATTATATTTAGTACATAATCAAAATAGTGAGTCAGACCGACAAATTTTTTTTCATATTTTATTGGTTTTTTATACAATACCAAGTATTATGTATTTTTTTATGTATGTGTGTTGCATTTATAACCAATTTATGAAGACGGTATTGGAAATTATTTTGTACTTTTTTTAGTACATTAGGACGTAATGTGATCTAACAAATAAAAAAAATTATAGTTTTTTTTCCTTAATACCTTTATTTTCGAATCAATTTTCCACATTTGACGGAACAATGTTTTATTAATCTAGGTAAAGTTACCATTTTGCTAAATTGGTTGAAAATCTTATTAATGTCGCTCACTAAAATAGTATTGAATTGGATAATTATTATAAATTGCTTATGTTAAATTTAAGCACTTTCCTGTTCTTTGTATGTAAGTTCGGTTACTCATCATCATCATCGTCCTAGCGCTTATCCCGGCCTCTGCCAGGGTCCGCTTTCCTACTCATTCTCCTCCACTTCGCCAACATCGCGCCATAGGTCGTCGTTGACATTATACCCTAGTGTTTTAATTCATGATCTGATTCATTTGACGACGTAGTGGATTAATCTATTACAATTTGTCGATTTGTAGCATAAGTATCTTATGATATGTAATCTTCGAAAACAGAATATTTTAGTAGTATCCAAGTTCACTGAGAATTTAAAAGAAAATAGATTATTTATTTATTATGAGCTCAAGACCTAACGTACTATTTAAAGTACAAATGTTGAGGATATATTAATGTAACAGAAGCCTAACATACTAAATAAAGAACAAATTATTTCAAAAGCATGTCAGATAATTTCCATGTGAATTTCAATGAAACATTTCTTTTAATTACATTCTTTATATATTCAACTAAATATTACTAATAAATAAAAGAGTAAAAATTTGAAGATTATATTCATTTCATGAAATTAGCTTAACACGTCTTTCTTGTCCACCCTCTCGCCCGGCCATTTTGGAAAAAATTTACACTGACAGTGACAACTGACATCACGTTTTGATGATGACACGACTGGTCATAGACCATAGAAGCAAATTGCTTCTACAGAGCTGTCATTAGAAAATGGGTAGCCCTAAAATGGGTAAATTAATATTTTGTACTATTTTTAGTACGTTAGGCAGTTACGCTTGCTTTTCTTTAAAAAGCTTAGGTCTGAACCTCTTGTAACATTTTGTACTAAATATAGTACGCCAGGACTTACGAGGTTAAAGTAGGTAACTTGGCCATGGGGGTCTGAGGTAACAGTTCATTTTGGAAAAGGGGTCACTTGTCTAAAATAGTTTGGGGATCCCTGAGCTCGCGCTCTTCACTTTCTGACAGGCTCGTTCCTATGAGTGAAAAAACGGGATAGCAAGATTCATGGTCATTGTAGAGTAAGCGAACAAGGAATATTTGTGATTTGTGTCTATACCTTGTCTAAAATAGGATGATAATTTTGACAGCTCACAAATTGTTGGTCTTTGGCGCACGCCTATGAAGTTTCGTGTTTTTTTTTCGGTAAAATGTACTACGGAAAATGTCGTACTTCATAGACAGGCCCCGCCCATTTAGTGAAGTGTCACGAATAACGAATAACAAGAGACAATCGAAAATCGGTATTGATATAATATAATCGAGTATTAAAAATTAATATTTAGGTAACCTTATTATTTTTTGTAACTAAACTCTTATTCCTTGTTTGGATTTCACCCTAAGAGACCTATTACAACAACGAATTCGAGTCGCGCGTATTCTACGTAATAGGATGACTGACCGAATAGTGATACGCACGGGTCGAAATCGTCGTTGTGGAAGGGTTTTTAATGTCGTATTAATAAATTATTATTTCAAAAGAAAATAAATAGTTTATTTTGTATAACATGTACTGAATACCCATGCAACTATCGATTCCAAGTTCTATGAGAATGATAATCGATAATCGAATAGATTCATTAACGATTTTACATTACCCCATCCCTACTGTGAATTGTCAAAATTATCATCCTATTTTAGACAAGGTATAGTCTGTTATGTCTGTGCCATCATTCTCGAAACTTCACGTGGAGTTTGGGCCAACATGTGGAGCTCTTTATATTTAGCTGGTGCCTTAAAATTAGGATAGATGGCGTTGCCTTCTAAATGACGGCCACTTTTTGCAGTGTTGACAAATGGCAACAAACAAAAGCAAATGGCATGATGGCAACACTGATGGAAAGAAAGAAAGGAAGTGGCGCACGCGCAACGCAAGAGCATACGTTACGTGCCTTTTTGTGTTTATTTATTGTTAAAACGTTAGAAGCAAATGCTATAAAATGTGATGATACGAGAGTCGAACGTATGGAACAAATGAAACATGGTTTCATCATGTGGAACGATCTTGCGTGAAGAGAAAGTGTCGCGTGAAATCGGCAAGTCGCCTTCAGTGATGTGGAAGAGGTCGATTGTGCAAGCGCCGCTGGCGCTGGCGCTGCTCGCGGTGAGTGCGCTGCCACACCTGCGCGGTGGCTGCTGGCCTTGGCCGTACATTGTTTACCTTCACAATAATTCACATAATGTTATGCCTTGTCTTGTCAACCAAAATATTGTTTCACCAGGTTTCAGTACATCACATATATAACATGTTCGTTATAATTTTGTTGTACTAAGTACTACTAGACCAGATTGTAAGAAATATTGTAACCTTTTGTTAATTAGGTACCTACCTAATTACTTACCTAAGTACATTATAATGCTGCATTAAATATTTCAGTCAACGGGGGGGCTAACTTTTATGGAATCTTTCGTGCAACATCACCATAGTAAACCAACACTTAATACAAGAAAGCTAATGTGAATATTGTGTTGAAGTGCCTCATATGGGCCTCAGTTGCCTGCAATAAATAAATAAATAATTTGTGTTGAAGTGCACAGTAAATTCACTTGATGATCAATAAAAACAATTAGTAACTATTGCTGTCCCATGGTTTACCCTGAGCAGATGGAAGCCCGTAAGGCTAGAGCTGAAAGCGCTTCATACACACATATTTTGATCATATTTTCTATATAATGCTATCCAAGCCAATGAAATTTTGTTGACATATCCAGAAACCAATATCTATATTTGTGATTATAAGTGTGTATAAGTGTTTTATGTAAAACTTCAAGTGAATAAAGTTATTTGACTTGAGTTGTGGTGTCAGATTTTCATTAAAATGTCTTGTTTGGAAGTTGTACGGAATTAAAATTTATTATTATTATTATGAGTTAATAAGCAAGCAGCCAAAGGCTGATGTGCCTATATCTGGGCTGGTGTGTTTCATTATTGTCCTCGATCAGCCGAAAAACTACATCTCATGAGTTTTTGAGTTCACTTTTAACCTCTTATCGAGTCTATTTTTGAAGCTATTGGTTGATGGCGCATCAACTATCTCTTGGGGCAGCTTATTTGTATGGAAATATTTAAAATTTTTATATTACTTAGAACTTATTTAAATATTAATTCTTTGTACAACATTACAGTAAATACGAATGCATTACTCAGATCGGGTTATAAATTACAACTATTATATACAAATTACTTATTACTTAGGTAAACTTTTCAGAGAACATTACTATTATTGTATGCATATTCACTAAAGTATCGGCAAACTGGTACCTGATGCATTAATTTATTAAGTTGGATTTATTTAATAACTTATACTAATGGAGAGTTAAAATACGAAACAGTTCGCACAGACTCTAAATCAATCAATATATAACTGCAGGGTTGTGTGTGCTTCCTGGGAAGCTATAGACAGCTAACTCACTCAACCAAGTTGGGACAGTCTGATTCGCCTCGTAGCAAACGTACTGAAGTCATGAGTAGATTAATACTATGTCTTACCTCTAACGAGTTAAAACTCAGAGCTCCTAGGAAAAACTTTGTTGGGTAAAGAAATGGATAATACCCGCACCTTTTCTTATAAAGAAACCATAAGAAGACTTTTTGTACTTTTTAGAGAAGTAGCTTATAAATCGTCTGATGTGGGCTCCAGACCATGGACTCCACTTTAAATATTGCTCCTTCTTTTTTTTCCAACTTACCTCTAACAACCATATCTCTCCTGTTGCTATCTGCTGGCGATTTCGAACAATGGGCAACACTTTTGTTAGCTTTCGCTGGGGAATATTTTTATGTTTATTGAGAGAGATCCAATGACCGCTTTCCTAAGTTTTATTCAGCTCTATTCAGAGTCTTGATTGTAGACTAGATGTCTCCTTAATCTGGTGAATTACATATTGCCACTGGATACCAAAGCTGAAGCCATTATTTTGGAGTGGGTTAAAAGCCTTTCCAGATGTATTTTTAAAATTTGCATTAATTCTTCCCTTACTGGAATGGCCAGATCTAGATACATATATGTATTGCTGATGTACCAAGGGATCTTAAAGATCATTCTATTCATTTTTGTCTGAAATCGCTCAATGATGTCCAAGTTTGTTTCAGCAGCAGTGCCTCAGAGTGGAATTCCGTAGGTCCAAACATTATATACAGTAAGTTTACTTTCCAGTGATAATTTTGATTTTCTACCCAAGAGCCAGTACATATTCCTTACTTTGGTGTCAAGCTGTTTTCTTTTCGTCCATGTATGTTTGCACCAAGTTAATATTCGGTCTAAGTGCAGACATAAGTACATGGCATCTTCAGACTGGGGGATGATTTGTCCGTTAACAGTCATTGTCGGGCAGTTTGATCTTCTTAATGTGAAAATAGATAAAATTTATTGTAAATATTACTGTTGTTAATGTGAATGTCACTTGTGCAGACTTTTCTGCGTTTGTTTTTATTCGCCACTTTTGATACAGGGGGTCATGAGGTCGAGACTTTCTTCTAAGTAGCGGTTGGCTACATTCTTATTGTTGTGCGTAGCTAAGATAACATTGTTGTCAGCAAAAGTCTGCTGTATTTATAAGATATAGGAGAGGCCCAAGAACTGATCCCTGGGGAATTCCGGCTTGAATATTTCTTAGACAAAGAAATATTCAAGCCGGAAGTAGCGTCTTGAAATTTCACCTCAAAGCATCTGTCTGTTAGGTATGACTTCAACAGAGCATACATATTGTGAGGAAGGTTTGTTTTTAGTTTAAACAGCATTCCGTCGTGCCATGCCCTATCAAAGGCCTGACTGATGTCGAGAAAAGCCGCCGTGCAGAAAGATTTATTAACCAGCTCTTGAGAAATGGTGTTAAATGTTCTGTTAATCTGTTCCAAGGTTCCATGGCTATCGCGAAATCCGAATTGATGGTCAGGGATTATTGCCGAGAGTTTAGGAGGGTTTTAATCAAGACAGGTAAGAGGCTTATAGTATATGACGATGTTTCATTCAGGGGTTTTCCTGGCTTTTGAATTGTGATTATTTGAACAATTTTCCATTGGCCTAGGTAGTTTCCTGTTCTAAGTATTGCATTAAATAAGGCTACAATCAACATAATGGTCTTATGTGGCAATTCTTTTAATATTCGCCCTAAATCAGGTCATATCCAGGAGATTTATTATGTTTTAGACCCTTGATTATGTGCCTTATTTCCCACGGAGAGACACTTCATTGGAGGAGATAATTGGTAACAAGCTTCCAGAAAGTGACGTATCTCTTCTATCGACATTGAATGTTCTGTGCTAGGATTTGGCTGAAATACTTCAGCAAGATGTTCGGCAAATAGATCAGCTTTCTCCTGATCA
Organism: Blastobasis lacticolella; assembly: GCA_905147135.1. Classification (NCBI taxonomy): domain Eukaryota; kingdom Metazoa; phylum Arthropoda; class Insecta; order Lepidoptera; family Blastobasidae; genus Blastobasis; species Blastobasis lacticolella. The sequence continues at coordinate 20,489,348 of LR990050.1, forward strand.
CTTCTATCCCATTTATCGGTGCGCCTTAAAGGAGGGTTTGTGGTACGGTTGTCTTTTTAATTGCCGTGTCGCTTTCCAGAGTGAATATTCTGTTGTTTGGTCCGGAGATGGATTCTGTAAGTATTCCTGGAATGATGCATTATCTCGTTCCTTTATCATGTTGGACAATTGTCTTGAGCAACGATTAAAGTTTTGTTTGTCCATCGGGTTACGTGTGTTATGCCATATTCTTCTTAAGTTCCTTCTCAATCTTTAGGGGGTATTGTCTTTGGTTGCGATCTGTTCTTTTCCTCATAGGTGTTGCATTCCGTGCCGCCTGATGGATAGCAATGTTGATATTTTCTACAACCTTTTCTACATATATCATTGTTTTTAGCGGTACATTCAAATATGTATTACATAGGTACATTCAGTTTGTATATTTGTTGAACAGTGTTATGGGTTCTTCTTTTAGAATTATGCGATTGCTGAGTGTTCTTCGTCTTATCGAGTCGATGGACTAAACTCTAATACTTTATTCGCTGAATATTCCGCGACGCATATTCTTTGTGGATCCGTAGGCCAATTGTGACGCAGCGTGGTGTTGCAATGTGTTGTCCTGTATTGACTGATGTAGCTGTCTACCTCTGGGGTTAATTAATCGAGATCCCCATATAGTGTGTTTAGAGTTAAACCTTGCACTAAGGGTTCTAAAGTAAGTGGTGAAATCTTCGTGTTTTATACTGTGTCTTGACAGGCAGTATACAGCAGATACTGTCAGAGGAACTTTAGCCGTGTCGATGACTACTGTCGTGGCTTATAGGAAGTCTTTTTGGTATTTTTTGACTTCATGGTGTTTTATATTGGACTAAATAATTAGTGCAGTTCCCCCATGTGTCCTACCTGATGGGTTAGATACACTTTATACCCTAGTAAAACTGGGTGGTATCTGTCTGTGTATCTTGTCTCAGATCTTAGCATAGCATCTATGCATTGAGGGTAGCCATTTATTTGGCAAGCCTCGTTGTAAGATCAATGATTCTGTCCATCATTTTGTCGTGCATTGTTTCAAATTTGTCAAACATATTGTGTATTACAGTTAACATGTCAGGATGATCAACTTCATTTATTGCTACATTGTTAGCTTATAATATTAATTGTTATAACAATATTAGCTTAAGTAGGATTGACCAGGGCTCCTGCTCGTTATCATCTAAGGACAAAGGATGCTCTTTAAACTAGATTTTAAGACAAAAGAAAAGTTTACGATTAATTTACCAAAATATACAAGGTTTTTCTGGCAAAGAACATGAAATAGAATTATATTTAAAGAAAACTGCTGTAGAAGTTTTATGTTTAACTAAGCACTGGCTGAGAGAATCTGAAATGTCATTTAATTTATCTAACTATAATATAAATGTGTGTGTGGTGCCGCCACCTCAAAGAATATCACCACCCCATCTCTTCCCGTGGGTGTCGTAAGAGGCGACTAAGAGACAAATCCGAAAGATGGGCAGCAGCATCTTTCTGGGTAGATTTACATCAACTGCACTGCGATCTCCAACCCGCCTGCCAAGCGTGGAGATTATGGCAATGACCTTCCCTTTCGTGGCAGAGGCCCGAAGTCCTGCAGTGGATTGTTATTGGCTGTGATGATGAACTATAATATAATTAGTTGTTTTAATCGGAAATCTATTTCCCGTGGTGGTTCATTAATTGCAGTACGGCAAAATATTAAATCGAAAGACCGAAAAGATGTTGCTGGCCTCTCAGTTGAACATAAGATTGAGTTATCCTGCGTAGAGCTAGAAAAGTGCATCATACTTTGTGTGTATAGGCCACCATACAATGAAAATTTTGAGATTTTTGAAAAAGCGATGGAACAAGTTTTAGAAAGACTTTGTACGTGTAATAAAAAGGTAATCGTTTGTGGAGACTTTAATGTTAATTTACTAGAACAAACAACTTTTAGTAAGAAAATAATAAGCTTATTCCGTAGTTTTAATCTTAATTATGTATTTTTAGAGCCGACACGATGCACATAATCATCAGCTACTTGCATCGACAATCTGTTCTGCTGTTGCGAGGTCAACGAAAAGGCTATTATAAACTTTAAAAGATCTGACCATAGTGGACAATTCGTTGTTTTTTATTTTAGGGAACAATGTTATATCAATGAAATAATTACGAGACCAATTACTCAAAGGTAAATTGAACACTTCAAACAAGCCTTATCGGAGACCATGGCCGGGCTTTGTCTTTATTCTCATGACCCAAACATTATATTTTGTGATATGTTCAATTCTGTCAATAATGTTTATCAAAGTGTTTTTACGCAAAAAAGAATAAAAAGTAACTGTAAATCTAAATTTAGTGATTGGGCTACGTTAGGTATCCGCAAAAGCAGAGATATAATGTTTGAACTATACGGTCAGCGAGCTTATTGCCATGATAAAAGATTTTGTAGAATATGTCAAACGTTTAAGAAAGTTTGTCTAATGGCAAAATCACTGCACTATATGAAAATTATAAGTTCGTCTTTAAACAAGGCTAAGACTGGTAGAATGTAATAAATAAGGAGGCTGGGAAAACAAAGCCTCGTGATACAAATTACGAAATAAAGAAGTGGCAGAGTTGAAATACCGATTAAAACTACCTCACTGCTAAACTCATGTCCAATTAGTGCAGAAAACTTGTTAAAAGAAAATATAGGTGCCTGTGAAAAGCAGCAAGTTGAAAAATACGGAAGATATTTGGGGAATGTCAGTCAGAGTTATAAGTACTGTTATTGATATTTTAGCACCGTATTTAGCTTACATTTTTAATGCTTGCGTCAAAGTAGAAGTTTTCCCCGACCTTATGAAAATCAGTAAAGTGGTTTTTTTTTTTTTTTTTTTTTTTTTTGCCCAACGCAAAGGAAATGGGCACCCTCCGGTAATGCGGTTGGGAGGGAGGAGGTGAACTCTCATGAGTATCCCAGCCGGCCGGCCGGACTGGTTATGCACGACTCGCCAAAAGAACCTAGGCGCATACGTACTAAACACCCCCTGGAAAGTAAAGTGGTGCCATTATTCAAATCAGGTTGTAAAAATAGTTAGAATAATTTTAGACCGGTGTCCATCCTGCCCGTTTTCAGTAAAATCTTTAAAAAAATCTTGTTAAGTCAAATTATTGTACACTTTAACAGTAATAAATTATTTAATAATAATGAGCATTGGAGTGCCACAAGGATCTATATTGGGGTCGTTTCTCTTCCTTGTAAGATATAAATGACCTTCCATACATGATGCAGAACATTGCTGGTATAGTTTTGTTTGCTGACGACACTTCACTGATATTTAAAATTAATAGGAAAGATAATAATATAGACGCAGTAAACTGTGTTCTTCAGATTGTACTTCATTGGTTTACGATTAATAACTTAGTCTTAAACTTAAAAAAACAAAATGTGTTAATTTTTGCCTCCCTAATGTACAAAGTAATCAATGTAATGTTATATTAGATAAAATGCAACTTGAGTTGGTAGAGAAAACTACTTTCTTAGGCGTTAATATAGATTCAAAAATTCAATGGGGGTCACATATTGAATCATTGGCTAGTAGGTTAAGTTCGGCTGCATTTGCCGTGTGGCGAATAAGGAAGCTAACGGATGTGAATACAGCTAGATTAGTTTATTATAGTTATTTTCATAGTATTATGTCGTACGGCATCATACTATGGGGCAAGTGTGCTGATAGTGACATCATATTTAAATTACAAAAACGAGCTGTAAGAGCAATATATGGATTACGTCGACGTGATTCGCTCAAAGAATTGTTTAAAGGTATTGATGTATTGACTTTCTCAAGTCAATATATATTTGATAATATTATGTATGTTAGAAAGCATATTACCCAATTTGCTAAAAATACTGATGTTCATAATGTCAATTTAAGAAACAAGAATAAACTGGTAACACCGTCTTTCAGACTTAGTAAAGTAAATTTATCTTTTATGGGTAACTGTATAAGATTTTATAATCATATTCCTGAATGTATTATTAATTTGCCTGAATCACAATTTAAAGAAAAGGTGAAATCAACTAATGAAAAAAGCATAATATAAAATTGATGAATATATCAATGCCAAAAATGTATGGTGTACTACTAGCTCTTCGAAATAATTTATAAATTTACAATTTTGTAAATTGTGTGAGGATGATTTGATGTGGAATAGTGATTGAATAACAAATATTTTTAAAATATTCGTTTTACTTATTTGATCTGGGCTCAGGGGGCAACGCGGGTAGGCAGGCTGGTGCGTGCGGGTGTGAGCGCCGGCGGGCTGGCTGGGGCCGGGCACGCGCCGCACATGATTCGCTTAGGCGGTTATGTACGTGTATCGGTGCCTGGTGTCTCGCTGGAGTAAGCCCTCGTACGCGCTGATCGGTCTGCATGCGTCGCCCCCTACCTGGCTGAGCTCGCTTAACTGTCCCTTTGTTTTTCGTTAGAATTTTGACTTTTGAAAAGAGATTAATTAACGTAATCCTAATTCAATAAATACTTTTTCATTTTCATTTTTCAATTTCATTTTCATTTGGCGGCCTTGTTTTAGCAGTCGAAGCAACAGCTTCAGCGTAGGTCCTATTGTTATGTTTAAAATGTGTATTTTCCAATGTGTTAGTTTTTGGTACCGCATTCTGATTCTTCTCTGATTTTGTGTCTTCTCTGGATCTCTGTAATGGTTTTTGGGTGGATTGTTTTTTTTTACTACTATTTCTGTTTTTTACTGTCTATATTTATAACAGCTCTTGTAACTAGCTGGGTGCGAACCAAGACCGTTAGCACATGTCGCTGGGACTTCGTTTTGCTTTTTAACTTTTTGTTGTGGGGTGGTCTTCCCCACACTTAATACATCGATGAGGTCTGAATACTAAAAACGGATGTTTTAGTATGGCCAAACCTTTGGCACCTTACACTGTACTATTTCTTTTGTTTTATATGTTATTGTCACTTGGATCCATCTCGACAAAGAAGAGAGGAAGCTTGTCTTTGTTTCGTTTGTGTATGCCATTTGTAATATTTCGTACTTCAAAGCCTAGGCTACTCAATTCGTTTTTAATTACTTCAAGATTCTCAGAGGCATGTAGCTGTAGGCCCCTTATTACAACCCTGAAGGCTTTCTCGTGTTTGGTTTTGTACGTTTACTGGCTTATGTTTGGCTTTATTAAGGATTCTCTTATTAGCTTGTATATGCCTATGTCACGTGGTAGGACTTTGACTGTGTGGCCATGTTTTTAAGATGGTTTTTTGGTACTTGCTTCGTTGCTCACAATTTCTTGCAGGGTTTTACGTAACTCAATTAAATTTAGGGCCCCTGTTATGAATATTGGTTCCGGTTTTGGTACCCAGGCCTTTTTTCTATGTTTGGTGGGTTAGTATCTAAGTTTAAGTCGCAGTCTAATACCTCGAAGCTGTTTTGTACACAGTAGGAAGAAGGCCCTTTAATTCGTTTATCGTGATTTTATAGAGCTCGTAAATTTTCTTTTCCTTTTCGCTTCTGGTGCTTTGTCTCTCTGCCATGACACTTATGGTTCCGATGGTACATCTGTTTCCATTTTCTCAGATTCACATATAATTTTTTTTAAGGGGATTACAGCACAGAGCCAATTACAGTTTTCCACGGATACAAATTGGATAAACTAATACATACTTAACTAAAAGTTAAGCATGCCGAACAGTCTATAAGACTACAATTTCAAACTTAATCAAAAATATACCTTCAATACCCGAAAATAATACAACTATAGGTAATTAATAATATGGTTTGAAAAAATGCTACAACGTATCCAAGTAATATTTGAGTATGCGGTTTCTCGCTGACTCACAACTTGTGTTAAATAAATCAAGATCAATCCTTCAAGATAAAACAAAATTATTAGTTGCTCGCAATAGAAAGGGGTTTTTTCTATAATTGGTAGAAACTTCTGGAACATGAAACGGGTCATTGTATCTGAACCATCTCACAGGTGTCTTAAAATATAAACAAGAAAGAAGTTCAGGGCAGTCGCCAAAACCAGACGCAATTTTGAGAAGTATTGTCAGATCAGCTATTTCCCTACGTATGTAGAGAGGAGGAAGGTGGTGTTTCTTGCACAGAGAAAGGTAATGTTCCGAACTATAGCGTTGGCCCACCCGGTAACACACATAACGTGAAACTTTTTTTGAATAGCCTCAATACGTGATATGTAGACAGCGTACCACGGACGCCAAACCTGAGAAGCATATTCTAAGATACTCCCGATAAAGGTATAAAATAAAGAATTTTGAAAGTCTTTACACAATTAAATTCCTTAGAGCATCTTATTATAAACCCAAGTACCTTATACGCTTTAGCTGTTATTGTATTTATGTGATGATCAAAAAGAACGCCCAGATCACGCACCACCGATTGTCTCTGCAAGATTTTACCTTTCAGGCGATAGCTAAAAATTATAAAGTCGCGCTTGCAACCATATTTTACAGCCGAACATTTTGCGGGGTTGAGATCTAACTGATTAGTACAACAGTACTCTTCAAGGCGTAAGAGATCGGTTTGCAAAGCCTAAATGGAGGTTATAGTGGCGTATATTTTCATGTTATCAGCAAAACACAATAGACTGGCTATTAAGAAACATAAATTAAGGTCGTTTATGAAAATAATGAACAATAGAGGTCCCAGCAAAGAGCCCTGGGGTACCCCGCTAGGAATAGTAACCCAGTTAGATACGTAATTGCTGATGATAACCGTCTGAGATCTATTGTTTGTATAAGAGGTGAACCACCTAAGCCGATCCATAGCCACAGTAAGGGCATTGTTAAAAAATGTTAGGTTCGACCCTGTAGAACGACCCTTCATAAATCCATGCTGAGAACAACTGAGAGGACCGCTCAGAGAGGCATAAACTTCCTTATAACTCTTTCAAAAACTTTACGATATTGTACACAATTTGGAAATAGGTCTGTAGTTATTAATGTCAGTAATTCATCATCAATTTTTGAGCGGTGATTCCATTACTCTGTTTCACTAACAGAGGCGGAGCGTTGTCTGTTGAAGATCTATTGGGTTGAAATCATTCTATTTGTGTCTAAGTTTTCTTCTGCATTCCTCGCTCTGCAGAGAGTCTTCGACAGTGTCCCTCGTGAGGTAATTTGGTAAGCTAAATTGTGTAATTGGTCTAAATTGTGCATTGCAATTAATCCATCCACCTGCACTGATACAGGAATAGCCAAAACCATCTTAGGCCACGCTAATCCGTTGTTCTGCATTGTGCTTGATACGCTGATGACATTGTACTAGTGAATAGACTTAGACAGGATATTGAGACCAGGGTCAACACGTGATAGAGCGTGCAAGAAAACGGTGGTTCAAAGACGAAATTTACCAAAACGATGTCAACCCACGTCTCGCAGCTTGCCGTGGAAAGACGGAAGCTCTTCGCCTGTGACCCCAAACTCCCTGCCAAACTCAAGCGGCTTATATACAAGAGTATTGGGCCTGTGATAATCTATGCAAATATTACGTTTTCAATGTGAAAGTTTGTAAGATTATTTGGATGTTTGTTAGTCTTTCATGCAAAAATATTGAACGAATGTCGGATTTTGATGAAAGTTTGCAGTGTTTTAGCTCCCAGAATAACACCTAGGCTATAATTTATTCCGAAATGTAAAGTATGTATATCGATAGTTAATAAACCCTAAAAGCCACGTGGTATACAGCAGTGTAGAATCCAGCACCAACCCCTTGCACTCGTATGGGACACTGGGACACCTGTACAAGGCGACTACATAAAGATTTAGAGGCAGGCTAGGATTTTCGTAGCAGACTGCAGTGTTTTCTTTTGTGTGTTTTTAATGCTGCAAAGGTTGATGTAGGTTGCTTAATGTATGTCGCAGTGGGCGTGCAGCGGCGCACAGGGCGCAGACCTGGTGATCGAGATCCCGGCGTCGGGCGGCGGCGCCGCGGGCGCGGGCGAAGACGGCGGCCAGTACCGGCTGGACTACCGTCCGCCGCAGGGCTCGCCGGCGCCCAACTTCACCGTGCCCGCGCGCGCCTCCACCATCAACTTCCAGGGACTGCCGGGCACCAAGTACCACTTCATGCTCTACTACTCCAACGCCACCTTCGCCGACCTGCTCACTTGGAACCAGACCATCATAACCGGTGCGTATGCTGCCACCGACACAGAATGATATACTACAGGTGACTATAGTCACTGCTAAGTTTTGTTTGATGGATAAGTAGCCTGGCTAGTGTAACAGGCATGAGTCCAGGTTAATCCTCAAAGTGACAATGCACCTGTGGCTCTGGCTTATTGGCTTTGGTACTGTTGCAGCGCCCGAGCCGCCGACGAACCTGACGGTGACGCTGGGCCGCAACAAGCAGGCCACCATCTCGTGGTCGCCGCCCGCGCACGGCGACTACACCGGCTTCCGATTCAAGGTACCGTGCGATGCGACCGTGGTTCATGAGCTTCAAGGTTTGCGTTCCACAGCAACAGCATTCCGTTTAACTTTCGACTTCCACTAACATGATCGGCTGCTTTGGGATACTGTGATAATCTATCAAATGACTTTGCTATATGCTTAGTTTATCGTTGTCTCTGTTTATTAACATTAAATAATAAATAAATAAAATAGACATTTATTTCCATAATCGATACACTGAATCCCGAGCTAGGTACAGACCTGTGTTACGGGAGACAGACATTGCATATTAAAGTCTTTAATTAGGTACGCGGCCAGCCTTCTGGGGACTTTTACAAATTCGGGGGACCTGGGTCAAGTTTTTTATCTTTAGTTTAGTTAGAGTAAGACATTTTTTTTCTTAATGTTAATAATTGTAATTTAAAATGTACATAAATTATACTCAATTAGGTACTTAATTCGGTGAAAACCGAATAAAGGCGTTTACGCACTCACTCGAATAAGGTTCGAATTTCTAATTCGAATCGTATCCGTATCTTATCCGGTTAGTCCGTCCTAGTAATTCTATAGAGTTTACGCTTACGTTTACGTATTCGGTTCAAATTCGATACCTAAATTGTAACTTCGAGTCGTATTTTTTACGACTCAAAACCGAGTCTGCTACTATAAATCGTACGTACGATTGCGCACTGCACTCGGTTCGTAATCGGTTTCTTATAATTAAAATATAATATGTCAATGGATTTCACCAAGATGGGAATGGGGATGAGAATGGACATGCGATACAGGAAACGAATGACGATAAATGGAAAAAAAGGAACTCATACAACCAAGATGTATGTATGTAGAGTTACTATTACTACGTTCTTCAAGGGTAGCTAAATCTCGAATACGAATCAAATTCGGATAAGTGCGTAAACGCTAGGACGTTTTCGTCGAATATCGCAGGGAAAAGAAGTCCGAATAGATCATCCGCCAGAGTGACCTACTCCGTTAAGGATGTTCGTTAGGGTGGCAATACAATACAAACCTCAATATACACGGCGTTCAGTCACGCGGGTTCAGGCCGAATATAACGATAAATGTGGTGTGTTGTCAGGTGATCCCGCTGGCGGAGGGAGGGGCGGCGGCGGGCGCGGGCGCGTCGCCGGCGGGCGCGCGCAACATCACGGTGGAGGGCGCGGGCAACTGGACGCACACGCTGCGCGACCTGGCGCCCGGCGCCACCTACCAGCTGCACGCCTCCACGCTGCTGCACGACAAGGAGAGCGCCGCCTACGCCTCCAGGAACTTCACCACCAGTGAGTAGCCCCCGACGGCGGCGGCGGCGGCGCAACAGGGACCGCGCACACTTTTCATTCTCACTTCGCCGAAGTGAGGGCGATATCGCTAGATGGCACTACTGTCGCGTTAAGTCGCCACCAAAGCCATGTCACTCGATAGAACTATTAAATGAAATTAATATTTCGTAGAAGGTGGGCAGTGTACGAAGAGACTGGTTACAATAGAAGCGTATAATGACATAGATTACGAAATAAATGGAAATTACATTCAGCTTGACAACACATAATATTTTATTTCATTCGAAAAAGTTACAGCTACTACAGACATATGGTCGGCTAAGTTATCGTGTAGTATAATCAAAATTTCCTTAAGTAAATAAAATAACATGAAAATAAAAAAAAAGTCAGAAATGTAGCCTAGCAACCACACCATAAACCCTACGTACCATAAAGTTCTTTAGGCGCGGATCCAGGGGGGGGGGGGCAATGCCCCCCCCCTCGGTCCCGATTCTAACTCACAATCGCCTACGGTTTTATGAACCAAAAGGCCAAATATTCGAAGCTCGCTGCGCTCGCTCAATTCTTTTATTGGTTTTATCAATTTTTTAGAAAAGAAATGTCAAAAATTTCGAGGTTGCTTCGCTCGCTCATTCACAGGTTTCAGATAAATTTCTTATTATTCATCTAGCTCGTTGCTGTTACTCATTCATTGATTTCCTTAAATTACTATTGGAAGGATGACCCATTGCTGTTAAGAACAAAAATGTCTAAAATAGAGAGCTCGCTCGCTCGCTGATTAATTTCGAGACTAACGCACAGACTAAATATTAGCCTGACGCCAAGCGTAATTTCGGACGCGACTAAAATGAACACCGAACTCGTCATTTCGTATGAAACCGAATGCAGTGCAAATTATGTGACCGAAATTGCAATCGTGTGGCGTCAGACTTAGGTACAGGTAATTATATTTATTCACATAATTATACCACCATAAGAAGAGTTCCCAGACGTACCTATTAATTTATTATTTATTGTCACGCATCAAAGAATAGCCCAGCGCTGCCCGTCATTGGCTCCGTGGTGCCGTAGACAGTCATGTGTTAAATTAAATTAATCATAAAACAAAGCGATAAAGGCATGACTGTAATGGCCGAGAAAACGAATGCATTTGTTTTGTCATTACGTTCCATTCTAGAAACAGACTACATAATTTAACTGATAAACGTGGGCTGTATAGTTTCAGTAAGTCATAAACAACTTGAACTGGGATTGTTAAAATGTAATAACGCAGAGAGGCGTCAAGGACGGCGGTAGCCGGCGTCTCACACCACAGCTGTAAAACTAATTTGAATAGTTTAAACAGTTCACTACACGGTTATTAAGATAATTGTTTTCTTTCTCATGTATTTTTCATGTTACTGCTTGTTTGTGTCTCACTATACTGACTGCATTGTTAAACAGAACAATTTAACATGGCAAGTAGTTATAGTAAGTTATGTAGATATCTTCTTATCTACTCTTAAAACTTGGTTTTCGTCAAATGATAAACATTGCTGTTTAATGATTGGGACGTACAGTGTGTTGAAGTGAATAGCAGATTTTCTTTGTGTAACAATATTGTTACTTCCAATATATAAAAGGAGATGAATTTGAGTGGAATTAAAAAGAGCTTATAAACTTAAGATTAACATTACTTATTATCATCCATAGCTTACCATCAGGCAAGACATGGCGAGCTAACACCACAACCATAGCCTCCTCATAGTGTATACTAATCTTCCCCTGTAGAAGTTCTGCTTTTTTTCGGCAAACTTCATAAAACTATCGTAACAATTAACCATTTTCCCATATGATGTGTGATTTTAATAATGTTTCTGAAAAAAGTTGTTTCTCAATGCAGCGTTCGGGACGAGCCCACGGTAAGCCGCGGCCGCGCCCGCTCGCCTCGCGCCTCGCCTTGTGTGCTTTCATGCGTCAGACCACTTAGTGCATGTAGTGTCGTACTCGTACTCGATCGACAGATCAGCTTTGGGGTCCTTGGTAAATGATAAAAACAAGATATTTTATTGATCGTTAATATGGAATGTTGTCGCTGTTGCTGTCATTAATTAGATATAGCGAGAAATGCAGATTTTGTTACTTCCAAGGAGCCCCGTGTCGCCTCTAAGTCCCATTTGAACTTATAATTTGCATGGTCATTATCATTATGTGAGATATGGTTCTAAATTAGCAGTCGAGCACTAAAATAGAAATATTCACTTTAAAATACTACTAATAATTTAAAACCTTTATAATTTCGTAACAGACATACTAGGTACTTGTTTTTATCATTATTTATTTATTTAGGAAAGAAACAGTCCTTCAAATTTAGAGCTATAGTTCCTGATACACTATATACGTAACATAATAATAATTTGCATACAGCGAGAAAACAGGTTAGCAACTTACAAATAAATATTTCACTTTCAAAGAGATTATTTCGTTTCAAGAATCTTATATTTTTGTCATAAAAGGTAGTCCCAGCATGCGTTTTAGAAATCCAAATACGAGTAGTTCAGCATGTGTTTTAGTTGTTGCGTTGTGTATTTCGGACTTATTTTTTAGTTAGGGTTTTTGGTTGCCTAGTCTTTCTATGGTTTTAGCACAATATCTATACAAACGTAAGTTTTAGTAAAATATGTACATTATTTAAAAAAAATAAAAGCTTATAGCCATCGCAGAAAGTAGAAAAAATTCATTGGCACTGCTGCATATTTGTTACGTTGCGTTTGTATTGTTTGTGATAAGTTTGTCGTTCATCGGCCAACAGGTCGGGCGAACACCAATGTTTGTAAAAATGCTTCTGTTGTGCTGTTTATGTCGTGTTGCGTAGCGTGCTGAGTGTGTTGTCTGCGCAGAGCCGAACACGCCGGGCAAGTTCATCGTGTGGTTCCGCAACGAGACCACGCTGCTGGTGCTGTGGCAGCCGCCCTACCCGCCCGGCGCCTACACGCACTATAAGGTTCGTAGGGGACCGTCAGCGGGGACCGGGGATCACCGCGACCGGGACTCTAGCTGACCGCGGGTGTCTTCCGGCAGGTGTCCATCGTGCCGCCGGACGCGCGCGACTCGGAGCTGTACGTGGAGAAGGAGGGCGAGCCGCCGGGGCCCGCGCAGGCCGCCTTCAAGGGGCTGGTGCCGGGCCGCGCCTACAACATCTCCGTGCAGACCGTCTCCGAGCCCGAGATCTCGGCGCCCACCACCGCGCAGTACCGCACCGTGCCGCTGCGCCCGCGCAACGTCACCGTGCCGCCCGGCGCGCTCGGCGAGACCTCCTTCAAGGTCACCTGGCTGCCGCCCGCCGAGGAGAGGTGAGTACGGCCATCCCGCGACCGGGTTCCCGGGCCCGACCGCGCACTGACGCGCCCGCCTCGGTTCCGTTGCAGCGAGTTCGAGAAGTACCAGGTGTCGGTGGGCGTGAGCGGCGGCGCGGGCGCGGGCGCGGGCGGCCGCCGGCTCGCGCCCGTGCTGCGCGCGCGCAACGAGACGCCCGAGGCCGCCTTCGACGGGCTCGAGCCGGGCGCGCACTACACCGTGGCCGTGAAGACCATGTCGGGCAAGGTGACCTCGTGGCCGGCGCCCGCCGAGCTCACGCTGAAGCCGCTGCCGGTGCGCGCGCTGCAGTGGCGCGCGGCGGGCGCGGAGGGCGCGGAGGGCGCGGAGGGCGGCGGCGCCGTGGCCGTGTGGTGGGCGCCCGCCGAGGGCAGCACGCAGGACGAGTTCCGCGTGTCGTACCACGAGGCGGGCCCGTCGCGCGACGACAGCAGCGCGCTGACGACGGCGGCGGCGAACGCGACGCTGGAGGCGCTGCTGCCGGGGCGCAACTACACGGTGGCGGTGGCGGCGCTGTCGCGCGGCGTGGCGTCCAACGAGTCGGCGTTCGCGGTGGCGACGCCGCCGCTGGCGCCGGTGCTGCGCGCGGCCCGGCCCGCGCCGCCGGACGCGCCGCCCGCGCTGCTGCTGGACTGGAGCTCGGACGTGAACTCGCGCCAGGACGCGTACGAGGTGCGGTGGCGGCGCGAGCCGGACGGGCCGCCGCTGTCGCTGCGCACGGCCGAGCCGCGGGCCACGCTGGCGCCGCTGGTGCCGGGCGCCGTCTACCGGCTCGAGCTGTGCGCGCTCAGCCACGGCCTGCGCTCCGACTGGCACACCGTGCTCAAGCCCGTCCGTGAGTATATACTGACTATTACATCTGCACGGTTTACGAACTGTGACCCGTGACAAAACACCTCGATAGGTATAATCACTGATACAAAAAAAAAATCTATCAAAGATGCGTATAATCTAAAATATGGACATATTTTTATTACAAAAAAAAAAAATATGGACTTGCAGGCCTTAGCAGCGACTCATCTAGTTTAAGGATTTTCCTTCTAATTTATCTAGATATAGTTCTAAATTAAAACCCTAACTATCACCATCATCTCATGCCTCTCGCCAAGCGCAGAGGCGTCGCTGACCTAACTTTCTTCCATAATATTACCCTCAGTGTAACTGATTGCCCAAAAATTGTGTGCCGCAGCGTGTTACCGGCTGCCAAAATAATCTACAATTTAGAGTCCCCTTCTGCTCAACTCAATTAATTTCAACTATTCATCAAAGGTTAATTTTTTCATGATGAAGCGAGAGGTTTTAGTACGATTGCCTGTGACGAATTTTTAATCATAGGTAGTTTATGACTTGTAGTGATTTGCTGTGGGTTGGTTTGGCATTATAAGTAAGTGCATGTTTGTATTTAAACTTCAAATTAAAGATCTAGAATTCTAGATTAAAAAGATATGTACAGTTTAAACTATATTATACATACAATTCCCTAAAAAAAAAGGTGTTTACCTAGATACCGCCACTACCGAGTGTGTTGCTCGTAAATGCTTGGAAAAAATTACAACAGACCCATAGGCAACGTTATGGTACAATTGATAGCGCGATGTAACTAACGTGCAGCGCCATCTATCGGCTGGGCGGATTAATAATCTTTAGACCTAACAATAAATAAAGGTCAATTATATTTTAGTCTATTCTGGTAGACGTGTTCCTTTCTTCTCCTCGCGAAGTTTTCTTTCACTATCAACTCCCCCTTTTCGTTCCGATCAACTAAATCGATTAACTTGCAAGTCGCAACTGGCAAGACAGGCTGGCAGACAGCGGGACAGGGCCGCGCAATACTGGAGCTCTCATGCGTTTAAATTCGGTCACCACACCCTGTTTAATATGTACGAGTAATCGTCAATGTGACGTGATGGTCCTGGTCAGGTCCGGCGGGCGCGGAATGGCTGGAGGTGGAGCGCACGACGTCGTCGGCGGTGGCGGTGCGCTGGCGCGGGCCGGCCGCCGGCGTGGCGGGGCGGTTCCTGCTGCGCTACCGGCCCGCCGTCCCCGCCCCGCCCGGCCCGGCCTCGGCCGCCCCGGCCGCCCCGCCCGCCCCGCCGCCGTGGGTGCAGCGCACCTACCCGCCCGACCAGTTCCAGGCTGAGGTAACCTTTTGTTCTTAGACATAGACATAGACAAAGACGTAACTTTATTTGGTCTAATAACACATTCAAATACTTAAAACTAACATAATTAATACATATTAAGAAAGCAGGGCGATGCGTCCTCGGACCAAATTGGACCAGCCTCAGCTTAATGCTATGAATGGCAGCAGCCAAACACAGCGCTGGTTTTCAGACTGACCCATAATAGAGCTCGATGCGCGCACTACACGAACGACGTGCTAACACAGAAATTATTAATCATTAATACCAATATATATAAACAAAATAAAGAAAAGAAATATATTTATAGATGTATAACCTGTAATATTTATTTATATATAAATAAACTTGGGATAAACAATTACATATACGTTATTTTTATGAAAACCAATAAATTAAGGCCAAACATTACCTTTTTTTATTCTTAAACGCTGTGTCCAGTTGGACTAAAAAAATGGCAAACAAAGAAATAATCACAACAAATAAACAAGAAATGCACTCACATCCTGGCCAAGTAAGAAGGACGCACTCGCGTACCAGGGCGCTCTTCGTTGTTTAAATCGATTACACTCTCACCCGCAAAGACTTAAAGAGGACGGAAGTAAAGTCCCATCACATACCAGGTACCTAATCGGTATCGATATTTTGTTGTGGGCAACTATTAAGCTGCACGCAATGTCAGTGGAGTCGTGGCCAGAAATAGTAGAAAAAGAACACTGGATCGCTCCTCCATGTTCTTTTATTTGTTCCCCAAACCAAATGCTGGATGCGCGGTTTCTTGTAATTAGTCAAGATTTTTTAATTACATGGTGACAACGGGGAGCCGGCTTGTGAAGAGATTTACATGTACGATGAAGAAAATACAGCCATACTGTGAACCATTAAATAATTCTTCCAACACTCCTTATGTTTTTGCAATAGTTTAAATATGGATACTGTTTATACAGCTGTTATAAAATACAATGAAATTATCATCATAAAGAGCTATTAATATTATAAAATCAGTCTTTGACCTTTTTATATATTCAGGGTTTACACTTGCTCCGCTCATACCCGTTAGCACATAAAACGCTGTTGATTTTAGCATTCCACATGCGGCTAGCTTGCTCCAAGTTATAATAGTGGTTTATGCAACTGTCATATAAAAGGGGGTATTAAAACATGATAATCACGAGTGTTTTTATACCTAATTATATGCAGTTGCATACACTACTTTATCTACACTCATATTTTTAAGTTAAAATATCGTACCTATAATTTTCTCAACTTAGCTGGAAGTAAGCTGCGAGTCAGTTCTGTTGTATCTACGCGTCGAGGATATCAAGCGGCGGGAAATTCACTTAACTACTTTCACATTTATCTATTTATTTGCTTAAAATAAGAAAAAACATTCACAAACACAAATTACAACAATTACAAAAAATATTCTGTTTAGCGGGAAAATAATTACACAGAATATAAACATGAAAATTTAAATTTTGAATTTGAATTTGTTAAAGACATCTAAGTATTCAGCCTACATTACGCCGTGTCCCGGCGCCCGACAAAAAATTAAAAAATGAAAGTGTTGCATAATGATTAAAAAGTTATTTTACGATACAGCTGTCATGAAAATAGTATGGGAAATGCTGTATCGAAAAGTAATTTTTAAAAATTTTATAATCTGGCGTGAATAAAGTGTAGGGTACACGACTGTTTTCGAATATGTAATTGGAACATTACGCTATGAGTGTAGATAAACTACTATTTTAAAATTTTATAGACTGGCGTGAAAAAAGTGTATCCTTAAACAACTGTTTTCGAATATGAAATTGGAACATTACGCTATGAGTGTAGATAAATACATTTGTTTTATTTACAAACCCTATTGTCATTATTAAAACCCTGTAGCTGTTCCATAAAAATTGTTATAGGTACCAAGTTCATTTAATAATAATAACATCGACATGGTTACATTTTAGATCTAGCTATGTTGCAAGATAAAAACAAGATCCTAAGAGTTTAAGAGAAAAAGTTACTTTGAACTTATTAAATTTATCCATCCATCCATCTAAGTGGTATTTTACCCCTAGTGTAGTACTACGCACAGGACGCTGTGAGCTAGACACACCACCGATGTTACCTCCTGGTTTAATCGAAACTCAATAGTTTTGCATTGTTTTATTTAAGTTTTCCTTTGGCGACCTTCCGTCTCCATCATCTAATCAGTTATAATATTGAATGGTCATCTGACTTTTAATTTAATCTAATATCAGGAAGTAGGGTTCCTGCAGCTACCTTCCGTCTCCATATATAGATTAGCTCGCAGTCACCATCATTTTCAAATGCATCCTTATGCAAAATTTTAATTTGATCAAATACTTTTACAATGGTCCAATATAGAGTGCCAAGATTCTAAGTGCCTTGTTTCATTAGTAATACCTACTTCCCGGTAATCAAAATTTTTTTTTACCTATTTATTTATTTAGCTTATGAACAAGGTGTTGAATAAGATTATAATCCTTAGCATGTATACACGGCATGGTAATTCAACAAAGTGAGCAAACAAAAAATATCCTTAATATATCTTAAAATATTAAACTTACATAAGGCTTACATTATAAATATTATAGTTATTCAGGAGGGTAGAAGATTGATTGGATATATTTTTTGAATTTTAAAAAATTGTTATTAAAATTGGAAGCGCTGTTTGGAGCCCACAATACACCGTCGATAAAACCAGAATAGAAAAAGTACAAAATTAATTTTTAAAGTCAATAGATTATCGGAAAGGCCACAATTTTACAGATTATGAAACAAGTGCAATTAGACATAGATTTAAGTCCCTGGAAACGAGACGTATTTACTTAGATGCCATATTTCTGAAAAAATTATGAACAATATAGTTAATTCGTACAGATACGTGACTTGTAAACAGTATAGCACGGACTCCAAACCTGAGATGCGTATTCCAGAATACTCCTGACAAACGTACAATACAATATCTTCATAGTTTTAATGGAATTAAGTAATTCTAAGCATTCCTAGCGCGAGCCACACGAAAAAATATTCTCGACGTTGCAGATCGTGAACATGACTCACGGCGAGCGCTACGACATCGAGCTCGAAGTGGTGAGCGAGGCGGCGGGCGGCGCGGGGGCGGGCGCGGGGGCGGCGGGGGCGGGGGCGGGCGCGGGCGGCGAGGCCGTGGAGAGCGGGCGGCCGCGGCGCGCGCAGCACACGGTGCGCCCCGACCCGCCCTCCAACGTGGCGCAGCTCGCCGACACGCGGAACGTCACGCTCGAGTGGCCGCGCGGCGCCGGCCGCGTCGACCGCTACGCGCTGCGCTGGGCGCCGCTGCCCGCCGAGGCGCCGCCCGCGGGCGCGGAGCCCGCCTCCCGGGACCTGCCCGCGCCCGCGCCCGCGCCCGCCGCCGGCACCGTGCGCGCGCTGCTCGACGACCTGCTGCCCGGCGTCGGCTACACCGTCGCCATCACCGCGCACTCCTACAACCTCACCTCGGACACCTTCACCATGGAGACCCGCACCAGTGAGTATCGGCCGCGCGGCGGGCCCGGCGCCCCCCCGCGCGGCCGGCGCTCACCGCCCGCTCCCCCTTCCCCGCAGGGCCGCTGATCACGTCCGAGATGACGATCGTGAACGAGCCCGGCGCCGGCGACGCGGAGAACGACACCGAGGCGGAGCCCGCGATCCTGGTGGTGTACACCCGCACGCCCAGCGACGCGTCGCGGTTCGACGCGTACCGGTTCCGGCTCGAGGCGGACGGCTCCCCGCCGCGCGCCGAGACGCGGCCGGCGGACGCGCGTGGCCAGCAGGTGGCCTTCCGCGGGCTCGTGCCGGGCCGCCTGTACAACGTCACCATGTGGACGCTGTCGCGCAACGTGACCTCGCACCCGGTGCAGCGGCAGGCGCGCCTGCACCCGCGCCCCGTCACGCAGCTCAACGCCACGCACGTCGGCGCCCGCGAGATCGCGCTCGCCTGGGACCGCCCCGCCGGCGTCTACACCGACTTCGAGGTGCAGTACCTGACGGCGGCGGACACGCTCGCCAACCGCACCACCACCGACACGCGGCTCACGGTCACCGGGCTGCGGCCGCACACCATGTACACGTTCACGGTGGAGGTGCGCGCGGGCACGGCGGCCACGCTGCTCACGCGCTCGGCGGGCCGCTCGGCCGCGTTCGGCACGCGCGAGGCGCCGCCCGCCGCGCCCGCGCGCTTCCAGCCCGCCGACGCCAAGCCGTCCGAGCTCACGTTCACGTGGGAGCTGGCGCCGGCCGACGCGCACGGCGTGCTGCGCCGCTTCCTGCTGACGTACGCGCCGCAGGGCTCGCTGGACGCGGGCGCGGCGGACGCGGGCGCGGTGCGCACCGTGGAGTTCCCGGCCGAGGCGCGGTCGGGGCGCGTGGCGGGGCTGGCGCCGGGCGCCACGTACGAGTTCGCGCTGCGGGCGGAGTCGGGCGCGGGCGCGGGCGCGGCGGCGCGCTGGACGCAGCACATGGGCATCGCGGCGCCGCCGCGGCCGCCGCCGGACGCGCTGCCCGCGCCGCAGCGGCGCACGGCCAGCACGGTGTCGGTGCGCTTCCGCGCGGACTACTTCTCGCCGGCCAACGGCAACGTGACGGCGTACACGCTGGTGCTGGCGGAGGAGCCGCGCAACGACAGCGGCCGGCTGCCGGCGTGGCGCGACGTGCGGCGGCTGCCCGTGTGGCCGCCGTACCAGGTCACGGAGCCCTACTACCCGTTCCACGCGTCCTCGGTGGAGGAGTTCACGATCGGCGCCGAGCGCTGCGAGGACAACGCCCGCACGTACTGCAACGGCCCGCTCAAGCCCGGCACGCGCTACTACGTCAAGCTGCGCGCCTTCACCGCCGCCGACAAGTACACCGACACCGCCTACGCGCTCGTCTACACCGGTCAGTACCCACACAGTATCCTCCCAGCCTCCACCTATCGCGTAGTCTAGTTCGTCTACCCCTGCAGTCGTCGGCAGTCGTCTACGCCGCCATTTTGAACCCACCCTGTGGGCCACAAAAGGGCCTAACCTGTGAAATGGACTGAAATGTACGATTTTAAATAACATGAAGCTTTTGTTTTCGTATGATCTCGCTTTATAAATAAATTTAACATTGCAGAATAATTAGGATGCACTCAAAATAAGAAAAGAATCAGAAAATATTCTATTACAAAGTACATTTACAACAAAGTAAAACTTTTTCTAGCATATTATTCAATTTAAAATAAGGATGTTTCCAAATTAAAATATAAAACGGATAGTTACTTTACGGCGATTTGAATTCTGTGACGTCATTCTAAAGGTTGGGATCAGAATGGCCGGTTCAATTGGAGATAGACGGTACCGCTGCTGATTGACTATCTTACCGGTATCATCCATTCGGCTGCTGTTGCTGGAAACGACTCATTGTTCATATTTAAATATCTATCGAGTACCAGCGGGGCATTACGCACCTTTGATAAATAGATAAGCCGTTCGCGACGGATAAGATAACGCGGCGCGGCCACAGTCGGGGACGGGACTCCGTCTCCACGTACGGCGGTATGTAGCTCTAGGGAATTTTGTTTCTTCTTATTTACGTAATTGTGATTTCAAAGTCGCTTCAATCTGAAAGAGTGTGTTGGGGCCTAACGTTAGTTTTATAGAATATAGTTGAAAGCTTTCCACAGTATATTTTCAATTGTTTAATATTCAATCGAACGTCACTTTGCTTCGTACACAACACTTATGACGTGATACGACCTTCAGGCTGCTGAGTGTGTAACCATGATTCAATCTCGTCAGCTTCCCTGTTAACAGAGGGACGGAGGTGGAATGTCAGTCGCTCCCCTGTAATTACCTAATCTGCCAAATCCTAGATCACGGTCGAGGCGGACCCCGGGCCCTCGCGGGCGAGGGCACAACCGGAACACAACGCCGAGATGATGATGATCCATAAGATTTTGTGTTTCCCTTCGGAGGTCCGGAGGCTCCAAAGTAATAAATAAATAAATATTTCATTTACAAAATAGAGTCCATCGTATGTTATACTAAGATGGAGGGTGGTCTAACCGTATGTGTGTGTGCAGAGGTGGACAACACGGCGTGGATCGCGGGCGGCGTGGCGCTGGCGGGCGCGCTGGCGGCGGCGGCGCTGCTGGCGGCGGCGGCGGCGCGGCGGCGGCGGCGCGCGCGGCTGCCCAAGCCGCCGCCGCCGCGCCAGTGCGAGCGCCCCGTGCGCGTCGCCGACTTCATCGACCACTACCGCCGGATGGCCGCCGACTCCGACTTCAGGTGAGTGCCAGCGGGAGCGCGCGGTGCCCCGGCCCGCCCCGGCCGCCCCAGCCGCCCCGGCCCGCCGCGCGCTCACGCCCGCCCTCGCCTGCGCAGGTTCAGCGAGGAGTTCGAGGAGCTGAAGGCGGTGGGGCGCGAGCAGCCGTGCACGGCGGCCGACCTGCCCGTTAACCGGCCCAAGAACCGGTTCACCAACATCCTGCCGTACGACCACTCGCGCTACAAGCTGCAGCCGGTGGACGACGAGGAGGGCTCCGACTACATCAACGCCAACTACGTGCCCGGGCACAACTCGCCGCGCGAGTTCATCGTCACGCAGGGCCCGCTGCACGCCACGCGCGACGACTTCTGGCGCATGGTGTGGGAGTCCGGGTCGCGCGCCATCGTGATGCTCACGCGCTGCGTGGAGAAGGGGCGCGAGAAGTGCGACCGCTACTGGCCGTACGACACGCGGCCCGTGTACTACGGCGACATCGCGGTGACGGCGCTCAACGAGTCGCGGCTGCCCGACTGGACGGTGACCGAGCTGTGCGTGTGCCGCGGCGCCGAGCAGCGCGTGGTGCGCCACTTCCACTTCACCACGTGGCCCGACTTCGGGGTGCCCGAGCCGCCCACGGCGCTGGCGCGGTTCGTGCGCGCGTTCCGCGAGCGCGCGCCGCCGGACCGCGCGGCGCCCGTGGTGGTGCACTGCTCGGCGGGCGTGGGCCGCTCCGGCACCTTCATCACGCTGGACCGCGCGCTGCAGCAGCTGGCCGCGCACGCCGACACCATCGACGTGTTCGGGATGGTGTACGCCATGCGGCGCGAGCGCGTCTGGATGGTGCAGACCGAGCAGCAGTACATCTGCATCCACCAGTGCCTCGTGGCCGTGCTCGAGGGGCAGGACCTCGCGCCGCACCACCACGCGCCGCACCCGCACCACCTCAACCCGGCCTTCGAAGGTGAGTGTCGCCCGCCCCTCCCCTCCCCCGCCCCTCCCCTCCCCCGCATGGAGTGTCGCCAGTGCTAACCCCCGCCCCGCCCTGCTTGCAGACGACGAGGGCATCGCGGAGTCCGGCATGTGACCCGCCCCGCCCTGCCCCGCCAGCCCCGCTCCGCCCGCCGGCGCCAAAGCAGCTCTCCGCCGGGACCCTCTTTGCATCGACTATTTAACATTTTTTCAACACAATCGACGTTGCGGATGATGAACTGAGTTCGTTTGTCTTGCGATTGGCCTGCGATTGTTGTCAGACGTTTACATAGGTTGAAATGTATGTGTCGAGAGCATAGCCTCCTTCGTCAGACAAAGGAGGCTACGATCGAGAGGGCTCGCTCCCCCGGTAGAAGCCCGGTAGAGAAGTAAAGTACCTTGAGATATTCAAATCCGATTGTTAAGTGTAGTTACTTCGTTAATTGTAGCCAAACAAATTTTGTTAGATAGACGAACTCATTTCATGTATATTTCCTAACATCTGTGCCACGGATCTCTGCGATGAAATACCTAGTTTTTGTATATTAATAATTTTAGGTGCTCATTTAGATACCGTATGTATGGTCGATTCAAGTCTATTGGGATGATAAACCCCCGCCGCCCGCGCGCCCTCGCCCGCCCTATCATAGCTATTTTACTTTGACAAGTATTTCTGTGCACAAAAATACCAACTTCAAAAAATTCTTACCTACAGTGTGCAAACCTATATTTTTTGTGATCAATTAATTATTTTCCTTTTACTTTTATCGCCTTAATCTCTTACTCACTCAACTATTTAATCAAACATCGTGTTAAAACATAATTTTTTATCTTTGTTTCTTGAATATTGCTGCTTTACAAAGGTAATATGATAAAACCCCGTTTAACATAGTACCTATTGCTTAAATATTTTTGGATGACATGATAATCAATTATTAATCTATAAAATGTGAAATGATCGGGCGCTGGGAAGCCACGGTGTTTCCTTTCGACAACGACATCGGATCGTTCAAGAGATGTATTAGAGGTTTCTTTAGAGTCGCTATCTCCAATTGAACGCCTCCATTTTGATCCCATCCTGTGGAATGACGTCACAGAATTCGTACTGCCGACCTCAATATCAGTCAGAATGAACGAAATGAATGCCATTGGGGATATATACTGACGATCCGTTTCGCATTTTGTTTTTGTAACAACGTAATTTTAAGTTGAGTTAAATTAAAATTAAATAATCATTTATTGCAGAATTTAAGCAATTTCATATTTTTAGTAGATGAGGTAGTTAGGTAATTTAATTCAATTTACCATAAACATGTCAATTCAATACTTATGTCAATAAATCAGTTACAATAATGTCAAATAATTTCATAAATTAATTCTAACTATGTCTCTATACACAATCCAATAAATTAACAAATCAAGTCAAAATAACTGTAAAAATAATCTTAAACAAACGCCTACTTAATGTAGGTAATCCAACTGAACCTATTAGACAGGTACAGTATGCAGCAAATTGTTGCAATAAGGCTATTCGACAAGTATAGCCATTCAGTGGTGGCTAATAACCAACTTCTTGTTCAAAATCATACATTTCAGTCCATTTCACAGGATAGGCCCTAGACAGTAAACGTATCCAAAATGCATGTTGTGACGTCATTCCACATAGTGGGATCAAAATGGCGGCGTACTATATAGGAGATCGGCGGTACCGCTGCTGGTTTTGCTGATGTCCATAGACAACGGCAGTGACCACTTTCCCTTGGGTGGCCCGTTTGCTTGTTTGTTTGCCATATAAGTAACATAGACATTTTTAAAATGTTAACAAGATGTATGCTCGTTCGCGTCGGTCTATATAAAAAAATTGACACTATGCTTTGTGATAATAATTATTTGTCGCCATTAAAATTGACGAGGCTATCCCCGGAGCGCAGTTGAGCGTGCGATTAAAGTATGCCACATTTCAACCATGGTACTCGACAAGGTAGTTTTAAAATATAGAGGTAAAATATATTATGGCAATTGTTAATTAATTCGTTTATAGTCAACATCGCCAAGCACCGCGGTGCTCCCAACGGCCCAGCGGCCCAGCGGCCCAGCGGCCCAGCGGCCCAGCAGCCTAGCGGCCTAGCGGCGGGCGGCAATAGCTTATCAGGCATCTAATTGTTTTGTGATTATCTATTACTAGAGCTCCGTTTAAAATTTTATGTAAATAACATTGTAGAATTTTATTGTTTTTATTTTAGGTGTTATAAAAACGATTTGAATTAGTATATCCATAAATAATGTAAGTAAGCTATAATATGTACATAAGAGCACAGGAACCGAGCGCAGCTGCCACGCGGCTCGCTTGGTCATGTATATTTTCATATTCATGTTACATATTTTATATTTTTATACATATCTATAAATGTTAATTTAATTAGTTATATAAGCGTCAAACGTGAGAATCTCAAAATTGTACTTAATGAATAACATTATTGCTCAGCTGTAATACAAAAATAGTATTTTAATATTCACTTTATGCGGTCGTCTTTTGACGATTATATAGGCACTAGACAGGCGCGTACTTACCGCCGTGACTTCGGGCAGCGACCAGTTAATAACGGCAACATTAAATATAGTATCGTAACATTAAATAATAATTTAAATTTTTATATAGGTATTCATTCACCGCCTATTCGCAGGTGGTTCAATGCCATAGCAAATGGGTCGATGAGATGAAATCCGAGATGAAGAAGATTCTAGAACCATGGTATCATTTTTCAAATTACAGGCTTACGACGACATGAACCTTGAAAATAAAATCTTACAACTTTTCCTTCTTCCGACTTTCCGACTTCTCACTGGCCCATTGGATTTCTCACTCCTTAATGGTTAAAGCTTATATAGCGCCACGTACTAAGTAATTTATGCAAACAAATTAATCACGTTATTGAATATTAGCTAGAATGATATGATGTGACTTGAAATCTCTGATGTAGCATTTCAAGAATTAAGTATAATAGTCAATAAATTATAATTAATAGAAACCAATTTGTATTTTATATTACGGTATAACATCCCATAGTAATATATTATCGAGACACTACCGGCGTCCGAACTGCTGTTGAAACTGTATTTCAAATGAAAGGCATGCATATTGCATACTGTGCAACTCGTATTCTCCTTTCCGCGCGCTGTTGTCTTTGTTTGGAGCCAGCCGCCCACGAGCCACGCCATCAGACGCCATGCGAGAGGCGAGCCATTGCCATCCATTTCATGCAATTCTTAACCCAAGATTAGGCGATTTGTTTTTCTGTTTGTTTTTAAATAGTTATTAAAGAAATTCTTGTACTGGTTCCAATCCATCGGGTTGAGGGCCTGGTGATCTGTAAGTCAGATCTAAACCTAGAGCTGACACCAGTCTCTCACACAGGTTCTAGGTATATATTTGTTTATTACTATATATTTATTGTTTTTGATTAGTTGAAATGAAACCAATGCGAAGAGAAAATAAACATTATGAATTAAGGGGCCACATCGTTCGATTGGATCGATTTCGATGCGGTAGTTTTTTTTTAAAAGCTAGAACTCGTTTAATGAAGATGGTTCTTAGCTATTTACCCGGTTGAGCAGTTTAAGGAAAATTTAATACTTATAGTAGTGGACTTTACCGGTCCGACATTCGGTTATTTATTGTTTTCACGCAGGCTCGTATCGAATATTTCTCAATCGTCTACTTTTAATTACGGATTATAATAATTATAATACACTGTATCGATAAGTAATTATCTTATCTGTTCTGATTTTACCTATATGTATACCACTAATATGTGGATACCTGCGTAGCTCCCCTAGTTGGAGCCGCGCCGCTGATAGTTCCGCCCTATATCACAACCCAGTGAACTTCCGACCACGAACGGGCAGCCCTTTCGGAGCGGTCTCGGAAAGACGAGACTTTAGTCAAGTTTTTACGCCCACTCCATACAATGGAAGATTTACAGGCAGCTACTTTAAAAGGTTAAAAGTGTAAATCAGCGTGCTGTCGCTGCTTAGACAGGATTCTTAAGTATTTAATTTGGTAACCGAAGGTATTCGGAAAAATATACTTGTTTTAGTACCTTTTCTAAGAAGTAAACGCAAAATGTCTACATTTTGAAATACTGAAATTATTTTGAACCCGCAATTATTTTTTTGTTTTATTTTGGGGCACCTAGTATAATAAAATAATCGAGTTTGACAATTCCGCGGCCCGAGGCGCGGTATTATAAACTATGACAATGCTGTAGCGTATTGTCTACGTTTCGAACTTGGTGGTTATTATCAGAATTTTTATAAATATATTTCACAAGTTTCTTACTGTGTACCTTGGATATCGAGTTGCTCGACATTATCAGTCAACAATTTATCAACCTGGGGGAATTACCAACCGGTTCGCTAATTTCGCGTTTTCCCATGTCTAACAATTTGGCCAATATATAAATGTTTGTTTTGTTTGAAACCTCAATAAGTACTGTAGTGTAGCCAGATAAGTATCCCGTCGATCTATGGTATAAGCTTTTCCTGAGCTTCGATAATAGCGATTGGCCGTTAGTGGCTCGGTATATGCCAACTCTTCCCTACCAGTAATTAGTTCCAGCTTCGGCCTTCAACTAAAAATTTTGGAATTTTGTCAATTTTGTTTTTTACTTCAGTGCATCGAACAGACCCGTTATTTTAATAAATAATTATATTATTTTTCGTGCGGATCCAGTCTGTCCGAGAACGCTTCACACGCTGCACGAGCGTAACTAGCTTGAAAATTTTGTCTTTCCGATAAAAAACTTTTACGTTCAGCAGTGCGTAAACAAATAAAATATGCCTTTGAACAGGGTATAATGATAAATCAATAGATCTACCGTGGGTACGTAATCATTTTAGTGGAAACCATTGGTCTTTCAACAAGACTCGGGACCACCCCATAAAACCCAACGTTTTTTACAAGAAAAAATTCTTAGTTTTATTTCTTTACAACAAGGGCCACCATCTTGCCAAGTCTATTCCGGAACTTAAAGTATCCGCTAAATACCTTGAGACAATCCATCCACTATATATCCGTCCATCCGCAATATAGCTTATAGCCCATGGGCTATCCTAAAGATATTTATCCTGAAATTCGATGTGGTTCCCGCGGGTACGGATCTGGAACGTTCTTCTACGCGGATGAAGTCACGGATAAAAACTAGTAACGTCTATTTTTTACTTTGAAATGTTTTTCGATATGGGCTAATACTAGTAGTAGGTATATGTGTTTGAGTATTAGAAGTTTATGAAAAAAAATGAAAATTGACAACACTTGCGTGACGGTCCCTGTAGGTTGGTATCCACTCCCCGCGACAGGCGATTTAAAAAATTGAACTACAATTCTGCACGTAGGCGTAGGTAAGTATGAAAGAAATAAGTAGGTACCTCTGCACCAACGGACGAACGCGGAGTCGCGAATAGCTACTTTGTTTTTTATTATTTAAGCTGCCCGGCGCGATTCCGTTAGCGTCGCGTCCTACCCCTACTCTTCTTTACTCTACTCTACCCTACCTACCCTTTTTACAAGCTTTAATTTAGTTTCACATGTTACCTTGCAAGTTTCATTTGACCCATTTCCCGGTTTCCGATTGAGCTGACATTTTGCACACTCTGTAACTTCGATGCCTATGCAATGTTATGATACCGTCGAGTTGATCTGATGATGTAGACGGAAGGTGCCCACAGGAAGTCCTAAACTCATCATCATCGTCTGAGCGGTCAATCCCGGCTACTGCCAGGAAGTCCTAAACTACGCATGGTAACCCCATCTACTTTCGGCTTGTGTGATTAGTCATGACAAATGGTCTGACTGATCATAGAACGCGCGATGAAAGCTTGCAATAAATAAATATTTTTAATTTGAACTTGTTTCTTTCGTACAAACCTTGTCCTGACAATTACAAACCTAACGACAAACAATTAGTCAAATTGGTCCAGCGTTCTCGACTTTTGCGCTTAGCAATACATACATACATAAAGCTCACGCCTGTGTCCCACAGGTGGAGTAGACAGAGACTATGGCAATACGTTTAGCTAATAATTTTTATACAGAACATAGGTAGGTAGAATAGGTATTTACTCTGAGATATATAAGAGACGTACTTACCCATGTTCAAAGCAAAACACATGATAGAAACGAAGATAAGTAGGTAATCTTTAGAAGCCTTGTTACAAATCTCAACCATACTGTCGTGACGCCGTTTCGTTTAATGCGCTTATTCAGTCTAAATTCAGAAGCAAAAAGAGTTAGTACAAATCAAAGTAGAATGTATTAGTCGTTGAATAAGGCCCATTTTTGTATAACGCCTTTTGAAAAGCAAAGCGACGCGTAACAATATAAGTGATACAAAATTTGACCTTATTCAACTAAACATTTCACTTTAATTTGCTCTCACGCTTTGCTACTGAATTTGGCCAAACGGAATAAGCTCCTAAGCCGACGATTACCTACGTAGGTACGTGTAGGTAGGTGCTTACGTCTCGAATGCCAGCAACGGGCGGCCCTTAACAACATTTGATACTAATGAAGGCAACGCGTTCAAGTGATCACAGAGCCAGATTAATATTCATAGTTACGAATCCTGGTGTAAGCTCAAGTTTCCATCTATAACATTTAGAGGTGTCTCTGTCTGTAACGAATGGAATGCATTTGATGCTAAAGCAACCGGCCGACCGTTATGGTGGAAAACCAGGGCTTTATCGATTAACTGTAAATGCAATAAGCTCCTTACCGGCAAGGTACAACTCCAAGTGAAATATTTTTAGCATATCTATTAGTGTTCATAATTCAACTTTGTTTTGGGTTTGTAAACGTCCTAATAACCGTCTGTTTTCCATGAATTGAATGTTGCATGGTGTGTCGTGTGGTCGTTCACTGCAGTAGTGGCATTAGTAGGTACAGTAAGTATGTTATACTCATAACTTTGGTGCCATATAAAATCTTTGTCACAAACCTAAATTGGATGTGTTAGTAGCTAAACTCGATTTCAGATTAAACTAGCTTACCCTAAGCGTTTCAGGATAGACCAGTGGCCCTAGGCCCAACTGATGGAGGGTTGTTATTGAAACTAAATGGTTTCAATAATAACCCTCGTAGGTTAAGATGATAGATTTAAGTTTGGCCTGAGATCGGATTTGGATGGTAATATGTGCACAATTTAAAAAGAAATCACTACGTTTAAAGTTCAATAAGTGAAAGGTAATAAGTATTATACTTACCTACTTAAAAATTAGCTCGGCACAATACACAGTATTTATTTGTGTGACAAGTATTTGAAATCTGTGTTTAGGTAGGTACCTAAGTTCCACAAAGCTGCATTACACCTCGTCTCCGTCTGCGGCCCGGCTGCAAGAGTCCTTTATGTGATATTAGCAAGGTTCGGTATTCCCTTTTCATTTGTTTTTAACATTCGAGCGACTGTCTCAGCGACAGAAATAATAAACTTTCAACTCCTACTCTTACATTTTCAGGTATTAGTTTAATATCTACTATATTTTTTTTTCAAATCAACAATAAACAATGAGATTACAGTAAGTAACTTATGTCGTAATTTTCGTACGTATTTCGCGCGCTTTTTCTTTTTTTTTTTTATTCATTCGTCGGCTTACTGCATTGACGTCATCAATGATCCGCAACATGATCTAAATAGGGCTTAAGAGGACTTACTCTAGGCTCTGTAAACAAATTATAATACATATTTGTGAATAGCTGTATTTATCAATAGGTTACGTTACTTGCTTAAATCAAATCAGCACGATTTTTTATTTAATAACCTATAAAATGTTTAGGTGATATGAGTCACTCCACGAGCAAGTGTGTCGAGAAAGTTAGGGCCATTTTAGGGAGAAAAGTGTTACGGTGCGTCCAAATCAATATGCTATACAACTTTGTTATATTACACGTCCACAATATTTATTGAATATTGTTATAGGTAGAAGGACATTTTCGTATCTCCGTTTCGTATTCATATGATTACTTTATTTCTTTGATTTTTGCATTGTCTTGCTTTGCCTATTTCAGGTTCGGACCTTGAAGAACGGTTGATCAAATAGCGCCGCTCGAGCCGCGAGGCCGCGACATTTTATTGGATCTATATCGTCTGTGTTCCATTTGCAACCACCCGGATGGCACACGGATATGATAGACAGACATTATATATAAGCTCTGAAGTGTGTAAACTATACCTATTTTTTATAAATTCTCGAGTAGGTACGAACGTACCGAGCCGTGTGTTACCCGGACGGCGACAGCATGTTCAGCAGTTTCGGGTACGAATATGCAGTCTAAAACAGTTTTCTTTATTTGTTTATCTTATGTAAGTATATATATTATCTATGAGGGAAATAAAGTAAAATATAAATTCGTAAAGCTTCGAGTTTATTAGTTAAACAAATATCACTTTTATTTACAACCAAAGCAATCACAAATTATAGTAAAAACTAATCATAATCTCCTAAAACTACTTAACAGATCGAAATATTTACAATAGAGTTAACAATCTTTAACTTATAGAACGTTACACGCGTCAACTATCCGATCGATTCGCGAAAGGCATTTTTACGGTGATTGAAGGCAGCCGTCGTCGTCGTCGGCGGGCCCGGCGCGTCACGCCGTGGCCAGCGGCTGCGTCACCACGGGCGAGCGCCGCCGCGGGGACGCGTCGTCGCCGCCGCTGCCGCCCGCCGCGCCCGCCCCGCCCGGGCCCGCCGCAGCCGCCCCGCCCGCCCCGGCCGCGCCCGCCGCCCCGCCAGCCGCGGCCGCCGCGCCCGGCTCCGACAGCCGCAGCGCCACCTCCAGGTCGCGCAGCACCTGCGGCATCCGACCATATCAACAACAGTCCTTATACGGTTCACCGGGATGGGGCACGCTGAAATAATAGCTTCCGCTACTGGTAGACCTGACCGACTCCTCTACGAGAGAGGATGGCGTCTCCGACCCTCGCAGTGTTAAAAATATACGACAAAAATACAGGCGCCTAGTTTCAAGGCTATACTCGTACAACACGACATTCGTCCCTAGTACGGCCAAATTTGCCACCCGCAACTTCCTCGCGAGTTTTGCCTTGCTTCGACCCAATAACTGGGGACTGGGTAATAACCCACCAGAGCAGGAACTGGAACAGGAGGCAAGTTCGTCCGATTTTACATACATATATAAATACATACACACTGATGCTTGTATGCAGAGGCAGACACTATCCAGTGCCACAAGCTGGCGTCCTGACACACCTCATTCTTTTCTTTTCTTCCGTTTAATGCTCGTCGCATAAATAACCGTCTTATTCATACAATTTATTTGACGTTCTATTTCACCTATTTAGTCTTTACCTGTAAAGTGACTAGTTAGTGATAGCTCTGTGAAACATCAAATAACTTTTATAAAGTGGAGCATCCATTTAAAAAACCCTTTCCTAGCTAGCGGCTGCCTAAGCAATGCCACCCGAACCCATCTTGTTACTAGGTTTAGATACACCGAAAGGATGCTCGTGGGCTGCCAGTGTGGCTTCTATGCCAATATTGTGTGGTAAATTGGCTTATCAGTCAGTGACGCAGTCTCAGTAAAGCGGTCGCGCTTGCTGGTATCGGCACATTTTAACATTACGTTACAGAAAACTACGTATGTACGGCATGTACCTTGCCCGTGCCACGAACTAATTATAGATAGGCAACGCTCATAAACCTGGCGTGATGTAGTAAATTTCGCATGTTTCGAAACTTGGTTTCCATGACGGCCGAACTTCGTTCCAGTTTGCAAACGAAATCGGAAACGTGTGTTTTGCTTTATATATTATATTATATACGGTACACTTTATCATTGTTGGGCAAATGATTACAAAAATAAAATGACGGGAAGTTGACCGCAATTACTATTACAGTATCAATTCAACGACTGTTGCTCAATTGTCTGCATAAACGTTATTACGTTTCTGGAAAGAGATGTGTTGGCTGTAATTAATGCCCATCCTTCTATACTCGTATATTACAGGCAAGGACCGTTTGATTGGGTGTTAATCAGAAAATATATAAGCCAAAAATAATTTTTTAATACATATTAGTCTATTTTTATTGGGCCATTTGCACACACATAACCGGGATCGACGCCAACCCCTTCTCCCAAAGAAGCAAAACGGTGGTGGTCCGGTGGAACAGAACCGCCGCCGTCAGTACAGTCGTGCGTATCAGAAGTGTACAAGTGTTGGTGTGATTGTACTACCTCGGTCTCCTTGGGGTCGAGCAGCGCGAACCGGCGGTCGAGCGCGGTGAGGTGCGCGAAGGTGAGGTGCAGGTGCGCGTGCAGCCGCAGCAGCGCCAGCGAGCGGAAGTGCGCCGCGTACATGTGCGCCACCACGTGGAACAGCAGCCGCACCACGCGCCGCACCACCGCCGGGAACGACGCCGGGAACTCGTTGGCTGCGGAGTGGGGCGTTGCACACGTTACACAGTGGCCACACAAACATGCATCGAGTTTGATGAATGAGATGACTGTACGTCGCAAAATATGTTTCAGGGTTCAGTCCACGATCGGAATCACAAAATATACGCAGTGTTTTCGTGTTATTGATATTTTGATAGTGCCGACCGATACGATTACTTCGGATCGGCGATTGCATTCGAGCGCATATTTATTTATTTATTTAATATACCAACAGAGTACACATATAAAAGTTACAATTTGGTTTAGACAAGGTACAAGACTTATATGCACCACAATTATAGGTTTAAACAACTTCACTTCAAACTAAGTACTTACACAAATTATATTGTTTTACTTCAATAGTAACCTAAATCGTATCCGAGTTTCAGAGTGACATCATTCAGGTTTATACAGAGAGCCAGTCTGGTTGTACTCACCGTACTTAGTGGGGAAGACGGTCTCGTCGTTGATCGTCTTCTGCGTGTACGTCATCACGTAGTCAACGTACTGCGGCGCGGCGACGCGCGACTTCTTCCCGCGCTCGTCGTACCAGGCGTAGCCGCGGCCGCCGGGGCCCGCCATGTCGGGGCAGGAGGCCGCCGTGCAGAACTCGGACACGGTGCCGTACAGCAGGTTCACGTGGTCGAACAGCGCCAGCGTGTGGCTCGCGAGCCACTCGTTGTAGTCCAGCCCGTGCGGGAGATCCACCAGCTGCCGCATGTCCAGCTCGGGCAGCTTCCGCTCCAGCAGCGCCTCCTGAAGGTACAGCTTGGGGTCGCCGCCGGCCGCCTCGCCATCGCGCTCCTTGCGACGCGCCTTCCTGGAACACGCACCAACGTACCAACTGTTACTAACCGCACACCCGGATACACCATCTCATTTTCAACACAGCTCGTCTATATAACAAACAACAGATAGGTCAGGCTTAAGCTTAAAGAGACAGGCAGTTTGTAGGGGTTTTTTAGATAACAAAAGGACAGCATCGTCTTCTGACGCATATTTTCAATCAAAATGCGACCTCCAACGTGCTTCTGGCACCCTCCATCCACGGAGGAGCCTCACATTTTATGACATCATCGTCATATATTGTTAATACTGGAAAATTTATGTGAACGTCGTCATCTAATTCTACTTCCTTAAGCCCGATCCTCGTAACTCCGGCTGAATGGAAAAACACGTTTTATCGCATCTTTAAAGTCTAAGTAAAGCATGGGTTCAAAATCAAACGCATTCGCAGAGTTAATAGATACAATTCGTCCATATACCTACAACATAATATGATTTGTGTAACGTGTGTATTTACAGGTTTTCACCGCATGGGATACATGGCGATCAAAACTACACGTACATAGATTAATACTTAACACACGTACATATATTATCTTTAATACAGGTTAAGTAAGTTTAATTATTGTTTATTATTTTCTTTACTTTCTATAATTGTATATGAATAATATACCTATTAGTCATAATAGTACTTTATAATCATTATCGTTATTTGCTCGTGTATTTTGTACAATGGCAAGAATCTACCATCAGAGAGTACCTATGAATAAAGTGTCGATAATTGGCTTAAGTGTTAGTTGTCCGATTGTTTGAACGCCGGGTCTCCCACGAGGGGTCCTAGCCGGAGCCTAGCAGGCGCGAGTAAACAGTCGCCGCCGTAATCGCACCGGGCCGCTAATGCCCTCGCCTCCTACAGATAAGTAGATAAAGTCACGTTTCTCAATAATAATGGCACTTACATCATCGCGCGGCGCGGTGGCGCGGTGGCGCGGCCATCCGCCATCCGCCACTCCGCGGCTCCGCGCCACGATACCACTCGCCCTATCAGATTAGATATGACACGCACTCCAACAAAACAAATTCATGCTCTGTTTCAACGAAATACATTAAAACTGAATTGATAAGCGATTCGATATCAAATCAATTTCTGTGTATTTTTTTCCTTTATAGAAAGTTTTAGCAGCCTAGGACTACTTAACTTTGTCAAAAGTGCTTGTGGCTCTGTAATACCAACATCTACATATATAATAAAACTGTAACAGTTCCTATTCTGTAACTTAAAGATATTTTGAAATTTTTTATTGGACTATTCTATAAACGATACTGAAGCCAAAACTGTAATTTTCATGTCTGTCCCGAAATTCATCTCGGAAATGGAAATCAAAATGAGTAGGTACTTAGTTGTAAGTCCGATTTCCTGATTTTTTTTGTTAGATAGGAGATACCTACTTTAAAGATTGTCCCG
This sequence comes from Blastobasis lacticolella, assembly GCA_905147135.1. Taxonomy (NCBI): domain Eukaryota; kingdom Metazoa; phylum Arthropoda; class Insecta; order Lepidoptera; family Blastobasidae; genus Blastobasis; species Blastobasis lacticolella. The sequence continues at coordinate 20,524,513 of LR990050.1, forward strand.
TAAATATTTCAAGGTCATCGATGTTGTAGTTCAGAAATTACACCACATTAGTAGGTCCAAATAACTTGAAACCCGGAATTTACTGGAATCTTTCAACTTACGGCTCATGTTAAGCTGGCGCGTGCGTGCACAACGCGAATTGTTTCGAGTTCAACTACATTGGTATATGGCTGCAGTCGGATCCGAACCAAGTACCTCTCGCTTACGAGTCGGATACCTTAACTACTAGGCCACCGACGCTCCCAGCGAGTGCACTTTATTGTTTAGGCTTAAAATGGATAGGCCTATTGTCAGAGTCAGACCACTCCAAATTCTTTTAACTTTTAACTTTTGAACTTAATTTATTGGTTTTCATAAAAATAAGGTATATGTAATTATTTATCCCAAGTTTATTTATATATAAATAAATATTACAGGTTATACATCTAAAAATATATTTCTTTTCTTTATTTTGTATTATATATATTGGTATTAATGATTAATAATTTCTGTGTTAGCACGTCGTTCGCGTAGTGCGCGCATCGAGCTCTATTATGGGTCAGTCTGAAAACCAGCGCTGTGTTTGGCTGCTGCCATTCATAGCATTAAGCTGAGGCTGGTCCAATTTGGTCCGAGGACGCATCGCCCTGCTTTCCTAATATGTATTTATTATGTTAATTTTAAGTATTTGAATGTGTTATTAGACCAAATAAAGTTACGTCTATGTCTATGTCTAAATACCTAAGTCAGATATTGCCAAATGATATTTTTCCATGAAAATCCTATTCCTTCTATTCTAAACCTACTCGCCAACGGCACAGGATTGGAGAAGGCGATGAAGGATTGGGGTAGGGTAGGGAAGAGCTAGAGTATGGTGGGACAGGAGTAGGACAATACGCAAACCAGCCAGCTAGTTATAAAATATAGATAATATTTTGTCATAGACACGCTATGAAAAAGGAAGGAAAAGTGATGATTTTTCACAATTTCAGGCCAAAGGAGTTATGATGGGGAAGGTTGGACGTGAGTATAGGTATGGTGGCGGTAGAGTGAAGGTACAGAGTGGGGTTAGGTTGGGGGTATAGTGAAGTAGTGTGGGGGTTAACTGGTGGTAGGTTGGAGAAATCGTGGGGGTAGGGTGGAGGTAGAGTTGGGGTAGAGTGCTGGTAGGTAGGTGAGTAGTCAAGGGAAGCTGTTAAATCATACGTAGAGAACGGGCTGGCAATTATAGGTAAATGGTTAGAGAATAATTTTCTTACGTTGAACATTAATAAGACATATCTGCCACAATATTTACCATAATGCACAACCTAGGAATGATTTTGCAATTGTGATACATAGTTGCGAAAATAGATCTCTTTGTGCATGTCCAGCTATAAAAAGTGTTAACAAAACAAAATACTTAGATTTTTCTAGATCAGCGACTAACCTGGTACCCGCATCTATTACATGTCAAGACACAGAAATGTTGTGCCTGTTGAGGCGACTACATCTGGTGACTCAAATAGGGAATTACTTGAAGAAATATATGTATTATCCCTCGTACAGAGTATACTCGTGTATTGTATACCTATCTGGGGAGATGATGCATAAACTCGTTTCTCGGAATGAGAACATCTCCAACATTATTGAATAAAGGTCAGGTATTTCAAAAATGGAAAATTTTCTACAGAGGTACTATACATATTAGGTCTTTACCTATGAAATTGCCGTTCTGCAATACTGGCCATTTCAAATCAAAATATTTTTTGTTTGGCTAAGAATTCTAATTTCAAATTAATTTTATTTTAAAAACATGGAATTCTTTTTCCAAAAGTAGTCATTTGTTTATTGATTAGTGTAACATTTTCGTCGCATTTCAAACTTTTTCGTCATCATGGATACGTTAAAAATTCGAGTAATTATGGAATATGAGTACCGTCGTGGCAGCAACGCGGCCCAAGCGGCACGCAACATCAACGACGTTTACGGAGCTAACACTACAAACCAACGCACCATCTGTTATTGGTTTGCTCGCTTCCGTTCTGGAAATTTCGACCTGAAAAATGAACCTCGCGGTCGTCCGAAGACTTTAGTCGACAATGACGAATTAAAGGCGATTGTAGAAGCTGATGATACACAATCTACGGCTGAATTAGCAGCAGCTTTCGACGTTAGCGTCAAAACAATATTGGTCCATTTGCGTCAAATTGGCAAGGTAAAAAAGTTTGACAAATGGGTGCCCCACGAACTCAATGAGCGCCAGCGCGAAGTACGCGTCGAGACGTGCCTTGCACTGCTCAACAGACACACAAATGAAGGAATTTTGAACCGCATTGTTACCTGCGATGAAAAATGGATTCTGTTTGATAACCGCAAGTGCTCAGCAAGTTGGTTGGATCCTGGTTCAGCACCTAAACAATGCCCTAAACGAAAACTTACCCCTAGGAAAGTGATGGTCACTGTTTGGTGGTCTAGCGCCGGTGTGATTCATCACAGTATCTGCAGTAATGCTTACCCAAGCATTACTGCAGATGTGTACTGTGAAGAACTGAACACAATGATGCAGAAGCTGGCACATCTCCAACCAGCATTAGTCAATCGCTCGTGTCCGCTGCTCCTGCACGACAACGCGCGACCTCATACTGTACAGCAGACGGTCTCCAAGTTGTAAGAACTGGGGTTGGAAGCTCTCCGTCATCCGCCCTTCTCACCAGACCTTGCGCCTACAGACTACTACTTTTTCCAGAATTTGGATAACTTCTTGGCGGGAAAAAAATTCAATACCCGAGGCAGTACAAAATGCCTTTGAAGAATTTGTTGCCTCCCGTCCAGCTGATTTCTTTAAGAAGGGCATCAATAAACTGCCACTGCGTTGGCAAAGATGCATTGACTGCATGGGTGATTACTTCGATTAATACAAATACAAAATACATGAAAAAAATTCGTTTAAATTTTTTCATACAAAACGGCAATTTCATAGGTAAAGACCTATTATAATCAGTGTAAAGGAAACTTTATATTACACAGAATATTCTTAGGCTACATAAAAGTCTGTCATATGATGCTAATATTTGGAGAAGAAGAAGGAAAGATGTTCTAGCACAGATTTACAAAACCTAGTAGGCCGCTTAGGCGACGCTCTACTGATCTCTATATTTGTTACTAGCGAGAACCTGTAAATGGCTTGTTGGTTCTAAAATAATATTTATTATGTTTTATATAGCTGTTGGTATTATAATAGATAAATAATAAAATAAACAAAGACCTATCAATATATGATAAGTCATTTCTGGAATGTAAGAAGCCACCCACACGCACATACACACACACCACATCACATCTTAAAGTACACTCTACTTACGCATTCACAAAAAAAATCATACTATTTTAGTTTTATTGTAGATACTTAGTTCCTTCTCCAGTCATCAAGAACATACGTAGTTATCGAAAAGCTGTGCCCCCTAACACAGTCTATGCCTAAAAGGAAAGGATTCCTGATCTTATTATGTAATTTTTGAAAAGCAATAAAGATTATTGTTTTTTTTTTTTTAATAGTGTGGTTATATGAGTTTAATGAGTTTCAAGTTGGGTATAGTGGAGTTATGGTGGGGTAGGGTGGTCGTATGGAAGAGATAGGGTGGAGGTCTGGGAGAATGGTGGGGGTTAAGGTGGGAGCAGAGTAGCGATAGACTGGGGCTATGGTGGGGGTAGAGTTGGTGGTAAGGAAGGGTACGGTGGGGACTGTTGGTGGTATAGTGGGGATAGGGTGGGGAGCTGGAAGTATGGTGCGAAAGTTTATCCGAAATAATTTTTACTCTATGCTACGGGATTTTCTATCCCAATTTTCATCAACATACGTTTAGGTAATCTCTGCGTGGAGAATTGTCGCGTGATCCCGTGGGAAGTATTTTGAATTTTGGGATACATTATAGCCCAAATGTCATTCTGGGATATAAGTTACAACGTTAAGTATTTTCTCGTGACTGTGTAAACAGAGGAGTTACTGCGTAATATTCGGTTATAGCGTGACCCCGCGAAGACAGTGAAATTAACACATTTCCGATTCCTGTTTAGGTGATGTATGAAATTCCTAGGAAAATTGTATAAAAATGTATTTCACACATTTCCTGACGATTTTAGGCATTGCATACATTTCCTTGGACTTGTATATGTATAACGACGAATTACATACATATATTTCTGGTATAATCATTACATATTACCAAATCGGTATAATGGAAGTTACAAAAAGGTCTACGAATTTTATTAAGTTTCGTGAAACTTACAAGTTTATACATATAAAATACTAACAGAAATACAATTTAGGTACTGACTACATTTTAGCGTTTATGAAAACTATAGCGATTAAGGTAAAGATGGGATTGTCCGAACTGCTGATAGGTATAGATAAACCTATCAGCAGTTCTGACAATTGCATCTTTATCGTGTTTGCGTTTCTTTTATTTCTATGGTTTTGTAGTCAGACATGTTTTTGAACTTATTACATGCTACACAACTTCATACTAATCATAACTGGAGCGGTCGCCTGCACTGACATCGGAATCGAGCCTCTGCTGCTTTGGCACACATTACTGGTAGCAGCGAGTTGTTTACCTCCAGCCAAGATTTTATCTAAATCGGTTCACCGGATTGTCCGTGATAACAATAAGTAAAATATAGGTTACATATGGATACAATATAGGTTTATAATATGTTTGTTTGCATGATGATATACGCCAATATGTACAATACAACCTTCACCATTCACATTATTCATATAATTAGATACAGTTAATTCAAAAATAACACATGATTGTAGTTATATATAAAAAAATTAAAACACGGTTTCTTAAATGGTATTTTTGTCCTTCCTTTTCCTATGTTTATCAATAAAGGTACTGATTGCTAACTAATTGATATTGTTCATGTATCTATTCAAGTTATTTACTACATAGCTCAGGGGTTCTTAAACTGTGGTCCCAAATCGATTGAGAAAAAGATTTCAAAACTTCATTTGAGCGTATTCTCTGTTCATTGGAATTAATGCCTGTTAAAGCCACACATAGTGATCTTCTATTAAAATGGCGTTGCAAAAAAATTACAGGTTGTAAAGGGAGTCATCGTTCGATAAAGATTGGGAACCCCTGACATTGCTTATTATGAGCCTACCTCTTTCATTATATTATTGTCATCATGACGAAAAATCGTTGAGTCAGTTATGGAAAAAAAATACTGGGCCAACCAGTTTAGGTATAGCATTTGTACTGTGTAAATATTGAAATGGGAAACATTTATCACATAGGTCACGTGGGTGATTAAATTCAAGGTGCAAGCCTACGAAAGGTTATTGAATTGTTTTGACATTTTTAGTACGTAGGGAGTGTACAGTGTACCTACCGACGCCGTCACGTCAAGCTGTTTACTCTCCGCCTCCTTATTTCTAGCTCGCAATACTCGGTTTACGAACGACCTACACTACAAGTTCCTCACAAACGCTGTATCATAATAATTAAAATTGCATCAAAATAAGTCCAGTGTTTTCGTTCTAATAGTAGTACTTGCGCGAGGCAGCACTCGTTATTAACGCAGTGGCGAGATTTATACAATGCATGCAACCGAAAAGTGTATGTTGGACGGTATGGTGAAGTAAATATGGGCAGCCGATTGAAAACGGAGACAAAGGCTGGCCGGCGCGGCCTCGCGCGCAGCGGAGCGCGGGCGGCCGCGGCGGCCGCTGCGCGCGCGCACGGCGGCGGCGGCGGCGGCGGCGGCGGCGCTCACCTGAAGGGCACGGCCGAGTACAGGTAGGACGGCAGCGAGAACAGCACTCCGAGCACTACCGCGTGACACATCGCGCTGCCGACTAGCGAGCGGCCGCGGCCGGCGCCGCGGTCCCGTTCCGCGCGCCGCCCGCGCCCCGCGCCGCTCTCGTTCGCACCGAACCGTATTGTATTCGATACTATGCCTGTCCCTGTCGTGCTGCCGCTCGCTTTGTCTTCACCGCCTACACGTTGATGACGGAAGAGGTGAGACGACCGAACATCACGCCGTGTCCGTGTCATTCATTACACGCGGCTTTGTTTGGATCCGTGGAAATATATCAACGCAGCGCTAAACATTATTAAAATCTGAGTGGTTACGAAATAACATTCGTGATTTATGTACCTGTTTGTGTAAGCGATATTTAAGCAGCTGACTTAATAGGTGACTACATATATGACATAGAAACTACAATAGGCACAATTAAGTTTACTATGCGCAAGCGCAGTATCTAACTAGAGGCTTAAATCTTGGCTTTCGTGAGCCCTCCGCTATAATGCCAATGACGGGCTCTTCATGAAGGGTTGACTTCACAGGCGATCCTTTATTTAATACTTTGAGAGAGCCAAACGCGCACTGCACAGCCAACTCTTATAGGTTACTGTACTCAAGTCAGTGATCTATAAAAATTGGATGAATTGATTGTTATTTATTTAAGTACCTACCGATATAGTATAAGATCCACAGATTTGGATTTACCTCTACCCTCACCAGTAACAACTAAGAAACATTCAACATAACCTAAATGACAGATTTCCAACAAAGTCTACATAATTACTAATTTAATCTTGGCTACAAACAATTTTGCGAATTCTATAGCTTTAGGTAATATTCAAATTGGATATAAGTAAATTAAATATGGAGGATGTTCATTAGTAGAAACAGTTTTAGATAGGCTTTTTCCTCTTTATTTCCACATGGGTTTTCATTCGCGTGCAGTTCGGAACTCTACTACTACTATTTTTTCGGTACCAAAAGTTAAATAGGCAATTAGGGTATTTATTATAATGTAAGATTGAAAGATTTGCTTCTCCTTTTGCCCTCTAAAATCGACTATTTGTGTTTTGTTTGTATATAGTTATTCCAAATAAACGCGAACCGAAACAGTCGGCACCTACTACTGCTTTATTTTGATAACCCGGACATTTATGGGAATCGTACATGGTCCTTCGAGTGGCTGCATCGGTTTGGATCGGATCGGACGGGACGGTGGCGACCTTGCGTTGGACTATCCTGCGTCCAGCAGAGCTGCATCCAGAGCAGTAGTGGATCGTTAGTCGCAACCGGAAAATATGTGGAATGGCCAGCTTTAAGATTTTTATCATTATATTAGCCTGAATCATCCCACTGCTGGGCAAAGGCTTCCCCCCGATTCTTCCACTCTTCACGATAAAGTGCCAATGTCTGCCAGTCACTTTCGAAGGCCCGCAGCTCATCTGTTCACCTTTTTTGGGTCTGCCGCGACGTCGTTTCTGAGAATTGGGTGTCCAAACTGTAACGGTTTTAGCCCATAACTCCTCCGACATGCGGCAAACATGACCTGCCCAGTTCCATTTCAGCGTTCCAGCTTTAGTAGCTACATCAGCGATCTGCGTTTTGGAGCGCAGCGTCGAGTTTCGAATTCGGTCCATCAATTTAACTCCCAACATGCTACGCCCCATGGCTCACTGGCAAATCCTGAGTTTGGACTTTTGAGCTTTAGTCAAAGACCAAGTTTGAGCCCCGTAGGTGAGTATCGGGAGAATGCACATGTCCATGAGCTCACTATTGCTTTATTATTTTGAATGTACAAATTCTAAGGCTTCGACCGCGTGGAAATCGTTTTTAGAGCAGTTTATCATTTTCTCAAACGACCATTTCAAATGACCTCCTGAATGTATGAAAGCTAGTACTACGGAGAGGTCAAGCTGTATCTCTGTTCTAACCAACCGAATTAGATGAAACATGGCTTAGATTTTCAGTTTCAGACTACCAAACTGTGAAATTCCCATCAAAATCCGGTCAGCGCTATTTCCATGTTTCTTATAGTTTAGCTGGTCTATAATTACGGTTCTACATGATGTTTTCCAGTTTACAAAATCAATTATACCCTATATGTTGCCCAGACTTAATATCTACACAACAAAAAAGGTTCATTCGAATCCGTCCAGTAGTTCCGGAGATTAGCGTGTTCAAACAGACAAACATAAATTTTAAAAATTCTTAATCTATTACTATTTCTTCATCGCCTTAAACTTTTTTTAAATATATTCAATGTATGACAGGCGTGCTCCATCTACTCCATACTACTCCATTTATATTACTTTCAAAACAATGCAATAAAAAGTGGTTTTATTATATTACTTTACACTCCTTGTGAGTAGAATTAACCCTTTTCCTTCAAATGGAATGGACTATAGGTATACTTATACAACTTCTCCGATCCAGTTTCAACGTACAGATTTTCCCCTATTTACAATATTTTAAAAAATAATTCTAGCCTTAGTAAGTAATCCGTTGGAAAGTTTCCGTTTGTACATTAGTTTTATTTGATAAATGTTGTATAATTAAGTTTTTTAATAAGAATTTGCTAAGAACAACGACAGCAAAACTATATAATACTAGTAAAATACTGACTGAAAAAGAGCGGAAATATACAGAAGGCAGCAGACATTTGTGTTGTGTTATGTGTGTGGGATTAAAGTGGATTATACACAACAAACTATTCAGTAATCTCGTGACGCTGAGCTACGACGCAAGGCGACCGCAATTTTCTCCAGTTTTAGCACGACACGTATAATTGGCATCTCTACCACCGTCATCCGCATTGCACTGAGCGCTGCTAATGCCCAGTGAATGGTCACTGACGCAATGGACAGAGTTAACGACACCACCGAGCCTTAGATGGCTGCGTTGACGGCTGACTGTATCGACTACTTACGTACGGTATTCATATAATTTGGTGAAGAAAATTCTAATGATCTATTCCCTAGAAGCCTCGGAAATCCGGTAGGAGACTAATAGAAGACAAGATCAGAATCAGTTAGAAGATTGATGAATCATGGCTGGATGCAGCATAGTTTAATCTTTACGTAACGATAAGATCATATTCAATTAATAATGCAATAACAATACTACGATTGCTCGATATCTAAATTACAGGGCTCGTTTTCCATATGTAAATAAATAAAGATCATATAATAAGTGGCAAATGCTTATAACATCTAATAATCGTATATCTACTCAACCCATTTCATTAATTATTTAATGTAGGAAGCTACACTACACTGGGAGGGAAGACTTTTTTTAATGATGGAAATAATTAAGTTCCACCTGTACTTCCGCGGAAAACCAAAACTCCAAAAACAGAGGAAGTCACGTTAGCATCTAAAACACAGAAGACCTGTCGTTAAGACTACGAAGCAATCCCGATCATCTACCGAAAAATACTAACCGATTCTCTTTCACATACGGTCCAACTTAGTTAGAGAATTTTTAAATGATGCTGGCCAAAATTTACAACTCTGGAAACAGCGTTCATCAACATAATATACATATACTTATGTCAACGACACGCTGTAGGTCTTGAAAAGTACATGGAACGTAGCCGTTAGTTAAATGTGAGGTTTTGACGAGATACTCGACACTATAACAATATAGGGCGACTTTAAATTAATTATTGACACTCGTGATACCAATAATTTTTTCTATGGCACCAACTCTGAAAAAGCGAAAAATAATCAACTATGTATTTCAATACATTTTAGCTGAATTTGTTTTCAATTTTGTATGAAACAGGTGATTTTTTGCAACTTCGAAGTTAGTGAAATAGTAGCTACCTAAAAGATTATCACGTGTACATGCGTACCCCTTGGTGTCAAGCATTAATTTCAAGTGTTTTATGCACAGACATACAACAGACATACAGATGTTTTTACATCAAAAGGTCGCGTATATGTTCGGCGTGAACGGTTAGAGCTAGCATAAGCGCCACTCGCATATATTCACAGCTTTTTGTTTATTAAACAAAAAGCTGTGAAAACAATTAGGTAGCCCAGTAATTATTTAATCTTAGTCATTTAGTAGTCGAATTGCCTATGTAATCATTTTTAGAATGCAGGCACGGGCCGTCCACCGCAGGGTGGGCGGCGGGCGGCGCCGCGGCCCGCGGGTCAAGGCCGGCCCCGCCGCAGCCCTCGCGTATAGTCCACGTCATCGGGTGACGCACTGGGATACTACTCACTATTTCACCTATCTAGTTGTCTGATAGCTCCATACAACGCTTCAGTGGTGGTATGTAACTCTCAAGTTGGGGGTTGGTCTCTGCTCTCGAGGCTTGATGGGTGAATCGGCTAAAACTGCACTATCTGAATCACCTAGTTAGATGGTCACGTAAAGTGTCATATCATTAATGGGTAACTTAAAGAGCCTACTTAGCCGTGTCAGTTTTCCTTTTAACTTGGTAATCGTAGTCTATGCATGTAATAAGTACAGGTTACCAACTCCTTCCACTTGATCCCAACTAAACCCGAGCTGTTCGTATTGTCGTCGATGCCATCATGCTCTCAGCTAAGACGGTTTGGATCTCTTAGGCCTCTGGACGCTCTTTACTGTTTAGTCTAATCTCTACGTCCGACAATGGAATAGCTTTCATCCACATAATTTGGGTGGGTGTCTGGCATATGCATCGAAAACGTTTTTACCGCAAAAGTGCAAGATGTACCTCCTACCTCCCGAGAACGACCCCGACGAAAAAAGCCAAAACCAAATAGGTAGGTATGTTGCAGTAAGTGTAGCCGAGGCATGTATCAACTGAACTGTTTATACTCATTAGTCACGAGTCGCCGCGCGCCCAGGGACCTTTAGCGAAAACAAATCAAAGAGGTTACTAACATAGTTACACAACATTAACATGTTAACCTTTCTTTCTGAATTAGAGAGTAAAAAAATTATTATTTCAGATAGTAAATTTAAAAAATTTTCATACTTGGTATCATGGTTGTTGGGTTGTCACAACTCGTATTAAATTATCAGGTGAAATTATATAATATTAATAAGTTAGCCCGATAGTTATTAATGTCATTAAGCAACTGCGGGCTCTCACGAGAAAAACCGCACACGGTAGAGCCACCACCCGCCGCCCGCCGCCTGCCGCCTGCCGCCCCGCGCCGCGTGCTGACAGCCACGGACAATAGACAGCAATATAACCAATCACTGCAAAGTGTTTTATTAGTATTCATGACCAATTGGACCAAAACAATGAGCAAATTTGGCTCCATATAGGCAACCGTAATTTTACCTCGCCATTTAAATAAAAGACAAATAAGCGACTTTTTCAGATATACTTTTGATAGAAGAGGATTCGCTTGCTCCTAAACGTCCTTTATGACACATACATAATGGTGCGCTTTGAATATCGTAGATTTGACACATAAGTTAAAAAGACGACCGTGCTGGGGCCAAGACCAGATCAGAGTGGGCCCCTCGACACAATGGCGAGGGCGAGGGAGTCTCACTTTACCACACAACGTGATGATAGAGATGGATATACATTTTAGGTATTTGTAAAATGTAAGATGATGATTTGTGATCTTTGGTAAACAAGTCCTAACAATGTAGTTCTTTAATCAGTGCTAAGGCTCGTGCGTGCGTGACCATCTCCTCCACAGAACGCTTGTACTATTTCGAACTACCATCACAGATACTGCAACCAAGCTAGTGAAATTATTGCTAACATTCACATCGCATGATTCGATTACTGCATGCCTCGCCATCTGTTTGAGCTGGGCGCAGAGCATCATTACAATTTTAAAATCCCGAGACAGGTGCTGAATTTATACTTTGAAAATGACTGAAATATATTTAACTTATAAATATTTTTCGAGAATTCTCACGTATCTTTATTATCCTTGCCTTTGTTTGTATATTGTTTGGTAGTCCTCTAATCACATCTTTAGAACGTTAACGTTTCTGTGCTATGACAAAATATGGAGAATCTTCGTCTTAGGAGATGTTGGTATTACCATTAAACATATATAAAATTCGTTGAGTAGCGAAAGAGACCGCATATCCATCCATACAAACTTGATAATGAGACTGGCTTCCTTTTTAAAAGGGCATTTTTTTCGTTTGTTAGTGGTTAGGAGATTCGTGTAATGGAGGTAAGATATTTTGACGCCACCCACGCACACAATTTCCTAGCGTCATAAAATTTCAGGACGATGATAATGGATTGGAAAAAGAAGCGTTGAAAAGGATGGGATTTAAAACGATGTTTTTGTTGACTTTTATACGCGACTTTATAAGCTATAACATTGCGGGCTAGAAAATGGCTCAAAGGTTTTCCTAAAAATTTTCTGACGTGATAAATTGAGAGATAACCCTCCTAGGTATTTAGTCTAGGCTGCAAAATGTCTGTATCAAATTCATATTTGGGCTCCGTACCGTAAGTATGACCATGTCTCAAAGTATCAGCCCAAGCTAGATAAAACATCACCGGAGTATCTCAGGGATCTCTTTACGCTCAAGTCCGACACGCAGAGCCGCTCTTTGCGTTCATGTCGTGATAGGATGCTAGAACGCGCTGCCCCGTAACATTAGATATGCGGAATTACTGTACACATTTAAAAATAAAGTAAAGCAGCATTATTTAATGTCTGTAGTATGGTGATTGTGGGTGCAAAGGTTCTGGGTTTCTGGGTATCCTGTGTGTGGTTATGGTTATGTTTATGGTTTGTAGATATTTTGTTAAAGGATTGCGTTTGTGGCCACTACCTGTTTTCTGATAAAATTCTGTGTTTCTTTCCATACCAAGTTGTCTGGAAAACATAAACTTTGTACTGCTTACCATTATATTTTGTTTTGTATTGTATTTAACCGGCTCCAGTACAGCAGTAGACCCGGTTGTTACTATCGTGGGGAAAGAATTTTCACGCGACTAATACCTGAAGTTAACTTAGTGGCAACATATATCTACGGAGAGGCTCCATTCACGTAAAAGTGCTGCGATGTTTTCTGACACACTTAGTTCGAGGGGAATCCTATACAAACTTTCCCAGTTGACGCAATCAAATTCCTTGTTTGTCGACCTGACCCTTTTTAATGAGGAGTTGTGTTTATTCAAATTTATCTCACATTTGCGTATCTTTTTATAAACAAAATTTTACTGCATATTTTCAAATTTAAGTGTGATCGGCAGTTAATCTAGAAATCAACAGAATATGTCTTTGGAATATCAGTTACTTATGTACATTAGTTGAGTTCTAACCGATGCTCTTATGGTGAGGGAAAACATCGTGATGAAACCTGCAAATTCAGGCAACTAAATATGTAACTATGATCCAATTTGGTCAGGTTCCCCTGGTAGCAGTGTCACGGAGGTCGGATAGTAGTCGCTCCATTGTAATTACCTGATCGCCAAATCCTGGATCATGGTCAAGGCGGACGCCGGGCCCTCGTGCTCGAGAGCACAACTGGAACATTAACGCCAAGATGATGAATTACTTATGAACTTATCTAACCACGTTTCCGCGAAGTAGAGGTCGGATAGAGATTGAACCATCTTTAGCCCACGGGAAAACCAAATCGCGGAACGGCATCCTAATCCGGAATCGGTGTAAAAATAAAACGCGTACGCACTACGACCGCAAAAGCAGACGGGGCGGCGCGGCGCGTGGAGCGCGCGACCGGTTCGCGCACACGTGCGGGCACGTCAACCAACAGGTCACTGGTTCTCCAAACACAGAGCATTCTTATTCCGACCACATCACCATTATTTGTGATGGAATTGAAATACAAGCATATACGGAATTGTAAAAGTACGTTGCTGCTTTTCAAGTTTGTTGTGGTCGATTATTCGTGCCGTTGCTCGGACGGCACTTTGCATACAAAGGCAGCGGTGGGCCACAAGTAGCGCTAGCGGTGCATGAGCACATCCGTCGGCGCGCACTTTCTAGCGGGAGCCCACTGACCTCGTTGGACGGCGTCGCAGTAGCGGAGCGGCGCGGACGGCGCCGGCGCCGCGCCCGCGCACGCGCACGCCGCCACCCGAGCTTACATACTCGTACATGTAATATGCTTAAGTACATGTTCTACGACACACGCGGGACTTTTAATCATACTCCACATGTTGGCCCAAACTATTGACAATACTTTTGCCAGGACTGTCTCTTGTCTAGTAGAGATGTGGTAACGATAAAAAGTAGCGATGTGATGCCGATACATTAATATTTTTCTGTAACTCTATTGCCATGCAGAATTGTCTATTTATGATTGTACATTTTGGACAATTTGGGCCTGGAACCAATCGATTTGGAATATAATCGACATCGTACAAGGTTTCCGGGGTTAATAGCAAGTGATGAACGTCATGTCTATGTCACATGCTGTAGTAACATTAATTTAGTTTTACTGTTATGTATATTGAGAAAAGTACCTAAATGTAAATAGTATAGTGGCTCTCCAGACGTTTTGGTTTCATTTCAACTGTAAGTCTGGAAGCATTTGGATAATAAATAGACGAGACATGGCCAACATGTGGATGCCCATTTGGACGGTCGCCTATGCGGATCTGAATTTAATAACTAAAGCGTGTTGTCGTTGTTATTAGGGCGTGCACACAGCGGGCGTGCGGGGCCCGTGCCGTAGGCGGTATCGGGGTCAACCTGCGCGACAATAATTGCCGTCCAAAGCGACGCGGCCGCGCGGGAGCGACCTTCGGCTCGGCGATCACATCACAACACACACGCTCGCGTCGATACGCTCATAGGCAATATCAGGTGTATATTAAATTTTAAACATTCTACGTAAAAATATTGTGCAAATCAGTAAAGATTGTCCGACTCCACGAATGTTAAAACTTTGTATCTCGAGCGCCACCCAAACATATAAAATTAATTTTAAGGACCTATTACCATACGTCGTTATGTGGCAATCACAAAAGGTTAGTTAAAACTCGTCGACATTGAAGCGAGTATAGCGGGTTGCGGGCCGGCGGCACTGCAAGAGCTGTGTCCTCATCAACATTGCGACTAGAGGGAAACGCTGCCGTCACGATAATACCTAACGTGGTTAACACTCGTCTGAAATATCTTATGCTCAGGAGGATTACGGCTCCAGCGCGAAGGAAGTTTATGTAACAAATGGTACGCACAAGAAACGTAAACAAAATGATTAACACCTCAGTGAAGGTCAAGGTAGTTATCACAGTGATGTAATAAGTGGCCGGAATAGATCACAATATTGTGGCAGCGAGCACTCGCGACGTGCGAGGAGACTCACGCTACTAGTCCACCGAGGAAAGCGACAGGTCCGTTGCCGATGAAGCGGAACTTGCGGTGGCACGAGTCGAAGAGCGACGGGCGCGCGTGCGCGTGCGCCGGCCGCCGGCCCCGCAGGGCGCCCTCGCCGCGCACCATCGCAGCGCCGCGCGCGCCGCATCCCGCGCACCACTGCTCCAGCACTCGACCGCGGCCGCACTCGCGCTCGCGCTCGCGTTGCCCGTCCCGCGGCCGGCCCGCGACTGCCGCGCCTCGCCCCGCGGACCACCTACCACCGGCTGCTAGCAGCCTAGGCCTGCACTCACTCCCGCCCGCTCTAACTCTGACCCACAAGCCTCCAACTTCACACGCAACAGTAAATTGTTTTTGCAAAAGTAAAATCTATCGTAATATCGGTGTCGAATAAAAATAGTTTGTATATGATGATTAGGGTTGCCAACCATGCTATATAATATAGTATCCTACTGTTTTAGGTGTCCGCTTAAACTATTATTTTAAAATTTTAATAGAGTAGTCTAAACTACAGTATCACTTACCGTGAAACGGAATGCGTCCTGAATTTAAATGTTAAGAACGCAGAAATCTACCAACACCATTCTTAACCATAATTTATCTACTTGAGATAAATTTTATACTAAATATGTTTTTATAAAAATACTATTTTATATTTTTAATGAATTCCCTAACTACTATATTTTTATGGCTACTGAATCCGAAAATACAAAATTTGGTCTTAAAAAAGATGGCAACTCAAATGATGATACACATCCACCTCCCTGCCCTTATCCCACTAGGTCGGCACAATATGTCTCTGTCTTACATTTACCTAATCCATTCATTGTCATCTCGATGCTCACTCCCTTAACTCGCATATGTACGTGTTTGTGTGTATTCACAAAGTCCATTCCATCTTCTCTTAGGTCGGCCGCTACTGAAGTATCCATCCACATTGATATTCATCATCTTTCTGTCACATGTCTTTCATCCCTAGACATAACATGCCCATATCACCCTAAATTATTACTCTTCATCTTTTTTGTCATTACTGCTACTTTAAAACTTCTCCTTATTATTGCCATCGTCTCTCGTCAGCAACAAAAAAACTAAGCATCGGTTAAGGCAAATTAATGTGCAATCGAAAGCTGAACTGCGAAATTGAGGAAAGCAAATTAGATAGGGCCAAATAGTGACTTTCGAAGAATATTCAACCGTGACTTTGAACCACATGTCTCGGAGCGGAGGTCGGCTTTCGCGTCGAAAGTTAAATTTAAACGGTAGTTATAGTTACAGTGTATCTATTCTACAGCCATAACTCCAACAATCCCCGAGGGGTTTTCGGGGGTCGATACTATTCGTTTCCGTAGGTTTAACCTTCGTCTCCCCACAAGTGACCGTTGGGTGGTGCCAAACGAGTAGTTCTATTCCGGTATTAGGCCTTGGCCGTGAATGGACACAACCCTCCGGCTAAGCCGTACCGCAACACGGCTCGCGCCGTGTTCGGGAGCGATGTCTGAAGGGGGAGCCGTCCGTGGGGTATAGGTCTGGGCTGTTGCGATGAATAACGTCATCATCGATCGTAATGACTGCGTCGCTTCCAATCACCAAACCGTTTTCCCAGTAGGCAGGTAGGCCTTATCCCTACCTGCCTACCGACATGTCAGTAGGCAGGGACGGTAGGAGTGTCCCGCATGGGACTGTTACCGACTCGATGACGACTGTAGCTATGAATTATTTGACGGCAGACAACTGATGGAAGATAGACTTCAAGGAAAAGACTCACCATAGGCAGTCCAGCATAACGACATGTGGGTAGTCCCTCTACTCACCTGCAACAAAGAAGTTTACTGTTCACAAAACGGGCACCAGCTGACCTCACACTGACCACCACCATAACAAATGATACGAGTAATTCTTATGCCAACACCATAGCTAATGTAGAGGTTTCCCTGATCATCAGAACGAGCCCAGTAAGATATGATAATGGCTAAAATATGGGTAAGTTGCTTGCGTTGTGTTATAAATTTGAATGACCACGGCCTACATTCGACAATATCTACTATAGAGTATCGTCCGTCCTATCGTAGTAACTAATAAAAATTATAATCAGTTTCTGAATTATTGATAATATGCATAAAGTCCACCAAGCTTACAGAAAAAATAAAAATACCCGGCAAGTGCAAGTCGAGCTCGTACACTCAAGTTCCAAATTTCCGAACGATCGAAGATCTATATAATAGATGTTGGAAGCCACACAACACAAACTAAACTATCAACAAAACTTATCACTTTCTTCGAAGCCGTTTCAGTCCGAGTGAGTGTAACTAAGCTACGAGACATTACTACTATGTGGCATTACTACCTACAGGCAAGACGGAATTAATTTAAAGAAGATTCTCAATATTGGCCTATTAAATGTTACACGAAACCGCAACCAGGACCCAGGATGTGACAAGAGCAACAGCGAATGAAATAAATGAGTAAAAATGGGTTAGTTGTTTACAAATAAATAGCATTGGTAAACAGTATGTGGTGCCGGGCTGGGCGGCTGGGTGCGGGTGGGTGCGGGTGGGCGGCGGTGTCGCAATCGCTATGCGGAGGTGGCACTTACGGCGGCGGCGAGCGAGCGCGCATGCGACTCACCTGCAACAAACACAACGGCGGTGAGTGCAGGTCGGCGCAGCCGCTCGCGCTGGCCGCTGCGAGCGTGCCCGCGCGTGCGTTATGGGCACGCCCCCCATAGACCATCATTGCTTTAGATTTGCTTATCCACTTATCCGTCAAGGGTCAGCAGAAAGTTACACTCACGTGCAGTAGTGAACAAAGACATTAATTTAAATTCGACGGGAATTTCGATGAAGCGCCTGCATGGAAATCACATCGTGTTGACGCAGTGACGGGCCGCGCTGTGCAGTGCACTGGCTGCGAAACGACTGTGGTGGTTCGGCCTATACGGTAGCTGGACATTAACAGCTATGTCATCATTAACCATAAATAAAATATTATAAAGAGTTAAAATTTTATTGTATCAGGTAAAATCTATCGAATCAACTAAATTACCAAGCGCATGTCGTGCCTTTCTCCCGATTTATCAATAACCTATGCCTTTTCTATTTTGTCTTTGCGCTGTCTACATTTTTAAGGAGAGAAGTCAGAACAAAACAATTTAAAATAATAATTAACTGGTTACTAAATTAGTTCCGGACTCCAAATAAAATAAATATGCTTGGACCAATTATTATCACAGCGAAAGTTAGCCCCAGAGTAAGCAAAGCCTGTGGTATGGGAAGATAGTATAGGTTGTCCTCGGACGTGTCCGAGTGACAAAATTAGTGGGGTAAGTTGGGGTCGCCACCACCGGTTGGGCCAGTAGAGTTAGGGGGAACATTAGTTGCAGCGGTGGGAACGGACCACATCTATTTACTATTATACAAACATTATAACATAAAATAATCATCTTGGCGTTAATGTCCCGGTTGTGCTCTCGCGCACGAGGGCGATGCAGGATTTGGCAGAGCAGGTAATTACAGTGGAGCGATTGCCATCTGACCTCCATGACCCTGCTACCAGGGAAACCTGACCAGGTTGGATCATGGTTACACATTCAGTCGCCTGATGTGCAGGTTTCATCACGATGTTTTCCCTCACCGTAAGAGCATCGGTTAGTATTCAACTAATGTATTACTCAGAAAAGAGTCATTGGTACATGGCCATAGTGGGATTCGAACCCGGTACCTCTCGCTTACGAGTCGGATACCTTAGCCGCTTGGCCACCGACGCTCTACAAATATAATATTTAACACCATATTCATTTTGTAAAAAATAATTCTGTGTTACATTCAATATTGAAAATTAAAATATAAAACTACCATAACATTAGCAAGGGTCGCGTCGGCGGGAAGCCATTGTGAGGTTCTTTAGGAGGTTTTGGTTAGAAGTAGTAGCCAGGCTGATCATGATTATACGAGTACATAACAAACGATGAACATTTAATACTATTAACTCTATAAGGTATCACTATCAGCATAAATAGGAAATTATTATACGGGGCCGGATTATATATAAGAGTTTTTAACGATGTTGGACGTGTTATATGCTTCATTCCGAACAGAGCATTTAATTGGCCAACTCCCGAGACTCCCGTCCCGACGTACCGCAACTTATGTCGCTATTGGGGTACAAAATTAAAAGTTGACGAGGTATTAGAATTCTTCATAGGTATAGGTGCTTCTGAGAGCCATAGACAATACCAGGGATTAACTCGTCAACCCGTATATGGTACGTCCATACGTCCCATCAAAGTACTAAGCTGTTTGCTTCCACTTCTTACACTTTTCTTATGCACACAGCTAAGGACTGGAATTATGCTTGTGCTTGCGTCACTTTTCCCCGAAAAATATAACGATTAGGTCTTCAAGTCAAGAGTGAATAGGGTGTAGAAGGGGTACCAACCCCTTCCACTCCCTGGTGGCCGATTACACCACACGGTTGATAAATCATACATGTATGTCTAGATTGTCTAGAATATCCACAATGTAAAAAACTCATACTTTTAGCTCGTAGTAAGATACCACGAATTCGTAGACCGGCGAAAATAAACATGGGAGATAAAATGGTTCCCAGATTTTTATGTGATTTTATCTGTCGGCGGCGGCGGCGGCGGCGGCGGCGGCGGTGGCGGTGGCGGTGGCGAGGAGGCAATGGAGCCGGCACGTGACGTCGCGCGGCGGAGCGGCGCGGGCTGCGCGGGCGGCGATAAGCGACCGTAGCGCGGTGCGTGCGTCATCATGCGGAAACGCGGACAAAAACTGACCTACTTATTTATTAAGAAAAGAAACGGGCTGCAGTCACCGGTAGCGCCGCCGCCGCCGGCTTCCACGATAGTTAACATCTAGACAAAACATCGTCCATTTATTTACGATAACGAGACTCTATAGAAATAAGAATTTAGGAAAATTTTCATGACGTAAAACCGGTGTTTTTCCGACACAAAAATAAATTAGGATATTCACTTTTTATCTGAGAGAGAACGGAGCCCATCCAATGCGCACCTGCAGAAACAGGAGACGGTGTCGTCGCGGTCCGCGGCGGCGGCGGCGGCGGCGGCGGCGGCCGCGGCGGGCGAGGGCGGCGGGGCGGGTGCGGGCGGCACGCTGCGGTACTTGACGTGGAGCACGCGGCGGGCGGCGCGCGCCCCGCTGCGGCGCAGGATGCTGGCGGGCCAGCGCCGCGGCGGCGGCGTCGGCGGCGAGTCGCCCGCGCCGTCCGCGCCGTCCGCGCCGCCGCCACTCATCGCCCGCCGCGCCGAGAGCGCGAGTAGCGCGACCACGATCACGCGACCGAGGAGAATGTCGCAAAAAACGGTGCACTCGTTTACGTATGGCGGTGGACTGAAGGCGGCGCGGGCGGCACGCGAGAGGCGCCGCGCCGCAGCGCGCTGACATCACGCATTATCAGCGCACCTGAGCCCCGCGCCGCCCGCGCCCGCGCCGTCTGCCGCGCGCATTACGCGACGTCCTAGCTAGCCAAACCTACTCAATGTAGGTAAACGCAGTAAAACTAAATTTGCGATCCTGGCTATATCAAGCTAGACGGTAACTATAAATCTTTGCTTGGTTTTCGTTTTTTCACGCGCTGTTTCAGATTTTGTATGCGGTCAAATGCTTTTTTTAACTTTGATGAAAAATAAAATAGGTAAGGTCCTTTATTGATTAAACTCACGAGTGGCTCTAGCTCTACATCAGCACAATAAACGCGACGGGGGACTTTCGGAACGGACCCTCTAGCGTACATAATGTGTGCTGGGAGAGCCAGTTCACTTTGCAGCTGACGTACATTACATACTCGTATATGGCCAAACAAGGCGAGAGAATGCTCATAGAGCTAGCTAAGCAGCGTGTTGGTCTCGTCGCTAGGATGGCGCTAGAGATTTCTGGCAAGAGGAATTACTTGCAATAGGAAGGTAAACTGAAACGGTAATGTCGCAGACGATAGATTAAGGAAGGATCTAACACAGAATAACGTGTAGTAGTAGGTTGTACCATTTCATCCATGCATTCCATCTAGCTCCGACTTTCCGGAATGTATCTGTAGAAATTACCGACAACTTACAGATCCTGGGTGTTGAGCTATCAACCAATCTCAACTTTTGACAGTACATCGAATCCAAAGCAAAGACTGCAGAAAAAACCTGGTTTCCTTGGCCAGGCGGTACTTCACTTCAAGGCAGTTGCATCAGTTATATCAAGCACAAATCAGATCCTGCATGGAGTACTGCTGCCACCTCTGGGATAGATTAGCTAAATACCAATTGGATGCTTTGGCTTCGGTGGAATAACTTGCACGATCCTATTCCGCCGGCCCCTTTTACGCCATCGGGAAACGCGATCCGGACGAGCGCTACATCCTTATGTTGTGAATCTCCCAGCTGTCCGCACGAGCCGCTTTTATTCAAACTTGATAACGCGTACGGCTAAGGAATGGAATACGTTGCCTGCGAGTGTGTTGCCTGATCATTATAATCTGGCCGCCTTCAAGGCTAGAGTGAATAGGCCGTTCCTAGACAGGCATAGTCCATCATCGGCCGCATCGTCCTCACCACCAGGTGAGATAGCGGTCCAATTCCTGGCAAGTCCAATTATAAAAAAAACCTCCCATTTTTCCCCTTTGGTATACCTAGGTAAGCATAGTACCTATAATATATCACTACATATTACAAAACAAAGTCCCACGCCGCGTCTGTCTGCTCGCGATAAACTCAAAAACTACTGAACGATTTTCAACAATAGATAAGAGTGATTCAAGAGGATGGTTTACAGGGTAGGACAACAAGCGAACGAAGCGAACGAAGCCGCGGCGGGCCAGCTAGTTTATTATATAAATGCAGATGAAACACCTGCTGACTGGCCGCATGGTGTTCGTCTGAGTAGTATTGCACCAACCGGAACCCGTAAAATGTGTCTAATGTCTTAGTCCAGAAAATGGGCAGCAGCGCTTTCGTGAGCGGCCATGGTTAGTTATATGAACGAAGCGGTCTTCGATTGGGGCGATGCCAATTTGGTGACATACAACACTACATAAAATAGGCGTCTTTGTTTACCGCCAACCGGAGCCCATTCTACTTTCCGGGATGCACCAGCATCCAGTTTCTCGGTGTTGAACAATCGTCTCTCAACTTCGGCCAGAAAACTGCAGCAAAAAATTCGGCATTCTCTAACTAAACTTTAGAGTCGGTGGAGATACAAGCCAATTTATTTGCTAATAGGACGGCCTCTCAGGAACGTTACTCGAATTAAGTGATAGAGATGGGTGATCAATAACGTAACTATTAGTATCGGCAGCTTGCTAACATGCCGCCTGGGAAACCACTGATGAAAAGACACTGACGCCCCCTCACGGTCTTTATTATCGTGTCCTATATGTTAAGAAATGTTACAGTGTTATTACCGTGACGTTATTCAACACCCATCTCTCTTCCGAGTGAAGTTCGTGAGACGCCGCCCTATTAGCAAAATAATCAGGTAATTCACTTCGGAACAGCTGCTTCAACTTTATCCAGCACAAATTCGTTTTACATTCGGTGGAGAAGCGAGTTTCAGGGAAACACAGCTTAGAGTCATCAAGCTGCAAAACGTTGATCATCGGCGTGAAGTTGCACAACCTGTGTTTATCAGTATTTTACAGTGTGTGGAGTATTCTAAGGATTTCTTCGATCTGATTCCATTGGCATCTTTCCGCATTCGTATTCGTACAAGAAGCGGGTATATATTCCATCCCTATAGCATAGATATACCAGCTATCCACACAAACTGCTTTGGCTCGATCTTTCAATTTGTCTGTTGCCTGACAATGTGTTTCCAGAACAGAATACTCTGAACTCCTTCAAGGCCAGGCCATGAATAAGCTATTTCTAGAGAAATATTTTCTCTCCTTGGCAGTCAAATTCAAAGTTTATATTCTAGTCAAACCTATGTGTCTGTCGGTGGCATTGTAGATTTGTAGAATTAATGGACAGATTTTGATGTGCTCTCTTCATTTTAAAACCAGTTTACTACTTCAGATTGACACCAATATCCGGCTTCGAATGGGCAGTTTAACCATGGTCGTATCTAGGATTGCCAGATGCCCCGTATTTTATGGTTTTTCAGGGTATGACAATGCAGAAACCCCTGATTATGAAAATAAAATATGGGGTAAACAAAGCTTCAGTGAATGTGAATTAGTCAATCAAAACCAATAAATTGTTTTATTAATCATCAGTCAGTCTACACAGGCACTAGTTCATTTTATATTGGTTTTGTATAGGTTGATATGACTGTACAACACAATTATTATGTAGTACACTGATGCATTCGGGTGCAACAAGAATGCAACTATAGAAATCTCCCTACAGTTTGAGCGAGATACAACTATTTCACAGTTCCACTCCTGTATTTGAATGCGTCACTTAGAGGATTAGAACAAAGGTTTTCATACATTTGCTTCACAAAACGAAAAGCCTTCAGAAGCCGCTTTTTCAAACAATATGTTTAAAATTAAAACACACACTGTTGTACTAAGTGTCCCCCATAAAAAAAATTCAAACTGTATTTTTATGCTGGTAAGTTTTTTTTTTTTTTTTTTTATGTTATCCGGCAGACAAACAGGCATGCGGGCCACCTGATGGAAAGTGGTCACCGCCGCCTATGGACATCAGCAACACCAGGGGAGTCACCAATGCGTTGCCCGCCTCTGAAGAGATCTCTAATATACCTCTTGAACGATCCCATGTCATAGTCCAAAGGAAACACTGTGGCTGGGAGCTCATTCCACATCCGAATCGTACGAGCGAGAAACGTTCTTTCAAACCTTCGCGTGGTGACCAACAGAGGGTCTACGTAGTGGGGATGAGTACCCAGCCCACGGCGGGTGGTGCGATGGCGGAATTGTGCTGTTGGCACCAAATCAAAAAGTTCCCCGGAACACTCCCCATTGTACAGCCGGTAGAACACACACAGGGAGCCAAATTCCCTTCGGTTAGCCAGTGGTTCTAATTTGCTTGTTTGTATGGGATCGTCGACAATTCGAACAAAAAGTGAAATCAAGAAGTGGCAGGTGGCAATCTGGAATTGACTTGGATAAGGTTATTTACTATAAATTATAATTAAATTATGTCATACAATGATTCCTTTAAATTTCATCAATGGGATAAAAAGAAACATTTATTTATCATATTTAAACTATGAAATTTCAGATAACGCTGCTAAATGTCTTCAGTAACAAAACGAAAAATATTAATCCAACAGGGGCTTATAACTGCATGCCTGCATGCATGCATGCCTAAGGGGCATGCCTGTTTGTCTGCCGGATAACAAAAAAAAAAAAAAACTATCTACCAGTTACCAGAAATTCCTTTCATTTTCCAGTATCAGTCTATTACTAGAATTGTGTCTCCTACTTTATCTTTTTAGCTGTTATGATTTCTTTTACGAAGGACTATAAATACAGCAAGTTAAATAAACCCTTCGGTGACAGCGGCAAGTAAAGATCTTGAGTATTACTGGTTAGAGGATACCAAAGGGTGCAACTCAAAAAGACTTTGAAAACTCCAACCATATTACTTTCAACTAGATATTTTATTTGTTCTTCAAGAATTAAAAATGTTGTTTTATCTCTAAATATCATCATTATTAGTTTCCTATTTGTAAATTTTATGTTATAATTTAGTTTTATATTTTTTACTTGTAATAAGCTAAGCATATTTCAATACATAAAGCATCGCATTTCGAACTAATTACATGAACATTTACTAAAACAACCAGGCTGACCATATAAACATCGCCTACACTATTTTATTATCTAAATAATGAAACATACTTGAGTAGATAGCTATTTTTGTAACAAATCTGAGCGACACTGGGGCAGGTAGGTGTGGGGCGAAGGAGCAGGCGAGACGCAGCACTCACCCCATGAACCAGTCGACGGTGTCGCGCAGGTACTCCGGTAGCCGCTCCAGCTTGGCGGTTTGCTTCAGCTGTCCCACACAAAACAAGGTGGCGAAGTTCTCGCCAGCCGCGTCCGCCACTCTGCACTATTGCCGCACCAGCTCGAGCTGGCCCATCACACAACCCGATAAACGAATCTAACTGTTCACTTCTGAATCCTCCGCAATAAGTAGAGCGTGTCACAGTCACAACTCATCATTGAAAATCCAGCTGAGCACAAATCGCCATGTTGCGCAACTCGATCTTTTATTTTTAGCGAAATAAAGGAAAGCAAACGAAGAATGTCGTAATGTGTTGAGTCCATTGAACACTGAATTTGATACAGTTTTGAATATAAACTTCAAACAATTACTAAAACAATGAAGTCACATCAGAAAACACCATTTTCGAATACAAAATCGACCGTGTTTTGCAATTTGCAAGTGTAGACCACAGACAACAAAAACTATGAAACCTGCACTTACAGATAAACTACGATAGTCTGTGCCGTTTTTCGGGTGTATAGTTTGTGGTGGTGGTGGCTGGCCGTCCGATTTGGTTGTATCGTTTGTTGGTTGATGGTGGGTAAGTGGGTTGCACAAATCATGGACAATCATGGGTGAAGTTACAGACTAGATAGACGAAAATACATAACCTCATTCATTACTGACACCTGACTGACTTGTATTCTTGTATTATATGGAATTGTATTGTATTTATTTTCGCAAATTCTAGCACTTGTAGCATAAAGTAAATCAGGCTACCCTGTGAAGGTAAGAGCATAGTGATTTAGTACCTACTCAATTATAGCCTATTGCCCGAGGCTATCATACAATAAGAAATGTTGACTAATTTACTGCTTAAGTTTGTGCTGCCTTCTTGATGTTATTCTATTATCTAGGCACGGATTAAATAATTTTACTTAAAAACTACAATAGTTTTGTGATGGCCAAGGTGTAACCCCAAGGCCAATTTGTATTCCAGTTAAGGCTCGTGTTCGAGGCAAAGCATAAATCATGTTCCGCTTACCATACGGTGAAAGGGTGGATCCCATGGAAGAAAAGAGACAGGCAAGAGAAAATACAATCAACAGCGTAATAACATTTTGCATTCTATGTGCAGCTATTAGAGTGGGTAAGTTATTTATTTTAAGTTTGCCACTATGATGTTGAGTCATCAAGACATCAAACATAGAACAAAACTGATTATTTTTATCCCTTCAATAAAGTCTACAATTCTACATTATACATACACCCCAGCCCATATCCTATAGGGGTAGGCAGAGATAGATAACCACAAGCACATCTTCACCCATCTGAAATTATGATCTTAACCTTCACTGCGGCCAACTCAACAACAACAAGTTGGTGTTACACATGTGCGTACAACTCACCTGGGGGCTATTGGCTATCTCAGTGGACAAATTTGACATAAAAAGAATATTATTTTATATGATGTAGTATAGAATTATTAAATGTCAAATTCAGTTATTTATTTTACTATATTTCCTATTGTCAGTGGCCTGCATGGAATGTAGAATTTTTTAATGTCAAATTATGTTTCCCAACCGAGTCACAACAATACATAGCACTGTGGACAACTGAATTTGATATATAATAATCTTACACTACTCTAATTTTGTAGACACTAGCTGGTGGCCAACGTAGTTGACATAGTGTACAATTATTTAATGTCAAATTTAGTTGGCAACTGAGACAATAGCCCTGAATTTGTGTTAGCGGTAGAAGTGTTAACAGTTGCTTCACATAGAGGCTCCTGGTGGCTCTTGGATGCTTGTGCTCGCAGATGCGCGCCGCCATTGTGATTTTGTTTCACTATACCAATTTCACTCATTTAAAGTAGCAAATAAGGTTGCATTTCATATTGTTACTTAAACTGTCGACCCTGACCCTTAGCATAATATGTAATGACCCTATAGACATGCGAGGATTAATAGGAAACAATTACACTATGGATACTAACGCTTTTGCAACTTGTTTCAGCTCCACTAATCTTGGAAAACAGTGGCTTTTAAGCATCAGATGGCCTGGAAGTAAGGGAAAAAATAGTAGGACACCAGAATTGTGTTTAGATCTATATTTTGTTAAAATAAAATAATGTTGGTTATAAATTACACTGAAGTTTATTTCTCATCCTGAGTACATGTTGACAGTTGTTTCTAATCAAGTCATTTAACAACTTTATTGTATCTTTAAATTGCTGGAATTGTTATGCCTTTTATTACATACCTAGTTACAAAATTCTAAAATTTGATAATACAAAGAAATTTAACATTCTTATATTTTATCACTAAGTCCATTTAGCATTGAAAATTATGATCATGATATTAATACACAATAAAAATTGATTTACTTCCTCATATATATAAGTAAATATATATGTGTGTATATATAAATATTACAATTTCAACTAAAACGCTCACTGCAGAGGGGGCAGATTGGGGTGCAATCATACTTCCAAACGAACACTATACATTGTATACATTTGTAAAAGTATCAAAATTGAGTAAAAGGCCTACAAAAAATTATCTCGAGATACAGACACTAATATTTTACGTAGTAAACCTATAAATTGACCTATTTAACACTGGAATCGCCAGATCGCCGGGCGGAACTAGCGTTAAAGGGTAACATTGGCTTAATTATATTTATATAGTGAGATGAGCGCGAAATAAAAGCAATGCGACGTCTACGGCTCCCGCCGCGGCGGTTGCGGCCCCCGGCCCCGCCGACCGCGACGGCTGCGACGGCCCCGCCGGCCGCGACGGCCGCGACGGCCCCGCCGGCCGGCTCCCGCCGCCTGGCTAGTCCTCCGCCTCCTCGTCCTCGGACTCCTGCTGCTGCAGCCACGTCAGCCACGTGTTCACCTGCGGGACACACCACACCACGAGTCACCAACACTGCGCAAACGGCGATATTTGGGGTTGCAAACATTCATGGCGCAAGTGCCAACCAAATATTTTGACACGTGATTTCAGTAGCCACTTTGCTGTGTAAAAGGTACAAATCGTCCAAGAGAACTTCGAATTAATTTCAATTAGGGCTCCCGCCCCGGCTTCGCACGGGTGTTGTCGGTATTTTTCTATTTTGCTACGCATGTATTACATATATAAAACTTTCGGAACAATCTATCGAAACGGCAAGGGGTAAGTGAAAACCGTATCAAAATCCGTTGCGTGGTTAAGGGGAGTTAGTTGATAAACAGACGCGGAAAGCGACTTTATACTATGTAAGGACTAAATGTGTCTACCTATCACACAAAAAGCCAATCTTATCTTCTCGCAAGTCTCAACCTAACCGAACCATAACCTCTCGCGGGATCCCGAAAATGTCAGTCGATGGAGTAGTTCAGTAGCGAGTCATACTGGGAGAGCCATACCTGGAAGAGCGCCTCGCCCTTGCCGGGGTAGGCGTCCGTGACGTCCTCGCGCCAGCGCAGGAACGCGTCCTCCTCGCACACCTCCAAGTTGTACAGGTACATGAACCACCGCAGCAGCAGACCTGACCATACCAACAACAATGTTACATTTCAAATTTATTAATTAAAATTTTTTTGGAAATAAAAAACACTTATAGAGCTTCCACCAGTCAACCATAAACCTTCTTGTTTCAATAGCAACAATTAAAGTTTTATCATGCTGGCGGTCAATCCGGCATCAACCACATTTGGGACACAAAGGGACCACTTTCCTGATACCGTTTTTTACTACATGTTATACTGACACATTAGAGTTAACCTATTATCCGCACAATACGCAACCAGTCTAAATAATTCCTCCTCTACTAATACAGCATCGTCCTCCTCTTTATATATCTGTATATTTTCATGTAGTCAGCAAATAAAATAAATTCTGAATCTGAAATAAGTAGGATAAATAATCGATCCCTGTGGGACACCTGAGGGGATTAAAATGGGAGCAGAAGACACCATTCAGTACTACAGTCTGAGTGCGATTAGCGACATGAAATGGGATTATATGTGTTTATGAAAACGTAAACTGAATAAACGTATTTGATTTAGAGAGGGAAACCGTCTAAATGAGCTCCCACGAATACCAGCAGTTAAAGTTTCTGTAAAAGTATCTATCTGATGGTCAGTACTGTCAAATGCCTTGGTACAGTCTATATATGTATATATAAATCCATTTGACCTCCCCATCCATATCTTCGGATATTTTGTCCAGAAATGTTACTAAGTTAGACACGGTGGATCTCTTAGGCAAGCATCCGTGTTGATAATCATTCAAGACTGGCCTTAGTTCGGTCTGTAGTTGAATATGCATAATTTTTTTTATTTATTTCGCAAATATGCTTAATTTTGAAATGGGTCTACAGTTTTCTATTGACCTTTTGTAATTTTTTTAATAAAGGCGAGACTAGAACACACTTCCACAGATCCTTTACAACACCCTCGTCAAGCCACAGGTCTACAGGTGGACTAGAGGCATTTAAAAATTAAAATTGGATATATCGTATGTATATTGGCGAAATTGCTATAGGCGAAAACTTGTAAATGGCTCATGAAAATCCTTATTATTGAGTGTATCATTTGTTAATTATTGCTGTAAGTTTTCCGAATAAAATAAAATAAAATAAAAATATTGTATCAGTATTGTGACTATTTAGGTCAAAGTACCAGCAAAGTCATGATTTGACTCGGCCCTATCACGGGCAGGAGTCTGGTAGGCGGACCAAATCCGACGAGAATCCATAGGCAATGGAAGATTCTCCAGTTACTTCTCGAATTTTGTATGTAACTTTTCTGTGACACTTGAATTTTTCTTTTAGTAGACTTTTGAAAGGTATCAAGGTTCTTATTTCGTTCTCGTTGTAGGAACAAACTCTTGCCTAGTCTATGAGAATTTTGGAAAAAGTAGTTAGTGCTTCGTCTATAGAAACCACAGCATTTCATCCCAATTTATTTAGTCCAATGCATTTGACAATGCCTCATAATTACTACAGCGATAAATAAATATCTAACTACTTGCAAACGTAAATTTTTTTATACAACTAAGGCGGCAAACAAGCTTACGGCCTGCCTGATGGAAAGCAGTCCCCGCAGCCTATGGGCGTTTGCCCACGCGATCCTTTGAAGAACTCCATGTTGTACTCTCCAGGGAAAACCTCTCCAGATAGTAATTTTCACAACCTTAGTGTGCGTGGGAAAATGTTCCTTTCCTTTGGAATCAAACAATTCGCGACCAATGTGTCTCCATCCTCACGGATAAACTCCCTGTAGGTGGCGAGCGGTGCGATTATAGAATGTAGCTGTAGGCATCATGTCAAACTGTTCTCAAGAACAAAAACCGTTATACAAGCGGTAGAACACACAAAGAAAGACGAAATCCCTCCGCTGACTCAGTGGCTCAATACCACTTATGAGCATGGTGTCATCGATAATTTGTAAGTTAAGTAAATAGGTAAGTTTCACAGTTCTATATAAAGCTCGAGGCGAAGAATGGGGTCTCATTTGGAGTATTGCTCCCGTCTATGTGCGGGAGCACCGGCATATCAGCTCGGTGCCTTCAGGCAGAGATTGATCGCGAATTTACTTATCCTACGATTGATCTGGCCACTTAATTTAAGATAATAATAATAATTAATAATAATAACGATAATTTATGTAATTCTGTACAAACACTGTAATCCTACTTCTAGCATCCCGTATCATTTAAATAACTATCTGCGAGCACCTGTTAATGGCCTCGCTGTTATATATGTTTGTAAGTATTACTTGTAACTTGCTGTTGGTGTTCTGAATAAAGTAAAATAAAATAAAATAAAATGTTCACGAGATAAGGTGTTATCGAGGGCGGTGTGGGTGGGGGCTCCCGCTCACCTTTCGGGTAGCGGTGGTGGTGCGCGTGCACCTGCACGGCGTACACGGCGGCCAGCTGCAGGTCGGGCCGGCCCTCCAGCAGCGCCGTCAGCAGCGGCGCGTAGCCCTCCGCCAGCGCCTTCTCGCGCTCCAGCGCCGCCTTCTCGGGCTGCGCCGCCGCCGAGCCCGCCGCGCCCGTCACGTGCCGCGCCACCAGCGCCACCAGCGTCGACACGAACGCCGCGTTGTGCCGCACCGCCGGCTCCACGTTGGCCTGCACACAGGGGGATACGGGCGGTCAGGCGGGGCTCACGGGCCGACAGGCGCCGCGGCCGGCGGACACTCACCTTGATCCAGCGGTAGAGCTGCGTGGGCTGCGGGTCCTGCGCGAGCTGGCGCGCGAGCTGCGCCTGCACGCGCAGCTGCGGCACGAGCGCCGCCAGCCCGCGGGCCTCCAGCGCGTCCAGCGCCTGCCCGCCCGGCTCCGCGCCGCCGCCCACGCCGCCGACGCCGCCGCCGCCCTCCGCGCTCGCCACGTACGCGCACAGGTTGATCTTGCTCTCGTCGTAGAGCCGGTGCAGCCGCTCCAGCCCCACCAGGTCCTTGAGCCGCTGCAGCACCTGCAGCAGCAGCGGGTGGTGCTGCCCGCCCTCGCACCAGCCGCCCACCTCGCCCAGCGCCACCAGCTTGTGCCGCACCGCGTGCGCCAGCAGCGCCGGCAGCCCGCCGCCCGCCGCCTCGCCCTCGGGCCCGTCGGCGGCGCTCTCGGCGGGGGCGCTGTCGGCGGCCGGGGCGGCCGGGGCGTCCGGGGCGTCCGCGGCGGGCGGGCCGTCCGGGGCGGGCGGGGCGGGAGCGGCCGGCGCCGCCTCCCCGCCGGCGCGCGCCGCCACCAGCGCCCGCAGCGCGTCGGCGACGGGCGCGCGCTTGACGCAGCGCACGACGTAGCAGGCGGCGCGCGCGCGGGCCTCGCCCTCGGCCACGGCGGCCGTGAGCGCGTGCTCCAGCGCGGCGGCGGTGGCGCGGCGCAGCGCCTTGTCGGGCAGCTGCAGCGCCAGCAGCCGCCGCACGGGCTCGGGCGCGTCGCCGGCGGCGGGCTCGCGCTCGTCGCCGGAGCCGCCCTCGCCGCCGCAGCCGTCGCCGGGCCCGCCGCCGCCGCCGCCGCCCGAGGCCGCCAGCGCCTCCACGGCCTCCACGAGCAGCCGGCACGCCTCCTCCTTGTCGGTGCCCTTGTCCCTCTTGGGCTTGTGCTTGCCGTCCTGCGCGGGCTTGATGGCGATGGCGAGCGGCGGCTCCTTCAGCAGCGGCGGCGGCGCCGCGAACTGCGTCGGCGCCAGCACGTCTGGGGGGAAGCCGTCGCGAACGTTAGCGCCCGGGGGGAGGATCAGGGGGAGCGATGTATAATTCTCGAAAAACTTTAGCTCCGTGGTACTAAAAGATGGACGAAACCTCGACCGCGACTTCCGATAACGAGCGAGGTCGCCGCCGCCCGTCTGACCGGTCCGGTCGACCCGCTCGATGCGGACCATCGCGCTGCATGATGCACCACACGATGCCAAAGACGCACATGTGGGGAAACATGTTTCAACGAAAAATTCACGACCCGACGCGAGGATTGAATTAAAAACATTTTGCTATTGCGAATCTGACGCCCTCCCCTACACATAAATCGCCACACATGGGGTTTGTCCGCACGGTTATGATTATAATATAAAAATAATTTATTGCCTCCAAAATAAATTTATCTACACTCAAAGCATAATGTTCCAATTACATATTCGAAAACAGTCGTTTAAGGGTACACTTTTTTCACGCCAGCCAAAAATTTTAAAAAATTACTTTTCGATACAGCATTTTCCATACCATTTTCATTACAGCTGTATCGTAAAATAACTTTTTCATTATGCAATACATTTATTTTTTAATTTTTTTTCGGGCGCCGGGACACGGCGTAATGTAGGCTGAATGTCTTTAACAAATTCAAATTCAAAATTTAAATTTTCCTGTTTATATTCTGTGTTATTATTTTCCCGCTAAACAGAATATTTTTTGTAATTGTGTTTGTGAATGTTTTTTCTTATTTTAAACAAATAAACAGATAAATGTAAAAATAGTTGAGTGAATTTCCCGCCGCTTGATATCCTTGACGCGTAGATACAACAGAACTGACTCGCAGCTTACTTTCAGCTAAGTTGAGAAAATTATAGGTACGATATTTTAACATAAAAATATGAGTGTAGATAAAGTAGTGTATGCAACTGCATATAATTAGGCGAGTCCTCCTCTGATGGTGAGGTCATTAGCAATATGTTTAATAACTATTTTAACTCTGTGTTCGTTGATCGTGGGTTAGGTGATGGCACAGTGTCTAATTTGATTCAACACACACATACTAGGTCTGGAGATGTATCTACTGTTGATTTGTTTTAAAAATGCTTTTAACAAAATTGGTTTTAAAAATGTTAAAAAACTTAAACGTTAATAAAGGTGCGGGTGCTGATGGTATACATCCTTTCTTGATATCGAAGCTTGCTACTGAACTCTCGCTACCATTAACGATAATTAAAAAAAAAACCCTTAGCGAAGGTTGTTTCCCTTCCATCTGGAAGGAGGCATTGATCACACCCATTCCGAAGGGAGGTGACAAACATAATATAACGCAGTATAGGCCTATATCAAAATTATGTATCTTCGGAAAGTTTTTGAGAAGATTGTTACTAGTGCTCTGTTCACATTCCTTCGTCTTCATATTTCGGAGCATCAACATGGGTTTTTCCGGGGACGCAGTGTGGACTCGAATATTATATCCTATACAGACTTCATTCTGAACGCACTGGATGCGGGTTATCAAGTGGATGCCGTGTATATCGACTTCTCGAAGGCATTTAATAAAATAAATCATAATACTCTTATAAACAAGTTTTCTGAGGTAGGTATTCACGGAAACTTGCTTAGATGGGTTACTTCATATATAAGTAATCGTAGCCAGGCGGTTGCTATGAAAGGATTCCAATCAAGGTTCCTTAAAATCCCTTTTGGAATTCCCCAGGGCTCTCATTTGGGACCATTCCTGTTCATGTTGTATATTAATGACATGGGTACTTGCTTCCAGGAATCCCAACACCTCCTATACGCGGATGATACAAAAAAATTTAAGGTCATAAAAACTATAGAGGACTGTTATAGCATGCAAAGCGATTTGGTAAGATTTGAGAGTTACTGCTCCTCGAATCAGTTATTTCTCAACCTCGATAAGTGTCACACAATTACTTTCACTCGGAAGCATACCAGCATAAAGTATGATTATAATTTTTCCGGCAACCAAATTAACCGTGTAGATGTTATTCGGGACCTTGGGATTGCTCTGGACTCGAAACTGCATTTCAATATTCATATAGATAATGTAATCTCCAATGCGTTTAAAAAACTGGGATTAATCCTTCGATTGGGAAAACCTTTAAAAAAAGTTGTTACATTAAAAACGTTATATTACTCATATGTCCGGAGTAATCTAGAATTTGGAAGTGTAGTTTGGAGCCCTCAGTATATCGTTCATATATCAAGATTGGAAAAAGTTCAATATAAGTTTATAAAATCGCTGGACTACCGGACTGGTCAAAAGTTCATTGATTACGAAACAAGTGCATCGAGACATAAAATCCATTGACTAGAAGATAGGCGTACTTAGGTGGATGCATTATTCCTATATAAAATAATTAATAATCATGTTGACTCGGGAACACTTTTGGGCAAGATTACGTTTAAGGTACCTCGACCCTCTTCACGTTCTCATGATACTTTCTATATAGCACCATTTAAAACGAATTATGCCAAGAATACCTACTTCAGACGATCCTTTTACTATCACAATAATAATCTAAGCGGTGTTGACGTATTTTTCTTAAGTATCTTGCAATTTAAAAAGAAATTAAAAGAACTAATGTAGTTTACAATACCTTTTAGCGAATATTTTGTGAAATGTCTACCTTCATACTGAATTACGATGTTAAATCTTTAAGTGTTGCTAGCAATGTTGTGTCGTATTCGTGCAATAGTCTCTTTCTGCTCGACTAGTTATAGTAAGACTTGTTTAATTTTATATGGAACTGTAGGTCTGTTTGTAAAATGAAATTGCGTATAATATTGTTAAAGACTGTTTGTTTCCTGAATAAATAAATAAAATAAAATAAAAACTGTTTTCGAATATGAAATTGGAACATTACGCTGAGTGTAGAAAAAAATACTTTTCGATACAGTATTTCCCATACAAATTTCATTACAGCTGTATCGTAAAATAACTTCTTAATCATTATGCAACACTTTAATTTTTTTAATTTTTGTCGGGCGCCGAGACACGGCGAAATTTAGGCTGAAAACCTAAATGTCTTTGACAAATTCAAAAATCAAATTTTCCTGTTTATATTTGTGTGTAATTATTATTCCGCTAAACATACATTTTTTTCTAATTATTATAATTTGTGTTTGTGAATGTTTTTTCTTGTTTGATGCAAATAAACAGATAAATGTGAAAGTAGTGAAATGAATTTTCCGCCGCTTGATATCCTCGACGCGTAGGAACTGACTCGCAGCTTTCTTCCAGCAAAGTTAAGAAAATTATAGGTACGAAATTTTAACATGAAAATATGAGTGTAGATAAAGTAGCGTATGCAACTGCATATAATTAGGTATATACTCCCTTTTATATGCCAGTTGCATAAACTATTATTTTAATGTTTATGACAGCTGAGTACTGCCGCATTTTTGAAGCCTACTAAGAAACCATGACGTCACCTGTTTAGATTTTTAATAACGTTAAAAATTTAAGTCGTAATTCACTGAACATAAATTTTTCACTTTGGACCAACATTTTCATAATTTTTCCCAAAGTTACTAAGCTGATTATATTATTTTAGAATTTATTTATTTATTTATATATCAAATCGAAAACTGAATATTTCAGAGAAAAATTCATCTCGAAAACTATGAACAATCGGACAATATATATGGGGGTGATTCAGGTATCCCACGACACGAGGGACCTAAATTTTTTTGACTTCAATGGTTCGGCCACCCTGTATTTTGACTTCACATCTGGATCTAGATTAATGTAGTACCTACGATCTTTGTTGAATTGTACTTGTGTTTACTTTTTGTTTTTATTTACTGGACAAACTAAAGTTTACATAGATGTAATTTCTTACCTGATCTATTCAATTTCAGCAGTGTTGTTTTTTTATAAGTGAAAACTGTTTTGGTTTATGTTTTCCATAATATTTGTACCTTCTCATTGTATTTAAAGCCGTTTGTTTTCTCAAATAATTAAACCACGATGATTTATGTGTAACTCGTAAATCGGTCGTGTGCCAAGGTCGACGGAGCGGACCGCGGACGGCCAGTACTCACTGTGTATGGGCTGCAGCGCCGAGGGCGGCGGGTCGCGCGCCTGCCGCGTGGCGCTGAACAGCAGCGAGTTGGCGGCCGGCCGCATCTGCAGGTCGGCCAGCGCGCCGCCGCCCGCCGCCAGCCGCTTGTTGCCGCGCGCCGCGTCCCCGCGACTGGCGGCCGGCTTGCCCCCGCCCCCGCCGCCGCCGCCGCCGTGGTGGTGCTGCGACCGCGCGCCGTAGTAGCCGCCGCCGGGCGCCGAGCGCTGCCGGTACGCGTCGCGGTCGCGGTCGCGGTCGCGGTCGCGCGCCGCGAACCCGTTGCCGAACAGCTTGTCGCTGGGCGGCGCGAAGGACGCGGCGGGCTGCAGGCTGAGCCCGGCGAGCACGTCGTCGAGCGGGCGCGAGCGCAGCCCGCCGCGGAACATGGCGGCGTCGCGCTCGCGCTCGCGGTCGCGGTGCTCGCGCTCGCGGCGGCCGCCGTGCGGCTCGTCGTCGCCGCGCAGCTGGTGGATGGGCACGGGCCCCTCGGCGGCGGCGGCGGCGGCGGCCCGCGGCTGCCAGCCGCCGCGCCGCAGCTCCACCACGTCGCGCAGCATGAAGCGGATGCGCGGCGCGAGCTCGCGCGCGTGCGAGAGCGTCTCGATGCGCGCGAAGTACTGGTCCATGAGGCCGCGGCCGCGCTCGGAGTCCAGCACGCGGCCGCAGGTGCGCACGAGCTGCGCGAGGCACTCCAGGTCCTCGTGCTGCTCGGCGGCCGCGCGCCGCGCCAGCAGGTTCTGGATGCAGCGGTGCAGGATCGACTCCGCCAGGATCTCCAGCTTGCCGAGCTCGCCGATGAACTTTATGTTGCCCAGCATCTTGCATTTTGCGAGATGCCGCTTCTCCTCCTCATCTGTAGTGAGAGTCTTGTCCTCGAAAGCGGCGAACGCCTGCAATACATGTTTACATACACCGACCCTTCTAATTGACGAATATTTACGCTTTATCTTTATATAGACGATCGATAGATACGAACCTGAGCTCGGTTCTCGAACTCTGTGCGGCATTTGTTTAGCAGCAGCAGCTTGAAGGTGCACGGCTGACCGGGCGGCTCGAAATTGGGAGCCTCTTCGCTGAGTCGTTTGCATAGTTGTGCGTACATGGACGAGTACTTGGGCTCGTCCAACGCCTTCTCGAAGATGAGCAAGATGACGCCCTTTAGCACTTTGTCCGAATCCAACTCCAGTCCCAGTAGATCATCGCTGAGCTTCTGGAACTTCTCCGGTGTGAGTTTGTTGAGGATGCCGCGCACCTGTAACACGCGGACGGTGAGAGGCGGTGGGAGGCGGTCGGAGGCGGGGGTGAGCGGCGGGGAACGGCGGGTAAGGGAACGGCGGCGGTACCTTGCGGAAGATGATGTCGTGCTGCTCGCTGTCGGGCACATCGGGGTGTCGCAGCGTGGCGGGCGGCAGCCAGCGGCGGCGCGGGCCGGCGTGGGCGTGGCCGTGGCCGTGGCCGTGGTGGCTGGGGGGCTGCGGGGCGGGCGCCCGCCCCGGCGGCGGGGCGCGCGACGCTGGCCCCGACTGCCGCGCGCTGTCCGTCTTGCGGCCGGTCGGCGCTCCTGAGCACACCGCGCTCGCGCCCGCGCCGCCTGCTCGCCCCGTTCGTTCGGGCAGCGCGTCGAGCGCCACCGCTACGAAGATCTATCGCCTGCGCGACACGGTCTCCACACTCCGACGGTCGCCCGCCTACAACAAATCACCTTACGACCTCAATATACCATCTAATCTAACTAGGGGTCGCAATACCGGTATATATTTTCAAAACCGGGATTCCGGTATTTTCGATACTTGGAGAATCTACTAATCTAATTACTAGTAATTTATTATAAACTCTTATTTATGTTTTTTATTGTTAAATTGGACTTACAAAGACTAGCATATCTCACGAAAGTTTAATTTTTAAAAGAAAAAACTAATTTTAAGTACACCTTATTATAGACCCCCATCAGTGGCGTTACTGTCATACGTGCCCAAAAGCCGGGCTTGCCTTATAAAAATAATTATCGATAAAAAATCAAAGATAATGCGAGCGCGAACTATTTAAAGTTCGCGCTCCTAATGCTTTTCAAACTGCCGCGCCGCACAGCAGCGCCATCGTGCGCCTAGGTTACGAAACACGATCCGAACGCACACGCAAGTTGGGGAAATTGAGACTCGGTCAGTCATCTCGCTCGCACGCGCTGGCTTGTAAGCGGGCTTTGATTTCGGCCGGTATGTCTCTTTCTTACATATGAAAACTGTCCTATTATGAGATATAACTATACGTTTGTTTATATAGTAAATTGTACAAGACTTTAAGCCCTGCATGCGTATGAAGTTGTACACGGATCTTTGAAAATGGCAACTTCACTATTGTTTTGTTTGAGCCGTTTGGGCGGATAAGTAATTAGTTTTTTGTTGTGTTTGTGTTGTGTTTTGTAGTAAAAGTGATTTAATTAGATTGATCAACAATAGACGAAGAAAAGTCCCTTGTGATGGTTTAAAATGTGTACAAGTTTTGATTTGCATGGAAAAGGTAAAGTTTTTAATCATTTCTCAGAAAATAACAAATTATTTCCTTATATGTATTCCTATTATACCTATTTCTCAGATTAGTAAATCGCTTATAAGACAATTTCATAGATCGGTGTACCAAACTCATTGAATTGTTGGTTGTCTCTCTCACAAGTTATATTGCTGGTATAAAACTGAAGAGTGATAAGTGAGGATTGATCAGTAATGTGACTACACAACCGTAAAAACTACACAAACATCATCTCTCGGCTTGCCTTACTCTGAACCCCTAGGCACGCCACTGACCCCCATAAATAGAAAAATAGGAAGGAAACACACAATGAAATGCCGACCGATTTCGACCTACGACGACGGTTCCATAGATTCGAAATACGCGCCTAAACAAACGCCTAGCCCACAGCATATTGGATCAGAGCGCAGTAAAACGTCAAGACAAACGAAATCGCTTG
Source organism: Blastobasis lacticolella (assembly GCA_905147135.1). Taxonomy (NCBI): domain Eukaryota; kingdom Metazoa; phylum Arthropoda; class Insecta; order Lepidoptera; family Blastobasidae; genus Blastobasis; species Blastobasis lacticolella. The sequence continues at coordinate 20,563,733 of LR990050.1, forward strand.
CTACCTTTCAATGTAGGAGCAATTCGTAGTTTAATCCAATCTATACTAATATTATAAAGAGGAAATGTTTGATTTTTTGTTTGTTTGTTTGTATTGAATAGGCTTCGAAACTACTGGACCGATTTCAAAAATTCTTTCACCGTTGGGAAGCTACTCTATCCCCGGGTGACATAGGCTATATTATATTTTCTAAAAAATTAAGGATCATTAATAAAACTCCAATAATGTAACCCAAGGTGTAAAAAAATACCCAAAAAATTCCTTACATCGCGTGTGCTGCGAAAACTATTGATGATAGAACAAAATAATGTACTACGACTTTGCAGAACACATCATTATCTACAAAAAGTGTCGCGACAGTATATGTCTAACTATTATAGTTATGTCACAATGTCTTCTTTTATTTTCAAAATTTAATTGAAATGCCGCCGCTAAAAAACGCTCTTTATTTGTACCTTGGTATTAATCCTTATCAAAATCAATTACTTCATATTCACGACTGCTTCAATACCTTTATATAACTTTTTGAATTATTCAATTCAGACATTCCATTCGAAAGATATCACGAGTTTAAAAATGTGAATATTAGAAAAAAGTCGCGTGTTCGCCGCTCAGTCCGCTCGGCTATCTAGGCAGCACTGGGTACAGGAGGGGAGTAAATGTCAAGAAATAAAGTGCCGCGCGGCTGACTCGCGCGGTCGGCTCCCTACGCAGCTGTCGTGTGTAACCCGTGTATCCGTGCGAAGCCGGGGCGGGCCGCTAGTTTATAATAATTTACTTTAGATTAACTTTGCAAAAATATTTTTTTGCCAACGTACTAAATGAACAACAGGTTTTGATTAATATTTATCAATTTTGAGATTACTTTTTCCGATGTACAAAATCACTTTTATTTATTTATTTTATTTCCAACAGATTTACATTTTATTTAATTTTCATACATTTTTGTTATCCGGTATCCGGCCGGATATAAATGCACTATCCGGTATTCGGCCGGATAGTAAATTAAGGCCGGATTACTGGAATGTAACCGGATATCCGTTTCAACTCTACTTCCTAGTTGCAATTTATTATGTTAACTTACACATCTTTTAACTTTAGAAGTAAGAGCTATTTTCGAACTGCATTAATTAAATTAAACATTATTTATTTCAAGTTTCACAAACTCATATTCTCATTACATAACTTTGTTTATAACGTTCTTTTTTTGGAAATATCTCAAAAACGCTAGTTTTCCTGTTAAATATATACAAATCTTGACAAACATGAACTTTTTCAGAATTTTAGCATGGTATACGTTCGAGATAATTGGTCATTTTTGCGAAGTTTTCATATTATAAATCAATTTAAAATAAAAACTGTTTTTTTTTTTAATTTGGTCTCAGCGCATGCTAAGTTTGCGTCTATTTTCTTAAATTGAAAAATACTGATCTAAAGATTTCATCTGAATTTCAACTTAATCGGTCTAGTGGTTTCGGAGAAAATTGACTTTGACAAAAGGACGAACCGACGAACGATTGATCTTTTAAGCGTACCTTTTTTTTCGGATGTTCCGATGTACGGAACCCTTAAAATTAACTGTATAAGATGCAGTTCATTCATATAATTCGGTTATCACATTATGTAATTGAAGATGCTAACATAATCAATGTCGAACAGTGCACGAGGAGACTGTAACGTGAGCTGGGCAAATTAAATCAGCACGCGGGCATTGGCAAAACTGGAGACACTAATGTGACAAACACGCGTGTAGATACTGCAATTATTACGTAAACGGTGATTAACGGTGTTCGTTGGGAATGACAATAGGTAAGGTTACTACAAATAAACAGATTAAAAACGATATGATTGAAATCCGTACGTAAAGAAATTCGTTAAAAAAAATTAATCTATGATCTTCAGTTGTAAAAAATATACCTAGAGTTTATGCTAAGAACGAAGATCATTCGCCGAAACAGGATAGAATACAAACAGTATGTTTTAATTCGGTCAGGTGTTGTGATTTGATGAGGTGCAGGCGTGCAAGAGCCCCGTGCGCGGAGCTCTGTCGATCCGTGTCGATCGGGGTGCTTGGGATAGGGAACAAAGTCCATGAAATACATATTTTATTGAATTCTTTATTGCACAAAACTAAACATTTCAAATGCCTGTCTCGTCTAATATATAAAAAATTGCAATTTTACCTACGCTACGTGTCATAATAAGATACCGAAATTAGGACAGGTAATAGGTGTTGACCCACATATTCGAGGGATCCCCGTAGTTCCAGTCGCTAGTACCATGATGGAACTATTAGGACGAATGAGTGCGTCTGCCAAACTAAAATTGGCTGGAACTGGGAAAAAATGTGCTACTCTGCGGATCCTGGCAAAGTGGAAGCTCTGCCGGGACATTGGCCGTTCGGATGATGATAATTTACCCAAAAAAAACTCAAGAAATCAGATACGATATAAGTGCTTGAGCACTGAATTTAAATATTCAACGGTCGAAGCTAGGGTAGGTTAGCGGTTAGCGATAGCGGCACAAAAACACGTTTGTATTAGTAGATAACCTGTTCTGTGTACCCGTTGGCATGCTTTTGTATTTGTAAGTATTGTTTTCTTTCGTCCTAGGTCTCAAATCGACTTTTAAATTTTCTGTTATAATATTTTGAGTTCGCGGGCGCGGGCGCGGTGCGCGGGTGCGGTGCGCGGGGGCGGGCGGCGACCGGCGGCGGTCGTCGGCCGGGCGCGGGGGCGGCGGGACCTTGGCGCCGCCGCCGCCGCCGCCCGCAAGGTCGTGCAGCGCCACGCTCTCTAGGCGCACATGTGACGGACGACCGAAACTGTCAAACGACATTCATTACCTATGTCATTGACATTGATATTTACTGATCCCATTTCTGTAATTTGTGATTTTTTTTCATTTTATGTTAAATTACTATTTCTTGCGCTGTATAACTACTGTAAGCTAGATAAAAATATAAATTCGGATCAGAACTATGGAACTGTAAGTCTGTTGATATGTTTTGTTTATATGTAATACTTAGTACATTGTTTGTTTTCTTAAATAAATACATAAAAAGTATTGGGTAGAAAAACGTCTAGCGATTTAGGTAATCGTCCTAAATCCTAAAACGTCGTATCGAACGGTCTTTATCTATCGAAAAAATCTAATGTGCAAATCGCTACATTCTTAAAAAGTCTGTAGGTAAACTTAGGCACAAAAAAATACTTAAAAAACCTGGCAACCGAGCGTCGCTGCACCCGCCTTATGGGCATGTAGTTACTGTAGATAGCCCACAGGCATATGGACTTAGCAACACGATGCAATGGCGAGTTGACGACCATGTGATAATCACTGCTACTTCGCGCCCTAAGTTCGGCCTGACTAATTACCCGCAGATCCTATGGCCGCGGCCGTCGGTGCCCTGTCGAGGTCGCTGGCCGTATTCGCACGCACTCCCAGTGTCTGGCTGTCCAAGCCCCTGTTCATGCGTCGCGTATGGAACCAGTAGGGGACAACAATAACAATATTTTGTTGACCTGCGTGCGAGCTGTTTTCCTCGTGAGTAAGGGCGCTCGCTTCAACGTCGGGTCGACTTACTTATCTCATATTTTCAATGAAATTTGACTTCGACATTCGAAAATATCACCCCTAATTGAATGAAGATTTTTTAAAACAAATTTCTGTTTGTGGTTACGATAATTAATTAAATATAGAAATAAAAAGGGCAACTTGTACACAAATTCGGAAATTAACAAGTGTGTCAAGAAAAGCAGGTGTCTGTTATGCGTGGACCTTGGGGTAGGGCATCCATACCTAACCTAGACATGATAGGCACCTTGGATCGAATTATAAGGTAATGTCGTCACGTCAGTTATTCATCAAATGATTAATGCTTAAAAAAATTATGACAAGTAAACAATATAAAATATAAAGCTGTGCAGACTTGCTTTCTTTGTTATGAGTAGATAGATAAGTAGAGGAATAATAATCAGGAGGTGATGATAACAACATTATAATTAGATTCAGAGTAAGTTCTTTGTTTCTGACGTAATGACGAAAGGTGAATGAAGGAGGCAGACAAGGGTTAATGTTCGTTCAGGTGGAGAGGCTTAGGTGGCGACGCAGGTGTACGCGCGCGCGGCGGCGGCGGCGGCGGCGGCGGCGGCGGCCGCGGCGGGCGGCGGGCGGCGGTGACGCGCGGCCCGGTCGACGACCCGCCCGCGACGCCCCGCGCCCCGCCGCCGCCGCCCGCCGCGCGTAGCCATTCGATATTTCGACTGACTACTTTATTTCACATAGAGAAAAGCAACGTTTCTCGCAGAACCGTTTTGGCGTAGTCCGGCGACACCCTACCTGACCCCCGTTATCACTATCGAGCCTACAAAGTACCTAATCAATCTCCAAACATGGTCCATTGCCGCGTCAAAGCAGGTCCAACCAATGTACATAATTTACTTATGAATTTATAATAAGTATTATCTGTACTAATGTTATAAAGAGCTTAAAAGAAACTACTGGACTGATTTTAAATTACTAATACAATGCTACATTATCACTGAGAGATATAGGCTTCTATTTATCCATTTTTATACGGAAAGTTGATTGTTTACAGAGATCCGAATGTGCACAGGTGAAAGCCGCTGAGAACAGCTAGTTCCCAATATAATGGATTAGTTGCCGGAAGGACAAACCATACTCATCATCATACAGGATTATTTGTGTACTAATTTCTATCCTGTAGGACTAACACATTAATAATATAAAGGAAATCCATATTGAGATTTTCTTTATATTACATACAGATAATATTAATTAAATTAAAGAATACACATCTTTGGTTGATTTAACATTAAATTTGCTTGTTTGATAGATTAAGATGACAGTTCAAATCAGTGGGCGTTAACACAAAATTTAAAAATTATGAATGTGCTGTACAAATGCATGCATGCAATGGCTGGACTAAAATTGCTTTTTCGCCAAATTTGTTCAAGTTATTAAATATAAAAATATATCAAATTGATTTAGCGAAGGGCTATCATAATAATAAATTATAAACTATTGACTGTTATAATAATAAAAAACAGATGTTCATTAACTATTTACCTAAGTGTAAACACAGGGTTGGTATTTGGATGTCTATATTTTTGAGGTGGACAAAGACATCATTTTATACATATTTGCATAATCATATAATGCAAATAAAATGTCTTTGATGATAACAGGTTTTTGATATGTCTATGTACCCAAATACCTATAATACAAAATTTGTGATGTATGTTCAAATGACAAGTAACAGGAAAAATGTTACTTTAGGTTTGATAGACAAACCAGACTAATGGTATTAAATGGGATTGATACTGTCCATTCACATGGATGGGACAATTCTTCAACCTATATATTATATTTTATTGCTAATAATTTGCAATAAGTTACACAATCTTGAGAAATAATATAACAGTTTTGGGTTTCTATTAGTCTAATGTAAACAATAAGTCGCGAAAGAAGATGGAACCAGTTTCTTTTTTGATACTGGTTTACAAAAGTAAAGTGGGGCAGGGCAGTCAATGCAGAAACACAGGGTCACGGCCCTGGGCGGCGGATCCGCGCGCGGCGGGCAGTTGACGCGGCTGTCAAGCGGCGGCACAGGATACGTGCGCTCATTGCTTGCCGCTCGTGGTGTCAGCCGAGACGCTACATACCTACTGATGCTAATACGACTATACGCGAGGTTAGGACACATAACACCATTTCGAACGTTATTAAAATAGGTTTGATTGAAACTCACCTAGATAAGGGTACAAAAGCTTTTGGTTTGGTTCAATGCAATACGACAGTAATAGTAATACGGATCTTGAAAATGGCTCACAAAGGTGACGCATCGACACGATCCGATCGAATGATCTCGGCAGCCTGTATCTTCAAGTTTCGACTGATTTAGGTAAACACTTTATGATTTGTATAATATAATCACTATTACACTGCAATAATATAAATTCACAACTTACGAGGCGATGAAAGTCTGTCGTAGAAAGTACACGAACCACAACGCGACAAGCGAGCTCTTTTGCTCTTTTGCTTTGTACCACAAACTATAAACCCCTCATGCACGCGCACTAAAAAGTAACCAAACTGCTAACTCATAGACAAAAATTACAGACTATGCAACTTCTGTCTACTCCCAGACCCAACTTGCCAGCTGATTTAAGAAGGCTACACACTAGGGTGTCCCGTCAATGTATGAGAAAAAAAAATTTCGACCTACGCTATCGCAAGAGGTCTCAAAATTTGCGAAATTTTACACAGATTACGATTATGGTAAAACATATTTAATTGCCTATCAACTTGAGGGCTCTACCGGACTTTGAAATTTAGAAAATATTATGTTTCTACTGATTTTATCCGAATGCCTAAAATGATACAAAACCAAGTTTTTAATAAGTTTCAAATAAAGAAAACAAAGTAGAATAAAACAAAGATAAAAATGGAGCTTATAATCTATGGGCAAACTTTAAAATTGTAACTTATTTTTGTGTCCAAAATTTGGCATTTCTGTTCGAGATAGCAGCCTGTTTCTAATAAAGCCATCTCTCGAAGTAGCGTCAGTATCACTATGTGATGCCTCTGTTACCAGTTTAAAACATCTGTGTATGACAAGGAAAGTCAACAATTTCAAAGCTCTTAGCTTTTGCCATGATTTGAAGATCCGGAATAGAAATATGCCGAAAAACCGGCGGTGCTGTCCTGACACTTGAACCTGACACTCGTGCCACACAATAATTTCTGTGTAATCTCTAAATAGAAAGTTAATTTTCGTTGACTTGAATATTCTGCGTTTAGTGACACTTTCAGTTTCTCTAGCTTTTAATAATTCTTCGCAATGCCAGCTCTCTAATGTGGTCTCTATCATCAAACAACATAGCTCTTGCGATTTTAATGATCCCCTATTTTCTCATTTATCAGTCTTGTCGTTTCATCCATCAAAGTAAATGTTTTTTATTATAGTACCTCCAATACATTTTGAAGCTTCTGTCCAGGCTTTAGATATAGCTCTGTGGATCTTATTTTATCAATAACAAGAGTTACATTTTTGGTAGAAACTAAGCCAACATCAGCCAACAGCAGCAGCAGATCGTTTTAATAAACCGTATCTGTCACAGATCTTAGCAACAGTTGGCAACGCTAATGTGTTTCGATTCGTCATTGAAGTCGATGGTGTTTATCACAATTTGCTGTGACAGAACCGGTCTCTTGAGTAGAACACGTTAATGCCCTTGTTGACTCTTCAACTTGCCTCTGCTGTCTTTTCATTAAACTGGCCGTTTCTTTTCAATAAATACCGCATATTATCATTTGCCTGTCATTTCATGGATCTATTAAAAATCTTCTCTCATTGATAAGAACTTTTTAGGCTTTAATCATGAACAAAATTAAATCGAAGAACACTCACAAGCAGCAACGTCGAAAAGTTTCTTACACTTCACTTTGTTTTCAAAACTGTCATTTGAATTCAGATACTTTTTGTAATAGAATTTTATCCTCAATTTCAGGTTCGTTCTTCACAAATAAAATAAATTTGACTAAAGCCGAACATGATAGCCATCTAAAAACCCCTTTATACTGGGTAGCTGTCGATCTTCAAGTTCTTTGTATAGACCCAATAGTCCGCAAGTAGTCTCACTACGTCTCGAACTTATTTAAAGTCACAAACTTCGCTTTTAACACTATAATAATCGCAACTATAATATATCTTATTGAGATTTTGTATGCCAATGGGAGATCGCAGAGGCTCCATTCTACTTACCGAAAGACATACATAACCTGTGTACCACAAATGAATAAATGATTATGATTATTATGATTATGCAGAAAATACTCGCGAGTAAAGAGCAGACAGTCCTCGAAAGAAGGTCGATGGGGGATATTGCAAATTTGAAGTCGCAGGTTACTTGTTGTTGCATGCGAATCAAGACGTAGTGTTTGTAATACATCTCAATAGAGCAACAATATTTTTTTATACTTATATTATAATTATTAGGATAACGAAATGTCATCATAAAAATGACGATTTGTCGAAAGTTTGACGATCGATACAACCCTAAAAGTTTAGTATTATTTAATTATTTTGGAAATCTACGAACCATTACGCAAATTTTAAGGGGTCTTGCGTTAAGGAAAGCAAAAAAATAAATATTCGGAGCTAAAATCAAGACACACAAAAAAGTGAAATTTTTTCAAAACTTTAAAGGTTGGTAGAGCCCTAAAGATCTTATTTTATTTTGTTTCTAAAATTATTTTTGTAATCTACTATCAATTACGCAAATTTTGAGAGGTCTTGCGTTATGAGAATTAAAAAAAAAATTTTTCGGGACACCCTACTACACACGGCAGAATTTGTTGATGTTACTCATGACAATTTACACTACTGAGGAGTTTTCCAATAGGTATTTAAGGCATTCCTAACCACTCACTAGATGGCGCCCCGACAATTTTGGTAATTGATAATCGCTTGAAATTGGTTCTTAGCAAACAGGATATAAACACTGGGTACGTTGTATTGGATAATATTATATTTGTCAATAGTTTTCAACCATTTTAGAGGTTGTAATAATACTGGAACATAGTGCCAACTTCTAAAAATATTTATTTTTACACTTCGTTCAACCTTTAACAGTTATGTTTATATTAATAAACACTTTATTTTCAAGTTTAGTATTACTTGGCTGCATGAAATCACTGCCACTATCAGACAGATTTAAAGAAGATTACCAAAATTGTAGGATGATCTACTGATGATGACGCCATCTATTGATGCTTTTTGAAACAAACTATCAATACCTACTGGAAAACTCCTCCTTGGACGCTACACTAGGTGATTCACACTGACACACGATGTGAGTATCGAAGGCCCGGGGTTGTACCGCTGATCTTCGATAGAACGCCACCATCTTGATTCCATCATGTGGAATGACTTCACAACATCCAACAACTCTACGGCTACGGCTCTACTCCAATAGAGCCTTCCCAGTGAAGTGCACTAATATGTATATCGGCGCCCTAGAGTCTAGATAGCCGACATCATTATAAATGGATCTATCATCATCTTAACATCAGGCCCGACTTTTCCAGCGCGGCGCATGAGGGCCCGCGGCCCACCACGACACAAACTCACAACGACGCCAGTTTAAAAGCTAGGTTTTTTTTGGAGCACCTGTAGCCCGAAGGGCTTTTCAGGTTTTAACGGATGCGACACCCTGTAGGGACTAAGGTATTGGAATTGCAATTCCTCGTGGGTGCTTAGTTTCTGGTGTCAATCAAAACAAGAACATCACAGCGCACAATAATGCGTGCGTGCGCCATTGTTAACTAACCACAGACAACAAACAAACAAGGACCAGCTAAAGAGTATCTAACCGATAGATATCTTATCACGACCAATAACGAGTTATTGGTCGCATCGCATCGCATCGAGATGCGCCGTCATGTACGATTTTGAACGGCATAAAATTGGTTATACATTAACTTCATGGGAGTGAATTTTACTATAAAAATGATAAAGCTTTTAAATTTTACTTTGATCTCGTTTTATAAACAAATTCAACATTGCATAATACGTACGAGGAGCTCGGTATAACAAAACACGAAAAGAATTTGAGGATATTAGGTATATTATAAAGTAAATTTCTCTAGCATTTTATTCAATTTAAAATTATGATGTTTCAAAATCAGAATGCAAAACGGATCGTTACTATTACCCATATTACCTGACGGCGCATCGAGTTATTGGTCGTGATAAGATATCTATCGGTTTGATACTCTTTTTGCCTGGGCCTTGTTGTTTTGGTTGTCTGTGGTTGTTGACAATGGCAGCGCCGATATATTTATACTTACATACTCTCCAATGGCATTCATGGATCAGCCTACGCCGCGCCGCGAGCAGACGTCGTGCGCCGCGCCGCCGCCCGTGAGGTCGAGCACCACCGCGCCTGTTCCCTCCGCCCGCCGAGCCAACGAAGCCGCACACGAGCCCACAACAATGTGCCGCGCACAACATGATGTTGTGTCGCGGCACATGCGCCCCGCCGTCGTCTAACCCCGCCGACGGGGCCGCCGCCGCCATCCAGCCAACGTCGGGCAGGATTCGGACTGTGCGGGCGCGTGCGTACCAATCAATCGCCGAACCAACCTATCCTGACCCAGCGGACGCAGTCTTCGGCGCGAGACCGTCCGCACCCCAACCGTCACTCCGGGCTCTCCACTGAGATCCCGTTGAATTGGCGGTCCCCCACCGGAGACGACGCCGCGCTGAAAAGCGCCCCACATCCCGCCGCGCCGCGCACGCGCACCCGCGTAGCGCGAATCGCGTAGCCGCCGCGCGGCCCTAACCTGACGCCGCGTCGCCGTCAACGGCGACGCCACACCTGATTTGACACCATTCCTGACGCGACATCGGGTGCAGGAGGACTCCCTTCGGGTTGAGAACCTGCACCCACACCCCCACCGGACTCTACGGCCGCTGAGCACCGCTCGCGGCACCCCCTTAAGTTAAGAGTATATATAATAAGTTAAGAAATTTATTTTTATAAAAAAGTAGTGCCTGTTGTGTCATTTATAATTGTGCTTTTCCTTTTATGTTTTCTGATGGTATTCCAGCTGTGGTACTTAAAGTGTGGGCTCCCGAATTGTGTCCGGTACTAACGCGCCTCTTTGCACTCTCATACTCCACCGGGATAGTCCCGTCCCGTCTTCATGGAAGACTACCCACGTGCACCCTGTGCCCAAAAAGGGCTAAAGATCAGACCCGTCGAATTACAGGCCTATCGCTATTACCTCCCTTCTCTCTAAGGTGATGGAGCGAGTTATAAACGCACAGCTCCTTGGTTACCTAGAAGAACACGATCTCTTGAGCGACCGTCAATATGGTTTTCGACATTGTCGCTCAACGGGTGACCTTCTAGTGTACCTAACACACCGTTGGTCTTTAGCTGTTGAGAGTCAAGGTGAGGCACTGGCTGCTGGCCTAAATATAGCGAAGGCTTTCGATCGGGTCTGGCATAGGTGTCTTCTATCAAAGTTACCATCATACGGGCTTCCCGAGGGATAGTGCAGGTAGATAATTAGATTTTTGTCCAGCAGATGCATCAAAGCCATAGTTGACGGCTGTTGCTCCGATAGCTTGGACATTAACGCTGGTGTCCCGCAAGGCTCGGTGCTGGTTCCATATCTGTTCCTCCTTCATATCAATTATATGCTGTCCATTGACGGCATTCATTGCTATGCGGATGACAGTACTGGAGACGCCTTTTATACGGGTCTTGCGAATATCCCTCGTGCCATACGCGTCGCGAAGTACTTGTGTCTAAAATCGAGAGTACTTCATCTAGACACAATAATTAAACCGCACTAAGACACAAGTATGTGCGTTCACCGCCAAGAAAACTCCATTTGTTGTAGCTCCACAGTTCCAGGATACACGAGAGCATACATATCCTAGGTGTCGACATCTCCAGTGACGTTCAGTTTCGCAATCATTTAGAAGAAAAGCTCCGCTGAGCCAGCGGAGGGATTTCGCCTCCCTTTGTGTGTTCTACCGCTTATACAACAGTGTTTGTTCTGAAGAACTGTTTGACATGATGCCTACAACATTCTATCATCGCACCGCTCGCAATCGACAGGGAGTTCATCCTCACACCTTGGAGCCAAATTGGTCGCGAACTATGCGATTCCAAAGGAACTTTCTCCCACACACACTAAGGTTGTGGGATGAACTACCTGGAGAGGTTTTCCCTGGAGAATACAACATGGAGTTCTTCAAGAAAGGGGTTAAAAGGTTTTTACAGGGTCGGCAACGCGTGGGTGAAGCCCCTGGTATTGCAAACGTCCATACATAGACTGCGGTGACTGCTTACCATCACGCAGGCCGCAAGCTTGTCTGCCATCTTGCCAGTTTGCTTTGTATAAAAAAAAGTGTACAAATAATAGTTAAATAAAATAAATAAAACTTCACACAAACATAATTTTAAGGAAATACAACCGAGGAAACTACAGAATTACTATTAGGTACCTACTTTTTGCAAAGGAGTGTAGGTATATACTGTATAATGGTGACTGAAACCTCGACTCTAGGATTGTTGCCTGACTTTTGCTCTTTTCAGCTTGTATCGAAATTTTTAAAATAAAAAGTCGAAAACTAAAAGTAGCACACTTTAGGCCTTTCAAATGACAACCACATTTCATTACAACTAAATTAAATTATATTAAAAGCAACATAAATTGAGTTATTTTTCCAAAATCGGGTAACAAACCTAAAAAAAATGTTCAGCCCACGGAGTGTATAATATATTGACAGCGAGTGATATTTGCTGACCCAAACAGTATCCATAGCGTGGGTCTAGACCCTACGCTCATTTCGAGCTCGCTACGCTCACTCATTTCTTTATATATTCATACTGTCCGCATAGTCAATCCGGATTTTAATAGCCAATATACCAAAATATCCGAGCTAGCTGCGCTAGCTCCTTCATAAGTTTATTGCTTGTATTATGTTCGCCCAGGTCTTTTGAGCATGGGCACCGAACGCGCGACGCTATTGGTCTCGTCATTGAGGACTGGGTCGAGCGTCCGCATGGTTCCCTTTTCTACTGTTTGGTGCACTTGTCTATTATCCGGACACGGCTGTTTCGGATCGGTCCTGCCTGCACCGAATCGGGAGAGAGGAAACCCCATTGTGCCACAAATGTGGCGCGGTGGAGGACACAGCGCAACATTCTATCAAGGCCTGCACAGGCTTGGAGGAGCAGCGCCGTGTTATAAATGCGGTTGTGGGTCTAGACTTTGCGCTTCCAGGTGTGATTAATGCCATGCTTGGAAGTAAAAGGGCTTGGGGAGCTAATTGTGAGGACATAATCTCGCAGGAGGCAGCGAAGCGAGAGAGGGAAGATGACCCTCTCGCGCCACCGCTCCGCAGACGCAGATCAAGAGTGAGAAAGTTATACGACCGCTGCCGGTAGCGGCCAGCGGTCAGGAGGTGCCCTAAACGTCCGTCAAGTGGGAATCACAAAGGGGGTATGGCAGGCCCGCCGTGTAAGGCGAGTGTCTGCCGGAGATGTCGTGGATGACAAGGCTTCGGCTATTCCCATGACACCTCCTTTCAGGCGATGCAGGAGCACCGAGGGATTCAGTGGGTACACGGCGACAGTTGGGAGCCTTCCGTCCCCCGTCCCCCTTACAGAGGGTATTGTGAGTAATGCATTCCTCGCGAAAAAAAAGGTCTTTTGAGCCGAAATTCCGCTGCTCCAAACATCGTGAGCTCGTCCATTCATTAGTTCGTGTTACATTAAATGTGTTCAAATCAGTTCTTTTGAGCCAAGTTTCAAAATACTTCGAACTTGCTACGCTCGCTCATTCGCACCGCCTATCAATTCAGATTAAAAGAACCAATATATCAAAAAAATTCAAAAAAATTATATTGCTCGTGCTCGACTATGTCCTGTGACAACTAAAACCTAACCTCTAACTCGAAAACTGGATCCGCCTTTGTCAAGGTTAAGGTTGGGTGGTTTTAATCGTGCTGATTCGTGCTTACCTACTGACTGTACATACATAGGCGATCGACTCAGGGGCCAGGCCACCTCTGGAAAATAGCCCTAGATACGTCAATGGACGTCATGCCTCAGGGTGGGATCAAAATAGCAGCGATTTTTTAAATGAGGGAAGATATTATGGTAGAATTTCTTAATACTTCATGCACAAATGGTACAAAGGCATCAATCGCTTTATATAGTTATATTCAACCGAATGTCACTTGTAGTTTGGTTGGTTGTAGTATTTCTATCCTCTTTGGTTGAATGGTGTTAGTCTGTAGTCAGTCTGTGTCAAGTCTGTGTGTTGGTTTTCCTAGCAAGTTTTCATTCTGTCTTTGTGATTTCATCTATATTTTCCAAATATTCCACTAAAACGTAGTAATTATATTCTCATTGTATCCACACATAGTGCTTCTATACTCTTTGCATTCCACTAATATATGAAAGCAATGGCTATTTGTTAAAATGAACGCCTCTATCATTTTTTTATGCCTATGTCTTTGAACTATCTTATCTAAATAGCTACACTGGTGATTTGGTTTTATCATACAAGAATCAGCTCGTCTTCGTCTTTCTAAAATATAAAATGGTCATCCACAAAGACATCATAGTGGCGATCGTCGGAAGCTAAGTTCCAGTGTGGTGTGGTCCCGTGACGACATGTACGACAGCACTTGCGGAGCGGCCGCGGCGGCCGGCGGGCAGTGCGGTGCCGCGCAGCGCGAGCACGACGAGCCCCGCGTGGATACCCGCGACCCACCGCCGCCCGAGCGAGATTACAGCGGGTTTGATATCGTAAAAGCGACGCAATATGGTGCTTTCGGCCGAGTGAAAGAACTCGTCGAGGCGGGCTGGGATGTGAATCAACCGGATCACGAAACGGTGACTTTATTACACTGGGCTGCCATAAATAATCGGCGTGAAATCATTCAGTATTTGCTCACGAAGGGAGCTACGGTGGATGCCATAGGCGGTGAGCTACAGTCGACACCGTTACACTGGGCAGCCCGTCAGGGGCATCTAGAAGCGTGCGTGCTGTTAGTGCGCGCTGGCGCTGACATGGTACGCCGAGACGCGGAAGGCTGCGGCAGTGTGCACCTAGCGGCTCAATTCGGCCACACCGCTGTAGTGGCATACTTGGTAGCACGGGGAGCGAACGCTGATGAACCAGATGGAGGTGGCATGACACCACTTATGTGGTCATGCTGGAAAGTTCCCGGAGTAGACCCCACACGTTTACTACTCACATTGGGTGCTTCTCCACACCCTGCTGACCACACTCATGGCAACACAGCACTGCATTGGGCTATACTAGCTCGGAATACAACTGCTATCTCTACACTCCTCCTCTACGTGAGTTTAAAAAAAATTAATTTGCTTATTGCTTATTTGGTAGATATTTGAACATGGTTTAATTTTATGTTAAGTTTTATTCAAACAAATGCAAAATTATCATGAGACAAATACTGTGTCTGAAAGGATAAGACATGGCTAAAAGATCATAGACATAAAACCCAGAATCACCAGCAACAAAATGAATAAAAATGAGTTCACTATAGCCACTTTCAATTTCAATCATTTATTTGCTTTAAATATGGTACATATATTACAGGTCATAAAGTACAACATAAATTCACATATTTAGTCAGAGGAAGTGACATGCAAAGATTTTGTATTTATAATTTACTTAGAAAATAGATACTAACTAGGCCTCTTATATTAAAAAATGCTTTAACAGTATAAAAGGTGTGCTGCATCAATCACTTGCACAGAGCTCATTTGAATTTCCGTAACAGTAATTCTCATATGTCTATTGGTATTTTATTATAAATTCGTACACATACTATAAAAAATTTTTAAGAAGACCATTGAATGCGGTAATGTATTAATTACTAACATTTGCTCATGCCCGATACTTCAGGGATACATTTCCTTTGAGGTTTTAAATAGCTCCTTGTTACATTATACAAAATAGTATGTTTCTAATGTACAGGGTGGCCAGACCATTGTCGTAAAAAAATTAAAATTAGTTCCTTCATGTCGTGGGATATCTGAATCACCCACATATATGTTATCCGATTGTTCATAGTTTTCGAATTATGAAATATGTACTTTATGCATAAAATAATCAGCTTCGTAACTTTGGGAAAAGTTATGAAAATGTTAGTCTAAAGTGAAAAATTTACGTTCATTGAATTATAACTTAAATTTTCAAGGTTAATAAAAAATCTAAACAGGTGACTTCATACTTCAAGTATGAAAATCTGTATTAAAGGGTATACCCTTTTCTACTTTTTAAATACATATATGTATTTAATAGACAGTGATGAAATAAGTCAAGAAAAGTCAATATAAGTATGATTCACATATATATGTATATGTCGTTGCGTCAAGGAAAGTGGTGTATCAGGATCATTGTCATCAGGGTGGTGATATCAGTATTAGATCATATTCGTCCAGATAAATTAAAGAAAAGGTTCACATTTAATTAAATTTATTTATTCCTTTTTTTTTGCACATCACTTAAAATTTTACTTGAAATCAGTGCGGTATTACAATGTAGGCAGTTGAGGTAATTTACATTTTTATTACAACGGTTATTTTAAAATTACTTTATTTCAAACGTAAATAACACTTTCTATAATCCACGACGGCGGTCGGGCCAAGAATGCCCGCCACTCTACCCGCCCGTCGAGACTCTGTCAGCACGCCTCACCAGGAGATTTTATACTATTGACCAGATCCGTCATATATACATATATATAAAAATCAATTGCTGTGTGTTTCATTGGTTTAAACACAAAGAAAAAAGGGTATGTACCTAACATTTTTTTTCTTTCATACAAACTGTATTGTAACCAACAGAACAAAAAAAGGATTATTCAAATCCGTTTTCAAGTTCTAGCGAGACTAACGAACATAAATTATTTCTGGTATAGAGATTCTTCATTTATAAAAATATATCTAGTATATCTAGAGCTTTCAACTCGAATTTCAAAACCGCTTTGAGTGACTAGGAGAGTGCGTCGACGTGGACGACTACAATAACAGGTTCATGGAAACTGTCCATATGGTTGGGTAACTTTTATAAAACCTGCCAAACAAAAAGAACCAACAAAATCTCTGATGATAACCTTAAACTCATGGAAGAAAGACGCGGAAAGACTGCAATCCCCTGATGGTGTCTCTCAATTTAGACGACTTAATAGACATATCTCTAAGTCTCTGATTCGCGACATACGCCGCTTCAATACTACCCATATAGAGGCGGCGATCGAGCGAAACAAAATAAGACTCTCTTGAAGAACTTTAGGCCAATATCGCCGTATGACCCACCTGTATAAGTTGTTTTCGACAGTCATTACGAAACTTCGTCTTTGTACTGTGGACTGTGAATGTGCTAACATATATGTGTAGATATCCCAATAAAAACAATTTTATATAAAAAATTCGCGATCCCGTTAAAATATATAAGATCTAAGGTGGAGCCAAGTCTGACAATACTTTTTCTTTTAGAAATATTCTGCAAATTGCACCGTAGTTCTCTTTTAAACCATAATAATCAGCTGAGCGTTAATGTCCCGGTTGTGCTCTCGCGCACGAGGGCACGGGGTTCGCCTTGACCATGGTCTAGGATTTGGCAGATCAGGTAATTACAGTGGAGCGACTGCCATCTGACCTCCGTGACCCTGCTACCAGGGGAGCCTGACCAGATTGGATAATGGTTACACATTTAGTCGCCTGAATGTGCATGTTTCATTACGATGGTTTCCCTCAGTGTTCAACATACATAACTCAGAGTACTGAGTACATAACTCAGAAAAGAGTCATTGGTACATGGCCGCTGCTGGATTCGAACCCGGTACCTCTCTTAAGAGCCGGATACCCAAACCGCTCGGCCAGCGAGGCTCTCCTTTAATTTCCTTCTAAACATACTGAGTAAATAATAATACTGAAACTTATGATCAATATATTTTATGCATCTTTGTTATCTAGAGCTTTATTTGATATAAGCTATAAATATATTTTTCAGTCTTGGCACGATGTACGCAGATTCTATTCAATTACCTTGGTTAAGATAATGGTAACAACTGCAGGGTATGAGGGTAAAGGTTTTCACGGTGGGGTAAAAATTCAAACAATTTATAATTACAAAAATATTTAAGTTTATTTTAAGTACCTCTCGCACTCCAAATTCTACACCATAGAGCTAAGGTATACTGTGGCTCGTAATGTTGTGGTGCAGCGGCCGTGCCACACGGTACCTATATATGCTATCAGTACTAGAGCAGGCCTGCATTGGCGTTGTCGTTGTCGTCGTCCAGGGCAACGCGAGCCTCGAGGTGCCGAACCTGCGCGGCGCCACCCCGCTGGGCATGCTGACGGCGGCGGGCGGCGAGGCGCTGTGGACGGGCGCGCGCGTCGCGGACCGCGTGCGCGAGCGGCAGCTGGCGCACGCCGCCGCCGCCGCCGCGCTGCGGCCCTGCTGGCGGCGCAACCCGCTGCGCCGCCTGCAGTACGACAAGGTATACTGCACTACTGCAGCCGTCTAGCCCCCCCCCCCCCCCCACACGGCTCTCCCACACGTACACATGGACCAGAAATATAATAAATAAATATATAGGCTTGGACAACTCACACAGCGGCATCTAGCCCCAAAGTAAATAGAGCTTGTGTTGTGGATGCTAGACAACTGATAAACTACATTTATATGTATAGGGGAGAGTTGTATAAAACCTCATAATTTCGAAAACTATTATTAGCATCTATCGGTCTTGTGGTGAATTGTGTGTCTCCTGATGGCATTACAGTTTGTAACAGGTATTTTGCGCGGAAATTTCGATTTAATCAGAGATTTTTATTCAAAATCAAAGAAATGTTACCGATTCTCATTTTGATTTTGATTACAGTAAATAAACTTTACATTTACACGTCTGTTATGATATGATGAGTATATCAAAGATTAAGGATAGTATAAAAAAAGTTTACTGTAATGAAATGTTTATATGAAATTTATTTATTCCATTTTTATTAAAAATTGTACATACCGAGTAAGTATCATTGTTGAAATCGATATTATATTACTGTTAGGGCTATATTAATTTTCTTTAGCTTTCAAATGCAAATTGAATGCCCATCATTGGCCCTTCAGTGGACAATACTGAATATAATAAAAAAATGAAACTAGCTTCGGTCCGCGAATTTATTCGCGCAGAATTTCGTTACACTCTGCTCCCACGGGAAGTAGCAAAAAGAGCAGGAGTTTCAAACTTCCGTCCATTCATCCATGCATGGTCTCAACTTTATTTTTTATAGTAATAGTAGGTAGTATAATAGAAATGGGTTACGATCGGGTATCACTAAAAACATACACGGTTATGCAATTTTTGGAAAAATAATTTACCTGTACATCCAATTGCTTTTGTTAAATTAACTGATTATGTTTTCGTTAGTTGTATGTTTTTTATTTAGTTGTGTCGTATGTAGCTTAGGGTCCCGGTTTTGCCCCATCTTCCCCTACTTAGAATAGAAATAAAAAGATAGAAATTCACAGGCACACATACAAAAAGTACAAAAGAAGGTGCCGGCCAACAAAATGAATATGGGCAATTTAGACAGCATGATATATCCTAAATTTTTTTATTACAACAGTTTTTTAATACAGCTGTGCGACAATCCTTTAGAGTGTTTCTTGAAACTTTTTTTTATGCTACTCAGTGACAAGCGAGCAGACAGCCCACCTGGTGGTAAGTGGTAACTGTCGCCCATAACATTTACGATTGCAGGTAACAAAAATGCAAAATAGAATGAAGTATTATAGAAAACTAATTACTTTTCAGTTTTTGGGGAGGTACATTCTAAATTTTTGATACTTTATAATATGTAGGGATATATTTCTGCTGCTCGCAGAGTAAATACAGCATTGACCCAGTTCATTAACTAGTGGCATCAGTCAGTCGACTACTGCTTTAGAGGCAAATCGCCGATCAGCGTTTTTAGCCTAGCTGGCAAGCGCGACGTGATGAATCTGAGGTGGAGTCCAGCAGTGACCCGTTGCGCGTTGGGCGGCCGCAGAAGTTCCGGTGGTGGACGGCGTGGCTGGCGCCGTTCGTGGCGTTCTATCTGGCGGGGCTGGCGCTGGAGCTGGCGGCGCCCGCGCTGGCGAAGGCCGCGCTGCTCGTCGTGCTGCTCGCCGCGCTGCAGGGGCTCAACAACGCGCTCTTCGACGACGACCTCAAGAACCTCTTCCCGCTCAGCGTCTACCTCTCCACCAAGGTACTCGTATACACCCAGGGACCGTTCATTTTGTATGGCTGTGTAGTTTTGTTGCTCCTTCGTTATCAAACGGCTCAACCGATGTGGATGGAACTTGTTCTTGCACACTTGTTGTACAGTAGGTATTCTACATTTTTTCAGAATATGTTTTCAATTTTGTATAATACAGCTGCCGGTTATTTTCTCGATTTCAGTTTTTCTGCCATATGCGCTTATTACACATGCCTAAATTCAGTTACTAAATTCAGAAGCAAAAAGCGTGAGAGCAAATCAAAGTGACATGTATGGCTTATAGAATAAGGTAAATTTTTGTATCACTTATATTATGTTACGTGTCGCTCCGCTTTACAAAAGCTGTAATACAAAAATGGACCTTATTGAATGAGCATTCCATTTTGATTTGGTCCTACGCTTTTTGCTTCTGAATTTAGTAACTGAATTTAGGTATGTGTAATAAGCGCAATAATAGCAAAAGTTGTTTGTTATGTTTGTTATAACGAGCAAATGCATACTGTATACCTTAGGAACATACACACTTGCGCTCGCATCCCACAAGGATAAACTAAATCTGTGAAGTGTTACAACCTACCAAGGTCAAGTCAAGGTTATGCTAACTCGCCGCGTACTCCCGTTGTCCCCCACACGTAGCACGCTTTTTGACGCTTTATGTAATTTTAGCAGAATGTCAGATTAGCAGAATGTCAGATCAGCAGAATGTCAGATCAGCAGAATGTCAGATCAGCAGAATGTCAGATCAGCAGAATGCCAGATTAGCAGAATGCCAGATTAGCAGAATGCCAGATTAGCAGAATGCCAGATTAGCTGAATGCCAGATTAGCAGAATGCCAGATTAGCAGAATGCCAGATTAGCTGAATGCCAGATTAGCAGAATGCCAGATTAGCTGAATGCCAGATTAGCAGAATGCCAGATTAGCTGAATGCCAGATTAGCTGAATGCCAGATTAGCAGAATGCCAGATTAGCAGAATGCCAGATTAGCTGAATTCCAGATTAGCTGAATGCCAGATTAGCTGAATGCCAGATTAGCAGAATGCCAGATTAGCAGAATGCCAGATTAGCAGAATGTCAGATTTGTATTATGCCAGATTAGTAAAATTGCCAGATTAATTTTTCACATGACATTTCCGTGTTAGGCAAAAACTCAAGCGTGGCAATCGGTCATAATAAAATTCATATTAAAACAAAAAAGCTTCATCCAAATTCGTTCAGTCGTTCCGAAGATTATCGTGTACAAACAGACAGACCAAAATTTTTAAAATAATTTTTCTATTACTATCTCTTCATTGCCCTAAATCGATCGTCTTCTTAACAACTGCATAAGATTCATCTTTGGTTTGCGCAAGTATGATCATGTCTCGGTTAACCGAGCTAAGCTCAAGTGGCTTTCCATCCGACAACGCCGTAACTTAAGAACTCTTTCTCTCCTTCATTCAATTTTACACGACCCAGCTATTCCAAAATACTTTTTTTTATTTTTTTATTTACTTAAAATGTAAATTCCAGTTTCTCTCTGATAACCACGACCGTAATCTCCGTTCTTCAAACAATCTTTTATTGAATTTCCCTCTTCATCGGACTGGGTTTATTTCTAATTCGTTTTCTTTAACAGCGATGAGACTCTGGAATGATCTTCCCCCTGACATAAGATTAATATCTAAGAAATTCTGTTTTAAGAGAGCAGTACATAACCATTTCCTGAACACTCCTTAGCTCCTAATTTATTCTTTGTTCCTTTATTCCTTTTTCATCTCTTTTCTTCATAAAGCCTCAAGTACCTGAATAATTTTGGGTAACTCATGCAGTTAATTAATTAATTAATTAGTGTAAAATATATTTTGCTACTTTTAACTTTTAGTGTATTTATTATTATTATTTATTTAATTTTTTATAAATTTGATTGTGGTTGAATAAGCTTTTGTGTAATCTTTACTTGTAAGTAATCTTCCTGCACCGCATACCTTTTGTCAATTGTTATCTCTCCTGGTAGACTGGTAGATAATGCTATTTTAGCTTTAAGTCCGCCAATGTACTGTTTGTGCATGAAGTATAAATAAATAAATAAATTATTTTTTTGTGAATAAACTCGAATGTACAGACAATTTTGTTAACTATTTTATTATATGTAAAGATGTTTAAATAGTGTAACGTCAGTGCTAATATAACCTTTTACAGCTTTTTCGACATTTAAATTCCTCATCCTGCCTCCATCCATTCCACCAACTGCTTCCATCATCAGAGCTCCTATTTTGAACCGCCTGCACCCGATGTCACACCCAGCAGAGGCGCCGATCTCCAATAGCATACCGCCCTCTGGAATGACGTCACAGAATTCGTACCGCCGCCGCGCCGGCCGATCTCAGTATCGGTCAAAATGAACGAAATGTATGACGAGTTGGGAGCATAGTAACGATATGTTTCGCACTTTGATTTTGAAACATCGTATTTTTTCATTGAATAAAATGCTAGAATTGCACTTTATAATAGAATATTTTAAAATTATTTATGTCCTTTTAAATTTTTAGAACATCAAATGCGCCGTTACATTTATTTATGAAATCAAAATTATAAAGCGTGAAAATGAATTTAGGGCTTAGTGTTAGTGGAACGGAACATGAATAGATGTCATTGTTGGTTGTTGGCGGACGTTCTTTCCTTTATGTAGTCTACGGCCGACTTTGTGGTCGTTTAAAATCTTACATTTCAGTCCATTTCACTGGATAAACCCTATCATAGGGCCCATCCGAAATGCATGTTGTGACGTCATTCCAGTGGGTGGGATCATGCTACTGGAGATCGACGGTGCCACTGCAGGTCGTAGATCGGGCGCAGCGCAACAAACATGATTCTGAGCTGCGTATATAGCAAACCAGCACGATCCTCAGCTGCGTAGACTGAAGAGCTGCGAGCGCTGGACGGTGTTGGTTAGCGATAAAGCGGCCGAAGCCAATCTACCGGCTTTCGTAAAAGTTGTCTGCTAGAATTCGAACTCACTTTTAAGTCACGGCACACAACACTGACCCGTATCACTCACTGTTTTAGTCTTATTTCGACCTGGTTCTGATTTTAGAGAATGAATCACTGGTGACCAAGTATTCGATAACCTAAATCCGTCCTCATGATTGAAATTTGTATATTTCGTGATTTCGATGGCTTCCCTAACTAAACGTGGAGTGT
Organism: Blastobasis lacticolella; assembly: GCA_905147135.1. Taxonomy (NCBI): domain Eukaryota; kingdom Metazoa; phylum Arthropoda; class Insecta; order Lepidoptera; family Blastobasidae; genus Blastobasis; species Blastobasis lacticolella. The sequence goes on from LR990050.1 coordinate 20,586,771, forward strand.
AGTGTTGTTTAGTAAATAACTAAGAGGTGTTGGCTTCGGCCGCTTTATCGCTATCCTACACGACCGACGCTCGCAGCGTTCCAGTCGTCCCGTGACCACGATGCATGCAACTGCGTCGAAATATCGGGCTACTCGTCAACAAAGGTCCGCGGTAGGATAACCGGAATATACCTTTAAAATGTGTAGTAATAACCGCGATAATTTAAAACATTATAACTTTATTCCGATAACCGTCTGTAATCGATATTACATTCCTAGGGATTAATTGATAATGCTGATATTAAGACCTTTTGCTGTGTCATCTACACTAAAATTTGCAACTAATGCCGTGTTCCAATATAGAGCGGGAAGCGGCAAATGCGCGCGGCCGCGCCGCCGCGTACTTGGTTGTTCGCTCTATGTTCCCGATATCATTATCTATTGCCGATTGACAAAGATACCGTCCTAAATTTCGTGGGAACTTTACAAGATTATAGAGTTCTAATTCCAGATAAGTAAAAGGCTCGATCGCGTGCGAGATAACTCTTGTTAGCTGTTTTGATTTGCGTTGGAGTAAGCAAGACAAAAAGTTATATGAAGCCGCAGCGCACGCATCCGATTTTACGCGGACGAAGTCGCGAAAAAAAAACGATAGTCAACATTTTTGGTATATTCAAAATAATTGCTTAATTATTAAAATTATTTCTTCCAAATCTGGCCTTTATTTACTTAGCCGTTTTGGTTGTTTGTCGACTCTGCAGATATGGTTCTACATAACGTGGATGGCGTTCATCGCGGGTGCGGTGGGCGCGCTGCCCACGGCCGCGTTCTTCGGCAGCTCGGCCGTGCTCTGGTACTTCTTCCTGCGCGCGTGGCGCTCCGACCCGGGCGTCATCACCGCCACCCGCCAGGACAAGTTCCGGGTGAGCGCAGCCACCAACTACACGCCACCTATTCGCCTCACTCACCGACCACGGTTCACCTGCTACACTCACATTACCCACGCTCTCTTCACGAACAAACACCAGCCCCAAATGTTTAGTTTGAGCGACCCCCCTTATCCAGTTTATCACTTCACTGGTGGCCCCGGCGCGACTTCGTTCGCGTGGCGTCCTGCCCTTACTCTACCCTACCTACACCTACTGTACTCCAACTTACCATTTCTTTTCTTGCTTGTAAACCTTTCTCTTGAATCACTTTTATCTATTGTTGAAAAAGTCATTAAAATCCGTTGCTAATGAGATCTATGCGTACATTCATAGGGACAAACGGCGGGAAGCGCCTTTGTTTATACTATGTAAAGATTAATCATCAAAAAAAGGTGTTACGGTTTTTACTCGGCGATGTCAATCCATCGTACCTTAAATATTTATTTATTTTGATTCACCAACAGTTTCTACACAAGATACATAGGTGTAATCTATAAAAAATACATTTTGTTGTCTAGTTTTAAGTGTTAAACCAATTATAGGTTAACACATCTTGAATGGGTGATCCGAGATGCCAAATCGTTGATAAATTTGAGGAAGAGTAGCGGACCCAAATGCGATCCTTGGGGAACCCCGGAAGTGGCCTCAAATGTGTCCGACACGTTCCCATAAACTGCCATAACCTTTTGTGTGCGCGATGACATGTATGATTTCATCCAACGAAGTACACTACCACAAACTCCTACTCCGGACAATTTCAAAATATGCAAATCGTGATTCACTCTATCGAACGCCTTGCTTATACCAGTGTGTGCTGCATCGACTTGAGGTCCTTGGTCTACAGATTCAGCTAAATCACTGAAGTATTGAGTAAGATTGGTGGTTGGGGACATTCCATTACGGAACTCATGTTGACTTGCTACTAAAGTTGCACTTACAAGATCCGAAATTTCATTTAATAATCACCTGGGCCCACTCATGGTCACCCCGCACAATCTCCCAACAACGACATCCCCGCAACTGACGCCCCTCCGCCGCCGCAGACGATAATCGAGCTGTCGGAGAGCGCGCGCGGCGGCTTCGAGCCGGCGCGGTTCTGCTCGGCGTGCCTGGTGCGGCGCCCGCTGCGCTCCAAGCACTGCTCCGTCTGCAACCGCTGCGTCGCCAAGTTCGACCACCACTGCCCCTGGGTGGGCAACTGCATCGGCGCCAACAACCACCGCCACTTCGTGGGGTTCCTCGTCAGCCTGGTGGGCATGAACGCGTGGATGCTGTGGGGCGGCGCGCGGGCGCTGGACGCGCAGTGCCCCGCGGAGCCCGGCGCCGCCTCGCCCGCGCCGCCGCTGGCCTCGCTGCCGCGCTGGGCGCACTGCAACGCCTGGCTGGTGTGGGTGCTGCTGCACGCCGCCTTCCACCTGTTCTGGGTGGCCGTGCTCGCGTGCTGCCAGCTGTACCTGGTGGTGTGCCTCGGCATGACCACCAACGAGCAGCTGAACCGCGGCCGCTACCGGCACTTCCAGGCGCGCGGCGGCCGCTCGCCGTTCACGCGCGGCCCGCTGCGGAACTGCGCCGACTTCTTCCAGTGCCGGCTGCTGGCCGGCTGCGGCGTGGAGCCGCGCCCGCGCGACTGGGCCGCGCCCGACCTCGAGCCGGAGCCGGAGCCCGCGGCCGCGCCCGGGGCGGACGGGGACGCGCTCGCGCCCAAGGACCGCGCGCACCACTACGTCTGAGCGCCGCCCCCGCCCCCGCCCCCGCCCCCGCCCCGATCGAAGCTTCGCATTGTAGTGTCACAAATCGTTTTATCACTCGATATTACATGTATTTACCAAAGTATTTTTTAATATTCCAGAATATTGTAATGTTAACGACGATGTCTTAAAGGTGTAGAAAATGTAATATGTACATAGTATGAATTCTTTCCGGGGCTGCGAGCCCGGGCCGTTTATTTTAATGATGACTCGGACCGTGTGCGTCCAGAGGGAGACGTGTATAGGATTCATTTTTGAGTGCGGCACTCGTCACGAGTCTATTTCTCTACGCTCGCGTTGGCTCGAGCCGGATATCCGCCGTATTATAGAGTTGCGGCCTAGTTGATCGATTCGGCGCCGTCTACTTAACACGAACACTCCCGCGCTTAATATTATCCAAACATATTTAGATAAATGTCACTAAAACGAACAAAATCCTTTTATATTATTTTTTACCATTTACCAGTCTACGACTTTTGTATAGTAATTTTTATATGTATGAATATAGTATGTACGTGCGTGTTTCTAATTCCATGCAAAAGTAAACAACGACTAAGGCTGGCTTGCGCGAAATGCTTAAACACATTTAAGAATTATGTTAACGTCGTTTGGTATGAAATTTTGTGTTTATCTTGAGCTTAAATACGATTAAGAATTTGGTGCAAGCCGCCGTAAAAATAACGTTAATTCTAAATGGACAAAGTATGCCTCTATCCGGAAATTTGAATGTGATATTAATTTTCTTTTGCACGGAATTAAAAGCATAGAAAAACAGTTTTATCCAATTGACTTGGAACAGACTTGAGCTTGTGAGTTCGACTAGAGATGTGTCAACTGTGTAGGAGGACAAGCCGACTATCGCCAATTTCATTCGGCGTCTAGCCAGAAGTTTCGGCTAGGACCGCCGTCGATAGGCTAGCCGAAGTTGCGATTTCAGTGTGATATACATATCGTTACAGACAGTATTAAAATAACAAACCAATCACTATTTACTGTTATTTCTATTCACTGTTTCTCTTACTACTGTTTTGATATTTAAATTGGTTGGTGGCCTTTACGGCACAGTAGAGGCTGCTGTGGTCGAGGCCAGCCTTTGAAGTTCATCCGGCCGTTTCTGCGACATTGAAATGCCCGTTATGTTGGTGATAAATCTATGTTTAGTGTAAAATTATAAGAAAAGACTTTCTGCAAATTTGTTATTGTGGATTGAGTATTGATTTCATATCTTCATTTCTGCAAATCTGGCATTCTGCAAATCTGACATTCTGTAAATCTGACATAATCGTCAAAACCGTCATATCTACCTTCAGTATGTAACCTACATATACTCTATTATGTAAGTACATCCGGTGTACTTATCCGAAGAAATTGTGAATGAAGAGCAATAATTTATTAATTTATTAAATCATAATTAACTTATTATTATTTATACTCATACAATAATTTAGACATGATTAGGTAGGCCTTTTTCATTGAAAGCGGGGACCGCCGGCCCCGCATCGAGCTACCTCATTAGATCCTCCTGCGATCATTTCAAAAGACGCTTTGACAGCTAATGGCAAGGTTTTAAAGGTCCCTAGATCCCTAACGTGAGAAGAGTTCGTTTTTACTAAGTAAAAAAGGGCGGGCAATGGGTAGAGTTGCAATGTCTTCTAGTTAGTGGGAGCCAACATGGCAAAATTATGAAGAAGCCATAAATATCGATATGAAAGTTAAACTATTCCCTAGAACTTTTTGTGCCTCTCATTGTGACTCCATTCCATTGATACGCTTTTGTAAATAGCAAATTGTCAAAGTTGTGAATGTTTTTGATAAGTTCATTGATCCATTGGGTTAATTAATAACGTAATGTTTGGGCGATGCGAGAGTTAGGTAGTCACCGTATGTAGTTGCAAGTGCCATGGAGTGTGGCGGCTCGGCTCTGCTATCGTGCCTCATACGACACCTAATAGCTTAATATTTGTTTATGCAAATAAACCTTGTGTATATTGTAAAATACGTAAAACTGTTAAATTAAATTGCATTTCCGAACAATAGCTTATTCTTTTATTTGAATTCTTATTTAAGTTAAATGACTGCTGAGTTACATACACTAGTTAAACACTAACCGATGCATGAGCATCGTTAGTGTTTAACTATGTGATAAAACCTGCACATTCAAGCGGGCGACTGGAACCATGATCCAATCTGGCCAGGTTTCCCGAACGCGGCCAGATGAGTCGTGCGCACAGCTGTATGGTCGCCGAAATATACGACACGCGGTTGCGGACGCCCGGCGCCCGGTCAGCTGAGTCCACGCCGCGAGTGCGCGGGCCTTCGCCGATTGAGTCCGATTGTGTTTGTATGGACCGGCGTTACGAGTCGTGCGCACTTGCGAAACGACACTGACAACCCAAGTGTTGCGAAAGACGGAGATAGCAGTCGCTCTACTGTACTCGTAATTACCTACCTGATCTGCCAAATCCTAGATCATGGTCAAGGCGGACCCCGGGCACTCGTGCGCGAAAGCACTACACGGACATTAACGTCAAGATGATGAAGTCTTGGGCATAAGCGCGTCATGTGATTAAATCAACTTCATGGCGTCCCGGTCGATGTAAAAATTGTTTTCTGGGCCTCTAGCGGGATTTAATACCTAATAATCACCGAAACTAAAGAAAAACGAGATCATGACAGAAACAATATTTCACAGCGGCTGCAAGCCGCAAGAAGAAAAAGCACAGCTGCTGTTCCTCACAGAGACGCAGATCAGATGCCGAGACGGCGTACCCTTGCTACCCTGTGTATTCTCTCGAGCAGAGGTTCATTCCTCGTGCCGGATTCTATATGAAGGCTCGTGATGACATGGTATCGGGTATTTCAGAAATTTTAAGAGGTCTAGTTTCTCAATAGACGATACTGGCCAATACAGTTTTCTATTTTTTTTTTTATTGTAGGTAGGGGAAGTCCTCATGGACACATAGGACGGGAGGCCCAGGTAGTTCCGGACTCTTACCGACTAAAACCCCTACCTACCTATATATATCGGGCGTAGCCAGAGACTTTTTACATCATTGTTTAATTTTTGTTAACAAAATATTTTGTTGCAGAAGGTATCTCGGGAATTTCATTAGGGTGCGGTATGTGTCATTATACTGCCGCGAGCATGTTGCACCTCACTGCTAGTGCTCTACGTTCGCGCTCTATGTCACCATCATCATTGAGATCCTCCGTAAGCACGTGCTCTAAATACCTGAACACCATTACCCGCCGCTACGGCGATCCAAATAAACACACCGGAGGCACGATCTCCTGGCCTCTTCCACTCTTGAAAATGAGAAATTCTGTTTTGGAAATATTTCTCACATCGACAGTAATTTCTGTAATCACCATATCGTCTGCATAACTTAAGTTGTTTACGCAGATGCCGCCTACATGACAGCCGATTTTGGTGCCCCTCAGATCCACAATGAGGTCATTTAGATATATGTTAAAGACGTCCGGAGACGTGAGTCCGCCCTGACGCATATCACAACCTAGCTAATAATCGTTAAGACTTGTCGTGTCCCCATCTTACAGTGCTCGTTTGATTGTCATACCAACGCCTCAACAGACCAACTATCCTACCTGGTACCGCAGCGTTTACAAGTTTTGACAATTGCAAGTTATAATTTACCAGGTCGAAAACGCTACTGAGGTCAAGGAAACAAGCGTATACACTTGTATACTGTGTGCCTATAGGTACGCTTGTGTAATACCTAACGGTATTTTTCAGACTGAAGATAGCTGAATCTGTCAAAACACCGGGACGAAAACCAAACTGGGCATCACTGATACAAACTTCTTTCATTAACATTAGGTGTAAACGTCTTTCCAAAATTTTGCATATGATAGTACCTAACGATATAGGCCTTTGGAGGTCTTGAGTAGGAGATGAGTTAAACTCCGTAGACAATTGTAGAATGGATGTATTTATAGAAAATGTGCCTAACTATATTTATCTAGTAAAATAGATATTTACAATGACCAATCGAAAAGCCCGCCGCGAGATAGCTCCCCGCGCATGCGCAGTAAGCGAACTAAGCCGAGCACTAACCCGCGGTACGAAAGAAGAGACTTGTCAAATGGCAGTGGAGGGGATTTTACGCAGGTAATCGTATACATCGACTACAGCTAAGACACAGTGTACCAGCGGCGACTAGTCTTCAACTTTTAGTCGTTGCCAGGAGAGCTCTTCAAGTCGAAACTTAGTTTTTCACCGGATATTTTTTATTTTAATTCAGCAAATGGTTTGTCATGAATAAAAAATAATTAATTTAGCAGGAAGCTCATCTCTGCTGAATCTACTTCACCCCCCGCGCTGACTAGGACCTGTGACCTGCTGCTCATGAAGGACAGTAGCAGTGACAAAGTTGGCCCACGAATCCCGTAATGCTGCAATTTGTTTGCTATCAGTCCGTGGTCTGTGGTGTCGAAGGCACGCGAGAGATCGCAACACGCGCTCATCGGCGGTGCTTTTGACGCTGCAGCCTGAGGCGAAGGACAGGGTTACTTACGGGGATATCCTCCGAGAGGCTAAATCTAAGCTCAATTTGTCCGAGCTCGAGATTACGGCTCTCAAGTTCAGGAAAGCGGCAACTGGCGCGACTCTCATAGAGGTGCCAGGTGCCACTAGCTCGGAGAAGGCAGATAGTCTGGCCAAAAGATTAACCGAGATATTAGATTCCGGTGTGGCTCGGGTATCTAGACCAGTTAAGACCGCTGAGCTACGCATCTCCGGCCTAGATGAGTCGGTGTCTGTCGAGGAGGTTTCGTCCGCTGTAGCCCGAGACGGGGGATGTCCGATGGAGGTCGTGAAAACCGGAGAAATTAGATGGGGCCTAAACGGGATGGGTACGGTTTGGCTTCGCTGCCCAGTCAGTGCAGCTAAAAAGCTGGCGGATAAAGCTCGGATAGTAGTTGGATGGGTATCCGCCGCTATAAAACTCGAATCTCAACCATTGCGCTGCAGCTCAGGACTTGTCCTATGAAGTCATGGCACAGTGGTCGATCCATGTTGGCGTGTTCACAGAACATTACTACCTCCCTCACGGTGGTAACTGGGTAGAAGACGACCTGGGACTAGTGGCCATTACTTCCCAGAGTAATAACGGTACACCTTCCATCACACGACAGGTCAGCGGTCAAGGCTACGTGGCAGTATGGCTGGGCAATCTTGTTGTCCTGGGGGTATATTTCTCTCCGAACCGCGCTCTCGAGGAGTTCGAAAGATACTTGGACGAGGTTGGGCACTTTATTCATCAGTGTTGCCCGCAAACAGTGCTTGTTGCTGGAGACCTGAATGCCAAGTCAATGGCTTGGGGTTCCCCTGCAACAGATGCCCGAGGAGAGATACTGGAGGAGTGGGCCGCCGCCACGGGTCTCTCGATCGTTAACACAGGATCGGTCGGTACGTGCGTGCGACGACAAGGCGGCTCAATAGTAGACGTAACATAGGTTTTAAGACTTTCGTGGTTATTCACTACACTTTCACTACACATATTATCGGGTTTGTTACCACGGTTAGTATTGTTTTTACCTCGATATTTCGACGCAGTTGCATCGAGTTCAAAGTGAGGGTAATCGTCGAATCCGAAAGAGGGTGGACCGATATGTCTGTCCTTAGGAGCGACTTCACACAGCGGCCCAGTCAACTCGTGACCATGACGCATGCAACTGTGTCGAAATATCGAGGTAAAAACAATACTAACCGTGGTAACAAACCCGATAATATGTGTAGTGAAAGTGTAGTAGACGTAACGTTCGCGAGCACCGCCCTAGCATGCCGTGTCCGGGACTGGGCTGTGTTGGAAGACGTCGAGACAATGTCGGATCACCGGTATATCCGGTTTGATGTCTCCGCGTCCGCTACAACAAACCCGAAAAGTCCAAACCGAACTCCCCCACGAGAGGTTGGTCCAAGATGGGTTTTGAAGCGCCTGGACAAAGACTCTTTGGACGCAGCGGCCGTTATACAGGCCTGGCTCCCTGTGCCGGACGGCCCAGTGGAGGTCGACACCGAAGAGGGTTGGTTTCGGGAGGCCATGTCGCATATTTGCGACGCAGCGATGCCCCGAGCCAAACCCCGCCCTCCGAGACGATGGGTGTACTGGTGGTCCAATGAAATCGCGCAGTTGCGAGATACATGCACCGTTGCGAGACGCCACTACACCCACTACCGGCGCAGACGCCGTCGCGAGGAAGCCGCTGAAGATGCTCTTTATGCCGCCTACAAAGAAGCTAAGAAAGCGCTAAATATAGCCATCCGAGAGGCCAAAGCGCTCAAGCGGAAGGAGATGCTCGCGACCCTCAACAACGATCCATGGGGCCGCCCGTATAAGAGGGTGAGAACAAAACTCCACCATTGGGCACCACCGGTTACTCAGAGCCTCCAGCCAGAACTGGTGGCTGAGATAGTGGCGACACTCTTCCCCCAGCGGGATAAACACCCCTCCCCGCCTTCGGAAGAAGCATCAGATGACTTGGCTCCTGAAATCTCGGAGGGAGAGATGGCCGTGGTAATTCACCGACTTAAGAGTAGGAACACCGCTGCCAGGCCCAGATGGCATTCCCGGGCGAGCGCTGACTCTAGCGCTAAACGAGTTGGAGCCGAGACTCCAGCGATTGTTTAATGCCTGCCTCGCCCAGGCCAAAGTGCCGTCCGCTTGGAAAATAGGCAAACTGGTGCTTATTCCAAAGGATGGAAGGCCAGCAGAAACTGCGTCTGGTAATAGACCAATCGTTATGCTTGACGAGACCGGGAAGTTGTTTGAAAGTATGCTTGCAGACCGCCTCGTCAAGCACCTGGAAACAGTAGGTCCCGACCTCTCCGACAAGCAATTGGGTTTAGGAGAGGTCGATCAACAATAGACGCATTGCTGAGAGTCAAGCAGTTGGCTCAAGAAGCAGTTGCCCAGGGTGAGGTTGTTGTGACAGTGTCTCTAGACATCACCAATGCCTTCAACACCCTCCCTTGAAAATGCATCAGGGAAGGGCTTCGATACCATGGGGTGCCTCTCTACCTGCGCCGGGTGATAGAAGTCTATCTCACCGATAGACACGTCTTCCCGGGCCAGAACGAGTGGGGGCGCTGGCCGATGACATGCGGCGTTCCGCAGGGGTCAGTCCTCGGACCGCTCCTGTGGAATATAGGGTACGATTGGGTCCTCCGTGGTGGTAATCTTCCGGGTGTGTCGGTCACATGTTATGCAGACGACACTCTCGTGACCGCCAGTGGACGGGCACATCGAGAGGCATTGCTGCTAGGGACAGCTGGGGTTGCCCAAGTCGTTGCTCGAATACGGCATCTGGGCTTGAAGGTTGCACTGCATAAATCCGAGGCCATAGCCTTCCACGGGCTAAGGAATGCACCTCCGCCCGGCGCTGGTATCACGATTGGGGGGACCTGCATCAATATATCGACCTCTATGCGGTACCTAGGTCTAACGCTAGACGGGCGATTTAGCTTTAGGGAACATTTTCGCCGTCTTGTCCCCAAGCTGATCAAAACTGCTGGGGCCTTAGGTGGATTGCTCCCAAATGTGGCAGGACCGGACGGATCATGCCGTCATCTGTATACGGGAGTAGTGCGGTCAATGGCGATGTACGGGGCACCCGTATGGTATGACGCTCTAACCGCCCAAAACAGGAGCCTCTTGCGGAGACCACAGCGGGTCATGGCGGTCAGAGTAGTGAAGGAATACCGCACTGTGTCATTTTCGGCGGCGTGCGTGCTGGCAGGAACTCCGCCCTGGGAATTAGAGGCGGAGGTACTTGCTGGCGTTTACCACTGGCGCTTGGAGGCGCGCGACAGAGGGGACTTGCTGGCGCCTCAAGAAGTGCAGGCGCACCGGGAGGCCCTTTATCATACAATGATGGTGGTATGGGCGCAGACGCTTCAAGCGCTATCTGCTGGACAGCGTACTGTCGACGCCATTCGGCCCGTGCTAAAGCACTGGGTCGAAAGAAAAGAGGGAGGCCTCTCCTACAGGCTAGTGCAGGTGCTCTCAGCACATGGGTGTTTCAGAGAGTACCTGCATAAAGTGGCACGTAGAGAGGGGACGACAGCATGCCACGCGTGTGGTTGCGCCGTAGATACGGCGTAGCACACGTTGGAAGAGTGCCCCGCCTGGGCGGAGCAACGCACGACTCTTGTCGCAGCAGTGGGGGCTGACCTCTCGTTGCCAGCTGTGGTGAAATCCATGTGTACGAGCCGGTACACCTTTTATGATAAAAATGATAAAATTGATAAATTGATAATATGGATACTTTATTGATTAATATAATTATGCTAAAATGATAGATGAATGATAATGAGTGCGCGTCCGCCGTGATTCGGTACGATACGTGTACTAAGTTGGCAATTAGGTAATTTAGGCCAAATCGCAGTGGCGCGCGGTGAAATACGCTAAGTTGACAAAATTTAAATATGTATGGTTGCACCGTACATGCTCCCGGGCCTAAGAGTGCTGGAGATGAGATTGATGAGATGAAACTAAAGTAATTGACAAGGTGATAAAACAATTTTACCTAAGTGCTAGTTTTACAAATGCTCTGTTTCACAAAACTCGATCTTAGATGAGAACGGTGAGGTCGCCTTATGTACTAAATTTGTTTTTACGTGACTAACACTTGGACTTTCACCTCCGCACTCGCGCATCTTTTGACACTTCACATTATTTAATTGCTCTGCTATTTCACTAACTGGCACTAGCACTGTCACTTTGGCCGCTCCGGGGCGCGGGGGCGGGGGCGGGGGCGGGGGCGGGCGCCGGCGCCGCGCTCGCCGCCCGGGCGCCCGCCGCGCGCGCCGCCACACCGCCCAGACTCCGACAGCTGCTACAACTGCTACTAACGCATATGTCACTGCGTAGTGATGGACGTCATGATATGAAATTTTTTGTATCAGTCCACTCTCAGATTTCATCTGCTTTATCTGTCCATCGATCTCTTGGAAATACCTCTGATGATCAGTTGTGTCCTCGATAATTTTGTTTGTTGGTAATGATATATTTATGATGTTGTTAATTGTAGGTATTTCGTATTGCATTATTTTTGCTTGTGTGTGTATTTCATTGAAGTGGTGATTTTTAGAATATATTATAAATGTATCGCTAGTTATGATGCAGTCATGTCCAAGGCTAATTATGTTAGCTTTGCTCATACGTTCGGTAGTTGAGTAGGAGTTATTAGGTGAATATCAAATTTGCCGTGATAAATGTCAGTAATGGAGTCGATCAAATTATTTTGGATTCTTTTCAAGTGTTGTAACAAATTGTTTGCTACTATAGATGACATTAAAAATTCATTTAAGCTGATTTCTCCTTGAATTTCATTTTTTAATGTCTCGAGTGCTTTGTCTAAACTGATGATGTGTTTATTAAACATTTTGTATTGTTTTTCCATGACTAATTCGACTCTTTTTAACAGATTATTTTCTGCTTCCACTACTGAGGTTTGATTTCTCCACAATAATGCAAGGTGTTTTGGTTTTCTCTAAGTAAATTGATATCATTTTCGTATTTCTCTGCAAATCGCTCGTCCAAAACTCCAAATAAACTATTAGCGACATATCCTATGCCGTTAATGAGACCCCTGCGAAAGCGTGGGTTCTGTCCGAAGTGCTGATTGAGTAGAATATCGTTGTAATACTGCAGTTCGTAATATTCGTTACGTAATTGTAATGTGATAACGTCACATTGAGATGATCTGTTCATTTTCAAACATAGATTTTCCAGGTGATTCGTATTTCGGTTGAATAATTCGGTGCTTTGCCAATAGGTTTTCATGTCATAATACACAACTAACTTACTTCGTCTCTCATTAAATACATGCTTGATATGTTGTCGAAATAAATACTTTGGTTTTGTCTTAAACTTGATACATTGTAAGCCGCGTTGGTCGTAGTTAGAACCATGCTCAATAGCATTAAAACCATGGTGACGAAATTGATACTTTGTCTTTTCCCAGGTGCTCTGCTGATCCTATCAGTTGCCGATGTTTCGGATAGCGAAGATGTATTTCGTTGATTGTAGTTGTTTACTGGAAGAATAGACAGTTTGGTAATCGGTCGTTTTAAAGTGCCATTTTTAGTTTTTACCGTAACTACTCTCACTATTCCATCTGCTCCTGGGTGAGTATTAATAACTTTGCCGAGTGCCCATTTTCCTGGTGGTAAATTTGCATCGTGGATGGTTACAATGTCCCCTAACTGTACATTTTTATGCTGCTGCTGCCATTTACTTCTGCTTGATAATTGCGTCAAATACTCCGTTCTCCAGCGTTTCCATATATCTTGAAATATTTTTTGAGTAAGCTGCCATCTCGTCCGTTCGTCCTTTTCCGTTTCCATGACTGTCAAAATGGGTCCACTTGCTGTAAAGTGCGATGGCGTCAGATAATCGAGGTCGTCGGGATCTTCAGTCAGGGCTGCTAAGGGTCTGCTGTTGAGGCAGGCTTCCAACTGTGCAAGAAGAGTACAGAATTCTTCGTAGGTAAGTTTTTGGTCTCCTAGAACTCGCTTTAGGTGGTATTTAAGACTCTTAACTGCGGCCTCCCAGAGCCCTCCAGCACTTGGCCACGAGGGCGCGTTGAAGTGCCAGCTGATATTCATCATACTCAGTTCTGTTAAAAACTCGTTATTTATGATAGTGGTCAGTTCCAAAAACTCTTTTTGTAGTATATTATTTGCTCCGACGAAGTTAGTGCCATTATCGCTGTAAAAATGACCTGGAGTACCTCTTCTCGATGCCATCCGCCGAACTGCTGCCATAAATGCTGATGTTGATAAATCAGATACTAATTCTAAGTGCACAGCTTTTGTCACCATGCACACAAAAACTGCAATATATCCTTTTGAAGTTTTGATACCTCTACCTTTGCTTGATTTCACCTCTACGTAGCCAGTATAATCTACACCTGTATGAAAAAATGGCCGGGTAGCATTGATCCTTGCTTCCGGGAGATCTCCCATGAGTTGATGTTGTTTGTTTGGATTTGACCTTCTGCATTTCATGCAAACATGGAGACGCTTCTTGACTGATTTATTTCCACCGACGATCCAATATTGCTGACGTAGGAACGCTAATGTTAGGCGAGCACCTCCATGGAAGGTCAATTTATGTGCGTAATCTATGAGAAGATCGGTAACGTGACAACTATGTGGAATAATCACGGGATGTATCATCTCTTGACTAATGTGTGCGTTTTTTATTCGTCCTCCCACTCTAAGAATACCCTTTTCATCCAAAAATGGGTGTAAGTTTAATATTTTGCTTTTTGAATCGATTTGTTTACCATCTGTAAGATTTTGAATCTCCTTTTTGAATGCTGATAATTGTACATGTTTCCAAATGATATTTTTTGCAATTTTTAATTCACTTATAGTCAAGTATTGCTCTTTATGTTGTTGTGCTCGCGACACGAAACGTAACACCCACGCGAGGACTCGGGTGACACGCGCCCAGCTGCTATGCTTGTTGATTAAGTCATCGATGACGTCACTGTGATGACGTTCGCCGCACGTCACGGTTGTTACGTTTGCTTGTTTGCTTAACCTTACTTCGTCGTTAGTGGTGAAAATTTGTGGATTCTCTTGCTGTTCAAATGATAGTAACCAGGATGGACCATTCCACCACAGTGAATGATTTTGAAGTTTTTCTGCGGAAATGCCACGGCTGGCACAATCGGCTGGATTGTCCTGGGATTTAACGTAACCCCAACACGATTTTGGAATGATTGATATTATCTTCGTAACTCTATTTGCTACAAAGGATTTCCATCTGTTGGTATCTCCTTGTAACCAGCCTAAAACAGCTGTTGAGTCGGACCATCCATGTAATTTAATATTATATTCTGATAAGCAGGGTAACACCTTTTTCATTAATTTTGATAGTAAAAGAGCACCTTCCAGTTCCAGTCTGGGTAAGGTGGTAGTTTTATGGGGTGAAACAATTCGTGATTTGGCTGCTGCAATGGTAGTTTTCGTTTCGTTGCCTTTGTTTACCTTGCAATATATTACACAAGCGCACGCTTTGATGGACGCATCGCAAAATCCATGCAACTCTATTGCCACGCTGCTAATATGTGTTTCGAGCCAGCGCGGGATGATGATAGTATTGACGAGTTGCAAATCTGTTTTAATTTGATTCCATTCTTTTAACAAGTTTTCTGATATTTTGTCATCCCAATCTAGATTCTCTGAATACCATACTTTTTGGAATAAAAGCTTCAATTTCGTGGTAATGGGAGTGAGCCAACCTAGAGGGTCAAATAGTCGTGAAATTTCAGATAATAGTTGGCGTTTTGATATTTGATTTTTTGATTGTTCTAGCTTTATTTGATATTCAAAGTGATCATTTTGAGAGCTCCATCTGAGGCCTAATGTTTTTGTTGACTCTTGATGTTTAAATTCGTATCCTGCATTTTTGGTTTGAGCGACTGGTACGCCTTGTAGTAACTCTTGCTTATTTGATGACCATTTTCGAAGATTGAAACCTCCAGACTTGAGGAGACTAATCAAGTCTGATTGAAGGTTTTTTGCAGACTCTATGTCATGGCTCCCGCTTAAAAGGTCGTCCATGTAGAATTGTTCACTAAGGACCTTTGCTGCGTCCGTGCTTTGATACTTATGGCCTTCATCTTTTGCTAATTGTTTCAGCGTCATCATTGCTAAGAATGGCGCTGCTTTGGTGCCATACGTGACTGTTGTCAAATTATACTCCTTTATAAGATCATGAACAGAGTCTCTCCAGATGATTTTTTGATAGTCTTGATCTACAACATTTATGAAAATTTGCCTGAACATTTTCTCAATGTCGGCTGTAATAACAAATTGATAAGTACGCCATTTAAGTAATAAACATAATAAATCTGATTGTAGGTTCGGACCGCGGTACATAATATCATTTAAACTGTACCCGCTTGAGGTTTTGGCGGAGCCGTTGTAAACGACTCGTAACGCGGTCGTTGTTGAGTCAGCGCGTTGCACACAGTGGTGCGGTAAATAATAATTTGTTTTGCTTGTATTTGCCGTTTTCGCCTGTCGCATGTGACCTAATTCCATGTATTCATGCATAAATGCTTTGTAATCTTGCGCAATTTTTTCGTTTTTTAGAAACCTTCTTTCTAATTGTTTAAATTGTGCAATAGCCTTGCTCTTTGAATCTCCCAATTTTTCTTTCCGCTTTTAAAGGCAATCTCACAACATATTTCCCGTCGTTATTTCTAGCCGTGGTAGCTGCGTAATATTCGGTACATTTGTAGTCCTCTTCCGACATATCTGGGTGGTCTGTAATATCCTCAATTGTCCAAAACCTTTTTAATTCGTCTATGTTATTTGTCACTATGTTGCAATGATACGATTTATTGGTATTTCCACATAAAATCCACCCTAACCGAGTCTGTTGAGCTATCGGTAAGGATTCGTTCTCTTTGATAATGCCGCTCATTATGATAGACGAATAAACATCGGCGCCCAGTAATAAGTCAACCGATCGACTGATATTAAAATGAGGATCTGCCAGCTGTATATTCTCTAGGAATTGCCACGAGGGCCTTTGGAATGAAAAGTTCGGGAGATGATTCATTAAATGGTTCATGATATAAACGTTAGTAGAGAACTCATAGTTGCATACAGTGGATTGACATGTAACGTTCAGCACGCCCTTGCACGCGTTCTCCTTTGATCCTACGCCGAATATGGTTCCTTTGCAATATTGTCGGGGCAGCCTTAACAGCTGTGCTGCATTTTCCGTGATAAGGGACGTCTGGGAACCCTGATCTATGAGCGCGCGGAAAGTATGATAGCATCCGTCGATTGATTGTATCTTGATAAGAGCGGTAGCTAATAAAACCTCGCCTAGGTTTTCGGTGGGGCGTTGGGCCGCGTTACTTGATGTTCTATAAGGCTTAGCATTATTGGGCCGTTCTGCAAATGCGTCGTGCAGTAGTGAGTTATGTCGGTCATTGCACTCACGGCAGCGTTTGTCGGAAATGCAATCGTTTCCATAATGATTGTACAAACAATTAATGCAGAGTTTGTACCTATTGACAATATTTCTTTTTTCCAGCGGCTGTAATTTGAGGAAATTGTCGCAATGGAATATTCCGTGCATTTTATTACAAAGTGGACATTCGGCTTTGTGCTGATTTTGGTTTGATGTTCTAGGTTGGCCAAATGTTTTTGGCTGTGAATAGGAGTTATCCGGCGGGTTTTTACTACTATTAAACGATTTGAACACTTGATTTTTCCGGTTATGGTACGATCCGTCTCGATTTGAAGTTTGATATGGTTTTTGTATGTCTGGCTTGCGCTTTGAGGCCTCCAACGACATAAACTTGACTTCTATGAAATTTAAAAAATCCTTCAATTTAGGCAAATCCCTGGGTTGCTGCAAGGATTGGACATAATCTTGATAGGTGTCCCTGTCTATTTTCTGTGTGAGGATATGCACAATTAAAGGATCCCACGATGTGATATCTATTCCAAGATTTTCAATGGCGTTTAAACACTCCTTGGCTGTATCATGGAGACGCTTTAAATGTTGGAATGATTGTTGTTGCGTTGCAGGAATATTTAATAAAGTGTCAGCATGTGTTGAAAAAATTAACTTTTTATTGTCATACCTATGACATAAAATTTCCCAACACACTGTATAGTTTTCAGAGCTGATAGGGAGATGTTGAATTAACCGCTCTGCTTCACCCCTAACTTTGCTTTTCAGAAATTGCATTTTTTGGGCCTTTGACATTGATATATTATTATGTACAATTTCTGTAAAAAGATCCTTGAATGATGACCACTGCGAGTAAGTACCGGTAAATGTTGCTATTTCCATCACAGGGGTGGATTTCTCCCGATGAGTCACTGACCACATCTTTTTATTGATGGCTATTTTAATTTTATTGTATTGCTCCTCATACTCAGAAAATTGATTTTCATATTGCTGATTAGGGATGGCCAGTTGCGAATCTAACTCCCAATGTAAGGAGTCTATAGCTGACCATCGTGATTGTACAGTGGTTAATAGATCGTCAAACTGCCACTTTTCAGAGATAAGATCTAAGTTTACATTAGCCACAGACCTTCTAAATGCTTTAAAATTACTGGCCTGCTTCCGGAGCATTTCATCATTTTTGCTACTAGATGCTTTCGACTCCGAAGGCTGTTGCGACGTACCCTGGTTAGGCAGAAACGTTGGAGGCTTCAGCACAGGAGTACGCGGCCTTTCAGTCGGTTGATATGATACAAAGATTTCCCGATAGCGATAATAATTTGATTTTGATTGCTCGTACAAATCGTTGGTAAAATAGGTGTTAGTTTTATCTTCAAAGGACATTAATTTGATATTATTGGAATGGAATTCATTCCAATAGGAATCTAGGTTGTCGACTAAACGGCGAATATAGTCAGCAGTTTTCCTCTCGGCACTATCCTTTTTGAAATTTCTGTATGTCTGCTCGATTGCATTGATAATTTGCTCTTGATTGGCTAAGATATCGTTGACGGTGGACATTTTCAGATAAATTGGAAAATTCTTACTTGATAAGATGATTTGCACAGGAGCCTGATAATGATTCGACCGTTCGCCTTGATGCTACCCCTGTGCGCTGTGGTGATTCAGGATGCGTTGTAAAATCCACTGGTCGCTAAGCCGGAAACACTGACACAATTACAGTTCACAAGTTCACTGCACTCGCGTAATGATCCCGCTTAACGTTTGCTCGAAGGACCAAAAAGATGTACGAGCCGGTACACCTTTTATGATAAAAATGATAAAATTGATAAATTGATAATATGGATACTTTATTGATTAATATAATTATGCTAAAATGATAGATGAATGATAATGAGTGCGCGTCCGCCGTGATTCGGTACGATACGTGTACTAAGTTGGCAATTAGGTAATTTAGGCCAAATCGCAGTGGCGCGCGGTGAAATACGCTAAGTTGACAAAATTTAAATATGTATGGTTGCACCGTACACCATGGTTGACAGCGAGAGGTCGTGGAAGGCCATGCTCTCATTCTGCGAGGCTGTCATATCGCAGAAGGAAGCGGCGGAGAGGGCGAGGGAGGATGATATTCTCTCGGCCCCGATCCGTCGCCGGAGAACTGGGCGAAGGCGGCGCGATCACGCGCGCCACCTGCTCCCATAGCGGGACCTCGGACGACAGACATAGGGGCCGTTTGTCGTCCACGTAAGAGGCTCCGAGTAGGCGGTACGGCATGTCGAAGTGTCCCGGCACGCCGCCGCATCGAGCTGTTTTGGGAGTGAACCAAAAACTCCCCGAGTTAGGGCTTGCCTAAGCAAGCACCCGCTGGCCATGGTTGCGGACGAATGCAGATGCATCCTGGGACCATAGCCTCTGCGGTAGAGGGCACCTTGGGGTTTTAGCGGGTAGTTCGGCCCTTCTGACCGGGAGCCCCGCATAACCCGCTCGCTCCCCTCGGTTAGGTTAGGTTAGGTTGGGGTGCTGGGTCGGGTAACCTCCTCGTGTGCCCGGTTTGCTATTGGTCCCTTTGGGTTACGATCTGGGGGAAGAGTAGCATGACCGGGACGGTGCACCCTGGGCGGTTGGCTATTAACTTCCCATAAGAGATCTTGGTAGCCAACTGGCTGATAACTCGACGCCGCTTCTCTCTTCACCTCTGCTTTCAGAGGAGCTGAGAGGGGAGCCGGCCCTCTCTCGTCGCCTGTTGGCACTTGGGATGAGGGTAGACACCGTAACCCCGACGTTTACCGGCTGTGGTCACGTTTCGCAGTCTGGGGTCGGGAACGGGGGCCCAGTCCTTTTCAGGATAGGCCATGTGAAAGGACAATCACTATAAAATAACCCCTCAGCGAAGACGTTAAAACCTGCAGGGCTGCTTTTGCAACCTGGGGAACCCTGCAGTATAACCCCCGTGGCGTGCGGAGTGACCGCTCCCCCACCCCACTATCTCGGTCAAGGCGCGATTGCTGAAAAGTTTTCGTGTCTGAGTAGTCTGCCCGAGAAGGGCGAAGTAAAAATGGAAAAGTCAGCTAATAAAAATACTCCCCGGGAGGGTCCCAAAATACTGGGGAATCCCTCCTCGATTTCCTGCGGGAATTTGAGCTGCCCCATCTTATACGGGGGGGGGGCAATTATCTGAATAACCCTAACGCTCAGACGACAAACCAATTAACTGATGACAGGCCCGAGAAGGGCGGAGTTATGAGAGACTCGAAAACCGGCGGTGTTGGCAGCGCGCCCGCATCGCTTGTTGCGGAGTCTGAAATGGGCTTCGAACCATTAACATACCATGAAAGTAGCCCGAGAACGGGTGGCGTTAAAGATATGCCTGAGAAGGGCGGTGCGAGCAGTTCGCCTGCGATGGGTTCGTTTGAGCCTGTCGAAAGAACATTTGTCATGCCACAAGTGGTCCTGGGGCGTTTGCCCCTTGTGACACTCGGGAAGAACACTCAGTCGCTGTCGGATACAGACTCCCAGTCGAGTGCCATGTCTGTAGCTTCCGTCAAGAACGTGGCACACTTCTTGCGGAAACGCAGGCATATTGATATTAACGCAGGCTCAGACTCGGCTGGCAGTCAGGCGTCCAAGAAAACGTCTCGTGTCGCGTCAAAACCGTCGTCAGCTCGCCGAGGTCGAAGACGCCTGCTGGTGAGCAAAACTGGGTCGAGTGAAGACCCCCAGCAAGGCCGCGATTACTCCGCAACGCCCAGCGTGGAACCCGAGGAAGAAGTGGCCGTAATGGCCACTGAAATGCATAGGGCTGTAGCGGCAAGGCTCAAGGACCCAGCAGTCGTTGGGTCGGAAGCTGAGCTGGCCTCTGCGCTCCGCACCCAGGTGCTGGATGGCGTGGCTGTAATCAACCGTGTCGCTGCGAGGTCCGGCCACCTTAAGGGCACATTTGTTCGTGCCCTAAAAGATGCTGCGGCTGCGATTGCGGTAGCAGTAGAAGGTTTGAGCAAACGATCTGCTACTGAGAAGGTGGATCTGCTGCTGACGGCCAATTCTAAGCAAAACGAGGAGATCATCCAGCTCAGAAAGGAGTTGGATGAACTCAAGATGGACCTGCAGCGGGAACGTGCTGCGCGCCGCGAGGCCCTCCCGGCCTCTTCTAAGAGTTCCTCTGAGAAGGAGGAAGAGTTGAGGCGGTGTATCATGGAAGTGGTCGTAACCATGGTCAATGCTCGCCTCGACTCCTTAGAGGACCGCCCCCTTCCAGAGACGCGCCTCCGACCCCCTCTCGCGGCGGACAGAGCTAGAGCAATGGATACACAAGTGCGCCGACCCCCATCTCGTCCCACATCAGCCCCGTGTGAACCAAGTGCTGCGCCAGCGGCCGCTGCGAAGGCACCAGGCTTAAGCCTCGCGCTTAAAACCCGCAAGAAGAAAGCCCGCAAGCGAGCGGAAAATCAAAAAAGCTCGAGCTTAGGGCAGGTAGCGATCGCCCCACTACAGAATACTCAACCAGCCCTTCAGGCTCAATCCTGGGTCACAGTAGTAAAGAGAGGTAGGGGCAAGGCAAACACTAGCTTAGCTCCGATTGCAACTTCTGCACCGCAAAAGGCAGTTTAGCGTAAACTGCGTCCTCCCCGCACTGCCGCTGTGCTGCTGACCTTGCAGCCTGACGCTGTGGCGAGTGATCCGTCGACCACATACGCAGCCGTCATTAAAGAAGCCAGGTCTAAAATAGACCTGGCTGAACTTGAAATAACGGGCCTGCGTATAAAGAAAGCGTCGACTGGAGCAGCCCTGCTTGAGGTGCCTAATCCCGACGGGGAGGCAAAGGCGGACAGGCTAGCCATTAAGCTCGCCGCCGCGTTGGATCAACGAATTGTCCGCATATCGAGACCTACAAAGTGTGTAGAGTTACGCATTACAGGTCTCGATGATTCGGTAGATGAAGACGAGGTTTTGGAAGCCGTCGCAAAAGTGGGGGGCTGCCAGTTGGAGGCCCTGAAGGCAGGTGATATCCGTCGCGACTCAAATCGTCTTGGAACGATGTGGCTGCGGTGCCCGGTTGCTGCCGGGAAGAAAATTATTGGTAACGGCAGACTGTTGGTTGGATGGACAGCAGCGGCGGTAAAGCTCCTTGACAATAAACCCCAACGCTGCTACCGATGCCTTAAAACCGGACACGTGAGAGCGCACTGCGGCGAACAGACTGACCGCAGCGACCTGTGTTACCGCTGCTGTCAACCTGGGCACAAAGCTGCGCAGTGCACTGCTGCACCGCACTGTGCTATATGCGCAGCTGCTAAAAAGCCGGCCGAACATCGGTTGGGCAGCGGCCTCTGCACCGCTCCATCCGCCAAATCAGCGAGGGGTAAGACTGCGGCAAGAGTAAATAGGGCTCAGCCGCTGTCTGCCGTATCCACGGTTACCGTAAGTACTGTTCCCGGGGACACAGAGGCGTTAGAAATGGAGTCAACTAAATAAATGGCTTCCCAACCATTTCAAGGAAGGTTTTTCATGTCGAAATTTACAAATCACTGCGAACTTTTGTCACATAAAAATTAAATTACAAATTAAAAATAAAACAATATTTACAAGAGTAATAAATGCATTATATTAATAAGATAAACAACAAACGAAAATTGTAATAAAACATATGTTGGACGTGTACTTGGCGCGAGACACTGCCATGTCTCCGGATTAAGCTTTAACAAAAATTACAGTGGGTCGGCAATTCAAAATTTTTAAACATTCACTCAGTAAAATTCTAAACATAATTAAGTATCATTTTTAAAAACTAATATAACAATAAATTGTCATGGAAAGAATACCTTTGGTACAAAAATTAAATTTTAAAATTTCAAATACTTTAACAAATTAACAACCTTAGAAGAGCGTTCTTAGAACAGTTACAGCTGCCAATTATAGCTTCTAGGTGCTTTTATAACTAATGGAATAGTGCAAATAATATCAATATTATAATACTAGTTAGTAATGCATCATGAGAAATAAAATATAATCGTGAATCCTTAATTATCAAATACTTAACAACGCAACGTAACGTTTTTTCTAAAAACAGTTATGGCAGTCCACTTTGGCTTTTAAGTGCCCTTATAACTAATGAAATAGTGCAAGCTATATCGTATCACATATATGTTAGTAATAAATGATAAAACAAATATAATATTTTATGAAACGCGGAACTTATTAGATGTCAAGTGATAAATATAATTTTCATACATAAGTTTTCAACAGAAATTGGAGATTTTAATTGTTAATCCTTAAAATTATTTTTAGTACTATTTCTTGGGAGATAGTATTACCCTTACTATATTATACCCTTCTATACTATCTCTTGAGAGATAGTATCACCCAAATTAATTTTGTCTGGATTTCTCAGAATAGAGTCGACGTTTTCCTATAATCAGATGCTATGACGTCAAATAGAATATAAGTTTGGCTTAATTTTAGAAAGGTAGCGATTGTTAAGGGTTTCAAGCATTCAAAAGCACTTTAATAATATTATACTGCCTACAAAAAAAGCTTTGATTTTTTGTAGGCAGTATACATATTCTTGATGTGTTAAAACAGGTATATTTCTTCCGAGAATATCAATTCGATAGAACAGAAATCGCTAATAATGATTAGGTTAGAATTTTCTTCGTTACTTAGACCATTCACCGACAATCCGCCTACATCTTTGTCCATTCAGGTAGACAAAAATAAATGTATTCAGCAACCCATATTAAGATCCATAACAAGCCATAATCAGAAATCATATCTCTTCGAATTTTCCAGCCGTAGGACGTCTTTCATCGGATTTTATTTTACCGGTTTTAGATCAAACAGTAAATCAACATGATGATTAGTTATATAATAATTGTGACATTAATTAACCAGCCTATAGCCACAAGGTATCTGATCAAGCCTCTGAGAATCCGAAAAACGTGCCTGTCATTGGGAGAAACTGTGAGTTAATTTAATCTTTTGGGGTGTGCAATTTACCCTTAGCGAATTTAAGTAATGAACATCGTTATTTTTTTAGTGTTTGAATTCAAAACTCCCTTGCTGCCCAGCTCGTTGTAGTGGTTACCCCACGAGGCCAGCAACGTGCTTTAAATTTGGACATGGAAGATGTGAAATTAATGAAACCATTGAAAATTTTGAGGAATACATAACCCTAGCTACAAATTGGAGTAGCACTAATTTTGAAGAACGGAAGAAAACATACTGGGCTTCTGTTTCGCGTTTATATTTAAAACCAACAAAAAAGGAATCGTCATCTACAATATATGCAACTGGTTGTCCAATTTTATATGTCATTGTATTTTGTCTGCATTTTTTAGTTGAAGGATGACTTTAATCACAATTTACCGAATTTGAAATAAGTTCATTATACTGAAATTTTGATGTTTGTTTTACATTTTATACAATTATTGAACTCAAAAATTTCAGCTTATCTGATATTACGTAACATAATAAGATTTTCTGTACTTGTTACACTGAGTGAAATTTTTGGGCGCAACCTTTACTGATAAAAAAATATAAAACATTAATAAACTAATAGGTAAAGTATACTTTACCTGATGTCACTGATTGATTATTACATCAGCTGTTTCATTTGTAATTTTAAGGTTAGACTGACACGTTGTGAAAAAACTAGATTTAAATTAATATTTAAGTTATTCAAACAATTGTAATAATTGTGATATGTAACCATGTGTATTTTTTTATTTACTTTGACACATATAAAGCGCAATATTTTTCGAACTATTTATTTATTTATTGACTTCATGATTTACATTCAAAACTTACTAATGAAAAAAATTGTTAAATGAAGATATGATCAAATTTTTCGTATATGCGCATTAAATTGTTTCCCAATTAAACAAAAGTAAATTCCAAAATTAAACGACGTCTTCTTACATATTTTAAATTGTAAACTGTAGATGAAAAGAATACAAGAATAATTTTCTATGGCTTTCTGCCAGTCCTAATACTGCCAAGAAGTTGTCTAAAAGAAATAAATTGGCATTTGATACTGTCCATTAGGAATCTGTTGTAAAACATCACGCTCGAACATGTGGGACGTGTTTAACCTCAAAAATCAATTTTCGTACAATTCCTTAGTAATTTTGAATCTTATTAATAAGTTTCCTGTATAATAATTTTTTTTTAAATATCTTAAGCTGTCGGAAGTAAAAATTGACCTTTACCAAGACCCTTATTACATTAAATATAGGTCAAACTAATTTTGATGCCAGTAAAACCGCATGGTATCGAGCTAAAATCATTTTATTCCCACATAGCAACGTTTAATAGTTCGGTCAGCCGGTTTTTTATTAATAGTAGTACAGAGCACTGAGCTCTATAAATTAATTCCGTCTACTAACGCACTAGGGTGTCCAAAAATTGAAGCACATTTTTTCGGGATAAAATATAGATACAAATGTTTTATAAGTTCCAACTAAAATATTATTGAGACGTAGTTAAAATTATTTATATTGTTTACAAATAGTTTGATAAATTTATTGAAATCCATCAGTTTCTTAGACATCAAAAATACAATAGATTTCAAAATAAAATAATTTAAAAAATGCTGCACTTTGTATTTAAGTTTTGAACAAAAAATTTTTAGGAAATATCAATATCAAAAGAATTTGACACAGCACTCATTACGCGAGTGACGAAGGATTAGCAGCGTAGTAGTCGAACACATTAACGAAATACCGGTTTCAAAAAATGAATTAAGAAGGAAATTAATGAATTAATTGAAATATTAAGCAAGAATAGAATTTTAAAAATGGAAAAGTAATAAAATTTTGGGATAAGAGATAACAATGTCACCCCAATCATTTTTTTGTGCTCCAAAAAAAATTCTGGCGCTCGCTGGGTATATAATGGCCGACAATTTTGTCTAGACTTTTAGTTTTTTATCTCATGTTATAGTGTTCAGATCGATCTCATATTCACGTGAGTTTTTATTTTTAATAAGTTTCTGAGTTCAGAATAATTTGATTTTTTCTCATTAGAGGTGTTACAAAAGTGATTTTTGATTTGCAGATATCAATTAAAAAATGGGCTGCGTTAAGCTATTACTGTACTTTATGGTCTGCGCGGTGATTTTGATGGCAGTACAAGCAAGACCAACTGACGGGGTACGTTAAAATAAGGATCTAAGTTGCATGATGATTTACAATCTTCATAACCTTAAGGTAAATTTATTTATATCAAAGCGATTCCGAGTCAAAATTTTGGATTATTTTCAAATTTTATCTCGGAACAGTATTAGGATAAAATTTAACATTAAAAATATTTTTTTCAGCAAAGTTATGAAGCCCTTTGGATAAGGACAAGCGACGGTGGTGTCCTTCGGAAAATTCCCTCTTCGAATGGTAACAATGTTCCAACGGAAGTTTATCAAGAGAATGCAAAAGACCCATTTTTTTAAAATTAATCCTTGATCTCGCGATAAAGTATTGATTCGGTTACTTTAAAAAAAAATCAAAGTTACATTTCTAAGTTTAGATTTTAGTAGTATTTGAATTAAGTATTCCAAAGAATTCCATTAGTTTTGGACAGAAACCATGTGCTGTGAGGACGTGATCTAAATTAATTATAAATTCGCTGCATACTCATTTTTTTCTATTTTTAAATAAAATTATTTTTGTTTATGGGTCGTTTTATTTTATAATTCAATAATAGTTAGGAAAATTCTTGGTTTCTTAATATTTGAGCTTCATCTGCGCGTGAACGGTTCCACGTGCGCGAGATATGTTTCACGAGCGCAGTAGATGTTCTCCGTGTGCAAAGCACTTAATTTATTATAAATTAGTGTTAATGCAAATATTTGCTAAATCAGTAGACAGCTCATTAATACTTCATATAAGTAGTAAAGCCCTCAATGGGTCACATTCAGCTCTACAGGAGATAATTAAAACCCATGTTCTGTACAGTTCAAACATAAAAAGACCCTCGCCTAATAATAGCTCACAGATTATTCGCGCGATCTCATTGGTTCTAGCTCTGCCCCACGGAAATTAATTGAGTGAGTGATTAATATTTTTGGAACAATCTAATCCTTGTATTAGGTCCAGCTATAAACGATTTGACGACTAATAATTTGTAGGTAGGTATTAAAGCAATTTTTTTTAATGTCATTTAAATAATTGTTTATAAAAATATTATCTATTATTAGACAAGATATATATTATATATATTATATTACATAGAGAAGATATATATTATTATATATAAATATATATATCCCCTTAATCATATCTAATAAAAGAAAATATTTTAAAAAATTTCTTTTGTAACAATATCAAATATCCTAACAATACTTAGCCAATTTTTTTAGAATCACTAAAAGTATAACCTCAAAGTCACACACTGACCAGAAACTAACTCCTCCCCACAAATAAAGATGGCAGGACTGAAGCAATTGACATCAAATTCTTGTAAACTCACAGTAGTTTCTATCTCTCCTGCAAAAAGATACTGTTTTTTTTTTGTAAATATTTTATTCTATTAGATATCATTAAGGGGATATATATATTTATATATAATAATATATTCCTCTCTTGTATCGCTAATAACTATAAATATTTATTATCATGACTTTCTCTGGTCAATCAGTTCGATGTGTATGAACCTTTAACCTTTGGGCGGAGTTTTAATGAATGAAGCAAATTAATTGGATTGGCTTCAAATATGATAATTACAAAAAAAACATTTAATTGGTAGTAACCTCAACTTCATTACTGATTAGCTAACAAGTTTCATCAAGTGTCAAAGTATCACATAGCAATTAAAAAATATTTATATTTCGCACAAACAAAGACCGATACCTCATCCGTCTTCAAATTATCATATTATTGCGTTGTCCAAGTTATTCACAATAAATAGCGCAGCTGTCGTCTACGGACGTATTTTTAAATATAAATTATAAATTTAAGTTTTGTAAGACTTGTCATTTGTAAGTAGTGTTTACATGTGTTCTGACCCAGTGCTTCACTTTTCATCATGTCCTTGGAGTTGATAATTCCAAAAGAGTGGAAGACAATATCACTGATGACCCTACAGAAAGAATTGACCGAAATGATGACAATTTGGCAAACTACTCACAGATCAATGCAAGGTCTTAGAGGGTCCTTGAACGGTGTTACTGCGGAATTTATGATGATAAAATATCGCGCGTGGTTCAAGAAGATTAATGATCCCAGTACTGAGCCGAACCCATTCAAATATTGTGTGTTCGAAATAGATTTCTATGAATCAAAGAATTTCAGAAGACCTTTAAAAGACGTAGAAGAAATGGATTCAGGAATTTAAACTTGTCCTATTTGTAGTATATGTTTGTAACTTTGATAAGTTTGACTTTAAAGTATCTCTAAAAACCTGAAGTTACAGGTGTTCAGAGTAATGTTTGTCTAGAGGTTAGAAATTGATGAATGAGGTATTTAGCACCTGTTGTATTGGCTTTTCAATAAAAAAGTAAACAATGCTATGATTTGTTTTATTTCTTGACCTTATACTAACGATTACGTATTACAAAATAGGTTAATTAACTTATCTCTCCATAGTTAAGTTTAAATTGTTAATATGTAAACAAAACAGATATCACTATTGTAAGTATAGGTGTCGCTGGATGATAACCTGCAACAAATAATTTTATTTTGTATTCTGATGAGAAGAAATCCCTATGAAAAAAATCTTTAAAAAATAGTGAAGTTCAAATTTCTTACCATTTCGTTTTTCCTACGGTTGGAACATCCTGCGTTTTGGTGTCCGTTTGAAAATCCTGAAAAAAAAGTATAAGCATAAGTGATGCGTTTTTAAAGTAAATATTTTGCAATAACTAGGGTACTGACCGCTTAATTCTGCGTAACATGCAGTGAGGTGGAACAGGGTTACTGACAGTACTGCAAAGCTTTTGTCTGAAATCAAAATATTTACTGTATTACACCTGAAAAAACAATCAGTAGCATATGACGCCAAATTGATCAAACAAATGCTTACTTAAAGCATAGAGGTATTGTGTGATAAGACATTGCCTCTTCTCTCGATAAAGCGATTGCACAATAATTTGTCCAGGGTTCTTGATATTCTTCGCTGAAAATTTCCACCCTGATTTCATGATCGTCTATCGGAAATACGACGTCATACAGGTGAGTATTTTTCATTTTTCTGAAATGAAATTCTATATTAAATATATATTTCTTCTTTAGCAAATTAAAATTATAGTGACACTTACCTATGAGGTATTTTTTGGAACACATTAACACAGCCACTTTCCGTTTGATGTCGTATCAGCTTAGCAGGTACGTTCTTAACCTGCAGAACGTACGAGGGTCCAGGATCACTGATAATCTTCTCTACTAAACAGAGCACAAGTCGTTCTATTCCTTGAATTGGCCATTCGTTGGGAATATAGATGTTACGTTTCAATTCCACGTAAACAATTTCAGCATAATATGCCTCCATTTGAAGCCCAGCAGAAAAAACGAACAGGTAGCACAATTGTATCAGACAAACTGACGACATTTTGAGCTTCCAGTAGCCTCGTGGGCGTATTCACGCATGTCTAAGTGTTTACTTTTATGATTAGTTCGCTGAAATTGTTTGCAAACGAAACACCCACGTGGTGTTTACGTTTCTAATAATAGAAAAAGAAAAATATTTGGGAATGCTTATATTTTAATATTTACAAATAATCTTTTACGAAATTAACAGATATGATAACAATGCTTTAAATACATGACAAAAATACTGCGCGATATGAAAACTAAGATAACCACAGCCTATTATGAAAAAAAACATGAACGTGATAACGATCAAAGGAAGACAAGCCATAGGATACTCCGAGCTTGAACAGAAGAGTCTATTCTTCTTTTGCTGTTCAGGTTCTACTTTCACTCTGTAACAATACATGGAGTTTATTTTCTGATACTAAACCCACTGATTAGTTTTTAAATAATTTAACTTACACTATAGGCATTTTGATTTAAAAAAAAGCGACTGCTAGTGCCCGAAAGAATATGTCTTATGAAATGACAGCGCAAATCTGTGGCAATTTTATGAGTGTTGATTATACAGTACACTTATCACAGTTCGCATAGTAGGTCACAAAATTACCAACAGGGAGTAGATAACAAAAGTTTTTTTCTTCTGGAAGTAGCATGCATTTTACATAAATAAAATATTTTTAGACGTTCAAAAGTTATTTCAAATTCGCGTATATATACAAACTTTTAAACTATATGTATTTTGTATATACCATATCCAGCAAATTTGGAAAAAGTCTTGTAACAAGGACAAATACAATAGTTAGATTTTTATGAAGTCTAGTGAAAACTAAAGGGGAGGTGTCATACATTCAAAATATAAATCCACTAAAATTCAAATTGATACGAATATATCTTTGACTCAAATCCAAAATACACATCAATAAAATCGATAGTTTATAGCCATCACTGACCTTCAGTTACCAACCAAGAACTCCAGTGCATTCACCTGCCTACTACGCACGTAAACTCTGATCAACATTGACGTCAATCGTCTTGAGCAAACAACTGTAGGTCGTTGGTTCATTACACGTTAAGATAGATCAGTTACGGACTTTTTTTGT
This sequence comes from Blastobasis lacticolella, assembly GCA_905147135.1. Lineage (NCBI taxonomy): Eukaryota > Metazoa > Arthropoda > Insecta > Lepidoptera > Blastobasidae > Blastobasis > Blastobasis lacticolella. The sequence continues at coordinate 20,617,018 of LR990050.1, forward strand.
TATCTACACCAACTAATTAGTGAAAACTTGATAAACACTTTTGAAGCCGTTGGCCTGTGACACACGTGTTATGTCACGCGTAGTAACCTTGGCATAGTAAAGGGCTTGAATGAATCGTAAACACGTGGTAAGCTAGAAAATGTGTGCCAAGTTTCATCGCACACATGCTCGGAAATGTTTTCAATCATATTATCATTGTTATATTGTTTATATAATAAGTGCAAGTCTTTTGATCCCGAGGATGATGTAATAACATCCATTAAGTTTGACACTAGACCTCAGTATCATACAGAAGGCCTAAAATTTCCTACATTGTATAAATAAAAACGTGTTCATGCGCGCGCATCATGTGTTGGCACAGATGTTACATATTGCGTAATTTAGTTTTATTCTATTTCAGGATCGCACTTTCGAGATCAGTAACAATCTGCATTGCGATGGGAAGTAACATCAGAGATGAAGAAAGTACGAGGTTGATTGAATCTGATACTTATGATCATTTCGGAAGAAAATACATTCATATTATTGCTATTCAAGATCAGGATAATGCTATAAAGAAAATAAAATCCCTCGTGGAAAATGGCGAAGATATGAACGCAAGAGAGCTTATAACAGGGAATACTTTGCTGCATATCGCCGCAAAAACTAAAAATTACCAACTTGCTGAGTGGCTTTGCAGGCAAGCTAGTGTCCAGAAAGGAGCAATAAACTTTAATTACGAAACTCCTTACAGAATAGCATTCAAGGCAAGAGATTTCAAGATGATGCAACTGCTAAGGATCAATGACGCAGCTTACGTCAATTTTATATCTAATGGGTTATCTGATGACAGCTTGTGAAGCTTTATTGTCGGACTACTGAAAGCGTTCCCTTTCCGATACCTCAATCAACCTATGATTCCCATGCCCCACCAAAGGCAAACTCTCAGTAGTCTCATAATAGTTGACAACAGTGAGTCATACTGAGACAAACTATAATTTATAGTGAAAATTGTCAAGTATTATCGTCGAAAAATGACAAACTTTGACTTAGTAACTTAAATTTGTAACATATGTTTAACGTCTACTTGGCGCAAGACACTGCCGTGTCTCTAAATCTGTAATATTAAGTTTGTACTTTAATAGATTGTATTTAATTGTAATTAGACCTATAATTAAAACTATTTTTTAGAATAACATCATTTTAATAACTTTTTACAATATTGAATCTAATAAATATCGACTTTAAATGCTATCTCGCCTTATTAGATCTTGTTTCTTCTCTGGATCTTTACGCAAATCTGGAAGCGATTTTGTTTTGGATTTTTCTAGTCGATGTGGAACTCTAGAACAAAGACCAGTTTTATAATCTAACAGAAAAGCTTAAGGTTTGAAATAGAAAATTTGTACTTACATCCCTCGATTGCAACAGGCGCAGAAAGCATGTAACCTCTTGCGCATTGTCTTCGAAATAGGGAACAAAGAAACACTCACGTCCTGCATAACGATTGATTTAAAACTGGTTCATGTAAAATGTTACTAACCAGGATAATGTTAAAAAAGGAAAACTAGATAAATATATTCAATAATAATCGGCTGTATGTGGTTTTAAACTGAAATTATTAGCCTACAATATTTCGTCACAATATTTTTCCTGCTTCTATCAATATAGTATTAAGTAATTAATGTTGAAACTCTTCTCTGTAATTTATTTGAATCCATCAAGAGCTAAATAACGTTCATGTTGGACTACAATGTTAATAAAACCGCCAGTTTATAGAAAGTAAAGAATAAATGTACCTAGAGACATACAAACTCTATTTTGTTCACTATTTTAGTTCAGTATTAAAAAAGCTTAAATTATTGACATTAAGTAATGCATAGATCTTACGAAATAAATTCTTAATCAACAATTGATACACTAGTAAAGTTCGTTAATAACTTTCAAAATTTGTCCCAACTTTCAAGTTCGAAACTCTTCCTGTTTTCTTCAGGGGAATTTAAACCATTGCGCCAGGGCGCAGGATTTACTTTACCAGCACCTGGCGGAATGGTCAATTAAAGTTGCCGTGGTCGTAGAACCCTATGTCGTTCCCGATAGAGAGGACTGGGCAGGCGACCATGATGGTTTGGTAGCGATCACCACCAACCTTGCTGTTGGCTCTCCCCCTTTCTCTAGGGTGAAGAGGGGTCACGGATTTTTAGCAGTCACACTGGATAGAGTCGTGGTCATAGGGGTATATTTTTCCCCCAACAGACCTCTTGTCGAGTTCGAGGCCTTCTTAGACGAAGTCGGGCGGATTGTCGTACAGAATCTTCCAATTCCTGTTCTGATCGCTGGCGATCTCAACGGAAAGTCCACAGCGTGGGGGTCTCCAATGACCGATGCGCGTGGTTCAGTCCTCGAGGAATGGGTAACGGCAACAGGGCTCATAATACTAAACCAGGGTCATGTAGACACGTGTGTACGACAGCAGGGTGGGTCCATTGTAGACGTAACGTTTGCAAGCCCTGCCTTAGCATGCCGTGTTCAGTGTTGGAACGTAGTGGAGGACGTTGAGACGCTCTCAGATCACCGTTACATTCGGTTCGATCTCTGTGTTCTCCCTACAACGATGAAGTCAACCTGTATGCAGCATATAACGAGGCCCGCATGGCATTAAGGGTAGCTATTAGGGAAGCCAAGTCTATTAAAATGGAAGAAATGTTAGAGACGTTAAATAGAGATCCCTGGGGAAGGCCTTATAAAGCGGCTCGAGCTAAGATACGTCCCTGGGCTCCTCCGCTCACTGAAACGCTCGAGCCTCCGCTCGTGAACGACATCGTCGTGGCCTTATTTCCTCAAAGAGGTCAGCATACTCCTCCAAGTATGGTGGCTTCGGCCACGGTGCGCGACGGAGAAGCTGCTTCGGAGGTAACTGCAGGGGAGTTAGAAGCCGCCATCATGAGGCTCAGAGCTAAAAATACTGCCCCGGGACCCGACGGAATTCCGGGAAAGGTGCTAGCTCGGGCCCTTGACGTCCTGGAGCCGCGACTACGGCGTCTTTTTAGTGCGTGCCTCGAACAGGGGAAAATCCCAGCTGCGTGGAAGAAGGGTCGACTGGTGCTTCTGCGGAAGGAGGGGCGCCCTGCAGACTCGCCTTCAGGGTACCGCCCGTTAGTGATGCTCGATGAGGACGCCAAGCTCTTCGAACGTGTCGTTGCCAGCCGTATCATTAAATATCTCGAGACGACGGGTCCGGACCTCTCCGAACATCAGTTTGGCTTTCGCAGAGGCAGATCCACGATCGACGCGATATAAGTGTGAAAATGTTGGCGCAAGAAGCTGTAGCCCGGGGCGAGGTTGTCTTGGCAGTGTCACTTGATATCGCCAACGCCTTCAACAGCTTGCCCTGGAGTAGCATAAGGGAGGCACTACGCTATCACGGTGTGCCCCTCTACCTGCGTCAGCTGGTAGACGACTACCTCGCAGAGAGGACTGTGGAGTTTCCTACTCAAAATGGGTGGAAGGCTAGGGAAATGGGCTGCGGGGTCCCACAAGGGTCGGTGATGGGGCCGCTATTATGGAATATCGGCTATGATTGGGTCCTCCGCAGAGACAATCTGAGGGGCGTCGACGTATTCTGCTACGCAGACGACACCTTGGTTACATCTCGCGGAAGGACCCACCAGGAGGCCATGCACATTGCTACCGCTGGCGTTGCGCAAGTCGTGCGCCGCGTGAGACTATTGGGCCTGGAAGTCGTGCTTCATAAATCTGAGGCCGTGTGTTTTCACGGACCTCGAAATGCACCGCCACGGGGTGCTGGTATTATGGTAAGCGGAGTGCGTATTAACTTGCAGTCATCCATGCGGTACCTAGGGCTAGAGCTGGACGGGACGTGGAAATTCTGTGAACATTTCCATCAGCTCGCCCCTAAGCTTTTGAAAGCTTCTGGAGCATTGAGCAAATTGATGCCCAACCTGGGAGGACCAGAGGCGAGCTGTCGACGTCTCTACTTCGGGATTTTAAAATCCATGGCGCTCTATGGAGCTCCAGTGTGGCATGACGCTCTGACCAGGCACAATAACACTATCTTGCGAAGGTCGCAACGGGTTATGGCGGTCAGAGTCATTCGTGGGTACCGCACCATATCTTTTGAAGCGGCGTGCGTGTTGGCGGGTACCCGGGTATACCCACCTGGAAGCCGGGGTGCAGGCTGGCTTGTATTTCCAATGCGCGGAGGCAAAGCGGAATGGCGAGCTTTGGGCCCCACGTGAAATTGGAGCCGTGCGGGACCGCCTCCGGGACAACCTCTTCTCAGAGTGGGAAGAAAAGCTCATAGAACCTTCCGCCGGGCATCGCACTATCGACGCCATTCGGCCGGTATTACGGCCTTGGGCTGAGAAGCGAAAAGGACAGCTCACTTTCCGCCTTGTGCAGATGTTGTCAGAGCACGGCTGCTTTGGCAAGTATTTGCACGGGGTGGCAAGGCGAGAGATGACACCAGAGTGTCACGGGTGTGGCTGCGCTAATGATACAGCGCAGCATACCCTGGCGGTATGTCCGGCTTGGGCTGAACCGCGAGCTCATCTGATCGCGGCAGTGGGGGCTGACCTCTCGCTGTCGGCTGTGGTAAAATGTATGGTCGATAGCGAGCGGGCATGGCAAGCCGTAGTCGACTTCTGCGAAGTAACAATATCGCAGAAGGAAGCGGCGGAAAGGACGAGAGAGGATGACATTCTCTCGGACCCGATCCGCTGTCGTAGAGTTGGGCGAAGGCGGCGTGAACATGCGCGCCACCTCCCCCCCTAACAGGGTCTCGGGTGACAAACAGAGGGGCTGTTTGTCGCCCAGGTAAGAGGCCCCGAGTAGGCGTAGCGACGTGTTGAAGTGTCCCAACACGTCGATGCTTGTAGCAGTTTTGGGAGTGGGCCTATAGCTCACTCCCCGAGATCGAGCCCATAATGGGCGCCCGCAGGTCGCAGTCGCGGAAGCTTGTTATCTCCCCGTGGCTGTGTCCGTCAATGCGGTAGAGGGCACCTTGTGGTTTGAGCGGGTAGTTCGGCCCTTCTGACCGGGAGCCCCGCATAACCCGCTCGCTCCCCTGGCGGGCACGTGTAAATGCGTTTCCACAAGTAAAAAAAAAAAAGAAATAGAATAGGTTAGGTTGGGTTAGGTTAGGTTAGGTTGGGGTGCTCGGTCGGGTAACCTCCTCGTGTGCCCGGTTTGCCATTGGTCCCTTTGGGTTACGACCCTGGGGAAGAGTAGCATGGCCGGGACGGTGCACCCTGGGCGCTTGGTTATTAACTTCCCATGAGGGATCTTGGTAGCCAAGTGGCTAATAACTCGACGCCGACCCTCTCTCGTCGCCTTCTGGCACTTGAGATGAGGGTCGACCGGTCCTCTCCTGTCGCCTTCTGGCACTTGGGATGAAGACCGAACCCGTAGTCCCGAGTCCGGGATCGGGGGCCAGTGGCCGCGTGGAAGGTGAACCACTATAAACAATCATCCGTCAGCCAAGACGTAAAAACCTGTAGGGATGTGGGGCCCCCTTGCAGTACTAAGCCCCTACTGGCGAAAGCTATGGCCGAGTCTCATAAGAAAACTACTCCCCGGGAGGGTCCCAGTACGGCGGTGTCGTCTGGGGAATCCCTCCCCAGTCTCAGAACTGATAGTTCTGGGACTGGGCTGCCGAACTTATACGGGGTCGGCACTTGTGCGATGAAGTCCGTGCCCGAGAAGGGCGGTGTTGATGTCTGTGGCCCGAAAACGGGCGGTGTTGGCGGCGCGTCCGCGTCGCTTGTTGCGGGGCCCGGAATGGGCTCCAAACCCTATAAGGGTATTATTGACATGATTAGAAAGGAGGTAGAGGTGATTAAGTCGCCCCGGGTGGTGCTGAGCATGATGGAACCTCTGGTTTCCGGGCGTCTCACGCGTTCAGCGCGCCGAATGGATAGTCTCATGAACACACCAAACGACTCCGACGACCTTGCAGGGCTCTGCGGCTCGTCGATGAGTTCGATGACCTCCTTCACGGGCGATGAAAGCCTGGAGATGGAGGCCGAACAAGATTCGAGGAAACGGCCTCGGTCGAGACTGGGGACGCAGTCGGATTCCGATTCCGACGGTAGTGGTCTCTCAGCTCGGCCGAAGCGCAAGGGAAAGGGCAGAGGACGTCCTCCCACAACTGGCCAATACATCGGCCTGGCAGCTGCCAAGGCCGAACTCATCCGCGTAGAGCGCGATGAGATGGAGCTTCAGGCGGAGAAGGATGTTGCAGAATTGTCTCAGCGAGCAAAGAGCACCAGACAAAACGTGCAGGCGAATAGGCCGCAAGCTTTGATTGGGCAGAGTGAGCGCCCGTCTATGACGGGTCTCACTAAACAGGCGGATGATGCTTTAAAGGTGGTGGAATTGGTAGCCACGAAATCAAAGCACTTGAAGGGCACATTTCAGCGTGCACTTAAAGACTCTGTCAAGTCGGTGAAGGAGGCAGTTTATGCCCTCTATGATCGTGCCATGACCGACGACACGGCAAAGCTCGAGGCGGAAAACATGCGCCTAAAAGCGACGTTGACTAAGCTTCGTCAGGTATCGGATAACCTCCGAGGCGAGTTGAAGGCGGCGCAGGAGTCTGTGCGGGCTCTGCCTGCCCGGGCTCCCACCCCGCTGCCGTCTCCTCGGAAGAATGCGGCGGTGAACGTTCCAGATCTTGACGAACTAGTCGGAAAAATAATGCTGGCTGTCGGCAATATGGTCGACGCCAAGCTGGGGGCTCTGGAGTATAGGCTCCTCCCGGAGAAACGCCTTCGTCCCCCTCTGGCCTTTGACACGGCCGAGCGGCAAGAGCCACTTGATCTGCCTGAACCCCAGCCGGGTCCTAGTTCTGCCCCTCTACCCCACAAGGGGAAGAAGGGCAAGGGCAAGAAAACCAGGCCCAAGGTAGTTCTGAGTGCTGCTGCGCAACCGTCGGCTTCACCTGCGGTTTCGCTAATGGCGCAAGGTTCCGTCGCCCTATCCGCTGCGCCACCAGGTGCTTCATGGTCGGACGTGGTCAAACGGGGCCGCAAAAAAGAAAAGAAGAAAAAGAAGTCCGGCGGAAAGTCGGTGGCTGCGCCTACTGTTCTGCCTTTGAAGAAGAGAAAGAGGCCCAGAAAGCCTCGGTTGCGTGTTCCTCAATGCTCAGCTGTGGTGTTAAAACTGCAGCCCGAGGCAACTGAAAGGGACGTAACCTTTGCGAAGAAGATTGCTGAGGCCAGGTCCAAGATAAACCTGGCTGAGATCGGCATTCCAGAGGGGGTGAGATTCCGCAAGGGCTGGACTGGAGGAGCTATCCTTGAAGTCCATGGCGCAGCTAGCGCTAGCAGAGCTGACGCGCTTGCGCAGAAGCTGCGTGAAGCCCTTGGCGAAGAGGACTTGCGAATCACGCGACCTACTAAGAGCGCAGACTTGCGGCTTGGTGGCCTCGATGACTCGGTCACGTCCGCCGATATTGTGGCTACGGTCGCAATGGCTGGCGAGTGTGAGGCGGATCTCGTCAAAATCGGCGATATCCGCCGCAGTCCTTCGGGCATCAGCGCAGTGTTTGTGCGTTGCCCGATCGCGGAAGTGGTTAGTGGCGGCGCCAATCTCGGCGCAGGTGAAACTGCTCGAGTCCAGGCCGTTACGGTGCTACCGCTGCTTGCATGTCGGCCATGCTGCGGCCGATTGCAAATCAGAGGTGGATCGCAGCGATTTATGTTTTCGCTGTGGTCAAGCCGGCCACAGGGCGACAAGCTGTTCGGCTATGCCGCATTGCGTTGTGTGTGCTGTGGATGGCAAATCTGCGGAACACAAGGTGGGGGCAAAGGGTTGTATAACCTCAGCTCTCTCTTCAAAACGTAGCGGAGGCAAGGGCAGGCCACAAGGCAAGCCCAGGCCAAAACCGGGTCGTAAAAAGCCCGGTGTCCGGAGGGACGCGGAGTAATTCCTGCGTCCCGCCTTGGTGCCTCTGGCGGCGGACGGGCGGGGGCCTGTTCGTCGATGAAAGAGAGGCCCGAGAGGAGGCAGCGTGCTCGTGCCCGACACGCTATTTCGTGAGGAAGCTCGCTGACGCGAGCGGTGCTGGCGGGGTACCGGAAGTATACTTCGTTTTCCCGGGACTCCGCCACCTATGCACCGAGAGGGTCACCATTTCAGCGGGTAGGGGGGCGCCCTCAGCGACCTCGAGTCCCGCATAACCCGCCCGCCTCCCCCGAGGCCGGCGGGTACGCATAAACGCGTTTCCCCATGACAAAAAAAAAAAAAAAGGTTAGGTTATGTTAGGTTAGGTTTTTTTTTTTTTTTTTTTATTGAGGCCCCTTTTATTGGGGTCTCTGCTTTATACCTCAGCATGAGTGCCGAGACTTTGATATTAGGTGGATGTTTAAATAAATTGACACCATTGTCGCCCTTTTTACGTCCTTTCCATATGCTTGTTACTGCTATAGTTTATTCTCTCCAAGTTCATTTAAGTGTTTTTGAGTACGTAATTACTACCTTATACGTCCTTATAGCTACACGTTACGTTTTTACTAGCACAAATTCTTAAATATGATACTGTCAATATCTTTTGTGCTTATGTTTTCATATCACAATCTATGGTCTGATTACATTTTCATATCTGACACTAGGTGTCCTGTATTAAAGCTAGTTATAATATGGGTATGTTCATGTTATATTTATTATTAACTGTTTACATTTGTAAACGTACATAATGGGTATCTCTTATTCTATTCAGATCTCACGGCTAGGTGTATTGCGAGATATATATAATATGCATGGTTGTGTTAAACTTATTATTAACTGTTCACATTCGTAACTTACATTAAGGTATATCTTATTCTATTCAGGTCTTACAGCTAGGATTACTAGGATATTTTTCTTTTCCTATTTGGATTTTTTTTTTTTTGAATATTTTGTGGTTTTATTTGCAGTTTTTTTTTTTTTGTATTGTCATATTTTAATATACCATAGTAGATGTTATTGTATACTTAACTGTTTCTTACATCTATCCAGCTTTTGCACTTCTTATTATACTTAATTTCTATACTATTTTTATATGTCCTGTTATATATTGTACAAAATATACATCATACATATCTTATATTTACTTTGTATTTGTTTAGGTTTTTTGTTGTCTGCAGTTCGACAGCAGAGTGCTGTTTTACTGCAAACTCCTGTTTAATCATAAACAGGTAGTCCTCTCCAGATTGAGTTTTGCTAAGTTCTGTTGTCGAACTGCAGGTACTGGCTGGCTTACTTATGCTATTTACATTATTTTTGACTGGAGAGAATAAACTACTGCTACTGATATGTCTTTTGTTTGTAGGGTTTACATTTGTGTCTTTTCTGAAGTTCTTGACTGCCGCACCGCGTCAATGTAGGCAGTATGCCACTGATGATCTGGCTATGGCGTCCCAGCGCGTTTTGACTGGACACACCATGTCAAATGCGTTGTGATCAGTTTTGTCCATTTTGGCTATAGTGCAATTTTTGCAGGTTGGTTTGTCTCCGATGGCATAAGCGGGGCAATCAGAGCGTATATGAGCGCCTGCGCAATGGCTACAGAGGCTCGTCGTTTGCGTGCAGTACTTTTTGCCGTGCCCGAAACCCAAACACTTTGTACACTGTATCAGCGGCGACTGGTCGCGCACCGCTCTCTTTTGGAGATCGATGTATACCGCTCCAGCCGCCGTCAGACACGCGTGTATTTTTGGTGATACCTGGAGGATCACATGGTTTTCCAGGGGATTTCGTGCACGACGTTTATACTTCACAGCGACTCGAAACTCCTCCTCCGCCACACTTTGCAGTAGCCCGCCGTTCTGCTGTCTGATAGCCCCGATTATGTCATCATCTGTATTTTGTATGAGTACATCTTTTATAATAATAAGTGGGTCTTTATTTGGTGCTTTATGTGCCCGCAGAGTGTCAGAGTGTTTTAGGTGTTCGATTAGTTTTCCAATCTCGTCCTCAGAATTACAACTCAAGACAACTTTTTGGTTTCGCACCTTTCTTATATTGTCAATATGGATATTGTGTTCTTTTGCACACACTGTCTCACGTATTTCCTTAATTACATCTTCACTAGTGCAGTCTTCTTTTGTGGATGCGACAATCACCGAGTGGCACGGTGGTGGCACTCTCGCCGATGCACTCGCGGTCAACGATTTGCCCGCCAGTACATCGGCGTCTGAGCGCACCCCTTTGGTAATACTCTCGGTGATTGTCTCCTCCACCTCTTTGAACATGGTTTTAGTACGCTCAAATTCCACATCCTGTGTTGTTTTGACACCATCCAATTTTGTCAGCACTATCCCCATTTTTTCAGATTGTTCCTGGTTGTGGATCACCATATTGTCGAACATCTGTCCCTGATTTGTGGAAATATTTCCTATGGAGTCCTTTATTTCTTTCAGCTTATTTGTAAGATCCTTGGTTAGGTTCTCATGCATAGCTTCTCTATGTTCAGCTAATTGTTCGGCTAGTTTTTTCTCGAGCTCGAGATTCTTTGAATGAAGAAGAGATAATTGCTCAAAAATACGATCTGCGCACTTAATTACTCCCTCTTTGATTGTACCCTTTAGATTCCCTGACATATCCAGGTACTTTTTCAGGTCTCGTAATACTCCACTACATAGGAGTACTGGGTCATAGGAAGGTGGCTTAACATTTGCGGCGCCGGCGCCGGATGTTCTATTCCTCTGTGGCGGTGTGGCATACATTGTCACGATGGCAGTCAAAACGGGTTCAGTTTAATGTAGGTTCCTTAGAAGCTAGTCAATGTCTTAATTCTAATCAGTTAACACAATAGTGTACAACTGTAATGTTATAAAATAATGTGGTTTTAATCTATTTAATTCTATATGTATATGTCGTCGCGTGAAGGAAAGGGGTGTATCAGGATCATTGTCATCAGGGTGGTGATATCAGTATTAGGTCGTATTCGTCCAGATAAATTAAAGAAAAGGTTCACATTTACTCCACTGTATTTATTCCATTTCATTTTTGCACATCACTTATAATTTCACTAGAATTACAGTTTTAATTAGAATTACAATTTCACTAGAAGAGCGGTATTACAAATGTAGGCAGTTGAGGTAATTTACTTTCTTATTTCGAAGGTGATTTTAAAATTACTTTATTTTTAACCGTAAATAACACTTTCTATTAACGAACTTCAAACGTAAACAAACGAAATGTGGAGACAGTTTCAAGACGCGTCACTCCTCGGCGGCGGTCGCGCCAAGAATGGCCGCCACTCGGCCCGAGTCGTGCCGTCGAGACTCTGTCAGCACGCCCCACCAGAGGGCGCACTCCCACTTCCGTTTTCATCGTCATGAGTCCGTACTATTGACCACATGAGTCCATACTATTGACCGTGATCCGTCACGGCCGTCCTGCTGTACACACGTCCTCGTGTGTAATCTGAAACATGAAAACCATAGCACAGTACTATATTCGCTCGGTCACTTCTGACCACAACACATCACCCAAATAAGTCTTATGAATCATGTGATTGGATCTATCACGACTGCATTAACCCACCAATTCTTCACATAAAACATACGTCCATTATCATTTATCATACTAAACTTTTGTAGATTGAGAGATAACAACATCATCTTGTACATAAATTATTCTTTATAAGTTGCCGACATAAATTCAGCTACGACTTCAGTTCATTAGAGAGGCGTGACAAGGTATAACACCAGACTATGAACCATATCACAATTACCACCAATGAAGAAGGTTTAATCATAGTCACTAGTGTTTTCCCCTTGATGCTCTTGTTGAGTGGGAAACAAGCCCCAATCACAGAGCTCGCGTATCGTCCCCGACGTCCATTACTGTAGGTACTTAGATTCACTACAAATATGTGACATACCTACATCAAATTTTCAGTACTCAGCAAAAGACCCAATGTTACTTCGAGTGGGATTGAAACACTCCTTCATTAAATGCCATATGATTTTTGGTCATCCGTCAGCGCCATCCTAATTTAAAAAGAATAAGTAATGTTACCATACAGGAGAAATGACACACAGGCGACGAACCACCACACGACGGACGCCATCAGTCGGGCCGCCACGCAATCAGGCCGCCACGCAACCAGGCCGCCACGCAACTGGACCTGCACACAAGCGAAATACCACACAGACTAGGTGCCACACAGGTTGGGTGTCACTCTGGTCAGTGCCACTCTAATCGTCAAACTATGAGTTTATTCATCATATATCCTGTGTCACGTCTACCAAAGCACGATACAGGTAAGATGTCACACACGGGTAAATTTCACAGAGGCAAAATGCCACACATAAAAATGCCACACCGTCGAAATGCCATACAGGTAGAATGCCTCACAGGCTAAATACCACACAGACTTAATGTCACACAGACTATGCCACACAGGCGAAATGCCACACAGGCGGGAGCCACACAGGCGGGAGCCACACAAGCGGGAGCCACACAGGCGGGAGCCACACAGGCGGGAGCCACACAGGCGGGAGCCACACAGGCGGGAGCCACACAGGCGGGAGCCACACAGGCGGGAGCCACACAGACGGGAGCCACACAGACGGGAGCCACACAGGCGGGACAAATAAATAGAAGCTGTCTATAGATTCTCAGCTCGTGGTCAATCCTTCGACCAAATCTGTACTAAGTCAGTGATAGGTAACAGTCTATCTGCTATCATAACCCGGTCAATTCGAACAACTGTTTACGGTGTCATCTCTACAAAAACAACAAAATAAAATAAAATAAAAATAAACATTATTTCGACTGCCCAATATCAAAACTAAATCAGAAGTTTAATAATAAGAAGCTCTCACGTCTATTTGATACGCCAGTTATAGGTAACAATAGTCCATTTGTTGCCACACCAAAACTAAACAAGCAATAATCATCGTCATCGATTTTAACTGTTCGAACGAGTATACTCTATCTAGACTTTACGTTACGTTTTAGCTCCCATTTTGAAACCATTTAACAATGTTTGTAATAACGAAGGCATCCCATATCAAGCCGCCTTCTAAAAAAATTACAAAATAAAATTTGCTATCTACAGCCACAACATCCGAGACTTTCGGGCCTCTTAGCCCAATGAGTCACACACATGACTCCCGGGTCACTCCAAGTCAGCCAAATAAATCTGGATGTTTGACCTCAACAACAATTCAGGTACTTAAAAATTTGTACTGGCAGAAGGATATGAAATCTCACCATTGCTTACACTGTCTCATCTTACTGGCACAACAACGGAACTCAAAATAGTTACTTTATATCAGTAATCAAGGAAATTTCAGTACTCAAAGCTAAAAATAATTTATAAAACCGGCTATTGAACTATCACCAAAATATCTGGACTTTCTCATCATCGTTATCGTTCAACACTTTCTCACAAAGCTTAAAACAACTACCTGCTATTAGCCACGCTCCCATAGCCTCCATCAGGCCGGTAAGCAACCATAAAACTCTCCCATAGGCTCCATTAGCCCACCATCACTGATAAAACACGATCACCTTCATCCGATGATGCAACAAATTTTGAGAAAACAAAACGATCACATAAATCTCATAAAAACCTCGGCTCGATAGTCGGTCACGTATTGGGTTAGCGTCTTAGATTGATCCGTCTAACAAAGTCTTTATCCAGGTCAAACTAAGTCACATTGACTTAGTACACATGGTTTTCGGTCGAACTAAGTCACAGGTTTATCTTTAGTTACTCAAAACATAATTCGAAATTATCTACCGTCAATCAGTTCACTTACTCGTGTTAACTTTTTTTTTTTCGTTAAATAACTTGATACTAATATAAAATTACGTTACTAACCAAACTACCTTTTTTTTGTAGTATTAAAAGAAACGTATATCGGTGATCCCATTTTTACCGCGGATATCTTATCTCTCTATTCTACAACATTGGGAAACTACGACCACAATAACAAACATTATACTGAAATATGGAAAATTTCGTTCGAATTTCTCCTGTTAAATGTAAACAAACACGCTAATAATTTTTCTCTTTTTTTCTCTCGATACATGTTTGCACCCTCCCGCTCGCATAGAAATCGCGGAGATCGCGGGGTCGTTATTGAATTTGCACATTCGAAGCCTATGTGAAGCCTATCCTATCTCTAAGACAACATCCTAAAGTACACCAGCTAATTGTTCCACAAACTCACTGCTACGGCATCCCTGCCACACTGTTATTATCAAATATTTACTTAATCAGCAATCTGGAACGACTTATGGTGACGGGAAAAGTCGAAGGCAAGAGACCCAGAGGCCGAAGTCCGAAGAGATGGGTGGACCAAATATCCGAACGATTCATCGAAACCGATGGAGACATGCAGTTTACCGAAGATGTCAGGATCCTCAGCAGTGAGGCAACGATCAAGAAGAAGATGTCAGTCAGCAGCACCACCATAACTATGCTTACGTACTCAATTTATAAAAATAATAGCACTATGCTTTCCAAGTATTTCTTATTCTTGTTTTCTGATAACTGACGTGATGTTGGTAATACGTAAAATCATAGCGCACCATGTTTCGAGATGGTAAAATAATCTTAGATTAAATAACACTGTTTTTACTATAAACACTGTTTGACATTGGGACGGATTTAACATAATTCTTACTATTTTTGTGGAGTGATTTTTTTTCTTAGTATATTTCTATCAGACAGCCTACATTAATTGACATAGGTACCCGCAAAAGCTAACATTTTTAAACTTAGCAGTAGTTTTTGACATTTTTACCAACAAATTGTAACACTGACGTAACTGGCGTTGTTTATGTTTTGTTTACATTCTTTCTATTTGTAGTTTCACTAAAGATACAAATAAACCTGCCATTCTCTCTACTAAGGGTATCAATAGTGTTTCTGTCAGAATACTTTTCTTAATTGTCAAAGTAAATAACTCCTAAAATCCGCTAGGGAGCCTCTTCAGCACAGGTTTTTACTAAATAATAATTATGTATAGGACTCACCAGATAGAGAGGAACTGTTAATATCACATCATTTCTCAGTCATGTACACTCGCAGATTGTCTACCATCGTCGTCCCATGTTGAAACAATCACGTTGAGGCTACCAGTCCAGCGTTGCATTCCAATGTTGTTCTCGTAGGTGAAGCGAACCGTTGTGCACCATTGTTATGCAATAGAAGAAAATAATTGTATTAGTAAAACAAAAATAAAAAAAAATAATATACACCGTTTTTAATTGTTTGATTTTATTTAATCTGCAGAAATCTAAGCAATAATTTACTTGTGGTGTCAAACCACACTGCTAAATGAATCTAAATGTAAGCGTTTACTTTAAAGTCATTGAATAAACTTTAGCTGGCTAATTTAGAACTACGCAAATTATTTAACTAACACAAGGAAAATATTTTACATGAGTAATCTAAATTAAATTTAACAAAAACAAAGAAGCCATACCAAAGTGCCATCCATAGTAAGTTTCACTCGATTTTTAATAATGTTGTCGATATCCCAGTGGTGCTCTCGAAGGCCCGGGGTCTGCCTTGACCATGACCCATTTGGTACAGATGATCTGCTGTTTACTTTATGAATCCCCCAATCTTTCTGACGAAGTCTTTGTCTTATATCTCGGGGTGTTTGGACTCTTGGCTGCGCTTTGAACATGTTAAATCATTATACATTTTAATGTAGGCAACTCAACTGGATCGAGTAATCACCTTTCTTTTATTATTACGCTTTCACGTAGCGTATCTGCATTTTCTTTGTTGCTTTTCATCATACCATCTCTTGGGCGTTGCGTTCGTCATCACCGCTTCTGATGTCGTCGCGTGAAGGAAAGGGGTGTATCAGGATCATTGTCATCAGGGTGGTGATATCAGTATTAGGTCGTATTCGTCCAGATAAATTAAAGAAAAGGTTCACATTTACTCCACTGTATTTATTCCATTTCATTTTTGCACATCACTTATAATTTCACTAGAATTACAGTTTTAATTAGAATTACAATTTCACTAGAAGAGCGGTATTACAAATGTAGGCAGTTGAGGTAATTTACTTTCTTATTTCGAAGGTGATTTTAAAATTACTTTATTTTTAAACGTAAATAACACTTTCTATTAACGAACTTCAAACGTAAACAAACGAAATGTGGAGACAGTTTCAAGACGCGTCACTCCTCGGCGGCGGTCGCGCCAAGAATGGCCGCCACTCGGCCCGAGTCGTGCCGTCGAGACTCTGTCAGCACGCCCCACCAGAGGGCGCACTCCCACTTCCGTTTTCATCGTCATGAGTCCGTACTATTGACCACATGAGTCCATACTATTGACCGTGATCCGTCATATATAATACAATCAGTTTTAACTGTCGAAACCAGACAAATCATCAAGTGCAAAGTACTAATTTGTTTTCTGGCTTTTTCAGGTATAGCAATTTAAAGGGCAATTGAAATCGGGGACTGTATGGGCTTAATGATTGCGCTTTATCTCGCGATTCCAACTATACCCCGCACAGGTCTACAAGTGCTTCCGTTTCCGAGATACAGCTCGCGGGGGTGAGTCAGGTGTGAAGGGGGGGAGGGGGGGAGGGGAGAGATTTCGAGGGAATTATGAGGGGGACAGGCAAGAGGAGGCGTACGACGCGACGTTTTGGGAATAAAAAAGTTTTTTTGGTTTTGGGGATGAAGGGGGATGAGATTTGGAATCCGTTGGGGTCAAAAGATTAGGTAGCTTCTCCCGATTCCAGGGACACCACGCACAGGTCTGTAGCTGTTCCCGTTCCTGAGATACAGCTCGCGGGGGTGAGGTAGGTGGGAGGGTTGGGAGGGGGGGGTTGTTTCGTCGGGACGCTAGGGGGAGGGGGGAGGGGGGTGCGGGCCGGGGGGGTATTTGTCGTAGCACTTAGCTACGCACGTAGACACGAGACAATTCCGCAACCTCCTTCTCCGCCTGAAGCTCCATCTCATCGCGCTCTACGCGGATGAGTTCGGCCTTGGCAGCTGCCAGGCCGATGTATTGGCCAGTTGTGGGAGGACGTCCTCTGCCCTTTCCCTTGCGCTTCGCCCGAGCTGAGAGACCACCACCGTCGGAATCGGAATCCGACAGCATCCCCAGTCTCGACCGAGGCCTTTTTCTCGAATCATGTTCGGCCTCCACCTCCAGGCTTTCATCGCCCGTGAAGGAGGTCATCGAACCCATCGACGAGCCGCAGAGCCCTGCAAGGTCGTCGGAGTCGTTTGGTGTGTTCATGAGAATATCCATTCGGTGCGCTGAACGCGTAAGACGCCCGGAAACCGGAGGTTCCATCATGCTCAGCACCACCCGGGGCGACTTAATCGCCTCTGCCTCCTTCCGGATCATTTCAATAATACCCTTAAAGGGTTTGGAGCCCATTCCGGGCCCCGCAACAAGCGACGCGGACGCGCCGCCAACACCGCCCGTCCTCGGGCCACAAACATCAACACCGCCCTTCTCGGGCACGGACTTCATCGCACAAGTGCCGACCCCGTATAAGTTCGGCAGCCCAGTCCCAGAACTATCAGCTCTGAGACTGGGGAGGGATTCCCCAGACGACACCGCCGTACTGGGACCCTCCCGGGGAGTTGTTTTCTTATGAGACTCGGCCATAGCTTTCGCCAGTAGGGGCTTAGTACTGCAAGGGGGCCCCACATCCCTACAGGTTTTTACGTTTTGGCTGACGGATGATTGTTTATAGTGGTTCACCTTCCACGCGGCCACTGGCCCCCGATCCCGGACTCGAGACTACGGGTTCGGCCCTCATCCCAAGTGCCAGTAGGCGACAGGAGAGGACCGGTCGACCCTCATCTCAAGTGCCAGAAGGCGACGAGAGAGGGTCGGTGTCGAGTTATTAGCCACTTGGCTACCAAGATCCCTTATGGGAAGTTAATAACCAAGCGCCCAGGGTGCACCGTCCCGGTCATGCTACTCTTCCCCCGGGTCGTAACCCAAAGGGACCAATAGCAAACCGGGCACACGAGGAGGTTACCCGACCGAGCACCCCAACCTAACCTAACCTAACCTAACCTAACCTTTTTTTTTTTTTTTTTTTTTACTTGTGGAAACGCATTTACACGTGCCCGCCCGCCAGGGGAGCGAGCGGGGTATGCGGGGCTCCCGGTCAGAAGGGCCGAACTACCCGCTAAAACCACAAGGTGCCCTCTATCGCATTGACGGACAGCCACGGGGAGATAACAAGCTTCCGCGACTGCGACCTGCGGGCGCCCATTATGGGCTCGATCTCGGGGAGTGAGCTTTAGGCCCACTCCCAAAACTGCTAGAAGCATCGACGTGTTGGGACACTTCAACACGTCGCAACGCCTACTCGGGGCCTCTTACCTGGGCGACAAACAGCCCCTCTGTTTGTCACCCGAGACCCTGTTAGGGGGGGAGGTGGCGCGCATGTTCACGCCGCCTTCGCCCAACTCTCCGACGGCGGATCGGGTCCGAGAGAATGTCATCCTCTCTCGCCCTTTCCGCCGCTTCCTTCTGCGATATTGTCACTTCGCAGAAGTCGACTACGACTTGCCATGCCCGCTCGCTATCGACCATACATTTTACCACAGCCGACAGCGAGAGGTCAGCCCCCACTGCCGCGATCAGATGAGCTCGCGGTTCGGCCCAAGCCGGACATTCCGCCAGGGTATGCTGCGCTGTATCATCAGCGCAGCCACACGCGTGACACTCTGGTGTCATCTCTCGCCTTGCCACCCCGTGCAAATACTTGCCGAAGCAGCCGTGCTCTGACAACATCTGCACAAGGTGAAAAGTGAGCTGTCCTTTTCGCTTCTCAGCCCATGGCCGTAATACCGGCCGAATGGCGTCGATAGTGCGATGCCCGGCGGATGGTTCTATGAGCCTTTCTTCCCACTCTGAGAAGAGGTTGTCCCGGAGGCGGTCCCGCACGGCTCCAATTTCACGTGGGGCCCAAAGCTCGCCATTCTGCGATGACTGCAAGTTAATACGCACTCCGCTTACCATAATACCAGCACCCCGTGGCGGTGCATTTCGAGGTCCGTGAAAACACACGGCCTCAGATTTATGAAGCGCGACTTCCAGGCCCAATAGTCTCACGCGGCGCACGACTTGCGCAACGCCAGCAGTAGCAATGTGCATGGCCTCCTGGTGGGTCCTTCCGCGAGCTGTAACCAAGGTGTCGTCTGCGTAGCAGAATACGTCGACGCCCCTCAGATTGTCTCCGCGGAGGACCCAATCATATCCGATATTCCATAATAGCGGCCCCATCACCGACCCTTGTGGGACCCCGCAGGCCATTTCCCTAGCCTTCCACCCGTTTTGAGTAGGAAACTCCACAGTCCTCTCTGCGAGGTAGTCGTCTACCAGCTGACGCAGGTAGAGGGGCACACCGTGATAGCGTAGTGCCTCCCTTATGCTACTCCAGGGTAAGCTGTTGAAGGCGTTGGCGATATCAAGTGACACCGCCAAGACAACCTCGCCCCGGGCTACAGCTTCTTGCGCCAACGTTTTTACACTTAAAATTGCGTCGATCGTGGATCTGCCTCTGCGAAAGCCAAACTGATGTTCAGAGAGGTCCGGACCCGTCGTCTCGAGGTATTTTATGATACGGCTGGCAACGACACGTTCGAAGAGCTTGGCGTCCTCATCGAGCATCACTAACGGGCGGTACCCTGAAGGCGAGTCTGCAGGGCGTCCCTCCTTCCGCAGAAGCACCAGTCGACCCTTCTTCCACGCTGCTGGGATTTTCCCCTGTTCGAGGCACGCACTAAAAAGACGCCGTAGTCGCGGCTCCAGGACGTCAAGGGCCCGAGCTAGCACCTTTCCCGGAATTCCGTCGGGTCCAGGGGCAGTATTTTTAGCTCTGAGCCTCATGATGGCGGCTTCTAACTCCCCCGCAGTCACCTCCGAAGCAGCCTCTCCGTTGCGCACCGTGGCCGAAGCCACCATACCTGGAGGAGTATGCTGACCTCTTTAAGGGAATAAGGCCACGACGATGTCGTCCACGAGCGGAGGCTCGAGTGTTTCAGTGAGCGGAGGAGCCCAAGGACGTATCTTAGCTCGAGCCGCTTTATAAGGCCTTCCCCAGGGATCTCTATTTAACGTCTCTAACATTTCTTCCATTTTAAGAGACTTGGCTTCGCTAATAGCTACCCTTAATGCCATTCGGGCCTCGTTATATGCTGCATACAGGTTGACTTCATCGTTGCCGTCCCGTTGCCGTCTTCGGCGATATCGGGTGTATAGGCGTCTGGCCACAATGCACGCATCGCGCAGCAGAGCGATTTCGTGCGACCACCAATACACCCAACGCCTGGGAGGGCAGGGCCTGGCCCGAGGCATTGCCGCATCGCAAATATGCGTCATGGCGTTACGAAACCAATCCCTTTCGGCATCCAGTGCCACAGGTTCATCTGGTATTGGCACCCACGCTTGCACGTTGGCCGCAGCCTCTAAAAAATCGTGATCTAACCGGCTCAAAACCCAGCGCGGGCCCTCTTGGACTGAGGACTGAGCTGGAACAGTTCTACTTCTTGTAGGGAGAACACAGAGATCGAACCGAATGTAACGGTGATCTGAGAGCGTCTCAACGTCCTCCACTACGTTCCAACACTGAACACGGCATGCTAAGGCAGGGCTTGCAAACGTTACGTCTACAATGGACCCACCCTGCTGTCGTACACACGTGTCTACATGACCCTGGTTTAGTATTATGAGCCCTGTTGCCGTTACCCATTCCTCGAGGACTGAACCACGCGCATCGGTCATTGGAGACCCCCACGCTGTGGACTTTCCGTTGAGATCGCCAGCGATCAGAACAGGAATTGGAAGATTCTGTACGACAATCCGCCCGACTTCGTCTAAGAAGGCCTCGAACTCGACAAGAGGTCTGTTGGGGGAAAAATATACCCCTATGACCACGACTCTATCCAGTGTGACTGCTAAAAATCCGTGACCCCTCTTCACCCTAGAGAAAGGGGGAGAGCCAACAGCAAGGTTGGTGGTGATCGCTACCAAACCATCATGGTCGCCTGCCCAGTCCTCTCTATCGGGAACGACATAGGGTTCTACGACCACGGCAACTTTAATTGACCATTCCGCCAGGTGCTGGTAAAGTAAATCCTGCGCCCTGGCGCAATGGTTTAAATTCCCCTGAAGAAATGGTTGGGAAGCCATTTATTTAGTTGACTCCATTTCTAACGCCTCTGTATCCCCGGGAACAGTACTAACGGTACCCGTGGATACGGCAGACAGCGGCTGAGCCCTATTCACTCTTGCCGCAGGCTTACCCTTCGCTGATTTGGCGGAAGGAGCGGTGCAGAGGCCGCTGCCCAACCGATGTTCGGCCGGCTTTTTAGCAGCTGCGCATATAGCACAGTGCGGTGCAGCAGTGCACTGCGCAGCTTTGTGCCCAGGTTGACAGCAGCGGTAACACAGGTCGCTGCGGTCAGTCTGTTCACCGCAGTGCGCTCTCACGTGTCCGGTTTTAAGGCATCGGTAGCAGCGTTGGGGTTTATTGTCGAGGAGCTTTACCGCCGCTGCTGTCCATCCAACCAACAGTCTGCCGTTACCAATAATTTTCTTCCCGGCAGCAACCGGGCACCGCAGCCACATCGTTCCAAGACGATTTGAGTCGCGACGGATATCACCTGCCTTCAGGGCCTCCAATTGGCAGCCCCCCACTTTTGTGACGGCTTCCAAAACCTCGCCCTCATCTACCGAATCATCGAGACCTGTAATGCGTAACTCTACACACTTTGTAGGTCTCGATATGCGGACAATTCGTTGATCCAACGCGGCGGCGAGCTTAATGGCTAGCCTGTCCGCCTTTGCCTCCCCGTCGGGATTAGGCACTTCAAGCAGGGCTGCTCCAGTCGACGCCCTCTTTATACGCAGGCCCGTTATTTCAAGTTCAGCCAGGTCTATTTTAGACCTGGCTTCTTTAATAACGGCTGCGTATGTGGTCGGCGGATCACTCGCCACAGCGTCAGGCTGCAAGGTCAGCAGCACAGCGGCCGTGCGGGGAGGACGCAGTTTACGCTGAGCTGCCTTTTGCAGTGCAGAAGTTGCAATCGGAGCTAAGCTAGTGTTTGCCTTGCCCCTACCTCTCTTCACTACTGTGACCCAAGATTGAGCCTGAAGGGCTGGTTGAGTATTATGTTGTGGGGCGATCGCTACCTGCCCTAAGCTCGAGCTTATTTGCTTTTCCCGTTTGCGGGCTTTCTTCTTGCGGGTTTTTGGCGCGAGGCTTGACCCTGGTGCCGTCGCAGCGGCCGCTGGCGCTGCACTCGGTTCCAACGGGGCTGGTGTGGGACGAGATGGGGGTCGGCGCACTTGTTTGTCCATTGCCCTAGCTCTGTCCGCCGCCAGAGGGGGTCGAAGGCGCGTCTCTGGGAGGAGGCGATCCTCTATGGAGTCGAGGCGAGCATTGACCATGGTTCCGACCTGTTCCATAATACAGCGCCTCAACTCTTCCTCCTTCTCAAAGGAACTCTGAGAAGACGCCGGGAGGGCCTCGCGACGCGCAGCACGTTCCCGCTGCAGGTCCGTCTTGAGTTCATCCAGCTCCTTTCTGAGCTGGACGATCTCCTCGTTCTGCTTAGAATTGGCCGCCAGCAGCAGATCCACCTCCACAGTAGCAGATCGTTTGCTCAAACCTTCAACTGCTACCGCAATCGCAGCCGCAGCATCTTTTAGGGCACGAATGAATGTGCCCTTAAGGTGGCCGGACCTCGCAGCGACACGGTTGATTACAGCCACGCCATCCAGCACCTGGGTGCGGAGCGCAGAGGCCAGCTCAGCTTCCGACCCAACGACTGCTGGGTCCTTGAGCCTTGCTGCTACAGCCCTATGCATTTCAGTGGCCATTACGGCCACTTCTTCCTCGGGTTCCATGCTGGGCGTTGCGGAGTAGTCGCGGCCTTGCTGGGGGTCTTCACTCGACCCAGTTTTGCTCATCAGCAGGCGTCTTCGACCTCGGCGAGCTGACGACGGTTTTGACGCGACACGAGACGTTTTCTTGGACGCCTGACTGCCAGCCGAGTCTGAGCCTGCGTTAACATCAGGATGCCTGCGTTTCCGCAAGAAGTGTGCCACGTTCTTGACGGAAGCTACAGACATGGCACTCGACTGGGAGTCTGTATCCGACAGCGACTGAGTGTTCTTCCCGAGTGTCACAAGAGGCAAACGCCCCAGGACCACTTGTGGCATGACAAATGTTCCTTCGACAGGCTCAAACGAACCCATCGCAGGCGAACTGCTCGCACCGCCCTTCTCAGGCACATCTTCAACGCCACCCGTTCTCGGGCTACTTTCATGGTATGTAAATGGTTCGAAGCTCATTGCACAACTCAACACTCATTGAACATCAAAGCACTTGAAGGGCACATTTCAGCGTGCACTGAAGGACTCTGTCAAGTCGGTGAAGGAGGCAGTTTATGCCCTCTATGATCGTGCCATGACCGACGACACGGCAAAGCTCGAGGCGGAAAACATGCGCCTAAAAGCGACGTTAACCAAGCTTCGTCAGGAATCAGATAACCTCCGAGGCGAGTTGAAGGCGGCGCAGGAGTCTGTGCGGGCTCTGCCAGCCCGGGCTCCCACCCCGCTGCCGCCTCCTCGGGAGAATTCGGCGGTACCCGTTCCAGATCTTGACGAACTGGTCGGGAAAATAATGCTGGCTGTTGGCAATATGGTCGATGCCAAGCTGGGAGCTCTGGAGGATAGGCTCCTTCCGGAGAAACGCCTTCGTCCCCCTCTGGCCTTTGACAAGGCCGAGTGTCAAGAGCCGCCTGAGCTGCCCGAACCCCAGCCGGGTCCCAGTTCTGCCCCACAACCCCACAAGGGGAATAAGGGCAAGGGCAAGAAGACCAGGCCCAAGGTAGTTTCGAGTGCTGCTGCGCAACCGTCGGCTCCGCCTGCGGTTTCGCTCATGACGTCTGGTCCCGTCACCCCATCCGCTGCACCTGCAGGTGCTTCATGGTCGGACGTGGTCAAACGGGGCCGCAAAAAGGAAAAGAAGAAGAAGTCCGGCGGAAAGTCAGTGTCTGCGCCTACTGTCCCGCCTTTCAATAAGAGAAAAAGGCCCAGGAAGCCTCGGTTACGAGTTCCTCAAGGCTCGGCTGTGGTATTAAAACTGCAGCCTGGGGCAACTGAAAGGGACGTAACCTTTGCGAAGAAGATTGCTGAGGCAAGGTTCAAGATCGACCTGGCTGAGATCGGCATTCCAGAGGGGGTGAGATTCCGCAAGGGTTGGACGGGAGGAGCTATCCTCGAAGTTCATGGCGCAGCAAGCGCCAGCAGAGCTGACGTGCTTGCGCAGAAGCTGCGTGAAGCCCTTGGCGAAGAGGACTTGCGAATTACGCGACCCACTAAGTGCGCAGAC
This sequence comes from Blastobasis lacticolella, assembly GCA_905147135.1. Lineage (NCBI taxonomy): Eukaryota > Metazoa > Arthropoda > Insecta > Lepidoptera > Blastobasidae > Blastobasis > Blastobasis lacticolella. The sequence goes on from LR990050.1 coordinate 20,641,365, forward strand.
TTGCGGCTTGGTGGGCTCGATGACTCGGTCACGTCCGCCGATATTGTGGCTGCTGTTGCAACGGCTGGCGAGTGTGAGGCGGATCTCGTCAAAATCGGCGATATCCGCCGCAGCCCTTCGGGTATCAGCGCAGTGTTTGTGCGTTGCCCGATCGCGGCTGCTAAGAAAGTGGTTAGTGGCGGTAGACTCACCGTTGGCTGGATCTCAGCGCAGGTGAAACTGCTCGAGTCCAGGCCGTTACGGTGCTACCGGTGCTTGCATGTCGGCCACGCTGTGGCCGACTGCAAATCAGAGGTGGATCGCAGCGATTTGTGTTTTCGCTGTGGTCACGCCGGCCACAGGGCCACGAGCTGTTCGGCTATGCCGCATTGCGTTGTGTGTGCTGTGGATGGCAAAGCGGCGGAACACAAGGTGGGGGCAAAGGGTTGTATAAATTCAGCTCCCTCTTCAAAACGTGGCGGAGGCAAGGGCAGGCCACAAGGCAAGCCCAGGCCAAAACCGGGTCGTAATAAACCTGGTATTCCGAGGGACGCGGAGTAATTCCTGCGTCCCGCCTTGGTGCCTCTGGCGGCGGACGGGCGGGGGCCTGTTCGTCGATGAAAGAGAGGCCCGAGAGGAGGCAGCGTGCTCGTGCCCGACACGCTGTCTATTTCGTGAGGAAGCTCGCTGACGCGAGTGGTGCTGGCGGGGTACCGGAAGTATACTTCGTTTTCCCGGGACTCCGTCACCTATGCACCGAGAGGGTCACCATGGGGTTTTAGCGGGTAGGGGGGCGCCCTCAGCGACCTCGAGTCCCGCATAACCCGCCCGCCTCCCCCGAGGCCGGCGGGTACGCATAAACGCGTTTCCCCATGACAAAAAAAAAAAAAAAAAAAAAAAGGTTAGGTTAGGTTAGGTTAGGTTAGGTTAGGTTAGGTTAGGTTGGGGTGCTGGGTCGAGTAACCTCCTCGTGTGCCCGGTTTGCTATTGGTCCCTTTGGGTTACGACCCGGGGGAAGAGTAGCATGACTGGGACGGTGCACCCTGGGCGCTTGGTTATTAACTTCCCATAAGGGATCTTGGTAGTCAAGTGGCTAATAACTCGACGCCGACCCTCTCTCGTCGCCTTCTGGCACTTGAGATGAGGGTCGACCGGTCCTCTCCTGTCGCCTTCTGGCACTTGGGATGAGGGCCGAACCCGTAGTCCCGAGTCCGGGATCGGGGGCCAGTGGCCGCGTGGAAGGTGAACCACTATAAACAATCATCCGTCAGCAAAGACGTAAAAACCTGTAGGGATGTGGGGTCCCCTTGCAGTACTAAGCCCCTACCGGCGAAAGCTATGGCCGAGTCACATAAGAAAACTACTCCCCGGGAGGGTCCCAGTACGGCGGTGTCGTCTGGGGAATCCCTCCCCAGTCTCAGAGCTGATAGTTCTGGGACTGGGCTGCCGAACTTATACGGGGTCGGCACTTGTGCGATGAAGTCCGTGCCCGAGAAGGGCGGTGTTGATGTCTGTGGCCCGAAAACGGGCGGTGTTGGCGGCGCGTCCGCGTCGCTTGTTGCGGGGCCCGGAATGGGCTCCAAACCCTCTAAGGGTATTATTGAAATGATTCGGAAGGAGGCAGAGGCGATTAAGTCGCCCCGGGTGGTGCTGAGCATGATGGAACCTCCGGTTTCCGGGCGTCTCACGCGTTCAGCGCGCCGAACGGATAGTCTCATGAACACACCAAACGACTCCGACGACCTTGCAGGGCTCTGCGGCTCGTCGATGGGTTCGATGACCTCCTTCACGGGCGATGAAAGCCTGGAGATGGAGGCCGAACAAGATTCGAGGAAACGGCCTCGGTCGAGACTGGGGACGCTGTCGGATTCCGATTCCGACGGTAGTGGTCTCTCAGCTCGGCCGAAGCGCAAGGGAAAGGGCAGAGGACGTCCTCCCACAACTGGCCAATACATCGGCCTAGCAGCTGCCAAGGCTGAACTCATCCGCGTAGAGCGCGATGAGATGGAGCTTCAGGCGGAGAAGGAGGTTGCAGAATTGTCTCAGCGAGCAAAGAGCACCAGACAAAACGTCCAGGCGAATAGGCCGCAAGCATTAATTGGGCAGAGTGAGCGCCCGTCTATGACTGGCCTCACTAAACAGGCAGATGATGCTTTGAAGGTGGTGGAGTTGGTTGCCACGAAATCGAAGCATCTAAAGGGCACCTTCCAGCGTGCTCTAAAGGACTCTGTGAAGTCAGTGAAGGAGGCAGTTTATGCCCTCTATGATCGTGCCATGACCGACGACACGGCGAAGCTTGAGGCGGAAAACATGCGCCTAAAAGCGACATTGACCAAGCTTCGTCAGGAAACGGATAACCTCCGAGGCGAGTTGAAGGCGGCGCAGGAGTCTGTGCGGGCTTTGCCTGCCCGGGCTCCCACCCCGCTGCCACCTCCTCGGGAGAATGTGGCGGTGCCCGTTCCAGATATTGACGAACTGGTCGGGAAAATAATGCTGGCTGTCGGCAATATGGTCGACGCCAAGCTGGGGGCTCTGGAGGACAGACTCCTCCCGGAGAAACGCCTCCGTCCCCCTCTGGCCTTTGACACGGCCGAGCGGCAAGAGCCACTTGATCTGCCTGAACCCCAGCCGGGTCCTAGTTCTGCCTCTCTACCCCACAAGGGGAAGAAGGGCAAGGGCAAGAAAACCAGGCCCAAGGTAGTTCTGAGTGCTGTTGCGCAACCGTCGGCTTCACCTGCGGTTTCGCTAATGACGCAAGATTCCGTCGCCCCATCCGCTGCGCCACCAAGTGCTTCATGGTCGGACGTGGTCAAACGGGGCCGCAAAAAGGAAAAGAAGAAGAAGTCTAGCGGGCAGCTGGCGTCTGCGCCTACTGTACCGCATGTGAAGAAGAGAAAGAGGCCCAGGAAGCCTCGGTTGCGTGTTCCTCAATGCTCAGCTGTGGTGCTAAAACTGCAGCCCGGGGCAACTGAAAGGGACGTAACCTTTGCGAAGAAGATTGCTGAGGCCAGGTCCAAGATCGACCTGACTGAGATCGGCATTCCAGAGGGGGTGAGATTCCGCAAGGGCTGGACGGGAGGAGCTGTCCTTGAAGTCCATGGCGCAGCAAGCGCCAGCAGAGCTGACGCGCTTGCGCAGAAACTGCGTGAAGCCCTTGGCGAAGAGGATTTGCGAATCACGCGACCCACTAAGTGCGCAGACTTGCGGCTTGGTGGCCTCGATGACTCGGTCACGTCTGCCGATATTGTGGCCGCGGTCGCAATTGCTGGCGAGTGTGAGGTGGACCTCGTCAAAATCGGCGATATCCGCCGCAGCCCTTCGGGTATCAGCGCAGTGTTTGTGCGTTGCCCGATCGCGGCTGCTAAGAAAGTGGTTAGTGGCGGTAGACTCACCGTTGGCTGGATCTCGGCGCAGGTGAAACTGCTCGAGTCCAGGCCGTTACGGTGCTACCGCTGCTTGCATGTCGGCCACGCTGTGGCCGATTGCAAATCAGAGGTGGATCGCAGCGATTTGTGTTTTCGCTGTGGTCAAGCCGGCCACAGGGCCACAAGCTGTTCGGCTATGCCGCATTGCGTTGTGTGTGCTGTGGATGGCAAATCGGCGGAACACAAGGTGGGGGCAAAGGGTTGTATAACCTCAGCTCCCTCTTCAAAACGTGGCGGAGGCAAAGGCAGGCCACAAGGCAAGCCCAGGCCAAAGCCGGGTCGTAAAAAACCTGGTATTCCGAGGGACGCGGAGTAATTCCTGCGTCCCGCCTTGGTGCCTCTGGCGGCGGATGGGCGGGGGTCCGTTCGTCGATGAAAGAGAGGCCCGAGAGGAGGCAGCGTGCTTGTGCCCGGTGCGCTGCCTGTTTAGTGAGGAAGCTCGCTGAAGCGAGCGGTGCTGGCGGGGTACCGGAAGTATACTTCGTTTTCCCGGGACTCCGCCGCCTATGCACCGAGAGGGTCACCATGGGGTTTTAGCGGGTAGGGGGGCGCCCTCAGCGACCTCGAGTCCCGCATAACCCGCCCGCCTCCCCCGAGGCCAGCGGGTACGCCTAAACGCGTTTCCCCATGACAAAAAAAAAAAAAAAAAAAAAGGTTAGGTTAGGTTAGGTTAGGTTGGGGTGCTGGGTCGGGTAACCTCCTAGTGTGCCCGGTTTGCTATTGGTCCCTTTGGGTTACGACCCGGTGGAAGAGTAGCATGACCGGGACGGTGCACCCTGGGCGCTTGGTTATTATCTTCCCATGAGGGATCTTGGTAGCCAAGTGGCTAATAACTCGACGCCGACCCTCTCTCGTCGCCTTCTGGCACTTGAGATGAGGGTCGACCGGTCCTCTCCTGTCGCCTTCTGGCACTTGGGATGAGGGCCGAACCCGTAGTCCCGAGTCCGGGATCGGGGGCCAGTGGCCGCGTGGAAGGTGAACCACTATAAACAATCATCCGTCAGCCAAGACGTAAAAACCTGTAGGGATGTGGGGCCCCCTTGCAGTACTAAGCCCCTACCGGCGAAAGCTATGGCCGAGTCACATAAGAAAACTACTCCCCGGGAGGGTCCCAGTACGGCGGTGTCGTCTGGGGAATCCCTCCCCAGTCTCAGAGCTGATAGTTCTGGGACTGGGCTGCCGAACTTATACGGGGTCGGCACTTGTGCGATGAAGTCCGTGCCCGAGAAGGGCGGTGTTGATGTCTGTGGCCCGAAAACGGGCGGTGTTGGCGGCGCGTCCGCGTCGCTTGTTGCGGGGCCCAAACCCTCTAAGGGTATTATTGAAATGATTAGGAAGGAGGCAGAGGCGATTAAGTCGCCCCGGGTGGTGCTGAGCATGATGGAACCTCCGGTTTCCGGGCGTCTCACGCGTTCAGCGCGCCGAATGGATAGTCTCATGAACACACCAAACGACTCCGACGACCTTGCAGGGCTCTGCGGCTCGTCGATGGGTTCGATGACCTCCTTCACGGGCGATGAAAGCCTGGAGGTGGAGGCCGAACATGATTCGAGAAAAAGGCCTCGGTCGAGACTGGGGACTCTGTCGGATTCCGATTCCGATGGCAGTCTGTCAGCTCGGCCGAAGCGCAAGGGGAAGGGCAGAGGACGTCCTCCCACAACTGGCCAATACATCGGCCTGGCAGCTGCCAAGGCTGAACTCATTCGCGTAGAGCGCGATGAGATGGAGCTTCAGGCGGAGAAGGAGGTTGCAGAATTGTCGCAACGAGCAAAGAGCACCAGACAAAACGTCCAGGCGAATAGGCCGCAAGCTTTGATTGGACAGAGTGAGCGCCCGTCTATGACGGGTCTCACTAAACAGGCGGATGATGCTTTGAAGGTGGTGGAGTTGGTTGCCACGAAATCAAAGCACTTGAAGGGCACATTTCAGCGTGCCCTGAAGGACTCTGTAAAGTCGGTGAAGGAGGCAGTTTATGCCCTTTATGATCGTGCCATGACCGACGACACGGCGAAGCTTGAGGCGGAAAACATGCGCCTAAAAGCGACGTTAACCAAGCTTCGTCAGGAAACGGATAACCTCCGAGGCGAGTTGAAGGCGGCGCAGGAGTCTGTGCGGGTTCTGCCTGCCCGGGCTCCCACCCCGCTGCCGCCTCCTCGGGAGAATGCGGCGGTGCCCGTTCCAGATCTTGACGAACTTGTTGGGAAAATAATGCTGGCTGTCGGCAATATGGTCGACGCTAAGCTGGGAGCTCTGGAGGATAGACTCCTCCCAGAGAAACGTCTTCGTCCCCCTCTGGCCTTTGACAAGGCCGAGTGTCAAGAGCCGCCGGAGCTGCCTGAACCCCTGCCGGGTCCTAGTTCTGCCCCTCAACTCCACAAGGGGAAGAAGGGCAAGGGCAAGAAAACCAGGCCCAAGGTAGTTCTGAGTGCTGCTGCGCAACCGTCGGCTTCACCTGCGGTATCGCTAATGGCGCAAGGTTCCGTCGCCCCATCCGCTGCGCCACCAGGTGCTTCATGGTCGGACGTGGTCAAGCGGGGCCGCAAAAAAGAAAAGAAGAAGAAGAAGTCCGGCGGGAAGTCGGTGGCTGCGCCTACAGTCCTGCCTTTGAAGAAGAGAAAGAGGCCCAGAAAGCCTCGGTTGCGTGTTCCTCAATGCTCAGCTGTGGTGCTAAAACTGCAGCCCGGGGCAACTGAAAGGGACGTAACCTTTGCGAAGAAGATTGCTGAGGCCAGGTCCAAGATCGACCTGGCTGAGATCGGCATTCCAGAGGGGGTGAGATTCCGCAAGGGCTGGACGGGAGGAGCTGTCCTTGAAGTCCATGGCGCAGCAAGCGCCAGCAGAGCTGACGCGCTTGCGCAGAAGCTGCGTGAAGCCCTTGGCGAAGAGGACTTGCGAATCACGCGACCTACTAAGTGCGCAGACTTGCGGCTTGGTGGCCTCGATGACTCGGTCACGTCCGCCGATATTGTGGCTGCGGTCGCAATGGCTGGCGAGTGTGAGGTGGACCTCGTCAAAATCGGCGATATCCGCCGCAGCCCTTCGGGTATCAGCGCAGTGTTTGTGCGTTGCCCGATCGCGGCTGCTAAGAAAGTGGTTAGTGGCGGTAGACTCACCGTTGGCTGGATCTCGGCGCAGGTGAAACTGCTCGAGTCCAGGCCGTTACGGTGCTACCGCTGCTTGCATGTCGGCCATGCTGTGGCCGATTGCAAATCAGAGGTGGATCGCAGCGATTTGTGTTTTCGCTGCGGTCAAGCCGGCCACAGGGCCACGAGCTGTTCGGCTATGCCGCATTGCATTGTGTGTGCTGTGGATGGCAAAGCAGCGGAACATAAGGTGGGAGCAAAGGGTTGTGTTACCTCAGCTCCCTCTTCAAAACGTGGCGGAGGCAAGGGTAGGCCACAAGGCAAGCCCAGGCCAAAGCCGGGTCGTAAAAAACCTGGTATTCCGAGGGACGCGGAGTAATTCCTGCGTCCCGCCTTGGTGCCTCTGGCGGCGGATGGGCGGGGGCCCGTTCGTCGATGAAAGAGAGGCCCGAGAGGAGGCAGCGTGCTTGTGCCCGGCGCGCTGCCTGTTTCGTGAGGAAGCTCGCTGACGCGAGTGGTGCTGGCGGGGTACCGGAAGTATACTTCGTTTCCCGGGACTCCGCCACCTATGCACCGAGAGGGTCACCATGGGGTTTTAGCGGGTAGGGGGGCGCCCTCAGCGACCTCGAGTCCCGCATAACCCGCCCGCCTCCCCAGGTTAGGTTGGGGTGCTGGGTCGGGTAACCTCCTAGTGTGCCCGGTTTGCTATTGGTCCCTTTGGGTTACGACCCGGTGGAAGAGTAGCATGACCGGGACGGTGCACCCTGGGCGCTTGGTTATTATCTTCCCATGAGGGATCTTGGTAGCCAAGTGGCTAATAACTCGACGTCGACCCTCTCTCGTCGCCTTCTGGCACTTGAGATGAGGGTCGACCGGTCCTCTCCTGTCGCCTTCTGGCACTTGGGATGAGGGCCGAACCCGTAGTCCCGAGTCCGGGATCGGGGGCCAGTGGCCGCGTGGAAGGTGAACCACTATAAACAATCATACGTCAGCCAAGACGTAAAAACCTGTAGGGATGTGGGGCCCCCTTGCAGTACTAAGCCCCTACCGGCGAAAGCTATGGCCGAGTCACATAAGAAAACTACTCCCCGGGAGGGTCCCAGTACGGCGGTGTCGTCTGGGGAATCCCTCCCCAGTCTCAGAGCTGATAGTTCTGGGACTGGGCTGCCGAACTTATACGGGGTCGGCACTTGTGCGATGAAGTCCGTGCCCGAGAAGGGCGGTGTTGATGTCTGTGGCCCGAAAACGGGCGGTGTTGGCGGCGCGTCCGCGTCGCTTGTTGCGGGGCCCGGAATGGGCTCCAAACCCTACAAGGGTATTATTGAAATGATTCGGAAGGAGGCAGAGGCGATTAAGTCGCCCCGGGTGGTGCTGAGCATGATGGAACCTCCGGTTTCCGGGCGTCTCACGCGTTCAGCGCGCCGAACGGATAGTCTCATGAACACACCAAACGATTCCGACGACCTTGCAGGGCTCTGCGGCTCGTCGATGGGTTCGATGACCTCCTTCACGGGCGATGAAAGCCTGGAGATGGAGGCCGAACAAGATTCGAGGAAACGGCCTCGGTCGAGACTGGGAACGCAATCGGATTCCGATTCCGACGGTAGTGGTCTCTCAGCTCGGCCGAAGCGCAAGGGAAAGGGCAGAGGACGTCCTCCCACAACTGGCCAATACATCGGCCTGGCAGCTGCCAAGGCCGAACTCATCCGCGTAGAGCGCGATGAGATGGAGCTTCAGGCGGAGAAGGAGGTTGCAGAATTGTCTCAGCGAGCAAAGAGCACCAGACAAAACGTGCAGGCGAATAGGCCGCAAGCTTTGATTGGGCAGAGTGAGCGCCCGTCTATGACTGGTCTCACTAAACAGGCGGATGATGCTTTGAAGGTGGTGGAGTTGGTTGCCACGAAATCAAAGCACTTGAAGGGCACATTTCAGCGTGCACTGAAAGACTCTGTCAAGTCGGTAAAGGAGGCAGTTTATGCCCTTTATGATCGTGCCATGACCGACGACACGGCGAAGCTTGAGGCGGAAAACATGCGCCTAAAAGCGACGTTGACCAAGCTTCGTCAGGAATCGGATAACCTCCGAGGCGAGTTGAAGGCGGCGCAGGAGTCTGTGCGGGCTCTGCCTGCCCGGGCTCCCACCCCGCTGCCGCCTCCTCGGGAGAATGCGGCGGTGCCCGTTCCTGATCCTGACGAACTTGTTAGGAAGATAATGCTGGCTGTCGGCAATATGGTCGACGCCAAGTTGGGGGCTCTGGAGGATAGACTCCTCCCGGAGAAACGCCTCCGTCCGCCTCTGGCCTTTGACACGGCCGAGCGGCAAGAGCCACTTGATCTGCCTGAACCCCAGCCGGGTCCTAGTTCTGCCCCTCTACCCCACAAGGGGAAGAAGGGCAAGGGCAAGAAAACCAGACCCAAGGTAGTTCTGAGTGCTGCTGCGCAACCGTCGGCTTCACCTGCGGTTTCGCTAATGGCGCAAGGTTCCGTCGCCCCATCCGCTGCACCACCAGGTGCTTCATGGTCGGACGTGGTCAAACGGGGCCGCAAAAATGAAAAGAAGAAGAAGAAGTCCGGCGGGGAGTCGGTGGCTGCGCCTACTGTCCTGCCTTTGAAGAAGAGAAAGAGGCCCAGAAAGCCTCGGTTGCGTGTTCCTCAATGCTCAGCTGTGGTGTTAAAACTGCAGCCCGAGGCAACTGAAAGGGACGTAACCATTGCAAAGAAGATTGCTGAGGCCAGGTCCAAGATAAACCTGGCTGAGATCGGCATTCCAGAGGGGGTGAGATTCCGCAAGGGCTGGACTGGAGGAGCAATCCTTGAAGTCCATGGGGCAGCAAGCGCTAGCAGAGCTGACGTGCTTGCGCAGAAGCTGCGTGAAGCCCTTGGCGAAGAGGACTTGCGAATCACGCGACCCACTAAGTGCGCAGACTTGCGGCTTGGTGGGCTCGATGACTCGGTTACGTCCGCCGATATTGTGGCTGCGGTCGCAATGGCTGGCGAGTGTGAGGTGGACCTCGTCAAAATCGGCGATATTCGCCGCAGCCCTTCGGGTATCAGCGCAGTGTTTGTGCGCTGCCCGATCGCGGCTGCTAAGAAAGTGGTTAGTGGCGGTAGACTCACCGTTGGCTGGATCTCGGCGCAGGTGAAACTGCTCGAGTCCAGGTCGTTACGGTGCTACCGCTGCTTGCATGTCGGCCATGCTGCGGCCGATTGCAAATCAGAGGTGGATCACAGCGATTTGTGTTTTCGCTGCGGCCAAGCCGGCCACAGGGCCACGAGCTGTTCGGCTATGCCGCATTGCGTTGTGTGTGCTGTGGATGGCAAATCGGCGGAACACAAGGTGGGGGCAAAGGGTTGTATAACCTCAGCTCCCTCTTCAAAACGTGGCGGAGGCAAAGGCAGGCCACAAGGCAAGCCCAGGCCAAAGCCGGGTCGTAAAAAACCTGGTATTCCGAGGGACGCGGAGTAATTCCTGCGTCCCGCCTTGGTGCCTCTGACGGCGGATGGGCGGGGGCCCGTTCGTCGATGAAAGAGAGGCCCGAGAGGAGACAGCGTGCTTGTGCCCGGCGCGCTGCCTGTTTAGTGAGGAAGCTCGCTGAAGCGAGCGGTGCTGGCGGGGTACCGGAAGTATACTTCGTTTTCCCGGGACTCCGCCGCCTATGCACCGAGAGGGTCACCATGGGGTTTTAGCGGGTAGGGGGGCGCCCTCAGCGACCTCGAGTCCCGCATAACCCGCCCGCCTCCCCCGAGGCCGGCGGGTACGCATAAACGCGTTTCCCCATGACAAAAAAAAAAAAAAAAAAAAAAAAAAATGGTTAGGTTAGGTTAGGTTAGGTTAGGTTAGGGTGCTCGGTCGGGTAACCTCCTCGTGTGCCCGGTTTGCCATTACTCCCTTTGGGTTCCGACCCGGGGGAAGAGTAGCATGACCGGGACGGTGCACCCTGGGCGCTTGGTTATTAACTTCCCATAAGGGATCTTGGTAGCCAAGTGGCTAATAACTCGACGCCGACCCTCTCTCGTCGCCTTCTGGCACTTGAGATGAGGGTCGACCGGTCCTCTCCTGTCGCCTTCTGGCACTTGGGATGAGGGCCGAACCCGTAGTCCCGAGTCCGGGACCGGGGGCCAGTGGCCGCGTGGAAGGTGAACCACTATAAACAATCATCCGTCAGCCAAGACGTAAAAACCTGTAGGGATGCGGGGCCCCCTTGCAGTACTAAGTCCCTATTGGCGAAAGCTATGGCCGAGTCTCATAAGCAAACTACTCCCCGGGAGGGTCCCAGTACGGCGGTGTCGTCTGGGGAATCCCTCCCCAGTCTCAGAGCTGATAGTTCTGGGACTGGGCTGCCGAACTTATACGGGGTCGGCACTTGTGCGATGAAGTCTGTGCCCGAGAAGGGCGGTGTTGGCGGCGCGTCCGCGTCGCTTGTTGCGGGGCCCGGAATGGGCTCCAAACCCTCTAAGGGTATTATTGAAATGATTAGGAAGGAGGCAGAGGCGATTAAGTCGCCCCGGGTGGTGCTGAGCATGATGGAACCTCCGGTTTCCGGGCGTCTCACGCGTTCAGCGCGCCGAATGGATAGTCTCATGGACACACCAAACGACTCCGACGACCTTGCAGGGCTCTGCGGCTCGTCGATGGGTTCGATGACCTCCTTCACGGGCGATGAAAGCCTGGAGGTGGAGGCCGAACATGATTCGAGAAAATGGCCTCGGTCGAGACTGGGGACTCTGTCGGATTCCGATTCCGATGGCAGTCTGTCAGCTCGGCCGAAGCGCAAGGGGAAGGGCAGAGGACGTCCTCCCACAACTGGCCAATACATCGGCCTGGCAGCTGCCAAGGCTGAACTCATTCGCGTAGAGCGCGATGAAATGGAGCTTCAGGCGGAGAAGGAGGTTGCAGAATTGTCGCAACGAGCAAAGAGCACCAGACAAAACGTCCAGGCGAATAGGCCGCAAGCTTTGATTGGACAGAGTGAGCGCCCGTCTATGACGGGTCTCACTAAACAGGCGGATGATGCTTTGAAGGTGGTGGAGTTGGTTGCCACGAAATCAAAGCACTTGAAGGGCACATTTCAGCGTGCCCTGAAGGACTCTGTAAAGTCGGTGAAGGAGGCAGTTTATGCCCTTTATGATCGTGCCATGACCGACGACACGGCGAAGCTTGAGGCGGAAAACATGCGCCTAAAAGCGACGTTAACCAAGCTTCGTCAGGAAACGGATAACCTCCGAGGCGAGTTGAAGGCGGCGCAGGAGTCTGTGCGGGTTCTGCCTGCCCGGGCTTCCACCCCGCTGCCGCCTCCTCGGGAGAATGCGGCGGTGCCCGTTCCAGATCTTGACGAACTTGTTGGGAAAATAATGCTGGCTGTCGGCAATATGGTCGACGCTAAGCTGGGAGCTCTGGAGGATAGACTCCTCCCAGAGAAACGTCTTCGTCCCCCTCTGGCCTTTGACAAGGCCGAGTGTCAAGAGCCGCCGGAGCTGCCTGAACCCCTGCCGGGTCCTAGTTCTGCCCCTCAACTCCACAAGGGGAAGAAGGGCAAGGGCAAGAAAACCAGGCCCAAGGTAGTTCTGAGTGCTGCTGCGCAACCGTCGGCTTCACCTGCGGTATCGCTAATGGCGCAAGGTTCCGTCGCCCCATCCGCTGCGCCACCAGGTGCTTCATGGTCGGACGTGGTCAAGCGGGGCCGCAAAAAAGAAAAGAAGAAGAAGAAGTCCGGCGGGAAGTCGGTGGCTGCGCCTACAGTCCTGCCTTTGAAGAAGAGAAAGAGGCCCAGAAAGCCTCGGTTGCGTGTTCCTCAATGCTCAGCTGTGGTGTTAAAACTGCAGCCCGAGGCAACTGAAAGGGACGTAACCATTGCAAAGAAGATTGCTGAGGCCAGGTCCAAGATAAACCTGGCTGAGATCGGCATTCCAGAGGGGGTGAGATTCCGCAAGGGCTGGACGGGAGGAGCTATCCTCGAAGTTCATGGCGCAGCAAGTGCCAGCAGAGCTGACGCGCTTGCGCAGAAGCTGCGTGAAGCCCTTGGCGAAGAGGACTTGCGAATCACGCGACCCACTAAGTGCGCAGACTTGCGGCTTGGTGGCCTCGATGACTCGGTCACGTCCGCCGATATTGTGGCTGCGGTCGCAACGGCTGGCGAGTGTGAGGCGGATCTCGTCAAAATCGGCGACATCCGCCGCAGTCCTTCGGGCATCAGCGCGGTGTTTGTGCGCTGCCCGATCGCGGCTGCTAAGAAAGTGGTTAGTGGCGGTAGAATCACCATTGGCTGGATCTCGGCGCAGGTCAAACTGCTCGAGTCCAGGCCGTTACGGTGCTACCGCTGCTTGCATGTCGGCCACGCTGTGGCCGATTGCAAATCAGAGGTGGATCGCAGCGATCTGTGTTTTCGCTGTGGTCACGCCGGCCATAGGGCCACGAGCTGTTCGGCTATGCCGCATTGCGTTGTGTGTGCTGTGGATGGCAAAGCGGCGGAACACAAGGTGGGGGCAAAGGGTTGTATAACCTCAGCTCCCTCTTCGAATCGTGGCGGAGGCAAGGGCAGGCCACATGGCAAGCCCAGGCCAAAACCGGGTCGTAAAAAACCTAGTATTCCGAGGGACGCGGAGTAATTGCTGCGTCCCGCCTTGGTGCCTCTGGCGGCGGATGGGCGGGGGCCCGTTCGTCGATGAAAGAGAGGCCCGAGAGGAGGCAGCGTGCTTGTGCCCGGCGCGCTGCCTGTTTCGTGAGGAAGCTCGCTGACGCGAGTGGTGCTGGTGGGGTACCGGAAGTATACTTCGTTTTCCCGGGACTCCGCCACCTATGCACCGAGAGGGTCACCATGGGGTTTTAGCGGGTAGGGGGGCGCCCTCAGCGATCTCGAGTCCCGCATAACCCGCCCGCCTCCCCCGAGGCCGGCGGGTACGCCTAAACGCGTTTCCCCATGACAAAAAAAAAAAAAAAAAAAAAAAAAAAAAAGGTTAGGGTAGGGTAGGTTAGGTTGGGGTGCTCGGTCGGGTAACCTCCTCGTGTGCCCGGTTTGCTATTGGTCCCTTTGGGTTACGACCCGGGGGAAGAGTAGCATGACCGGGACGGTGCACCCTGGGCGCTTGGTTATTAACTTCCCATAAGGGATCTTGGTAGCCAAGTGGCTAATAACTCGACGCCGACCCTCTCTCGTCGCCTTCTGGCACTTGGGATGAGGGTCGACCGGTCCTCTCCTGTCGCCTTCTGGCACTTGGGATGAGGACCAAACCCGTAGTCCCGAGTCCGGGATCGGGGGCCAGTGGCCGCGTGGAAGGTACCACTATAAACAATCATCCGTCAGCCAAGACGTAAAAACCTGTAGGGATGTGGGGCCCCCTTGCAGTACTAAGCCCCTATTGGCGAAAGCTATGGCCGAGTCTCATAAGCAAACTACTCCCCGGGAGGGTCCCAGTACGACGGTGTCGTCTGGGGAATCCCTCCCCAGTCTCAAAGCTGATAGTTCTGGGACTGGGCTGCCGAACTTATACGGGGTCGGCACTTGTGCGATGAAGTCCGTGCCCGAGAAGGGCGGTGTTGATGTCTGTGGCCCGAAAACGGGCGGTGTTGGCGGCGCGTCCGCGTCGCTTGTTGCGGGGCCCGGAATGGGCTCCAAACCCTCTAAGGGTATTATTGAAATGATTCGGAAGGAGGCAGAGGCGATTAAGTCGCCCCGGGTGGTGCTGAGCATGATGGAACCTCCGGTTTCCGGGCGTCTCACGCGTTCAGCGCGCCGAATGGATAGTCTCATGAACACACCAAACGACTCCGACGACCTTGCAGGGCTCTGCGGCTCGTCGATGGGTTCGATGACCTCCTTCACGGGCGATGAAAGCCTGGAGGTGGAGGCCGAACATGATTCGAGAAAAAGGCCTCGGTCGAGACTGGGGACTCTGTTGGATTCCGATTCCGATGGCAGTCTGTCAGCTCGGCCGAAGCGCAAGGGGAAGGGCAGAGGACGTCCTCCCACAACTGGCCAATACATCGGCCTGGCAGCTGCCAAGGCTGAACTCATTCGCGTAGAGCGCGATGAGATGGAGCTTCAGGCGGAGAAGGAGGTTGCGGAATTGTCTCAGCGAGCAAAGAGCACCAGACAAAACGTCCAGGCGAATAGGCCGCAAGCATTAATTGGGCAGAGTGAGCGCCCGTCTATGACTGGCCTTACTAAACAGGCAGACGATGCTTTGAAGGTGGTGGAGTTGGTAGCCACGAAATCGAAGCATCTAAAGGGCACCTTCCAGCGTGCTCTAAAGGACTCTGTGAAGTCAGTGAAGGAGGCAGTTTATGCCCTCTATGATCGTGCCATGACCGACGACACGGCGAAGCTCGAGGCGGAAAACATGCGCCTAAAAGCGACGTTGACCAAGCTTCGTCAGGAAACGGATAACCTCCGAGGCGAGTTGAAGGCGGCGCAGGAGTCTGTGCGGGCTCTGCCTGCCCGGGCTCCCACCCCGCTGCCGTCTCCTCGGGAGAATGCGGCGGTGCCCGTTCCAGATCTTGACGAACTAGTCGGGAAAATAATGCTGGCTGTCGGCAATATGGTCGACGCCAAGCTGGGGGCTCTGGAGGATAGACTCCTCCCGGAGAAACGCCTTCGTCCCCCTTTGGCCTTTGACAAGACCGAGTGTCAAGATCCGCCGGAGCTAACTGAACCCCAGCCGGGTCCCAGTTCTGCCCCTCACAAGGGGAAGAAGGGCAAGGGCAAGAAAACCAGGCCCAAGGTAGTTCCGAGTGCTGCTGCGCAACCGTCGGCTTCACCTGCGGTTTCGCTTATGACGCAAGGTTCCGTCGCCCCATCCGCTGCGCCACCAGGTGCTTCATGGTCGGACGTGGTCAAACGGGGCCGCAAAAAGGAAAAGAAGAAGAAGAAGTCCGGCGGGAAGTCGGTGGCTGCGCCTACTGTCCTGCCTTTGAAGAAGAGAAAGAGGCCCAGAAAGCCTCGGTTGCGTATTCCTCAATGCTCAGCTGTGGTGTTAAAACTGCAGCCAGGGGCAACTGAAAGGGACGTAACCTTTGCGAAGAAGATTGCTGAAGCCAGGTCCAAAATCGATTTGGCTGAGATCGGCATTTCAGAGGGGGTGAGATTCCGCAAGGGTTGGACTGGAGGAGCTATCCTTGAAGTTCATGGCGCAGCAAGTGCCAGCAGAGCTGACGCGCTTGCGCAGAAGCTGCGTGAAGCCCTTGGCGAGAAGGACTTGCGAATCACGCGACCCACTAAGTGCGCAGATTTGCGACTTGGGGGCCTTGATGACTCGGTCACGTCAGCCGATATTGTGGCTGCTGTTGTAACGGCTGGCGAGTGTGAGGCGGATCTCGTCAAAATTGGCGATATCCGCCGCAGCCCATCGGGTATCAGCGCAGTGTTTGTGCGTTGCCCGATCGCGGCTGCTAAGAAAGTAGTTAGCGGCGGTAGACTCACCGTTGGCTGGATCTCGGCGCAGGTGAAACTGCTCGAGTCCAGACCGTTACGGTGCTACCGCTGCTTGCTTGTCGGCCACGCTGTGGCCGATTGCAAATCAGAGGTAGATCGCAGCGATTTGTGTTTTCGCTGTGGTCACGCCGGCCACAGGGCCACGAGCTGTTCGGCTATGCCGCATTGCGTTGTGTGTGCTGTGGATGGCAAATCGGCGGAACACAAGGTGGGGGCAAAGGGTTGTATAACCTCAGCTCCCTCTTCAAAACGTGGCGGAGGCAAGGGCAGGCCACAAGGCAAGCCCAGGCCAAAACCGGGTCGTAAAAAACCTGGTATTCCGAGGGACGCGGAGTAATTCCTGCGTCCCGCCTTGGTGCCTCTGGCGGCGGATGGGCGGGGGCCCGTTCGTCGATGAAAGAGAGGCCCGAGAGGAGGCAGCGTGCTTGTGCCCGGCAAACTGCCTGTTTCGTGAGGAAGCTCGCTGACGCGAGTGGTGCTGGCGGGGTACCGGAAGTATACTTCGTTTTCCCGGGACTCCGCCACCTATGCACCGAGAGGGTCACCATGGGGTTTTAGCGGGTAGGGGGGCGCCCTCAGCGACCTCGAGTCCCGCATAACCCGCCCGCCTCCCCCGAGGCCGGCGGATACGCCTAAACGCGTTTCCCCATGACAAAAAAAAAAAAAAAAAAAAGGTTAGGTTAGGTTAGGTTAGGTTAGGTTAGGTTAGGTTAGGTTAGGTTAGGTTAGGTTAGGTTAGGTTAGGTTAGGTTAGGTTAGGTTAGGTTAGGTTGGGGTGCTCGGTCGGGTAACCTCCTCGTGTGCCCGGTTTGCCATTGGTCCCTTTGGGTTACGACCCGGGGGAAGAGTAGCATGACCGGGACGGTGCACCCTGGGCGCTTGGTTATTAACTTCCCATAAGGGATCTTGGTAGCCAAGTGGCTAATAACTCGACGCCGACCCTCTCTCGTCGCCTTCTGACACTTGAGATGAGGGTCGACCGGTCCTCTCCTGTCGCCTTCTGGCACTTGGGATGAGGACCGCACCCGTAGTCCCGAGTCCGGGATCGGGGGCCAGTGGCCGCGTGGAAGGTGAACCACTATAAACAATCAACCGTCAGCCAAGACGTAAAAACCTGTAGGGATATGGGGCCCCCTTGCAGTACTAAGCCCCTATTGGCGAAAGCTATGGCCGAGTCTCATAAGAAAACTACTCCCCGGGAGGGTCCCAGTACGGCGGTGTCGTCTGGGGAATCCCTCCCCAGTCTCAGAGCTGATAATTCTGGGACTGGGCTGCCGAACTTATACGGGGTCGGCACTTGTGCGATGAAGTCCGTGCCCGAGAAGGGCGGTGTTAATGTCTGTGGCCCGAAAACGGGCGGTGTTGGCGGCGCGTCCGCGTCGCTTGTTGCGGGGCCCGGAATGGGCTCCAAACCCTCTAAGGGTATTATTGAAATGATTCGGAAGGAGGCAGAGGCGATTAAGTCGCCCCGGGTGGTGCTGAGCATGATGGAAACTCCGATTTCCGGGCGTCTCACGCGTTCAGCGCGCCGAATGGATAGTCTCATGAACTCACCAAACGACTCCGACGACCTTGCAGGGCTTTGCGGCTCGTCGATGGGTTCCATGACCTCCTTCACTGGCGATGAAAGCCTGGAGATGGAGGCCGAACAAGATTCGAGAAAACGGCCTCGGTCGAGGCTGGGGACTCTGTCGGATTCTGATTCCGATGGCAGTGGTCTGTCAGCTCGGCCGAAGCGCAAAGGGAAGGGCAGAGGACGTCCTCCTACAACTGGCCAGTACATCGGCCTGGCAGCTGCCAAGGCTGAACTTATTCGTGTAGAGCGCGATGAGATGGAACTTCAGGCGGAGAAGGAGGTTGCAGAATTGTCTCAACGAGCTAAGAGCACCAGACAAAACGTCCAGGCGAATAGGCCGCAAGCTTTGATTGGGCAGAGTGAGCGCCCGTCTATGACGGGTCTCACTAAACAGGCGGACGATGCTTTGAAGGTGGTGGAGTTGGTAGCCACGAAATCAAAGCACTTGAAGGGCACATTTCAGCGTGCTCTGAAGGACTCTGTAAAGTCGGTGAAGGAGGCAGTTTATGCTCTCTATGATCGTGCCATGACCGACGACACGGCAAAGCTCGAGGCGGAAAACATGCGCCTAAAAGCGACGTTAACCAAGATTCGTCAGGAATCAGATAACCTCCGAGGCGAGTTGAAGGCGGCGCAGGAGTCTGTGCGGGCTCTGCCTGCCCGGGCTCCCACCCCGCTGCCGCCTCCTCTGGAGAATGCGGCGGTGCCCGTTTCAGATCTTGACGAACTTGTTGGGAAAATAATGCTGGCTGTCGGCAATATGGTCGACGCCAAGCTGGGGGCACTGGAGGATAGACTCCTCCCAGAGAAACGTCTTCGTCCCCCTCTTTCCTTTGACAAGGCCGAATGTCAAGAGCCGCCTGAGCTGCCCGAACCTCAGCCGGGCCCCAGTTCTGCCCCTCAACCCCACAAGGGGAAGAAGGGCAAAGGCAAGAAAACCAGGCCCAAGGTAGTTCCGAGTGCTGCTGCGCAACCGTCGGCCTCACCTGCGGTTTCGGTAATGACGCAAGGTTCCGTTGCCCCATCCGCTGCGCCACCAGGTGCTTCATGGTCGGACGTGGTCAAACGGGGCCGCAAAAAGGAAAAGAAGAAGAAGTCTAGCGGGCAGCTGGCGTCTGCGCCTACTGTACCGCATGTGAAGAAGAGAAAGAGGCCCAGGAAGCCTCGGTTGCGTGTTCCTCAATGCTCAGCTGTGGTGTTAAAACTGCAGCCCGAGGCATCTGAAAGGGACGTAACCATTGCAAAGAAGATTGCTGAGGCCAGGTCCAAGATCAATCTGGCTGAGATCGGCATTCCAGAGGGGGTGAGATTCCGCAAGGGCTGGACTGGAGGAGCAATCCTTGAAGTCCATGGCGCAGCAAGCGCCAGCAGAGCTGACGCGCTTGCGCAAAAGCTGCGTGAAGCCCTTGGCGAAGAGGACTTGCGTATCACGCGACCCACTAAGTGTGCAGACTTGCGGATTGGTGGCCTCGATGACTCGGTCACGTCCGCCGATATTGTGGCTGCGGTCGCAATGGCTGGCGAGTGTGAGGTGGACCTCGTCAAAATCGGCGATATCCGCCGCAGCCCTTCGGGCATCAGCGCGGTGTTTGTGCGCTGCCCGATCGCGGCTGCTAAGAAGGTGGTTAGCGGCGGTAGACTCACTGTTGGCTGGATCTCGGCGCAGGTCAAGCTGCTCGAGTCCAGGCCGTTACGGTGCTATCGGTGCTTGCATGTCGGCCACGCTGTGGCCGATTGCAAATCAGAGGTGGATCGCAGCGATTTGTGTTTTCGCTGCGGTCAGGCCGGCCACAGGGCCACAAGCTGTTCGGCTATGCCGCATTGCGTTGTGTGTGCTGTGGATGGCAAATCGGCGGAACACAAGGTAGGGGCAAAGGGTTGTATAACCTCAGCTCCCTCTTCAAAACGTGGCGGAGGCAAGGGCAGGCCACAAGGCAAGCCCAGGCCAAAACCTGGTCGTAAAAAACCTAGTATTCCGAGGGACGCGGAGTAATTCCTGCGTCCCGCCTTGGTGCCTCTGGCGGCGGATGGGCGGGGGCCCGTTCGTCGATGAAAGAGAGGCCCGAGAGGAGGCAGCGTGCTTGTGCCCGGCGCGCTGCCTGTTTCGTGAGGAAGCTCGCTGACGCGAGTGGTGCTGGTGGGGTACCGGAAGTATACTTCGTTTTCCCGGGACTCCGCCACCTATGCACCGAGAGGGTCACCATGGGGTTTTAGCGGGTAGGGGGGCGCCCTCAGCGACCTCGAGTCCCGCATAACCTGCCCGTTTCCCCCGAGGCCGGCGGGTACGCATAAACGCGTTTCCCCATGACAAAAAAAAAAAAAAAAAAAGGTTAGGTTAGGTTAGGTTAGGTTAGGTTAGGTTAGGTTAGGTTAGGTTAGGTTAGGTTAGGTTAGGTTAGGTTAGGTTAGGTTAGGTTAGGTTAGGTTAGGTTAGGTTAGGTTAGGTTAGGTTAGGTTAGGTTAGGTTAGGTTAGGTTAGGTTAGGTTAGGTTAGGTTAGGTTAGGTTAGGTTAGGTTAGGTTAGGTTAGGTTAGGTTAGGTTAGGTTAGGTTAGGTTAGGTTAGGTTAGGTTAGGTTAGGTTAGGTTAGGTTAGGTTAGGTTAGGTTAGGTTAGGTTAGGTTAGGTTAGGTTAGGTTAGGTTAGGTTAGGTTAGGTTAGGTTAGGTTAGGTTAGGTTAGGTTAGGTTAGGTTAGGTTAGGTTAGGTTAGGTTAGGTTAGGTTAGGTTAGGTTAGGTTAGGTTAGGTTAGGTTAGGTTAGGTTAGGTTAGGTTAGGTTAGGTTAGGTTAGGTTAGGTTAGGTTAGGTTAGGTTAGGTTAGGTTAGGTTAGGTTAGGTTAGGTTAGGTTAGGTTAGGTTAGGTTAGGTTAGGTTAGGTTAGGTTAGGTTAGGTTAGGTTAGGTTAGGTTAGGTTAGGTTAGGTTAGGTTAGGTTAGGTTAGGTTAGGTTAGGTTAGGTTAGGTTAGGTTAGGTTAGGTTAGGTTAGGTTAGGTTAGGTTAGGTTAGGTTAGGTTAGGTTAGGTTAGTTAGGTTAGGTTAGGTTAGGTTAGGTTAGGTTAGGTTAGGTTAGGTTAGGTTAGGTTAGGTTAGGTTAGGTTAGGTTAGGTTAGGTTAGGTTAGGTTAGGTTAGGTTAGGTTAGGTTAGGTTAGGTTAGGTTAGGTTAGGTTAGGTTAGGTTAGTTAGGTTAGGTTAGGTTAGGTTAGGTTAGGTTAGGTTAGGTTAGGTTAGGTTAGGTTAGGTTAGGTTAGGTTAGGTTAGGTTAGGTTAGGTTAGGTTAGGTTAGGTTAGGTTAGGTTAGGTTAGGTTAGGTTAGGTTAGGTTAGGTTAGGTTAGGTTAGGTTAGGTTAGGTTAGGTTAGGTTAGGTTAGGTTAGGTTAGGTTAGGTTAGGTTAGGTTAGGTTAGGTTAGGTTAGGTTAGGTTAGGTTAGGTTAGGTTAGGTTAGGTTAGGTTAGGTTAGGTTAGGTTAGGTTAGGTTAGGTTAGGTTAGGTTAGGTTAGGTTAGGTTAGGTAGGTTAGGTTAGGTTAGGTTAGTTAGGTTAGGTTAGGTTAGGTTTAGGTTAGGTTAGTTAGGTTAGGTTAGGTTAGGTTAGGTTAGGTTAGGTTAGGTTAGGTTAGGTTAGGTTAGGTTAGGTTAGGTTAGGTTAGG